>JAXCHB010000153.1:1312213-2624426 GCA_036926305.1 Uropetala carovei | reverse complement strand
GGGATATTTGGGAGGTGTGTGAAGGGATTGAGGGAGAGAATGGGGTGGGATGGGGAGGAACGGCCAAAAAATGCCACGGAGCCGCTGCTGCGGTCATGCTATGAAGGCAAAAACCATGCACGCACCAACGACGGGGAGATATATGCCACAGTTCCTCCGTGTCCCTCATCGCCACCCATCGGAAAAGACCACATCACGTTGCGAAAAAAATAAAACCACGTCCGAAAAAAACCAAAACCCCTTTTCGACAAACATTTTCCCCTCTTTCCCTTCTCCCCTCCCTTTGCAGTTGGAGGAGAAACGGACTCTCCCTAGATCATCGCCCTCCTCTCCAACTACTGCAACCGTTTTTTTTATGGTTTCTACAAATCCGAGAGGTCCGTGTAATGGGAATTTGGGTTTTTCTCTCTCTCTCGACATGTTGAAGAGAAGAGAGGGTGATTTTCGGGGCCAAACGGCAATCTCTTCCCACCACCAGACTGATGGATTGTTTCGGCTTAACGTCCCTTCACATAGGGAACGCTGTGAATTAATGAAGATGAAACGTTTTGAACGGGTCGAAAGGAACGCAAAGCGCACCTATAACAAGGGATTACGGAGAGGCGAGAAACTGCAGAACTCTTATTAAACCGCCGAAGCCGTTAGGCCGGTTCGACAGGTTCATTCACGGCGACATTTGTATTCGGCCGTGACAAATGTTCCGCGAATGGTCCTGCGCGCTGTTATATGCGCGCCGCGTTAATGCACGGTTAACTTGAAACGCCGACAACGACGGAACAAATAAGAATTTGTTACGTAAGAGACAGGATTTTCAAAGTGAGTCATGGGTTATTTAAAGTTCTTTTTATCGAAGATGTAAATAAAAACGATTAATCTGTCAGGTCACGTAGGTATCTATAACGACGAGCAGAACGCAAAGGTTTATGTCCAAATGCATTTAGAGAGATAAGCGGGCGGCGTATATGTACCTGTTTACACTGAATGGGAGTTACGCGTAATCTTTCGAACCCGCTTCAAACAAACTTATTTTTCTACGGAAAAATGACGACCACAGTCACGAAATACCGATCAGACAAACAATATTTATCGGAATACTGCCATCTTGTTTTTAAAAAACATCCGACAACATACGCTAAGATTTCAATAAATTTCACCCTGCGCGAGAACGGAACCATGAAAATAAATAACGCACCTTCCAAAAGACCGTGTCCACCGGCTTTAGCGTTTTTCCCGAATAACAATTCACGTGCCACGTTCTCGACCAGTTGAACACCACTCGAAAAAAACAACCGATATAACAGAACCAGGTGACAGAATTTTCTCTTTTCGGCCATGACGTCCCCATAAAAAATATTCGAACCTCCCGAAGCGGCTATAAACGAGCAAAAAACACGAAGACGGCCATTTAGACCATTTTTTTCGGTCTCCAACGAAGTGTAGGAAATGGAGATGGTGTAGAGAGGAATGGAAGGAGGGAGAGGAACCGAGGCGACGGGCGATAAGAGCCATCTACTACTCTTCTCCTCCATCTCCCCCACCCACAACCATCCTTCCCCCTTCCAACACCACCCTCGTAATATTCGCAAATGGTGGTGATCTGGTTTGGACTCCCACGCACGACTCAAGATTACGATGTAATAATATAAAAACTTACGGCGTTTCTTTTTTGGGCTTCGGAGAGGAAAGGGAAGGAAGTGAGGAGCGGAGGGGGAGAGATGATGGGGAGAGGCGAGGAGAGTGAGGGAGGGAGAGAGGGAGGGGGACGAGGCAGGGAGGGAGGGGGAGCGAAACAGAAGGAGGAGTTGAGACAGAGGTAGGGGGGAGTGAACAAAGGGAAGGGGGAAGTGAGACAGAGAGGGAGAGTGAGGACAGGGAGGGAGCGAAACAGAGGGAGGGGGTTGAGACAGAGGTAGGGGGAGTGAGAGGGAGGGAGACGGAGAGAGGTGGAGTGAGACATGGTGGGAGAGGGAGTGAGACAGGGAGGGGGAGCGAGACAGGAGGGGGTTGAGACAGAGGTAGGGGGGAGTGGAAACAGAGGTAGGGGGAGTGAGAGAGAGGTACCTAGGGGAGAATGAACAAAGGGAGGGGGGAGTGAGACAGAGGAAGGGGAGTGAGACAGTGAGGGAGAGTGAGACAGAGGAAGGGGAGTGAGACAGAGGGAGGGGGAGTGAGAGAGAGGGAGAGGAGACAGGGAGAGAGGAGTGAGAAAGAGGAGGCAGATGTAGTGTGGAAAGGAGAGTGAGTGACATAAGGATGTAGAGAGAGAGAGAAGAGAGGAAAGGAAATTGGAGGAAGTCTAAGAGAGAGGAGTTTCAACCCGTATTGGTGTAGGGGGAGCAGGTTCCTAACGCTCGTAAAACAGGCGAGATGGAGAACCCACGTTGGAAATATGCACGATCAGAGATCATCTGACACGTAGACAGACATTCGGACGAGGCGTAACGAAGGACGCAGTAGGGAACTAAACCCAATGGGGATCAGAACAAGTGTTCCATTCACGGGAGGAACAGTTGGATACTCTCATCTCCCCCCCCTCTCTATCTCTTCTCGTCCAGCAGAATGAAAGCGATTGGCCAAGAAGATCACGATGCTGAATCCCACAAAGGAAGAGAGGAAAATTTGGGAGGGAATGAGAGGGGGGGAGAACGGGGAGAGAAATAGCGAAGGCGTGGCAAAGGCGGAAGTACCTATTTAGAGGCGTTTCTCGCGTCACGATGTTTATCGCAACAATGTTATTACGCATTCGTCGCGTGAGATTACTACCAACCGACGAGTCGTAAATTTAGACCTCTTTTCGCGAGTCCATAATCTGCTAATATTCTCAGCCTCGAAAAAAAGTTCGGAATATCCCGTCCGAGAAAGAATAGTCAAGGATGACGAACTCCTTTCGCAATTAACTGGGTGGCGGGAGGGAAAATTTTAATTATGAAAAAGAAGCGAAAAATACGTCTATTAAACAAAGCGTGCCTCGCCTTTCTCAGTGTAGAGGCAGATGAACGGCGTTAAAACAAACGTATGCTCCTTCTCCGCACATTGAACTGTGACCTTTTAAAATGGGAATTTTGCGCAAAATTTGCTTAATTTATTTCGCGTTATCATCTTACCACAAGATTATTAAATGAACTGAAAATCTCCCAACTTAAAAATCCGTTATCATTCTACAACAACACCGTCAATGCTCAATTTCGAATTGTATATTTTTTCAAATTACGAATCCAGTTGTCATAAAAACCAAGCCAAAAATTTTGAACTTAAACATGGGATTTATTCGTTTTGGAAGCAAATTTCTTAAACGAGATTCCAGGAAAGATATCTCCGTAAACCACCGCATTAACTCCATGCTATTCTCGACCTTATGAACCTTTTAGCTCTCCGCGATGAGCGGGAACACCGCGAGGTTATCCAGAGAAAAGGAAGCGATCGGAGGAGGAAGGCAGAAGCGTCGTGACTTGCGTACATACGGCCTAAAACCACCTCTTCCCTCCATCCAAAAAAAACCTCCCCATAGCCTTCCACCGTTACACACCACACGTGCACTTTTTTCGAGACTTCCCTCCCGTCTGCACAGCGTCGCCTCTTTTTCCCCACTCTCCCCCTTTCGCGTTTCTCCAAACTACCAAAACTCCCCGACGCTGCCTCCTTCGTGTAAACTCTTTGCCGCGCCCCCCGGGGCCTCCACGTCACGAAACACTCCCTTTTCACATGCGCCACCCGCCACACCACCCGCTCGCCTCCTTACCACCTCAGCCATTCTTCTTCTTCTTCCATACCTCACATCGGATGGGGAGGTTTTAAAAACTCTATACTTCCACGCCATCTTTCATACCTCCCCCTCCCTCCAGTGCCCCCCATCGAAAACAGTACGCATACGCCCCACATCCCTCTCTCCACCACACCTGCCCCCCATCCCCGGCTTCGGGCATCCTTCCTGTTTCGCTTCCTTCACTCCCTTTCCTCTTCCTCCTCTTACTCCCTCCCTCACTCCCCTCCCCTCCCCTACATATCCAACTTCCTTTCTCTTCCCGACTTCCATACAACTCCATCCCTCTTTCCTCAACTCTCGCAACCCCAAATAACCACGCGAGAAACTCGAGGGCGAGAGAGTGAAACAGTGTTGAGGAATAGATATGGAGAACTGTGAAGATTTGTTCTTTTCCTCTTACCTCCTCCCCCTTCACCTCCGCGACACCACCATCCCCGCCCTGCTACACCCCCGCAGCCGCCTAACTACCCCAAACATTTGGCGAGTCTGCGGCAAAAGGGGGGAAGAAAAGACTTAAGGGGGAAGCAGTGAGATAGAGAGGGCGGGAAGAAGAGTAAAATAATACGGACTAGAGAGAAAAAGAAAAGGGGATATAAAAAATTGGTGGTGCGTCTCTTTCCGCATTTTTCCCCTCTCCTCCACATCAGAACAGTTTCCTGCCGATTCGGGGAAACCGTGCAACTTTAAACTTAAGGGAGAGAGTAAAGGGAGAGGGAGAATAAGCGAGGGAGAGTCAGAGAGGAGAGAGAGGGAGGGTAAGAGAGGGAGAGAAAGAGAGGGAGGGTAAGAGAGGGAGAGAAGGAGGAGAGTAAGAGAGGGGAGAGAGGAGGGTAAGAGAGGGAGAGAAAGAGAGGGAGGGTAAGAGAAGGGAGAGAAAGAGGGGGAGGATAAGAGAGGGAGAGAAAGAGGGAGAGTAAGAGAGGAGAGTAAGAGAGGGAGAGTAAGAGAGGGAGAGAGAGGGAGGGTAAGAGAGGGAGGTAAGAGAGGGAGGGTAAGAGAGGGAGAGAAAGAGAGGGAGGGTAAGAGAGGGAGAGAAAGAGGGGGAGGGTAAGAGAGAGAGAGTGAGAGAGTGATGGAGGGTAAGAGAGAGGGAGAGTAAGAGAGGGAGAGTAAGAGGGAGAGTAAGAGGGAGAGTAAGAGAGGGAGGGTAAGAGAGGGAGAGAAAGAGGGAGGGTAAGAGAGGGAGAGAAAGAGAGGGAGAGAAAGAGAGGGAGAGAAAGAGAGGGAGAGAAAGAGAGGGGGGTAAGAGAGGGAGAGTGATGAGGGTAAGAGAGAGGGAGAGTAGAGAGTGATGGAGGGAGAATAAAAGAGATGGAGGGATAGTAAGAGAGAGATGGAGGTAGAGTGAGAGATTGAGGGAGAGTGAGAGAGAGATATGGAGGGAGAGTAAGAGAGATGGAGGGAGAGTAACAGAGAGATGGAGGGAGGGAGAGATGGAGGGAGCGTGAGAGAGAGAGATGGAGGGAGAGAGAGAGAGAGAGAGATGGAGGGAGGGAGAGTGAGAGAGATGGAGGGAGAGTAAGAGAGATGGAGGGAGAGTGAGAGATGGAGGGAGAGAGAGATGGAGGGAGAGAGAGATGGAGGGAGAGAGAGATGGAGGGAGAGAGATGGAGGGAGAGTGAGATATGGAGGGAGAGTAAGAGAGAGATGGAGGGAGAGTAAGAGAGAGATGGAGGGAGAGTAAGAGAGAGTTGAGGGATAGTAAGAGAGATGGAGGGAGAGTAGAGAGATAGAGGGAGAGTAAGGGAGATGGAGGGAGAGTAAGAGAGATGTAGGGAGAGTAAGAGAGAGATGTAGTGAGGTAAGAGAGAGATGAAGGGAGAGTAAGTGAGAGGAAGACAGTAGGAGAAACGAAGGGAGGGAGAGAGACAGGTTGAGTTGATTGTTCATGCCATGAGCAAGCAAAGAGAAGAGTTAAGGAACATCTTCGCATCACTCTCTATCTCGAGGAAGGAGCGACAGAAAGGGGTTTTTAAAGGACGGAATGCGAGAGGAGAGAGAGAGGAGTGGGATAGAGGAGGTGGAGAGCATAAGAGGAGGCAGACGCAGCTGCTCGTCCTATCCCCACACTTCCCCCCTCCCTACACATCTCCTTCCCATCCTCCCCCGCGCTATCCCTTCCACGAGGAGAGCACCGAACCAAAAGGAATCCACCACGTCGTCTTCATCCCTCCTCCTCCTCCCTCCACACCAAACCCTGACAAGCAGACGCCTCTTTCCCTACCATACGCTCCCACTCTCTCGACCAGTAAAGTTACTTGGGAAAGTGAGAGAGAGAGAGACCCCGTGCGTGTGACGTAAGGACACATACACACGACCCCCACAACTCGCTCAACTCCATCTCTCTCTCTATACCACTATACACAGCCAGTTTTAAAACTCCAAAGAGCATTCATCCCACTCACTCCCATCTTCAAAACTCTTCGGCGGCTTTCGTCACCGGTTACGCAAATGGCGGCGCAAATGAGATTTAATTTCTTGCGCGTGCATACGTGTTGTTTTCTGTATTGCGCCGAACTATATGAAAATTTTTCGTTTCAGAGCAAACTTTCGCTCGTTAATATCTTCCCATTAAAATTGCTTCGCACTATAGGAATCGTCTTCAGCTGTCAAGGGAGTAAGAAGATTTCCGACTTTCTATTAAACTTTCTTTTTAATTCTTTATTTAAAAAACACTTGAACATTATAATCATTATTTACTTAAGACAAACATATCCCCAATGGCATGTGATATAACTGTATTTATGAGAAGTCCTTGGCAGGATTCGAATCCGGGACCTTTGCATTGGGAAATATACACGCAAACCACTCCTCTGCCAACGCTTAGACATTAATTAAAAATCACGAAATGGTTATATAAACTAATTCATTTTTCTCTTTAAAACCAACCCAAATACACCGAATGGCCGCAGAAGATGGATACGAGCGTTATATATTGGTTACATATACGCAAAGGCTGCATTCAACAAGGGATATCAGACGCTGGCATCTTGTCCATCAAATCTCCAGAGACGACCAAGTCGCAAAATAAATTAGGGCTTTCGTTTAAGTGGGGAATGGGAGTATCACGAAGAGAAAAAACACCTTTTATATGAACAAAAGACGTTAAATCGATCCTGTAGATGAGGGTGACGGACACCCACCAACTCAACCGACACGACTGACCTCCCCCCCCCCCCCCCCCCCCCCCTCCTCTCCTTCCACAGACCTCGCTTCGCCTCACACTACATCCGGTCGAGATTGATAAGGCGGCGAGAGCTACGCGGCCACCAATCAACGCGAGATTTTATTCACTCCCTCTCAAGGGAGGTCGCTACGACTCCCGCGGGAGACCTATTTCGCAGCGAGATCCGACGCGGAGAAAAAACAGGATGAAAAAATATGCGAAAAGCACCAGTTATTTCGCTGAAACGGGGCCGCAGAAATAAAGAGGCGACAAACGAATAGCGATGGGAGTAGTAGGCGTATGTCCAAAGAGACCGCCCTCTTGACGGCAGGTCCTAAACGACCGCGGACTATCCGACGAATCCTTCCCCAGGATATAATATATCAAGAGGAAGAGAGAGGAAGGATAGAAGGCTGGGCTGGGTTGGTGTTTGTGATGGAGCAGAAGCTGGAAGAGGACGGATGGATCGAAGGAGGGGTTGAAAGACGCCATGTTTGACGTTTTGGCGGTGAAAAAAGAGAGAAGCAAGAGGGATGGAAAAAGGATTTATGAAAAAAGAGCAAAGGGTTACCCACGTCGCTCGTCGGCCTAAGTGGCGTAGCAAGTTTTTCGATGTTTTTGTAACGAAAGGGAGGAGTGGGGGGAGGATTAAGATACCCTGGGGAGGCGTGGAATGTTTGTAAGCCATCCATATTCCACATAACCTTCCTCTTATAAAAGAAACGGGAAGGACCAAACTGATACCGAAAGCCATCCACACGACGATTCGTGTTCACCCGGCAGCTTTTAACTCTTTGACGACATTCCGACTTATGATTCATTAAAATGCTCACAGAAGATAAACCGAAACGACCTCGCTACTTTAATAAACAAGTCTTCCTTAAATGCGATAAAATACCGAAGATTTCCTCTTTCGTCCGCCGCGAGGGGAATATTTGCTTTTTTCTGCGATAACAGCTGAGAGAGAGGTCGCATGCTTGGGCGAGGGAAGTAAAGGAGGGAAAATTTCCGCAAATAACCCCTCGCCGAGATTCGGGTGCGGCGAAGAGGAGGACCTTCAGGCGAGACATTTTCCGATCCCCAAAACAACGTCCGCCTCCGAAATAATACGTGACCGCGATCACACCCACCATAGACGGAAGCGAAAACAAAAGCAAACAAAAACGACGGCTGAACTCCATTGAGAGTCGCCTCGAGGGCTATAATTGGATCGCTTCGATATTGAGTTCGCCCGGTATCGCAAATCCTTCCTCCACCACGTCCATCGATGCCAGCCGAATTCGGAGTCACATCAGAGCGAATTCCAGGCCCTATGACAACGAGCAACGACAGCAAAATCGAAGCGATATCCTTGTACACCCGGTCCTCCCATAACACGAGGAATGAACTCTGAAAAATTGCCGTGTAATGCGAGAACGCGGTATGTGAACCAGTTAAGCTCCATACCTCTTCTCCAGTCCCAAGATTCCGAGACCCTCTATAGGTATTACACGTGTAACTAAAGAGTTTTGTAAACATTCGGGTCTTTCCCTCCTCGTTCTGCAACATATATAACCCCATTATATTAACAAAATGCGTTAATTCATTCCAAATTCATCGTCGCATGAATGTTCTTATAAAAACAAACAGCGCTGTACTGAATCTGCGTTACAGGACGACAAGGTGTAGTTTAATTTTCGAATCGTTCGATAAATCGTACAGGGCGAAATTTATTTACTTGTCGACGACGAAGGCCAGACGTATTACGCAGCGGGATATGACAATCCGACGGAATGCCTTTTCCGCGCATGAGATTGAATACGCATCCTAGTCATCGCGTCCATATGACTCACTCTCGCACTCCGAGCGCGAATTAAATAACCAGGAAGGGCGGAATCGCGGGAGAGTCGTGCCTCGGCCCTCCCTCCTCGCGTCCCTCTGGACAAGAAGGAATTATCGCGTCCACTTCTGGCAGCGGAGAAGAGGAGTGAGTCATCGCAACCGCCGCCGACACCGCGACACGCGTCGCCCGCCCCACGCCACATCCTCGCCTCCTCCCCTCCCTCCCTCCTTCCTTCGATACTGACGAATAATCGCCATTGAGTAACGAGCCATCGAAAGACGTAATACAAGGGCAACGGGGGGATCCAGAAACTAGCCTTTTTATTCTAGAAATCTCTGCCAGTGTCAGAGCACCTTTTCATTACCCTATGAAAATAATCTTCAGCTGAGAACCAAGGAAATATGCGCGGAATGGATTTAAGGATGCATGCAGTGGTGGTCAGTGGGAAGAAAAGTCGATAGCCCCTTGAATCCGCCACTGCTCGGACCCACTGAAAACCTAAATAAATCTCTAAACGGAGCACATGTTTCCTTCGGCTTAAAAAATCCATGCACCCACCTCCGCGCTCGTTAGACAAGACTTTCGAAACACAGGTGCAAATCCTTCCGATTTCTCCTTGTAACTACTTCCCTCCCCCCCCCCCCCCAACCGCCTCCCTCTCATCCCCCGCCGTCTTATTGCCTTCGCGAAATTGCCACTTAAGGCTTAAAAACCGCGGGAACAATCCGCCGCCGCGTCGTTCGTACCCGCCTACCCGCTAACAAACGTCGTAATTTTCGATCGCTTTCTTATTTAATCCCGCGCGCAAACCTCCAAAGCGGCAATAAAACCAGTAATGGATAATAACCGCATATCCTTCCCCGTGTCGTTTTCAACTGGCATCAACCGAGATTTTCCTCTTTTACGGGCGACGAATTAAAATCTCAAAGACACCTGGTTCCCTCGGGAGACGCGCGACAGTAAAAAAAAAAAAAAAACCAGCGAGGGAGGACAAGAATGACAAAAGAGTGGTTTTGAGAAATAGCCTTGTCCGGTCCTTTTTAAAGAGGTTGCAGGAGGAAGAGGCGAAACGTATCCACATATAGAGCAGCAGCCAAATACTAAGGTTAATGAATGGACTACGTAGCGTGAAGAATGAGGCAATGAAGAGAACTTTTTTTTTAAAAAATGCTCGAGACGGAATGTTTTTAAGGGGAGTGGAGAGAGAGAGTGAGAGAGAAGAATGGAAGGAAAGAGTATCGTCTGTTATGGCACGTTGGGGGATGGAATGAGGGAGAGCTCAGGAATGCAAGGAAGGGGGGTGGGGGAGGGGGGGGGGGGAGAGTGTGGAGGAATGAGGATAGAGGGAGAGACCCACTAGGGACTAAGGGATATAAAAAAAGCAAAATGAGAAGCGCGCTAGAGCGAAGAAGGGGAGCTCTCTCTCTCTCTCTCGAGTAGAGGAAGTTATAGAGGAAGTTCAACGCCACGGGTGGAGTGAGGTAAGGAAGTTGTGGGGAAAGAGGGGGGAGGGAGAAGTGTGAAGTGCATTCGGGGGAGGTTAATGAAAAAATACGCCGGAGTGAGAAAAGCGTAATAGGGAAGGACGGGCACACCCTCGAGAGAGAGAGAGAGAGGGAGAGAAAGGGAGGATCCTACCTCTCTCTCTCTCCCCCTTCCACCTTTCAAAGACAGCTGTAAAGGAAGAGGAGAGTGGGAGAGAGTCAATCTTTTCCCTTCGCACGAAAGAGTGCGATGAGGGGGAGAGGGAGAGAGAGAGAACCTTAAACTGCCAAAGCCAACTGCTTTTTCTTCCGTGAAACAACGAGCCTTAAATCTTGCCCGATACGTGGACGTTTAATTAACGGAGCGATTTATAATTCAAGCGATCAACGAGAAGTCTCGAGTGGTCCTTTGAAACGATAAATCTCGGATAAAAAAATGAACTTTTTGAAAAAGCCAATTAAAAGAGCTCTTTTAAAAAAAAAGAAAAGAGTTCTTGAGAATAACTCGGATTCCATTAATCCCGTTTAAAAGACGAAAAAAAATTATCCACTCTTGATTCCGTTTGTCGCCTAAAGAGGAAGATTCGACTCGAGAATTCATCAGTCGACGCTACGTTTTTATGATTCACTCCGCGAATTAAAAATATTACTATTCCTTTTGCGCACGTCGTTAAAGTAAAACCAAACAAGGTTATGAAGCAGCGGTTTTCAGAGAATGGGGCGCGGCCCTTCGGTGGATCGCGATAACATTCAAAACGGGCCCCGATGCAAATCCGGTCCGAGACATATTGCTACGCTGGTTATATTATATGTTGTTAGGTTAATCAAAATTGAATAATGGGATTTCTTAGATACTGGATGGTACTTTTATTCTAAAAAATATTTCGAATACAATCTCGTGGCATTGCATTAAGGTAAAATTCTGATGGGCAAAGGAAACGTTCTATATATATGTACTGGGTCGAAGCGAGAAAACTTTGAAAACTTCTGTTATAGAGGCAATTCCAGGGCCCAACGTGGGGCAATAAAACGGCCCTATCGCTCAAGCACTTTTTCCTAGTAATTTCGTCAGCTTATGTCGATATCCTCCACCCTAACCTTCCTGTCCGCCACCTGATTGACTACAGTAAGGTTAAGAGAAGAGAAGACAAACCTGCGAAGCGTAAATTCATTTTGCGAGCGGTTAAGAATGACAATATTCGTCAGTCATTGGAACGAAGTTCATCATCTTCAACGGATTAGACTGGTACCATGTTCCGGCACCCCTGGGTACTTTTTAAGTACAATTTTAAAGTGAATTGGGTACTAACTCATTGCACCACCCCAAACTGGAAGAAAGAATGTACGAATAAAATAGAACCCGATAAACGAACGAGGATAGAAACAAGAAACAGGGCGGCGGAGTAACTTACTCAGCCATTTTGGGAAAGAGAGTTATTAGAAAGGAATTCCCTCACCGAGTCACACACCCGCACACTCTCGGCACCGTACATCCAAGAAAGGGAAAGCCAAAAGAAGGGAGTAAGGAGGAAGGGGGGGGAGTAGAAAGAGAAATAGAGAAAGAATCCTTCACTCCTTCACCAACATGCCCCTCTCCCTACCCTTCCAATACCGCCACCGCTATCACAATGACATTCACGGACTTCCTGCTTCCCGTCTCGTACACCCTGGAGACGTGACGCAGGCACCAACGGAGGAGAACGAGCGAGAAATCAAGCAAGCGTCGTCTTCCATCCTCACTCTCCCTACCTCACGCCTCCATCGCCATCTCAAACGTTCCATCTTGACTGGTGGTCGCCAACCGTGTGCGCTTTCCCCCCTTCCTGAGCGTTAATGCGTCCGCTAAAAGTTTAACCCGCGAGGATTTTTGTCATAAATCAGGAAAATTCAGATATTTCGAGAGCATTCCGCAGTCCAATTTTGGAAAAACGATGTGGGTTAAACAGTGTGAAGAGGCCTCGATTTTTTAAGGTTTGTTCTTCACTGTGCTATTATATTATTTTACGTTCATCTACATCAGTGGTCTTCAACGTGGGCGATAGCGCCCACCGGCGGGCGTTTTAGGGTTTTTGGTGGACGTTAAAGAACTCGTCAAATGCTATTCTAATTTTTACACTGAAAAATACAATTCTATAATAAAGTTTAATGATACGCGCACACATCCTCAAATGAGACAATGTACAATGGAAGCGTGGATGGTGACTCCATTCATCACAAATGTGTGTGATGTGGATATTAAATACCAAGAGAAGATAATAGAATTACTTCATGATGAGGAGTGTAAAGCCAGTTTCAATCAAGGTGGATATGTGCAACTTTGGCAGAACAAGAAAATGCCCTCTCTGTATCAACGCTTGTGGAAGAAAATATCGTTGCTCTTGTTAGCTTTCCCAACCTTATATCTAGTCGAGAAGGGATTCAGTGCAGTCAACAATCTCCTGTCCAAAAAAAGAAATAGCTTACAGGTAACAGAAAGAGGAGATCCTCGAATGACCCTTACAGACTTGAAGCCTGACATTGATTCCCTGGTTTGTAGGAACCAAGCACAAAGTACGCATTGAACTCTCTGTCAAATGTTTATTTAAATATTAGATTTGGGATTAATAAACATGGTTAAATTTGATGTCTTTTTAAACATTTATTTTATCAAAAATTTTATTGTTGACACGGAAGGTGGGCGGTGGACTTATTTTAAATGGCAAAATATAGTTAAAGTGGGCGGTGAATCAAATAAGGTTGAAGACCACTGATCGATCTACATGGTTCCCGCCGAGAGTTCAAAGAAATTTCCAGTAGCCCAGAAAAAAGTTTCACCATACCAGATCTTGAAAAAGAGGGAGGCAGAGGTAGAGTCAGGCAGAGGTAGAGAGAGGGAGGTAGATGTAGAGAGAGGGAGGTAGATGTAGAGAGAGAGAGAGAGAGAGAGGAGGCAGAGGTTGAGGTAGAGAGAGAAGGGAGGCAGAGGTTGAGGTAGAGAGAGAGAAGGGAGGCAGAGGTTGAGGTAGAGAGAGAGAAGGGAGGCAGAGGTTGAGGTAGAGAGAGAGAAGGGAGGCAGAGGTTGAGGTAGAGAGAGAGAAGGGAGGCAGAGGTTGAGGTAGAGAGAGAGGGAGGCAGAGGTTGAGGTAGAGAGAGAGGGAGGCAGAGGTTGAGGTTGAGGTAGAGAGAGAGGGAGACAGAGATTGAGGTTGAGAGAGAGAGAGGGAGGCAGAGATTGAGGTTGAGAGAGAGAGAGGGAGGCAGAGGTTGAGGTAGAGAGAGGGAGGCAGAGGTTGAGGTAGAGAGAGAGAAGGGAGGCAGAGGTTGAGGTAGAGAGAGAGGCAAGAGGTTGGGATAGAGCGAGTGAGGGAGGCAGAGTAGAGAGAGGGAGGCAGAGATAGGAAGCAGTGGTAGATAGAAAGGAAATCACCGCCAAGCTATCCCCAATAACCCTTTCCTCTGCATGCCTCCGCTTCAAACAAAAAAGACTGCGACGAGAGAGAGAGAGCTAGAAAGAGGATCGCCAAGTCGACGCGAACACCTCAACGCCCGCGAGAGAAGTAGTGCGGAGGCATTCGCATTCGTCTCGCTCCGAAAGAGACAGAGCATGAGTGAAACAGGAGGAACATATTGGAGAGAATGAATCGTGGGCGGTGGGTCCCATTAAGAGGAGGTAAATGCATTCGGGCACGGACCATAAAGGGAGTGGAAGAAATAGAGAGGAGAGAATGTATGAATCGCGAACCCTGATCACGTATGAGCGGAGATGGTTATGTCTCGAGGAGTAAAAGTAGTAGCAACAGGAGAGTTTATTCTCTCCCATTCCCTCTCTCCTTATCGCAGGGAATTGGCGCGTGTCTCCACCGAAAAAAATTGAAGATCGGAGAGAAAAGAGAAAACAAGACGGCGATCGAATCGGGATCGATAGAACCTCTTTAAAAATGTTTGCTCCAAGTGTTTTCTTTATAGAGTCGTGTTTTAGGAAACGGATAAGCGATGTGTTCAGAGGGAATTCTGGGACGGATAAATAGGTGAAAGCGGAGTCAACAGCTGAACAGCGAAAAAGATACTCGTAAAAGTATGCGAAGAAAGGCGGCGGATTCCGCGCGTTTTGTATTCTGGTCGAGGAGAAGCTAAATAGCCGGAGTCGGATGCCGTTTGGAAGTTTTCCAAAATACCGCGAGGAATCTAAAAAAGAAAAACTAAAAAAAAAAACGTTCCGGGCAAGATGGGTGTTTTCCTCTCTCCCGGGAGCAAATCGGTCCCAAACCGAAAACAAATATGACCTTGGAGGAATTCGCCAAGGTGTACGTTTTCCGAGTACGTCGCGTGCTAAACGCAGGGAGCGTTATTCTGCGGGATTTCAGAGCTGCATTCTTAAAAGGATTCCCCTATTCCAGACGCACTTTTAAGAATGCAGGCGGAGAGTTAGGAGTTTCCGTTTCTACGGAAGCCGCAGAAAAGACTGGGAACGGTAAAAAAAAAAACCCTAGAGTAATGGATCCCTAATCGCGCAATAAAGCACTGCAAACTCGAGTAGATTTTATCGACGAAATAAAGAGCACGTTTTATATATGCGTAGAGTATGTTTATATTTCAGCGCTTCAAAGACCAACGACACAGTCCTCGAAGGATAACTCATTTGATCAATATTCCGAATCGGGATCCAGCTGAGTCACCGATCCCAGAATGGAGACGAAACATCAAAAAAACCCATTGCGTTCCACGACGACGAGATACCTCTCTCGGACTACTCGTCTAGAACAGAAAAAATAAAAAAAAACAAAAAAAATCGGGATCTATAGAAGAGAGACACCGCGATTCCCATATCTCTATATAAGGACATCACCACCCGACTGACTGAGTTATTCCAATGTTAAGAGCACGTAACTCTTGACCTTTTTATTTCGACCATCCCCTTAAAAAAAGATTCCTTCTCACCCTCTCCTCCCAGACCTTCCTGTTACGTTGCAACTGGGTCCGTTTCACGGTCAGCCGAGAAAAAGAAGCGGTACTATGCGTGCTGTCGAGAGAGAAATGGGTAGCTAGGGAGAGCAGCAGCGGCAGCGAAGAGAAAGCACCGGACATCCCTTAAAAGGTTTACAAGGCCCTTGAACCTTGAGGGACTATTAATAAGCGGAATCTCTGGAATGTCACATATTTTCGGCACTTAATTATGCATGAGAGGCGGAAGGTTTACGCGGGAGAGTCGAGGGGTGGGCGAGGGAAGGTGCTTAAAAGGACAGGCGCGGTCCGCTTGCACGAAGCGTTTTGGGGATGAAAGGAAGAGAGAGAGAGGAGGTTACACGTATGCGAAGGGGAGAGGGCGCATTTCAGAGGATGAGCGAGAGAACGGGACGACGAAAGCCGTCGCCGCCTCCCCATTCCTCTCCCCCCCCTTAACACCACCCTTTCGGTCTCCCCAACCGGTTGTAAAAGTGGGGAGGGCGTAGGGCGACGAATGCGTACCGACGCGGAATTCCTATCGCAGCTGCGAACACGTAGGCCGCGTCTCGTTCTCTCTATCCTTACCCTCGTAATTCATAGCCTACTGCTAGCGAAAAACTATCGAACTCTTTTATCTAAAAAAAAAATCAACCGTATCTCCATAGGAAAAGAAAACGAGATTCGAATAGATTCGTCATTTCCTACGTCACAGTTTAAAAACTCGCATCGGGACAGGATGGGGAGCTAAAGTGATAAATCACTTTCGAATAATCTTGAACGCGTCGTTTTTCAAAGCCGAGTAAATGAAAAGCGCCAACATACTAACGATGTACTAAAGACATTGGTTTTCAGATTCACCGTATGAATTGAAAACAAAATGCGCCAATTATGACGCAACTCATGACAGCGAAGTCTTTACGAGGAATTTCAATTTCTTAAGCGAAACTAACACTGCAGTACGCGTTAAGGAGGGTGCTCTGTGCTTCTGATGGCAACTCATGCAAAAAAAATGGGTTCTAAAACCATTTTTATAAAATCTATATTAGTTTATATAAGTTTATGATAGATTCCAGAACCTAGTAAATCCTCTTCTCCAGTTTTCCTCCACAAGACCACGTAACATGTCTTCAAAATTTACTCGTCGCCGACGCTTATCGCCTAACAGCCAGTTCCTTCGCAAAGAATTGCGGTCACAAAAAAAATGCCATTTTTACAATCAATTTCCCCACTGACACGCGGAAACGAAACGCTTTTCCTCATCCCCTTCTTCCTCTCTCCCCCACCCTCCTTTCCGACGCGCTTGCTTCTCCCAACCTTCCCAACAACTGCGTCTCTCTCTCTCTCTCTCGCGTCGAAATCCTTTCGAGGACAAAAATTCCAGGCATATAATGTCCCCTCCCCTCTCCCTCCCTCCCTCTCTCTCTCTCTCTCTACTCCCTAACCTCCACTCCCTTTCTCTCTTTCACCTCTCCTCCGGCATCCAAACCCATATCCAGCACAGAACCACTATACCACCCTGCTGAGCCATTACATTCCACCCTCTCCTAAACCACACCCCTTTCGGCACCACCCTCATTCCTCGCTTACCCTCTTTCTCTCTCCATACCTCTCGTGCACCACCAACCACACACACACACACACACACACACACACACACTGCCCTACCAATTCCGCAGAATTAAAAAAAACCTCCCACACCGCCGCTCTTTCGCGGGAAAAAAATAACCGGTCATCTTCGTGGCCAAAAAATATCGGATTTCCACCGACGGTCAAGGGATTAAAATACAGCTGGGAAGAGTGGAAATGAGACGTGTCCATCCGGGGCAAAGGAGGAACGGGCTCGAGTGGTAGGGTGGGAGGAGGAGGTGGTGGAAATGGGGAAGATCCTTGACCCGCGAGCGTGTGCGAAGACCCCGAAGGAAAAGAAAAGATCCTATAAAAAAGCACGCGAGCTGGGGCACAAGGACGGAACGGAGGGTGTAGCGGTAGAAATTCGGTCCAACCGGACGAGATACGAAGAGGGGCAAATGGGGCGAAGAATATCGGCCAACGGGAGAGAGAGGGCGCGAGATCCGATCTTTGCCACGACAAAGGAAGTCCCTTCATTCAGACTCTCTCGGGTTCACGCACGCTAAGACTTCCGGAAGGCAAAAATGAGAGATGTGCATATCCAACCATCGACCTAATAATTCACGGTCTCGAAAGAATAAAAAAATTCTGACCATTCGTCGAAACGAGATTTATGCCTCGAATATCTCACACGCGTCGGAATTAGCACTATATAGAACTTACCAACGAGTTCGCAGCTGCGCCGCATCACATCACCACCCCTTCGTATAACACTGCGAGATCCTTCCTTGGCTCCGGAGAGAGAGATGAAATAAAGATCCCTTTGTCACTCGCCACGGAGAGACTACGCGGGTATTTACGAGCTCGCCCGTGCGATCGATATCAGAGAGATTATGAGGCGACCCTCTCTCTCTCCCTTCTCGCGACGTGGGTTCCCAGCGGCACAAACGACGAAGGCGAATTGGAAGGCTCCGTATTTCCACGCCCCAAAGAAAAACCACCGCTCGTGCCATTAATAAGAAGATCTCAAGCTTTTGGAAAACTTTTGAGCCGGTCTCTGGGAATTTCTTCGGTTATAAACGCCGGAGCTGTTTTTATACGGGAAATTTTCGAGGGGAGGAACCGGTTAAAAATGGAAGAAATGTCCTTAGAAACCAAAAAAAATCCGGAAAAGGGGTCCTACGGTCGATAATGCAGTGTGTTCAGAAAGTCTTGCGCATTATGGGACCAAAAATGTATTTTTTTGTTTTGGTGACTGTCGGTAGAGTTATTTCTCGTATCTTCCCTCATTCGTAAAGGTGGCACGGTCAAATGTTTTTAATTTTTTGCTTCGGCAATCGTTGAAAACGTTATAGTAAACAATTTAATGTCGTACGGTGACTTTTCGAATGCCCTGTGTAAGCGAACAAATTGAATCCGATAATCAAAGAGCTTTCCCGTCACAATCAACAATGCTCGAATTGGCGTGACTGAAAGAGCACTCGCGCGATCCGATATTGATACGCCCGCGATTCAAGTCCTTTTCTCCCGACAGCCGCTCGATCTTTCTCACCTCGTATAAACGCCCCGAGATTGTCGCGCATTTTACTACACGAGCGCGACAAGGCCGTCCTTCCTCGATCGTGCACGATCCCTTGGCAATCTCGCAAAACGACGCGAAGAAAGATAAAGAGGTGCCCCCCACCACTTTCGCGACATTGCAAAGACACGACGTTAGATGCGCGATCTTAAAACAAAAACAAAAAAAAAACGAGACGAGACGCAAGTCTCTCTCGATTTATCACGTGCGATGCTACAACAACGCGGAGAGAGACCTAGCAGTAGGCGTGGTCCTCGCTACGGGGAAAATAAACATGGCGGGTGCATCTCGCGAATGGGAGGAGGGGGTGCGTGGAGGGCGTTAAAGACAGCTGCTGCCGCCACTGCACGGGCGCATCATGAGGTGCATACGGGAGGCGAGGGGTTGGGAGGGGAGTGGGAGGGATAGAGTGCAGCGGAAGGACGAGGAATGCACCGGCGTGAGGTACGGCACGTTCGCTCGCCCCCAAGTACGCATAACACGAACCGTGAATTCCCCTTAGGTAAGCTTTCGAGCGCACGCCCGGTTTTTTTTCTTCTTCTAAGGGCAATAAAAAAGAGGGGCAGATAGATAATCTCGAGGCCGAGAGGCGATAAGGATGACCCATGGAGCTGATAGCGTGTTGGCGTTTAAAAAATAGAAAAAGTGTGCGGGGGTGGCTAACCGAGGTTGTATACTAATAGGAATCGTTATATCGATTTGAATCGACTGTTCGTAATTTGTTTCACATTCGAACCTAAAAAAAGAAGCCTTGATCTATTCGAAGGATCTTTCCATCTCAATATGTTAAACATTAAGATCGAATACCAATAAGGTAAAATTGGTGACGGTATAATTCCGTGTCGTTTCGTGCATCAATTTCGACGTAGGAATTCTGCAGCGAACGACTCATTAGATCACTAAAATCTTGCAATAATAGACATTCCACTCCCCAGTGTGAATTTCAATCTGTCATTTTCCAACCAAACTAATATTTTGATTAAGACACGAATTGAAATTTATATCACACAATAGCAAACACGAGAATTATTATCACGTCTGGATTAATTTAACCGAAATCCAACAACGAAAAAAATCACACTAGATAAAAGCCGAGAATAACAGTTTCGAAAAACATCACCGGCTTTACACTGCCGAGCGAGAGAACTGCGTTCGATATTCACTCCGTAGCAATTTTTAAACAAACATTTCCAAACTGCAAAACCGTAAAAATCCACAACTCTGTTGACGAGTTTCCGTATCGCGCGGCAATTCGCATCCGAAATAAAAACCGCGAAACAAAATATATAAAAAAGCGTTAAAATTAAAAAAATTAGTCGAAAAAAAAACTTAATACTTCGCGATACGAAAACGGCGACGACAAAAAAAACAAAATCGAATCGCATTAGAAATAGAGAGCCTTTCGCGTTTCTCGTTTTTCTCCGCAATTAAAAAAATAAAAAGTCTCGAGCATTTAACAACAACCTCTATCTCTCTCTCACGCCGCTTTCCCGAAATCCATATTTCCCTCCGATGTTTACACCAACAACTTTTCTCTCTCCATTCCATGCCACTTCACCCACCGACCTCTCTCTCTCTCTTCCCTCCCGTCTCCATGAGGAAAAACTCGGGTACGCGAGTTCCCCAGTATGTTGTATGCACATACATTTTCTCGATCGCCATCGTTCCACTTTCTTCAGCTCGAGCACGGGAAGAGAGGGAGAGAAAGAGAAAACGAGAGAAGGCGTAAAAAATCTCTCGCATCCCTCTTCTCTCCTACACGTCCCTCTTTCCTTCCCTTCACATTCATCCCATCGCTTCAAATACACGATATCGCTATATACTCTCAGTCAGAGCCGACCCAGAGGGCCGCAAATGGTCCGCCATGCCAGTCCACCAGTCAAGCCCGCCCAAGCCAACCCACCCTCCCCTTCCGACACGCGGAGGGAGAAGAGGGGGAGGAAGGAAGAGGAAGGGATAGAGGCGGAGGAACGGAGAGAGGGGAAAACGAGAGAGAGAGGCCTTGAAGAGGGACTGAGGTATAGAGAGAGAGAGAGAGATGTAGGGAGGGAAACGGCCGAGAGGGGGGGGAGAAAGGAGGGGAAGGACGGAGGCGGAACGGCAGGGAGGGATAAGAGTGGGGGCTGGTTTAGGAGGGAGTGGGTGGCTCAGACCCGGGGGTTGGGAGTTAGACTGGGGAAGAGTAGAGAGAGGAGAGGGGAGAAAACGTAGGGGAAGCCGAAGTCTTAAAAGGTGGAAAGGGTAACGAACGACAAAAAAAAAGAGGGAAAAAGTGCGTGGAAAGGGTGGAGGTGGAGGGGAGGGGGGGGGAGTCGAGAAGGGGGTTGCCACCCTCCCCTATTGTTATCTGTCCCCGGGACCTAAATCCAATGTGGAGGACAGAGAGAGGAGGTTAGGAGAGAGTGGCGATGTTTCTACGATAACGGACCGAAGCGAACGGGCGTTGTCCCTCACTGACACTACACTACCAAGCAGGAACAGCACAGCCGCCGCCGCCGTCGCCTCCGCTCTCATAGGGTTGAAGCCACGAAAGGGGGAAAAAATCCACCCTCTCTTTTTCGTTCTCCGCGCAAAAGATTCCCTCGTTTTCCACCCGTTTCGTACGGACGAGCCATCTCGTACACGCGCACCGAGAAAAAGATTTATAAATCACAACACCCGGGGCAAGGTCGAAGAGAGAACGATGTATAACAAAAGAGAATCGGGATTCCGGGATAAAAATCGGGATTCTGAAGCCACAGAAAAAATGCCTAAATGTTAAGATTAACAGGTTAGGAAGAGGAATAAAACACACTTAAACGATAACTACGTATATAACATCTCTCATACTATCCGTCCCTACGTATCTCTCTCGTGGGAGAACCGGGTCGGGTTTTTTTAACATGGCGGATGGCGCTCGAAACCCAGACACGCACATTTTATTTTTTTTAATACACGTCCCGAACGAATTATTTCACCGACGATTTTCCGTACCGATATTCGTTCGTCGGTTGGTGGAGTTTAAAATATTTTAGTTTTTTTTTTTTTTAGAGGGTCGGAACGGTGATTAAATGAAGGAAAATTGGAGAGGCGAAGGATAGGAGAGGAGGGGGGATAGAAGGGGATTCTGTGGGGAGCGGGAATAACGTAGGAAGAGGGTAATACAGAGAGGAGTGGATGATTGTGAGTGTGGGGGAAGAGAGGGGGGAAGAGAAAGGATTAGGGTGACGAGTGAGAGAGAAAGGAAGAGCGATTGGGCGTAGAGAAAAATGAAAGGCAGGAAGAGAGAGAGGGGTTTGGTTGACAACGGAAGGTGGCCGGCTAGTAACGTCGGACGCCATGTTCGTAACCGGTCGAAGGCGTTAACAAAACAAATCGCGAATCAATTATTCAGCTATTCCTCGTTGCTTCTCCGCATCGCGTTGCATCCAAGAGGTGGAAAATAAATGTTTAAAATTCACTTGTAGTTTTAAAAGTTGAGTGGGAACAAATAATTTATCGGATGCTAAAATTGTAATCAAAACCGGAATATTTTTTCCTAAGAGCTCGAAAACAAGTACGATGCCCCGAGATTTAAAAATATTCAAAACCAGTCCCGGGCACGACAGAATAGGTTAAAAAAAAAAAGGAAGCTAGAGCGACGGTTGGAATTTCGAACCTAAGAACGATACTCTTACATTAGCTCCCGCGGAAAAAAAACAAAACGAATATTTTCGGAAATTGTTTTTTTTTCCGAAAAAACATCCACACCTTATTCGAGCAATTCGCTAACGAGGAAAAACATTAAGACCCACCTCGTACTTGACGCCGGCGAGTCTCAACCACGTCTCGACTTTGAGGCAATAAGGAGAGATGGACGGCAGCAGTGGGGTACGGCAGAACTGGTACAGGTATACAATCTCCTTCTCGAAGTTCTGTTTGTGGACGGAGGGCCTCGGAGGCGCGGGGGGCTGCTGCTCCGCCGTGGGGGTGGTCGCGGCGGCGGCGGCAGCCTTCCCGTCCGCAGCCTCCGTCTCCTGGGCCTTAACCGCCGCCACCGCCTCCTCCTTGGGTGCCTCCTTAGCAGCCTCCGCCTGAGGTGCGCTGTTGTTCTCCGTCGTGGTTGCTGTCTTCTCCTCTTCGCCGGCCATTTTTAACGTTTCAAAATTCAGCTGGCTAAATCTCCTCTCTTAACGAAAAAAGTTTTAACTCTCCTTGCGACGCCGGAACAGAACCGTTTTTTAAAAAAATATTTCCTCTCTTCTCCTTTTCTTTTAAAAAAAGGATATATCCTCGCACAAAATCTCGTTTCTTCCCGAAAAATGTTCCTCTGTTACAAAAGGCAGAACGGGTTTATGACGGTGTAAAGCGGAGACTCTCCCTCGGAGCGTCTGGGATAGACTGGCCAGCGGCGGAAGCTTTATCTGGGCGGGAATGTTAACAGACGACGGAAGCAAGATCGACTGACTGTCTGGTTCCTACGGGGACCAACACCGACTTTCCCAAACCCACCACGGCACGAACTCGGCGCGACTGCGCTGCCCGCGTTCCTCGGGAAGCGGCAACCGAAGCCGTGACGTCACGCACTGCTCGAGTCAAGGGCGAGATTGTACGAGGACGCATGAACTCTTCGCTTCGGATCTCGCTCCCCGCGCACCCTCGACTTGTTTTCTAAAGCATGCGAAACTTTTGCTGCGAAAAAATCCCTCGAATGCACTTCCGTGTCAAGGGAGATTCGCAGCCTCGCGATCGATAATTTAGGACGACCGTTGAAACTCCGGTCGCGGGTGTTTTTTAATTATTATGTTTCCCCCTGTGCGGATTAATGGGGTAGTTTTAGTACTCAATTGAGCCGTGTAGTCGCCGACACACCCTATGATGATGAGGGCAGGGAACTTCAATAGGATCGGAATTGTGATGCTCTGGTCCAAGGGGATTCTATGCGATGGAGATTTGTTGCCGATAAAGTGCGATTGCCGCTGATTTTTTTAAATTAATTACAAAGCTCGTAATAAATGCTTAAAATAATAAAATGAAGCCGCTGGATCCGATGAATCGAACCGAGGTTTAAAGTTATCCGGCTCGGTTTTAACGAGTCGGGCGATTAACCAGCCGTTAGAAATTAATTACTAATCAATTGAGCGTTTTCCGATAGCGGCGAAACCTTATTTAGTTCCACGTTTTTATTGCCCATTTTGACTTCTTTATTTTCTGACAAATAAGCGGGTGATTCAGATAATTTATTTTTTCATTTGTGGGGTCAATTAAAAGCGATAAATGCATTTTTGCTGTCAATAATTTAAAATAATATTGAGTACGTTTCTATCGAAGTGATTTTGCTATGCATTTGCTTTGTTTAATATTCTGAGAGGTCAAAAGTAACCTGCAATCTGTTTAATGGATTGCTTACCTTTTGAATAGAATTAAAATTGTCCTGATAGTCCCCTTCGTTATTTTATTGCGAATGTTATTGCCTATCAAAATCGCGACAGGATTAAATTTTTAAGTAAATCAAGTAAATACAAAACAAAAAGTTTTAATTACGACCTTTCATATTTCATTCCATAAAGTACTAGATCAACTTAAAATATTTTGCGCCATACAATGTTAATTAAATATTTGAAATCCGATTAATTATCTATTTTAGTCATATTCTGTACCCTGGAATTAATAACGTCATAATAAAACGTATGTTAGGTTTTCAATTCCTAGTTGATATGGTTTGGATGAGTAGCTTGAATGCGTGACATAAATATAATGATTAAATTTTCGATCTTCAAAGACTTGAAAATTTCTGGGTCCCAAAACGAATTATAATCTATTTCAAAGTTTTATTTTCAATAATAGTAATCTTTGTTGTTCTGGCCGCGCATACATTTAATCTCAAGTTCGTTCCTTGATTTTAGTTTTTTAAATGCGAACTAAAATATATTTTACTTTCATTTCTATCCTAATTAAACAGAGGAAAAAGTGCACTTGGAAACTAACTCATACTCACACATGTTGACCATTCTGAAAGGAGTCACATCGAGTTACCGTAAAAAGATTTGTCGAAATCGAACGGGCAATTATCGGTTCATTCGTCCTCGTAAAGTGCATAGTATGTGCTATTCCACTCCATAAATATTACCTATAGATTGATGTTGTGACAAAGTGAAACTTCTTCATTATTTGCAAAAAGAGGACACATTTTTGCTTAGAATTTTTGAGCGAATAATACTAATTATTTCTGTCATTAACATAAGAATTAATTTTATAGTCGTGTTATGAGTCTGGAAAAATAACAAGGCAAATAATAATTTGGTTTAGTTCTTTCGGACGCCATTCGAAAACATACTATATATTTATTTTCGGAAATATATATGTTATTAATTATTATGCTAAGAGCATAATAATTAATGTCTAGTGAAAGTGTTGTTTTGATACCGGGCAAATAAAACAATCCATGTGAAATTCACATTAGAACCTGAACCCTAAAGTAAACGAATCGTCGATGAAAGTTTCTTTCGCTACGTGGAGGGGCATGTAAGAATAAATTACGCCTAAATGTATTAACTCACTTTGTTTCAATTTGCTTAACGAACAATTAAATTCCTTTCTCATTTGATTACACAAAATTTTATTTATTACTAACGCCTCTACTCGTTTTTCTCCTCTCCATTTAATTCACCGCTTTTAACATTTTATTTCTCACGTTCAAAACAAATATTCTTCCTTTTTATAACTCATTTTCTTGCGTCAACGGAAATCGAAATTGGACCAGCTGTTCTCGGGTTATTAGCAGACACACGGACAAAACAGTGTAATTGATCGAGGTTTAAGCTAATGTTTCCATTAAAATTATATGTCCATTATTGCTAGTCAAAGTGTTTCACTGTTTGATTAATCTACGTTGTTTTGCTTGAATCGGATCGTTGTTTGCTTTGGCCGTATTTGATTTTATCCACCTTCTTTCCTGGGAGTTCGTATCGTCGTTCCGAACATAAAATATATAGATCGTGAAATTAGCATGCATGACCACCACTGAAGTCCATGGAAAAAAGACTATCGGGAAGTAATGCCCTAATAACAATAATAGTATGTATATATGTATAGGAGCAGTTACAAACAAATGTTTAAAAATAATTTGTATCAGGAATTACAGTCGCGATAAGTGTTTATTTATTGGCCCTCATGTCAGTGCATGAGGATGAACGAGAGTTACTTTTGTATGTAACTGAAAGACGGGAGAGGAAGACGGATATTTCTGAGCCGATTTTCAGTATACATAGTTTCAATAAGCGATAAATTTTAATACGCATTTTCTGGAAATTTTTTAAGCAGGATAGAGCCGAGAACTTCGCGGGCTATATTCAAACAAAATTATGCGACCTTAGCACTTACAAAATCCTTTTTTTTAAATTCAATTGAATGCTGCGTACAATTTTATCGTCCACAGAAGTCGTCGTTAAAAACTTTGACCGTGGATAAAAAGTTAAATAGTGGGTTCCGCTTAGTGTGATCGCATTGGGTTACATTTAAATGATTATATTGAACGGCTGATAATAAAAATAAAAGCAATATTTCTTAAAGTGGGTCGTGTTTTAGAATTGATTACAGTAACCGCATTATAACAATAACTAGAGATAATAATAAGCGGCACCTTCTGTAATAAAAATAATAAGACTTTCTCTCTAATACAAAAAACATAACACAGAAAAATAACTTAGTAAAAATACCACTTTATAATTTTATAATTATGTAGACATTTTTACTAAGTTATCTTTCTGTGTTATTTAAATGGAATTCCGCTAAATTAAGGCGTCCTCAGTGGATTATATACAGGAAATGCGTTAGTGCGTTTTCTCAAGGTGGAATGTGTAGAAGTAAACTTACTTAAAAACAACTTTTTCTTAGATAATTCGATTTTCTCTCAGTAACTCCTTATAAGCATTGACGATGAATGCGATGAAGAGATTTATGTGTTTCTGTTTCGGCGAAAGGGAGTCAGAGGAGGAGGGAGGCGACAGGAAGTTGCTTTCGGCGAAAAATTAAATAAAAAAAGAAGAAGCGTAGAGGGCGTGGACTCTTGAGGAGCGGAAATTCTCGCGTGAGAGAGTACACACTGGACGCCATTGAAATTTTTCTGCGGGAGAATTTGAAGCTTTTTATTTTAACCTTCCCCTTCGGCCGATCCAATCTCCTTTTTCGCGCTACGCCCCTCGAATCCGGAGGGTTGGAGGAGAGAGGGGAAGGGGAGGGCGGCAGGTGGTGGTCCGTTTCGCCCTGCCCCTGCCAAGGTCCTTGCCCAACTCGTTCCCAAATGAAGGCGATGACATCACGTCAACCGGATGAGTCGTGACCTACTAACAATTTTTTTACCCTAACTATTAAGGAAGCTCTCAATTTTTGCGGACAGTATTCTAGATTATCGCGATTTTTTTCCCTTCTGGCTGTCCGAAAACTTCCTTATACTGGAGAAATGGAGAGTTAATCCTTAAACTCCAAGCTTTGGCAAATTTTATTTGTAAATATTTACTTCAAAGAGAGGCAAAAAAGTTATACAACTTGAAAGTATAGGATTTGACTATTTACATGTTGTTAAGTGGAAGAAATATTAAAATTAAAACGAATGTTTGAAGTTTGTGGAGCAAAAAGTCTTTAAGTAATCAGGTTTGGTCGCCATAGAAAATGCTACTGCAGGAAAATGCGAACAAAGAGAGAGAATGTGAACAAAATTACTTCATAGGCCGAGGAAAAACACGTGTGCATAGTATTATTTACACGTGCTATGTGATTTTTACGGTCATAAAAGGTCGAACTCTGCGACTGTTTCAATTTAACTTCTTCCGCGTTTAGTTACTGGTAATAATTCGAGGTTTTATTTTTTATCAACCATATTTATTCTTACTACTTACTATAGTTGCTCCGACATTAATTTTTATCCTTTCCTTATCTTATTTTATATTTTTGTAATTATTATCAATTAAGGGCCATTAATTAATTCCTATTTTTTAAAATGTTAATTATTTTTAACTCCACATTACGTGAGTGTAAAGCCCATACGTGATGTCCTTGAATTAAAACTCCAATAACCTATTGTTGAATGGGCCTTATTTAAAAAAATTGTACCCATATTCATTGCATAAGAAAAAACGCAGAAATAGTCACTAGAATCGACAGTTACTACTACAGGTCTTATGTCCTGCATCAGACACCTAATAAAAATTTCCCTATAGTGTAAATTGCGCGCAATGGCATCTCCTGCTTTACACTTTCTGCGGCTTTCGGCTTAATAAAGAGCATTCAAACGCAATTTCCCACGTAAATTAACGATTTTGGGGAAACTTACGACGAAGCGATTTCTCTCAACCATTCGCGCTTTACCGACAGAGACGATTTAGTTGGAGTGTCTCGTGCTTATTCATTCGTTTCCTGGACTCGCGTCATTCACTCTTTCCGTTTAATGGTCTCGCCTCGGAATTCGTAATCTGACCGAAAGAAACTCACGCCGGACAAGTGCGTTAAAGCGCCATATGCTTTCGGAGAAGAAAACGTAAACAGAAAAAAGTATATAAAACTTAACTCGGGAGGACAGACATTTAACTTTTGTCCATGACCTTCTCAAAAAGACTTTATTTTGTGGATACTACAAGGGTCGAGTATTTTTTTTTTTATCCTCGTAAAGCACCGTGGTAACATGTTCTAACCCTCGCCGATGGCCGATCTTCGCCTTCTTCACTAGAGAGAAAGAGAGAGAGAGAGAGAGAGAGAGAGAGAGAGAGTGAGAGAGAGAGAGAGGAGGGTTTTCCTCTAGTGACGATCTGGTAAGATCATTCTCTTCATTTAAAGCCCTCATCCCATCTTCCGTCCCATTGCATCCCACCCTTGGCGGAGAGCCTTCGTCTTCCCTCTACCCTACCCCGCCCTATCTCCCTCTTGACGCCCCATGACCTCTCCCCCTTCCCCATGACCTCTCCCCCTTCCCCATGCCCTCTCCCCTCCATCTCACAGTCAACACATTACTAAAAATCTTCTCTCTCCTCGGCGACACGGAGTCCGTGGAGGGGAGGGAGTGAGGTTTAAGTGGAGAGAGAGAGAGAGGGAGAGGGAGGAGGAAGGAAGCTTAGTCTGCCGAGGAATTTAAAGGGGTAAAAGGAGAAGGGGAGGCCGAACGAAGTGGGTGCGAGGAGGAAAGAGGAAGTGTAGGAAGAAAGAACTCAAGAAACGGGAGAGTGGAAGATAACGAGTGAAAAAGAAAGGGGAAAAAAGAGGTGGAGGGAAAGGAAGGAGAGAAAGAAGGAAATAGATTACCATCGTCGGACCCCTATTTAAAAGTCTGGAAATTGGGGACGGAAATATTAATATAGGCGTACCGAACCGTTTCAAAGAGGTGTAACTATCGACAGCAAAGAAAATTTCTAAGGCGTAGACGTGGAGAGAAGTGAGGAATGAGAGAGTGGGGGGGGGGGGGGGGGGGAGTTGAAGGAAAAGGCGTTTGGTGCGTTCTCGAACGTGTGTGTGCGTGCGTGTGGGTCTTTTTCTTATCGGAGTTAACCGAGGGAGGCAGATAAAAAGTGCCGAGTTCGTAGCCTGCCAATCATTCACCCTCACTCCCTTCACCAGTTGCAGTACTTTTCCCTCTTTTTATCTCTCCCTCTCTCCCGTCACCGACCCTCTGGCCTCCTCGGCCGTTTCCTACCATTTCTCGAACCTTCCACACTTTCCTCTTACTCTTTTACTCTCTTTATTCTCTCATTTCTCTCCCTTTCCTCTCTCCTTTCTCTCTTTTCCTCTCGCACATACTACGCAGGTCCCACTTCAACTTGCTGAGTACTCATAAGCGTGATTTATGCTATAATTGGAGCAGTTCTGCAGATTTTTCATGCGTTGGTTTCCGCTGATACGAAGACACTTTTGAATGAGCGATATTGTAAGACATCGAGCGTCGACCGAGTGCGTGCTTCCACCGGATTCTGCTCCCCCTAGGAAATCCTGTTGGCGATTCGATCCTCCTCGCACTTTAACCGTTATAGTCATCAATAAAATCTCGTATAATTCTGAAATTTCGTCGGAAAGAACAGATCGACGCCCAAACGCAAAGTCAGTTTAAGGCGTATGAGGAATGAATAAAGTGTAACACTTTCCTTTTATGACGATGTCCGATATGTCAGAATATAGGATACCTACTCGTGTTGCCGACCGCTTTTGGCCTGCTTGCTTAAAAACCGTAATGCAGGAAAAGGATGTAGACCCAGGGCCGGCGTGAGGCGTGTGCACTCGGTTCCCCCAGAACAGGGCCCCGCGCAATGGTAAATTTTCATGTATTGTGATTTAGACAATTTTTTTATTACATATTAATATTATTATATAATAATTTTAAAAATTAATTTCATTTAAAAAATTGCAGTTGTTCTTTAAAAATCGTAATTTTTTTGTGTCGCCGGGTATCTATACATAGATAAATAGGCTCCGCTCAATATCGAACTAGGCCCCGCAAATAATAACGCCGGGCGGCCCTGTGCAGACCCAATGCATATTTTACAGTTAACATTTTTTAAAAAACTTGATTGGTGCAAACAAACAAGAATTAACTCATACAAACAATTATTTTTCTTTTAATTGAATCAAATTGTTGTCACTATTTTTCTTTTTAATGCTCTTTTTAGTCAGTGAAAGGGGCTTATTTTTTCATTTAAATACAGGGAGTGTTGCAATATGGGATGGCGTGCGGCGTAGTCCGGCGATGTGTTTCATATCTCCTTATCTCTTGGAAGAAATTTAGTTTTTTATGTAATGGATGGTACGGACAATTACAGTCCACGATTGAAAACTTTGTTGCTGAAATGCGAATCTTGTTAATACGACAGTTTAATATCTTCAGAAGTATGAAGAATAGGAGTAACCTAGATTTATTACGTTACGCACAACACTCAAATTGGGCTTATAAATCGGAGTGCTCCGAGACTTTTTACTGCTCCCGTAGCATTAAACCGTTACCAGGAACATAAATAATAAAAATGACGCGGTTTAGCTAAGAGCAATTTTCATCGCAGTACATGGTGATTACCTCCTTAATTTTTTGTAAGGCGGAATTCGGAGGGGCCAAAAAACTTTTCCATCTTACCCGACCGTGAAGATAAAAGTTCCTAAATTTATTTTTTATTGGAATCGAGCCACAGGGTGAGCTCGATGATTTATTTTTAAATTTTCTTTTTCGAATATTCTCGCAATACGGGTAAATATCACCATCGACGCCCATAGAATTTGTTGCTTATCGAGAATGTTTTACGGATTAAACAATGAACATTCGAGCCTTACTCGTGCTTGGCAATTACTCCTCCGTGTCGAAACAATCCGCAACAGCGCTATTTAAGGTTATTTCTACCTCTACGACGGAGGTCGATACGGATAAAACAACAAAAGAACGTTAGCTGCATCGAACTTCCTCCTTAAAAAAAAAAAAAAAACATGGCACTCGTGTTTAGTCGAGAGGAAAAAGTCTGGAAGAAGACAATTTGTCTCCAGACTCGCCAAATAAAGTCCCTTTATCTTTCCCTTACTATCTCCTTTCCCAAATATTCTTCCACTTTTCCCAGATGCTTTTTTTTTTAGGGTCGCCCAAAGCCCTCTTTCCCTTCAGATACTATTTGGAAGTCTCTCTGAACGATTTCCCAAGATGCAGTAAAAGTCACGTGTGCGTATGTGATTGTGTGCGTACGAGTCCCCCATCTTTCTGAATGGTTTCCTTGTGTGCCTCTGCATGTGCGCGTGAGTGTGCGCGCGCGATGGACAGGAGTAATATAGTTCGGTCGTTCTAGGGTTGGAAAAATGTCTTCACCTTCTCCGTGCAAGCCCCATCCTACTCTATACCTTCCCACTTCTCTCGCAGTTCTCTAGTAGCTTGTAATGCTTCATGTCTTAAATGCGAGTGGAATGTAGCCTAGAAGGAGTCTCCTCACCATTCGTGCTTTCGCCTGCTCGAGGTCGCTTCCTCGACTTTTCTTTTAAGGGTTTAGGTCAGGGGGTGGTAAAGAGGAAGGAAGATGGTGCGGGGAGAGGGGAGAAGCGGTCTTCAGGGCGTGGAATGGGCAACGGTCCGACGGTTTCCCATGCCGTTCACTTCATTAAGCTCGCGACGCCTCCTTTCTTCCTGCGTGTTGGGAGAGAGAGAGAGAGAGTAAAAAAACCACTCCGTTTGCCCATTACGGAAGCGGAGATAGGGCGTCGTCCTCCTCCTCCACTCCCCCTTCTCTTATTTTTGTTTAAGGTAACCTTTCTGGACTTTGCGGTGACGCTGGTATCGGTGGCTACGTTCCAAATGACACTTTCTCCGCCGGGTGTGGTGTCCTTCTGAGCTGTTGCGCTCGTGACTTCTCTCTCTCTCTCTCTAGACATATCTCTCCGCACTTGCACACACGCACGCGTGAATACACCTCTACTCCCGCCACCTCCAATCCCCCTCCCATGCCCACGTCCCCCTCCCCTCCCCCGCTCTCCCGACGCGAGCGCGTTTCTGCGCGTCTGTGTCACAAGCACTCGAGGGTATGTAGTACTGGGCCAACCTTTATGAGGCGACCGTTAATTGCAGCAACGGGCAACGACACGAAAATGTTTTTTTTTGAAAAAAATCCTTCGTTCGTTTACTGCTAAGCGGGATTAATTCTTTAAAGTCTCGTCGTTTAGTTTCTTTACTTGGCTTCAATACCAGAAAAATGTCAGTGTTAAACGGTATTCTCGGATAGACGAATTTGTAAATGGTGGTGGCGGTAAATTCTATCAGTCAATGTCCTCTGGATAAATAATGTCACATAGTTTGCCTTAATTTATGCATCTTTGTCACAATTATTGTGTTGTAGTTAAAAAAACGTATGAAAATTGTTTTTACGGAGGATTTTATCGTTGTATTGTAGCACGTCTTTACATTTTTATTATAAAAGAAATAATTTTAAATCCAGCACTCGCTTGAATTAGTTTCACAAAATCCGATCCATTGCATTTATGAGACGATTTTTCACTGACTAAATATAGCCTTATCAGGAACCGATAAACCGCTATTTTCCGATTAAAATGGGAAAGTTTTCAATATGACAAATTTTTCTTCGCTCGCGCAAGAATAATAACAAAGCAGTTTAAAAAAAAAATATTTCACAATCTGAAAATATAGCTTATTTGTTATCAACCTCTTTAAGAAAGAATAGGTATGGGATTCAATTTCGTTCGGCGATATAGGGAGTACAATTACGTCAATCAACACGCGGCTTTAAAAGAAGGAAATAAAAAACGACCTCGCGGTAGCGTCTATTTTCCGTTACCGCAGCGTCTAAATCTAGCGTTCCGTTTTCATACCGTCGTAAAAATAACGGAGAGAAACAACAGGTATACCGCGGGATGTGTTTTCAAAAGAGTTCCTGCATAACGGAGAAACCGTAAAAGTGATGATACGTCCTCCTCCCTTGAGTTCGCTGATCGCAAATCAAATAGGCGACCTTATTTGATGGACGGATTATATATTTTTTTCTAATGTCTCGTAACGATTTCTAAGAAGGTAAACGTTATAGTCTTGAGTATTGAAGGATGATATAACACTTTCGTGCAGTTGTGGTTGACAGAGAAAACCATCGTTCGCTCGCGACGGACGAAAACTGTGAAAGAAACGCGGCGAGAACTCGATTTTTTTTTCGTTTCCGTTCGGAACGGATTAATTCGTTAGTATCAGTCGTTTGATGACTCTTAAAACTCTAAGACGGCAATTATTCGATTGACAGAAGACTTGCCCAATAGAAATTCACCCTTTGAGAGAAGAGAGATAAGGACGAAACAGTGTTTCATCCGTACAGGGTCGTAACTGGGATGTGGGGGTGGAGTTCGTCATAGGCGCCACGCGCGAAAGGCACTACACTCTAAAAATGTCATTTATTTTTTCGTTTAAATGAATATTTAATTGGTATAAACATTATTGCACTACTTGTTAACTAGAATAAAAATAGTTTTTATTACGGCGCAGGATGAAAAAAAATTTTCTTTTGAATGGCGTTTCATTAAACTTTCTCATAGGCATCGAACCTTCCAGCTGCTCCGTTGAAATCATGCAATTTACTACGTGCACTGATGTATATGTTTATATACGTACATGTATATATTTATTAGCGCACCAAAACCTATCATTGGTGGAATTGCTGGCCGAAGTTAAAGCTACATTTTATTCTAAATAAAAAGTTTTGCTCGGTAAATTTTCACCGCGGACTGCGCGAAAATTCGATCCCAAAGTCACATTTACTTTCATACTTCTTTCTTACACTACCTCTGACGTAATTTTTGCATCAATAAATCGGCCCGGGTCAATGACCGTCTCACGTATTTTTGTTTCACGACAGCTCGACAGACATCGTCATTTTTGACAGCCAATTCGTGTTACTTACATATTTTCTTGTATATCCCAAGAAACTCTTTTGTACGTGATAGCACTAACTTATTTTCCCGACGAGCATAAAGTGAAATTCTGATTAATTAAAAATCAAACCCCCTTAAAAACATGAAACCCTATTAATGTCGGAAATTGCGTCTCTCCCAGAGGACGCAATCCCCTTCGTAATGACGCAGCTATGAATCCTCGAAGGGACGAGGGCTTCTTTATTTACGCCGAAATCAATATTTGCCCCGCGGTAAAAAGAACAAAAAGGCTCCGTGAACCCCCGTGACAGTGACATGCCCTTAATTAATGGGTCGGAATGGGATATACCCGAGGACGGAAAAGGTCGGACGCGAAAAAAGGAAAACAAAAGCCGCCTCATTTCGAGAGGAATGTAGAAAGGGCGTGCTCGCGTGCACCGAGGAATTTCGTATCCGAAGGAGAGAAATACCGCTGATGACGGAACAGGTCAAATGAAGCTATGAGTCTTCCCGACGTTTAAGGTTCAAGAGAAAAAGCACCAATTCAAATGCTTCCACAACGGTCGGACTTCCGCGATATGCTATCGCGATCGACGGTGTTACTATTTATGTTAAGATGGGGATTACTCTTAAAGTAATTTAGTTCTATATTTTCCAGAGGTAGGAATATAAATATTCTTCGCTGGTTATTACCATCGACATAATTATCGTAGATTTCTACCGGATTCCGCGAATTTAAAGCACCGATGAACAATTCTACATCGCAATTGCAGGGGCAAATAGCCGTGACGCATGACGCTCATGTTTCATCCGGTTGACGCAAAAGGAAACGGAAATTTTTATAATTTTTATTTATGCAATTAAAGCAGCAGCTTCATTTGTACAACAGCCTCTGTATTCTCTCTCTCTCTAACAACTTATCTATCTATACAGGAAGCACTTGGTTAAACTCCGTTCCGTCAGCGATGTGTGTGTTTATATACGGAAGCGACTATTACGCGAATTCTGTTGTATCGGCGAATCTTCTGATCGCAATTTTTTTGAAGTTTTCGAACGGATAAAACGCCCTAAAAATTGTTTTTTACGCCCATGGATGACTGAAATGCTTAGCGCGGTCATGGAATTCGTATTCCCGGGCGATTACGAAGTAATGAGCATTCGGATAAATAGTATATTAGGGAACTGTTTGGTCATAGCGCTACACAGTCGCGTGTCGATTAACCCATTTGGCGAATCCGCAAGGAATCCATTTCCGTCTTTATAAAAAGATATTCTTGGGAGGCTCGACGGATTTCCCGAGAGCTCACGTTTTTCCGCGCGTGTATTATTCACGTAAAACGCTCTCACTCTGCGCAATCTCGCCTAAGCACCGTCTTCGACCGGCGGAGAAGGGTTCTCCTTTTAACACACGCCTGCAGAAAATTTCAAGATGTTAGAATCTCCCCCATAACCGTCCATCAATCGTGATCGTTATCCTCCTCCCCCCACCCACCCACCCACCCTCTTTTCCCAGGGGGCCATTGTTTCCCCCTCCTTCTGGCGCGGACACTTCGAAACACGCCCCTTTTCTAGACAGCTCGCGTATTCCACCGCGTAAACCGAAAGAAACCCACGCTCGCGAGCGGAATATTAAATTTCAACTCTTACTCCTCCACCTCCTTCCCAGGACGATGATGATGAAGAAAGACAGGTCTTATCCCTTAAAAAGAGATGGAGCCGAAGCACAAACCGGGAATAAAGAAAGAGAGAGAGAGAGAAGTCCGGTTCACGCCCTCTTTTGTATATTTCACGTGAAACGCAATGACTGCAGTCGGACAGACTTTGAGAGTGAAATAGGGAGAGAAACGTGGTGGTAATACGTGGTCGGAGATGAAACAGGATTTAAAAAAAAACGATACAGCTACGAGAGGACGATAAATCTATGGGTGGTGAGTGTAAAAGAGAATAAGGATGGCGGAACAGAGGAAGAGAGTTTGAGAGGGTGGGGGATTGGATGGAGACATAACGCACAATAGACGATTGTGAGGGTTTTCGGATAAGAGGATAGGGTGGTGTGGGCGAACAGTTGCGTTATGGGCGGGTGATGGAAAGGGGCCGAGGAAGAGGGATATGAGAGGGGATGATGTGGGGGCAGATGAGAGATTTAGCGAGAGGGACTGAAGATGAGAGGGGCAAGTAGAGAGACAATGAGATGGAGATGGAGATAAGGGACGTAAGAGATAAGGGGGCTGAGTGGGGATCGAGGAAGGCGCGCATGGGCGGAGAGAGAGAGAGAGAGAGAGCGTGTGTGTCGTGGAGAGAGGGTTCGTCCAAAGAGGAAGAAGAAGTAAAGGAGACGGAGAAAAGTAGATGGTAAGAGTGAAATCGATGAATTAATCTAAAATTTCCGATTTCTGTGTGATTGAAGGTAATAAGGCAGATTAATCTCGTTGTTTTTGGCAGGTCCGTAAATACCTAAGATGACACACTCACCGACTACGACTCTCCAGTAGCCGTAAAGATGTTGGGAAAACCAGACGCGAAGCTACCTTCATCAGTGATGATTCACTGGTAATACATTCCAAAAATAGAGTAATTCGTCACTGACGAGGGCTGCTTTGTACGTACTCGGAGTGCATGCTTCTCCCGCCCCTTTTTTACGGCTCCTGGACAAGCATAGTTTACGAATTTGATTTGAGGCGCTAAGGTCAATTCGAAAATTCTCTTGCAATATAAACAGACAAAACTCGTGTAAGTACCTCATGCGTCCAGTTGACGAATATAACCGCGTAAGTTCTTAGCAGAAACGAATTTAAATGGAACGAAAGAGAGTAGAAAAGATAGTGAATGAAAAACGGAAGGACGAAACGGAGAGAGAAAACGGCGCGTGAGGAGAAAAGGATTAGTAAAATGAAATAGCTGGAAAAAGTAAGGCCGAGAGGTAATCAGGAGAGAAATTGAGAGAGATAGATAAGGGAGAGAGGGGGAAAGAGTTCGAGACTACGTATTTCGAGACGCTGCGCATAATCTCCTTTTTTTTTAATTCTTTTGAAATGGTCCATCACCGCTTCCCTGCCGAAGCGAAACCGGCGGTGTTGTTGGCGACAGCTCAATGAATAGGATTATCCTTCCTTTCCTTCCTTCGTGAGACATGCGAGGGAGGAGGTGAGTGAGAGAGAGAGGGAGGGAGGGGGGCGTAGGGGAGGTGGCGAAAGGAGAGGAGAGATAGCCCGCCATAGAGTTTGCGGTTGGCGGAATAGGAGAGCCGTCTCCTCCGACTAACCCAACCCTCACCCTCCCCCGCCCCCCCCTACCTTCATCCACCTCCTTCTCCCCCCGTTTCGGCGTCTCGTGGGAAGGAGAAAGTGCGAAAAAGAGGCATGATAAAATATAGCGGGGGAGAGCGAGAGGAAATAAATGGGGAGATTGCTTCCCTTCCTCATGCCCACTGCTTTCTCGAGTGCAAGTCCTCCCCGGACTCTGATGGGGGAATGAGAAAAGATCCTTCCTTCCCTTACTTCGTCCCATCTCTCTCTCTCTCTCACTTCCTTCCTCACTCCTCTCCCATCCCTCCTCTCTTTATTTTACGTCTTAGGAGAAAATTGTATTCCCTTTCGGTTCGAAGATAAGAAACCACATACCGCTAGCGCGTGCTATTCACACAGAGAGAAAGAGAGAGGGTTAATCCGGTATAAAACTAGGCTACGACGAAAAGTGTTCCTTTTTTTCCCCTCTTTCTTTCTTTTTCGCGAAGGACGTCGGGAGTGAGAGTTTTCGCGGAGAGGATATTCCAGCTGTATCCCTTTCCGTTTTTATTTTCGAAGCGAATCCCGAGTATTTTGGTTCGGAAGAGGGGACGAGAGGAAAGAGGCGTTTGAGAGAGAGAGAGAGAGAGGGAGATAGAGAGGCCTAAAGAGTCGGGGAAGACAAAGAGGAGGAAAATAAGGGGTCGAAGCGACAAATTATGAGAGAACGCGTTAATTAGAATGGAGAAATTTAGCAAGGGGTGTGTGTGTGGAACATAACGCTTGATTGAGCTTCTCAATTTCGGCAAAAAATAAATAAATAAAATCGCTAGAGGAGGAGGGGCAATGAAAGGGCGAAGGAGAGATAAGACATATAGGAGAGGGAGAGAAAGAGAGAGGAAAGAGTGGGAGAGTAAGAGGAGAAATGGAGATAGGAGTGAAGATAAGAGTGGTGTAGAGGATGAGAGAGGGAGAGAGAGAGAGGATAATGAAAGATAAGCGCCGGAGAATGATAATGGAATGACGGAGGGTGAGAGAACGGAGGAGAAAGGATTAGATGGGAGAGGAGGTGGGGTGGAGGAGAAAGAGGGAGAGAGGAAAAGAAGGGAGGTGAGGAAGAGCGAAATGGGAAAGGGTAACATGGGGAGAGGCAAGAGGAGGAAAGAAGATAGCCGAATAGAAAGAAGAAAGGGTGTAAAAAAGTAGAGATGAAAGAAGGGAAAGATGGAGAAAGAGAGATAAAACGGAGGAAGAGAGAATTGAGACAGAGAGACACAGAGAGAGAAACAGAGAGAGACAGAGAGAGAGACAGAGAGAGAGACAGAGAGAGAGACAGAGAGAGAGACACAGAGAGAGACAGAGAGAGAGACAGAGAGAGACAGAGAGACAGACGGAGAGACAGAGAGAGAGAGACAGAGAGGGAAGTGGTAGATGGAGAAGGCTGGATAAAAATATAGAGAAAGGGTAGAAAATAGAGGGAAAAGTTAGAGTGGTAGAGGGAGAAAGGAAACGGAGGTGAGGATGGAGAGAGGAGTTGGAGAGGGATGGAGAGATTAGGGAGGAAAGATCGGTGGAAGGGAGAGAGAGAGGGAGAGTGGAGCGAGGGAATAGGGATGGACGTTTGAACCAATGGTGGTGGTGGTGGTGGCGTGGTGGAGGATAGCGGCGAGAGGGTGGCGTGGTGGATCGCCCTGATAAAAGACCGAGGCGAGTGGAATTTTTTTTTTTAAGAGGTGGTCTTCTGTGTAGTTAAAATTGCGGGTGAAGAGGGGGGAAGGGAGGGAGAGGCGTTTGGAGGGTTAACCGTAGACTGAGTGGAAGGGAAGTGGGATGGAGAGAGGGGGCGTGAGAGGGAAAATGGAGTCGGTGGAATGGTCCCGTTGGAGATAGTTTTTTAAAGGGAGATGGGTTAGACGGATGCTTTTCCGCTCAAAGGAACCGAAATGGAACGACTGGCGAATCTCGGATTTCTCCGAAAATCTCTTTTTCCTCCCTCAATACTTTTCTCCTTCCTCATCTTGCTTTCTAATTTCCCATTTCCTCTTTCTATATTCCTCCCTCTCTCTCTCTCTCTCTCCCTCCGCGTATTTTCCGTTTCTTACCCATCCTTTCCTATCTCGCATACGTTCTCTACCTCTCTCGAAGGTGATTTGGAATAATTAAAGGGAAGCGGCAAATTTCGTAATGCGATCTCTTCCACACCCCTCCCTCCACCCCACCCCCTAGCCTCTCTCTCCTTCAGCCAAATTACAAATTACCTCAAAAGGTTTCGGATTATTTCCCATCTCTCTCTCTCTGAGTGAGCCCTTATCTCCGGAATGTGGTTTCTTTCGCGTCTTTTTTTTCATACCCGAGTTAAATCTTTGAGTACGTTTGTGTGTGTGTGTGTATATATATATATATATATGAAGGTGTTGGAGGAAGCCCAGTGGACACTTACCTAGATTGAAGAGCCGCTGGGGGTGCGTGTGTTCTCAGCACCCCCAGCGGCTCTTCAATCTAGGTAAGTGTCCACTGGGCTTCCTGCAACACCTTGTTGCCACCGTTATTAATACCTTTCCTTTTCTTTAAGCATGCATATATATATATATATACACACACACTTTCGGAAGAGGAAAGGTAAATGAGGATATTTAGGTCAACTAGGTGTTGAAGTAAACTCAGTGAGCTCTTATCGGAAGGAGAGCCGCTGGGGTGTCGGAGAGACATTTGTAGACGTTGTTGAAGCTTTTGGGATGATCCCTTCGTCAGCACAAGAGAGACACAACAGCTTCAACAACGTCTACAAATGTGTCTCTCCGGCACCACAGCAGCTCTCCTTCCTGTAAGTGCTCACTGGGTTTCCCTCAACCCCTAGTTGCCCTATATATATATATATATATATTGCTTGATACTCGAGGCGAATAAGAGTGTAAGGAGATTGGAGTGAACACATTTTATTGGATGGAAATACGCCGTTACGTCCCCATCTCTTTCGTAGATCGATATATAGGCCACCCTCTATATTTGCCCGTGCAGATCCTGCGCGCCCAATACGGCGGCCGTTCGTCACGTGTGACGAAATGGCTTTTGAAAAAATAAAGCGAACACGTGCTCTTGAATCCGTTGGATTATTTCTGATAGTTTTGAGATTATAATCCTAACTGGAATTTTCTGTGTATTTTTTGGATATAAACGACGGAGAGCCTACTGCTAACGTTTATTTGAATTTGGTTTCCGAAGTGTGAGAGAGTGTGAAGACAAGAATTTTTCGAATATTTTGTAACGTGTGGCGTACTGGACGCAAAATACATTCAAAATGTGCTGGATGTCAGGTATTAATCATCGCACATTTTGAGACCATCTAAATTCAATTCGATGCGGAGAAAACAAGAAAACAGATAATAGGTATAAACGTGTTGAATAAAATGAAACACACATTGGCAGTAGATAACATGGCACTATGTATACAAATTGTACCAAGTATAGAGCTCCGCAAAATGACGGCCTTTTCAGTGAATTTTAAAACAGTTCATGCTATTACGATTACTAAACCAAATAAGTAAAACGGCGACAAATATTCCAGGGCAATGCGCAAATATTACTCATACTTATCGGCAATTTCCAAAGATATACTCACGAACGATAACACATGCTTTTAAATCGAGCTTTCGGTGAAAAAAAGCGTTTCGTCGAACATCAGTTCAGAGAAAAACACTGGTGGAACTTTTATTTATTCCCATAGACTGGTAAAAAAAAGTCAATGTTACATGCGCGGAAAAACTTCGCGTCGGGTCTTCTGTTTCGTTGTTTTTTTTAAAAGAAAGAGTAAATATTTGCCGTTAATTTTGAAACTCCCAAATGTGATGTGTGCGCGCGGCTGTTTGCTATCCTTATGTTCTGCAGGAGTTGAAGAAATATTTCATAAAATTATAATCGCTGGAAAATGTGCCATTTTTATGTGCGCCAATAGGATTGTCGTCAAGCGACGTCATGTTTCAGAGTGTAAGTATTTAGCGTAATGCAGGGGTGGTCAACCTTTTTCTGAAAGGTGCCACATATTATGTTGAAAATTTGTCGCGTGCCACCTAATAATTGCATTAGTGGCAGTCTAGATGGCAGGGGCAACACGGAGGGAAGAAGCTATCGTACTTGTTTCGAAGTTGGAATTGTCTATGGTCCTTTAGACTGCGGGTTGGAAGTTTTTTATGATCATTAACACTATCAAAAATGAATATGGTATACTAAACCGAGATTTCCGGCGAAAGTGAAATGAAATTTTTAAACGTTCATCAACTGCTTTCGAAACATATGAACTAATAACATACTGAATGTACAATTTTAATGGGTTAATAATATAAATTTATAAAGTGTCGTTATTACTGCGGTGGATCAGTCACGATTCCTACTGAGAAGATGAACCCGCCTGTGTCTCTTGCGATTGCTGGTTTAAAGTTTGACATTGACTTTATCCCAGTCAAAAAATGGTAAAAATGTTAAATTAACGTACGCCCCATTTCAATACGAAAAAGAGAGGTTTCTTAAGATCTCAGAACTGGCTAATTCGAGATAAAGAGTCGGACCAACACATTCTCATGGTTCTTAAAGGATCTAGCTCGAGAATTTAGTAACATTCTAATTTAGTAGCTGTAATTTTGTAAACATATGATACTATGTTAACGAAGTATCGAAATGTAAGTTTCCCCAGTATCAATTCTGTCTCGTCCACCTGAGCCGTATAATACGCGAACACTAATCCTCAGCATTTTTGAATTTTTTGTATTTTCACTGCGGAATTACCGACTTCGTTATAAAGAAGCTTCGTTCCCAGAGGCATACCTGTATACTCTATAGAAGTGGGGTTGTTATTTTGAAATGTATAGACAACTACCTGGAAAACAAGAGAAGTACAACTCAGTCTTGAAAACAGTGACTAGTTTGTGTACGCAATTTTCTTATAATACGTTCTCATTTCGTCGGATTAAAGTAGCCGCACGCGCACACAACACTCAGTCTGTTGTCAAAGAACAACACTCTAGAACCTAGAATGTTAACGTTGACATGCTTCAATTTATTTCTATACATTTTATTTTATTTTTTTCAAAATGGGGAGGCGTGCCACTGACAAGAGCTTCGCGTGCCACTAGTGGCACGCGTGCCGCAGGTTGGCCACCCCTGGCGTAATACATTTTGGACAACAATATTCTTTTGACGATTTATTTATTTATTTATTTTTCAGTCACTGGAGTTTATGGCCGAAAGATAAATTTTCTGCACAGATGTTTGGATAAGAGTATAAATTAAATAATAACACAATAAATCCTGAAGTGCAATGAAGCAGCGAATTTAAATATAAAATTTAGGTAACTACAATGAGTGTAAGTGAAATGATTAGAGCGGAATTCTTACAAAACAAAGCGTATCAAAACTGGCATAACTTTTGTACGACAATTCTTCGAGATACAAAATTTTGGTGGCGCAGATTTTTCGTCGAAGTCCCTGAATGAGTTAATACCGTCCAAATTACGAACATTCGGCCGACGTGATACATATACTGAGAACAGAATCGAGGGTAAAATTAAGCCAACGGGATCCTTTATAGGTCGAATGCGTTTGAAAAGGGAGTATCCATGTCCTCTATAGGGGCATCAGTCAGCGAGCGGCTGATTTGTTTCGTCTGTGGTGATACAATCGGTGGTCGAGGTTGTTCCCGCAGCCCTTATAATTCAGCCATCATTTTCCTCCCCTTTCTGCTTGTCTTGTGGCTCTTCTGTGCGCCAGACGAGGGTCTTTGTGAGGGCAGATGAGCTCAGCGGTTTTGCTCGATATTCCATAAATCATAATGGTCTTCTAGCACGATACAACGCTGAGAATTTACTCTCTCATCCCCGAGGTTAAACCTGCGGCCGAATGCGATAAATTTTATCTCCTCAATTGTTTCATTTTTACCGGGAGAAATGGATTAGTCGACTTAGTGGAAAACGTATCGGTTCATACGCCGAACTGTATCTTGGAAGGTATCCTTGAGCTACTCTACGGAACATAACGAGGCAATCGCATAAGAAAATCATGTTGCCGCAGAAACGATGACCAAGCTGCGGGCGCATTTTATCTACAGAGTAGAGCAGTGATTCTCAACCGGTGTGTCGCGGCACATTAGTGTGCCGCGAGGAAGGGACTAGTGTGCCGCACACTCCGAAGATATTTAATTTTTAAATTATATGTATTTAATGTACAATAAAATTATACAATTATTGCTTTACCAATCGTAACAATCTAATATAACTGCGACTTTCACTTGTTACGCCAGTTTCTATCTTTAAAAATGAGTATTTACGCAGTGAAATTAATTAGGGGTGGTTTGGCATGCCGCGATGTTCTTAGGTGTGCCGTGGAGCAAAAAAGGTTGAGAAGCACTGGAGTAGAGTCTGGAAAAATTCAACTCTATGCTGAACCCATTATATTATTTAAAGATGGTGGTATTTTCACTGATAAAGGCTACTTTACTGTTGAAATTATCTGACTTAATCCCTTTTAATCCGTATCAGTCTTAATTAAATAGAGCAATTTTTTCGAATCCAATTCAGCAAAAGTGGCATTTCTTGTTCATAAAGTACAAAGAATTATATAGCAATGCCTGGATTAGTGCGATAAATCAGTAAAACGTATTTTTGCTAAAATTTGAGGTATCGACTAAAGTTAGAAAAATATTAAAATAAGTTTTTACGAATATTCAGCTTAACTCTGCATATTTAAAAGGAAATTAAAGTAGCCTTTAAAATATGGAGGAAATATGTCCAATTTCCCAGAAGTTAGCTACCTGACCTAATAAAGGCAAATTATGAAATAACTAATTATAACATTCCCAAATCAGAACAAAAAATCGGCACAGAAAGCTTTATCAGAGCGGTTGGTGACGTTTCCTATAATTCAGCTCGTAGATTCATTTCCTTTATCCAAGCATTGTTCTGCTTCGGTGAAACGCAATGTTTAATCGGACACTACCCTTTTGCCTATATATTCAATAATGTTTAAATTAAGCGAGTCAGTTTATGTAGAAGATAAATGGTGGATGTGAGAACGGAGGGGGGGGGGGGGGGGGGAGGAAGGTGACCGCTACGTCTGGCGATTGTCATTTGGGTTCGTTTCAACAAATCGCGGGCACGCCCTGGGCTCGAATATCGGTTTCCCTCGCTGGACGTGGCGGTTATGTAAACACCGGACTATCTGGCTGGGCGTTCGTTTCCTGTGTGTTTTCTGTTTTTTCTTTATTTCGGGCGACTGGCGAAGCGACGCTTTTGTTGTCAGTGTACACCGAGTTCGTCCATTGTTGCAGTCCTTTAACCCCATTGTAACGGGTTAGCGATGGTTAGGACGATATTCGGAGCGTATTTGTTTCACTGACGTCCGTTAGGTTTAACGTCCGTTACTCACCGTGTCATTTCAGGGATGTTATTTTTTACTATTGAGAAAATATGAAAATTTAAAAAAAAAAGAAAACGAGCAAAGATTTTCCTCCGTCGATAAAAAAACTTACACTGCCGTCAAACAATTTTAAAATTGTTTATGTAATTAAGGAGAGAAAGAGAAAAATGTAGAAAGTAAAATTCCCCCTCCTCTTGAGGTGGATTAAAACAGTAAAAAAGGATTAAGTAATGACATTTTAACGAAAATAAATGTTGTCCGAATTGTCGATTCGCATAAAACGTTAACCCGTGCAAACCAGCCTTCATTGCGCGCGAGCGAAGCGCATCAACCTCCTACGAAACTATGCCATTTACATTTACGATTTCTCGGTGCCAGCGAATGGCAACAATGCAAACACCGGTTTCGTCTGTCTTACTTAACTCTCTAACTTGTGTGGCGAGAACCAACAGCTCGAAAATGAGCATTCCATCGACCGATCCTTATTCAACAGGTCACGTTTCAAACTATCCTTAATCTGAAAGCAAGCGGTCGCAAAAGACTGTTGGACCGGACGTCGAGAAAACCACCCTTCCGCCCATTCATCCCCCATCGTGTTTCGGACAGACGTCGATACGTGCGAAAAGAAAAGACATTTATACTGTGTGTGTGTATATACATATATATATATATATATAAAGGTGGAAACAAGGTGTTGGAGGACGCCCAGTGGACACTTACCCAAATTGGAGAGCCGCTGGGGGTGCTGAAAACACACGAAAAACACAAAAACAACACAAATATGGAGCTTTCGGACTGATTTCATGCAGTTATGGCTTATGCCTGCGAGCCTGGCCAAACTGCGTCATGAAATTATTGTGGCCCCCAGAATAAGGACAGTGGATATTCCAAAAATTTCAGGATATGTGAGTTGGACCTGCTATGTGTTGGCACTGCCATTGTTTCCAACTCACATATCCTGCAATGTTTGGAATATCCACTGTCCTTATTCTGGGGGCCACAATAATTGCATGATGCAGTTTGGCCAGGCTCGAAGACGCAAGCCGTAACTGCATGAAATACGTATTAATTTGAACACCTAAGTATACTGACTTTGCCAAATTTATGGATATCTCTAAGTCTTCACTTAGAAATTTAGCAACTTCATTAACACTTCACTAGAAAGATCTACTGCATATATAAGCCAATCATTCAAGTACATTAGCATTTCCACCTGAAATAACTTTCTAACTTCCACTGCCACCGCTCTTGCCCAACGCTGCATAATGGCTGGGGCGAGCGCGTGCCCCATCGGAAGCCTGCTAAACCGATACAGTGTTCCGTTGCACAACACTTCGTAGAACTTTCGATGTTCTTCCCTAATAGGGATTTGGAAGAAGGTATCCTTCAGGTTCACTTTAGCCATTTTTGCATTATAAATTTGATCGGGAGTTAAGTTCCCTAACTCTTTCCAAAAACGTTTGCTTGAAAGATTCCACCGAAACTGAGTCACTACACAGTTATTCCCCAGATATGGTCAATTGACGAATTCAGTACTTTTTAAAAATTTATCTAGCCAACTAGAACCAGCTTTAAAGTCGTCTTTCTTGGTGATTTCTTTGTAAAAGGACTGTGCCTTCTCGCGTAATAGTAGTTCTCCTTTTAAACGTGTGTTTCTCGATCTCTCTTGAAGAAACCACTTGTAAACTGTAGTTTCAACTGCCGGACATTCACTCGCTTTCAATGTTTGGCGTTTACCAGGACCTTTTTCGGTAGCTGACACAAATTCGAAAATCCGAGTGGCAATGTTTTATGTTTTTTTCTTAAACCACATCTTTAATATTTACACACCCTACAACATTACTTAATATAATTAGGAATGTACATATTTTGAGCACATGCATGAATGTCATGCATTCATGTGACAAAAATAACACACAACCTTTATCCGTCGCAAACGGTGTACAAACTACTAAAAACAATGTTTCAAAGAATCATCTATTCAGCCGCAAGAGGCGTTAGTAGTGGACATCTGTGCCCGACTTTGTTACAAAATAAAAGCTTCAAATTTCATTTTCCGACGCTCGCTTCGCTTAACCGAGACTTCACATCTGATGTTGAGAAACAGTTCGGGGTACTGGCAGTTCGGATTCGGATTATAGAGATTGCACTTTGTGTGTGTATATATATATATAAAACCAGGTTTAACCATGAATAATCATGGACCTGTCAACGGACAGTCTACCTATGATATATATATATATCCGAGCGGGCGGGCGGGAGAAATCAACCGGAGAGTGAAGATGGCATGGAGTGCTTTTGGCAAGAATGCGAACATCTTTAAATCAAATATTCCAGTCTTCCTAAAAAGGAGACTGTATGGACAATGTGTTCTGCCTGTTCTGACATATGGTTGTGAAACATGGACCATGAATGCCAGAATGATACAGCGCCTGCAAACAACACAGAGGGGCATGGAGAGATGCATGTCAGGGATCACCCGAAGAGACCGCAAGACTGGGTAAGAAAGAAGACGGGAGTCTGTGACGTGATTAGAAGAGCGAAGGTGCTAAAATGGCAGTGGGCGGGCCACAAAACTAGAAGAAATGACCAGCGTTGGACGTCCAGTGTCATCGAATGGATCCCAAGAAACATTAAGAGACCAAAAAGAAGACCGAAAGACAGGTGGGACAGAGAGCTTGTTAAGTTCTTGGGGCAAACTTGGAGAAGGGAGGCAGTTGACAGGGAAAACTGGAAGAGTCTGGGGGAGGCCTTCATCCGTCAGTGGACTGAAAAAGCTGATGATGATATATATATATAATGCGACCTCAACCGATCGATGAACCTGTTTTTTTCACACGATTCCGAACCTTTGGACCGCCTTTTTTATAACGAGATAACTCCGTCTCCGTGAGGGCGGAAATCTCCCGAGGCGAAGCGCGAAGGAGACAATAGGCAAACGAAACGCCCACACCGAAGAAAACTCTCGCGTCGAAATTTTTCTTTCCATTCTCTCTCGTTCGTTGAAAAAGGAAAAATCCCCGGGAATGAGTGCGAAAGGAAGGCGGAGTGAGGGTGTCATTTGTTTACGAATGACCTGTTGCTGTAGGAGTTTTCGACGTCGGTAGGAAAAGGCTGACCTGGATTGACCGCTCTCCTCCATCTGCAAGAAAGGGATGGAAAGAAGGAACGAACCTCGCAATTGATTTTATATACCCTCGTTTTTTCCCTCGTTCGTCGTTTTCTTTCTCCGACGTGAGTAGAGGAGGATAGAGAGAGAGAGAGAGGAATAGAAGAGAGTAAAAATACGAGCAGTTAGTAAACAGTGAAAGGGAGATGTATGAGAAGGAGGATACAGAGAGAAAGTGAAGGAGAAAGAAGGTGAGAGACGGAAAAAGTGTGAGAGAAAGAAAGGGAAAGGAGGTGAGGCAGGTTTGAGGAGAGGTCGAGGGTGGAGAGAGAGAGAGGGGATAGAAAGAGAGGGAGATATAGGAGGATACAGAGAGAAAGTAAAGGAGATATACAAGTATAGAAGGTGAGAGAGAGACGGAGAAAGTGTTAGGGAGAGAGAGAGAGGGAAGGGAGGAGAGAAAGAAGAGACAAGTGTGAGGAAGAGAGGTCGAGGGAGGAGAGTAGAGGAGAGAGTAGAATGAGAGGGAGGGGTAGGAGAAATGAGGATACAGAGAGAAAGTGAAGGAGATAGAAGGTTAGAGAGAGAGAGACGGAGAAAGTGTTAGGGAGAGGGAAAGGGAAAGAGAAAGGAGAGATGGGCGTGAGGAGGAAGAGAGAAGAGGAAGCGAGGGGTTTGCGAGGGACGAAGGGTTGATGCGTCAAGTGGAGGGAGGAAACGGCTCACTTAGGAGGGGGGAGAGGAGGAGGAGAGGGGAGAGAGAGAGGGAGGGGGTGGAAAGAGAGGCGAGGGTAGGAGGAGGAGGAGGAGGGCGAGAAATCAATCGGAGAGGAAGGAGGGCGGGGGAACTGTGTTGAACACCGGCGGAGATACTACGTTATGATGGCGATAAAACGGCGTTTAAAGGACTGATAAAGCCTAGGAAAAAGAAAGAGAAATTACGTCAATAATTATGCCTAGCCCCCACGGATTATTTCTTTATGCCTTCCTGCTGGTTTATGGTCGGTCTGCAATATCTCCCTCCGTATTTATGTATTCGCGCACGCACGCATGCAAATCGCGCAAACTCTCCCGTGTATACCGTCGTAAAAAAAAAGGTTGCGTTAATTTCAAACCACGCTGCCTTGTTTAAGCGTCATGTCGTTTCGCATCTGCCATCGGGCGTTAGGAACAATCGGATCCCTAATGTTTCAGCCGAGAGTGTTAATAATTAGAACATTTCTCTTTATTTAAAACATCATATGAGTTATTTTTATTGATGTCTGCTTTGCAAGAAAAAATACGCATTACATTAGTGTATTTGGCTCCCGATTCAAGTGTTGCGAATACGAATCCTGCCAAGGGCACGGTCATGTACCTATGCTCGCCATTAAAACCATTATAACCCATGTAATTGGAAGAAACCTGTTTGTGTTAAATAAATTATTGTTATTATCGTTACCATTATAATTGTTATTATTAAAAGCATACATGGCATAATAACGTATCATTAGAAGTCGAACACGCATAATTCGATGAGTACACACGCACACACACACACACACACACGCAAAGATAATACGAGTCAAAGGAAGGCGAAATTAATTTCGTGGAAACATGATAGGGAGGCGAGACGCCATGCTGTGAGAAAAAAATAATTGATGGAGAGGTGAGAGGAGAGAGAGGTGAAAAAAGGAATAAAATGAGGTTTATGGGATACAATTACGCGTGTATGAGAGACAGAGACAGGGAGATGGAAAGGCGTGGGATAAAATAGAGGGTAGGAAGAGAATGATTAGAGAGAGAGGGAGGAGAGAGAGAGAGAGAGAGAGAGAGGGTTTGGACGAGAGGTCGCGATGGAAGAGAGGGGAAAGAGAGAGAGAGAACCATGGAGGACGCAGGGGAAAAGATAGACACTTGTGGTCCTATAGTAGTCATATACACCACGCCCCCTTCGTCATCTCTTCCCCCCTCACTCCCACTGAATTCTGTTATATCACCATTCTCCTCCCCCCAATCTTCCCTTATAAAAATCCTCCACCGGGTAGATGGGGAAAGTTCGACGCCTATATACCAGAGATGAACTTTCCCCGTTCCCTCGCCCCTCTCCCCTGCCACCTCCTTTTTTTTGCTCCCCCTCCCTCCGCCTCTCTCCGCAGTCCCTCTGGCCGTCTCACTCCTCCTCTCCTTTGGTACCACACCCCACGCTTCACCCTCTCTCTCTCTTTCCCTTCCTGCCTCATCTCTTTTTATCCACTCCAAGTACACGCGTACCCTGTGCGCATGCGCGCTGCCATCTTTTCGTTTCACGAAACGGATTGATTCAGCGGATAGAGAGGGGGGGGGGGGGAGGTAGAGGAGAGAGAGAGAGAGAAAGCCTTGGAGACCATCGCCACCGAGCGAGTCATTAAACGTGTTGATCTAATGCTAACAACCACATTTTTATCTATAAATTGAAAGGACCTTGAGAGGATGATAGAGATGTCGATAGATATCGCGGGTTGAGAGAGAAAAAAACGTGTCAGTTGAGTGAGAGAAAGAGTGGGGGGGTGGGTGGGAATATTAACAGGGGTGAATAAACGCTCTAACCCCTTTCGAAATCGGAATTATGTGCCTGAAAGGAGTAAACAAGCATTAAATCCGCATTCGGACCTGTATGAAAAGTTCCGTGGAAAAAGCACTCGAGTTTCTTGACATGCGACGTGCTGCATTTAATGCTCTCGGGTTTGTCGAGGGAGAATGTTTGTTTTATAGCGACGGAGGGAGAATTTTTTTCGTTTATTCGCGAATTTGGGTTGCCAATCGATGCTCAGTGCATCAGCGACCTGAATCAGTGTGAGATGGTGCAATAGATTTTTTTAAAGCACACGAAAGCATGCCAAACGTGAAGTAAGCGAGGGCTTTTTAACTCTGTCTAGTCACCATCTTAAATTTAAAACGCACAAGGCGGTTTGTTTTTAATACCAGAAATTCATGCAACGCGGATCATGGTTCTCATTAACGCGGTTTAGTCGGGATTCGGATGTTGCAGGTGTTGGAGGACCCGAGTGCTTTGTTTACAAGCTTTGTTAATCAGCAGCTACACCTCATTTGTATATATATATATTTGTTATCAAAGATAGGTTAGGTTAGTGAAATAGGGGTTGCGTACTATACCCCTTAAGGGGGTATAGAACGCAACCCCTATTTCACTACGCAAAGCCAAATTTACATAACATGGATTCACATTACACTGCACTTTCTCAGAATTCATATCCCAGGGAGGGCCGGACATTTGTATTGATTATGACAATGAATCTCAAGCTTCGTAAATGAGCCACATGAATGCAACGTATTAAATCCATGGGCCGCATTCCATGTTACACACCGTCACTCCCCTCAGCTTTCGATGCGCTCTTAGATTCATTTCTCGCGAAACTACTCAATTTTTATGCGTCGCAGGTTAGGTTCTTAGGTTAATAGCGATGAGTAAGAACATTCTTTCTTGCCCAAACTGTGAACGGCGTTTTAAATGGAAATGAAAGATAAACTGCGGGTATTTTTCAAGTGTTAATTTAAACCAGTGGTTCCCAACCTTTTTCAGTACCCTTTTGCCGAAAAATATTAGCCACCTCCTCCCGCCCCTTTATGTATACAACCCAACTAAACAAAAACCATATATCATGCTAAAATATGTATGATGCGAGTAAAACAAATGTTTATAAGTAGAAAAAGTACTGTGTAAAAACAAATCATATGTTATAAATATATTTCAAACATGTTTTATACAACAAATTTTAATACAACAATATCAATGGGAGCCCTGAGCTTGATGTGAATCAGCTGATATACATATGTCAGTCTCTATGTTTCATAAATTCAATCTTAAATCACCCCTCTCATTTATGTTCAATCGATTTCTCTGCTTAGTTAGCAGCTGAACTACAGCACCGAAACCCTTTTCTACCAAATAAAAAGTTGACTTCTTGCCAAACATGAGGGTATGCTAATCGCTGCTTTATCCGGAACTCTTCGTAACCATTTTGGTTGAACCGTGCCCCAGCCTCGAAGTCATTTTGACGATCGATGAATTCCTCTTGCAAATCTTGATGCACACTTTCCACATCGGCCACAAATGGATTAATAATCCAAACAGGTACTACAAGTTCTTTCAGATCCTTAAACCTTATCAGCATATATTTCTTAAGTGAGTCAAGATGACCACGATAAATTTATAATTCACTATCCAAAATTTTATCACTTTTCAATTGCTGCAATGATGGAAACTGGCAAAGCTCTCGGCGGCCAGGGTTATTTTTAAGCAAAGTCAATTTTCTGATGAAAGCCATAATGATTCCTTTTGATTTTGTTATATTCGTTTTGTTTCCTTGAAGCTTCACGTTGACTTCATTAAGATTTTCGAAAATATCTGTTAGATACGCCACGTCACGCGCAACATCTAAACTTCAGCGGATAGTTTCTCATTAATTGAGTCGAGAAATTCGATTACATTGTCATATATTTCATAAAACCGCCTCAAACAATTGCCTTTTGAGAGCCATCTAACTTGTGTGTGCAAGAGAAGGCGCTCTTATTCGTTTGTATGGCATAGTTTATGAAACAAACGATCATTCAACGGATCAACCTTGATTTTGTTAATAGCGGTGATTACTGCCTGCAATGACTTCTGCAGTCGTTAACTCATATTTTTAGCAACCAAATGTTGACGATGAATGATACAGTGAATGGTTAATACACCGGGTACTGCATTTTCCAAATGAGATATGAAACCACGTTGGCGGCCAATCATAGCTGGTGCATCGCTAGTTGCACATGCAATAATGTTTGTGAGAGGAATATTTCTCTCTGAAAAAATTGCTCAACAAGTTGAAATATCGACAAACCTTTGGTATCTGTTGTTAATGACTTTGCAACAAAAATTCCTTTACGACCTCCTGATCCTTTTCATAGCGCACATAAGCAAGTAGTAAGGCTTTGTTATCTTGCAAAGTACATTCATCTAACTGTAATGCAAATTCGGTTTTCCGTAGTTCATTACACAATTGAATTTCAATATCACTTGCCATTTAATCAATTCTTCTTGATACGGAATTGTTGCTTAATGGAATTAATGATGTAATATCACTTTCATTAGGTCCTATCATTATGCTAATAATTTCCTTCACAGCTGGTAATATCAAATTCTTTCCAATATTATGCGCCTTACCACATTTTGCAATAAGCAGTAAAACTTTGTATGAAGCAATTAGTGCTTTACCCGTCTGAAGCATTGATTTCTTAAACATTACAGGGACAATATTTCCTTTTTCGGCCTTCTTCATTACATGCTCACTTAAACTAGACGGCTTCGTTGCTTCGTTAGAAAAAACATGATTACGGAGTAAACACATAGGTAACTGTTTATTTGTAAGAGATCGGATAAATCCAAATTTCAGATTATCCTATGAATATTCCCGGCACTTTTTCTTATGAGACATTTCACTAAAGGGTATTAAATACAGAAATTATAAATACACACAAACAAGCGCTAGATGTGTGACGTTCACTATAAAAACACAAAACTACACTGAAACGGAAGTTCTTTGAAGTTAACAGAGGCTTGAATTCTGCAAAAGCTGGCAATCAAAGCTGTTGATGGCTCGCATACTTCGCAGTTTTCCCAACTGAAAAAATACGACAATTAGTACCAGGTTTGGCGCGACAGAATTTATTATATTTATAAAAAGTGCTAGATATATAAAAGACTTACTTCTTGGATCCTTGATGCGGCACTGTTTTCGGATTATTTTCTCAGTTCCTCCCGCGAAGAAAAGTTCTAGTGATCCTTCTTTTAACATCAGCAAGCAGACTAAAGAAATAGAACGTTGTTTGGACGAACAACCAAAGTAAAATGATTATTGAAAGACAGCTTTGCTATGACAGACTATGAATTTTCAGAAGAAGGGGTAACGAAGGAGCGGTAAAGAATGGTTTCTGGAAATTACTTTGCAAGACTATTTACTCCCAGAAATAAGATTTTCAAGAAAGGTAATTTTGAAAATACACTTTCCCGCGGTATCACTAATAAAAGAGAGGGAAAAGAAACCATAGGTCGTATAAGAAGAAATATAAGTAGTACGTCGTTGCTACGCTCGATTTCTGGAGCTCATCTCTGACAGATCAATTTCTAAGAAAAGCATATACAAATGACAGGGAACTTAACAGCGGATATTGAAACGACTATGGCCCCTTCACCTCATGCGATGATTGGGAACTGGGGACGCCGTTTATTTAGTATAGTGGTTTCACAACCGTCGCTCGCGAACTCTGACTAATACTCTGACCATAATACCATACGATACGCTTCTACATAATAGTAATACCATACACTACAATTATATAGTTGGTATTATTATAGTATCCAATTAACACTTTTGATACATAACACTGTTTATTAAATTCCCACATGTCATGCCCTTGGTGTCTAGCGCCCCCCAAAAATTTCATTACGCCCCCGTTGAGAATGGCTGATTTAATCCACTGACCTCGCCTTATGGCTGCAAGAGGTCGATAATACCATGCGCGGATTTAGATAATAGATTTTAGAGAATCCATTATCTGCGAATCACCTATGAGGACGGTTCCTTTGTATCCAAAAGTGAAAATCAGGTTTCCCAATCTTTTTGTGCCAATTTGAGGGATGTAGAAAACTCAAGAGAGAAAATTTGAAAAAACAAATTTGTTAAAACGACTACGTACAAATTACACTAAGAAATGAAAGAGATTAACTTGGTTTCACTGAGTACGTGATGATGACTCAGTGATTATAAACCATGGCAGTCTCTTTCATTTCGCAGTGGAATCCGTACGTAGTCATTTTAATAAATTGATTTTTTTTTATTTTCTCTGAGTACTCGATAAGCAATTCCACAAAACTACATCTACGTCAGTCGAGTATATTCGATGAATGTAGTTTACCGGAAATCTTCGCAGATGGGTCACATATTGAAATAATTTTTAAGTAGCAGGACCGCGTTCGCGACCGTGGTTAATTTTTAATCAACAGCCGGATGAATCATTCCCATCTCGTATAAACTGGAGCACTTCACCAAATGGAGTGGCAAAACGATTAAAAAAATTAATCATAATCATATCGAGCCGAGAGAGAAAAAACGCGTAGGAATGCCGCTCATTTTCGCGAGAACTCTCACAAAGAAAACATTTCCCGATATCTCGATCCGCCCGCGAAGCAACAGTATCTCTTCCGCCATGTGACCTCCTCTCTCCGCGATCCGTAACCGTTCGGATTCATCATCCGCTCAACCGTCTCAATTTAATTAAAAAATCGACCGGGTTTCAAAATCGTTGCCCTCATTGGGAGGCGCAAAATCGACCAAACAAAAAAATGAAACAAATTACGATAAATATGGAATTTATGAGCAGCCTTCGTTGGAAATTATATTTATTTTTATCGTCAGACGAAATGTTTATTTTATTCATTTTAATATACATACATGCATATACAATCGAAGACAGAAAAAGTTCGATACATATATCAAAACTTTGCATTATATAACATAATTTCAGCGTATTGATACGATTGTGAAAATGTGTAATTATATTTCGATATTTTGATGATTGTATGTACGTTCAAAGTTCTAATGCATTCGTTTGAATCATTATCTTAATTTTTCACGTCTAATTAGACTTTTAAATTCCGATTGATATACGTTCGAAGTGTGGAAGTTCCATTGCATGTGTTCGGATCATTCTCTTATTTTTTACCTCGTCGTCTTCTTCATTTTTTGCAACCAGGAAGAGCGTCGCCCTCGAAAGACGAGAGGAGCGGATAGGCCACGAAATGCGCTGAATATAAAAAAACCGTCGATCATTTCCATCTTAACGTTGCCGACATCGCATGCCTCGCATAGCTGAAGTACTTACGACTACTTTATCCGCGGCACTTGTTAATTAAATAGTGAATTGAAGTCGCAGTGCGTTTCGGACCGTGCATCCTTACTCGACATTTCCGCTTTGGGTTATCTCCCCGAGCAACTTCCCTTCTGGGAGGGTGGAGAGGGGGAGGAGAGGGAGGGATGGGAGAGTGGGGGGGGCGGAGGAAGGGAGTAGGAGGGGAGAGAGGGAATTGCGTCATCCGGCATAGTCACAAGAGCGATGCATCATTCCCTTCCTAAAGGATGTATGTATAGCATATATTTAATTTTATTGAGTAAAAATGTACGCGCTCTTGTACTGTAATGGTTCATGAAACTGAATTATTTATTTCTTTTGAAGATTTGCGAAGCAGTAATTTTAAACCCGTCAAAATCTATTGTTTTTTTGAGCGCGTTCATTCAAAGGAATAGTGCATATTTTAGCTTAGTTTAATTTCCTATCCATTTATTCGCATGTAAATATTCTGCTACACGTATCTGAATGTAATTCGGCATTTGTTATTTAAATAAAAGTAGAATTCGAAAATGGCATACTCTGTTCAAATCGCTAAGTCAGGGCTGTCTTTGTTGGAAACTGAAAATATTGTTGTTTTAACTCGTAAAATATTCATCGGAGTAAATTTATTTGTCAGATTTTGAGTAACAAAAGCATTGAAATATCTCGTCCTTTGCACTTTTGGTAATAATGGCTATCAAAAACTTTTGTTTTTTTCCATATATGTATCGCATAGACTCTTAGCGTTTTAAATAGTTGAGCTTTTTAGTGAAATACAAGGCAAAATAGCATTTATCACTTGATCCACAGGAGAGTGATTCTCGCTAGATAAGTTGGTAAACTTTGGTGCGCTGCACCCCCTGCCACCCACCAATCTGGTGACTTGCAGGGTATTATGTAGATGTATTATTATATTAAATTTTTATATAACAATGGTATATTATATAAAAGAATAGCCCATTAATAATGTTTATTTATAATTTTATTCAATGTACGTAAGCGTTAAGAATTAAGTAAACATATTAGAATTTTCTATTACTCTATCGAAGGCATCTAATTCGATAAAAAATTGATTCGACAAAAATATTTTTTCGATTTTTCTAAATTTTCAAAATTTTTCTCATATTTAATAGCTTATGCAAGAGACGGTTGTTTGGCAATATTGAACAAGCGATATGACCCAGATATGTAATTATAACATCGTGTTTTAGAAAAAACCTTTAGTAAAAATTCAGCAAAAATGAATCTATGTAAACAAAGGTATGAAATCTCATGATAAATTTTTGACTGAAATATAAATTCGTTTCTTTCTCAAAGAATGGTCTTTATTAAAAAAGGAACTTTGAAATAATTATTATTTTCTTCTAAACGGTTTTGGAAACAGGCGGATATTTTACATATTCAGGTCCACGTGCAGGGTTCCTAAAAGATATTAGACGTTTGATAAATCCGAATTATTTGAATTTCTCCCAAACATCTGGTCTGTAATCATTAGACAGATGAGCCTGGACAATGAGGTGGTTATAAGATATGCTAATAAAGCTGACATTCACTCCAGTGGTGATGATGTCATTGTGAAAGAATCTACCCATCATAATCTTATCAAGTTACCAATACTTACTCTGTTTCATTCATTTATGCGAAAATACCAGTTTGGGAAGTGTAAGGAGAACGTTGAGATATTTTTGAGTGACAAAATAACCTTCGTCATGGTTTTGGATGACTATGAATCAATCTGTGAAAGATGAAAGCTTCACATTTTATGATCTCAGAAGTGAGGAAATAGGATTGCTAATGACGTGGTCCGGACAGATGTCACTTCTCATCCAAACCAATAGCAACTGGTTTGTCAGTGAAATTCTTTGGTTAATCCTGGATACAAAAGTTTTTCGATGATTGTCACGTGAATATTTCCCTTTTACGCAGAGAGAGAGCGAAGGAGACGTAAAACACATAGAAATTTGTATAGTTTCGTACGAATTACACATTTCGACTGTAAGTTTAGACGCGGGGAATTCATTCGTTCACTTAATTTTCCTCTTTTACTCGAAAAACAAATCTACTGCATCGTACAATTATTAATTATCCCCAAAATCCCTCTTATTTCTTTCTCATTGGGAAACGATTTCCGTGGAGTTTTTCTCGGTGAGCTCCTCCGATAAAAACGTGGCTAAACGACTTGCGCTTCACACGTAACAGTACCACACGTAATAAATCGTAAAATTAAAATCATACCGATCCGTCGTAAATCCCATTTCGCGCGAACCCGAAAAAAAAACGCGTTCTTGAATTTTTAAAAGTTGAAAAAGGCCGTTTTAAGATGTTCCGTGCGTGCACACAAGCGGACAAAAACACGTACAGGTTGACACAAAAATTCGCATCGCTTACTCGGACTCGGAAGTCGGGAAAATATTCGTATCAACGAGGAAAACTTTTTTACAAGACACTGGCATCACTTTCTTCTTCTTCGTTTTCTTTCTCCGGACCGTGTATCTCTCTCTCTCTTTTTTCTCCGCTTGTGTGTCGCATGATACCTCGGAGGAAGAAAAAAAAAACCGGCGCCATGTGTTCTTAAGCGAAGAGAGTCGACACCATAAAAATGCCCGTTTCATGGAAGGCTAAATATAAAAGTTTCTCCCCGGAGAACATGTGGTGATTTCCACCCTCGTTTTTTAACCCATCCCTACTCGTGAATGCAAATATACAGTCGACATGCGGGATTTCTTCCTCCTCCTCACCCGACAACCCTTTCGCTAGAATGCGGCCGTCCGACGTTTAAAAAAAACCCCATGCGTAAGATATTTATGGTCTTATCGAAATATGAAAAAAAAGATAGGAATGTGGGAAGGTTTCGCTCCCCAGGAAAAAATATGTATAACCATCACAGTTCGTGACGCGGTGGGAAAGGTCTTTGTGGAAAAGCGCTTGTTATGAAACCGAAATATTTACTCACCTTTTTAAAAGCGCCTTGCGTTCTCTTCTGGAGAACATTTGAGCAGAGCATGTGTTCCGAAATACAAATAATCGGGCGCTTTTCGGAGTCGAAAAAGAGAGAAGAGCATGTTCGTTTTCTACCAAAACAATTTGCTAAGTTCGTCATAATCAATACTCTGCAATTATGGTACGATTAAAATAAATCTTTTGCAATTGTATTTACGACTGAATGAAAAATGTAGAACTCGGAAGGAAATGAGAAATACGTATATCCGTGAGGAAAAAATACATGATTTGGTTTCTCATTTGTTTTGCAACATCACGATTTGTGACTCAGATAAAGATCAACGATCTATATTGTCGCAGTTTTATTTTAAGATGCAAAGCTCAAATATAAGAACAAGTTCAAAGTAACCGTTAAAGAAGTCTATTATTGCACTTCAAAAGGGAAAATAATTAGAGCGCGAGCAGTCGACGATCTTTTTTACCCACGCAGTTGGTTTGTCGGTATATAAAAAAAGAACGTTTATGTTTTTTTTTTTGACTTACCACTTAAGAGACTTTATGACAATGGGACCGACTGTTCTCGATTCTGCGATGTAATTTATCTTGTTAAGGGTTACGTAAACCCGAACGATCGGAGAAGCGGAGGTGTAGAACAAAAGAACCAACAACCAACACGCGAACACTCTATTAAGCGACCGATATGCTTCCAGAAAAATTAATTTGTGGAGCCGACTTAGGCAGCTATTTTATTTTTACTCTCCGGGCGTCCAAACATTCAAAGAGACAAATATATGTTTACGATCTCTCAAAAAATGCGACATGGCACGGATCGATGACGCAATGGATTTATAAAATGTCCGTTATTATCCCCGCGTCACCTTCCGTCGAAAACTAATCTATTCTAGTGCTGGAAAAAAACGAGCGGTAGTTATCTTCCGTTTTAGGCTGCCGGTAAAGGTGTTGATTATAGGAAAACGCGAATTAATGGTATTAAAGTGGTAATGGTGATGTTTCGAGGAAGGAAAACATTCGATTTAACCGTTTGGGTTAGAACGGATCCTGCGTAATATACCGGAGGTTTGAGATCATGGATGCGTCATAAGCTAAACGGCAGACCGCATTTATACAGGATTTATGAATCACGGATCCCCGCAGCAATGAAAAAAAACCACACTTTATCGGTTTTCATTATCCGTACGGTAGAGCGGGCACGTATCGTTTAACAGCGCTTCTGTTTAAAATGTTCGTTTCGTGCCGTTTTGGAAAATAATGGTGTCCGCTGAAAAATAGTTTGACGGAGTAATGAATACCTATGTCTAAGTAAAGAGACTCGGTATTTTTTGTCCTAAGAGTTTATTTTTAAAAGACACCGTAATTCATGCAGAAATCGAGCATAACTACTTGCATTACGTTAACGTCAACTACGTTTTCCGAATTCAAATTATTCCCGTTCTTGGTTTATTGTGTATGAAGAACGAAGATGTGAGCTGACAAATTTTCAAACGGTGTGGAACTAGGTTGATTAAATTCGTTAATTAAATTAAATTAACTTGTCTTCGGGGCAATTGGCCAGAAAAATCACCCTAACATACTTACTTCGAGCGATGCAATACGTAAAGGCAATTTAACAGGGGGAATATTAAAAAATTCTCCTAATGAATTTTCATGGAATTCAAAGAATTATCGCTATAAATCGTAATCCATAAAAATATCTATCAGGGGAAATCAGGAGTTAAAACTACAATAATGACACGAAATTTCTCGCCAGCCGCGTTGCCTTCAAAGATGTCATCAGCAGAGATCGTGTGGCGTTCGAATAACCTTCAAGGAACATTTATCTGACGTCCAAATCGTTCAAATCGAACTCCGCGATAAGGCGAGCAGAAAGTATAATTTCACCCGTCGGCTCCGTTAAAACAGAGAAGAAATCCGTTTCTCGGACAGTCGCTAAACTATCGAGAATCCAAAATGCTAGGTTAGAGTCTCATACAACAACTGATCGTCGCTCTTTCTTTCAAACTACCCTTTTAAGGATCTAATTTAATTACAGTCATTTGTTTTTATCGCTCGAATCGTTATATGGGAACTTTCCCATCCCTTCCTTTCGACTGAGTTTGTGGACTATGATTAAGTCGTAGGGTACGATTTGGAAATTAGTGAATTTATTCCAATAAAATCCAATTCGATGACATTTCTCAGAACCGAATTTCAGTGAACACAACATAATCCTGGAAAATGACATTTTTGAGAATTTTCGATTCCACTTTGGTCTCTTTTTCTTGAACCGGTGCCAAATATATAAACAATCCCAGCAGTTATACCAGTGGTTCCCAAACTGTGGAGCGTGCCCCCCTGGGTGGGGTGGGGGGGGGGGGGGGCGTGACAGAGTTCCAGGGAGGCGATGAGAAAAAGTCAATTTTTAATGTCAAATTCAGCTGAAATAGCTTAAACATATTTTTCAATCTTCCCAATATGTACATACAAGATACATGGGTAAAACGATTACGAGTAAGTTTATCATGAATAATGATGTAAATACGAGTGCAAAAGGTTACATTTATTTCAATCAAAAACATGGTGGGGCATGACGGCTTAGTGAAAACCAAAAGGGAGGCATCATGTAAAGTAATTTGAGAACCACTGAGTTATACGGTAATTTTAATTCGGTTCGGAGTAATTTTTAATCTCCTAGAAATTAGAATTAAACCTTTCAGCCAGGAATCGGTGGAATACATGTTTTTGGTATTCTATTTGAGTCATGAATACATCCGTAGTTCCTTTGCCAAATTTTTATATCCAATATCTTTTCTATCCACCATTGTCTGTAATATGAATCTGAATTTTTTAAAATAAAGTCATCGAACATTTATAAGAATAGACATGGTGACTTAAAGGGTTATCATAAGTCTTAAAGTTTTGATAGACCGAGTTTTAGCGCAATAATCATGATTGATTAGATTAGGTAGCTGTATTGCCCTAAATAAGTAGAAGAAACCAGATGCGCATTTTAGTTACAAAGCGTTCGTCATCGGGGGTGATTTACTCATGGTAAATTCTACATATTTTTTCAGGATCTACAACTATTCGATCGCCACTGGCGATGGCCGCATTTGACCCAAGCTCTTTATTGGTATCTGAGCTCTATAAGTCATCAATTGCATTCCAACCCATAAGGTGTGATATAAATTACCTATATTGTTTAAAGGAGCACATCTACACAAAATCTCACGGTCGATTTGTTGAAACGATCTCCGTCGCGTGACAAACATTTCGTCGACGACGATGAATTCTGCGGCGTCGCCGATCGAACCCTATCATTTCACATGACCGAATCGCGACACGTGTCGCAGCCGTCCAAATTAAGAAGGGCAACGAGATGGAATATATATATATATATATATACATACATATACATACATATATATATATATATATATATATATATATATATAGGAACGACCGCTCTCCTCCTATCCGTAGCGATTCACTTTCAGAATTCTTCTTACTGGAAGAAATGATTTTTTTAACCTCCAGTCTACTCCGAGAGAGGGTTTGAAATACATAAAAAATGGTTGCCTGGGAAACGCGGTCGTTCCGTAAGAGCCATTCCTCCTCCCCTTCTCCTCTCCCTCACCCGGTGCAAGAGCCTTCACGGTCAGCGATTCAGCGCGAGGGTAGCGATTCTGATGCTCATGTCAGATGTTTTTCCGCCGCGTTTCCCCTCTTTATGTCCGGACTCTCTCGACGTCGGAGTTAAACTCTTAAAGGTGAGAATCTATTTTGAACACATGATAGCTTCGCTTCTCATGCATAGTTATGTATTCAAATTCACCTGAGGTAAATGGGTGTCATGGTTGCGTACAGCACTCGTCCTCTCACAGAGATATCGGTTTCCCAACACTACGATCGATGTTTCCAATCGAGACACTGGCATACGACTGTCTGTCTGTCTATCGCTTCTATTTTTCCAAATTGGCCCGAGCACCGCTATTAATCAACTGACAAATAAATAGATGTCAAGGGTGCTTGTGTAATAAAAATTTATTTGTGAAAGTAGATGATAGTTCATTGCTCTATACATAAGTTTTTTTTATCAATATGTTTTTTTACAATAATTATTGATATATTATTATGAGAATATGGTGTTGTCACACGTCATCTGATTGCTTAGAATAAATTTAAGTGAAGCTAAAATTGCCAGCGTTCCGAAAAGTGGCTTCTTAAAACTGGTGGCAAGCCGATGTTCGGCTTTTCCATTCGATTTGAGAATGTGGGATAAAGGCCCGTTTCACACGGAGCGATTGCAGTCGCGCGACTAGCTCCCGCGCGGCCAAGAAGTACACACGACGCGACCAGCAGCGCGGTTGGTTTTGTCCAAGCGATCGGGACGCGAGCAGCTTGCCGCGCTGTTGCAGCGCGGTTGGCAGCTTTACACTAGCCCTTATGGCTAGGGTTACCAGACGTCCGGCAAAAGGAGGACATGTCCTCCATTCTGCCTCTCCATCCTCCGTCCTCCCGGCATTTAAAATTTTAGGATTTTGTCCGGCTTTTTTCTAGGAAATGTGAGTTTAAGGCTCCATTGACCGGTAGACCATTCAATTCCTATGTGTGGTGGAATCCTATCCAAACCCTTGCAAAGGCTGTGCTCATAAACCCTCCTGCATGTGTTGTCGAAAGAGACAAGGGTGAGAATGGCACTTTTATGACTCCCTTCCTTTCCCTCTTAAAATTTCTATGCAAGGGTGACCGCTGTGTGAGGGTCAAGCACTCAATAATTTGTCACTAATTTTCTTCAAACAACTCTTTTGCTGGTGGTCATGGTGTGCAGTGGCAAAGTGACGTTACGGAATGACCAGATGTACATGGTCAAATTCCAAGAAAAGAAACTAAATACTTTCATGGGTTCATCTCAGTTCTAAGTTATCTGTTGCATTGAATAGACCAGTTTTTTTTTTCGCTCCGATTCTTAGTAGAAAAGAGTAAAGGCAGATCTTCAACCTTAATTATTTTGGTATGTACAATATGTTCTTATTATGCAGATATATATATATATATATATAATTATAATTAATTAATAAAACTAATGATTTATTTTATTTGTGACTAGTGGTTGCTATAGAATACTCAAGGAACTCCATCCCATTAAAATGGCATCACCTAAAAGGAAGTGCAAATTCTCCAGTAATCTGAAGGCGAAGTATCTTTGTTTCGACATCGGGAGGAATGAATATGAGACGAAGTGTAAAATTTGTGATTGTTACATATCAGTTGCAAATAAGGGATCTTATGATTTAGAGCATCATATACAAAGTGAAAAACATTAGAAAAATGGTGCGAATTTCGTCTTCATGCGAAAAATTAACATCTCCTTGTCTCCAAAACAACTTGTATGATAAAAAAGCACGCGCTGCTGAAGGAATTTCAGAATTTAGGAGACATTAACAGAAATCAGGGTAATAATGTGCTCTCTCACTTAAGGGAGGGTCTAAATAGAGAAATTATAGGTATTGGGTGTCCAGCTCACATTATCCACAACTGCATGCAGCATGGAGCAGACGTATTAAGTGTTGATGTGGAGTCCCTTATTTTGAAGATCTTCAATTATTTTTCAATATATGCTGTTAGAACGGAGGCTCTGAAAGACATTGGCGAGTACATAGAAATTGAGTAGCACAACTTGTTATCTTCAACTAAGACCAGATGGCTATGTTTAGCACCAGCTGTAGAAAGACTTTTGAAGTTGTTCCCTGCTTTACAGCAATATTTTCTATCCCTTACTCACTCACCAACACTGATCACAATTGCTTTTGAAAGTGAAATGTCCGAATTATACATGTGGTTCTTACTCTCGCTGACATCTATTTTCAATAACAAAATTGAGGCAGTTGAAAGAGAAAAGAATTCTGTTTTAGAAATTGTGAACTTCCTTAAAACTGTGGTAAATTCATTGAAATTACGACTTGGAAAATTTTATCTCATTATCAGTTAGACAGCTCATGGAAAAACTACAAGCAAAGGGGATGGGTAAAGAATGCCAGAGTTTTCTTCAGGAGACGCAGCTTAAGAATGCACTGATTATTTAGAAAAATGGATAAATTTTCTTTTAATAAATATATATGGAAACTATCTTAAGGAGCAAATAACCAAAAGAATATCCAAAAACATATATAAATAACTATACACACTCATTATTCCAAAAAAGCCCGTTGATTATTCTCTAATATTCTTTGTCCGGCTTTTTTCTTTTGTGTCCTCCTTTTTTGCCTTTATTGTCCTCCATTCTACCCTTCAGTGTCTGGTAACCCTACTTATGGCGGACTTCACACGAGGGCGACTAGCAGCGCGACCAGGCGCTTTTGTCTCCTTGCAGTCTTTCTTGTGCTCTTCGATGTGATTGGTGAAATCGACATTGAAAGGTTTATTTCAGAAGTGGAGAGTAGCCCTGCGCTATGGAATATGGAATGTGAGGAAAAATTGAAAAGAAAAGGCAGTGTCGGAAAGAGATTATCAATTTATTATAAAATTGTCCTTTTCTTGAATGTTCACATAAAATAGGATGTATCCACATTGTCCTTCGTCTACTCCTACGCCGTTTCCTCCACATCCAAAGCAAAGCAATTTCCTCGACATCCATCCCAGAGAAAGTTCACTTAACTGATTTGTTAGCCGCGCGACCACGATCGCGCATCAATCGCGCACCGAACGTGGCCGCGCGGGGGTTAGTCGCGCGACTGCAATCGCTCCGTGTGAAACGAGCCTTATATAAAGCAGATGGTGCAATTTTAATGGAAATCTTCGCCAAACCTACTGCACGGCAGAGCCGGTTTATAAAACAATTTGTATTCTAGAGAGGCTAGCTGGATAGCTGTGCATAATCGCAAGTTTAGGGTTAGGTTAGCTCAGGTCTGCCACCAAGAATTTGACCAGTCAAAAAGTGCGAGTACATTTGTGACATCAAGTCAATTTCTGTGCATTCAGTGAAACAACCTGCAGCAGGAAGACATAGCGTTAATCAATATCATTATTAAGTTACACGTCGATGAATTCGAATCGGAAGAATTGAAATTTTTATTTAAAAAGAGAGTATATAGCAAGAAATTTGAAATAGGAAAGGTTGCTTTAAAAACGCCGTCTTTCATCCATAAAATTTTGCTAAAAATTGAAAAGGGAAAATATATAAAAGGTATTTTTAGGAAACTTTTGTTACGTATCGAATCGTTAAAAAACAATTTTAGAAAGCGAATCTGAGAAATAGCCATTCAAAGTGTAAGATAAGGAATTTAAATGACACCTAGCGACTTATGAGACGTCAATCATTCGAGCGTTTGATTTTCGTTTCGTTGTTTTTCATCCCGAAATGTATTTTTAAACTTTAAGAACTTGATGAAATTCGACTTTCACAAAATATTATACTTTTATTATTTTTATTTGTGGTATTCCGTAAAATTTCATTCCGTGACGTAGGAGGTGCTGCACAAAGGTCTGCATGAGCGGTTGGAATATGCGAAGGCGGTTGAGGCCGAAGGACGGAGAACGGGGAAGGAGGGAAAAAAGGTGGCAGGAGAGGAGTGGAATGCTGCTGCCCCCGCAACCGCGGAGACCGCAGGGACATGGATGGTTGACACGATGCGTGATTTCTCCTGCGTCGCCAGAGTGCACCAAGAGATAGAGAACGATCGAGAGAGAGAGGTTGTGCGATGGCCATCGAGGATCGTTTGAAACTAACAAGTAAGATATCAGCAATCGTTGCTGTGTGTGTGTGTATATATGACAACGTTGCTTTGTCTTTCGGTTTAAAAGATGGCCGTGGGATGTTTCCCGTGACGTAGAAACCGAAAGTTCGAGGTAACGTAGGATTATGACTCCCTATTGTAGTTCGTAGTTCCATTAATAATTTTGAATTCCTTTGTTTATATTCGTGCACAGCAAAAGCTCGTTAATGCAAAATTTGTTGCTACAAAATATTCGCCTATGCGAAATTTATTTATTCCATTGCAAAAATACGCCTTTCTTTATTGTCATGATTAATGATTAAAATATTATTTGAAGATTAAAGCATAATTGTCTACTATTGATGCGAGAGAATGGTTCAGTTGAGGTAAAATATGCCACTGAAAACGGTCAACTATCTTTGATATTTTTATGGTAGTTTGGTTATGTGTGCGCGCGTGCATGTTTGCACGTACACCAGCATATCTTTTCCTTATTCATGGAACCAATTCGACCGGTAAAACCAAACTAATTTCCCCATGAGGAGTCTTGTTTCTTATGTCAAAAGCATTAAAATACAATCTAATATGTGCACGAATTTTAATTTAAAAAAATAAGCAATTTATTATTGTTCATGGCATGATATGTTCGTCAGGTCGCCTTCCGTTAGATTCTACTGCCGAAATTAAAATACCACGTCATAAAATGCCCTCATAGATAGATAGATAGATAGATAAACGTCTTTATTATCAGGGCGAAATTGAGACCAAAAGTTCCTCTCTTCCATTTAACCCTACGTAACAAAATATATATTATTACATGACAATATGCTCAAATAATCAAAACAAGATGAAAATAATCACAATAAAAACAATGACCGAGTGTGAATACACATATTCAGGAAACTTCTAGAAAAAGAAAAAAGACTATAAAAGACTATATTTGAAATAGTGTTTTTCGAGCCTCATAAAACTTTATCTAGCAGTTTTAAATCCCCGCTTAAAGCTTATTTTGATGCAGGGTTGGCAACAATGATTCCTCATCTCGACTACATTTCAGCGAATGGGATCGCGTGAAGTGAATTTTTCCTCCTCGATTCTTTCCTCTTCTTTTGTGATAACATGCGTTAAAATTGTGTGCGATCCATCATGTGGAAAAATACAAGAATTCATTTGCGTTCTCGGATTCTTATCCGATCGATTTTTATTTAAAAAAAAGGTTTAGTGCAGTTTCTTTTTCTGTCGACATCCTTTCATTTCTTTGCTTTTAGACATTCGTTGCCGTAATTTTAATTGATTAATAAGATATTCCTGTTGCATTTTCCAAATCGCTTTTACATCGTGAATTTGGAGGCCGCATAGAACCATCTCGCTGCATGCGGCCTCCGGGACATATATAAACGATTGCAGTACATATGTGACGAATTTTGTGACTTAGTTGGATACAATTTTCAAATCTTACTGGTAAACGAGGAAATAGAGCAGGGGTGCGTAATATACGGCTCGCTGGCCCCCGAGAGCATTTGTGCGTCCTGCGAAACTATGACAAGAAAGAGATCGTAAAATTTAACGTTAAAATTCGTATTTTTGTATTGAAATTATGATAAAAGTATTCAATATTGAAATTTTAACCCTATAAACATCATTTAGACTTAATTTACATATACGATGCATCAGAATCTCTAAGTAACTTTCGGTTTAAACTCGAAAATTTAAACTTCCAATGCGGCCCACCGAAGTTCAGCAATTACCGATACGGCCTGCCATTTAGAAAATGTTATTCAGTCTGCTTTGATATTATGGGTGAATAGCATAAAATACGCTGATCGCATGCGGCCCCGAGAGCGTTTTGTGCGACCAGCGAGGCTATAATGACAAAGAGATCAGTAAAATTCAATACACAAATTCATATTTTAAAATTAAAATTATCATAATAAAAACATTTATTACTGAAACGCTAGTCTTTAAAAACTCATTTAGACTCGATTTTCACACATCGGAACCGAGTATACTCGCACGCCATCATCAGTCATATTTCTGCAGTTTTATATTTTATCGGTTTCCAAATAAAAGTCTTTCGAGCTTAGGCTACGGTCGCACCTTTACCATAATCGATTCTTGTTTTCAACTTCGTTTTTTATCTGTAACGCTGGCCACTTAGGACCACACGTGAAGAATCTCTACTCAAATGTAATAAAATTTCCAAGGATACAAAGACCTACTTAATAGCATGACGTTTTTCAAAGGGAAAAGAATGTGGCTAAAAACATTTTTGTTTTTTAGTTATCTTTTGAAAAATCTCATGGATTTTTCTCGTAAAAATGCAAGTTTCCTAGCAATAGAGTTCTGTAATTCAGTATATAATTGGCTTGCTCGTCTTATAGCTAAGAACACGAAATAATTGACTTAAAAATTGAGAAAATAAATACTTAATCATTTATCACCAACAGCCATGAAAAGGTCACGATAAACCAAATCCTTTTATAATCTATTATCGGTGAATGCCAGTGATGACGGCCGCTTGGTAGTAGAAATGCGCTTGTAGTATTTTCTTAACCTTTTTATAGCAAAATGGAGGTACCGAGTGCATACTTTTAAGCAGTCATTAAGCGAAAGTGCGATCCCGTCGGATTCGGAGAGAGTTATTCAACTCGGTTTAAACTAACCAGTAAAAAAGATCTGAAAAAAGAGATTTAATCTCGGCGCTTCGGATAAAAAAATCACAATGCAAGGTTTAGGTCAGGGGTCGGCAAACTTTTTTCGTAAGAAGAGCCACTTTTTCAAATTATGTATAACACGCGACATAAAAAGAGCCGCAGTCATTGACAGATCCCCCATTAACCTTGCCGCTGTTTTACTTTTTGATATTATCTTTGTAAAACAAACGTTTCTTCTATGTGATGCGTCCATGCCTTTTTTTATTTTCTGCGATTTCTATTAAAATAATTTACCAAGCCAATTTCTTTTTCTGAGGTTTTATTAGGGAAAGTTGATATCGGGGGCCGCACGCAAATCCAAAGATCGGCCTGAGGCCCAGGAGCTTCAGGTTACCGACCGCTGGTTTAGTTCGATGGTTCTCAGGCAGATCTGCCATGAGACCCCCTGTGATTTTTTGAGAAGTAATAAAAATAATTTTAAAACTTTTTTCATTTATACTTTTTTAATAAAGCGCACTGAAAAGTATAAAATGCATTTTCGGTTCAAGAAAATATCTGGTTCTCGAGGAAAATTTTCATTATATGTGATCATGTGTCTTTTTTAAAATAGGCATGTGGCATATGTTGATTAAATTATTCACTACATTATAAACAGTCCGGAATATTCTTGTTGTAGCGCACATATGGCTACAGGGGAATTAGTTAGCTACGGTAGTTCAGTGGTGGAATATCCGCTCGGCAAGTGGAAGGTTCGATTACAGGTCATAGCAGATTTTTTCAATTGGTAGATGCTAGAGACAGTTTCTACGACAGCGCCGAGTTAGTTACGGAGAAAAATTTATGAGATGTCGCGAAAATTTTCTTCGAAAAACAAATGCGTGAGGATAAAATACGGCGTTCGCTTCGAAGGTATGACGTTTTCCATTTCTACCGACGGTAACCGATTCGAACGACACGAGGGAGAGAGAGAGAGATAAAAAAGATAGAGAGAGACGACCGCGGTCGCGCCCTCTCCATCCATCCTCATTCCATTCCGCCCTCTCGAGAGGTTTCCCGGATTTATGCATGTATATCCAGGGCTGTAGTGGAGGGTATACGGTGGTATACGCCGTCTAACCTCTGCTTTTTCGAGTGAATAGGTTATACCCTCTGCTTTGTCGAACAAATAGCGTATATCCACGCCTTATGAAAAATTATACAGGTCGATTGAAAAAAATACGTTTTCTCCTGGTATCGTAACAACATTACTATCGTGTAATTTGCTCTAAAAAAAACTGGGTAAGAACCCTCCCTCGAAGTTTTGCCTTAGTATACAGTATACCCTCTGCATTTTTTTTACGACTGCAGCACTGTGTATATCCTCACGTGTCTCTCGTTATCCGCGTCCGGGAGCGTTTCCTCCGACGCGGCGCTTGCCACGCTCTCCTCTGCACGTGCATCCGACCCGAATCGATCTACCGTTTTGTTTTATTTCGTGCGAACCGTAACTCCGCGGGGCGAAACTTGTTTCCGCCCCGCGTTGCAGCGAGTCGCGTTCCACGTGGCCAACGCCGGGAAGCGGACTGAAGTGTAGGAGGAGGAGCAGTTAAAAGCGTCTTCCGAAGTTTTCTTGGCCCACATAAGGGATGTCAGCGGCGGAATATTTAATTTTTTCTGTCTCTCTCTTCTCTCGGACGGCTGTCGGAAGCTTTTTTTGGAGGGGGGAGGGGGAATGTGTCGAATTTGTTTATGAAATAAATTACAGGTTTTGAAAGGGTTCTCCCGAAAAGTTTTCTCGCCCGTCGATGAAATACGGTTTAGGCAAGTTGTTTGCACGAACCCACTATTGAGGACGGAGCGATTTATCCGGACGGAAGTGATAAAAGCAATTTATTTCGTCTTCGTGCAGTCCATGTACTCGCAAGATGTTCCTCGATGGACTGTTTTTGGGTTTTTTTTTATAAAATCTCAGCGCTCGAATTTTCAATGAATGAATCCATTGACAGATCTTATGTTGTATTTCTTTCGTCTTATACAGAGCATTAAAAAAGGGTTTTGAGACTACGGCGAAATGCACGTTTCAAAAAGGAACTCCTTAACCGTAAAAATTAATTTTTATCATACAGAGCAGTTTTGAAAAAAGATCCGCTCTTGTACTAAAATTTAATTCTGAAAGGAACCTGCTTGATTTTTAATAGAAAGAATATTTTGAAATAATATTTTTTGTTTCATTTGATACTTATCGTTAGCCCAGGAAATAAAACGCCGCCTTGTACAACGGGAAATAGAAAACACGAATAACTTGTGCCACCGAAGTCATCAACGATCCGCGTGGAATATTAACATAAGAGGAAAATAACACGAAAAGGGATATAACGAAGAATTGGCTAAAACGAAATCTATGCTCGATCTGTTCCCACGCTAATATTTTTCATCCTCATAATTATTCGTTTGACGATAAACCGATAATTCGAAAATGTGGTTTGACAACAAAATTGCGTTCGCTTCCACGAATATGATAATTCAATGCAAATTACTTCAGTTAACAAGAAATTTAGTTACGACTATTTGTTGGAAAAAATTAAAATTAAAGCAGCAAAATTGCGGACGTTTTTACTAATTAGTAGACACTGGTAGAATTGTTACGTAAAATGTAAACAAATCTTAAATAAGTAAAAGGTCTGCTATTAATTAGTGTCATTAATCAAACAGTGCTAATTATGTCTCATCTGTGAAATGCATCGCATGTTGGCTTACATATTTATGTACACACTTCAAAAATGAAAATTTGGGAATCGAAACTTTTCGCACGGAACGTTTTTGACGTTCCCTCACGTTTCATGTTAAACGTTTCCGCTGTACCTACCGGTGGTAATATACGTAGTAGGAATCAACCATTGTGAAAAAAAAATTATTAATTTTCAATAGGTATATATATATAAATAATTATATAATATTTATATATAAATAATTTATTTGTAATAAATATATATAAATATAAGAAGTTAATTTAATTATAGAAATATTTATGTTAATTAATTTTTAATATATATATATATGTAGGTATAACTTATTTATAATAAATATATATAATATAATATAAATATGATAAAAGTAATACTGGTCCCTTTGTCCTCGAATGTGATAAGAAAGGCCTATAGCGATATTTGTTAAGAGTGTAGGAATGTTGCGACCCGGGTAAAAATGTAAAATTAAATACAAATTACATTAACAGCAATGTCGAGGGGAAACTTCCGCACCTTAATGTTGGTAAATAACAAGAGTGAAATTATGGAAATTTAACTTAGATGCGTGAGTGCATAAGACTGATCACAAATGTGAAGATAGAGAAGGAGAATATTTCTGAACTTGGCCGGGAATCGAACCCGGGTAGATGCTTTAACCAACTAAGCTATCAAGAAAGTCTAATTCTCCATTCTCGAATTAATGTTGATAGGCAGGCCGTTAGCACGAGTCAGAAGTTGATAGTGAAACACGTTTCTAGTGCGCAATTTCCTGGAGAATAAGTTGGTTTAATATTTTTATAAATTTTTTTATTCCGCAGTGAAAAAAATGGGAGCGTCATTTCCTTCCCAAAAGAGGAACTTCTCTCTCTCTATGAATAGCTCAGATTGTTACTAAGGACGAGCGAATCGATAGCGGAAGACGTAACGGAGACCTCGAAAATCTGACCGCATCTCCCTTTGCGCGGCTTAGATAGAAAACGAAAAAACATCCCGAAACGCTTCGTTTATTCGAGCGAAAAAACGGAGCCGAAGCTTCGCTAACCTATTATTATTATTATATCCTCGACGGGCACAATTTAGAATTAAAGGATGCAGTGGCAAAAAGAGGGGAAAACGTTTCGAAGTTTTTCTCTTCGTCCTCTACGTCATGTTCGGATTCGGTGTAATTTTTTCGTGCATCGGACGGTAATGGATTTAATCTGGCCACGAGAAGGTTTCTAACATTAAAATCTGTACGTATCTGGCGCTGGTGAGATCACGCGTGCGCATTCGACAGAGTGAGATGTGCCCGACTATAAAACGGCGTTTTTTTCAGTTTTTTTTTCGATCAAAGGCGATGGTCGTCTTATGTTCCAGAAGGATGACGCGAACAAACAAAAAATAGTGGAAGCGATTATTGCTAGCCTACCACGATTTAAATCACATTTATCATTGCACTACACATGGTGTTGACAATTTCTAGAGATTTAAATAACAGTCAATTAATTATTTTAGTTTATTTGCTTTAGAAGTCCTTATAAAACATATTTTTCGTCCAAATTAGCTTCTGTAAACGGAGATCGTCTTATATACGAGATTGTCTTATACCACTATATAAATAGTGGTTGAAAGGTATGGGGGTTATAGTTTCTCTTTTGTCGAAGAAAGGCGGATGCCCGAAAGCTCCAACAACAAGCCTTCCTCTATTGCCGTGGACGTCCAAACCACCGAGCCTAGTGGCTTCCTCCTCATTTCAACCACTGATTTCCAACTCACTCTTCCCTCTTATTTCTTTTATATATATATATATATATATATTTTCAATAGCTTTCAAAAAAACAAACTTCATGAGCTCTTAGAAAGAATTCATAAAACATCAACGAGGAACACCTCAGACACCCGTGCCCAGCAGAGGATTCGAACTCGCTTCCTTATTATATGGAAGCAGGCTTAAGCCTCTATATCTCAGTCATTCTCTCACGCTTCCCTTTCAAAAACCTTCAATCTCTCTCTCTCTCCTTCCCTCTCATACCTCGAGAATCTCCGTAGTAACCTAAGCTCCGAGACGCATTTAATAGTACATAAACTCCTCTCAACGGCGCGCTCCTTCTCATTGTCGAGGCGAGCGTGCGTGACGGAATCCAATGTTCCATTGACGACGGTTCATTTCCTCCTAAGAGAGTGTGCTCTCTCCTTTCTTTCGCTGCAGTCCGTTCGAGAGAAAGAACAGAGGGAATGCATACGCAACCTCTCCCACGTCCATTTTCGACTCCTCTCGTCGCAAACGAAAACGAGTGGTGCGGACACGCAAAAGCACGCACCCACGCACGCATCGAAGCACGCACACGCGAGCCGAAGAGAGAAATGGCGTCGCATTATATTTTGAGGTTGGTCGGTCAAGTGTTGTTGGGCAAGGTTGTGAGGGAGGAAATATGCGAGGCGTCTCGCCTCTTGGCGTTCTTAATGCAACCGTGGAAAGGGAGAGAGAGAGGGGAGGGAGTGAGAGAGAGAGGGGAGGGAGTGAGAGAGAGAGACTCAGGTGCGGGTGGAGTAAGGGGAGTTAAGAAGGTGAGGATGGAGGAGGAAGCGTTAAAGAGGAAGAGTGGGGAGGAGAGGATAAGAGAGGGGAGGAAGAAAGGGGGGATGGCGTAAGGGAGGAGGAAAGGGGGAGGTGGAAAAAGGGGGGAGGAAGGAAAGGAAGAGTATGCATATGGAGAAAGAAGGACGTCCCCAGCCTTTTATCTTCGCGATGGGACTCTTTAAATGGCCCTTGGGGAGGGGGAGGAGGGGGAGGTTGGGGGGGAGGGGGGGGGGGGAGAGTGCTCCTCCCTATCGGATGCGCCGTGCGTAACGCTCAGTCCAGCGATTGGCACGCTATTTCGAAAATAAAAAATAGGATTGATTTACGATTGATACGTGAAGGAATGTCGGCGATGGTGTGTGTTGCGTGCTCGCGCCGCGCTTGAGTTTGTTATTACTGGCAAGTTCTCTCTCTCTCTCTCTTGCTCTTTTTCGCGTGCGGTTGATATTGAGTTAGGCGTTAAAAATGGGTCAATTTTTCATAGTAAGTAAAACGAACCACGAAATATTGTCTAAACCAGTGGCGTAGGGACCATGGATCCGATGGATCGGTCGATCCAGGGCCCGGAGCTCGAGGGGGCCCGAAAGCCCGTGGTCGACATATACAAAATTTTACCCTTTGTGTCGTTTTAAACCACAAGAGCTGCTAAACACAGCGAAAAGAATCCGAGATCATGAAACTTATTTCATTAAAATTTTCCCCTTAAAAAATAAAATAACAAAAAAATATATATTGGAGGAAAGGGGTGGGGGTGGGCCCGTAAAGAATTCTCGAACCGGGACCCGGATTCACCTTGCTACGCCACTGGTCCAAACCGTCGAGCATTTGATGTCGAAATGAAATTATCTTTTTTTTTCGTTTTCGAAAAAAAATATGCCGATCGGAAAATAAAACGCGGTGCCTCCTATTTAGAGTTAATGGAGGGGTCGCGAGGTGACAAAGGGGCCCGAAGCTGAAATTAGGGCGGGAAAATAGGTCGAAATTCCACTCGAAGCAATGGAATGCGGTTGGACGAAAAATGATTGCTCGTCGGAATTGAAAATAAATGTGTTTAAAACGGGTTCGTATGAAGTTTTTAGCTCTCCGCGGTATAACTGGCGTTTCGTGAACAATTTTGCATCGTGAAATTTTAGTTGTTTACACGTTTTAGGAGCTAATTTTGCCGCGTCGTCGCATTCCGACGCGTTTCATTTCATTACGCAACAGCTGCCGGATAAACGTAGTATTTTTTTGTCTGGACCTGACCCGAGAGCATAGCGGGCTCGAATGCGATTTTTCATAATGCGTTCGCGTTTTCTGTTTCGTTTTTGGATGCCATTTTTTGCTTAGTGACAAACACATTTCCAATTTATTTGCATATTATGTGGTTTTTCATCTGCAAATTTTTGTTTATTTCCATTTAAAGCATCGTTTGTGATACTACGTTGTCCGTTGTTTTATTTATATTGGCAACTGTATGTTGTTACGCTTTGAGAAGCGCTCGATTGGAAGTAAACGAAAATAAAAAAATGGAATTCCTCAATTTGTTTGGAGTACTATATTTACGATCAAAAATTTCCTTTTTAGGGTTTTCTTGCGGGCCACATGGTTTTTATTTTAATTTTTTTTGGAGATTCATCTGAGTATATCTTTACGTTCAATTTATATCTTCCCCTTAATAAAGTAGCAGAAAAAGTTTAAAAGCTCATTCGAACAAATATTTATAGTTATCAGTTTATTTTAACTTTTTGCATACTTTTTCAGTGATGTTTATTATCAACTTATTTTTTAATCGATCAAGAAAAACAGCTGGATTTGGGGACTCAATGGCAAAATGCCGAAATGTGTTATGCAGAACTACGGAAATGGTTCAAGAATTTTTAAAAATTTCCGCCCAACCTTTGGTTTGGAATACTCGTGTTTTACAAAATAATAATTCCCATTACTATTGAAGCAGCAACGAATAATGTGGTAACAGCATATGAATAAAAACGAGTTTATTATTATGAGAATGTTTTAAAGGATTCGGAATGATTATTATCTCGGCCATATCCCCCTCTCTCTCTTTTAGAAATAAATCATTACCATAATACATAAATCAAACTCCCGTCTTTTCCGAACCCTCGAGTCCCTTCATTAACGAGATATTTCATAGTAGGCGCCGAAGCAAGCGATCGGACAGAATAGAAATTCTCTTCATTTCGTCCTAACCGCCCATTCCCTCTCTCTCTCCTCCATTCCAAGCATATCATCCTTACATAACATTGCGAGAGAGAGAGAGGAAGACGAAGAAGAGGAGAAAAGTGGGAGAGAGAGGTAGAAAAAAAGACGTTAAGAAAAGAATTGTGGGTCATGTCATCTTGTTCCCTTCTTCACATTCCTCCCGTTGACCCCGCCCTCGAGAAGAAGACGCATGTCTTTAAAGCCCTGAGGGTTTGTGTGTGTGCGTGGGAGAGAGAGAAGGGAAAGAGAGAGAGAGACAGAAAAAGAGGGTGATGCAGGTTGTAGGAGTAAAATAGAGAGAGATGGAGTACGCAAACACTGGTTCTCTCTCTCTCACGCTCACACCACGCACGCGAGCTCACGCTTAAGAAAGTCACGTGGTGCAGTAACACAAACGCGCAAACGGAATGTTCCTAACCGCCTATAGAGGTATGTGGATGAGAAACGAAGATCGGAGTGTGGTAACTTTAGAGAGAGAAAGAGAGAGAGAGAGAGAAAGAAAGACAGATCGTCGTCTTTATTGGAGCAAGATTAAGTCTAGAAAATCTCCTCTTCCGTCAAACTATATAATATAATGCGGCAGAGAGAAGCGTGTATAGAGGAAGTGAGAGAGAAGGAGGGAAGAAAAGAAAATGAGTGCGAGTAATACATTTCAGATTTTATTTACGATCTGAGAGGTATTTTTCGTCGCTTTGTCCCATCTTGTGAATTATTATTTTCGGTACTGTAGATGAAATTATTTCGACGTTATAACACTGATTTCACAGGAGTACTTATCAGAAAAAGAGAGGGAGAGAGAGAGGCGAAGAAATAAGGATCGTAAGAAAGAGATGGAGAAAGAGAGAGAAAGGAGAAGGTGAGAGGGGGTTGGAGAGAGAGAGAGAGAGCAAAAAAGAAAAAGAACTGGAGATCAAGACTGTGTGGCTATTCGGGCGCGTAGCTGTAAATATCGCTGGCGTATAGTAGACTCTATAAAGTGATTCGACTGTTTGTGGGAGGATTATGGAGTCGGGAAAAGGGTCATCGGAGATGAGGAATCCGAAGGATACTACCATTAGACATTTCAAACATTAGACGTCCGACAGTTCTAACACGAGACCGAATCTCAATGTGATGTCCCCTATGAGGGAGAGAGTGGAAGGAGAAAGGATATAGGGGCCTCTCTCTTGAAAAAAAGAGAACTTTGATATAGTGAGAGAGAGAATACGTCAATAGAGAGACAAAAAAGACGTCTCCCCCTTCTATGGACGGAACGTCGAGAGAAGGAAGGCGTAAGGAATTGATCGGGGTCCGTGAAGGAGATGGTTTATTAGGCGAATGCGGGGACACTGCGAAGGAGGTCCCCTGTTTTCCCCTTCCGATGGTTTGACCGTGGCTGTCATCATATTATAAAAGAGAGGGCATAGACGGGTGATGGGAAGACAAGAAGAAGAACACAGGAGAGGAAGAGAGGAGGAGGGGATATAAAAGAGAGTAGAGGGTCATTTGTCACCTTGTCAGCTTTACCATGATTCAATATTTCCCCCCTCTGTTTCTCTTTCTCTCTGTCTCTCTCTGTCTTCCGTATCTCTCAGTTTTTTATGTTTTTATCTCCCCCTCGATCTCTCTCTCTCTCCCTCTCTTTCACGGAAGATGTACAGTAAAGCCCGTATGACACGGTCGCATATTTGCGAGCATAAATGCTAGCATATTCTCACGCGTATCTCGTTTACGATTCGTCGCGTCTAACATCGAATTTTCGGTCGAATCAACCATTTAACACGGTCGAATTTCTGAAAGCATGAATGCGAGAGAAAGAGAGAGAGATAGAGAAACAAAATAAAATCGACAAGCGGATCCACTCTAGAGTTGGGATGTGCTTCGTACAGTTCTATCAAGGTCTTGACGGGATCTCTACACCACGTCTTTTCTGCATGACGATTTGTTTGATATATATATATATATATATACACAGGGCCGTAGTGATCATTTTTGGCGCCCTGGGCAGAGGATTTTATGTCGCCCCAAGATAATCTAATAAAATGATAGGTGCCTACTTTAAAAGGGGTATTTAACTAAAATAAACAATCGTTTCTTTACAAATTTATTTATTTTTTGGGCTTTATTTGCAGCAAAAATTGTGATTATGTCATTGGAATCTATATTTTCAGCAGTGTCATATTCGATAGATAAGATGGCTAGACCAGAAAGTCTCCCTTGATTCATTTAGGACCGTAGGTCATTTTTGGTCAATTTCAGTTTACTAAAAGAACGCTCTCCGCTTGAAATTGATGTGGCGAATGTCAAGAAATTCTCAGCAAAATTTCCACATTTAGAAAGGAACTTAAAACACCATATTCATGAAGAAGTTCCAATATTTCTTTCTGTGTAATTTTTACGGAGGCAGGTGGTGTTTCAAACTGGAAACTTCTTCGATTGACTAGCATTCATCCACATTGATTTTATACATATACGCAGCATTTTCACAGGAATTTATCATTTTTTCTTCAGTCGTGTTATACAATATAAAGCACAATTTAAAATTTTAAAATCATTATCAATTTCGTATAAAGATGTAAATCGTGCCTACAGTTACCTTTGAAGAGAATTTGTTGCCTAATGAACTGCATCGTAAATAGTATTTTGTTGTTTCAGCTATTGAGGGTGCTGCAGTTCCCATCGTGTCATTAAATTCCTTTTTCTTCATCTTATTTTCGGGATTCCTTTTTCATCGCAAAATGTCTTTGCCTCTTCCATATACTCTTCCAGTCGTGACTTTTTGTCTGGTACCAAATTGTGGATCAATCCACAATTACATCGCCACCCTGAACAGATTTAGTGAGGCGGTTGATCTTCTAACAAGAAAAATATAAATTGCACGTCGATCTGTTTAAGCAATCCTTCAATATCTATGCATTCATGTTCATTCTTTAATTTTATTAACACCTTATAAACTTGCTTCAATTGTAACCTCAATGAATTCACTTCATTTGCTCTTGATGAATATCATGTTGTGCCATTTTTTTTCAACATCAACTTAAGGACCTCCATGAGCGCAACCCATCTCGATGTGGAACCAGCAAAATAAATTAATAAATTTACCGGATATACTATTAGGAGCATTTTAATAAGATTGAACTATTAGGTTTTGTAAATCTAGTGCATAAAATTCCAATTTTTAGATTATTTCTGACGCGATTTCGTTTCCCTTTTAGTTTCTCATATACGAAGTATACTGAGAAACTATTGTAATCGCGAAAAAATTCGATTTTGATGGAAATATACGTTTTAGGTGTACCTGAGTCCGAATAAGTGGTTTTCGCAATGCCGTCTGTCTGTGGGTCCGTCTCTGTCTGTTTGTTCACGGGTCTAGAGCATAAACGGTAAAGTGAAAATGAATGAAATCTCGTACTTAAGCATTTTATCATACAGAATAGAAGCCATGAAGAAATGGTTGAAATTGCTGGATAATTAAGGGAAGTTTATTCTAGGCAATTTTAACAACAATTTGATTTTCTCAAAAACGCCTCCAACGATTTTGATCAAATTTCTAACAGATATTTGACTTTACAGTAATAGTACATAGTTCACATTTCTCAAAAAATGAATATAAGGCTAGCTTATTCGAGGCAACTTTAACAACAATTTGATTTTATCAGAAACGGCTAATACGGTTTTCATCAAATCCCTTACAGTTACTTCAATTGATGTCTGCAAAAACACTACATAGTTCATATTTCCCAGAAAATTAATATAAGGCTAGTTTATTCTTGGGCAACTTTAATAACAATTGGATCTTCTAAAAAGCAGCTCATATGATTTTCATCAAATTTCATATAGTTATTTAAGGTGATTTTTATAATGATTCTACATAGTTCTTATTTTTCAATAGGTAACTAAACGACGCATTAATATATGAGAAAGTTTGTACAATGTACATATATTGTACCGATTTTTTCGATTTGATAGCTATAAAATGAATCAAGTCTTTCTCAATAATTTTTTTTATCGACGACATGGATGAAAATTCTGCACGACTAATATAATGCGATTAGGCGTACACATTTTTGGGGACGAGGATAAATAAAAGAAATTACATTCAGAGCGTAAAGAGAAGAAACAGCCAATTAATTCTGCACACATTAACCTATGCCTTGGTACAGTCATAGTCCTTCAGCTGAACCTCAGGTTGGCCGTTGCGAAGACATCGAAACTGTAACCACATTTTGTCAAGTGTATAATATTTCCATTTGGCGCTCCCTTACGAAGCTGCGCCCTGGGCACCTGCCCCGGTTGCCACGCCCTCACTACGGCTCTGTGTGTATATATATATATATATTTATATATATATATCTGTATATATATATATATACACACACATATACAGGGCCGTGCCCAGACATTTTACCGCCTGTGGCGAGATATAATATGGCGCCCCCTGGCCTCGCTGGCCTTATGAATTTATTTTGGTAGGTTTTCATTTTTGTCACATTTTGGCGCCCCCCTTCGAGAGGCGCCTGAGGCGGTTACCTCGCCGCCTCACCCATCGGCACGGCCCTTTATATATATATATACTAGTAAATATGTGCTTGCATTCTGCATGCATTCTTAAATTTTAGCATTTTTACAATTTCGAATTATTCCAAATCGATTTTGTACAAAATCATACAACCGTATAAACTTGAATGCCATCACCAAATTATGTGATTTACTTACCGAAAAACTTTGCTCGCCATCATGGATTTTTTGCCGCGAACCCTCTGAGACATCTGGAGGTTCGCGAACCACAGTTTTGGAACTTCTGGCTTCAGGGAAAGGACGTATCATTGGGCGACGTAGAGCGGGGACTTATTGTATTTCGATCTATCTTTCCTTCCTTTGAAGACCACCCAATTTTTTTATCCTTCTTCCACCTCTCTCTCACCTATTTCCCACCCTCACTTTCCCATCTCATCTCCTTCATATATCGATGCAGCGCCCCCCAGCCACTTCCTTACCTCATTCGGTTCACTTAAGAAGAACCAAGAAGATCTTCGAGGTGTGGAAAAAACGGAAATAATAAAGGAAGAGAGATTGAGAGAGAGAGAGAAAGAGCGAGCGCTCGAAAAATTAGAGGAGTGGAGACGCACCTCACTCCTCCCGAGAGGGATTCTCCTCCTATAAGGATTTAGATAAGCATGGTTGAAGGGAACTCATCGGAGTGGGAAAGGTTAGACTCTGGCAAGGATGAGGGTCTCGGGAGGGTGGTTTTGAGGCAGAGAGATTGTGTGTGCATTAGCCAAAAAGGAGACAAATCGAAAATAGATTTAAGAGATAAATAAGAGGGCGAATCCAGGCTTCATCCAGAGGGGGGAGGGGGGCAGGCAATCAGGAATGAAAAATTAAACTATTTGAAAATATCGTAATTCACGTATATATCTTAAAACAGAAAAAGGAAATATATAACTTTTTGTACAGCAAAATGAATGCAGTTAAACGATATATTTTATTATAATACATTTTTAACTGTATTTAGCAACTCTTCTAGTTTAAAAAGCGGAGACAATTGTGTGGGAGGAATGTTCGCAATAATATTTCAAAGTATAAATAATTTATTTGAAATGAATGTCTTATTACTCGTGTATTTATTATATACTATTGTACTTAAGTAAACAATATTTATATTAGAACATGGCGGTGGTATTTTTCAGGACTGCGGGGCAATGCGACGAAATAGGAGACTAACAGTTTTTAACTCTCTCAATTTAGACAATATCAATCACATTCCATTTATAAACCCTGTTTCTGAAAATTATGTATAAAAATGAAGTTGACTGTAACTAATGTAGGTTATTCGCTATTGATAAAAATATATTAGAGCGGAAATGTTCATTTTCGTTTATATTCAAAGCATTCGTTTATTTATTTATTTAGGATATTTATTTGCTTAGAACTAACCCGCGGCGCAAATTTGTCATATTTTGTACCGAATGCGTCTGAGAGCGCGTTTTGTTCAGCATGTGGTGTTCTAGTGTTCAGAAATCTTTACCTCCTCCTGAATCCACCCTTGGGGGGAGGCCAGAGGTTTTTGCGTTTGCGGAAAGGTTTTCCACTCGGTTTGTTTTCAGCGGCTGTATTTCTTCCCAAAATGGCAATCTTTTGTTATGAAAAGGGAGGTGAATCATTTGCCTGGGTATTAAGTTTTTTTAAAATCTCACTCGGTCCTCAGAATTACGCTTCTTTATTATTCGCTTCCAAAAGGATAATCCCGGCGCCCATTTGGAAGAAAGCAACGCTTGTCGGAGGACGAGATTTGAGTCCTAAAATTACGCAGCATGGCCGTAAATTTTGTGCGTGAGACTTTATCGCGAAAAAATCGAGTCATTTGTCGTGATTCTCGGGGTGACGTACGCCTTTTATGAGAACTCATGTTTTGGTTAATAGCTAATTTTTTGTCGTTAACTTGATTCCAGAATGGTAACGACGAGGTTTTATTATTTTTTCTAGCGCTCTTCTTTAACCACGCTTATTCAATGTATTTAATAAAAACAAACTAGGCTTTTCATCCTTGCGATTCTTATATCAAATATGGAATACTAATACTAAAAATGTAGGAGTTGTTGTTTGGAATAAAAGAAAACATCTTTATATGTTGCTATGTTCAGATTTTAATGTTTGAAATATAAAGATGGTTTTAGAGCATATGCGTGTGTGACTTCAAAATATACTTTAAAATATCAACGAAACTATTTAAGAAATACCTTAAAAAAAACATTATCTTAAACTATTATTAAACATATTTGATTATAATTTGTCATGATGAATGTGATATTAATTAAATCGTAACAACACACATACGTGAGGATCGATGACTTTTCCTAATTGAAGATATAATGAGCCCACTTTCACTCTGCCATGTTTAGCCTTCTTGCAACTACTTCACTGACTGTCATTAAGATAGTTTAGAAAGCGCTATAGTCTACATTCAAAATCAAGTAATCAGTTAAAATAAATACAAGTTGAAATGAAATTTAATGTTTGTGTGACCGCACGCGTACATGAAATTATCAGTTCAATTTAATCTGAATAACTAGTCGTTATGAGATGTTATCTCATGTTCAGAATCGATTGAAAATGTCTTGTTAACCGCATTGGTATGCATCGTAAAATTATGGCTTTGTTTTATTCGCTTGGCTTCATTTGCTAAAGGAATATAGGCTAGGCGATTATTCCTTGGTTCGGTAAAGAAAGTTCCCTCAAGTTGATACGGATGAGAGGAAAGATCAATGGCCAAGCATGGTGGTTATCAACAACTTATGGAAAGTTATTACATTAAATAATCCGAATTGCACCAAAAACGACCCATTTCTATAGTTTTGAATTACTGCCTTCAGTTTAATTTTGGAGATAGGCATTCTTAAATTAATAAAACTGCCATATATCATAATAATTTGTATTAATTCAGTATTGATAGTCACATTTTAATTTACGTGTTTTATATTTTTAAAATTTATCCTATTATTCATTCTAGTATGCACTGTCTTTAAGTTAAGGCTGGGCAAACGTTTTGCGATTTTACGCATTAGTAGTTGCGACTGATTCGGCGGGCCACATTTGGGTTCTTATAGGAAGTAACTTGAGAGACGTGGAAATGTATAGGTGAAAGTCAATTTAAAAGCTTTTCAGCGTCATAGCATCATTATAAGGGATATTGTAGATTTTGAATAGCAAGGTATATGTGGTCAGTTTCACGGATTACTTTTGTAACGGCTTCGCACAAGGTCAACCCTTGCTGTAAGTACTATGTATTTTACACATAATTTTCGTAATAAGGCAAAGGTAGAAAATGTAAAGTTTTTCTTTTGCTTAAATTTAATTTACAAAACTCCAAGTCAAGCCACCTTTACACATATTTGAACATATTAATATGGCTACTTCGCCTGATCATGATCCGATTAATGGTGAATGATGCAGAAAAAATTATAGAACGAAATTTCAATGTTTCTAAGGCATCAAAATGGGATAAAACTTCTACCGACTTAAGATCAGTCACCGTCAAGTTTAAAAAAAAAGGAAGGAGCCTTTTATAACCTCGAAAATATACCAGCGCAGGAGTAAATTCCATACTTAGATTTTGTCGCGCCATTGGTTTCCAGAATTACTTCCGCTTCGTCAGACTTAAATGATTTGATGGTTTCTGTTTTTCGAAGATGGTGAAATTTATCAGGGTGTGATATTGTAGCTCCTATACAGTATTTATGGTCCAACTTCTACTAATGGAACACCTTCAGAAATGCAGCTTGTAAATATACACTGATATTTTTTATTTTTAATGAACTTTAAGATCAACTGTAACCACAAACAAGTACCGCATATCGTGCGCAAGTATTACTTATTCTTTGGATCAATGCTTACCACTGGAAAAATTAGGCAGACATAAAAATATAGGTAATCATAAATATAAAATACTTAACCGTTACAACATATATATAATCGAAATTAAACTGTTTTTACTCTAATGAATGATGTATAATAGCAAAGAGTCATTGTAAATTTATCTATTCGCGAATTGGTAATATTGGTTTTAAAAAATATTGCTATATATATTTTTTTCTAGTTCAGTGTTCTTCAACCTTATGTGATGTACCCATTTTGGCATTTTTTTTGAATAACCATATATTCTATAGTATATTTTAAAATGATAAGGATATGAACAAAAATTCTATATTATAAATACTAAAACTAGGTGTAATATAATTACTATAATGAACGAACGTTTGTGACATCTTGCGCGATATCTCAATATATTACTTACCGTGCTACAAGAAGTAATATTCTATCCCAATCCCCCTTTGTCGGTAAAAACAAACACTATACGACTTTAAACAACGTAACTGGTAATCGTAAAATCACCGCCTTTGGTTCAGAAGTCATGCATGAAAGCCGAAGTAAAAAAATTATAATCTTAGTATTTTCGCGTTTCTCCTTTTAAACTCTGCACGTACCCCTACAGCACGTTGATAACGCTTTTTTAGTCGATTGCATGGTTAGTAGAAGCTTTAGAAATCTTTATTCCGAAACCGTGTTCTATAGCAAATTAAAAATGTATTGGCTGATACATTTACACAATAAATATCTCAAATATCTATCAAAAGGTTAGGAAAACCATATCGGCATTTTGATTACAAAGCAGCCGTCATCAGCAGTATTCGCCGATAGTGCTTTATAAAACAATATGTGAATACTATTGATGACTGTAGCTTTTCAGGGCGTACGGTTTTCATAATTTTTCATTGATATTGGAGATACTCATCTCTTCAATTTCACTGTAGCTAAAGCGAGCTCGACAATTCTCTGTTGAGCCGAGGATATGTTTCACATAAGACATAAAAAAACGTTTCTTTTGTAAGCATTTAACTCTTAATATAACCCTTACTCTTAATGTGTCGGATTACAGAAATAAAATCAGTCGTTAAAAATGAGTTTAATCCTCATTAAACTTAAATTAAATTATGTCACGTGCAAGGGAGGTAAGATTATTAAATCGGCTGGAACCTCTTCAGCGTTAAAGTTCTAGCGCAATAAATTAAAAGTTAGAAAACCCCAATTAATCTAGGCCCTTCGAGTCTGTTACATCAATCAAAAAAAAATCTCCCCACGATAACCATCCGGCACGTTGTAAATTAACCGGCGAAGAAGAATTCCATCCATCTTCCTGGATATGGGAGGAAACGGAAGGAAGAATTCTTCGGATAAGTTGAAACTAAAAGGAAGAGTGTTCGATTTTTTTTAACAGCGTTATTTTTTTATTTTATTTTATTTTTTTAACGGACGGGAGTCTCGCCATCTCTCGCGAAATTTTCGAAACGAAACTGCACACGTAAAAAAAAAGGAAGAAGAGGGATGGAATGAGAGAGAGGGCAGAATGAGTGACATTTCCGCGAACGAGTAGTCAGAGGAACGGAGTGGAGTGAGGGAGAATGAGAGAGAGAGAGAGCATCATCATCATCTCCACGCCATGTGAAAACGAAAAAGAAACTGCCTTTATCTATCTCCTTCCTCCGCTGGAATGCGCATCTCTCGGTGGCGTGGGGTCCGCGGAGGACGGGGGCGGGAAAAGGGGGAGGTGGAGGGACCCTGTTTTCTTTGGACCGTGGCGAGAGAGGGGGGGGGGGGGGCTTGCGGCGGGGTCAACCGAGAGGGTTCCGCGGGCAGGGGTGAGGCGAAAGGGGTTGGGGGCAAGAGGACGTATGAGGAGGGAGGAGACGACGGGGGAGGAAGGGGAGGTGTGTGTGTGTGTGTGTGAAGGAGTGGGAGGCCGCGGTCGGGTCGGAGGTTCTTGAGGTCAGGAATCTTCGGATGAAAGGAGCGCTTCATCTGGAGTCACCCCTAAAATATTTATGGGGATGAGGAGTAGGGAAATCTCCCTCTCCTTTTTTTTTCTTCTGCGTCCATCCTCATCTATCCTCCCTCTACTTTAACTCCCCACCCCTGCGAGACAATTGCCTCTGGTAACGTAACTATTCCGAGAAAGACTCGGTACGGGGAGGGGATGTCAGAATGCGAGGCGAAAGCGGTCGAGCTGTCGATACGGCGATATACACGTTAAAAATGTCCATCGTTTCTCGTTAGAATCTCTCGAGCCGGTAATTAGTATTGAGCGGTACTGTAGCAAGGGACGCTCCGGGTGCCGAAGTAAAGCGATGGCAACAAGCAACTCACGAGTGTGTGTTTGTTACAAATGTTTTGAAAATTATTGCATTTGGATCGAATTTACGCGTTTTATGTTGGCAAATGCAGTATATTTTTATTTGGCGCACAGTTTAAATAATCATTTTTGAAGTTATGATAGCTTGGAGACGATGTTTTTCGGTATTGCTGAAGAAGGATATTAGAAAAATTATCGGCTTCCCTAACAAGGACTACCGAAGTTTTTTTCTCCCACTCCTCATTTACAGGGTTTTAGGCACTCTCAGCAGGACATGTCCATGATCCTCTCTTAATGCATAGAGCAGGGATTCCAAATCTTTTCTATATCGCGAGCACCAATTTGTATCCTAGAATATCAAGCGAGCACCAAAATACCTCTGAAAAATATAGGAATGGCCATAAATAAAATCAAAGCAACGTCAAATTTATTTCTAACGATCTCGAATACGCTTAGAAAGAAAGCAACCGAGCAAATTTAATTGTTGGTTCTAAGAAACGGGATATGAAGCGCCGCAGAAAAGTGCAATCAGGGTGTCAAATAGCACCATCAGGCTTCCAAAGAGCACCAGGTTGAGAATCCCTGGCATAGAGATATTTTGGAAAATCTCACCATTAGCTCCCAAATAAAGTCGGCAGATACACATATGAAAATCGCGTCCCTCGAAAGGTTAGAGGGAAGGTAGGGACCGGGTAGGAAAAGGATGCAACCAACGTTATTATTTTTTCCCATGATCAAGACACTTTCTTTTGAGTTCAGTACGGATACTGATTCTCGTTTCCGCTCCCGATCCGCACCCGCAGGCTATAAATCCGAATCCGACCCGTATTCGCAAATAGTTACACATTATCGGACCCGAACCATAACTTTTTGTGCGGAAATCCGCGGGTCGGGTCGGATAAATTGCGGATATGCAGGTCTCTAGTGCCCAACCTTTTCTATGTGGCGGGTCGCATCGGTGGCAGCGAATCCTTCAGCATTGGATGTTTCTAATTCTTCGGCGGACCGGATTAGAGTTTAAATCGAAAGTTACCTGTATATTCTGAGGCAGTTATATAAGTGAAAATCAAATACAAATAAGTTGTTTATGGTCAAAGTTTCAATATTATAAGTTTCATCATCAAAATTTGTGAGTTAAAATTTCCGGATTGCTGTTTCATTATAGCTTCGCGGGCCGCACAAAAACCCTTCGCGGGGCCGTAGGCTGGATGCGAATCTATGAAAAATTTTGGCGGAGGAAAAGTTATATAGATCAGTGTTTCTTAACCTTTAGTAGACCGGGGAGCAACTATAGGTATCCGTTTATTTAGGAGGAGCACTAGAACAAACTTTTCAGGAAAACATTTGTTACCTACCAGGTGTAATGCCCATCATAGTACACTTGTCAGTATAAAAACGATCTAGGAAAAAAACGAATGAATGAATTCAAAAAATCAAAATGAAATTAAAGACGATCTCTCACGTATTATACACTGGTTATTTAATTTAAAAAAATAAATCCATGCAAAATGGTGAAGGATGAAAAGCTTGCGGGGCACCTATCTAATGGTTATGGAGCACCGGTTGAGGAACACTGGTGTAGATGACTCCAAAACTCAGGTGTGAATGAAGTGCACAAGCGCATGGACAACCGCTGTTAAGGTAGTATATGGTAACAAGGCCCGTACGAATTTACGGCGAACCGGCCTAAAGGGATCGAGTTTCACGAACGGCGAGAATTTCCAAAGGATAGCGATCCTAGATGGGCACAGAACGACTCTTTTGGTTCTCTTCTCGGCGCGACGAGAGAGAGAGAGAGAAAAGCGTTGAAAAATTTCCCTACGAGACTGCTGCTATTTATCGAGTCCCTCGATACAGGACGCCGAAAATGTTTCTAAATGAATCACTTTCACTATAGGAAGTGAGCTCATCAAATGAGCGGGTAGAAAAAGAGAGAGAGAATGATGATGATGATGACGACGAAGAAGAACTCACGAGCCCGATGAGAGCGAGAAAAATTTGATCCAATAAACGATGGGAAATGGCGGCGGAGGTTCTTGGAATTCCCGAACACTTGGGGCAGAATAGTACACCAACCGAGATGAAAAGGAAAACCCTTTAAAAGGACGATGGTAAAATGGAGGGAAAAAAATTAATGGTGAAAGCGAACGTCTAGATTGAGTTACGGCGACTTCCTGTTTTTCGCCATGATTTATCGCCGCTCGACGACAAAAAAAACTATAAAGCACGTTTCGCCGCAAAACTGAATGCTTTTTTTTGTTTTATCTGTTTGTTATTTGCTAAAATAATGTATCGTGGAGATAGGAGTTCCAGTTCAATTCGATGATGAAAGTAATTAAGGAAGAAATAAATTACTGCGAAGAATATTATGAGAGAAATTGCCAAGTGGAGATATATATATATATATATATGTACACACACACACACAGTGAAAACAACTTAATACGTAAACGCTTAAAACGAAATATCGGTTAACACGAAACGCGTGCTCGGTCCGTTCCAATGCCTATACCTTTCAGTATAAATTCATTTATAACGCGAAACGGTTACCACGAAATACCGCTTAACACGAAAATATTTTTCGGTCACAAGAAAATAAATACATGCAAAATTCTTCGGATAACACGAAATGGTATTTGAGTTGGGGTTTCTCCATGATTGTAGTAATATCTTCGGCTGTGTATCACATTCTATTATTGATACGTATAATGGATTATAATAATAATATATTATTATTTGAAAAATGAAAATTTTACCATTAAAACTGTTAACATGAAATTCGGTTAACTCGAAATTCAGATAACACGAAATGATTGTAATGGTCCCTAGCATTTCGTGTTAACCGTTTTTCACTGTATATACTCATATATATATATATATATACACACACACACACACACACATAGAAAGTAACATTTACAATGAAATATTAAAGGGAAGGGTATAGTGAACTGCTAAATCATTCAGATAGATTCGGAAGCGACAGGCAAGTTAGGGCAGAAGAGGAAGATTCGTTTGAATGGCGGAGTAAGTCGGCGAATCACTGAGTTAGGACAGTTAAAGGAATTCTGAGTCACACAGATCGTTGAAGAGCGGAGAGAGTGGGGGAGAGAGAAGAGAAATTTGGAGAATCGATTTTGATTTGAATTTAAAATGCCAGGGAAGAAAATAATTTTAGGGTAGTTCCTGAATTTACATATTGCATTACAAGTTCATTTTAAGCTTTAATTACACGCGATGTCGTTTGACGTTAAATATTTATTAATTTATAAAACCTACTTTATCTAAAAAAAAATCAAATAGATTTTTGTCGTGAAAAATTTGCATTGCTGACAGAATGGACATATACAATCATAGTAAGGTTATATCAAAGGAAAGATATGTTGTATTGACGTCGTTACGTATTTTTTGTGTTGCAATCAGGCAGATTTCAATTTGAAGGTTTATACAACTCGATGCTCTTACTATTACAAATGAAAACTAAAGACGATGAAATACGCTGATGCCATAAAAGGTATCTAAAAAATCCAGATGACTTTATGTGTCATTATATCAAAACCAGATACCCTTATTACATTTACAAAAAAATGAACTTATCGGAGTTTATGTTAGTATGTTTAATGGTACGTGCTGCTTAGCAGCTGCTGCAAACGCTCGAGTTTTGTTGATTCATAGCATTTTCTAATAAACACCCGAAATATACATAAATAAATATAGGCCTCAACAGAAGTTAATTAAAAACATAAAAGCAAAAGAAAAGAAATTCTTTTACTCCATACTCCGAAAGAAATGAAACCCGCGGTCGTAGAAGTCCGATCCGCTGAAAAAAAGGTCGAGGAAGCATGAAAGAATAATAAAAAACTCGAAAATTGCGAACTTTCGAGTTCACATGCCAAAATAGCCGCCAGCACGGAAAAAGTAATCATTATTTAATCATCCTTTTCTTCTCCCTCCTCTCTTTCCCTCCTCGTGAATAACAAGGCTGGAATGCATCAATGAAAAAATTGCACGCAAAAATCTCTCCTAAGTGTAGGAGCGCGTAATATTTTTTTTCCTCCTCTCGGCCAGCAAATCAAAAGGAGCGAAACCGTCACGCCGGGCACGTAGTAGTATATCCCAGCCGCCCGACAGCCCCGCGTATTCCAGTAGCGGGCATCCTCAGCGGCGGCGGGCGGTGGTGCGGCATCCTGCTCAATTCGTCTCCCTCTTTATTCCTCTCTCTTTTTCCCACTCCACTCCCAGGACTCTATCGCCATATATCTCCCCGCCTTCAGAGTCTGATCTCTCTCTCCCTTATTCCCCAATCTACTATTCTCTCTCTCTCCGTCTCCCGTCTCATGCCCCTCCCTCTTCTCCATTATAGCATCGCAGATGGAGGAGAGAGGAAAGACGAAGCGAATGAGAGGAAGAGGCGGAGGCAAGCAAGCAAGTAGCAGCCGCCGCTTCGCTCCCGAGCCACCCACCGGGTTCTCCCTCTCCCGCCTCCTTTTTTCCCTCCCAAAGCTAAACCTCCCCCGGAGGCGGCGTTCGGTACGCCCTCACAGAGATATAGAGAGAAAGAGAGGAGTGGCTTTATAAGGAAGGGGTTCTTTTTTTTTCGACGACCGGGACCAGAAGAGAGAGAGAGAGGAAAAAAATGAACAAAGAAAAGATGATGGAGTGTGTGAGAGGGTGTGTGTGTGTATATATATGTATATATATATATATATATATATATATATATATATATATATCTATATATATATATATGTATATATATATATATATGTATGTATGTGTGTATGTATGTATATACAGAGAGAGAGAGCGAAAAAAGTGTTAAAAAAAGGTTTGAGTGAATGGCTTGCAGTGAGGTTCCGGACAAAGAGAGACCGAACATGATGCCTCTGTCGGACTGGACATCGCGAGGCGCGCGTAAAAGGAGGGTCACTGTCGCCCTTGCACCGATCCCTATCCCTCTTGCTCCTCACGCTCGCTACCACCTACGCGCACACCCTTTTAGCGTGGCAACCTTCACTCGTCCGACACGTACACCCACGCGCACCGAAGGGAGAGAGGAAGGAAGAAAGATAAAGAGGAAGATTTTTCCTCCCGCCCAATTTAACCGCCAAGCCGCGTTCACGCTCTCATTTAACCGTCCAGGACCTCTTCAGACGGATTAAGGCGGCGGCGAAATAAGAAGAAGGGAAAGGACATCCGTATCTTGATGGACTGGAACGGTCTTCTTCACTTGCGTAATCCCCTTTAATAAATGCTCTCTCAGACACCTCTTCCATTTTCTCCCTTTCCGTCTCCCCCCTCTATCAATCTGTCTTCAATTCCCCCGCTTATCCGAACCCCGCGCTAACGTCGGGAAGTGGTCTTCCTTCGATTAATTTCTATCTCACCACGCGCCCGAACCGTCTCTTCTCTCATGCAATTAGTCGAGGATTATCGAATTCCTCATGACGGGTTTCGCCGCTGGCCAACGATCCGATTTTCTTTTATTCCAATGCTTCGGTGGCTTCTCGTCAATGCCCGCCCAGCCGCTTTCCTCTTTTCGCTTACCGCACTTGGGAAAGTATGGAATCTGCTGCTTTTAGTTCGTCCTTCGCGAACTGATGCAAGTAATTACTCCGTTGATTAAAAAGAACTGAAAGGAATCCCTTTATTGTTATCAATTTAATGGAACAAAATATTATCATATTCAGTCGAATCTACTCTGCATGTGTGTTTGTGTGTGTGTGTGCATCTTCCCTATTACGTACAGTAAAATCCAATCTCAATCTGCGAGTAAGTTTTTATGAATCTAATCGAACAATTATTTCGGTGTACCTTTCACCGGTTATTCGGCGTTTTCTGTGCAGATTTTAAATGTCATTGTCCATGATAATGGTAAGGATTCGATTCTAGAATCTCTTTACTTTCTTTTTTTACTTTTGATTAAAAATACGTAAATTTACGGAAAGTTAGAGATTATTTCCATATTCAATTAGTTCATTTACTCCTGTTTTTGTCTGGAAATCAATGCTTCACGGCATTGCTAAATTTATATGATTTACAATCGGAACGGTAAAACAATTTATGTGATAAAATCGTAGTAGATGTAAGTCTACAATCGTTTATTCCTACGTGTGATTTTCTACAGGATATATATTTTGTATGATTAATTAAATGTTGACAATGAGCCTTAAATTTTTTATTTAGGTTACTGTCTTGAATTAACGCTTAGCTAAAGTCTATATTTCGAACTCTTTTAATGTTTATTTAATGCTTCATTAATACTCATCCGTCACGTTCTTAGCGGTTAATAATTCTAGTGTGTGAATGTGTGTGTTCATATCGAGGGCAACTTGAATTGTCTCTCTTGTGCTGACGAAGGGATCATTCCGAAAGCTTCTATTGACCTGTGTAAATGTGTCTCTCCGGCACCCCATCGGCTCTACTTTTGGTGTTCACTGGGTTTCCTTCACTAACACCTAGTTGCCCTCGATATCCGTATTTACCTTTCCTCTTCCACAAGCATTTATATATATATATATATATATATATATATATATATATATATATATATATTTATTTATTTATTTATTTTTTTACATAGTCTCTGTGAAGAATTTATATATGTATGTATATATCAACATTCTCTGTGAATAGGAAATATCGTAACCATATGCTGGTTGGCCATTTGGTATTCAAGTCCTTTTAGGCAGATCGTGATGATGTCTGTGGAATGTGACTGTGGTATGAAGGTGGAAAGGAATGCCGGTAAACAGGATGAAAAATAACTTATCATGGCCGAGGTTGAAATCATTAAGTAGGTATTTACTCTCCTGTCGATTTGACCTCTATATTGTCTCTCTAGATGTTATTGGATAGAAGGGGAGCTATAGTACTTGTAGTCTCTCTCTCCTTGGATGTACTTTTAAACCTGTGCCGTATAATTTTCTCCTTTTGACTCCGCATAATAGATCATTTGGAAAGTGACAATAAAGACTCTTGGAGCGATGGAAAGAATGAATGGCAGTTGTCGGCAAACATCCTCCATTGGAGTAGAAAGTTTCTGGATCAATCCCTATTCAATGTATAATTATCCTTAAAACACGTTAATCAATAATGCGTTTTTATTTTCGTTCCCCTTCTAAGGAGATGTTATAAAGGAGGCATAAGTTTTAGGATACCAAGGGGTTTCATTGCATGAAGGATTTAGATTTATGTAGATCGTCTATCGTGCGTGTTTCAACGCGATATATATTATACCTGCTTCGATAAGTATTCAGATCTTTTACCTCTTTATGATGATTATTTTCGACAAAAAAGTTTTTTTTTTGACCAAATCGCTATTATCAATCAATTTAAAACGGCAAGCGAAACTTGGCCCAACTCCATGTTAGGTTCACTAGACGTCCACTAAAAAGATATCACGTTTTTCTTTTCCCTTTCATGTCCTCCGTCCTAAATGAAATCTTAGTATATTTTATATAGTCCAGCTTCTTCACTTAGAAATTATATGTTAATTTATTAAAATTTTAGTTCCACAGTCAAATCATTCTGTGTTGTTCAAAATGAAATTGTTTTACGGTTCCTGGCATTTAACGTCGATATGATGAGCTGTTTTTATTATTGAATCACCAACAAGCTGAATATCCTACCTGTGTAAACTTTATGGGAAAAAAATGCTAATTTCCTTTGTTTTTATTTTTTTTAGAATCTATATTATCTTGAAAATAAGCACTTAAGAACCAAAAATGGAAAATTTCATACTTATCTTAGCCATATCAAATAGCCTTGAACACGTTTCACAAATTTTTATTCTCAAGTGATTCATTTTTAATTTGTTTTTAACCATAAGGCGAACTCAATAATTCTATATTGACCTAACTTAGCTTGATATAATTCATAGAACTTTAGGAATAAGTGCCCCTCCTACCTGAAACCTCTTTAATCCGTTGAAATCGACGGTTATACAGAGCCGATACCCATAAACGAGCATATATTTCTCTGTCTCTCTCCCCCTCTCCCTCTCAGTCCTCGGTGATTTCCATCACTCAAAATTCCGCTTCGGTTCCCACAGTCGATCGGTCCATCAGGTACTCATAGCCAGGAGTGTATCCAAGGGGTGTGTTTAAGTGATTAAACGCTAACGTGTTTGGGTGAAAGTACGAGTGTATTGTTAGATACTCAGCCATAAAATGTACGCCGAAGGGAAAGATCGACACTCCCTTTGAGATAATCCTGGATTCTCTTCTGACCACAAAAAAAGATGTTTTTTTTAACTATCATTTGATAATGACGTATAAACTTTGAAACGATTCGTGAAAATTGTATTTGTTGATAAAGTTTGCGCTAAAACATTCAGTCGCCTAAGTTTTCTGATATTGGGTCGGTCGTCGCAACTCGTAATCTTACAATTAGAAATGATATGAATTTTCAGATGTCGCTTAGTTTTATGTTGATAAGCAAAAATACGAGTCCGCCCGACGAGGACACATGGGTAAGAGCAAAAATGCTTCCAGCGTGAACGTGTTAATAATTTAAGACATCATGTAGCTCTAAAATGAGTTTATATTTGGTCAGACTTTACTTTGATAATGGTTAGCTTGAGAGAGGGCATTGGCAACCGGAATCTAATAGTATAATATATATAGAATATTAAATGTACGATAATTCGGTAAAAACATTCTTGAGGGTTGATATTCTGAGAATAGTTGCGTTTCTCTTATAGAGGTAGGGCAATTACATCAAATATGGAGTTTCTTTTAAACATTTAATCCACAGGGGTGTATATTTGTCAGGAAAGCATGCTAGCCGAATATATTTGTCCGATAAATTCTTTTGAATCGTCTTACGTGAACTTTAGAGCCGTAAATCTCCTTTTTTGATAAACGTGTGTTTGCACTGTTGGAAAGGGTAAAGGCTACTTTGGTTTTTATCGTTAATACACTGTATGATACGATCAACCGGCGACTTATTAAGTCATTCTACGGCAGATTGACATTTTCCTAACTTTCTGGGGTTCTAAAGTAATTTAGACACGAACGGCGTATTTTTCGCTCTCCCCATGTCCATCCGAGACCACCGCGTTATTGACTTGCTCTTTAGCGGAGGCGTCGGCCGTTATAAGTCTGATGAGAGTGAACTGCTTCAACGAGATGGATTTAATCGCTCTTGATTCACAAATTGCGCCGTTTGAACGAGAGGAGCGAAGGCGAGGCTTGTGAAGTCGCTTTATCCAATGAATAGTGCGTGTGCATCATACGAGAAAGTGCGTCTCTTATTTACTTGGGGTGGCAGAGTTTCGGATCGAGAGATTAAATGGGCCGAAGTATTTTTTTTTTAAGTCCTTCAAAAAAAAACTTTGAGGCAATGGGTTGTGCTGAAGCGCACAATTTAGTTTTGTTACTTGTGTTAAAATTCATGTCTAAGGCAATTGATTGCGAAGGAAGATATTTCCAAGTTTCGGGTTGTCGTAATATGCTAGTGTTGTGCTGTTTTGAACTGTCTTTGTTGAAATTAACATGAGTAAGGCATTATACGTATTTAAAGGAAAGTAAAACAATACGTGATCATAATTCCATTCAATTCCACCATTTAACGATGGTTTTTACTTAAGTGTTTTATAATTTTCAATTAAATTATAACAAAAACTTTTTCACTGTTGCGAAATATCCCGAATTTTGCGTTAAGAAAATCCTATAATAATTTAACTTAAATGTTAGAGCATATTTCTGAGAAACACTCCTGTTTATTCGTACTGTTTTTTTAGAATTCTCTTTAACATTATTATTATCTTCGATAATGAATACTTTCTACAGCTTAGTAAAGTTCTGAGAGTTGATTTAAAAAACGAGTTATCACCTACAGCTTCAGTGACGATGTATAACTAACAGAAGGAGCATTCTGAATGTCTATCAAACAAGTACCTTAGTCGAAATAAACCGTCTAGCGAAACAGTCCAAATGCAGCAAAAAATTTTATCCACTCCAGGCGGTTTTTACACCCGGCTAAAACCGGATTCTAAGGACGTTGATGTCGATAATCAAAGAACCGTAATTCCGTCGCCTACTTCATCCGCGCCGTTTGGATGCATCACTTCCACCGTGCGGATCTTTCGAGCGAGATGTGGCGTTCCCTTTATGGAAGGACGCGTCGCACCGATTCTATTAATTTCGCGCGGCTGAACCCAGCCATCCCCGAAACATTCAACACTTGTCCGCCTCCACCACTCACTACACCGGACACAACCCATCTCCCCGCTTCTTTTATTTCAGCCTAGATTCGACGCGGCGAGGAAAACCGCTAATTCCCGACGATTTGATACAACAATAAAAACGTCCGAGGCAAACAAAATGCTCTCGGAGGTTAAAAGGAACGGGGAGGAACAATCAGTGCTTCGGATTCCGCCTCTAATCCCATCAGATTGTAATAGTCGTAAAATGCCCTCCGGTCTCCATCAAAAGCTCCGTTCTCTCTCTCTCCCTTCTCCATTGGAAAGATTGAGAGGGAACGGAAAGGGGGGAGGGGAGTCAGGATTGCCCCCCGGGGGGGGGATACAGGGGGAGCGGAGGAGGAGACGGGGGTGAAAGAACGGGGTCCGGTCGGATCCCCATCCTCCCTGTCCGTATCCCGGGACGCCTCCTGGACATTACCCCGACACCCCTGCCCGTTCCTCGGAGGATATGCGAGGGCCTCGTGCATCCCTTCCACCGACTCCATCATCCCTCCCACTCGCAAACACACGCCCAAGCTGCCCGGATTCACCCCCTCCTCCTTCCTTCCTATACGCCTCCATCTTTCTCCTCATAGATCCCTACGTCTCTCCTCCCATTCTTCACCCCCGCCCCCACCCATCCTCACAAACCCAATCTCCGACCATATAGCCAGTGGGCGCGGTCAATCGCGCGATTCCTTTTTTCCGTGTGGCTCGTACAGTCCCTCGCCGTCCACCCACTCCATCTCCGATCCCCCCCATTCTCCTCCCTCCACGTCCACAATTCTCGATCCACGTAGTACCTCCTCTAGTATATCCCTCTCTATCCGGCCCTTTCTGTCTCCCTCGATCCTATTCGAATCCTGTTCAGGAATCTCATGCCTCTTCCTTTCCCTCCCTGCCCCTCAGAAGACTCCAAGCTGGACTATCTCCCCGTTTCTCTCTTTCTCTCTCTCCTCCCCTCTGACTTTTTCTCCATACCTTTACCTGTTTCTTCCTGATGTTCTTTCTTTCTATCGTCTCTTCCTTTCCCTCTCTCCCTTTCTCTCCCTCCCTCTCTCTCCCTCTCTCCCTTTCTCTCCCTCCCTCTCTCCCTCTCTCTTTCCCTCCCTCTCTCTCCCTCCTTTCCTCCTCTCTTCCTCTCTCTGTCGGCGTCTCCCCTCTCTCCCTCCCTCTCCCTCTCTCTCTCTCTCTCTCTCTCTCTCTCTCCCTCTCCCTCCTCTCTTCCTCTCTCTGTCTGCGTCTCCCTGCCTCTCTCTCTCACTCTCTCTACTTCCCCTCTACCTCTCCATTCACTCTGACCCATTCTTATCCTCTCTGACATAGCCACATTAATCAATGGCTTGGGTGGACTCTCCCTAAGCGCTCACCCTCCCCCTTCCTCTCCTCCCTTTCAATTCCTTTCTTCCATCCGACTCTTTTATCCGGCGTTATCAAATCCATACCGATCCCTCTCTCTCTCTCTCTCTCCATCTTGAGTTGTTGAACTTATTCTTTTGACCTGTCTCTTCCCCCTCTTAACTCTTTTATATCCTTACCATATATCACGCTCTCTTAGCTGTTTATATTTCTTGGCCAAATATATGCCTTTTCCTTTTTATCGTCATCATTCCCTCTTATTCTTTGAGACTCAATTATCCCGAATCGTGCTAATCGGATATACTCGTACATAGTGATGCGCTTGCATACATACGCACTTTCGAAACTTAAAGGTAGACATGAATAATTACAGTTGATCTAGCCAATATTTGCGATGATAAGTGTGCTTCTCAGATGATAAAAATTCTTTGATAAATACGAGGGGCCTTGAGTAAAACAGACGATTTGAAACTATTCTCCCATTGCTGTAGTTAAATCAATTTGAAGAGAGAGAGAGAGAGAGAGAGAGAGAGAGAGAGAGAGAGAGAGAGAGAGAGAGAGAGAGAGAGAGAGAGAGAGAGAGAGCGTGCGCATGTCTAGTATTCAAGACTTTCGAGTGAGTTTTTCCATAAAAATTGTGTTACATTCTTATGCACTAACGCATATTAGTTAAATTTACCTCCTTTCACTCTTGTTATTTAACATCTTCTCAATTCTGGGATAAAGTAGAGATGTTTTCCGCTATGCCTCCGTGAGGACATCTAGTGTGGTAAGGTTTACTGGGTTAGCCCTTTCTTCACCGTAAATATCCCAATTCGAGAATGGAGAGTTAGACTGGCTTGATAGCTTAGTTGGTTAAAACACTTACTAGCACTTACTAGTTAAAGTGGGCTGACCCGGATTAGATTCCCAGTCAAATTCAGAATTTTCTCCTTCTCTATCTTCATACAGTAAAACTCGTTTATAACGATCACGCCTAAAACGAAATCTCGGCTATAACGAAGAAATGTCTCGGTCCCTTGAACTTCTCCATAAGGGCATTGGTTAAATTTCTCGGATGTAACGAACACGCATTTTACGAATTCTCGGCTGTAACGAACAAATGTTTGGTCCCGTGGCAAAAAATGCCCCATATATAACGAATTTTGGCGAGCAGAGCGATAAGTAATGAATACTTTCTGCCCGTTTACCGCGCACTTGTTCGTAGAGGTCCCCTTCCTCCATCTACCCCTTCCATACGAATTTTCACGCTCCCATTGTTTTGAAATTGATATTAAAAATGTGAAATGTTTATGTAAATTAATTACCATAATAATAATATTAATTGGTAATTTAAAAAATCGTATGTAATAGCAGTCGAACATTTTACATGCCGCGAAGTTGATAAGCATCTCTTTGCATGTGTAAGTACGGCATTGAAGTCGACTCACTGCAAATACAGTAAAAGCTGTGTTATTCGGCTATCTTGGGGATTGTGGAAAACCGATTAGGAGAAATATCCGGTTAGGTGAGCGTTTTTCGATTTTGACATCGCAAATTTAGCAATAACCAAACAAAATTGGGTTTAGGTTCACTATCGTACTCCCCAAACATAACTATGCATGGGGTTTGCATTTTCCATTTTAATTCTTCCACACGTAGTTAGATACCCATTCTTATTTAATACGTTGCTACGCTTACATGCAAAACAAAAAGACTATTGAAAAGTTTAGGGCGTCCGGGAAGTTTGGGGATTACGGCAGTGAACCTGTTTCCAAAATTGAATTTATTGGATTATATCTTTCCTATTTATCTTTCTTATTTATCTTTATTTACTCTATTAGAAAAGGACGAAATTATTTAATTCTTCAGAACATTTCTGTGAAAACCAGTCATATAATATTTTATCCAGTTCCTCCATTTTTGGCTTATGAAGCGTATGATGTTTATTAATTGACTTACTCGTCTCAGAAGATGACACAAATTTAATTAATTTAGCCTTATGAGCCTTGATATCGTAGAGCGTGGAAGATCCGATGTTGAATTCTTTTGCTATGGCTGCTCTATTTTTTCCTTTTTCAATTCGTTTGATCAGCTCCAGCTGTTGTGTTAGCGTTAAACCAACCTTTTCTCTCCTGTTCCTTGCTTTTATGTATTTATTTTGTTGCCATATTCAATGGGTGGGTAATTTTTAAAATAATAAAAAGCGATAAAACTGGAAATTGTAGAAGTACACCAAAACATCTAGACAATGCAAATGGCTTACGTAACCAAAAACGCCATGCTTACTCGGCAGCCACAGAAGTATACGGAGTAAATACGTAATATATACATCTTATATTTTAAGAAATTTTAAAGTGGAAGTTGTGGTATTACACATATACTATTCACACAAAAATTCATAAAAAAAGAAAAAGAAATACAAAATGAATTGTATTTGTGTAATTGCCGGTATCTAAGGCTGGCCGGTTCTAAATAGCCGGATAGCACAGTTTTTACGGTATGTGTATACGTGTTATATGGGACATATAGGCCAAAAACCATGTTTCTCGTATATAACGTAGTCACGCTTATAACGGAACAATGAGTCGGTCCCCTCAAATACGTATTAAACGAGTTTTACTGTATTTGTGATCCATGACATGTTAAATTTTCTCCATTAATTTGCGTTATTTCTCAAACACCAAGCGCCGCGCCGGTCATAATTTTGAAAATACGTTTTGCCCCCCTATGGGATTTGTGTTCGGCTACACCCACTGTGGGCGATATATCCTAATTCGACACGGCGCCTAAAATCCGGGTGCTTATACCTTCCCGATAACATTTTTCTATTGTAAACAACGGGATAAATGATTCGAGAGTAGTTGATTCAATTTTTTCTTCAGTTATGAAACGTAACAAAATTTTTATTTTAAATCGTTAGATAAAAAAGATACATTAAACTTGTTGACGCTTTTATTGGTTGGAGGGAAATATTAACAGTTACCGGTTGAAGTAATCTTGATAGCTAAAGGGAGCGACAACCCAGTTGGCGGCCATTTTATCACATTTATAATTTTGTATTGTTACAGGCATGGGCAGTCTGCTATTTACGGATTACTTGGCACGACGTTTCATCGAAAATCCAGCACGGATTCGCATTTTTTCTTCGACGGCACGGTTTATGTTCTTTTGGCAGTTGCATAATTATTTACAGTTTTTAACGCTGCTAACTCCTTAGCATTTTCATTTATCCTTAACGCCTTCGTCGTTTCAATCGTTTTTAGGTGTCTCGCAATTGCAATGGTGCACTCGGAAAGCTTTCCCATCGTTCCAACACGATTTAAAACGGTTGATCGATTAGAACGAGAAAATTGGTGATGTTTCATGAGTGAGCAATATTTCATGTTCGGCTACCCCTCTCTCTGGTAATGAAGACACGCGCTAAAAGAAATGAGCCGATTCGTACCGTCCGTTCCCACATCATCATTCTTCTCTTCTCCTCTCCCTCCCCCTCTCTCCCTCTCTCTCCCTCTCTCTCTGTGTTATCTTTCCACTCATCTTTCTTCACTATTTCCCCCTTTTCCGACAAATGATACCGTTTTACAGGCTTCGAGGGGGAACGAATTGCATTCTCCTTCTTTTCCGACTATTATTACACGTATTTTTCGCTTCGCTTCCAATTTTCCTTCCATCCAATGCCATTTCATTTCACCTCCGGTCTTTCATGTCTTTTTTTCTCTCTCTCTCTCAATTTCTTTCCTCTCTATATCACCTCTCTTTACCTCTTCATTCGTTCTCTGTCTCTCTCTCTCTTTTTCTTCCTCTAGAACAGTGGTTCCCAAACTTTTTGAAGCAACGGAACCCTTACATTGAAATATTTTTTCTCGCGGTGGTAAGCCTAATCGCGATAAAATTAACTTTACAATAATTTTATTGTTTATTTACATAGCTTATGTATCTTACGGTATGCAGTTTATAAGTGAGGCTCGTGTTTTCTGCTGCAAATAAGAGAAGGAAGAGCGTATCGGGTCTGTTTTTCTGTCAGTCGCGGCACGCCATTTAGCTCCTGCGGAACCATTGGGTCCCGCGGAAGACAGTTTGAGAAACCCTGCTCAAGAACAAGTCTGTCCTATCTTTTAAAGTCAGCGGGCAACTTCAACAAAAAATTACAAGGCGCGGGAAAAGTACTTGTATGTATTTCTTCATGTCAATATCCTTACAAATTAAATTTATCCGTGCAGAAGAAAATGCAGAATAATAAGTTGTTGTGTTTTTAGAATCCTAATGTGAAATCTGACATTAGATTTTAACAACTAGCTTGGTGTATTTCATCAAAGGTATACTCATACGGTCATTCAATGTTTATTCCTCAAAAATGATCTGTACCTTGATTCAGTAATTTTCATGGTATAAAAACAGATTCACTTAAATGCGTTTAGACATAACATGAATTAGGTCTAAGGGAGGCGTATTTTAAAAGTGCTAGTTCTTCATAGGTGTTAAAGGCCAAAATGTTGGCTGTGGTGACACTCATTTCAATGGAATGTTTGTTCTCAAGACAGTTATTTATGTTTATTATGAAGTTTTGCCTCTGTGGAAAATACTCGAAATTTGACTAGCAATAACATTGATGTCGTCATGTTGAAAAGGTTTTGAAATGAATGTCAGCGAACATTTTATGCGACAAAAGTCATAAAATCTTTTTCAAACTTATTTAATAATTTATCAAGGCATTCAACATACAAGGCCGGTTCAAATAATACATTGTCTGCCCGCTTTTAAAGATAAGAGAATTGAGAAACGTACTTCTGAGTAGCTGACTCATCCACAGATGAGTCAACTCAGCTCTCTTCAGAAAAACATGAACTGATTCCGTCATTTCAATAACGCCTTTCTTTTCCTCATAAAGTCCAACGTTAAGTGCGTTCATCTTTGGCTAGAGATTTATTTATTTATTTGCAGTAATTCCGAGACAGCACAGGGCCAATCACACTGAATATCGTAACTAACATAACAAGGACGAACACACACGACCATGCCCTTGGCAGGATTCGAACCTGCGACCCTAGCATTGGGAATTGGGAGCTAGACACGCTGCTAACCACCCCTCTACCAAGGTCGGCGAGATCTGATTAAAATAAAATTAATAACTCAGGGTCTCGTAAGAACCTACTTTCAACATCCTTTGACATTAATTCGATTCTTCTAGCTACTTTATTTCTGTAAAGTTGGACTTATTTCGTAGTGTCGCATATTTCGGATTTATTTTTAATTTCCCAAACTAAATTTCCTTAACGACAGGCTGACACACACTATTTGTATCACCATACTAAGAAGCTTACTCTTTCTGAAAGTATATATCTCTGTTGCCTTGATTAAATCACTTATAGCTGCCTTAGATTTGTTAGCTGGCACAACAAATATAGCTTGTCGCGCACATAAGAAACGTTTCAGTTCATCAACTTTAGATTCTTTAGTTCACTCTTTTCCGATGTTTTTCTTGGTACTATTTATACACGATCATTTAGTGTACTTCCACATTACGTCTTTCTCGTTGCCTCAATTCCATTACAAATAAGGCGCAAGTCTTCTTTGCTGACATGCGAAAACAATATTGATTATCCATGCGCTATTTAAATTGTATGAACTTTTAAGTTTGTTGCAGGTTGAAAAATACGCCATATTATTGAAACCATTTTCACCTTTAAATAATAATCAAAGGAAATTTTTCTGTGAAAATTGCTTTGTAAAAGGTACAGAAATTTACAGTACTTGCGTGACGCTGCTTAACGAATTGAAAAGGAAACAAAGCGATCTAGAAAGGAAGAAGATGGTGGAAAGTAGGAGTATGTGTAGAACTAAGTTTAACCATTAATAATCACGAACCTGTTTATGGATATATTAACTGGGATCATGGTGAAGTATATGTAACATATAAAACTAATATATATATATATACACACATGTCACTGGTATTTCGTACTTATGGGTGATGCAGGAGAACACCATGCCTTGCATTGACGAGACGTACTCGGAGAGAGAATTTTACTTCCAACAAGGAACAAGACCGCATTTCTACAATGGTGGAAGAGATTTTCTCAATGCTCACATACGTTAAAGTTCTCCTCCCGTTCTCCTGTTCTAAAACCCTTACTCTTTTTCTTGCGAGGTACCTACATACTATTAAGTACATAATGAACGCTAGACAGCCAAAATCTTTGAAGAAATTGAGACATGAGATTGAATTAGCTTGTGCTCCTATTTCACCAAAAAAGTGTTTCAGTCTATAGTGCGTCGTTGTCAATGACATGCTGATGGTAGGCATTTATAACATTCGCGCTTTAAAACAAAGTACTCTACTAATTTGTCAACATTTACATATTTTATAACTAAATATACGAGGGAATAAAGTGTGTATACTTTTTTTTAGGAACATTCAGTACGTTCGCATGTTGTTTTTTTTTCAACAAATGAATATGTAAACTTTCGTGAAAATTAAAATTAAGGGTCGTGAGAGATTAATCAAACACACACTGCCGATTTCAATGAAATCCTGTGCGTCAATTTTTCATATGCATTCCTTTTCCTTCATCCGACTCTGTTTTCCTTACGCTTTCTCTTATCGTCCTCTCTCTCTCTCTGTCCCTCTCGCTCCATTTTTCCAACCCAACACGCCCGTTGCTGTCAATCTTCTACGCTCCACTTCTCCCGGAATTCCTCAATCAGAGGCATCTCTACGAGAGGGAGAGAGAAACATATAGAAGGGTTTAATACGAGGGTAGAGAGAGAGAGGGAGGGGGAGAAAGAGATAAGGGAATAAGGGATAGAGACTGGGAGGGGGAGAGGCGAAGGGAGAGGAGGAAGTGGTGAGTGGCCATAGGGCGAGGCCTTAGCCTCGTACAAAGGGATGCAGCACAAAAAACGCCCTCGGCCTCCTCTCTCTAAGTTGGATTTGATGAGTCTCAGTTGTTGTCGGATGTGAGTTGAGAAAGATGAGCGCTCGTGGAGTTACAGTTTTTTTTATATATACGTAACACAGCGCGAGTGTGTGTCCTCTATTTAAATTCCTCGATAAAGGACTGTTATTTTATCATCTCCTTCTCTCTCTTTCTCTTTCGGGTAGTTAATTATTTTATGTAGCGTAATTTCTCTTTAATTCCCACTCGAGATTTTGACGCGATTTCCGGCGTTTTGTGAGCCTCTATGGAGAATGGAACTACTAGTTCTTTTTTTTCTTAAGTCTTGTTTTAATTTCCTATACATTTGTCTCCCTCTCTGTCTCTCTCTCGCTTTCTTTTTTTTTTAAATGCGAACTTTCTTCTCTTTCGGATAAATTTCAATACAAGCGCCACACCGAGTCGGGTTAATTTGTTACGTCGAAAAATAAAGGTCGGCTCTCCTAAAAAAAAAAAAAAAAAATCGCTTGTTTACCAAACGAGATTGCGGGAGTTTCCTTCTGCAAGCGGCGTTCGGACCGATTTAATTGCTCGCGAGTTCGTTACTTTTTCGATTTTGTTTCTTTTTTCTCCCCTGTGGATTCGCTCTCATTAACACGGCTGCCTGAAAAAAAATGTATAACTCGGCCGTTTTTCGGTCGCTTTTTATCTTTAAAATGAGATTTTTTTAGTGGCCCTCTCCTCTCTCTCTCTCTTTCTCTTTCGACGTCTTTCTCTCCACCTATCTAAATCTCCTTCTCTTTCAATCTCCTCTCTAATCTCTCAATCTCCTCTCCCTTCTCTCTCCATCTCTCTCTTCTCTCTCCATCTCTCTCTCTTTCAATTCTCTCAATCTCCTCTCTTCTCTCCCCACTCCTCTCTTCTTACTCCTTTCTTTTCCCTCTCCATCTCTCTCCTATCTCTCTGTTTATCTATCCTCTCCCTCTCTATCTACTCCTCTCTTTTTTCAGCCTCCGAGAGGCAACTCGGAGGGAAAAATTGGAGTGAACGAGAATTTTTTTCCTCTCTTTTCTTCATTCTGCTGCAAGTCCGTTTAAAAAAAAAGACGAATTAACTCTCGTCGGCCATTCGAAGCAAGTCCGTCCCTAATTGAATCTTATTAACGGCCGTAAGAGATGGGGAGGGGGGGAGAGTGCATACACGGACCGGGGGGAGGGATAGGGGTGGGGTGGTGGGGGTGGGGAAGATATCGAATGACTTCGAAATCGTAGGGGACAAGTATAAGCGGGAATGATTTCATCGGTCTTCTTCTTCTTCTTCGGGAATGAGGTTATGCATTCTTTTCCCTCCTTCGACAGTGTCCGAATTTCCGAGAAAAAATATTCGTTCTGAATTCTTCTGCGTGTGTGTGTGTCGCTCGTTTTTCTCGGTCCTATTGCATAAACTAGTCACCGAATCGTTTTTTCCGAGTACTCGTCCCCTTATCGTTTCGTCCGAATTCACTGCGGGAAATTATTAGTCACCCTCGTCGGATCGCCACGTGACCTGTTTTTTTTTGGTAGATTTTTCGTGTTATAAATTCCTTAGGGTTATATTAGGACTTGGGACCAAATTCTTTTAGTAGAAAATTTCGCGATAATTCTGCAGCGTCTCACTTGTGACATCATAATGACTGGGCTAAATCCGAGATATTTTGTTGTGAAATTTTGAAGTCAGCGAAATACCCAGATAAACGTGATGCCACTCATGTATTTAGAACTTAAAAGGCGTGACCTGTAATTGTGCAAACTAACATAAATAAAAACAAAAGTTAATTCCTTATTTGTTGTTAAAGCTCATCTCCCGAATGATAATTCTGTGAAGCGGCAATTTCCCCTACACTTCATCATATAGCTTTGGTTTTAAAACATTGTTTTTACTTAATGGTGGTGTTATCTGAAAGAAACAAGTATATTTCTTCTTTCTAATGTATAATTTACATCCTCTGGAGACTGTGTTTAACCATTAAAATAATTTATGCTAGTAACAGTCACAAGTTGTTCCGGAAAACGTCATCGCATAAACCACCATAAAAACTCTCTCATAAATACTCTCCGAGAATTGTGATTTATGAGTACTTTTACGTCTGCCGTGCCATTCATACTTTTCCATACCGTACAGGAAAGAGAGAGCGTATGTATTTATACCATTCCCTTTAAACGCAGCTCCGAAGATGTACACATACGATAAGAATTGAGTAACATATCTAGAAAAGGCAAAAATTTCGAAAACAAAACCCGCGTACTTTCCTACGGAGGCAGACGTCGGCCGCCCTGACCCTTGTCCGTCGCCGTGGTCACGGGACGCGTCTTTGTTGCAAGAGGGGAGAGGAGGCGCCATTGTATTGCGGATGCCACGGCGACGAGGAAGTACGTAAACCGCCCTTTTTCCCTCCAGCCACGCACACTCTCGGCACTGGAAAAAAGACGTCTTCCCTGGACATAACGAAAAACCACACCAGTTACTGTAAAAAGGGGAAAAATTCCAATGTGACCGTCTCTTCTCTCTCTCTCTCCCTCTCTTTCTCGCCGCCTTCGTTCCTACGCGGCGGCGCCATCTTCCCTTCCTCGTTCCGTGTCTTTTGTTCTCCCTTTCCTTGCACTTTCTCTTCCCCCCCACGTCAGGTGCGCTGTTTGTTCTTCCATTTCCTTCCGCGTTTTTGCCATACTTCCTTAAAAAATATAAATTAGTCCCCACGGCGATCCGTCGGCCGACGAGAAACAGTGGCGCACCCAGAAATTTACTTTGGAGGGAGGGGGGGATCTCAAACTTTACAGTATTATTCTTTGTGTTTTAATATCCACCATTTAAGCTTTGGAATAGAACATTTTAATGAAGAAACATATAAATTCTAATTTGTACCTGTTCGATGTACAATATTTTCAACGGAAATTTAGAAAACATTTTTTATTCAATTTTTTCCGATGTTGAGTGCGTAAATGATCGGCTGCCACCACCCTGGTATTATTATGTAACCTATTCACATAACAGTGACGCCATCTGTTATCAGAAAATCTACACTGCACTCGTCTAAATTAAAGTTCTTTATAAAAATTGATTTTTTTATCTTTACCGATGCTCATGGCACAAGATCTAATTTTCCATACGGACATGAAAATTTCAACACCGTGTGATTATTCTACTAGTTGGCTTACAAAATTCAAGAGACGACACGGTATTCGGCAGCTAAAAGTTTGGGGCGAAAAGTCTATTGCCGATCGTGAAGCGAGAACTATATTGACGATTTAAAAAAAATTAGTTCACTAGTATGAGAACCATTTTGTGCCCGAATTCCGTGGCCATTGTAAATCTAGACTACCGGATGATCAGTTGTGTCTCTCTTGTGCTGAAGAAAGGATCACCCTGAAAGCTCCATCAACGTCTACAGATGTGTCTTTCCGACATCCCAGCGGCTCTCCTTCTGTTACAGTGCTCACTGGATTTCCTTCAACACCTAGTTGCCCTCAATACATATCATCATCATCAGCAGCAGCCTTTTTCATACCATTGACGGATGAAAGTCTCTCCCAAATTTCTCCAGTTTTCCCTGTCAACTGCTTCCCTCCTCCAAGGCTAACCCTATGAATTTCACAAGCTCTCTGTCCCATCTGTCATATTTTCCGTCTCTTGTTGTTTCTTGGGATCCATTCGATGACACTGGACGTCCAACGCTGATCGTTTTTTCTACCAATATGCCCCGCCCAATACCACTTTAGCGCCTTTTACTCTTCTAATCACGTCACTGACTCCCGTCTTCTTTCGTGCCCAATCGTTCCTTTTGCGGTCTCTTAAAAAACATATTTATGTATAATTGTATATGGAATTGCGTGGGTTCCCGCGTGGAATGCGCCTCGTGCTAGGTTCCTCATACATTCCGGTGCTTATTTTCGATGCCTCTTTCGAGGCTCAACTTCCACTTTGGTGGTAAATGGAATTTTCCCTTGGTCAGATCACGATATTTGGAGACGAAGAGATAAAGCGAGGAGAAAGGGAAGAGGAAAAGAGAGAGAGGGAGAAATGATAGAAATTGAGAGACTGAGTGAGTGGTCTTAAAAGATTATAAAAAGAGCCCACATTCGTACGAGACGGTTTTTAATAAACGCTCTCGATTGATTATTTGCAGGATCACGTGGGAGGAAGGGGAAGCGGCGGCGGGCGGGGTCGGAGAAGAGGCGTGGGTGTGAGTCCGGCCGACTGGGAGGACGATTCGGATGGTGATTTACCGTCGACGTCCCCGCCGCCATACTATATCCTCGGAAGTTCCACAGACGCATCCAAATCGACTTTTTTTTTCCGCCTGCTTTTTCGACGGTCGTTTACATTTGAATCTTTCAGGTGAGTTGGATATCACGGGCGAGTGAAGTGCTTTAAAAAAATATTTTTTCCTACCGTCGATATGGGAATACTTTTATCTATGCTTCCGTTTAGTGTTCGGCAGTTTTTTTTGTTAAGAACGAAGGAGAGAGAGAGACAGAGAAAGAGAGAGAGATTAGCGTCTTTTTAAAACCCCATAACGGAGTATACGATTACTTCTGGATCCAGAAACATTAAAATAAAGACTCGTAAAACAAAAAATAAACTTCCGTTTCCCGCGCGGAATCTCGATTAACGACCGCTTCTAATGGTCGAGGCATGAGCCGACACAGCTTTGAGAATCGGAATTCTCTCTTCCTCTTTCTTCTTTCTCTCTCGGATCGTTTTTTGGGATCGTCTGAACTTCTTTCACTATTACAAACGAGATTCTATATAGATATCGAATCGGGGTCTTACTTTTACGTCACGAGGCTTTCTCTCCTTTTGCGCGTTTTAAATCGACCATTTAAGCGGATAATTGCATTTTTTATGTGGTTTGAATTTTAGTTTCAGATTTCATTCCTTCGGAAATATGACTGTTGGAGCGTTGATACTGAAATCCCGTAAGCGTCAGTTAAGCGTATTTATTCTTTTATATATATGTATATATATATATATATATATATATATATGCACACATTTTTTTTTCCGAAAGTTATGCACGCCCAAACTATAAGACCTAGAACGATCAAAATTGCTACGGTTCTTACTTACATCACAACTTAGTGAATGATGAAGGTTTGGTCAATCGCGATTAGTCAGTGCTGCCAATATAGGGGATTGACATTTTTCCATAAGATAACACTTAAAAATAGATTGCTCGACGTGCAGGATTTTATTCTTTTGCATATTTAAATTATTTACAATGAAGATACGAACTCCGCAGAAAAACATGTATTAAGCTGAAAGAGTCAACTTTATATTTCTTAATGGCAGAATTTGAACCTAAGCCGATTTAGCGTAGCACTTAGTTTTTGAGCATGAAAAAATTTATTTTTGTATGTTTTTAACAATGGAAAATGCCAAATATCAATGCTTCTAAATGGAAACTGATCTCGTATGCTATGCCGCTGAACAATTGTACGTTGCAACATCAAAAGTTGGAAGTGGACTAAATCTATATGTACCTACTCGCAGCAGAAGGAAATGCATTGTCAATTGAATCAACCGCATTCAACATTAATTTTGATTAAGCAGCCTCAAAATATTTTCTAACAATAGATTTTTATAAATTAAAATATGAAAAAATTTCCCAGATAAAATTTTTCAAACATAGAAATAATTTTTATTCCTAATAATTGTCTTCATTTGCAGTAATATCGATTTAAAAACATAACACCGAGCAACGCCGGGTAATTTTGCTAGTCATATTATAAAATAAAAAGTAGTAGTTACTCTTCCAACAGGACGATTTATCTGGTCACCATTGAATTTTTTTTCGAAAAATTCTTTCCACATGAGCATTCCCAACCTGGCATAAGCTTTACTCCTAGAACAACTTCATATGTCACAAAATTTACTCTTTCCTAGAAATATTCGTTTTCCCTATCATTTGAGAATATCTCACTGCGTCAGATGTCCATCTGCTGTATTGCTTTAGAGCGGGCATGTCAAACTGTCGAACCGCAGGCCTTAGTGCAGCCCGAATGCGAATTTTTGCCCGAACTAAATCGTTTTATGCAAATACTTTATTTTTGTGACAAGGTGGCAAGATTTTTTTCTTAGCAATTAAGGTGCAACTAGAACGGGGTTTCTAAATTGTTTGTTTTTGCAAAACAGACGTTAAATATTCGACAAAAAAAGTCTAATTTCTCCAGCTCTGGCCCTCATTAAACGACCGTGATCCTTATTCGGCCCTTGCATAACGACTGTTGCATTAATGCGGCCCTGATGACTCTTCGAATTTGACATTCCTGCTTTAAGAGACAGTACTGCTCTCTCCGTCGTCGAAAGTGGAATAATATTCCACGCCGATTGTTTCCATCATTCGCAATCGATCTAATTGGCAATTAACGTTTTCTGAATGAACGAAGGCCTACTAAAACGTTCGACCGATGAAAACCGCTTTCTTACGCTTCGGTTCAAAATCGTGTGTTTGAAAGCCTCAAAACCGCGGAAAAATTCAATAATGGGGTCGCGGATTCGCGCGGTAGAAAAGGCGAATAAGAGTCAAAAGTTGTTGGGCCGAAAATATTGGGCGATAGTCGAAAAAGCGCCGTCGAACGAGAAAGAGGACTCTCCCGTGGGCAACGGAGCGGACTAAACTCGTTGCACGAGAGGAACAAAGTGGATATCGCTGTATATTCTAAGGCCGTCGTAGTACATCGCAACCCGTGTTTCGCTCTTTTTGAACTGGCGTCGCACTATAACGGCAGGTTAGATCGCTTATATATATCTCTCTCTCTATAGTATACGAATCTGCTTCACACACAGACACACACCTCTCTCTCTAAATCTCGCGTTATCTATCCATATTACCCGAGGCGCCGAAATATTTCGGGTACTTTTTTGGTGGTCCGTCTCGTACAATATGATCAAGTGGTTAAATTTAGGATGGCATCTCGATTGCATTTATTTTCTTCGTTTTTTTTTCATATTTGTCGCTTGCCGAAAGCGGCAGTCATCAAAGTAACACACAAAAAGTTTTCAATGCCGAAATGCCTGTGGCCGACCCTGTTCTTGTCGTTTGACATTTCCCACGTCTTCTTGTGCCCAGATTGATTCAATTTCGTGAAGTGCGCCATATTCTTTAAGAGGCGACACTATCCTTATTTATTCATCTTCAAATTTTAAATTTAATCTCAAATTTTTACGCATGGTAGCAAAAAATTTTTTAAATTTTAATTGAAATCTATTTTTCAAAATTTCAAAATTTGTTTGTTGAGTATCAAAAAGAAACAATCAGAAAAATTGATAGAGTAAGAGCAAATGATTTCTACCAAATAAAAGATTATTCCTGTATCCAAAAGTAATTTGAGTCAGTCACCCATGGGTAAACCAACCTGTCTATAAGATTTAATTGAATCTATTTTAATACGAACCGCAATTTCAACTTGATTAACTTACAACATCATAAACTGTTGAGAGCTTATATAAAGATTGGGTAACTGAAAAAAAAATCGTGTATTGAAGCCGATAAGTAGGTCCCAAAATAAATAAATCAACGGAATTTAAACTCATGACAGATCACTGAGGCAATTAAAAACTCTAACGCGATTCGCAAATTGGCCACCTGCGTAGCATTAATCAACTTTGGACGAATAGACCTAGTTCACTGCTTTGTGGGATTTTTCCTATTTACCTCAATTACAGTAAAAAACCCCAACTAATCCATTAGCTAAACACTCCCATTCCAGCCTTCCGCCATTTCTCTCTTTGTTCGTTTTCCTAAACATTATCATTTTCAAACCCTTCGATTCGCCTGATGGCGCAGTTGTTACTGTGAAAGCGATCGTGAATATATATTGAACTGGAAATTTTGCATAGCGAATGTGATTTCATTTGAATAGAAAGGATTATTAGCCGCAGTTTCATTCCAGATGGCAATAGGATAGTATTTAGTTTAGCATGAGTTTCGTGTAGACCGTCGGTCTGAAGGGTAAAGCAAAAAATTGACAGCGAAGCGACGATTCCTAAACTTGACGGAAAATGGGATTCGTGAAAATATTTATCTCTTTATCCGAACACTGAATGCACGGGTAGAAAGGCCTTCCGTTTTCCTTTGCTATCGTAGCAATCGTCGTGATAAACTGAAGTCGATAGAATACGAGAAGTGAAGCGAGCGTGCGTTGGCAGTGTGTGAAGATCAATGAAAAGCAGCGAGTCAAACACGCGCACGCTAAGTTTATTTGTGTCGAGTGGAGAGAGAAATAAAGAGGGGGTGGAGTTATTTTTAGCACTAGGTACGTATCATAACCCGTAAAAAATTCCATTAAATTAGTATTTCAAACGAATCGAGCCGCGTGTTTTTAGTGACAGCTGAAGCGACGTTAAATTTATTAATATGATTAAATTTTACCAAGATTCGCTAAGGAATTCGGAATAGAGCCCTTTTATGCGACCGAAAGACATCATCATCATCATCATCATCATCATACCTATGTAATCTGTCCGTAGACAGGTCCGTGATTATTCTAGGTTAAACTTGGTTCTACATATACTCCTATTTTCCGCTGTCTTCTTCATGTCTTGATAGCTCTCTTTCCCTTTCAAAGTCGTCTATCAGCTGAAACCTTTTCCTACCTATTTCTCTTTTTCCATCCAGTTTTCCTTCCAGCACTTCTTTAATCATTCTTTCTCTCCTCAAGTAATGCCCAATCCAGTTCGCCTTCCTCTTTCTGATAGTCTGTGTAATCGTTTGCTCCTCTCCTATTCTTCGTAGTACTTCCTCATTTTTCACCCTATCTGTACGTTTTATCTTCAGCATTCTTCTCCATGTCCACATTTCGAAGCTTTCCAAGTATTTAATATAATTTTTCCTTAGCGTCCATGTTTCTGCCCCATACAGAGCTATACTCCATAAATAGCATTTTATCAACTTCTTGCGAAAGACATGTAAAAAATTTTTTAGCGGTTTAAAAAAAATCGCTTATGCGTTTCATTTGTCCGTCTGTCTGACGCGATAAGTCCTAAACGAAAGCAGATAGAGAATTTGTTTTTTCGTCAATGGATTTATTATTGTCTCTTTGTGCACGTCTCGCTTTGTCCGTCTGTATGTCTAATTTTTGTTTTGAAAAAAAAACCGCCGTTTACCGTTTCTCTTTCCTTACCTGTTTATTTTTAGTGCCGTGCTTTTCTGTTTTTTCTATTATCGGTTAAAACTCGATTCTTCATTCTACATCTCTGCTTTCATTATATAATAATTATTCATGTTAAAAAGAAGTCTCGCCCCTCTCTTTCTGCAATCCATAACGCTTTAATGAACGCGCAATTAAACTGCACAGATTTTAGCTACCCGCCATCGCCTCCCTCGAGAGTACAACCGCTTCATTGCCTCCTTCCAGTTATCCCACGCCCTACAAGGCGGGTGTAGGGGATGGTGGAAAAAGGGCTGAGGAGGTGAGAGGGAGGGCGAGGAACTCGCAGAGAGAGAGAGAGAGAGGAGGGAGGGAGAGGAGAAATGGTGGGATGAGAAGGTGTGAGTCACCGTTGGCGCTGAGGATGCAGCGTCATCTTAGACAGGTGTAACTCCTCAAAGGTTCTTGTGAGTGCTTGCTGCGGCCTAGGAAGAGATACTTCTCGGGAGTAGATTCTAACAGGAGGGAGATATATAAAGAGACAGATATAGATAGAGAGAGAAGAGGAGGTAGAGAGAGTGCTGAGGATAATGAGGGAGGGAGAGAATGTTATAGTTAGGCGCATGTTGAGAGAGAGAAAGTTATAAACCGAGGGAGGGGAAGGGAGATGGAGAAAGTGAAACGGATTGAGAGAGACGGGGACAATGATTGATTGATTTACGTCATAATATATATATATATATATATTGTAACCCAAACTTCCGTTCCTCTGGTAAAGAGGAATTGCCGCTTATTGGGCCGACATTAACAAAGAGCAGATTACTCTCAATTTTAGTTTATTTTAAAAGGGTGGGGTTACCAGTCGAGAGAGAAGACCGGAACACCGGCGGCGTTGGGTTCCTGCCTCCTGGTTTTACGTAACCGAAAAGCGAATGCGTGTGGGCCACGCGCCCGAACAGCGCCCCGAATCGACTCGAGAAAAAATAGGAGAGGTGAGGAGAGGAGGTCGTACACACCCAAAAATGCACTGCATTCACCAAACAAATATATATCATAAAAAAAAACAAAAACTACGAAATACTCAGTTCAGATCTAGTGAATCTCGGACAATGGTTATTCCCTAAATGGGATTCACTGACATTGATTGTTACAAGTTATCACTTCTAATTCAAGATATTACGTTATATCGAAATCCAAAGATCATAGCACATAAATACAATAATAAATCAGCAGGGAATAGAACACAAATACCATAATAGTTCAACTAATTTCTCAGGTAAAGTTTGTCAATTAGAACTTAAAAATAACCACCAACTCGGTTATTACAGCCGAGGTCCGTCACGGTTCCTTACACATTGCAGGGCAGATTTCTCCACTGTTCGGGAACGGCACTCACAGGAAAATAACCAGCAGGAAATCAGCTGAGAGAAGGCAGCAGGGTTAAAGCAGCAGAGAGAGTCTCTCCTCGGGGAATTCTTACGCAGGAAGCCTCCTTTTTGTCCCGCGAAGGGAAAATTGACTATCGCGAGGTCTGACTAGGCCCCTTAAATAGGTAACTGAGGGAATTCTGGTAGGGGGAGAAGGGGAGGAGAAGAAATTCAGGGGTGAAGTCAGCGCCCTCGACGATGAAACTTTGCTTAAGACCTGACTATCGCGTAACGCAATGATCCACTGGGTCATTCCGTTACAATATATATATATATATATATCATCAGCCTTTTCAATCCACGGACGGGTGAAGCCTCCCCCAGACTTTTCCAGTTTTCTCTGTCAACTGCCTCCCTCCTCCAAGTTTGCCCCGAGAACTTAACAAGCTCTCTGTCCCACCTGTCCTTCGGTCTTCTTTTCGGTCTCTTGATGTTTCTTGGGATCCATTCGATGACACTGGACGTCCAACGCTGGTCATTTCTTCTAGCAATATGACCCGCCCACTGCCATTTTAGCGCCTTCACTCTTCTAATCACGTCACAGACTCCCGTCTTCTTTCTTACCCAGTAGTTCCTCTTGCGGTCTCTGCGGGTGATCCTTAACATACATCTCTCCTTGCTCCTCTGTGTTGTTTGCAGGCGCTGCATCATTCTGGCGTTCATGGTCCATGTTTCACATCCATATGTCAGAACAGCGTAACACATTGGTCATACAGTCTCCTTTTTAGGAAGACTGGAATATTTAATTTAAAGATGTTTGCATTCTTGCCAAAAGCACTTCATGCCATCTTCACTCTTCGGTTGATTTCTCCAAGAAGCGAACCATCAGTATTGAAGAGTTGACCCAAGTAAACATAGCTGGTTACTTCTCCGAGTTGAGCTCCGTTGATATATATCTTCTCAGAATTTGTGAAGGAGTTGTACATAACCTTTGTTTTATTAAGATTCATCTTAAGTCCAGCTTCTCGGCTTGCTTGCTCTAGCTCTTCAATTCTTCTACAGAGCTCCTCTGGGCTTCCTGCGAACAGTATGATGTCATCTGCAAAGCGCAGGTGACTCAGATATTCTCCATTTACCTTTATGCCTTTTTCTTCCCAGCCTAGCGTTTTGAATACTTCCTATAGAGCTGCTGTAAATAAATTAGGGGACATAGTATCTCCTTGTCTCACTCCCTTTTCGGCCTTAAAGGCACTTGTTTCTTCATGCAGCTGGACAGATGTTGTCGTATTTTCGTAGATATTCTTGATCAAGGTTATGCACGTTTCTTCTACTCCTTGTTTCTTTAATGCACGTAACACCGACGAAGTTCGAAGAGAGTTGAGTGCTTTGTCGTAGTCGATGAAGCACATACATAGAGGTAATTCGTACTCGTTATTCCGACTGATTACCTCTCTCACGACTTGGATGTGGCCCAACGTGTTATACCCACTGCAAAATCCAGCTTTCTCTCTGGGTTGGGCAGAATCTAGATAGTTTTGAAGGCGCATAGTGAGTATTTTTGTGAACATTTGGTAGACTGTTGGGAGTAGGCTGATTGGTCTGTAGTTATTCAAGTCTTCTTTGGAACCTTTCTTTTGCAGAAGGATAATACATGCGTAGTTACATGTTTCTGGTATCTTTTTCTTCCTCAGACACGAAGTGAATATCTTATTGTTAGAGAGAATCGTTTCCATAGGATTACCCGTTGCTTTGAATACTTCCGCTGATATACACACGCACACATACATACATACACACACATACATACATGTATATAGATATATATATATACACATATATGCGAACTGGATTGGGCAGCGAACTGGATTGGGCATTACCTGAGGAGAGAGTGCATGATTAAAGAAGTGCTAGAAGGAAAACTGGATGGAAAAAGAAAGAGGTAGGAAAAGGTTTCAGCTAGTAGACGACTTGAAAGGGAAAGAGAGCTATCAAGACATGAAGAAAACTGCGGAAAATAGGAGTATATGGAGAACCAAGTTTAACCTAGAATAATCACGGACCTGTCTACGGACAGACTACCTATGATGATATATATATATATATATATATAATATATATATACTTGCGGAAGAGGAAAGGTAGGACGACTAGGTGTTGAAGGAAACCCAGTAAGAACTTACCGGAAGGAGAGCCACTGGGGTGTCGAAGAAACAATTGTAGACGTTGGAGCTACCGGGATGATCCCTTCGTCAGCACAAGAGAGACACAACCCCAGCGGCTCTCCTTCCGGTAAGTGCTCACTGGGTTTCCTTCAACACCTAGTAGCCCTAAATACACACACGCACGCACGCACACACACATATAATCATAGGTAGCCTGTCCGTAGACAGGTCCGTGATTATTCATGGTTAAACCTTGTTCTCTATGTACTCCTATACTTATATTCAAATTTTCTTCTTCTTTACTTGATATTCGCATGACCTTGGATTTTTCTGTATTTATTTCCATACCGTATTTTCTACCTATATATATGCCTAAGGAAAAGGAAAGATAATTATAATGGTGGGTGGTAACAAGATGTTGGAGGAAGCCCAGTGGACACTTACCAAAACTGGAGAGCCGCTGAGGTTGCTGAAGACACACGAAAAGCATCACAATATTTGGAAGCTTTTCCGGCGGAAACCCTTCCTTAGCAACGGATAAAGAAGTACTGTTTGAAATGACGCACTGGGTAGGGATATAAGAGGGTGATGCGAGGAGTTTGAGGACAAGCGGGAGGGGGAATGACCAATAAGACTATCGGAGATTTAGACCGGAGGGGGGCAGGAGAAAGAGTTAAGTAGGTGTATATGGGCTAATTCCCACTGTCACGGTAGGGGGCGAGTGTGTCTTCCGGTAGGGCGCGGATAATCCTTACATTAAAGCAATTATTAAAAGTTACCTTGTGTAAATTAGCGTGAGAGGCCACCGGAAGGGGACGTTTGAGATTTACGCTATTCCGGTGGCCGTTCATTCTTATGTTAAGAGGGTTGCTGGTGAGGTCAACGTAGAAAGCAGGACAGAGGGTGCAGGTGAGGAGGTAAATGACATTCCTCGTGGTGCAGTTACTTCTGGAGCTGATGGGGTAGGTGATGTTGGTGGAGGGTATGGAGAAGGAAAATGAGGGTGGGCGGATGGGGCATGTGAGGCGTGTTATAGGGAGAAATGTCAGAATTTAGGCTTATATGTTTCTCGTTTCATCCGGTTGAGTGTTTCACTCACCTTTCGAAACTTTTTCATTCCCATTACAAATGTTAGACTTATATTTCAAGGGTCAACAGTCAAGTTTTCGCGTTTGAATAAATTATCAACAGGTATTTACACATCTTGTGTCCACGAAAATGTAAGGGAGTATAAGAGAGAGCATAAATAGAGAGAGAGAGAGTAAATAGAGGGAGAGTAGATAGAGAGAGAGGTAGAGAGATAGAGATGGTGGTAAAGGAAGGGAGAGACAGAGAAAGGGAGAAGGAGAGAGAGAGGAAGATAGAGAAAGAGATGCAGAAACCTACTGAGAAACTCGTTTGAATGGAGATGGTTGACAGCGGTTACGAATCTATTTCTCTCTGGCGTAACTCCACGACTAAGTGTTTGCACCGAACCGTTAGTAGCGAGGGCTGACGACCAACGATTCCCATTCCCTTTCCGTCTCTCACCTCCATCGCCACTTTCCCCTGTCGAATTCTCTGTTTTTTCTCGCGTCCTATTTTCCATCCTCTTTTCACGATGTCTCCCTTTCCACTCCGTTCGCCATTAATAATACCGCAGAATATCGCGTAGTTCTCAACCCTCCCCCTTTTCGGATCCTCTCTCGACGGATTTAGACCCGAGTAAACAATTAGAGTTTCGATATGTGAATTCCGCGAGATTGAATCGCGACCATTGTGTGGTAATATTTGGACTTCGCGGCGTAACGCTCCCGGAATAAATACGTGCGTCGATTTTGTAATGACATGTGTTTTCAACGGAAGTTGTTTGGATAGTTATTCAAACAGGGTGATTTCCGTAAGCTGTGACCATGGCTGCGTACGGGAGCGTTCCCGATCAGAATCCATTCACTGGCGATCTCCAATTTGGACTCCGCTCCCATGTTACCCTTTTAAACTGCTGCTTTAAATCCCTTTTATTATCTCTCGGAAAACTCTCTCGTCATTTCGACGCTCTATCGACCCTATCATTTCTAATGTTAGATAGAGCATCAACAAATAATTTAAAGTTACCACGGTTATGTCAAGTTTTATTCAAAAGCAAGTATTCTTTTTTATACTCTTTTTTATTAACTTCACTTAGATATATACATGCTTTCAAATCCGAAATATAAATGTATATTAATAAATTTGAAACAAAATTTGTGCATAATAAAAAATATTAGAACGTCCCACGATTTAAAATATTTAAACAATTTTCACGTTCTCAGTATTTTCATGTTATTTTGGAATTCATGAACAAATCGAGTGCTGTAGTTATCGCGCACCTAGTGACACCAAGCGACGAGAGAATGCAATACAATTGTAAACAAACTGCACCATATTATTTTGATTATAATATCGTATTAGTTATTGTTATTGACTTTATAGAAGCCCTAGACATGGAAAGAAAAGTTACCCATGAAACGGAGGAAGAAAGGCAAGTGAGATTAACGAGGCAAAAAGAATACTACATGAAAATAAAAGAAAGGGAGACATCGGAGCAGAGAAAAAATAGACTGAAGCGAGCGAAAATCGTGACATGTATAAGGAGAGAATATGAAAATAAAAACAAGCGTCTTGAACGACTGGAAAAGTTGAAAGTAAATGGTGAAATTCGTATTAATAAAGAAACAAAGGAACAACGAGAAGCACGTTTAGGTAAGTTGAAGGAAAATCAATCACGACGTTTGGCTAACGAAACAGAAGGTGAGCAGATTAAATGTCTAAACTATTTAAGTTTAAATTGATCTCTAAATCTTAACAATACCGACAAATATAATAGTTTTACGGCAGACATTCACAAATTCGCCGATCAAATTTGTTGCATTTGCAAGAAACAGTGTTATCAATTCCAATGTAGGTATTTCTTATCATCAGTTTTAAGATAAAATAATAGAGTTAACTTGTATAACGTATTGCCACCTGAGCTTATTGAGACAGAGAAACTTTCGTTATGCAACCGATGTAAAATATTTTACCAAAGCAATCCAAAAGAATGCCCTTCAAGAGCTTACTGGAATAACTTGGAACCTGGAATTATTCCAGACTATTACTACTACTAAGACATTTACCCACCAGATCATCGGCCAATGGGGAGGGATAGTTTCGTTCCAGAGAGGCGAAGGGCGCGATAGACACCCGTTATAAAAGGCATTATAATCTAAAAAGAAAGCGAGTCGAAGGCTCGCCAATATCCTCCATTACTTGTAATTAAAAATTCCAACTATACATAATCTCGCAAAATAAATATTTACATAGCGATCCCATGAGCCTCTCAACAATAAATATTGCGTGAGTTGTGGTGCTATAACCGAAGATTTCTGAGTGGTGGTGCTATAACAGAATAGTTCCAAAGTTTTTTTATATATCTTTATTTAACCATTGAGGTTAGGTCTTTTAGACCACCTAAATTGTAATGTGAAATTATCCTGCAAGCTTACTTTCTGCAAGTACTAATGTGAATATAAAGTTTTTCATTTAACAGCCTTCTAACCCTCATGACAGATTATTAAACAAGGAAAACCCTATTGTTAGTTAGTGAATAAATAACGATATAAAAGATACAGGTCTGGGAGACCGCACCACAATTAACTATTATTTCAACTTATTAGTTAAAGGTCAATCTAATTTTTGAAGACAGTGATAAGGTATTTTCCTACCTTGTTGGGATATATATATTTTCTAGAGATTGGTAATTTTTATTATTACATATTCAAATAACACCTTATAAAGCCTATGGGCGCATATCGTTTTCAATCCAAATTGAATCTATTAGAGTTGCATTACTCCACAATGAAAAATGTGTAATTGTTATTGCGGGACCTTGTGACTTCAACGACTACCAGCGCTAGTAGGCTTCTCAGTCTAAATCGCAAAGCAAGAGAGGAGATAAACCCGGTGCCGGCATTAGCCTACTCTTATCGAGAAGCACCAAGGGGGCCAACAGTTTTTCGTCCCTTACGTAGGACTGAGCGCGTGTTCTCCTCTAAACACGCAAATAGGGGGCAGCTAAACCTCTGAAAAAATCCTACTTTCGCAGGATTCGTACCCGGTTCACACCAGGTATGCTCAGACGTAGCAGGCCAACGCCCTCGCCACGACATCCCCAAGGGTTTCCGTGAAAATCTGTTGGACTCGGGCCATAAAGTGAACATGACAATTCGACCGCAAAATTCACCTTTATGAATCGATTTACGGTGAAAATAACAGGGAAAATGGAACGTATGAGACGATAGCTGAGAAGAAAGTTAAAACGAAGAGCAAGACTTTGGAATAAAAAGCACGCGAGGGACACCAGCATCTCTCTCTCTCTCTATCTATCTGCCACCGATATATGGACCGCGGGACTAATTTAATCAAGTCGTGTGCCATTGGATCGTGGGTCATTATTGGTAGCATTGAATAGATAACATGGGGTAGCGTCCGGGGTTAAATCAACAGGAGACCCATGCACGCACCGGTTAGCATCTCGAGACCGTTAAACAAAGAGAATAAAATTACCGATGCGATTCCGCCCAAACGCACGACGGCGGATAGGGAAGAACCAGCCTTAAAAATTATTCGAAATCATTTATTATATTAATCAAGCCGCTCAGCCAATAACGGGTACGGCAGGGGGTCCAAAGCAAACATCCACCGTCCCTCATACACGAGCCCTTATTTTTCCCTTGGTGAGGAAAAGGGGGAGAGGTGTAATCAGGAGGAATATCAAGGGGTCCATTCGCTTGGCTCACTTTATTATTTGGGCGGAGTCTGAAGAGACAGAGGGAGTCTTCAGAAGGGAAGGGGGTGAGAGAATGGACAGGGAGGGGAGGAGGAGGAAAACTTCCCCCTCCCTCACCTCTCTTATATCTCTCCCTCATTCTTCCTCTCTCTCTGTCTCTGCCTCTTCTTCCATCTCCCTCCACCTCCTTCCTTTACCTCCCTCTCTCTCCCCATACATCTCTCACCCCCTTTCTCCTTTTCCCACCCACCCTCTCTCTCTCTCTCACTTCCCTCCATCTCTCACCCTCTTCTTCCTATACCTCCCTTTCCCTCCTTCTCTCTCCTCTTCCCTCATTCTCCTTCCCACTCTCCCTACCTCCCTATTCCTCCCCCTCTCTCCATCTTTCCCCCTACCTCCCTCTTTCTCCCTCCCTCTTCTCCATCTCTCATATTCTTCTTCCTCTACCTCCTTCTCCTTCCTTCCCTTCCTCCCACTCCCTACCTCCCACTCCCTACCTCTCTCTCCCTCATCCCTCAACTATCTCCCTTATCTTCCCATACCACGCGTCGTGTTTACCAACGCTCTAAATCCGATCCGGTCAAATCTAGTGAAGTATGCGGTGACCGGGATGTTTGTCTTCAATGAACAGTCTACTCCCTTATGCGTGTTTACAGGGGAGAAGTCGGCATTGAGATGCAAATGCCGGAGAGATTCCCGCGAGAGGACGAGGAAGGGTTTAAGATTGTTAAGAGTACATATTATAGGAAGTAACGATGGAGGAGTGGCAGGGTGCGACTTAGGTGGGAAGAGAGAGAGGACTATGAAGATGACGCAGTGAGGGGGTTTGAGAAGAAAGGGAGAGTGGGAGGTAAGAACGAAGAGGGCGTTTTTGACTTCCTTCTCTCTCCCTAGCTCCGCTCCCGTTTTTAGCGAGAAGCGGGTTAGGTTGAGAATAGGAGAGAAAGAGAATGAGAGAGAGAGAAGGTGAGATTGAGAGAGGGATAAAAGAGACTCGGAGATTAGGGAGATAAAGATCGAAGGAAACTGCGAAATTGTCGGAACGAGATAGGGAAAGGGCGGAAAGAAAAAGAAAACCAACGGTTAGATTAAGGTAAACAGGAAAAGCTTTTAAGGTCCGTTAAAATTGGTTTACAAGCATTTATACTAAAGGAAAACATTCGGAGAGCCAGAGGGGAAAAGGAAGAAAAGTGGGAAAAGTTGGATAGAAAGAGTTAAAAAGTGATAGATTTGTGTGAAACCGATTTCCTCGACCGGAGTGGAGTATGGAAACACGTAATCTTGTGTATTTATATATGTGTATGTATGTACATTTACAGGATTTAATTTGACTGAACGCTCCGGAACGATGTTCCGGTACCTTTTCTTTTAAAGAAGAAAATACCGGAATTTATATAAAGTGTTTGTTTGTACAGACAAAATGGCATTTTTTAAGACGGGTTTTTTGTGCACTATTTTAACATGTAAAATATTTATTTCAGAAATGTGTTATTTCGGTCGAAATTTTTTTAAGAATAAGATTCGACAAGATGTAAGCGCTATGAAATATAATTTTTTAAAAAATGTATGTACCAGACAAATTATATTTTTGTGAGTTTCAATTACTTTTTATCTACAAATTAAGTATGGCATGTGTGTGTGTGTATGTAGAGATGGATAGGAAGAGGGATATTTGGAACAGGGCAGAAGTAATCGCGCGTAAAAGGTGGGTCCGAGGGAAGAGTAAAACGGATAGGCACATACATAAATTCCTCCTTCTCCTCTCAACCTCGTATCCTCGTTTCAACCATCGGTTGTGCAAGAGGGTTTGTAATTTTTTTTTCGCCGTAGTCCGACGCCGCACCCTTGCAGTGCCTCTCAACCCACTGCGGAACAAGGGAGAGGAGGAGAGGACGGACGGGGAGGAAACGAAAACAAAAAATAACGCGGGTAACACGGGCAAAAAAAAATGAATTAGTGGAGATGGGGGCCCGAGGACACAGTGACCTGCATTCATCTTTCGCGGAGCACGTGCAGGATTCGCTGACGAGGAAAGAATGGAGGGAAAAGAAAACGGGAGAAGAAACAGCCCATCGACTAAATATCGATATTGGTTTTTTCGGGGCGGGAAGAGGCGGAGCGAATCCAACCTCAGAATATGAGTGTGATGATAGTGTGAGGGATGGAGGGCAGGGAGGAGGAGAGAGAGATGGGGAGGTGGTGGAGAGAGGAAAGTAAGAGAGAGGAGGGAGAGAGAGAGGGAGGAAGGGAAAGTAAGAGAGAGATGTAGGGAGAGAGTTTGAGAAAGAAATGTGGAGGGAGAGGTGGAAAAGGGGAGATGGTAGGACAGGAAGGGAAAGAGGTGGAGGAAATGGGTATGAAGGAGACAGATGCAGAGAGGTGGAGGGATATATATATATGTGTGTGTGTGTGTGTACACTAGCAGAATTTCCCGTTGAATTTGAACGGATTTAATGAAGCTACTACAGCACAACATAAAAACCCTTTAAAATATATAGTAGATACTTTTTAACATACAATTAGCTTTTCTTAACAATTAATCATATTTGCTTGTAACGATCCGTTTCCGAACTTATTGCATTCAAATATAACGATAATTGTATTTCGTATCATATCACTTTCGCCAAATCCAGCTTCATTTCTTCTGTAATTATGCCTCGCTGAAATATTTACTTTTATGTCATGTAAGCAAGAAACCCGTGAAAAAGCAACGTATAGTTGTCCATGATTTAACACTGACTGGTAAATGTACACCAGCTTATTTACGTTAATAAACATTATAATATTGAATATAACGATTTTACTTACAAAAAATGTATGATTCCAGTATTCAATAGACGAAAGAAGGTTCAATTACTTTCATCAATCGTTATAAACGCATCCTGAATAATATTCGGTATCTATTTACGTTCCTATCAATAAACATCGATCGTTTCGTTCCTTAAACAAAAGTGCGAATCGAATAACGCTAAACTTTCGTCTACTTGTAAGCTTCATTGAAGCTAATTTAATCGGAGGTAACAATGACGGCCGCCTTGGCAACGCCCAGGAGGGATACGAAAAATCCACAAAATTTCGAAACAGATAGCGTATTTCTAAAAACTTCGACCGTATAACATGTAAACTTCACAGGAATAAGATAGTATAGAGTTTTATTCGTCGAATAAAGCAAAAACGAAAAACATCGGTCCATATTTACGTATTTTAATGCTTGAAGGAAGAATACCTGGCAAGTCAAGAAATGGATTCATACGTGTTATCTTATGGAAAAATATTGGTAGCACTGATTAATCCTGGTTGACCAAACCTTGACCATTCAATAAGTTAGGATGTAAGGAAGAATCGTACCAAATTTGGTTATTCTAGCTTTTACCGTTTAGGAGGAGTTCCATGAACAAACCAACAAACACACACTTCAAAATATATTATAGTAGATATAGTATAGTATAGTATAGTAGAGAGAGAGATGGAGGGAGAGAGTAGGAAGGAGAGTTTGAGGAAGAAATATGGAGAGAGGGGGGAGGAGAGACGGAGGGGGGGTGAAGGGATAGAGATAAAGGGAGAGATATGGAGGGAGAGAGGCAGGAATTGGGAGGATGGAAAGGGGAGGATGAGAAGGGAAAAGAGGAATAGAAAGGATATTGAGAGAGGTTGGCAGGGAGAAAGAGAGTGGGAGAAAAAGGAGATAGATGAAGCAAGAGAGAGGGGGGGAAGAGAGAGAGAGAGGAATGGAGAAGGAGAGTATTGTATTTAAGAGTGGGCAGGAAGGAGAAAGGAAGAGATAAAGGATGAGTTATGCGAGAATTTTTTTTCCAATCCCTCCGGAAGCCTCTCTATCTGTATTTTATTTTTAACCGGACCCTAGTCGTTTTTCGATGTTTCGCTCGCGCGGAAATACCTTTGTTCGACGCTCGTATATTTATTCATTTGTTTATATTCAATTTCGTTCCGGCGAATCGCGAGATACTATTTCATCGCATTCCCATTCACGAGGAAACCTCACAGCGTGCTATGCTTTTCGCGGGATGAAAAAGTTTGTTAGCAACCGATCTGAAAACCTCGTCGGAGGAAGGAGGGCGTGGATTTCGATGCGAGAAGAACCGCCGTTCGTATCTAAACGGAGTATGTACGCTACGTGCCACTCGGGTACCGACCTCTTCATTTTAGTGCAGGTTCACGCGTAGATCAAAGTTTCTCGACCAGCGGGATGCTAAGGTTATCTAGGTGGGGCGCGAATTTTTGAAAATAATTCTTATTAAACCTTTTCTCGGTAACATTACTTCAATATTTAATGCTCTTAAAATTTTCCATTGCTGGTTAACACTACAGTAACATGTATTTAACATAAAAATCTAATTCTGGTAAATGTTGGGTTTAGTTTTTATAATGGTGGGACCCGGGTTATTTGCTGTAGTCGTAAAACAAGCAGAGGGTATACTGTATACTAAATTAAAACTGTGAGAGAGGGTTCTTAACCCAGTTTTAGAGAAAATTTCACGACTGTAATGTTACGATGCCAAGAGAAAACGTATGAGCTGTTTTTTTCAATCGACCTGTATAATTTTCCATAAGGCGTGGATATACGCTATTTTTTTTCGAAAAATCAGAGGGTAGACCCTATTCATTCTAAAAAAAAGCAGAGGGTATACGGCGTATACCACCGTATACCTTCCACTACAGCGCTGGTCTTTTTTTGTCAAAAAACAGTTAGTAGGAGGTAAGATGCAAATGGATTGAGAATCGCTGAGGCAGATGACGTGCACGTTGAGTCCTGATACATATTTCAATCTCCGCAACACGTCACTCTTAAAGTGTCGATCAAAAGAGAAAATAAGCTTTACGGTTTAATCGAGGATCAATCTGACCGACCCTTTCCCGTCGATCGGAAGGAAAACTCTGCGAAACGTTTCGGGAAAAAAATATTCACCCATAAGAGAGCGCTCAAGTAATTAAACCTCTCCATCGGTTGGTTATCCGTGAGAAACGAATCATCTCCCGAAAAAAGGATATTCGATCAAATCCGATTTTTTTCCTCAAGGCGGGAGAGGAGAAGATGAGGAGCAGGGGGGGGGGGGGGGGGAAGAGAAAAGAAGTTCGATACGGGTTATTTCCGATCGGATACCCCTTGCCGCTCGCGCGGTAACCGACGTAATAGTAGGGCGAAGGACGTGTTTGCATTCCCGTTTTGTTTGTAAAAGGTTCGGAAATAAATCCGAGAACCTCCCGGAAAAACGGGCGAAATTAACGAAAATTGAAAGTGGGGCGCTGAGAGATTTATGGGGGCTACAAATCGCCGCCTAATTTATGGAGGTCTCTCGGATTCGGTTTTAAGCGTCTATTTATCCGTCGTCGTCGTTCCTGTGACTAGGCAATGGTAGGAAAAAACAGCATTAATGACCGTGAAATGTTTTTGCTGGCTCAGCAGGTCGGGGTAAAAAAAGCCCTCTCTCTCTCTCCTCCCTAGATAAGCTATTGCTTACTACATGTTCCAATATTTTTAGAACCCGCAAATGGGTATCGTGGAGGATGGCAACTACTTGCTTGGAGACTTGATAAAAAGTTTTCTTTATCGAGATTTTCCCTTCTTTATTTAAAAAAAATCGGCTTTTTTTAAAGAGCTGCCTTATATTACTCTATTTACTGATGAAAAGACGTATGAGTTTCGCTATTTTAATCACAACTACGATTTCAACGCTTTTTCTCATTTTCTCAGAAAATATGTAAGTGACACGATTCCTTTAGTGGTAAAATCGAGTTTTTTTTCGGGTTTGATTACCTAGTAGCCAACTCCAGATATTTTGAAAACTTGGCGGCAATCGCAAAATATTTCGTAGAGATGCCTCAAATGTCTCGATGACATCTAGCCGTTACTCCTTTTTTTTCTCACTGTGGCGCTGCCTCTCAACAAAATATTCAAATTTCCTATCTTATTATTTGTTATTTTTTACGACTATTTCCTCATCTACCACATCAAAGAGGGCTATTAATTCCGCAGTGGATGTAATCTAACAATGCAGGCTAGTTTTCTGAAAATTTGTTTTTTTCCTCAACTTCTCCATCATCGATAAATTCAATTCAGTTGCTCAATCATAAGATTATTGTGGCATCGTGTCTAAACAACCCAGTTACGATGGGTCTGTTAGCAAATTTAAATTTACTACTCAAGGGGTTGAATGTTTCATTCAATGTTTTTCTTGACTAAGTGCCAATCGATTCGCGAAAGAACGCCGACTCTCTGGCTTAATCACTTAATTAAACGCATTTTTCTCGCTTTCCGATTTTTTTAACACGCTAAGGATATCAGTGGTATTAAAATTCGTTTTTAAATACACATCACCTGAAGAGGTATCTTCTTAATCTAATATAAAAACGTCTTCCAGGGACAGTGTCTTTATACGTTTCGGTCGCAACTATTCTACTCTACCAAAATTGACTAGCGGGAGAAATTTTCTCGGCACCTCTAGTATGCAGCCGAGGCTCATTTTTTTTATATTATTTTCCCGTGTGAAACGGAAAGTCGCTTAATGTGCAACGCAGGTTTAAGAGACTTGCAAATGTATGCACTGGAAATCGATTAGCATATTCTGTGTAAACGTTCACGACCACATGTCAAATGTAAGGTTTCGTGCAGTCTTTTCGTGCATTCCGATGTCGCAGCATTTGCGACGCACGTTCTTTGTACCCATGACAGAAGCGTCTACTTACCCGGTTAACACTCTAAACTCAGAAAATGGCGTTATATGTGAATATCAGGCGAAAATTTTCGTCGGGCGTTTTAACGTTTGAACCAAGCACGCGCGCGTTCAAAAATTAAACAATTTTTTATCGTTTTTGATATTTTATAATAACAAATATGGCATTTTCTTTTAAAATTTGATTATACAATTTCTCTTTCCCAGTGTCAGGTTCGGACGAAGTATAAAGTATAATAAATACATCAACTGTTTTTTATCTATTATACAAAAGTGAATGTGTTTGTGTGTATGTATGTGTGTATCATGATTTTAAAACTCGAAAACTACAGATCGTAGAAGCGAGAGAAAGGTATCATTTTAAACGGCGTTTTGTTTCTACTGGCTATGAGGTCCCTGAAAAAATATTTTCGTTTGCTAAAGTGTCCCAGGTTCGAATCCAGGAGGCAATTATATTTTCCCATAAGTTTACACGGGATTTTCGATTCTTCAGAGTGCAAGGTTTTTTCCCTGCGCTCATCAAAATACGTAAATATGGACCAATTTTCTTTATTTTTACTTTATTCGACTGATAAAACTCTATACTATCTTATTCTTGCAATGTTTACATGTTACACGGTCGAAGTTTTCAGAAATACGCATTTGTTTTCGAAATTTTGTGTATTTTTCGTACTCATTCCGGGCGTTGCCAAGGCGACCATCATTGTTTTCTCCGATTCAATTAGTGCCAATTAAACATTCAAATTGACGAAAGAAAAGCGTTGTTCGCTTCGAACTTTTTTAAGCATCGAAATTAATGACGCATAGCAACATAAATATTTAAAGACAATTATACTGTTAACTGCGTCTGGGAAGCTTTTAATCAACTAGTTTTATGCTGGAATATTACCTTTTTGTAAGTAAAACTATTATATTATACATCTGTAATGCTTACTAACGCAAATAGGCTCACACATAAATTTAAAGTTAGATGAGAATAGGGACGTACGTTTTTTTAAATTTAATATTGAAAGTTACATAGTTATTTTCTCTTCGTAGCTACATTTACGCAGATAAAGTTGTGCATTTTGATTTATCATATAAATAAAAGAAAATATGTGTTAGTTTGTTTGAGTGTTAACGCTGTAACTCCAAAACCAATAAACCTGGAAAGCTGAAACTTGGCATGTGTACTTAGGTAAACCTGAGGGTGTGCACCTCGGGCTTATTTTTTAATTTTTGGCTTGGAAGGGGGGGGGGGGGGGGAGTCAAAAAATTAAATAAACGGTCATAAAAACTAAGGAACTGAAACTTCGCATTGGGAACGAGTACAGCATATTTTTCATTTACATTTTAAAATTACTTAGAATCATCGTACGAAATTTAAAAACACGGGTCGTTAAAGGTGTTTGTTTATCGTAGAAACAGTTTTGTTAACGTGTGCTGTCGATTGAAAAGATGCGTTTGATAGTTTAAATATGTTTACATTGATAAGTATATTTTACAAGTTTTTCTTTTCGTGTTCTATGTTGCCTGCTCCGGGGTCGGCATTTCAAAAAATCTTTTCATATATGCACCAGAAGGAAAGACTAAAAATATTGTATACCAAAAAGCACTACAATAAGGGCTGTGAATAAAATCAGTTTTTTATTGTTGCCTATCCCGAACAACGCCGGGTACCCCAGCTAGTTATTAATAAAACTGGAAGCATAAAACGGTGGAAACTTACTTAGAATGTTTTTTTGATTTATCTTATTCACTTTGTAATCAAAATTGGAATAGCAAACAAGACCCATCCAGAAACTTATTATAATTGCCACTCACGTATGGAAAAGATCGAAATAATAATGTATTAGTAAACAAAACTTTTCATCTACGATTGAAAAATATAAAAATTAAAATGCTATGCTTTGAAATATGACCATTTTAATTGAGGTTGATTAATATTAAAATTTTGTAATTTTTATTATTCTTTCCGATGAATAAATGATTTATTTTTTGTTGATTTACATACCGTTTTCAACTCCTGTGGCGCGCGAACTCAAAAGGTTAGCGATACATTAGCTACGCGTTTCGCGGTTGTATTTATTTGAATTTTAACATAGTATATTATGATACAGTAGGTATGATAAACTTTGTTAATTCTGTAGTCCTCTAACGATTAGAATTCTCATTCAAAGGAAAATTCAGTATTGCTTCTGAATAGAGTCCATATTTTCCTTTTAACTCGGTCTATGAATCTTCAATCAAAGATCGGAATTCTAAAATTTTAATTTCAGCATTTTATCGGAACTAACGAAGTATAAAAAAAAGAACGCCGTATTAAGGAAGGCAGGGTAGATAATAATTAGGGCGATAACGGTATAAAATCAAAAGGCTCTCTTGTAACGAGTTTCTCTCGATTTCCGCACAAAAATTTGTGATATTTACGAAAGACAGTAAATTTTAAAAATGAAACCAAATACTGGAAAATTCATTGTCTGCTAAATAGTCGACCTAATTAGGCGGAGGTGGCTGCTTCGAGTTCAAGAACGGCGGAGCATTTTCAAATAAATTGGCACGAAACAATAATTTCCCCAAACAAAAGGGCCAAATGTAACCCTAAAAAAATATGCGCTTATGTCCAACGTCCTTAATTTTCCGTTTTCTGGACAAACCTTACCTCTTTCCGAATTACCTCGGTGTTATATCATTACTGTCTCGATTTAATCTTTTTGAAGCTTCGCGTATGACTTACATACGCGGCCAGTATCCGAAGTCACTCCAGAAGTGTACGCGAACGTCGACCCGGTTCCTCGATACGCCTCTCCTCCAGATTTTTTTCCCTTTCTTTTTTTTTTTCCTACCTCCCGAAGCTTAATTTGAGGGCCGCGAGCAAATAATACTCCAAAAAAAAAAAAATCTCCATTTTTTTAAAAAATTCGCGTGCAGGTCGTTGAACCGACCTCCTTCCACGACGCCTCTCCATCCCTACTCCTCCACCTATCCTTAACCTACCGCAATACGAGATTCGTTTTTTTTTCCTCCCTCACTTTTTTTTATATCCCTCTCTCACCCTCTCATACCCCTCCCCGCTGTTCAATACTCCGCACTCGGATTTTGCGCACGGCTTCTCGTCGAAAGAGAGAAGGGAGAAAGAGAGAGAGAGAGAGAAACGGCGTTGGAACGGATCTCACTGTTAATTACATCGCACGTCTAGCCCAAGAATGGACGCCAAGTGGCGGACAAGGCGTGACTTTCATCACGGGACGGGCGTCGGCCGTTCCGCCTCCTTATCTCCTTTCATTTTGTTTTTTTTTTAATTATTATTTTCGGTGGCATTAAGAACGGTCTTCAAGAGTATTAGTGTCTCTCTCTCTCTTTTACTCTCTCTTTCCGTTGACAGCGCTGGAGATGGCGCTGGCTTTGTCCCCGCGTGTGCTTAACGGAGGTGAAGACGCCTGGAGGTCAGGTGTCGACACGTAAGAGAGAGAGAGAGATTTGAGTAGTGGGAGAGAAGAATAGGGAGAAGAATATTTTTCTCGTTGGAAATAATGGAGGGAGGGCACTTGGAAAAGGTGCGAAAAAGATGGAGCTCTCGACGGAAATAAAGCGTTTCTTTTTTCTTTTTTGTCGAAGGTGTTGGTAAATGGATTGTTAATGGCCTTCGGGGAAACTTCCGTCGGCTTTCGTCGTTGAATCTCGCCCAGCCCCAGTGGGTGTTTCCTCCTTATCGTCGGTTTGGGATTTTTTTTTTCGGGATAAAAATCGATGGATGCTGGAAGAAAGGTTTTGAACCTTTAAAATGAGTTACGGAGAGTTTGTTTTTAATGTCGGATGGAAAGGGGTTTTTTTTAAAAGAAGCGCATTGATTCGCACCGATTCACGGTGCTTTTATCGTGGATAATCCTGTTATCAGTAATTGTTTTACTGGAAGGCATATTTACATACACTGAGGATATTCTTTTTTAATTAACGCATAAAAGATGTAGAAATGTTTTAAATCTACCGTCGGAATAGGTGGCGTTTCCCTGTAATTTACCAAAAATTCATCCTAATCCTTTCAGGGCTGAATTATCTAAAATATTTTTGCCGAATTTAGTATGTTTTTATAAATTATCATACGACTTGAAACCCATTTTAGGGCCTCGTGACAAGCCACGACCTCTCAGAAAGGTAAGCTCAGAGGATGTTTGAAAACTTGTTTTCGTCGTCCAAGTCACGCATGGATTGTTTATTTTCCTTCGTTCTCGATATTCTGTTGTATTATCCGTCTTATTTTTTATTTTGATTTTATTTTTTCGTTACGACAGCAATATTTTGAATTCAGGTTAAACACGAAAATCTGGAGCGTAAGAGTTTAACTCGGTTAACAAGTCAGCGCAGCATCTTTGACATGGCGCTCAGTTTTTCAATATGGCCCATAAGAAAACAAGCCAAGGTCACGGGAGAAACCAACCAAAATATGCCAAGGCGAGGTCTGTTTAAGTCGGGAGAACTCTTACGTTTTCGGTTTGTCTCTAGATCCGCCTCCGTAAAGGATAATACCAAATCGATCAAGTATACAGGACGTGATCCTCTACGCAAGTGAAAGGGAAAACAGCATTTTGGATGCAGTCCAACTTGCAACGTAAAGATTTTTTTTATGTGAAGCGCCTCCTCTGGCATGCAATTGAAATTCATTACAACACCTATATCGTCGAGTTTTTATGATTGTCTTAACGCGAACTTTTAAATGGCATGACAGATCGCATTTGTTTTTATTGAAGCAATAAATGTGCCTTCGCCTTTTATTTGTTGATTGGTAATTATTTAAGCGAAAATAAATAGACGTTATATTTTGTTCCGTTCTTTTAAAGACAAATCGATATATTTCGTCATTAAAATTTCTCAGAATTAATAAGTTGTTGTCGATATTTACTAAGTGATTTCTGTTAATAGTGATGCTGCGATAATTTTTCCAAGCCGATTTGGCTGGAAAAATATGTGAACAATTGAATGTAGTCAAGCGCATATTAATATTTCCAATCCTCTTTATATCCATCTATAAAACGTTCGCGAGGAGAATTTTAGTAAAAATTAAAAAGAATAATTGAATTAATTGGAAGCAAAAGAAGCCACTTGATGATATATCTAACTTTTTTGTTGCGATATTATATATTTACACATGTAAAGATTTAGGGCTATATTTGAGCGTATATATCCTGCGATCTTTTACTATTAATCCCCTTTGATGCAGAGAGTGCAGACGTATTCTCCTATTTCAAAGACAAAGGGAAACATTTTCACAAAGGAATTTAATTTCACTCTCACCGAGACGGTTCAACTGTTTCACTATTACATCCTCAAGCAGATCGATGACCACTTCGAACGCACAATAGACTACGCCTCTTGCTTAAATAGTTTTGCTGGATTAAGTTTTTTAAAAAATAAATACTTTTTGTTTTCGTTTGCAAATTATGCTCTACGCCAGGGGTCGGCAACCTTTTCTATATTATGGCGCGCCACATTCGTTGTTGTCGATGCTTCGGAGGGCCGCGTTGGAAATCACGAGAGCTTCGGCGGGCCGAATGAGCGTTTCAGTCAGGAGTTACCTAGAGATTTTATGGTCTCATATTAGTCAAAATCAATTCTAATTAGTTTACTAGCGTTAAAACTCCGCTAGAAAAGATTTCTAGAGCATAATTTCAAAGAAAAATATGGAATTAACTGTGTTAAATTATACCGATCACTTTTTCCTCATAACTTCGGGGGCCGTAGGTTGCCGACCCCTGCTCTAAGTTTTCGCACGCAGCCCTAAAGAGGATCTTATGTGACCCGCGAAACAACGATGAAAAATGTCTCAAACTTGATCAAATGCGATTGCATTACATATTTCATTAAAATTTGCTCATAAAATCTGAGGTTTCATCAGCAAAAATTGTCCAACATCGATTTCCAGCCATTGATACCACAGAATATCTTAAATACCTTCCCATGTAAACTTATTCTTAGGCTTAAACCTTCGTCATTTGAAAAAGATCGCACATTCCTGATTTATAACATTAAACGATATAACTTTTATAATATATTTAAAAGTTTTCCCCTTACTCAATCTCCAATGTCAACAATCAAAATGGTGGGAAAATGTGGAAACGTGAAAAAATCTGCTATGACCGGGAATTGGGTTTTATTCCCGGTCATAGCAGATTTTTTCAGCTGTTTCCACATCTTCCCATCGTTACAGCTTGTGCCTTTAGCATAAGGATCTTCGGATCGTTCATTCCATCAATCAAAAGTGGCACAAATAATATTTTGGTAACCGAATTATTACTCTTGAGAAAACGTATCTATTTGCTGGGGGTGCAAACGATTAAATTCATGAAAAATCATGGGATAATTTTTCGTAACCGATAATGTAATTTCAGTTTAAATGTATTCCATTCCATGTTTAATAACTTCTGATTTTGAAGACCGTATTTTCTGTGTTGTGAGCTGCCATTGCAAGCAAACGAACAAAATGCACGTTTTTTAAAAATAAAATTTAGGGTATTTTTACGTCGATTCGGAATTTAATAATATTCTCTCACGTCATTACGTTTCCGTCTGAATAATTGACGTAATTTTTTTGAATTTTGAAACTCGCTTTGTTTTCACGTTCGCCACCGCTCGATGTTCGGGCATCAACAAGGAAAACTCGCGCATTAAATACAAACAAGCGAAAACACACGGCGAGATGAGCCGATGCGATAAAAAAAAAGAATAAAAAGAAGCTAATAAAATGATGGCTAGGAAAGGGTGATCGTTTAGAGAGACGTCGCGTTATATGACTCCGCAGGACAGCGGGAGTTAATGAGTTCGCCCGCCATCTAGTGCAAATGAGATACCCCATCGATAGCCCTACTACGTTCTTCCCTCATCATTTTTAGACTCATCCTCCGAGCGTCATCTGTTTCCAAGGGAGAGAAAAAGATAGAGAGAGAGAGAGATAGTAGGAGAGAGAGAGTGAGAGAGAGAGATAGAGAGAGAAAAAGAGAGAGAGATATAGAGAGAAAAAGATAGAGAGAGAGAGAGTGGAATGGGCTCGTTTGGGAAGCGACGGAGAGTCGTTTCATCCTACGTCCGCCGCCGACTGGGCGCACGTGTTCCGAATCGTCCTCTCCTATCCTATCAAATAGGATACCATCCCTACAGATCCCGTACTTCCTCCCTCTCTCTCTCCATCCTCTCTCCTCCCCTTTTTCTGTTCCTCCCTGGAAATAGAAGGGGATAAAGAGCGTGAGAAATGATTAGCCGTTAATGTCTGCGCCTTTCGGTGGTTCATTGTGTGGCCTCAGAGATGCTCTATTTTCGTTCCGCAGCTGACCCTTTACTGGCGGAACGGGTCGGAATAGAGAGAGAGAGAGAGATTAAAAGAGGGAATTTAAGAGAAAGAAAGAGCGGAGAGAATGAGAGAGAGATAAATAGATAGAGAAACCTCACGCCGTGAGAAAAAGGAGGGCAGTCCATCATCGTAGGAGCGGCGGCAGAAACGAGATAGATAGATAGAAATAGGGTGAAATGCGTTTTTTCTCTCCATTTTATTTTCTTTTCCTTTTAAACTCTTAAAATCTGAGAGGTTCGGCGTGCAGCCGCGAGTGCGTCAGAGAGCCTTCCGCGTGCGAGATGATGATCTGCACGGTCCAATTCGAGAGGCCTCTTTCTGGAAAGGAAGGAGGAGAGAGAGAGAGAGAGAGAGAGAGAGAGAGAGAGAGAGAGAGAGAGAGAGAGAGAGAGAGAGAGAGAGAGAGAGAGAGAGAGAGAGAGAGAGAGAGAGAGAAAAGCAAAAGTGGACGTAATCTCGCGGAAGAGGAGGATGAGGACGGTTCACCTAGTAGGCTTTTGGGTAGGTGGTGATGCCACTGTGGACGTAAGACTGCCTCCCCCCCTCCCCCTCTCTCTCCCCCCCTCCCCCCCACCCCCCACCCCCCAACACACACACTCTCACTCTTTTTCCGAACGAGGTTAGTAGAGATGTTGGAACGAGTGGCGTTTACGATGTATAGGATGAAAAAGATAGACTGAGTGTGTGAGAGAGAGAGAGAGAGGAGTGGGTGGGAGAAATTTGTTGTTGTTAAGACTTCCCAGACCAGTTTGTATTGGATGCCTTTTGTATTTGGACGGATCTGGACGATGAGGAAGAGACGACGATGAAGGGTCCTTTCAACGACCCCTTTCGATATTACGAAACTTTTATTTTTTTTAAACGGGGATGAATTTTTCGCCACGCGATGCTATTAATGTAACAAAAAAATCTCGGACGCGCCCTTTTCGAATTTTTTTCACCTGTGGCGGGAGAGGCCTCCTTCCTTTACCGACGTTATTTTAAAATCGAGCGCTATTTTTTACTCGAGTGCAGCTTCCACGACAGAAAAATCTCGCCGACGGCATTTACGATCGCGATGACTCCGCTAGCCTTTGGTAAACCCGGGTGCGCATTTCGGGTACAAAGCGCCCGTCGTCAGTGGTAATCCACAGATAGTCGATCTTTAAAACATGAGCTCTTCTTAGGATCAACCATCCGTAAAATACCTCTCTGAGGACTACCGCTGTCTTGGCGAAAAACGAATTATTAACCTCATTCTGACTATTGGAGCTATCTTGATCATAAATTGGATTCCAGCCATAAAGTAGGTAACTTATTTTTGAACATCGCCTTGTGGCGATTTAATGGCTTTAGATAAATGCCCGCAGATAAATAGTTCTCAACCTTCACTTGCTGAAAGTGGTCCGTGTCATTCGTTTAAATAAAAAAAAACTAAATTAAAAGATTGAAAGGATCGCTTTGTAAGCGGGACTAGACTCACAGTTACAGAAGTGTCAGTTGTTGTAAACGTATAGTAGATTCTAACCGCAGAAATGACGGCGGTCCGAGGTAACATTCTATTTCGGTTGGTTGTCCATAATGGCAATAAATTTGAGGTCACGCTTTGGGAACCTAAAAAGCCCGAGAAAAAATTCTCTCCCAATCGGTGACTGAAAAATCGATCATGAAAAAGAAGCGTGAGTGACTCTCCTTTCGCTGCTTCGTTCAATACGAGGAAACGTTAAGAGGTTTGTACGAGATATTTCATGAAAAATCATTCGATGGAATAAGGTGAATGGCCAGAAAATTACCCATTTAAACGGTGACGTGATTACTTCTTTTCTTTCCGGATATCTTTCACGGTATGGCACGTTCATTTTCCGCCGATAGCAACTATACCTAGATGGAGACGCTGTCCGCTGTTTACTGAGATGAACAAGAGAGTAGAGAAACGAAAAGTGGATGGTTTGAGACGGATTGGGTGAAAAGAATGATTTCGAACCGTAGAAACGACTTAATGGAACGTCAAATGGAGCGAAAATAATGAGAATCGCTAGAAGAGAGGTAAGATAAAGGCGAGACAGAACATTATAGAGAGGTTAGGAGAAGAGAAAGTGAGAATTTTGAATCTAGGAACGGTACCTAAAAGAGAGGGAGAGAGAAAGGTGAAAAAGGGTCGGAACCGAAAGAGAGGGAATGTAGAGGAAAAAGGAAAAACGAGACAAGATGGAGGAAAAATGATAGAAGCAGGTGGAAGAAGTTGGGATAGAGTGAGAATCAGAGAAATAGAGAGAGAGAGAGAGAGAGCGAGAAAGATGGAAAAATATCTTATTTTCATTTTTGAATCTCTATATATACCCTCCTTACTCACTGGTATTCCGTCGAGGGGACGGAATAGATAACATTGCCAATTTTCCTGCCGAGAGAGAAGGATTTTTAATTCATGAATGCAGAAAGTTAAAAGCGAGAGAGAGAGAGAAAGAGAGAGAGAGAGAGAGAGAGAGAGAGAGAGAGAGTGAGAGAGATAGAGCCCTCATTATTCATGGTTCCACAAAGAGTGGTATTTTTCTTTCTTGTTTTTTTTATCATCATCCAGAATCGATCCATTCTTTTCAATTTGATCGCCCCTATGGCATAACACGTGTAAAGCGTAATAGTTTTACTCGCACCTCGGATCTCATAAACAAGTCTATTCGGAAATGCGATCATTTTTCAGGAGGGTCGGGACCATATCCTCGCTTAAAGCTGAGGAGTATTTGTGGGGGAGGGGGAGGGGGGGGGAGAAAGGAAGGAATAAGGAGGTGGCTTGAGGGAAAGAATATCTTTAAAGAAATCCGTAACGGAGAGAGGGAGAAAGAGAGAGAGAGAGAGAGGAGAGAGGAAAAATGAATTGGAGGTTTTGATAGAGACTGATAGAAAGTAATGAGGCATGAGGAACAAGACGCTGTGGAAAGGGAAGATGGCGGGAAAGGTAGATGGGGAGAAAGTAATGGGGAGAGATAAGATGAGATGGAGCTTAAGAAAAGGAATGTTGGAAAGGGGTGGGAGAATTGGAGAGAGGTTAGAATACGAAGTGAAGGAGAGGGAGAGAGAGAGAGGAGAGTGAGAAAAAGCGCGAAGGAGATTGATGGAGAGGGAAATGTGTAGTTGAAAGTGAAGGAGTGAGGAGGTGTTGCGAAGAATGATGGCGGTCGGGAAGGGGAGGGGAGATGCGAAAATGGATGGGAAAAAAGAGGGCAGAGAAATAGTGCGTGAATAAGGAATAAAGATAAGTGAGATATTGAGGAATGGAAGGGGAGATTGAGGGAGAAATTCGAATGGAGTCTATGTATCTTTCTAAGCACATGCGCGCACACAGACACGCGCAAGACGCACGTACGCACATTTATACAGATATGTTTGTGTGCTCAAACGCGCGCACATATCCGTAACGTACGCGTACGTGCATGCGAAGGTATATTGAAATGCGTGCGTATATATCCAATCCACCTCCGCTACCGTGCGTCTTACATTGAAAATATTTAGATACGGTAAAAGTCTTCCTATCCGAATTCCAGCTAACCGACTTTTTTTTTTAGGATTAACGAAGACATGGTTTCCACTGCCGAAGGTAATTTCTATAGCCCATGCTATAATTTTTGTTTTTAGAGAGCTACTTATGGTTATGATGCAACCTTTACGGGTTATGGAATTACTATTGCATTATCCATCACTTCCACTCATAAAAACCCTGAGGACTGATCCAAAACAAGTTTATATCGCCACATGGTGTAGACCTACGGCACCTATCTCGTGTAAAAACAAAATTTCATTAAATGAATTAAACGTTTACTCTTCATCAAGAATTATTTTCTTATTTTCATATTTGTTTCACCGGAGTTCACCTGCTGCCCCACAACTTCGAATGCTCGATCTAGCTCACAGATCCCAAGCGGGTCGGATACGAGGAATTGTACGGTATATAACTTTTTCACGACGAAAGGGCTGCATGACTCACTAGGAAGAAGCGAACGCTCTCCTGTGAGATATATATAAATAACTGTCCGTGACAGATAAATAAATAGGCTAAACTTCTCTAACTCAGAATTCATACACGCTTTTTTTTTTGGGAGTGGATCCCTCTTAATAAAACGATTATATAGAAGTATTTTCATTTGTAATAAAGTGCATATATAACAAAAAACTCTACGGAGCGCCTGGAAAAAATGGAGAAGCCAAAGAAGCCACATAATTTTTCGAGTCTAAAAGGGAAGAACGATAAAAATAACGACCTAAACTTCACGCGCGATTTAAAACTAATGGCGCATTTTTATCCCGTAAACGAGATACGTTTTTTTTTTCCAGCAAGTTAACTTGCGGCGTGTGTTCAATAAGACGATTCTAGGAGCCGATGCGTCGCGAACAATGTACTAAATGTGTTTGGACGATTCTAATATTCATTGGCCTTGACATATGGACGACAAAGAAACATGTTTATCTTCCCGATTAAAGCCGAAGCGTGACCTTTGGGTTAATATGGTAATAAAAATCGATAAGCACTCCCGACATCTCTCACAAGAGGAATTTGAATTTACGAATGCCCTTTTTTATTAAAAAATTATGCATTAATCAACAATCCGTTAGGCGAAAGAGAGAGAGAAAGTGAAAGTGAAAAAATTTCAATTCTTCGAAAACAATAGGATTATTGTTAGAAACGAAAGAAGAAATCGATCGGGTCAGCGTCTGGGGACGGAAGAGTAGGATGAGGAGGAGGAAGACGAAGAAGAAGAAGGAAAAAAAAGCGCCGTCTAATAAATGAAATACGGCCTTTCAAACCCGCCGACGAAAAAGGAAAATAAAAGAACAAAAAGCATTTTCGGGCGCGTTAGGGAATGCTTATAGTAGGAGGAGGAGGGAGTGGGGGGGAGAGAGGAGTTGGGGGGAAAGAGTGAGGGGGAGGAAGGGAGGGGAGGGTAGGGGGGAAGAAATGGAGCACACACACAAAGATGGCGCGCGGAGAAATTCGTGTTTATTCTCCGGAGAGAAAACGGAAGAAATACGAGTCAATTTAATAATCGAGAGTTGGTTCCGCCCAAAGAAGGGTAAAAAGGGTATATAGGGAAAGAAGAAAGGGAAAAGAGAGAGAGAGAATGGAGGAGAGAGTACTCTGAAGAGAAGAGGGAAATGAGAAAGGGAGCTAAAGGTCACGGGAGGTGAGGCGGGAGATGGGAAGAGGGAAGGAGGATGAGGGTTTTTTTTTGGGGTGCTGTTCAATTCAAACGAAAGAGATTACGGACGTCTATGCATTTGATATATATATATATATATATATATATATATATATATGTATGTATGTTAAAAGTCCCTCCATCAAGGCTTCTTCTTAATCTTATCGGTTCTGCCCGGCTAGTTTTTTCTTAATTCTTTCATAATTTATTATTTATTTTTGGGGTCAAGACGCGGCTCAGAAAAGGAGTCTTTGAGTGGTTTGGAACGCACTCAGACGCGGATTTTCGACGAGTTTTATTCGTCTTTAGTATCCATGTTGTTCGTAAAGAGATTCTGGCCGTAAAAAAAAAACACCTAAGGCGTAGGAGTCCATATCGTTTTTTTACTGGTTTAAATTTTTAGTTATCGAGTTCTGTGCTCTCTCTTCATGACGCGGGGATAAATATTTTATGGAATGGATAGAGAGAGAGAGGGAGTGTCGAATCCGACAGGAGCATAGTAATCTGGATGGCGTTCGTGACATTTGTTTATGACGATTTTTTAAATTATCTTCTCAAATATTTATGGGGCAGCTCTATGCCGAGAGGGCAATTTTCCTTATCGGGAATTTGTTGAATTTCACTTTATGCGCGTCACACACTAATACAAGCTTGATTATATATGCTATCTTCATCTTCTTCTGGTGTATAAATTCCCGTTCGGCCTGTGCCCCCTTAAAAGTGTAAATGTTGACACAAAACGAGGAGATAATACCAACGTCGCCGTTTGCTCCAGTAGTATGTACTTCTTAGGATAAATTTTACTCCCGGCTTGATGTAGGTTAGAACATGTCGATTTTTAGCGCGTCATAACGTGCATTGTCTTATTTTGACAATGAAATAAATATGTTTAAAATTATTCTTTCATAAACTATTTTTTAAATATCTTTTCGGCCTACAGAGTTCGCAAAGTAATTGGTTCACAATACATGCACAATTATACTCACTTTTTTATATTTTATTAATCATATTATTACGCGTATTAGACGAAATCAAGTCAATGAATGTGAGCGTAAAGTTACTTTAATTAAATGCCTATACTTAATTCATATTTTACAGAACGTGACCTTTGTATAATATTTTAATTTTATGGATGTTCATTATTAAACAGTTTTGGATATTTTGCGAATGGTTCACTCAAAGACGACTTTGAGCGAGATAGTGAAAGTTTGCGACAAAAGAGGATCGACGTTTGCCTTGTAATATATATTTTTTATTTTCGCACACGTCAAATCTGGCATAACTGAACAGCTAACTCAATTGATACGTGTGACGTACGGCTATGTGCGAAGCTGTATTTAATGAGCATTTCCATTGAAAAAATATTCGTCTTTTAAAATATTTATGTCTCAACGTTATCTCGATACAGTGTTTATAAATTACCATTAGCTGTCATTTAATAATTCACAACAGAACAAACACGTCGAGCTTGCAGACAAACTGTTTATCATCATATAGTTCATGTTGGATTAATTTTTGGTGCATTGATTTGCTTTGTTTCGTGTTCTCTCACATCTCCTTCTTTAAATATGAGACAGAAATCAGCTTATCTTATCTTACGCCCATATCTTCCTCTTCATATATCATAGTAGCATTATGTTTTATGTTCACATTATAAATAAACCATCAAAACTGCACTAGTTTCAATTAACTTAAATGCATTTAGCCATAGTTGGTTCATCTACAGATCAGACCCTTTGAGGTGAGTTAATTTTGAGAATAATTGAACCATAAATAGGTACTTTCCTGTTAACGGGAATACCTCCAGGACCCTTCGCAGGACCTGGTACTTACGTATTATCCCCGTGCCATACTTACGTACAACATTAACAGAAACAAACCCAATCACCGGACAAGAAACTGATTGGCCTGTCTCGACATTTACAAACCCAATCTCCGGACAACGTGGAGGGTTTCTTTGGTTCCGGGCGAGGCGAAGGGCGCGGTAGCGCCCGGAGACGACTACCCATTACAACAAAGCGAGCCGAAGGCTCTTCAATATATCCTTTCAATGTTATATCCTCTTGACTGTTGTGCCGCAAATTGAGAGGATATATCGACGAGCCTTCGGCTCGCTTTGTTTTAATGGGTAGTCGGCTCCGGGCGCTAACGCGCCCTTCGCCTAGCACGGAACCAAAGAAACCCTCCACGTTGTCCGGAGATTGGATTTGTAAATGTCGAGACAGGCCAATCAGTTTCTGTTAATGTTGTTTTTAAAATAAAATATCGTAAACCCAACAATACGTCAAAATATCCTCTCAAACAATCGTAACAATACGTTCATTTTTAAGATATTCCCGTTAACAGGAAAGTACCCATAAATAATATATAACGCTTGAACTGACATTGGTTCACTAAAACGTTACATAGTGAACCTTATTATGGAGTCATATCATCGCTGAACCGACCGTTACTGCGTCTCTGGTTTAATCCTTTTATACTAGGACTGAATAATTCAAGCTAACAGTAACGTATGCCGCTACATCTTCCTATGGATTGTGACAGTTTCCTTTTGCCCTTATTCCCTTTGCTATTAAATACCAGCCAAAAACGACGGGAACGAAATGAAACGAGAAATTATGCATGAGACTGTCCGTAAAAAAAAAACTCAAAGGAAAAATATGACTTCGATTGAAGTTCAGCTTTTTTTTATAGTTTTTATTTCAACTTTTGAAAGTTTCTTGAAAGAATTCTACACTTTTTCATTAGACTGAATCCATCCATCGGTAGCATCTATATTTAAGCATAAAGATATGATATGAGGTGAATACCATAAAAACAAAATAAAACATCAATTTTATTATGTAAACTCACAATTTTAAGAAACTTTAGAACTGCTTTATTCGCCATCAGCATATATTTTATGTCAATTTTACTTACACCCTCACATCACGAAATAAAACAAATTTAAAACAGCATACTTTTAAAATATTGTTTTTATCATTTTCCAATTTAGCTTGTAGTATAGTTGACTTACGAAATTGTAAATGGTAAATCTAAAACTCTAAAACAGTCTATATTTCTAAAATACACGTTATTTAAAGAAATCCTTTTAATTCAATTTTTCCCATCCTAGTTAATAGAGAGCTAGCGCTAAAAGTTAAGGTAACATAATCTGGATAATAATACGTAGTATTGGCCTTTTCAGTCTAAACTTCTAAAACCCAGCCCTGGTTCCGCTTTACCCTATTAAGTTGTTATAAGCGATACGTCAATAAGTTACCACTATGAAATTATCTAAATCTGAGATTCGAACTCAACGCTTGGATGTATAACTTATAGCCAAAAGGATGAATTATAGCGTAACAGTTTTCCATAAATCTTGATATTACATTAAATAAAGCATGCAGCGGTAAAATAAAATTGTAACGAAATTTAAAGTCAGCCAATTTAGCCTGAGGCAGCACTGCTTCAACGAATTTCAGAATTTAAAGGTAACATTGTTTAAAAAATACGGATATTGAGCATTTTTCTAATCCATTACAAATTACTAGTTCGGCACAGGTTCCGACTCATCCTTCAACCAAAAATTACTCTGCTCATTCTGGCAAACAAGCTGCTCGAATTCTTACCGTGATTTTAAGTAGTTTAAATGTGCAAATTAAAATACGCTGGATCCGTTCTCTCCCAGTTATCTCTATTATAATCGCAGAAAGACGCTGCATATTACATCAATATAATTGTGGAAGCCATTTACCTCATTTCAAACTCCATGTTTACGATTAGAGTCAGCATTCACTTAAGACGATTGCTTGACAATTGATGATACGGCTTTACCCCATGTTTTATGGCCGCGCCAATTCCGCTCATCTCCATCACGTAAGACGTCAGGTAAACTCTTTGATTAATTTCTGACGTACGTGCGTAACTCAATTGGGTTCAGAATGAAGCGAAACTACCATTGTGAATAGAGCTCCACCTGCCGAGTTGAGATTGCTAAAGTAATCCGTGGAAGTGTGCTCAGAATGCGCGTTCGTTTTTTTTTTTTTTTGTCTTTTTCACGACGACGTCCTAATACGGAGCACCGAGGAGTATGTATATTTTTTTTCTTATGAAGCGATGCAACTCATGGAAATTTCTCGGAATTGAGGTACAATGGTGTAGGCAAGAGCGGTTATAAAACCAGTTTCTCCGTGGTTCACTAACCTCTCCGGTTGCTTTCATGATCGGGGAAGGAATGTCAAACAGTTTTATGATTTAGGTTGAGAAGAACGACAAAACTAGTGTAAATATTCAAAGCATATGTGTGTGAAAACCGGGAAAGAAGTTGCCAGCTGCATATTTCGCTTTGAAATCTAGCTGCGACGAAAAGAATCGGGAATTGATTGACGCGAAAAAGTGAGATTTTGTTTCCATAATTCCTCATTTGATCTTCGTACAAGTCTTGACATTTCTCTTTGATCCCGTTACGTAAACGACAATCAGTTATTTATTCTCTTCCCAACTCAAAACTCAAAAACTTTGTTTTTGTCACGATCATTGTTGTTTTTGCTGCTGTTGTTTTATTATATTTACTGCGTTGCCGTTCTACGTTCCCACGTAATTTTTGCTTAGTGAATTTTTTGGACTTGTAAATAAATAATTTCTGATACAGATGGAATGAATTTTTGAAAGTAAATCATCGTTGATACAGATGGGATGAATTTTTATAACTAAATCATTGCTGAATCATTCTTGGTTCAATTGTTATATATAAATGAACGATAATACAGATGGAATGACTCTATTACATAGTATAAATTCTAAAAATAAAATATTTAAGTTACTAAGGGTTTCTAAATTTTCTATATTTGCCTGCTTATGAGATAAAGATTGGATTCCATGTAATGTTGCCAATCAATTAAAATTTTTAATACCATTTGGGGCGTCAATTACAGTTTTAGCTGAAGTGAAACGAGTATGTATGTACGTTATTTTATTGTCAGTTTTCCGCATTCCATCTTCTGGAGAGCGAAGGTCGTGCTATTTATTTCGGGACGAGAAGAGCGTCGGAAAAAATGTTTACATTTCAGAATTTAGATCATCTCTCTCGATCACGATGTCAAAAAATAAAACAAACGCAATGTTTTCTCAGCCTATTTTTTAGCATAACTTTTCTTCCTTTTTCTAATCTTATAACTGATTTAATTTCGCATCATAAATTTAAGAGTACATCCAGACGTCAAAACTCCGAATAATGAATATTCATGAAAAATTTGCATTTTAGACATTTCCGACGTGGATCTTTTGTAAGCATGATACTCTGAAGAAGAGATCGAATACGTAAGAATGTATTCGACACGAGTTGCAGCAGGGAAAGAAAGGATTATTTGAACAAATTAAGAGATTCATGTTAACAGTGTTGGAAAAATGGACAAATTATTTTATGCCGCGGTTCGCATTAATCACCATCATCCATTTTTATGAATATCGAATTGGATTATTTTAATGATTCCAATGGTCATTATAGGAACAATTGTGGACAGATAAGATATTGGAAAATTGCATGAACTATTGACTAGAAATTTGGTTAAATAATTACCGATGCATTCAGAATTAAGATGCAATTACAAAAAACGTTTCCCCAATTAAATTTCCGATTGAAAGATTTAAACAAAATTATATGTCCGCAAGTGCAATCGCGGGCACTACTTATTGTTAGTGGCTTCGACCTTAAATGTTTGTGTAAAAACCAAATACATGCATACAAAGTAATTCTACCTTCCGGTAGGTTTTAGGCACCCACCACCAAATTCTTGCTATCCAAAGCCTTTCTCTTAAAATTCTCATATCCCTTTCCTTCATACTAACGAATATAATACACCTATCCTCCTTCCTAACATTCTTCCTTCCATGACTTCTTTCAGTAAACCGTTCTCTTTCAAATTTTGACCCTAAAAACCCAATATGAGACTTATAAAAGTTCCTTGGTGCGTCGATTTAGTTTTTATTCCAAAATAATAGGATAAAACATATTATATTGATAGAGTTTATAATGAAGCGACTTTGAAAAAGAATTCGACAAAGGAATCCAACCGATCGGAATCGCTAGTGAGAGTTTATATTATTCATTAATCTTAAAATTTTATTTTTGTACTAACGTAATACCCGTCAATAATATTGACGATGAAAATTTCGACAAAGAAAAGTTTCTAGCATCTAGTCGGAAAATAAAATAGTAATTTTTTTTGTGTAGAGTTGAATTTTTAAAATGGTTCAATGGTTATAATAACATCAATTTTGAGCTTATGACTCGATGTTTCCCCATTAGTGTTCATTTTGCTCTGACCCATCCTTGGAAGCTGTGATGTTCCCGGAATGATCAGCAAACTCGTGGTGGACCCAATCTTAAGTGTGAAGCTACTCAATTATCCCAAGAACAATCTAACTACCTAATTTGAGCTTGATCCATTCACTTTTCATCGAGTTATTGCGAAAATGCTTCAAAAATCACTGTTCAGAACGAACTCTTTGTATGGCAACTACCTAATCCTCTTCATCGATCAAGCGCAAATTTGTAGGTACAGCTATATCTTATGAGAAAAGCTTATGCTGAAAATTTCAGCACAGTCGGTACAAACCTCTGCTCAGGAGACATAAATTTCCATACAAAACATGTCCCCCTTTCAGCTCTTGTAGCAGCTCGAGATGGATCTATCAACCAAAATGTTTTTGAGGGTCTAAATTTTGAAAGTTTGACGAATCCAAAATGGCATAGAACTTGAAAATTCATCATGTAGTTCCAGAGATATAAGCATGTCAAAAGCGTTACGTACAGAGACACAGAGTGACAAACCTAACTTTTTATATTAGGAGACTGGCCTTCCCGTTAAAAATGACGGGATATCAAAATTAATTGATTTTTCTATTTATTTTGGCTTGTTCGATAAATATATGGACAAAAATTCCCTGAAAATAAAAACTCTTTGTGAATGAAAAACAACTTACTGAAATAATTATATTTTACTAATACTGTTCACGCGAAATTTCCATCTCCCACCATTCTCCCTCAATGTTCCCTTTCTCCATTCAAAGAATGCTACAAATTGGATTTCTCTATAGGTTATTGAAATCGAAGATTCATAAGTTGAATTTTAATGTTCACTTTTGCTTTGAAATACCAATTATGTATGTAACTTAACCTTTGTGTGTATGTAAATGAAATCGACATACGCTTTAAAGTAAGTTGAGTGTTCTTTAGCGAAAATCCTTTTGACAACGGCTTCGCGATTTTTTTCTCATTTTTAATTTGATCCAATTTAAGATGTTTGATTTCGCGAGATAAGTAGCAAAGCGGTTGCTCTTAGATTTCAAATATATCCCAGAAAACTTAAAATTTTCGTGTCCAAAACATGTTTTTGGTCCGGTTCGACGCGAATTTGAAAATCGACTTTAAGAAAATTAATTCCTTTGGGACTTCTTTAGTTAAAAGTTTATCACCGTTTATTTAACATTTAGCTTGAGTTAACGGTCGCCGTCCCCAAATTCTCCGGTTGCCGTATGTGAACCAGAAAACGGCTCATTTAATGGTTTATAACGTCTGAATACGCCGAGTAAAAATTTTCATGTCGACGATATTAATTAAGGGCAGTAATTTCCAAACTTTTTGTAGACGAACCGCCCTTTCAAAGATAAACAGAATTCCGCTTCACACCCCTTTCTGAAAACAAGGTTCTTATATTTTTACATGCGAGTATTTAAAACTTTGGACGGATCCACTTACTGATACTACGCGATAACCAATTAGAGGAAAAATTACCGTAACAATCACCTATTATCAACGCATCCAAATCGCGGATTTATTTACTGAACTAAGTTTTTCGCGGCACCCCTAAAAACAACTCTGGGGACCGCTGATTTAAGAAACCTACCCCCGCACCGTTATATAATACTACACAGTAATTAATTATTGGAAAAGTTACCGCACCAATCACCTATTATCAACGCATCCAAATCGTGGATTTATTTACTGAACTAAGTTTTTCGCGGCACCCCTAAAAATCACTCAGGAAACCGCTGATTTAGGGAAACCTACCACCGCATCGTTATATAATAATACATTAGTATAAATTCCAAAAAGTTACATAAGTCACTAAGGTTTTCTAAATATTCCGGAGAAGGTTGCTTGCTTGTCAGATAAAAATTGGATTCCACCTAATGTTGCTAATCAATTCAAAATTTTAATACAATTTGGCGCAAGTTACCATTTTAGCTCAAGTGGAACGAGTGTCCGCTACGTTGTTTTCGTAACTTCCATAAACACCGTATTTAAAACCTCCGCGAGTTGCACTCTGGAGTCGACTTCTAAAAAACTCTCGACCTTGGTGGGGAACATCAAATAAAAAGTTCCATTTTCACGCGTACGCAAAATTAGATCCCGCGGGGGAAAAAAACCGTCCGTCGAGCGACGAGTCCTCCCACGGAATTCGTCCCGGCGAATGCTTATTTTTTTAATTTTCTCCTCAGCTCTCCGTTTATCTCTCTCTCCAGACGCTCCCAGGAAAAAAAAAGGAGTCTGCGGAAGGTCATTTTTTTAATGGGACGTCTCTAAAGGGGAGAGAGAGAGAGAGAGAGAGAGAGAGAAAAAAAAATAAATGGAAGTCTTCGAGACAAATTTTGTCGTTCCTTTTCCACACTCCCACTCCCTCCCTCTCTCTCTCTCCCTCTCGTTAAAAGACTTTGACGTGTAATGCAAACGTTCCGTTAAGACATCCCACGGAACGGCGAAAGGGAGTTTGGACGTCTGAGAGAATAATGGCGACGGTTCCGAGGAGGGGGAGGAATGGGAAAAAGGGGGAGGGGGGAAGGGGAGGGGGGGAAGGGGGAGGAGGGAAGGAGAGAAAAAAGAAACAGGAAGGGGCAGAGAGGGGAGGAAGATTCATTGTCAAAAGAGGGAGGGAGAGAGAGAGGATAAGGGGAGTAGAGAGTACTCAGGGACAGTTTCAGAATAGAGTCGCAGATTTCGCGAAGAGTAAATAGTTAAAGGGAAAGAGAGAGAGAGGGAGGGAGGGAGGGAGGGAGGGAGAGGAGAAAGGCATAGTACATTTATTCATAGAGACGTCGAGGGTCTTTCACTTGGGAGAGTTGGGACATAACAAAAGAGAGAGAACTCGTAGTACTCACTCCGTAATCAGCCCATTGCCCCCCTCCCCACAATCTTGCGAGTTTTTGAGTTTTGGGTGGGGTCAGAGTTGAAAGGAAGGGATAACGGAAGGGGATTTGGAGGGAGGATGGGGTGGGTGGGAAGTAGGGGGGTGGTGGTATGCGTGCGTACCAGTGCACGTGTGGGCGTGGGTGGACGATAATAGTACATACACAGTAGTAGTAGTAGTCCAGGAGGATGGAATGGTGGAAGATACGCGATTTTTTTTAAAGCAATGGAGAGATAACAGGAAGATGGAAATAGGAGCGGAGTGGAGGTGAAGGGAGGGTAAGAGGGTGACTCAAAGGGATTGTGGAAGGGAGAGTAGTTGATTGCTTGGAACTGGCGAGGTCAGACTCAAGACGGCCATCTTCTTCTTCGGCGTGCAACCGCCGCCACCGCCCCATGCGCGAAGTAGGGGGAGGCTCTCTCCCTCTCTCTCTCTCTCTCTCTCTCACACCGGAAGTCTGCCCTCCGTTCTGTTTACCGTCCCCCCCCCCTCCCCCCTTCGTTCAACCTCGCACACTCTCCCCCTCTCACTTCTCCCGTGTTCTCTCGCGCTAGCAATGAGCGTATGTGCTGCGGTTTTAATCGGCTGTATACGATGTTCGCTGGCACCTTGTTGCAATTTATGCCTCACTCGAAAGGTTAAGTAGTGAAAAGAGGTAAGAGGTCGGGAAGGTTTTCAAAAGTTGATTTACTTCATTTTTAAACTCTAGCCCAGGGGTTCCCAACATTTTCGATGTGGCGAGCACCAATTTGTATCCTAGAACATGAAGCGAGCACCAAGTTGTACCCTAGAATATCAAAAGAGCAACACTACACTTCCGCAAGATTAGTAACGATAATAAATAAAATGAAACCAACATGAAAGTTATTTTTAACGATCTTGAATAAGTTTAGAAGGAAATCAACCGAGATTATTAAATTATTGGTCCTAGAAGGGCACAGTCATGCCAAAGAGCACCATCCGGCTTCCAAAGAGCACAGCTATGCTCGCGAGCACCAGGTTAGGAACCCCTGCTCCAGCCGAATGATATCCTGTTCGATAAAAAAGTTCAATCGTCTTCAGTTTACGATTATGTTGTTAACGGGGATTTTATATTCTTTTAAATGTACGATTTGAAGGCGCCAGAGCCTAAAGAAATCTTAAACGAATTCACGGATAATTTTGTACCTATCACAGTTGTGTGAAGAAGGAATAATTCTTTAGTGTTTTTTTAAGCCGTTAAGTTCTGAAACAAAAGATAAACACAACTACTACGCATATAAGTAGAATCCAAATATTGAAAAAGTTTTTTAAAAACCTCATGCTGCGATTTGTACGAAATTGGTGGCATTGGTACTATCTTATACCGCTGAGAAAGGTGAATTTGTAAATTAAATTAACCTCTGGTTTACTGAAACGCTACAGGAATACTGTACGTCATGTATTAAGATAATACAGAAAAAAATCATCCTTGTAACTTTATGATATAAAATATCTCTAAAATCTCCCTCGACGAAAGTCTGTTAATAAAACATAATTTATGCGTTTGTAATTTACCAGTCAGCCCTTTACGAATGAATAATTTAAATACGTGCATAATTTACGCAGAAATAACTTGCTCGAACGTAATTTATAATGTTAAAATTGGCGCGTGCATTATTTAACAGCACATAATTGCAAACTTTATAATCGGAGCGGTTAAAATTCAAAACTCGTTTATCTCGAATGAATTGAGTTGTCGTTCTAATTCACCGAGGCGATAAAACAGTTTCCCTCTAATAGTCAAACAATGTCGTTAAGAGTAAATCGATGGCGCCGTAATAGCGAATTCGAACTTGATCCCATTTGTATTCCGGCGCAAAACTCGATGAAGTGATTGCATAAAGAGAAGATAACGGTGCCCTCAACGTTACGCCAAACGTAGCTCGTAAAGAGAGAGAGAGAGAGATAGTGAAAGTCCTCTGTCCATCATTTTGCAGAGACGAGACTTTTCGTAAGGGGGGAAAGAGGAGGGGAGAGGGGAGGAGGGGAGAGAGAGAGAGAGGAGAGGGAAAAGGGAGGGAGACACTAACCCGAATTCGGCTGTCTGGAATTGTTGCGGGGACGATTAGGGCAATTAGGCAAATGGACGAGTGGGCATTTCATATGGCGAAGTGCCTCATTGGTTCCGTGGAGAGTCCGAAAGGGGTTTCGTCCGAATCGCAACAGAGGCGCTCATCGCCGTAGGAGGGCGCGGTTGCCTAGCGATCCTCCGGAGCGTGTAATCGCAAAAGTGGACTCTCTGTCTCTCTCTCTCTATCCACGCACCGGAAACCGCGACCAGAGAAAACGAAGTTATCGAAGACGTGAAACGCTAATACAGGGATTCCACGTTTGATGAAAGGGACACGTTCCTGAATGGTGGTTCGTTAATCGAATATTCGTAAAACGAAAATTGCTTTCCCGTCAATTTAAAGGCAGTAAATAGAGATGCGTTCCGGTAACTCAAGCGAACGCATGTGGTAACACCTATTTACCATATAAGAATTAGAGTACAGTAAATCGATGTAACTAAACAATATAAGCGTACATAATAATGAGCAGTAATGCGATATAATTATAAAATACGACGAAAATAAATAAAAAGAAGAAATCGATGCGTGATGATTCACAGCTTGGCCTAATATCATGAAAAATTGCTTGTTCAGGAAACTAGTTACGAGGTGAGAATATACGTAATGTACATACATCGAGTTTAACTTTCGTGTCTTTGTTTAAATTCCGAGTGAAATTTTTTATGCTCACTTTAGTCTTTTACGACCTAATTTATTTTGTAACAGAACCACCTATCGAAAATTCGCCCTTTCCTAAATAAAAAAGTGTTCTCTAATTTATCGTTGGTGTTATAGCGAAAATTCGAAAATGGAGGAATCCTTGTTTTATCGAATTCATCTCCGTCGCTCGAAAAAGAAACCAGCGATTTCTCGAATCGAGGAGATATCGAAATGCGATAATTCGATGAGTCGACAAAAAAATTCGAGATATTCGATCGCGACGGGCTGGAAAATGGTTCCGCCTCGCTTATTCCAGAAACACGGCAATTCTTGGGGAAGAAAATAAAAACAAAATTGCCCGAGATTAATGACGCTAATTTGTCGTAATTGCATCGGGGACGCAGTGGAAAACTTGGTCGTCTCCCAAGTTTAATTCGGAGTTCTGTCGAGTGGAGGAGTTGGTGTGCGGACAGAGGAATGCGGCCGCGGAAGGAGCACCCGTGGGGCGGGGTGGGGTCGGCGGAGTGAGGGGGAGAAAGAGAGGGAGGGAGAAGTAATACTGGAGGAAAGAGAGAGAAAGAGGATGCCGAGGGAGAGGGGAGGGAACATAGAACGGAGTGGAGAGGAATGGGTAAGGGAGAGGGGGCAGAAAATGTCATCGAGGACCATGGAGTCACGTAATAATCTCTCTTCAGTCCACCACTTCCGGTCCTCTCGACCGGGATCGAAAGAGTGAGGACTACACCCCGAATTCCTGAGCGAAGTCCAATACGTTTTCTTTTTACGCATATAATGGGGCAGAGGGGGGCGCATGTGGAGTCGAGTTTTAAAAAATATCGAATCGCATCGTGAGATTTTTCCTGAGAGTTTGTCTGTTGGCGAAAATAAATTCCATTCGGGAGAATTATTGAGGGCGAGGAGAAAAATCTTTCGCGTTCTTTTTTTTTCTGTTGGCCTCTATAAAAGTTTGAATTGTTATATTACATTACTATATGTTCGAAAGTTTTCCATCAAAGTAATAGCTAGTGAAATTGCCAAATAATTTGATATTCCGGTAAAATATTTGACATTTTTAAGTGTTTCTGGTATTTGCTTTATGACACATTAGGAATATGAGCCAGAATATATTATAGAAAATGATTTTTTGAAATATTTACACGCCGTGATGTATCTAATTCACAAAAACTTCCACGGTATTCTGTTTCCGAAGTAATGAAACTGGAAAGTTTAGACATTTTCACTGTTCTTCCAATTACCTAATCATAAATTTCCATCATACAATGCGAGTGGAGAGGAAATACTACTTAATAAATTGATTCGTTTGAGAAATAAACACTTCGCTTGTATAGAACTTCAAGCTTAAGGTGTTTTCCGTAATTTTTTATGTGCGAAATTTAATTTCTTCCGGGTTAATTAAGATAATATATAGGTTAATCGACCCAAAGGCCTCTCACTGTTTATAATATTTATTGTATAAAATTCGCAACGGAAAAATTGGCTCCGAAACAGCTAACGAAATAGCCTTGAAGATAGAGTTGCGAATACATATAAAGAAAACGAGAAATGCTGACTTATATATTTTTAAGCTAAAAATCTCTGTCTAAGCTATACCGATCCAAGTCCAGCTACCTAATTTAAAGCCGATAAACTTATCGATAAAATCTTCTTTTCACGTGATATATTCTGATTTCGGAACCGACGTAATATTTAGTTGAATCTCATTTTTAATTTATTCGTTCATTCTACGTAAATGCCTTATACTTGTATACTTTATAACGTCACCATCGCTGTCATCTTTAGCGGGAGCGTATATCAATAAAAACAATCCCAGATTCTTCCAGAAATAACCGGTGCGTCGTTTTTTTCTTATTCCGCGCGAGTCTTACGAAATTTGCAGATATTTTTCCTTCTCGCTTTTCTTGACCCAAGTCCGTTTTTTTTTTGCGTAAGGTGTCTTTCGTTCGCGGATCATCTTGACCCTTTCCATTATTCCGGTGTCATCATTTTCAGAGAAACATCCCTAACCGTTCATCTGGAATAGTTTCTAATAATGTGTGGTCGACGCGTAGTGAAATCACTTGAATCTTCCGGGCGATTTTCGTGATAGAATTTTAAATTCGATTTTTCCTCCTTAATGCTCCCCCATGTCAACTCATTCTAATTTTTGTAACAGCTTCGTACGGTTTTTTTTTCTAGATTCGATACTCAGATTTGATTGTTTCCTATGGGATTGAGGAAATTTTTTGGAAAAAGCTATCGAATTTATTAATTTTTAATTCTTTTTTAAACATTTTTCAGGAAAGTGTTTTTTCTAGAATGTTGAAATAGATTATTTTATTTATTAATGGAATTTTTTATTTTTGTGGATAAAAGGCGCCACTATTGCGTACCGCTAGGGGGAAAAAAACCGATTTTTTTCATTAAAAGCACGTAGGGAGGGTACTTAACCAAAGATAGAAACGCGGTATCCCTAGTTCCCAGAAACAGAAATCAATGTTTACTTAAATAAACATGCGAAACTTTTTTGGAGCGTGCCGCTATTTCTAAACCCCATTCACACACCTGTCACTAGAAGCAACTTCCTGCAATCCAACACTAAAGAATTTATCCTTTCATCTGCAACACCAGAATTTAGCTAAACAGCGTGTTCGTTACCTGGAGATTCATCTCGGGTGTAATTTTTTTCTATTGCCGTAGGCCATATTTTGAATCTCGAGTGGAAGTTACGCAAAAACTGCCGCGAATATTGTTATTTCGTCGGTACAATTAAGCTTACACACGACCCACACGTTGACTTGTTGTTCGATTCTACCAAGTCAAGTTTTGCCGTCTTGTTAAGTAGTTCCACCGTAATTAAGTGACGACACACTGGCACTTTCAAGTGTTGGTGAACATCCTTTATTTTTGTGTGCGCATTTGTGTTCGTCATTTGTATTAACCGTTTGGACCGAGTCAGAAGTTGTTTCCGGTGATAACGGTGCGGCGCTGATATGTACGTTGGTACTCCCTGTCGTTCCGAATTAGCTTCCGAACGAAGAGTATTCTCTGTACCGCGTTAACTCGATGATTCCTTCCAGGAAATACACCCATCCGACGAGTCCGCAGTTAGGATTCGTTTAATGTGTTACAATAATGCCTTCGGTGCTATTCAAGGCGTTATCTATTCTCCTAACTCCGGTAAAGCTTCTGAATAGTTAATGAGTATTTCCTCTCCAAATTCTATCAGGATGCCCGAGAATAGCCTCCGTTAATACATTTGATGATGGATCATATCTACTATGAGGACATCTATTAATGCAGTCATTTATCTTTTGTCCCTCTTCTATGTTCATTCCTAATAATGATAACTTCTTCCTTTACGTAAATCACAAGGAAAAAATTGTATATTCCCTTCACGATTTTACATTTGATTATTGCGTCGTTCCCTTAGCAACCATATGCCTCTATAGTTATCGTTGTACGACGAGAGCACTATAAAAGGCTGCAAAGAAATCTTTCCCTCGTTAGTCAGTCTGTGTAAGAATATAAGACCGATCTTCAAATCGACGATACTGGTTCATTTTCGCATTCCGTCGGTTGTTTGGATTTGCACCAATTTCGATCCTCCTTTTTGCTCTCCAGCATTCCATAACCCTCGGCTGGAAAGCCTCACTCGAACAAAAATCGGTCGACTTTATCATCGAGCTGCAACCCTTTGCTTTCATTCGGCATATTCTCAGCATCCTCCCCCGTCTGCCTTTGTGGTGCCCTGTGTGACCGCTGCGAAGGGGGAAGCCCGGCCTCAGGGGTCATTGTGTGGATCTCATTGTAATAGAGGTGTTTACCAGTGACTCACGGCGTTGGCCAGACGGGTTGATGAGTGCCCCACTCTCATTGGCCGGAGTTGGTTGCCCAAGCAACGAAAGAATGGGATTCTTTTCTTCTTTCATTCCCAAGCCCCCGCAGCATGGCCGAACCTGCCTCCGTCCGAGGACAACTCGGTGCCTTCCTTTCCTCACTTCCGCCGCTTTGAGGCTGAGAATGGATGCGGTGTGATACGCACGCGATGTTTCACTTGCCGGAGATTTCAAGGACGGGATGATGAAATTACAGTCGATTCGTTAAAACCGGCAAATTGTTCAGCCTCGTAAACCTGTATGCTGATTTTTCTCCGCTACGTAGTCGATAAAACGTTAACATTGATAACTCGAGCTTGATTTTTGGCGCGATAAGCGAGATTCATCATCGACTCTCTCCTGTAATAACTCAGGGGTGTCAGATACTGTCGAACTCGCCACACGTGGCGTATTGAAGCTCTCCATCAGTTATGTCTTTTTCTCCAATTTCCTGCCCGATTTAACAGCACCATTAGTAGAAAAATAATAATAATAATTCAACAGTCGCGCTTTGAACTAAACAGTTTAACTTAAAAACAAGGCATCGGAGAAAATGTGCGCATCGTTGCAGAAATGGACAGTTATGTTTCCGCTTTTAATTATCGTCTAGGTACGTATCTTTTTCGGACGGAGGAGGTTTTTTTTTCATGAAAGCGAGAAGAGGAGAAACAAATCTAGAAAGTTAATTTTATTCAACCGCTTCAGAAAACGTTCTAGTGGCCGCCACGGGAGGAATGAGAGAGAGAGAGAGAACAAGAAAAAAACAGCCATACTTGTGGCGCAATAATAAGCTTCCGTCCCTGAAATTCCCAGCCAAAGATAACCAGTCCTCTACGTCCTGAAAGATGGAATATAATTATCGTTGAAATAACTTCTGGATGAAATCAAACAGACGGGGGGAAAGGGTTGGATGGATGGTAGGAGGAGGGGGAGGTGTATTTTTGGCTCGGGAATTGGTAGGTCAAATGGAGAACTCTTTTCCTCGAGTGTGCGATGAAAATCTCCGGAATGGAACACGAACACACAGCAATTCCGGATGGACTCGTATGAGGGCGCTGCGCAGTTCTCTGCGGCGAAGGCCTTTTATTGCCCGAGTTAGGAGAGAGAAGAGTGGTGTTTCTTGTTCGAGTCCAGAAAGAAAGCTATCCCAGCAGGTGGCATATGGATTACCTCGTGGTCGAAGGGAAAGAAATTGTCTTTCAAAAGAAAACTTCGGCGAAGCGACGTTCAGGCGCACCGGAAAAATTAAATTAAATTAAACAAGAAGAAAGAAATAAAAAGGAAAATGCGGAAATAATGGGACGGAAAAATTCGTCGCCATTCGTGCGGATTATGCGAGTGACGTCAGCGCGTTACGCAAGACGCATAATAATTTGGAGGATTTCCGGAAACAGTCGGTTATCCAATCGGAATGGTTCTTTTTTAATCTTCTTCCGCTAAGCTTTACTTTTCCCATGCTAACAGAAGCCTTTCTTAAAAATACTTTTTAGACGGATGTGTGGAAATCCGACCGTCTCGTCATATTTCGGGTAAGAAGATTAGCGGTAAAAAAAATTTTGAGTAGAATCCTAGTCCGGAAAATTGAATTCACGGTCATATTCTCGGGCGTGAGATTTAGTCGAAATACTTTTTTTTAAACATGATCCACGTCAAATATTTGCCCTTTTCTAAGGCAAATAGTTTCGTAGAGAGCAGAGAGTAAATGAATTTAGAATTTCCAACGGAAATTTTTAAGAGTTCTGTTTGATTGGACGGTTGATTTTCAGAGGTCTGGTTCGCTTGAATTGTTCTTTATTTCTTTACATTAATTAATGGAAAAAAAGATACGGAAAAAAATTCTGCCTCGCACCAACAGGCAATTTTAAAAGATAAAAATAAATATATGCTTCCGTGGAAGTTAACTCATCGGTTTAATGGAAAGTTACCTAAAAACTTAATTTCCTAAAAGTGAACAAAGAAATTTGTTAGCGCCGACGGCAGAAATTTCGTAAACAAGAGAGAAGTAAATATAAGTAATCCATTATTAAAGCGAAATATAATGGAAATAAAAAATTAATATCTAAATAAAACGATATATAGGTATTTAAAAGAGACTAAAATATTTATGAAAAAAATCTTCATTATAGAAGAAACGTCGGAATAATTAGAATATAAACTTTGATATCAGCATTACGATATAAAAGGAAATGGGAATGTATTCCAAGCGAATTCATTCTCCAACCATTTGAGCGATTTATTTCTCAAGATTAGACTACATCTGTTGCTTAATAGCTAATTGAGTATGACCTTGACGCTCTGGCTCTCACATCGATATAATTATCGTCGAAGAAATTCCATTCTTATGTGCAAATGACTCGTGGTACTACTCCTGTTGTTGCGTGCGCAACAATGGACCTTATTCATCCCCTTATCTGGTTAAAAGCAAAAGAAACCGCATGTTTTAATCGCTCGGAAGCGCTTTTTTTCTTATGTATGTAGTATTTACAGAGACGTACCTAGGCGATATGACGCCTATGGCAAAATTTTAAGTAGGATATAAATTTTTCTGCCTTTTAATAAGAATAATAGCGTTTTTATTGCCTATAAATTAATGTTTGAGTATTAAAATTATACTTATTTATGGGAAAATGAACTTTTGGCGCTATTTTCGGGAACATTTGGCGCTTTTTGTAAGCGGCGCCTATGGCAAATACCACCTTCGCCATACCCTAGTTACGGCACTGATTGTATTTATTTTCCCAGTCTCAGCCTAACTTTCCTCTCCTCTTGATTCGCTTTGAGCTGGGTGGACGTGACTTTCAATTCGTTTGAGGAAGAGTATATATGACTGAGAGACGTGCTAAATTCCGCATTGAAGAGCGAAAATATGTGCGTCTCTCTCTCTCTTTATTTGCATTAGTCATAGGTTGAGTGAGAGTTGTCCCTGAATTATCACAGTATTTCGCCTTAACCTTGTAATTTCGCACAATTAAATCGTTAGAAATAATAAACGCGCCAACGAGTTGGCCATTCTATGAAACGACTTTACTCAGAACAGACAATATAGCTGTGAGACGTGACCAAATTCCTTTTAGCGGAATGATTGTTGATTCTGTCGAAATTATTATTTTCTACGAAAGTTTGTATTGACGCGTGTAGAGGCCTCTCTAATGATTACTTCGTCAGTGATTTGTAAGTTTTTGCAGCTGACAGAATGTAAATTTTCATAGTTTGGTAAATGTTTGAAGTGGAATTAATCAATTTCTTCTGTATATTGTTGCTCCATTCATCATTTTGCTAAGTTGGTTGTAGAAGTTACCGATGATGGAGAAAATTATTTCTATCTATTGAGGGTATGTTTTGACACAGGAAACGGTGAATATTAATCATGGCCTCGTGATCAAATATACGTCCAAAAGAGATTCTTTTAAAATGACAGCTCTCCAATAAAAGCATCTTTTCCAAATCTATATAACAGAAATGAAGATTTTTTTCCAATTAATTCCACCTAATTAATTTTCGAGATCTGCGATACTAGTATCTCATTTGTTCCGGCGTTTCACAGAGTTAAACATCTGCTCTATGCGTTAGTGCCTCGTTTACATAGGCTGGCACACAAATTGACAGCCAAGTATCGGTTTAACAAAAGAAATTATTCGCCTCTTCTGTCAAACGTTATCCTACAGAAACCATGCTTGTCCCCCCTCATCTCTTTAACCCGATAAAATATAAAAGCATGACTAGAGAATGTACACAGACATGTATTGCAAAATATTTCATCAATTAATGAAAATCTGACAAATAACAAGAAATAAGGCCTTTCTTCCGGGTTACCTGTCCCTTACCAACCACCAATTAGTTGAATTTTAGGTCAAGATAAATTTGTGAATGAAAACCTATATCGGTTAAGTTTTACGTATCATCTACTCCGCGTCTTCAAACATCTTATTCTTCGACATAATTTTGTTTTTAAAAGTATGAATTGAATATTTTGGTAATTTTTGTCTCCTATGATTTTTGTTAGCTCTTACAGTTTATAGGATTTTTTTGGAATTCAGAATACAATTCAAACGTTAATTATTCGTTCGACCCAAATTTTCGTGCGAAATAATTGTAGCTCTATGGATAATTTGAATTTAGGCGTTAGAGTGAAAAACCTTTACATTTTTTATCATGCGTTATAATATCCAGTACCCATGATTCAAAGGTTTGAGTAAATTACATTGCTGTTATAATTAAAAACAGCTGTTCTTATAAATACAAATCACATTTTAAAATTATAAACATCACCATAGTAATATTTCTCCGCTAAATCACTCCTTTCAAAAAGTAGAGCAGTAGCATATTAATTTAATTTATTAGTTACCTTGCTGAACTGGCGTCTGCTTTAAATTCAAGTTTAGATGTTCCTACCCGACATACTCTCGTAGTAGTCTCTTTTTCTCCATTCCTGCGCACAATGGGGACAACAATGCGACGATGAATTTTAATTAAGATGACTCTGGCTTCCCATGGTAGATAACGTGTTGGAATTACATGTATTTAGCTAGCACGGTATTGCAGTCCATGACTGGATTTCTTTCACAAAGGTTTGTGACTTGGTGAAGCCCGTAAAATGCGGGTGTAAACGACGCCAGATTCGAACTGTAACGGTGATAAAATTCTGTCATAGTTGAACGAAATCTAGCTGACCTTATTGGAAAAATTTCGTAAGTATATTTCAGGTAGTTTACGGAGTTTTTATGTGCGTTTCGCTTCCAGCGGGAGCGCCTATTATCGTCGGTTTGTCCGTCTGTCTGTCCATCTGTCCGTCCGTCCGAATGTTCGTTCTCGGCTTCTACCGGACGGATTTTCATGAAATTTGATATTAAGGACTTACAATCAAAGATATGGTTCTTATGCGCAGTCACCCCGCCAGACTCGTGGCGCCGACCTACCGGTCAGAATGAGAACTACTGCCTGTGGCGGCATTTATCCAATGTCTACACATCTACACAGACCAACTTGTGAGGGATCTGCATGTGGCGACATTTACCCACCCGATCACTGGACAATGGGGAGGGATAGTTTCGTTCCAGAGAGGCGAAGGGCGCGATAGCGCCAGTAGACGGCTATACCCGATATAAAAGGCATTATAATCTAAAAAGAAAGCAAAGCGAAGGCTCGCCAATATCCTCGTTTACTTGTAAATAAAAAGTTTTTTTTTACAATTTCTCATTTTCTTAGTTTGTTTTAATGTTTTTTTCCTGGAAAAGGTTATCGCAAAAAATTATTTTTCAAAAGGGGTCCGGGATAACCCAGTAGTACCCGTCGGGTAAATGTCGCCACAGGCAGTAGTTCTCATTCTTACCGGTGGGCTGGCGCCACGAGTCTGGCGGGGAGATTGCGCATAAAACCAAAGAAAATAAGAAAATCGCAAAAATGAATCACGTAAGTCAAACAGGGATACCACTTTACTGGTTATAAAAAATCAACTTTCCGTCGTACCTCGTAAAGTATTGGTCATATCAAAATATTTTTCAAATAAAACTTGAGGAGCTAATAAAGAAGAGTATTTCTTTTTCTATACATTTTTATAGTCGGAGTAACCGTTATCAAGAAAATCAAACAAGAATGTCGTAATTCGAGTTGAACACAATTAGAAAATTACTTGCATGGTTACTTCTTCATTGTTGCTAACATAAACAATATCACAAACAAACGTTTAATTTCCTTGCGTGTGCATCATTGTGCCTGCAATATTTTTAAATAGGAAGAAAATGGATTATGTATGAAGAAGAAAAGAATCTTAAAACGCTATTTCTCTTACGTACACGTTTATAATTTCTTTCAAATACTCCATTGCACGAAACGCTCCCATTTGTGATACGCTATACACTTTCTAAGTTGTTTTATTCTCTCAAAGCGATCAAATGATTAGGTTTAAAGTAAACGTAACCTAATATTAAGTGTTGAGTATCCTTCGCACTTAAAATTTGGTATCTTCATACATTGTATTCATAATTGCAATAGCAAATATTAATAAAATATATGTTTCTTAACGGCTTAAATTTATAAAACATCTCCACCAAGAATTGCGTTCAGTGTTAATTAAATCATTTGATTTTTAAAAGGCGAACTTCAGTGCGGAGGGTTCATAGGCTTGAATCTCCCACTCATTGTCAGTAGTGTATCCAGGGGAGGGGGGAGATTGACTCCCCCCCATAGGTCATATTTTTTTACTCTGATTAAGTTTCCGTTCTTTGATAAGATTTCTTCATTTATTTCTAACAGCGATCGAAAATTAGTTATTTTTAATGTACAATTACATGTTTACCACTCGTATTATGCCATGCCTCAATGTTTTCCGATCCCATGTACGCGGTGCGGGCGGAGAGGACGACTTCGTAAACTCTGACCGCTTCCATGAAATTGGTGTACTAATTGTAAGAAGAACTAACTGTTCACTATAGTAATGGGCTCTTTCATTAAAATAGTTTTTCACTCTCAATGGCTGTTCTTGATGATTAACTTCTTTGGAATTGAATTTTGAATTTTAAACCTCACGCCGTGGACTAAATTCCAATAGATATGCCACTGCTACCACTCATTCAATAAAGTATGTACTTCGGAAGATTTAAAGAAACTACTGAAATTACTACGAAAAATTTACGTTTGTATGTTACATACTATAGACCGAGGATGGAAAATACGTGGCACGCGTGCCAGAAATGGCACGAGTGCGATTTTACTTGGCTCGCATAAGCATTTATTTTCTGTGTAAAATATTAAGTTTCTTAGAGAAGGAGTAAACTAGTGGCACGCGGAAAAAATCTGACGGTTCACACTGTTAGTATAAACGTAAAATTTTCGTTTTTACAATATTCACTATAGTCTATAGTGAAATTTGTAAAAATAATATCAATGTATGAAATTTTTATTTAAATCCTCATATGTTAACGTACATATTTTGTCTTTGTGACAAGTGATCCTCAAAACAAAATTCTTAATAAAATCTCGTTAAATGATAACATTCAGTGCTTGATTTCTGGGGAAACGGAAGGGAACGGCGTTCTCTCACTTATTTAGGAGAAAGTTTCTAGAATGTTATCAATAAAAAATGTTTAAGCTACAAGAATTTAAATACTGATGGGTGTCGGTACATTTCAACCTCCCTCTTGCGGGACAACATCTGATTTGTACAAGATTGTTTTTTTTTATTTTACCCTTTCCAGGTTACAATATATTTATTAAAGACCATAGATCTCATTATGTATTCAGTTTAGTTCTGAGTGGTTAGGCTAGGTTAGGTAAGGTTTGGCGTTCCCTTTCTTATTTGGCTACAAATTAAGCACTGATAATATCATTATATAGTTTACCATTACTGAGGATTTCAATTACCACTGAAGACGGCTACATTGTAACCGAAATGCGCATCAACCTTGTTGTGGCTATTGGAGATACCTGAGATGAGTACTTTTTAAAAGTTGTATTTCAAGTGCTTATTCTTGAATGTTGTTCATGATTAAAGATAAAGAAAAATGTTCATTTTCGTAAATGCTTATGAATATTTCTATATCTATGGCATATGTATGGTAGGTGGTTTCACATCATTTAATGCTGCTATGTAACGTTTCATAGATACCGATATATGTACGTAAATAAAAACTCAGTGCTTAAAAGTAGACGGTTAATACGTTGTTACTTCACTATAGGCAGTTACTCAGATAATTTCACCGGGAAAGAGCAAAGGTAAGAAGTTTAACTACAGTGAATAGTTTTAGTGAAATACTTATTCTGAATCTTAAAAATTAATAAAAAGAATTATAACGGACTTCACCTCAACTACATCAAATTTGCTAGTAGGAAATTTATTCAACAGATGGCGTCTAAAAATCGCTCGGAAGACTCAAATGATCTTAACCTTGCTAGAATGACGTTAAATTAATTACTTTTGGAAAATTACAAGCGATTATACGATTTATATTTACGTTGAAGTATTTATGTGAGAATATGTAGAATATATTCACAAGTAAACATACAATATTTTTATATGGCCGACATATTTCTCATACTTGCATGTAATCAGTTTGTTTGTTGTTTCACCTATGAAAGAATAGGGAGGTCTGCAAGGATGAAGTAGTTATCTTAGTTTTAAATTGCATTATTAATAATATATGCTATATGATCGAATTTAAAATGCATTAGGACGTCTGTACATAAGTCCTACTACAGGGTGTTTTTTTAATCTCAGAAGGTTTGTGAATTTCTTGAACCCAAGTCTTTTTGGTGTATTAGCTAGTGAAAATGAATCCTGTTGTTACTTTATAATAAAAATTCAATTTTTCTAAATTTATTTCGATTATAAAGTTAATTATTGGCTTTATTTCTCTTTGTGCCTGTAATTCATAATTATCGAAGTTTCCACCTGCTCGTCCTTTGTTTATAAAATTATGTTCTCGATTCTGATAGTAAATTATAGTTTTTCATTCTTTAGAAAATGAGATGTATCGACAAAATTGCACGATTTAATCAGAAAACAATTAGTGTCGTTAATTGCATGGTTTTTGGTTATGTTTTGTGTTTATTTCAGGCGTAGAAGCATGGGATTTGATTTGAATAGATTCCAGGGTGATGTTGATGAGGAACTAGTATGTCCAATATGTTCAGGAGTTCTTGAAGACCCCTTGCAAGTGAGTTTTACGGAACGTTTTTTGTATTATGTAAAATATTTAATCCAGAATTAGTGTACATGGTGACTGTTTATAGGCTCCTGATTGCGAGCATGCGTTTTGCCAAGCATGCATACAAGAATGGGTTTCTCGTCAACCAACTTGCCCCGTGGATAGGCAACCAATTACTTTTGCTCAGTTGAGACCAGTTCCTCGAATATTACGAAATCTTCTTTCCAGGTGAGCGATGTACAATTTATTTTTATTTTCTTGATTTTGTAATATTTTTAACAGAGAAGTTTGATATTCTCCGTAATCATTTGTTTAATACACTTTATTCATTAGCCGTCTGTTAGACATACATTTTGAAATAGTTAGTAGATAAATTTAGAATAGTATGTATTTATACATAGGTAAATATGTCATACTAATGACAGTTGTGCTCCAGTTAGTTTTTAAGAGATTTAATATGTAATTTCTAGTGACAATTCATGTTAAAATATAAAACATTTTCATTGGCAGATTATGTATAACTTGTGATAATATATCCTTCGGATGTACATCTGTAATGAAGCTGGACTCATTAGCATCTCATCTGGAGGACTGTCCACACAATCCTAAGCGACCAATTCGATGTGAACAAGGTTGTGGCCTTGTCATTCCGAAAGATGAGTTGAAGGTGTGATTATGTATTACTCTTAGTAATGATGTTGAATGCTAATTTTTTTAAGCAATCTTTGGTTACTTTTTAAATTATAATGCATATATAGCCATCTGGGAGTAAAATATGAAGAAATCAAACTCATGTTATAGATTTTCAAAAAAAGTTTTTTCTCATAATTACGAATTTTGTTTGATTTTCTGCGTTTGCAGATATAATAATTTATAAGTGGTATCTCTTGGCATTTATTGTCAAACGGTAGTTTCTTGAAAATATTTTAAATAATGCTCTTTCTTGATTTGCAATGTACTAATTTGTAAAACAAATGTAGAAAAAATATCTCTACTATGAAAATTCAATATATTGATTTTTTATGAGATGATGATGATGATACTAAAATTGGGATGTCTAACTTTTGATGATGCTGAATCGGTCAACTTTTCTATTCAAGTATTAGTATGTGTTGTAAAAATGCTGCAAACTATTACAAAATATTAATTTTGTCATCGCATTTTTATCGTAGTAATTTATAATCTCTTTTCTTGTATGCATTGTTGTATTTCAAGCAGTTATGTTATATCTTTAGGATCACAACTGTGTTAGGGAGCTTCGATCTCTTATACATACGCAACAGCAAAAGCTTGGGGATTTTCAACAAGGGATGGCGGAGTTGCGTTTTCAAATTAGTGAGCAAAAGAGGGAATTGCAATTACTTAAAGTAAGTGTACTCAAAATTATTTCAAAAGAACATTACCCAATGGATCAAGTCGTGTAGTGAAAATATCTAACAAATTGTCCATAAAAATCAGGACTTCATGCGTGCTATGAGGATCTCAAACCCAGCCATGCGAGCCATTGCTGACAGAATGGAACGTGATGAGGTCATTAGGTGGTCAAATACGTTGGTCAGAGCCAGAGTCACTAGATGGGGTGGGATGATTTCAACACCTGAGGATGCTTTAAGGGTGGGTATTTTTGGTTTTAATTAAATGATTATGTCCATGGTTTCAATCACCTCAATGGTCTGTATTACTGAAACATTGCTGACGACACATCTGCTACTTTTTGTTTTGTAATTATTGTATTTTGAGCTTCTTAGTTCTTTTAATGAGCAGTCTAATTTTTTTTATCTTGCTACACTTATCATTTTAATTTTCCATTATTTGTGTCATCATCTTACGTTTACTGATAAAGTGATTTATAATGTTTTAATATGTGCCACTATGATACTACATGACTGCATGGTAAAAATTTTATTATCTAGTATATTTGGAGATGCCAGTGCACAATTAGTTGTGTCTCATTACTCATGCTGCACTATATATTTCTTGCAAGCTTCTAACAAATGACATTCTATGAAGTTCATGCTCTAAATCAGTGTTTCTCAACCGTTAGCACCTAGATATATTCATTAACTTAGGATCAGCACTAGAACTAACTTTTCAGAAACTTGTTACCTACCAGCTGGAACGGGTCGGCAACCTATGACACGTGTGCCAAAAGGTGGCACGCGAAGAGATTTTAAGTGGCACGATATTTTAGAGAATATTTATGAAAATTATGCATTTATAAAAGAATTTCACTTTTATTTTAATTTAATTTGGTATTTTAATGGTACTGCATTATATTCGGTATTCCTTATAAGAACTGCTTATTGTAAGCATCACGTACAGAACGACTTTAAGGGTGGCATGAGTGGAGGACCACACATTACAAATACAGTAAAACTCCGTTATTTCGAAGTTCAAGGAACCAAGTAGTATCCAGGTTTGAAATTAACAAACTTTCATAAAAATCTAACTTTATTACAATAAGCTACCTCGGCAGCAAAACTGCAATACAGAATCTTATCTATGTGTTCTAGAAATGAATTGACCTTACAAGCTAGTATACACTAGGGTGACCAGATTTTCAGGGATCAAATCTGGGACACAGCCGGAAAAACTCGGGACCACATTTTGTTTTGTATTTTTTCTAGTTAAATGCACATAAGTGCAAAATGAATGAATAATGCATATTTTGAATAAAAAATTTGTAATTTGCAAGCTATAAAATACAAAAATACTGCAAGAAAAACTGAACAATATTGACTTTTACAAAATTAAATAGTAAGCATTTACTGGATTATATAATAATAATTATCATCTGTAATAGTTGACATAATACACTTACAAAATGAAATATGTAAATGTTTTTGTTTACAACTTTATGCTTCGACAAAAGTGAACCAAACAAAAATACCTTGTTCGTAACTATTTACTCAATTTTGTTTCAGAGCAACTAGCATTGGCTGAAGAATACTTGTTTGAGGAGTGATTTCTGACAATAGATTTTTATTTTCCAGCAAGAAAGAATGGAAATCGCAGCATGAAAAATTAAAATGTCTTCACTGCTATGATAGCTTTTATGGTAGATATATGCAATGTTTTTTTCGTCTGTCCAAATTCGATTTGTTAATGAAAAAATTCTTTCGACAGGTGCATTGCTTCCAGGTAGTGCCAGTGCAAATTCAACTATGAGTTTAATATTATCACATGGAATACCTTCTTTTTTAAAATGCACAAATAATGAAATCCATTTTTCTGCGATCTGTGTTTTATTTTTTGACCATTTTTCAATTTATCCACAAACAAATTTACAAACGCTTTGCAGTTCGTCAAATAAATTATTTTTGTCAACAGAAATATTTGGATTATTACTCTTCAAGTTTTGGTAGCATTTCTCTACCACTTCCCAAGTGAATTTTTCCTTGAGCAAAATCCAAGTGAAAGGTTTAAATTCCTGGTAATTACAGGACCATCTTTTTTATATATTCTATGGAAGTCTCAAAGAAGACTTCGAATAATTGGTAGAAGTCGTTAACACTAATGTGTCCTCTAACACTCATTTCAAAAAGAATATTTTTAGTTGCATTTGTTAAAAACCTTTCTGATTTATGGGTTTGTAATTTTTCAATGAAGCTGTCAGTTATTATCATAATTTCTGTACTGGAAATGTCTTGTTTCTCTATCTCCAAAATAGTAATATTGAACAGTTTAAGTTGACTTGAAATGAAATTAAGTGAAAAAAATGAGAGCAGATTGTCAAAAAGAGTTTTTATCAGGGTCGGACATCTTTCTAAGGACATGAAATAACATTTCAATGCATCATACAGCACAATAATCTTTTCCACACATGGAAGTAATGTTAGCCATCTCGTTTTGGAGTGTCCTTGCAAATTTGCATATTCAACACTAACTAAATCACAAAACTTTCATTTCTTCAACCCTTACTGTGTTTATGTGAAAAAACAAAAATCTTATTCACAGTGACTTCAGTGTCAATTGGAAGGCAATCATAGGCTGTTTTAATGCTGTTATAAATGACATGAGTGACACAATTCACTCCAATGACATCTATCTTTAGAATTTTACTTTATAAAAAACACTTTCCCTCTTCTGTTAGCACCTCCAAAATTTGTATTTACGTTATATCCTGCTAATGCTATAACTTTTTCATTCAAGGACCATTTTTCCAAAACTTGACAACATTATTCATAATTATTTCGAAAGTTTCGCCTGAGAGATTTGACAATTCCAAAACTCTAATTTTGATTCCTTGATACACATAAAAAAAAACATACTTCTAAAGGGACAAGTTTAAGATTACCATGATTAGATGAATCGATCATGACTTACAAAAAATTTGCATTTTCTAATTCTTTTACGATTTGATTCACCACAGAAGGCATGAGGACATACTTTTACAATAGCTACTGTTTGAGAATGAGCGCATGCAAACTTTTTACAATATAATTTTTTTATAAGAGATGATAGGCAGTCTGCTGATCTAAAACTTTGATTGTGGGCAACACTGTGAAACACGAAGGTTCATACCTTCCGCAGCTGCAAGATGTAAATCCTCAGTCTCGGGAATCATAGGAACAATGAAGCTTGTTAGTTTTTTATGACAGCTCTTGAGAACCACAGAACTTCTGTGTTTTTTTGACTTTAAATGATACTGTATATATGATCGTCCTCCATGTCCAATAGAAAGCACACCACCACACACAGAGCACTCAACTTTTTCTTTATGCATGCTTTTTTTATGAAAGAAAATTCCTTTTGTAAATTTTCATTAAATAAACACTTTCTCACACAGCATAGTAAATCATAGTTCACTTGACATCCCCATCCAGATGTTGCATGCTTTTTTGTTACATTCATTATTTTGTACTCAACTGATTACTAGTCTTTTTAGCACATAAACATTTGGTGGTGCTTCTCTTCTATGTAACGTCTTTGAAGGAACATTTATACTTATACCATAATCAGGGCCGGTTTCAGTTAAAAAATGTGTGTAAGCGAGGTAAAAATATGCCGCCCCTCTGGATATCAAAGGCATGAAATAATATTAATGATATAATAAAAAAAGAAAATAAACTTATTTAATCGGTCTTTATTTAAAAAAAGAATATTCAGCTAAATACTTTCAGAAAATAGAAATAAAATATTCACTGAACTTATAACAAAACTACTATGAATTACCGAATATTTTTATATTGCAACTTTACGAACCCACTTTTCGAAAACGACGAGATTAAGTATTATCGGGACTTTTCCTTTTCAAAGTCATTTATCAGGGATCAGAGAGGGAAGCTGCATGCAAAAGGTAGAGATCCTGAATGTAAAATATTTGCACAAAGGTTCAAACCCTGTGTAATCATAATCTCTAGCGTTGAAGGTTCGCTGTATTAAGAGCGGAAAGGTTATTGAAGAAACAATCTGTTGGTGGAATGACAACACATGAAGTTGATTTCTTTTTATGATAAGAAATGTGAAATTTCACTGTGGAAAATGGTTATCTATATAACAAATTGCTTAGTGTACGTCACGCTAAGATTCATAAAGCTAGTAACTCAAGAAATAATAATGATGGAAACTCGAACTTTGGCAGGGATGCTTGATTAGCACTTTTTCAAGTGATGACGAGTTTAAATCGCAAAAAAAATTCCTTGGTTCGACTCCAAGGGAGGCATTTCCATTTCCCATTACTTAACATGTAAAATGCGATTTTTCGATGTGCAGCCTCTTATTCATTTGGAAATTAAAATTAGAAGGAATTAATCTACGACCTTCGGAGTTGAACCATTTTGAAGAAAAATTTATAAAGTTTCTTATTCTGTTCATCTTTTTTTGCCCACAGTTCGAAGTATTCCATGTTAAACGTTTAATTTACATATTTTATGCAAATCTTGCCATTTTAACGGAATGTTGCCATAGTGACTCATTATATTGTTAAACCTCAAAATCCGATTATTGTATCAATCCTTACGGGAATATAAATGCACTTTGAATGCTTTAAAACGAGAGGGAGGAAGAGGAAAGAGAAGGGAGAGAGAGATGGAGGAAGGCAACAATATAAACAATTAAAGATAGCCTGTATTATTGATAGGCGTTTCTACTATTTATATTACTACGTTTTAGTAATATTTTTGTCTGGCGTTGTATTCTACATAGCAAACCGCTTTTAAAACAATGTAAGTCAAATAATTAGACTTAGATTGAATATATTTTATGGTTTCACTATTTCCGGGTATTTCTTGGCATTGTTTAAGTGCTGATGCATTAACAACAGAACAAGAGGAAACTGTTATTCCAGTCAAATACTTGAATTCAATTGAAACAGCAAGCATCCCTGCACATCGATTAACACTAAAGCGTGGAATGATAGTTATTCTGTTAAGAAATCTTTCTCCTGAACATGGATTATGTAACGGCTCTAAACTTATTGTTGAAGATATGGTTGGCACAAGACTTCTTAAAGTAAAAGTATGCCAAACGGGTGAAATTTATTTTATTCCCCATATAACACTACAACCAACCGATACTGATTTTCCATTCGAGTGGCAGAGACGTCAATTTCCCATTAAACCAGCTTTTGGGCTCACAATAAATAAAGCACAAGGACAAACTTTAGAATCAGTTGGTGTTTTTTTTAAAGAAACCGTTTTCTCTCATGGACAATTATATGTGGCTGCATCGAGAGTTAAAAATCGACAAAATCTTCAATTTGCCGTGCCCAATTACCCACACACAACAACATTAAATGTTGTTTATAGAGAAGCTTTAGCTTAAAAGTTAAATTTAGATATTTGATATTTATAATGCCATATATGATACTAATAAGTAAATGTTTTTGTTATACAGTGGAACCTCCCAATAACGGGCACCAGCGGGGAATTGAATTTCTGCCCGCTATTGGGAGAGAACCACCTCCCCCAAACAAGAAAAACTTTGAGGTGCTACTCTGCGTAAAAGAATAATTTTATTTACTTATTTGTACTTGTTAAATGAACATTTACATAAACATTTTAGGAATACATATAAATAAGTGAATGTGTTCATTGTACATACTTGGTAATTTTAATACATATTACATGTTCCTCCTCATATGTTTCAAGTTCTTCTGGCTGGTTAAAAGTGCCACAGTCACTGCCGAATCCTGCCTTGAATTATAGGATCTGATAGGGAAAGATTTTTGTTTCTGGCGGCACAAAACCACTGGAAAACGATTGAATCTATTTCTGTGTACTTTTGAGCTTCTTTTTCGCATGGTGATTTCCGTTTTCACGCCAGAGTTTTAAAATCTCCTCCCTGTCCTTTAAAATGTTCGTTACCTGTGTTTTCCCAATCGCATATCTGGAAGAATCGCGAAAAGTTAAATTAGTACAAAGTGAAAATTTTGCTAACTGCATTCAAGTTTTTAAAAGTGCACATGAATAAAAAAAATAAAAAAAGATGACTTACCTTTGACTTAACTGGCGATGACTAGAATTCGTTCTCTCGTGTTCCTCCAAAATCTTCACTTTTTCTTCGAGTATAAGCCACTTACGTTTGTTTGCCATGTTAACACTCACTTGGCCATAAACTAACTGCAAAAGTCTATTTGAAAGCAGAGTAATTTATACCTGGACCATGACTCATCTTAGGTGACTGACCGCTATTGAGAGGGTCAAGGGTAAATGGAAAGTGGAAATCCCCTGCCTGCACCCGCTATTCAGAGTGACCGTTAATGAGAGGTAAAATTACTTGTAGGGATTTCAGGGAATTCCAGGACCTAAAGAATCTGCCCTTTATCAAGAGGTGCCCGCTAGTGAGAGTGCCCGTTATTGGAGGTTCCACTGTATATGGAAAATTTGAATATTAAAAAAAGAAATGGTTATAATATTTTATACATTCCGTGTTTTTTATAAAATTGCTGGTGAAGTTGCAACGGGCTACTAGTAACAATAACGTTTTGAGGCAAGAGTATTTTTAATTCATCTTGGCTAAGGATTGTTTTGCTAGAATCTTCAAAGTCACAAACATGTATGTATGTGAACTGGGCTAAGGGTGGAAATAACCTCAAGGACTGGAGAATTTTGAGAGAGTATGGTATTTCAATTCTGTGGTAGAGAGTCAGTTAACAAATGAAAACTACATAGCAGTGTTTGTGCAGTCTGGGGATTAAATTTCTTGTTGTTAAATATCAAAATGTAAGCATTTTTTAAAATTTCAAACTGATAAGAGATCATTCAAGGCTGTTTTAATGCTGTTTGCAATAAAAGTAATTGTTCTGTTGGCCTTGCCTTGGTTCAGTTTCCAGTATCTCATTTGAAACCAAATAAAACATAAGATGCACTAATTTCTGTGTTGGTCAACAGTGAAAAAGAACCACTGAGATTACACCCACATTATCATGGATGCCATTCAGTAATGAATTAAACTGAAACAAACCTGAGTATGGTGTGAAAATTTTATTGAAATTAACATTTTTATGTATATCTTCATAGCTCCATGCAAAAATGTGTGGATTTTTTATGTAGCAAAATTCTAGTTTAAAGTTATTCCTGAAGATTTAATAAGTCCATGCCAGAAATGTTATTGCATGGTCCCTCTATCAGGTGGCTTATTAAAACTGATTGAATGCAGCTCCATATAACAGAAAAGTATTGCCTTAACACATTCGTGACGGTGTGCACTACCGGTGGTACACGCCCGCTTTTCCTCGTGGCCATCGTGTACCACTGGTGGTACACGTTCTTTTAACGCATTGTATCCTTCTGTGATTGCAACAGAAAGCTGAATACCTTGTGTTTTACACATACGGCCATGAGAAATACACATGAAAGTGTGGGATACCGGTGAAGCACGGAGTCACTTTTTTTAAACTTAAGTATTTTTAAAATCAGCTGATGTAACACACTTTTTAAACAGTTTTATATTTAAGCAAATAAAAAATGAATACATCAAGTAATATTTACAAATAATAATGAGAAATATAAAAATATAATATAGTTCAGACAAATAAATATGCTTTACAATGTAATACGTAATAATAGGAAGACAGTACATCATAAAAATTAAAAAATAATTAAGAGTAAAAGACCAAAACAGTATTGCTAGAATATAGAAAATTACAATAAGAATTATTAAAAATTATAAGTTAAAGTTTCCTTTCAAATTATCTATGCTTTTCATTTAAGCAATCCAAACACATAGTCGGTTCTCCATCACAATCTTTATAAAATGTGCACACTCTTCTTGCGGTTAACCTAGCAACTTTAGCTCTTTTTTATTTTTCATAGTATGATAAACATCTTTACGAATGTCTCTTGTTTTCCCTTCGTATCTGCCAAGTCAATGAGTAGGAGCGCTGCGTTTTCTTTGCATGGAATGCTGTGAAATGGGTTCGTCATTGTGCTCCTCTAACAAACCTTTATTATTTTTTTGCAGAAGAGAAAGATGTACATATATTTTCTATCTTGTTGATTGTTATTACACATTATCCATGCATTGACAATACATGTTCCAATAATTACTTCAAAAGCAACTTTCTTGTACCATTTTATGGTTCGCCGAATGTGTGTATAATATGCTGACATCTGATCAGATACATCCACCCTTTCTTTACTTTCTCATACGAAGTATCGAGAAAGTATTGTTTTCGCGAAAAAATTCGACCTCGAGATTTTTACGGAAATACACGTTTTAGGTGTCGGTGAATCCGAAAAAGTGGTTTTTGCAATGCCGTCTGTCTGTCTGTTACTGGCGCTGGAGCCTAGACGGTCAAACGAAAATGAATGAAATCTCGTACTTAGGCATTTTATCATACTGAGCAGAGTATACATAGAAATAGTTGACATTGCTCAATAATTAAGAGTAGTTTATTCTATGCATTTTTAACAACATTCCGATTTTCTCGAAAACGGCTCTAACGATTTTGATCAAATTTTGCACAGTTACTTAAGTTTACATCCTCAATAATACTATGTAGTTCATATTTCTCAAAAAATATAAGGCTAGTTTATTCTAGGCAACTTTAACAATAATTCCATTTTCTCAGAAACGGCAGCATGATTTTGATCAAATTTTATACAGTTACTCGAGTATATGTCTTCAATAATACTACGTATTTCATTTTTCCCAACGAATGAATATAAGGCTAGTTTATTCTTGGGCAACTTGTACAAACATTGGATTTTCTAAAATCAGACTCATACGATTTTCATTTTGTAAAGATAACTAAACGAGGCATTAGTATATGAGAAAGTTTGTACAATGTATGTTGTACCGATTTTTTACTTTGTTATAAGCAATCACAGAAGGAGGTTTCATTATAGCCTCCCCACTACTATTTCTTTTTCCAGACGGAATTAATTGGTCCGTGTGCTCAGGTCGAGTTATGATCATCAAAACGTTGCTTATCATACCATTTTATAATCCTTATTCCGTTTTTATTTTCTCGCCCATAGATTTCTTCTTCCTTCATTGTCCTCTTGCACACATCTGCTGGATTCCTGTGACAATTTTGTCGCAGTGTTCCTCAGGAATACATTCCTCTCTTCAAAAGAGCCTCACATAATGGTACACTTGTATAATAGTTGTCCATGAATGCTGTCCTACCCGCATCCAACAGCCCATCCACCAATTTCCTCACAATTTCATGAGCATGTCCAGGTCCACTGCTACTCGAATTAGGATTTTTTCCTGAGTAGACCTTAGGTCATAGGTGTATCCCTCTGGTGTACACAACTTGTACAACTTCACACCAAATTTGTGCTTTTTACCTGGAATGTACTGCCGAAACATGAGTGCCTCTCCAAGGAACCATGGATTCATCAATGGCTATGTCTACACCTGGTGTCAGCATTGTCTGGAACTTGTGACAAATGAGGTCTAGCAAAGGTTGTACTTTCGCTAACGTATTTCCTTCAGCAGAAAAATCATCATTGTCATGAAAAACATTTTGATAGAATATCGAATCGTTCTCATGCCATTGTGCTCTGAATTAGTTCATTATGATACAATGGCTTACTTGACCAATACAATCTCATTTTTGAAAGATGATTAATTCTCATGCTAATTAGAATAGCAATACACTTTTTCACTTCTCTTCTATTCATGTCTCTCCACTTATGCATCATTGAACGAGGAAGTAGCTGATGGGAACTTATTAATTGATGTGCAAATCTATTTGTTTCTTGCGCTATAAGGTCCAACATTTCATCAGTTACAAACTGTTTATACAAAGAAACAGGATTTGACAAATACAAACTGCACTGTACACCATCCCAACCAGTATACAAAAAAACACGCTCAATATTAGAAAATCCTTCCTACACATCTGATCCCCTGCCATGAACTTCACAAGAGTTATCATCTCCTCCAGAAGATGCTGTGTTTTCACAGTCTTCTTTCACTGAAGATACAGTATCACTATCATCTTCTGATTCATATGGCTCGTATGAATCCTCCAAGATGGAGAAATCAGTAAATGAAATTTTGCTGTCGGTATCCATGGATTATCAGTCACAAAGAAAAAAATACTCACTATGGAATAATACAGAGGGATTTTTATCTCACAGTGTTACTCGTTCAAAAATCCACAATAAACTGACACGAAAGACTATTCCTAGAGTAATTTAGAAGGAAAAGGTGGAGGGAGAGAAAATACAGCTGGCTTGTGAGAAATATTGGGGTAAAACATGGGAAAAGGGTAACACATGCGAGGATGTTTTTGAGAAGCTGGGCACTCCACTTTTGCAGATGTGTAGAAAGAAGGATTCGGGAGGCAGCAAGTGGCAATAAACATACGACAACCTGCTTAGGTGCAATTACCCAATTACCCCGCTGGCCTAGGGCACGCACTCGTTCACACCCTAGTGCGAAAAGTAGCCATCCAAAATTTACACTGTAACCTTCAATCCCCTTTCTGGATCATTGTCCTTCCCTTACCCTGTATACGATTTTCAGTAGACTTAGTTAGGTTTCTCGCAAACATGTTCGTCACAGGCCTCGCCAGCTCCATCAGCTGAGTGGTTAGCATGTCTGACTCCCAACTTTGTGGTCTTGGGTTCGAATCCCACTATTTGCATGGATGTTCCTGTTCGACAGAGACTAAAATTCGAGGTATTCAGAACAGGCTCTGAACATCAAAGATATTTACGCGCCTATAAACCATAATGCAAGAACAACCCGGTTCTGATAGTAACGATTATTTTCATGAAACAAATGTGTTATTGCTATCATTCATTACAGCATTATCAACATTTTCGGCAGCATTGCAAATGAAAATATTGGTAATGAAATTTTCAAGACTTGCATCACTGGATAAGGGATTATGAATGTCTTCATGTGTGCAGAGGAAAGCGGGCACCTAGAAATGGCTTGGCAGGCACCACGTTGAGAACCTCTAGTCTAAGCGAACTACAATTAAAAATAATTTTACACAGTTAAGTACATATATGCACATAAAAATGTTTTCCTACTTCATTGCTGATTTGCTCTATTTACTTCTTTTTTCTTGTAAATTGTATTCATTGATATGTATCATAAAGGTATGAACATAAATCATCATCATCATAGGTACTCTTGTCTTTTGACAGGTCCTAATTATTCATGGTTAAAACTGGTTCTCCATATACTCCTATTTTCCGCAGTCTTCTTCATGTCTTGATAGCTCTCTTTCCCTTTCAAGTTGTCTATCAGCTGAAACCTAATCATTCTTTCTTTCCTCAGGTAATGGCCAATCCAATTCCCCTTCCTCTTTCTGATAGTCTGTATAATTGTTTGCTTCTCTCCTATTCTTAGTAGTGCTTCCCCATTTTTCATCCTATCTGTCCATTTTATCTTCAGCATTCTTCTCTATATACACATTTCAAAGCTTTCCAAGTATTTTATATCGTTGAACATAAATATTTATACATTTTTAATAAAAGTTTTTTCTAGATTTTTTAGACTTCGAATAGACATTTTGGGCCATAATAACATTGCCCATGACTTACATAAACATTCTTATGTAATAACTAGTGAAATATGTGCTTGCATTCTGCAAGCATTTTGTCTTACCTTATTATAAAGAGTAAGAGCCGACAAATTTAAAACGCAAGTGCCCTGCACCAATTTCAATGCTTTTCTTATGGGAAATAATCACAAATTTAAGGCTGCCTGGATTCAAACCGACGACACCCATGCAGGAGTTCTCAAATGGAGATATTCTCATGATATCTACAAACCCTGTAAATATCAGCTCTTTGTTCCTCTTATTTTCGTCTATATGAAGGAATTTATTTTTTCCATGCTTTCTTATGGGAGATATACTGGGTCGTCTGGAGTCGAACCCAGGACACTTGCAGAAAAAGAAATAATGGTTTCCTATAGATCTCGTGGATATCTTACAACCATCCATGGTTCAAATCTCTGTCTTATCGCAAAGTGCACAAAATTAATTTTCAAAAATGCCGTAATGAAATTCTTATCGGAAAAAATGCAACTTTCGGAATTTCTGGAGTCGAACTCATGACTTAGATAGGAGATCTCAGTTTTTCTGGTGGTTTCTCCATGCCATCTACAATTACTGAAAATTTCAGCTCTCCATCTATTGTAGTTTGGGCCAGACATTAGTATCCTCCTATATCATTATATATTGATAGGCCTTACTTAGGATATATGATCTATGATATACTACAATACTACAATAGTTGGAGAGCTGAAATTTTCAGAAATTCTAGATGGCATGGAGAAACCGCCAGAAAAATTGAGATCTCATACCTAATTGTGTGTCATGGGTTCGACTCCAGAAATTCCAAAAGTTGCATTTTTTCCCATAAGAAAAGCATTGCGGCATTTTTGAAAATTAATTTCGGGCACTTTCTGATAAGATAGAGAATTCAAACTTGGGCGGTTGTTAGATATCCACGAGATCTATAGGGAATCGTTATCAATATTAGTGCAAGTGTCCTGGGTTCGACTCTAGACGACCCGGTATATCTCCCATGAGAAAGCATTGAAAAAATAAATTCTTTCATATAGACGAAACTAAGGCGAATAAAGCGCTGATATTTTGAGGGTTTGTAGAGGTCATGAGTATATCTCCATATTATTTGACAACTTATGCGTAGGTATCATCGGTTCGAATCCAGTTAGCCTTAAATTTGAGATTATTTCCTATGATAGGATATAGGAGGATACAAATATCCAGCCCAAACTACAATGGAGGGCTGAAATTTAATACACAGGTGAATCGAAGAAAATAATCGGAGGAAAAATTGCAAAATTATAACAATGTTTATTTTCTTTGCCGTTAAAAATTATAAACTATTTTACTAACATTTCACGGTTTAGGTACTTCTAAATGTGCTATGAAGCTGAATTTTTTTCTATTGGTGGAATTTACCAAATAATGAAAACGGGACTATAGAAATTTGAAAATTTTTATTCGTTCGGCCGTAATAAATTCTTAAATGTTAAACAAATTGACTAATGTTTATGTACTTTAAGGTCCAGGAAGCTGAAAATTTTAACAAAGTTAGAAAATAATGTTCCGGTGGTAATTAATATTGAAAATTTGTGAAAAGTTTTATATTGTGGCTGTTAAATCATAAATTTTAAACAACGAAATTCATATAAATGCACTTCTAGAGGTGCTATATTGATGAAATTTTCCATAGATGTGAGGTATTCGTAACAAATGCTAAAAACCTATAAATTTTTTATAATTATAAATTTTAGGGGTTGTTTTTACCCCAATATTGACCATAAGGAAAAACACGTAAATCGGCAAGAAGGTGCAAACTGTTGCATTTAAAAATTATTTGTTGGCTCATACTCTTTACTTTAGGGTGAGAGAAAATGCTTGCAGAATGCAAGCACACCTTCACTAGTGTGTGTGTGTGTATCCATCCTCCTCTGTAAGAAGAGTGCTTATAGAATGATTTTCAATGCAAACATTCAAATACATATGAGCTATCACGTTGATGCGCTGTGTTATTACTCTGTCCACTACTCATTGCAACAGGTTCCTTTGCACCATGTATGTATAAGAGATGTTTTACTATATAACAGAACATTATTATTTGAATATCATTATATTTAAAGGATATTTTCTTTTAAGTTAAGTCTGCTTAAATATTTGAATGTTGAAATTTTAAACTCTATATATTTGTAGAAGAATGGCTACTTATTTGAGATTCCAAACCTTTCTTTCAAAAATAGACCTCAGTGAAGCGGGCTCTCTCCGAATGCAATTGCCCTCCACACATAATAGACGATTTGATGAAAAGAGCACATGAGAGCCGATGGCCACCCGGTTTGAGTTCCTTGGAGACTAGGCAGGCCAACAGACGGCAGTACGAGAACTTTGTCTGTAAGCGGATCCCAGGGCGCCAAGCTGTTGTTGTCTTACAGTGTGACAACAGTCATATGTCTGACGATATGATGGTTGAACCTGGGCTTGTCATGATCTTCGCACACGGTATTATTGAGTGAATGTTTATTGGCTTGTTATTGTTTTGAAACATTGTTTGTTTTGATTTGTGCTTTTAAAAAAATGAATATCTTTTACTACTGCAATCTGATGTCTCTTTAGAAGAGACTTTCCAAATTATTTCTTCATTTTTCGTCTAGTATTGTTGTTGCATGAATGCGAGTACATCAAAATTAAAGTAATATTTCTTTGAAATTTGATTCTTTCATTCCTTGTTTTATGTGATTTATAATTTTTTATTTTGTTGTTTTATGCCTCAGAGTATATTTGTAAAGATTTTTATATTTCAAGTGTTATTTTTAAGCATCACTTGGTTTTTTTCATGTCATGTTTGTGACTTCTTAAAATATTTTCTTGAAAAACTTTTACATGACATTTTCTGTGTTTACTAGTTCTCTCAATAAAATGAGCCACCTTTTATATATAGTAATAATATCAAGAAGTTTTACATTTTACTCCATGTAGAGGTAAAGTTTTGCCTTTACATTGCAGCTGTTTTATATTACTCAGCGTTGACATAAATCTCTAACTATCTCATAAAGTATCTTGCCAAAAAATGTGATAATTTTTTCCTGACAAGGATTTGCAAATACTTGTTTTTTTATTGAGACAGCAAAAATTAAAATCATTAAAATATTGGAAGTCTTTATATAATAAATTTATAAATAATATTTGGAATGTGATGTTATATGAACCATAGATCAATTTTAAGTATCTTCATTTGTTGGGGAAAAATGTGATTGTTTCTCATATAAATGTTTGTTTTTATCTGGTTTTTCTTCTGGTTGTTTTACTCATAGTCATACTTCTGTGAACTTAAAGTGTTGTGCAGCAAAACTGGAAGACATAACCTTTTGGCATAGAATAAATTTTATAATTATAAATTTTCATGTTGTTTATGGTGTGAATGTTGAATATTATAGAGACATATTTTACATATCATACTTTGTTTTTTTATTTTAACCCTTTGCACTCAGATTTTTCCATTCTGCTTTTAGTATGCTTTAATTAAATGTTTAAATATTCAGATCTATAGCTTTTTTGATTATAAAAGCATTCTAATATCAAATTTTATATTTTATTTTGACTTTTGCTTTGGAAAAATCCTTAGTTCCATTCATTATTTGTTTTAATATGTATGGTAATGTAGGTTTTGATATTAATGGAAGCATTTTCTCTCATCAATCCCCATTTAGTGTTAAAACTTGTCTTATATGTAATTTTTTTTCTCCTGGTACATTTCTGTTGGAACAAAATGTGCAATCTGACCTTTTCTACAGGTTGCATCATAACTACATGTCTCTTCGCATCTGAGTACTGCTCTATAGCTGCCCAAGCATAGATTATTTTCTATTGTTGGAAAACATGGTAATGCTATGATTCTCCATTCTATTCACTGAGCATACTCCTCGATTAATTAGCGGGTAGCTATATGGCATCATACTATTTCATGTTAACATCATTGGATGGCATAAGAAAACTTATAAAAGTTGTTTTTATTAAGTAGATGGCCTTGAGTCATGCTCAAAATATGAGTTGAAACAAGCAATAGCATTTTTGAGTCAGACATGAAAGGAGTGCAAAGGGTTAACATTTCAAAGTGGAATCTGTTAGCATAAGATTTTATAATTTTTTACTCTTTTGTAATTCTCACATTTTATCTATTGATTTAATGTTACAAGAAATTTTAAAGCCACTGATTTTATCAAATTTAAATATTCCTTTTTTATTATTTGCCTGTATAATTGAAAAATTTCCCTGTAATTTCTTGTCATTTTAGGTTTCTGGTAAAATTTGTCACTAGCTTCTCAAGTCCAATTTTAAAAAAATTTATTTTCATCATATTTTTGAATGTGTTATGAAAATCCCTTAAGAAAAGTTCATAAGAAAATGGGTACAGCATATAATTTTACACTTTGTGCTTATATAGTTTCTATGGCCTTATGTATTGCTTTTAAGTAAATTAAGACAACTTTCCAGCTGAAGGAATTATGTGAGCCATGTGTAATTACTTAGTTTTCTTTGTACTTACCTGTTTATTATTTAAACTAAGTTCTAATCGTTTTGCTTTTATACAATTTCACTTGTTCACTTGATGTTTTATACAGTATGCTCCCAATTAATCATGATTAACTGTTTTTAAAAAACTTAGATAATCTTATAAACACAGCAAATTCAAAAATACCATAAACTAAACAGTTAAAGAAAGTTTCCAGTCAATTTTCATCTTATCAGGCAAATTTTTATTATATGTTAACATGTGCTGCTTGTTTCTTCAGTATACCATATCTGGTCTGAATGGTCTTTTAATGCAGTCTGTGAAGTTCTTCTAAATTTCTTTCTATTAAATTTAATAAGCACAAGTTAACCAACATTATATCAGACATTATTCACCAAATAGTAACATAATAATTAATTAACTTTTACACATTAACAGTATTACTTCCTTTCTTAAAAATAAGTGAAAATGTTTGTCCCTTCCTTTTCGTACTTATATCTTGGGATCAATATACAATTAAGAGTGTTGTTCATACATTTAACCTCACATCTCCATTTCAAATGTTAAATGCATAATCTAACTGGTGATGAACATCCCTTCGTATTTCCTATGGTAGACTAGTTTACTTAAAAAGATGTTGGACAATCTGTTATTGTATCTAACAATATCTACACCTCATTTTTTCTCTGTTTCTTTCTCAAAAACTTAACCAAATTAATTGCCTTGATTTCCATGTCTTTGGTGAAGGATCATTGTATGTTCTCTTAAAGCTTATGCAGTAACATTTTTGACAAGTGTTAACATATATTTCCACCAATTCATTAGAACTCTTTGTATCCACTTTAATTTGGATGGATATGCAGCATGTATACTGATTAATATATATTATGCCTTTTCTGGTAGCTGGTGTTTTTGTTTAATGGCAGTTATATTTCTTCCCATGAAAGTTATAAAACTTAATATACAGATGCTTTATAAGTATAATCTGCACATGATAGTCGGGAGTGTACTGTACATCAACCTTAACACTTGGTACTAGAAAATCAAAGTTTGTTTGTTATAGAACGTCATGTTTTAATTTTAAATTGAAGAAATGAGAGAGCATTATATCATTGAACACTTAATCAAAGCTTGAGATTCATTAAACAGTACTTAATACTAAGCTGTGAATAAATCTTCATAAATGAAATGGAAACTAATTTCCATTTGATAAATATTAAACCAGTGATTCTATGAGTCCAGAGTGATATATTTGTGAAAAATAATTTACTTTTATAAAGATATCCCTACACAATGAAAAACTAACGTCTTTAGTCATTGAAATTGTGTGTAAAGACAGAAGTATTGCCTTGTGGATTAAAAATGAAAAGCTAACGCTAATTGTGAAAATGAATTTTTTGCTATCTTTTGTATTTGATTAAAATAAAATGAAAACTGAAAATATTCATGAATTGTTCATTTAATCACAATAAATTAGCCTTCTCTGGACTACATAAGTAGACTGAAATTTTAAAATTAATTTTATAAAAATGACTGGGATGTCTTGGACTGCTGCGTTGGACGGAGTAATCATTCCCATTTTTACATCTGGGCTGAATTCTTCAGTGTCTTCCAAGTGGCAGTAATATAGCTTTGGTTACTGTGAAGTAATCAAGTAGTGTTTTAGAGTTCAGCATTAGCAAATTAATGAGCTTTAAAATTTCATATAATAAATTGGTCACAGTGGTTTTTAGTGGTTATTGCTTCCATGTGATAGGGTTGGTATTTCCTTGTTTGTTCAAAAATATACTATTTTCCTAATATGTGACAAGTCTTTCTAATTAAAAAACTTTTCTACAGAACAAAAACTAATTCCCATTATATCGATCACTTAAACACTTGGTTATTTGATTTGGCTGTAGTGGTTGTGGTTTGGTTCAAGTCATTATTTTCAGTAATACAGTAATACTTGAGATGTGTGATTTTTCAGCCTGGGTCTGTCTATTCTCTGATAATATGTTTTGAGAAGCTTATCCATTGAATTATGTTCAGTTGGGTGATATTTTGTTAAAGTTATATTCATATTCATTTTGATTTGTCCTTTGTCTTCATTGCACATATCTGCGCAAATCTTTGGATTATTTGTTATTATTGAACTTATCTTGGTGTAAAAAATAGCCATGAAAATTTTGTATGATGGAGTCAGGATTACTTTAGACAAAAGAAAAAATCGGTACAACATACATTGTACAAACTTTCTCATATATAGGTACTAATGCGTCGTTTAGTTATCTTTACAAAATGTATATCATATGAGCCTGTTTTTAGAAAATCCAATTTTTGTTAAAGTTGCCCAAGAATAAACTAGCCCTATATTCATTCATTGAGAAAAAAGAATTACGTAGTATTATTGTAGATGTATACTCAAGTAAGTGTACGAAATTTGATCAAAATCGTTAGAGCCGTTTTTGAGAAAATTGATTTGTTGTTAAAGTTGCCTAGAATAAACTAGCCTTACATTCATTTTTTCAGAGATGTGAAATTTAGTATTATTGAAGACGTAAACTCAAGTAACTGTACAAAATTTGATCAAAATCGTTTGAGCCGTTTTTGAGAAAATCGAATTATTGTTAAAAATGCATAGAAAAAACAACTTAATTATTGAGCAATGTCAACCATTTCTATGTATACTCTGCTCAGTATGATAAAATGCCTAACGATTTTGATCATATTTCGTACAGTTACTTGAGTTTACGTCTTCAATAATACTGTATAGTTCATATTTCTCAAAAAATGAATATAAGGCTAGTTTATTCTAGGCAACTTTAACAATAATTTGATTTTCTCAAAAACGGCTCTAACGATTTTGATCAAATTTCGTACAGTTACTTGAATTTACGTCTTCAATAATACTGTATAGTTCATACTTCTCAAAAAATGAATATAGGGCTAATTTATTCTTGGGCAACTTGAACAAAAATTGGATTTTCTAAAAACAGGCTCATATGATTTTCATTTTCTAAAGATAACGAAACGACGCATTAGTATATGAGAAAGTTTGTACAATGTATGTTGTGTCGATTTTTTTATAAAGATTTTAGATAAATTATAAAAAATATAATAATTTCGTAGTCAACTGCAGATTCATTCTAATAATGCTAAAATATCATCTTGCTTCAGCTTTATAAATGTATGTTGGAGGGCTTGTATTATATTATGCTTATTTTCAGTTGAAGATATAGGTTTGGAGGAATAAATTTTATCTTAAACATGGGTTTAGAATAGAAATTCAATGATAAATCAGTTATTTTCAGCACATGCACTTGATCATTATTATCTCTTTTATCGTTTACTCTTACTCGTTTTTAATGAGATTTAGTTATGCATTGTTTTCTAGGGACACTAACTCGATTGACTAACAAAATTTGTGGTATGGTCAACAAGTCCCTGAAACTTAATTCTTACAAGAACTGCTGTATTTGGAAACAAATTAAACTGGCCTTATCAGAACTTCCCTTCTCCTTGGATAAAACAATTCCTGTAGAGGTAGTGCTCGTATGTGGATCTCTCCTTCTTCAATGGTACCTACCAGGCATGTTTAGTTTTATATGGCTGCAGTAATTTATGAAATTTCTCCTCTTGTGGACAATTTGAGATAAATTGTGAGAAATATCACTGAGATACAGATCTGCCAGACTTGTTCATTTTGAAGGTGTTATTAACCTAGTTTTTTACTTAATGAAATAAATGTCATTCGTGAATTCCTTGCTAGTTTTTCAGTCGTGAAGTCTAATATTGCAAAACATGTTTTAGAATGAGAAATGCCAATTTACAGGAATCTTATCAATGGGCATGATCAAATGAAAGGTTAATGCTAGAAGTCATTGCTCATTAAGATCATATATCATATTTTCTATTGGGGTTTGTCCATCTCTCAATCATTTTAACCACTCAAAATTTATAAATAGCTAATTGATTTATTTCCTTGGAATAAATATTTATATTAAATATTTTTCATTGAACTTGATCAGTGGGAAGTCAAGGATACATCTTATGCATAGTTCCTTAAATCCAAAATAAATGTGCATGTCAGATCATATGTGTTTATTTTGGATTTTACTCATTTCTGAAAATGGATTGGAGCACATATAGTTCTGTTCCTGAACTTGATGCACCTATGTCGTCTCTGACTGCGGCTAGCACTCAACTTCACTCTTCAGGTCGATAGCTATAGTTGGCATGAAATGACTCAAAGAAATCATTATTGTGTTGTGGCTAGAATTTGTTGTTGCATGAACTTGCATTATATAGTAGTGCACCTATATTTCCTGGAAAATGGCGCTAATATCAAAATTACAAATACAGATACTAAAAGCTTAAGATAAAAAGTAGAGTTATGCAAATGAACTTTTTCTTACCATTGTCATCCTTTTCTAAGCACTCCTTTCATCTCCTTTGCATTTTGGAGCCATAGTTTTATCAAAGTATTTTATGTAAGTTGAAGCAATCTTAGAAACTGCAGTAAATTGTAGTAGTGATTATGGATAGTGTAACATAAGCATACTGATTGTACTGTATAACATCCTTATGGACAGCTTGTTTATGACTCTCCCAATCATTCTCCACATGTGTTTCACCATCACAATTTTTGTAGATGACATACTATATCCTTGTTTTGTTGTTGGGAGGAAATTGTGATGCATTTCATGATTTCTAGCGAGTGAGCAAGGTGGGCTGAGGTTAGAGGGCATTACTTGGTGAAGTTTAATTTCAATGAACATTAAGAACTGCTACAATAATTTCTGTGTGAAGTGAAACCCCAAACCTGCAAATATTGAGGGACTACTGTACATAATTATGCTAACAACTTTTTTCCTAAACTTTTATAACAGCATTACATATGCCAAGAATCTGCTTAAATGCATTTAAATTTATGATTATCTTTGCTCTGTTGCTGAGTATATGCATATATATATATATATAATGTTTATAATATTCTATTCATTGAAGGAAGATATTAACATTCATGGGGTAGTATCCTTGGTCTGTTCTGGAATGTATTTAATAACAATTTCTGTGAAATTGTGTTTTCTGTTCCATCGTTGGAAACAAAATGAATTTCAGTCAATTATATTTCTGTAGGGATTTTCCATCAGTTACTACATATGCACTTATAATGCATATGTACTATGCTACAATACATTTGTCCTTTGTTGAAGTAAATGATTACTGAAATGCAAAATATGATATAATTTTTAGTTGATGAATTCCATAGTTGATATTATGATAGCATTCTTATTTTAAAGCATTGATTCTGACATTATATTGTTAGAATCTTAATAAAAGTCTTACATAAAGTTTGAACCTACTATTTATTGCAAGGTATTTTTCAGTTTAAAATTTTTTCCTTAATTCATGCTCAGAGTGACAGTTTCACTTTTTGTGTCATTATATTTTAATGTAACTGTGAGAATGATTCATCATTTTTATAATTATATTGTTTTAAATGAGAAGTTTAAAAGTTCCAATTTTAGAAACAAGCCATTAAACAAATGAACCAAATTGAATTCAAAATTTTGAATTTTTATGGTTACTTGGCTCTTTAAGTAAAAGTTTAATAATGTCTTATTCCAGTATCATTATTTGGATACTTCAGTTCATGAAAATTTGGATTTGTTTTTGACTGTCTTACCAAAGTAAATGCCCTAATTTATTTCAAATTATTTATGAACGGTATCCTGAAACACCTGAAATTGTTATGTTCAAGGTTCAAACTTCAGTCGCGGAGTCCTGGAAGACGTGGTGGACTAAGCACAATTACAGCCTTCCAACCCTTTTCTAACAACCTGTTGAGGTACCAACCAGAAGATATTATTAACTCGGTAATTTGTGAACAATGTTAAAAGGGAGGCATCCCCTCATGTGGCTATTTGTATTCGCTTCGGGATAACTGTTTGTCTATATTAATAGCTTTCACATAATGTTTAATGCCCCCTATTATCCTGCATCTCGTTGTCTGAACAAGTGCATGAAATGAAATGTCAAAGGTGCTGGGACAGTGATATTAAGAAATGCAAGGTATTGAATTGAATACAGTAGATACAGTTGTATTATTATTAATTCATGTGAAAGTATTTCATTTGTTTGGTTTAATTCTTGAAACATCGAGAGTTAGTAGTTTTAATTTCCCAAGCACTCCTCCAGTATTTGATCTGTTCAAAGGGACCATGATAAGAATATGAAATTGTATATTTTTTAAAGGTTTTAGTTGCAGGATAGGTTGAAATTGTCTTTTCAACCAGATGTTCCTGAGGATGTTTTATTAGCAATAATTGAAAATTTCATAGTTTTCATGAAGTAGCTATTATTTTTAAATATTTGGTGAAAATTCCTTCTGGTTGATTGATTTTTCTCAAATTCATTTAGCTATTGTTTTCTAGTTTTAATTGAGTTGGATTTTGCAGTTAGAGTAAATTTTGCCAGGAAAAAGAAATGAAGATGTAATTGATAAGGTTTGTTTCATTTTCTCACAATTCTGGCATAATTAGGGAGTTTGAATATCTTACTTTCTCTTGAAAATAAATAAACCAAAAAAAAATCCAGTTATGTTGCATGTTGAAAGTTAAATTTGTTTTTGGAAATATCATTGTTCAGGGTTGCAAATTTTTAATGGTCTGAGTACAGGAGGATGAATTGTACTCGTACATGTAGTTGAAGATTTTGTTACATCATATTTAAAGAGAATGGGAGGTGTGTATCTATTCTGCTTGATCTCAAATGCCTGTAACCTGTTTCATGACTTAACTGGTGGGTGTTCTGTAAGCTGCGTGCTTCAAAGTTCTCTCTCTCTCTCTTTGCAAGTTTTAATCTGAAGTCTATGCATTTTGCAGTCTACTTATACTCTTGTACATTGTTAAAATTAAAAATCTAAAAATATGTTCTAATAAATTTGAATGTTTATTATTTTTCACTTTTTATTAATTAAGAAATGGAACAACAATCCCTGAAAATTAAAAATATGAATTTTATTAATGTCAAAATAAAACTATTTATATAAGTGCAGTACGGCAAGCACATCATTTTTATCAAAATTACAGAAAATTAAACATTTTTCATTAATGTGAAATATCTTACAGCTATTATAGAACATAATAACAATTTGTATTGTCATTAATTGATTTGATCAGGTGTTCCCAAATTGTGGCCCACAGACCAACTGAGTCACGTGAACTTACAAGAGGAGGACCAGGCATCGATGTCACGAACCGTGACCATACTTCACTGGTAGATAGAAGGATAAAGATAAACAGAAACATGTCTCGGCTTTTGGTGCCATAGATACTAGTTTGCAAGTAATCGGGGGTCAAAGTTTTTTGAAGATTACTGCACCCCTTAAAACCTCAGCAGAGAGTGAATTGTTAGGTTGTCAGGATGGTCAAGTGTCTAAGGCGCTAGACTACAAAGCTGATGTTTGTTGTTTTGAGGTTCGAATCCCTATGCTGGCATTTTTTTTAATCTTTTACAATGAAGTACATACTGTTTGGGATAAGTTTTATTCTTTTCTGAAAAAATGCCTTGGATTATTATTTTAAGAAAAACAAATTATGCAATTCATGCACGGTAAGCGTATGCGTGAGAGGAACAGTTCCTCTTGCTTACATAATGCATATTCATTAACAATTAATTAAACTTATAAATGAATTTTAAAGCAGTAGTATGTTGAACAGCAGGAAGATATAGCTACCAAAATATTTATTATTTTGAAAACATATTTTATTCTAATGGAGAGAGGACTAACAAAACCCACTGGATATGAAAAAGATCATTGTTCATACCACGTATACTAAAAAAGTAGACACACTAACAAAGACTGTTATTCATCACAAACATAAAAAAACATTAACCACCTAATTAATATAAATACATTGCACATGCGCATAAAAGTGGCTGTGTGCTAGGTTCATTTATTGTACACCAATAATTGAATTATTAGTAATCAGTATTTCTACTTTTCATTAATCACTTTCCGACGAACTGTCCTCACCAGCACATAATTTTGGGTGGTACTTGTCATAAAAACAAGGAAAACAAAGAATGGCCACACACCTAGCACATTTTATGAAACTTTTCTCACCACATTTGCAATCATGACTGTGTAGTTCGTTGGAGAAACACAACTCATTGACGTTCATGAACACACTTCTTCTTTCCACAAGTTTGAAGGCTTACCACGCATACTGCAGCATAGGTGTGAAGCGTGGTGCAGAGAGCTGGTGATGTAGCAGTGAGTGGATTCTGATAGCATCGTCATGCTAGCTGATTTCTCGCCTCTCTTGAAGAAGATATGTAGAATTTTGGATGGTCAGTAAACTGTTTCACTTGCCTATAGAAATAGATATCGCATGGCTGACACAATGGCATACATTTGGGTGGTATAACCTTTAGTTTGCAGGTTGGTACATCATTTTCATCAACGAATTTTTCGTCGTACATGGCTCCATTTGTTTGACACCTCAAGAATCTGTTATCAGCAAGAAGTTTCTATTCCTGACAAGGTTTTAGTACTTTCTGAAGAAATGATTGGAACAGGATTGAAGTCAATTTTCCTGATTTGGAAGAGGTGAAAAATACATTTCCATACTCTACCTGTAATTCCTCAACTTTTTCACCCACTCTCAGAGCACATTTGCCAGCTGGTTCTTGCATACACAAAAACACTACTGGCAGTTAGCGCGTATTGTGCTGTATAGGAGTGAGTTATTTTATTCATGTCTTTTACTGCAAGATGCACCGATTTTTCCCCTTTATGGAATAATGTGCATGAATTGTGTAATATGTTTTTCTTAAAATAATAATCCAAGGCATTTTTTCAGGAAAGAATAAAACGTACCAAAAAGTACTTCATTGTCAAAGATTAAAATGCCAGCATAGGGATTCGAACCTCAAAACAACAAGCATCAGCTTCGTAGTCTAGCGCCTTAAGCACTCGACCGTCCTGACAACCTAACAATATACTCTCCGCTAAAAGATTTTAAGGGGTGCAGTAATCTTCAGTAAACTTTGACTATATCATATTGTGCTATATAGGAGTGAGTTATGTTATTCTTATCTTTTACAGCAAGATGCACCGATTTTTCCCCTTTATGGGATAATGTGCATGAATTGCATAATTTGTTTTTCTTAAAATAATAATCCAAGGCATTTTTTTAAGAAAAGAATGAAACTTAAACCAAATAAAGAAAAACCGCGAACAGACAGACCCACAGACAGACAGACGACATTGCGGAAATCACTTTTTCGGATTCAGCGACACCCAAAACATATATTTCCATAAAAATCTCGAGGTCGAATTTTTTCGCGATAATAATACTTTCTCGATACTTCGTATGAGAAAGTAAAAAATGCCAGCATAGAGATTCGAACCTCAAAACAACAAGCATCAGCTTTGTAGTCTAGTGCCTTAGATACTTGACCATCCTGACAACCTAACAATACACTCTCTGCTGAGGTTTTAAGGGGTGCACTTATCTTCATCATCATCGTCCGTTGACAGGTCCGTGATTATTCTAGGTTAAACTTGGTTCTCCATATACTCCTATTTTCCGCAGTTTTCTTCATTTCTTGATAGCTCTCTTTCCCTTTCAAGTCGTCTACTAGCTGAAACCTTTTCCTACCTCTTTCTCTTTTTCCATCCAGTTTTCCTTCTAGCACTTCTTTAATCATGGACTCTCTCCTCAGGTAATGCCCAATCCAGTTCGTCTTCCTCTTTCTGATAGTCTGTATAATCGTTTGCTTCTCTCCTATTCTTCATAGTACTTCCTCATTTTTCACCCTGTCTGTCCATTTTATCTTCAGCATTCTTCTCCATGTCCACATTTCGAAGCTTTCCAAGTATTTAATATCATTTTTCCTTAGCGTCCATGTTTCTGCTCCGTACAAAGCTATACTCCATACATAGCATTTTATCAACCTCTTGCGGATTTCCTGCTTTATATTTCCCGTTAGCAGGAGTTTCTTTCTTCTGAAAGTGGCTTTTACTTTTGTTATTCTAGTCCTGATTTCATCTGTACATTTTGCTTCTCTCGTTATGATGCTTCCAAGGTATTTATAATCTGAAACTTGTTCTATTGGCTTTCCTCCAATACTTATGTTAAAATTTTCTTCTTCTTTACTTGATATTCGCATAACCTTGGATTTTTCTGTATTAATTTCCATACCGTATTTTCTACCTGTTATCACTAGTCTATTTATCATTTTCTGGAGTTCCTTTTCCTTTCTTGCTAGAAGTACTTGATCATCCGCGTATTTCACTGTTCTTATAATCCTTCCTCCGATTTTGAAATCTCCCGTGCCTTCTAACGCTTCCTGCATTAGTCTCTCTCCATATATATTGAATAGAATCGGCGATAGACATCAGTCCTGTCTTACTCCTCTACCGATATGTACTCTGCTGGTGTCTGTATTCTCCAACCTTCTTATACATACATCTATAAAATAAAGTGTTTGTATGTTTTTTTATAGCTTAGCAACTATGCATGTAGAAACAAGAGAAAGGTATCATTTTAACCGGAATAACAAGTACGGTGGTGTAGTAAGGTTTTTATATCCATTTGATTGACCTTTCTAATTTTAAAAAATATTTTCTTTTTTCATTTGAATAACATAGGGACGAGTGCAGCACATTTTTCATTTGAATTTTAAAATTACTTAGAAACATAGTACAAACTTGCGACTTGAATGAACTATGAAGAAGAACTATGAAGAAAAGAAGTTTATTTTTATTGAAGACAGAATCCGAATCCTGATCGAATTAGCATAAAAATGCATTTAGAATCAATAAAATACGTGATTTTATCAGTTTTATTACAATACCCATTATAAGCTACCATGACAACACCCATTGTCGCCGAAATTGAGAGTCCAATGCATTTATGTTGGAAAATTATTAACGTAATATCGTTTCTGTGTGTTTTTTTCTTTGTTTACATGACAACCTAATATTTGTTGATTATAATTAAAAGATTACTAATAAATAGTTTTTAATGATATTTTCATGTGGTGTAGAGTTCTCCAAAGCAAGATGTTTTTAAAACTATGTAAGTAACTTAAATAATTAGATGTAGATTTTCCACAAATTATGATTGGATAAATCGTTTCATTGTTTCCAAAGTATTGTTGAAGTAAACAATTTTCTTGTATCAGAACGCGTGGATGAGAGAATCGAGCTAATGGTCTGAGGGTAATATTCACTCTGTGATTCTTAAATGTTCTCTATTTACTTTTTTGTCTTTCATTAAATTAAATCATTTCATAAGGTCCTTTGTTCATTTATTTTTGTTGATTATTGTGGTCTTGTTGGTTTTACTTACAGTTTTCATTTTGAAGAAATTGTCATGAAACTTCGCATAGGTATATAATTTTACTCTGCAGGTAACATAGGCTATATGGCGATAAAAATTGCGAAGAAAGAAACACAAAGTATGGCATAGAGTTCTCCAAAGAAAACTGTTTTTAAAACTATGTAAGTAACTTAAATAATTAGACATAGATTTTCCACAAATTGTGATTTTCAAACCTTTGAATATATCGTCACAAAACTTTGCTTTGGTAACTAATTTTATCCTTCGGATAACATAGGCTACATGGCGATAAAAAATTTGGGGGGAGGAGAAGAAAGTGTGCTTAATTCAATAATTATTTTCCCATAAGTTTACACATAATTTTTGATTTTTCAGTGCATTTTCTTCTTTCATTCATCTAAATAGGTAATTGTGAACAGGTTTTCTTCATTTTTGCTTTATTCGACAGTTAAAACTGTGTACTATCATATTCTTACGATGTTTACATGTTACACAGTCAAAGTTTTAGATTCAATAAATCCGTTGAAATTCAATGGGCAGTTCTGTTAGTCTTCAATAAACTTTAACCCCCGATTTCTAATGTCTATGGAGCCGAAAGCCGAGACGTGTCTGTTTATTTTTTCCTTCTATTCACCAGCGAAGTTTGGTTACGGTTCGTGACATCGATGCCTGATCCTCCTCTTGTTAGTCCAAGCAGCTCGTGACTAATTTTATAGAATATCTTTAACATATAACTCATTGGTGCTCAAACTGTGGCCCATGGCCTATATCCAGCTCATCAAATGTTTTAATCTGGCCTGCCATTAGTTAAATAATTAAAGAGCAGTGTAAAAAATGAAAAATAGAAAATTATAAAAAAATATATTTTGTCTTTATCCCTCTATTTCCATAATAGATAAAACATTAAAACAAATCAGGTAATATTGACCCATTACTAAACCCAACACTTTCCTGAAATTATTCTTCAAGCATTTTGAACTGATGTGGCCTGCCATAAATGTAGTAATGGGTTATGAGCCGAAAAGTTTGGCTTTGATGATCACGTCTGATTATCAGTCATTTTAATTATTTCTTTGTGATAATTTAGTCTGTCATGAAGTCATTTCTTATGTACATATGAGGATTGTTGATGGGGTCATCAATTAGGTTTCCCAAATTATTTGGAATTTCTTTATTAAATGCAGTATAAAGGTATAGAGTTTACTACATTCCTGATACCTATCAATGCATTCAATATAAGATGGCAAAATATTTGCTAGATATGCTCTTCTACCAACTCCACAAGCAGATTATTATGGTAGACTCTCATGCAACACGGTAGTTAATTCCTGAAAATGGCAGTTTGGAGAAAATGTGCTGCATGAATTAAATTACTCATGGGGAAAATAGGGTTTAGTTGACAGAGTTTAGGAAGTTACATACAGTTGACTCTCATTGTGTGCAATTTTGTTATTCGTGTATCTGGGGTTCCATTTCGGCATCATAAGGAGCATCACTATCCCTGTCAGTGTCTGCTGTGGAATCTTCCAAGCATGCCCAATGAGTCGCCTTCAACTTAAGCCTGAGAACCTGCCATGCCTGAAGAAGTTCCTGTGAAAAAGACTTCATTCAGTTTTTTGCATCTGCTGGTGATTTGGTTTTCTGTAAAGATGTCCATGGGCTCATGGCTGCTTTAGGACAAGAGCATAAAACCGACCAATGGCGACTCTTCATAGATTCATCAAAATGGAGTCTGAAGGCAGTTCTCCTACACAATGGCAACAAATTTCCTTCCGTACCAGTTGCTCATGAGATGCACATGAAGGAAACTTATGAAAATATGCGGGAACTACTTGATAAAATTGATTACAATAAATACACTTGTAATATATCCGGTGACTTAAAATTGATATCTCTCTTATTATATATGCAGTCAGGATATACAAAGTACTGCTGCTTCATTTGCGGGTGGGATAGCAGAGCTAAGGATAAACATTATTAAACATTTGGAAAAACGTCAGACCTTAGTTCCTGGACAAAAAAACATTTCCCATCATCCACTAGTTGATAGCAACAATGTTTTATTACCACCACTCCACATTAAACTTGGCCTAATGAAGAACTTTGTCAAAGCAATGAATAAGGATGTTCCTGGGTTCCTGTATCTAAGGAAAAAGTTTCCCCAATTAAGTGAGGCAAAAATCAAGGAAGGAATTTTTGTCAGGCCTCAAATTCAAGACATTATGAAGGACAAGAGTTTTGATATTACTCTGAACAAAACTGAATCAGCAGCTTGGACAGCGTTCAAGGATGTCTGCACTAATTTTTTAGGGAATTATGAAGTCTCCAACTACGAGGAAATAATACAAAGACTGCTTCAGTCATACAAAGAAATGGGATGTCACATGTCTCTTAAGCTTCACTACCTTCACTCCCACTTGGATTTTTTCCCCGAGAACCTAGGAGCTGTTAGCGATGAACATGGGGAGTGTTTCCATCAAGACGTTTCTGTGATAGAAAAGCGGTATCAAGGAAGATAGAGTCCTACCATGCTTGCTGATTACTGCTGGGGTCTTACCAGAGACATGCCAGAGGCATCATATAAGCGACAGTCTTCAGCAAAAACATTTTAATCCTGTAATACCAGGTAAGAAACAAAAAATGTTTTTTTAAATAAAATGGCGTGTTTCTTTGTTGTTGAGGGTGATAGAAAAAATCTGTTAGTAGATCTGTAATCAGCATGAAAAAACAGTCCAGAATCAAGTGTCATATGTTAGGAAACAATTTTTCGAAAAAAAATTGTTGTTCAGTGTAATCGGCATAACTATCACAAATATTAGCTTCTCTCGAGTGATTGTTTCTAGACAGAGGAGCTAAAGTTTCAGACACTACTGTTCCTCTTGGAAGAGCTCTCCAAGATCCTGGTGCTGCACAAGTAATTCAGAGCCGTTATGTAAGACACATGCGTTTAGATTAATGGTGTCTGTTTTTTCCAGTAAGATGGGTATTGGCTTCTCGAATATTCTAAAACGAGGTACCATTATCCCGAAAGCGTTCTCGACAATGCGACAAGCCCGAGACAATCGGTGTAAATATTTTTTGTTTCTGAGAAAGTGGTCCCATCCGAGAAAACGGTTTCATAATATCTTTTCTTAAGAGAAATTCATCATCTTTGACAAAACACGCCTTTTGAGGTATATTTAATGTTTGAAAGTAATGCTTCATTAAAAGCTGAATTTTTAAATATGGACGAGTCATTCATACGTCCGCTAGTTCTCACATGTATGTAGATGAAACAGTAGTTAGCGTCATCTGCAGTAAATAACTATGCTATAAGTTCCCTTATAATTGTAGTAGTCCCAAGCACCATGCAGAGGATTTCTATATGTATGTGCTTCCCATCTAGTGCACCACAGCATAATAGAAAGTTCCATCGCTCCAGGAATTTTCTCTATACTGATTTCCATTGTTTAGCTGTATTTGGCACTTGGGAAGAATGATTAATGTTAAAACTGTTGTTTTTATTTAAGGATAATGCACAAGTGTCACAATCACCATCAGAACCTAACAAGCTGGGTGAAATTTCAATGTTCAATGATGTGGATGAGCCAAGGTATGAGGGTGAAGGAATTGCAGGGGCTCCAAGAAAAGAGTTTAGATCTCCCAAGAAGAGACCTTGCAAAATACATCGACCTTCAAGCAAAATTGCAATTGAACAGGTTATCGAAAAATTGGATGCCATCGTTAGCACTGGTAAGGAAGACGAATTTGACACATTTGGGAAACACGTAGATAACCAGCTAAGGCAGCTACCTCTAAAGCACGCGTTAATGTTCCAGATAAAATTCAGTCATTTTTGACAGAAGAAAGAATTAGGGCTTTGTCCAGTGACAATTTCTCCAGCCCAAGTCACAGTTCATACATATGGGAGTCATCAAATGTTTTGGGAAGTGGTGGAACCATCTCTGTTGAGAATTCTGAATCACAAGGAAGGGACATTTTGTCTGAAGCTCTTGGGTCACTGAGTTATGTAAATTACTAAGGTTCCTTTTTATTGTTCTTAATTTTTTATTGTTATTTTAAGTTCCGATTGCTAAATGCCATCTAAGGGAAAACAATTTTCAGTTTGGAAATTAACATCTGAATTATCATTTATTATAATAAGGAACCTTATTATTTTTTCCTTGACAAATAAACAATAAATGTCTGCTTTATGAAGAAATAAATTTTTTCTTATATTGTTGTAATAGTTTTGTTCACACTTACCTTAATATTATCTTGAAGGGCTTCATATGTAGCATCCAATACTTCTTTCAAAAAAAGTGATATTGTGCACTTGGACACTCTGTACAAGGTTGCTAGAGACGAATATCTGTCACCTGTAACCAGGAATCTCAAAACTATTTGAAGTTTCACTCTTGCTGGCAATGCTTCTCGCAACTGGATATCTCTTTGAATTATTGGAGACACTTTTTCCAGAAGTGCTTCAAATTGAACTGAAGTCATTCTCAAATGATTTTTAAAAGACTGGATCTTCCATTGATAATTCCTTTAGCAAACAGTCTGATATACCATACATTTGACTTTGTATAATCCACTGCCTGGCCCACAAACGCCTTCTCTTTTTCTGTCTTAGTAATACATGATGCAATTCATCAGCCAAAGCACTACAAATCAATTGGACACCTACGCAAAGTACTGCACTGTTCACCATTTTAATTCATACTGCTGAATCGACTAGTAGAACAGTGTACTAGTGTAAACGCTATCACCTTCCAGCCTTGCCGCACGATTTCCATTGATTAATGGCCGTGCGGCCCAGATCGACCAGAGTAAACTTGGCTTTACAAGCTATTGGGTGCTGTTCCCTTCAAACTAGTTCCCTTTGGACTTCATACATCAATTCCACAATTTTTTCCACTTCCTGTTCCTCTGAAGGCACTTCCACCTTCATCTGAGTCACCTAACATAGACACCCATTTGTCAGATAACTCATTGAGCCAGCCATTTTATCCAGACCCATTTACTATAGTTAAGATCAGTGATGAGCTGAAGCTCCTGCCAGCTTGTGCAAGCCGGTTGTTAATTTTTTCTGAATTTATGAGCCGGCTGTTAAATTTTTAGAAAATATGAAAATGAATTGATCTTTGAACTTTCAAATACATTTTGCCCTATCTGACAGTTACCGACGGTGATTGAAATGGAATTCATTATGAACTTAACAGTTTATTGGTGGAACGGTATTACTAAATTTCTGATGAAACAGAACTACATTTTGGATGCGTAATGAAACGCAGCGATCTTGTGACCCTGACTTCCTGCTATGGTTATCCAAATTTCCTTGACTTTTTTTTAGAGAGCCAATTCTTAATTTTTTCAGTTCATCACTGGATAAGGTGCACTAAGAAACTCCATGGAAGTACATAAAAATGTATACTAGGTCAGTTATACACATTTAAGACAAGTGAGATGTGAGATGGTAACGTATATTCCCCCGAATATATGTTACCGCAATATACGTTTTCCCGCGATTTACACTTTTTTTAAAGGTCCCGTTTTCGTCCCATTCATTTTAGTACTACAGTTTCCTGCAATACATGCATCGTAAAAATAACCATTCCTACATTTTACGCACATTTCACTCAACCTTATTTTTGTTTTATTGGCATTTCACTGCAAACAACCTATAGTTTATTTATTTATTTTTTATTTTTTTATTTTTCAATAGCTCTTAAACAGCACATATACGGGCTTTTACAAAGAGGTTTTAACAGTAACAAAGACAAACATACAGAAAAACAACATCACAACACCCATGCCCGAAGCGGGATTCGAACCCGCAACCTTTGGGTTAGAAGGCAGGTGCTCTGCCTACCAGTCTAACCCGGCCGGCATTCATTGAAAAGACGATAGTGAACACGTTGGTTAAAAGTGCCAATATGATAAAATAACGCTTTTTACGTTTTTCCTTGATTTAATGCCTGGATGTGCTGCCATTTTCCAACTTGATGAAACTACATGACAGTCGCTGTCGCACTGTTTACATGACAGTTTCCTGATAGTAGCTACTGCGATAACAGCTGTCGTGTTTTACAGTCACCGTTGAAACAAGACAAATGCATTAAAAAATTTTATTATTTATTATTCTCTTCAATAAATTACCATGTCAACTCTTAAAACTTATTTTCTTCCTGATTTCGGAGAAACAATCGTAAATCAATGCTGCCGATATTCAACTGTTATGAGAAAAATGGAATTTCGCAGACCGGCAACATTCAGTGGACCATTGATTTAGAAACACTGTTTTGTTCATTTTCGTTAATAATTATCTATATCTAGATAATTATTAACAACAATTGTTGAAGGTACCCTTACATCTTGTAGGAGGAACGGGAAAGCCTTATCCAGGCAGGATCAAGTTTCATGCCACTTAACTCTTTGCAGAATGGCATTCTGTTCTTATAACGTTATGTGAAAATTTCACTCTTTGTTAACGGTTGTTGAGTGTTAATGGATGCCGAACTAATCGCTTGCTAACAATATCTCTTATATCTCTTTAGTGGGAAGCAGTTTAAAAACCAAATTTTCCTTTTCGTATGTCTTAATTGTTGGATGATGGTGAACGAAAATTAAAGAATAGTTTTTCTGAGATCTCCTAGGTTGTAGAAGCAAATTGACATTAACTGCATTCCTTTTCAACATACAGTATGTTGATAAAATGTTTTAACGAAGCATTTTAAGTCCCCATGTTTTTTCAACAATTTCAATTCTTTCTTCTAAAACAAAGGCTGCTTGAAAAATGACCAGATATCTTATATTGAAAAAGAAGAAGGTTTGAGTTCCTGGAATGAAAAGGTTGCATCACTAGTTCATCATTCACTTATTTAAAATTTTACTCTTTTCATGATTCTACAAAACTCGAACCACTATTTTACACTTTTGTTTTATAATTACATGACAAATCACCACTCTTCTAATTATTTCACACAATATTTTAAACCTTGAAAAAGATTGTCATATTTAAAACAATCAAAGTCATTAATAAATGCTGAACCTTGTAGCAAATCTTACATCCTATCCTATGCTAGAAGGCTCCATTACACACTGACTTCTTGATCTATAGTGTGTTCCACCTTAAAGTTTCAGTATGGTTTCAAACGGCATCGCTTCTCCCCTCTCCTGCAGACTTAAAAATCCAGTCGCCCCATCCTCCTGTACGGCACCAGGATTGCCAAATCTCACTAAAAATTTAAAGTTGCATTAAAATAAAAATTTTAAATTTCTAATTGTGCTATTTTTAATGCAGAATCTGATGATATACTTTTAAATTAAAACTAAAAATTATTTTCTATACAAAATGTGATAAACAATATTTGATCTGAAATGGACATTTTACGGTCACGTTTGTTTCAATCGATGATGTATACGTTTTCTTTTACACTAATGTAATGCAGTTTTTTGCATTAGGTTCAGGAATGTTTAGGGATCGTAATGGTACTACTAAAAGTTTAATAAATTGATTTTAAATATTTGTTTTCAGTATTTAATTATAGAAGTTTCTTCTGCACCTTCCAGCCTGACTTGAAAAAGTTTGTCTGTGAGAAACTTTTTTATTTTTAGAGATACTTTTATGGTCTAAGTGAGAAAGTTGTAGGTAAATGTTTGAAGTTATTTTTAGTGCATCCAGATGTGGGGTTGGGTCGCCAAGGGGAGGGTGAATAATGTGAAAGTTTTATTGCGGTCCAGTCAAGGGTTGGCAGTTGACCCTCGCCCGCTCTTCCCTCAGTTATGACTCAGCAGTTGGACTATCTTGCACTTTTGTCGTTTTGTCTGCTCATAAGTTTGCAGGCAAGTACTTAGAAATTTTACCAGTTTTATTGTGTATTGCAAATTATTTGCTTTAACAATTCTACTAAACGTTTTCAAACTGAAGTGTGTAATACGGTTCAAGTGTAGAGATACATTGTGTTTGCAGGTTTTATGTTTATAGTGTCCCCTTTATGAAAATACTGTGTATTGTGGCGGTTTTTGTGAGAAGATGGATGTCTCAACGAGGAAAAGAAAGCAAGGTGAAAGAATCAGGAGTAAGGAAAAACAAACAATATTAAATGTTCTTAGTAGCTGCCTCAATGAGTCGAATGAAAGCCTGTCATCTGCAGTTAGTAGGATGAGCAAGCTATGTGGTGGTTCTCAGAGGACAATTTACAAGATTAAAAAAGAAGCAAATGAAGGAAAGTTGAAAACACCCTCGAAAAAAAGAAAATTGGAATGGCCTAGGAAAGATTCAAGAAACCATACATACAATGATTTCTATGTCTCGGCATTAAGAAAAAATGTTCACACGTTTCTAAAAAAAATTTGCCTCCCACTCTAAATTCAATCCTAAAAGTAATGAATGAAGAGGATCTACCGAAAATAACCAGGACCACCCTCTACCGACTTCTCCACGATGTTGGATTTGTGTACAAGAGGTGAGGAATTAAAAGTATTGCAGCGATTTTCCCCACAACTCCGCACTTAACGAAGCACTTATCGAATAACGCGACGAAAACGCAGAAAATCGCAGAATATCGCTGCTTTGTTATCGGTGTCTTTGTCATCGGTGAAGAGAACGCCAAACGCCCCCGCCGAATGGCTGCTCCCACACCAACGCGCTTTATATAGGGCGAATATTACCCCTATTTCCCATTCCCTCCTTTTCGTAGGGTTATATCACATAATCAGGAAATTAACCAATACGAAGTCGAGGAGTCGCCCATTTAAGCTACCCGCCGAACCCCCCCCCCTCGAACGGCGACACGAGACGAGAGTGGCCGTCGAGAGAACGAAGGCAGACCACTGGAATATACGGAGAGCGGGGTGTCGCCGCGTTGAGCGAGAGTAAGAGAGAGAGAGACGAGTGACAGAGACAAAAGCGAGATGAGTTGTTCCTCGCAAGGGAGAGTGTGAAAAGTTTCCTGTCGGACAGACGGTAACGATAAGTGACAGTTTCTGAAGTGGTTAAGTGTTGTTAATACTTTATTTTACTTTATTATGTGTACGATATAGCAGTTAGTTAGAGCCGTATGTGGCTTTGATTTTTGGTCGCCACAGTATCTTTCTGGAACGTGATGACATCATTAGATGGCGCCATGAATATTTAAGAAAAATAAAAAAATATAGAACAGAGAATAGGGATATAATTTATACCGATGAGTCTTGGGTTAACGTAGCTCATTCTATACTAAGAGAATGGAAAGACTCCACCACAAAAAGTATTCGGCAGGCTTTTCTGGAGGGCTTAACTACAGGGTTGACGGCTGCAACAGCTCGAGGTCTAAGGTATGCTTTAGGACACGCTGGAAATGAGAATGGGTTTATATCGGGTGCTGAACTTACTTTTTTATATCACAAAAACACTGCTCATGTTGATGAGGAAATGGACGATGATACATATGAGAAATGGTTTTCAGAGCGACTTATAACTAACTGCCCCCAAAATTCAGTAGTAGTGATTGATAATGCAAAGTACCATTCAAGAAGAATCGAAGCTATCCCCACCACCTCTTGGCACAAGCATGACATAAAAAATTGGTTAAGTGACCATGGCATACGAGTGGAAGAGGACTTATTGAAGCAGGAACTTCTGCATTTAGTCATTCAAAATAAAGCAAAATATGAAAAGTATAAGATCAACGAAATGACTAGAGAAGCTGACTTTGAGGTATTGAGATTACCACCTTATCATTGTGAACTAAATCCAATTGAAATGGTCTGGGCCCAACTTAAAATCTTTATAAGACAAAATGATACTAGTTTCAACAAGAAGGATGTTCTATTATTAATTAAGAAAGGATATGAGCGAATAACACCAAATTACTGGTCCAATTATATTGAGCATATAAAAAAATAGAAGACGAAATGTTGACAGCCGATCTACTTCAAGACGATGTCGATAGTTTGATAATCCAGCTTACATCATCATTATCATCATCAACTTCACAGCCTTCATCTCCTTCCACGGAGTTGGCCAAACCAGGTCCTTCAGGATTTCAGACATTTGTGGAAGGAGTTGCACCGTTAGACACATCAGAAAGTGATTAAGGTTAGTGAAATAATAAAGTATTTCTTATATGAATAAAATATTCCAATTTGCAATGTCTGGCAGGTAAAAATTTCCTCAATTGCAACAATTTCCATTATGTATAGTGATCAGCATAAAATAATCCAGTTCTTGTTTTTACTTAGGGATTTTGTGAGCAATTATTCTCGTACAAACATGCTTTCCTATTTTCCTCTGATCACATTACATATAATCTTTGTATGTGCGAGGAAGTAAATCCAAAAATAAGATGTGGACACAGTGTATCTCCGAACTCGCATTTCTCCAATTAACTATGCTACCATTTTACATTGTTTGGGTGCTTTTTTCGCGAATTAGCTTAGAACATAAAATGGATATTTAAAATGCCCTACAACTTTTATTCTATACATTTTTCTCTAAACGAAATATTTATCGAGTTGTGCATAAAAATGCAAATGGCAACTACAATGCAAATTTATTATTTACAATGTAAACTATGCATTTAAAAAAATACAAGTATGTACTATTAAAATTTTTATTTATGATTTCAATAACATTTCAAATAAAATTTTTGTTTGGGAAAAATATATTTTTAATTTTAAGACAGTTTACGGCATAATATATCTTGCTGTTGTTAAGGAAACGTTATTTATACTATAATAGCCCAGGTCCATTGGTTGGTTGGTCATGCTTTCATGCTGGCCGATATAGAGCGTTTTAACAAACTTCCTGATTAGGTAGAAGATTGAAATTTGGCAAAGATGCTTGATTAACATATTTTAAGGTAATGACAAAAATAAATCTCCAAAAAAGTCCTGGGTTCGACTCCAAGGAAGACATTTCCATTTTCCGTAAGGTAACGTAAAAATCCATTTTTTGATCTGCAGGCTTTTATTGTTTTGGAAATTAAAATTAGAAGGAATTAACCTATGATCTTCAAATCTGAACCATTTTGAAGAAAAAATTACAAAGTTTCTTATTCTGTTCATCTTTTTCCACATACAATTCGAAATCGCTGATGTTATACGTTTAATTCACATATTTTGTGGAAATATTGCCATTTTAACGGAATGTTGCCTTGACTACCAATTATATTGTTAGACCTCAAAATCCTATTGTTGTATCAATCCTTATGGGTGTAAGCATGCTCTGAATGCTTTTAATATGAGATAGGGAGGGAGAGAGAGGGATGGTAATGCAGGGGGAGAGAGAGAGGGAGAGGGAGAAAGGAAGGAGAGAGTGGGAGGGGGAGGGAGGGTGGAAAAGAGAGGGAATGAGGGAGAAGGGGTGGAGAGAGGGAGGGGGAGTGAGGGGAAGAAGGGAGGGAGAGAGAGGGAGGGAGACAGACATTCTTACATTTAAAAGACAGAGAGAGGGAGTGAGGGGGAGAAGGGAAGGAGAGAGTGGAAGGGAGGGGGAGGGAGGGGAGAGGAGAGAGAGGGAGAGAGAAAGAGGGGAAGGGAGGCAACTATTTTAAGGTTAACTAAAGATATCCCATCATATTGATGGGCAATTATGCTAGTTTAACGTAATTAATCCCTCACGAGTGTATTACATTTAAATCAACCCCATCCCACAGGTCGAAGGACATTTAACGCATTAACTGGAGAATTAATTTTTCTTATCTTTCAGCTTGTGGGGAATTATTTCTTTCAAATAATTTGAATTTCACTTTTTCTTTATCTATTTGTTATAATATGATGTTATGTGAAGTTGGTAAAGAATATTTTACAATATTACCAAACTTACGCCATTTGTAAATTTATGAAATTCAATCTTTTCTTTAATTAATCATTTATTCAGAAATTGTCGCATTTTTATCATGAGTGATTTTTCTAATTATAAAACATTAAAAATATATTTTTTAATTTTTCTACTATTTTGACATTTTCGCAAGGGTAGGTAACTTTACATCACAAGATACAGGAGTACCTCAGACTGGCTTAGACAACCGAACGCTAGCACAGAAAAAATAAATCTAAGTGCATAGGAAAACAAGGGCATTTCAAAGGGATTCTATTCTTTTAAGCTCCTTTCAGCTTTCACTTTTATGAGGGTTTTGGGACTGCCGGAGTGTTTGGGCTTCTATAGAAGCCACGTGTGCAACACGCGGTACGTAGCGAGAAATTTTACTACGCAGTACAGGCGACTCCCGAGTCTCGTTGGGGATGCGTTCCTGAAAACGTGTTCGAATCTTGAATATTCGAGTGTCGAACGCAGTTTTTCCATATACTTGCATGTTATAATCGGGGGATACATTCCCGCATCTCGGGAAAAAGTCTCCCCTCACGTTCTATAAAGATAAAATAACATTACTAATATGTTAATACAACAATATTAAATTAGGAGTAAATTATATAATAAATATTTTTAATGTATAACTTATTTTTTGCACTAAAAAGAAAAAATAAATTTGTTTCAAACTTCAAAGATAGATGTATGCAATATGCTTTACAGACAACCCGGTCCGGATCGCGCGAGTCGTTTGTTACAAATGGCTCAGGCGAGCTGGATAACATAACTGCATACATCTATCTATACATACAACTATTTATCACAGCGAAATTAATATAAAAGTTATTTAAAATGTACAAAATAACTTAAGAATAAAGAAACAATGAAATTAAAAATATTTTCATAGCTTAATTCATTTTCAACTGCGCTTACTGGACTTGGTTTATTAATTGAGAACTTGGAAGATTTTAGTTGGAAGAAGAGGAGCTATTGGGTGGGGAACTGTTTATTGTTGTTATCAAATTACCTGAATTTATCACGTTCTAAAATTTTTTCCTTCTCTTTCACATAAGTGCTAATAGTTGACACACTCCCAACGATCGTACGATTTCAGTTGAGCTTTCAGTATGTGTTTCTGACACTGATCATCTACTCAAAGTTTTAATAGTTTTTCCATTTTAGGAATCACAACATCGCGCCTAGGACTGTTTATTGTTGTTATCAAATTATGTGAATTTATCACGTTCCAGAATTTTCTCCTTCTGTTTCACATAAGTGCTAATATTTGAAGGACACATTCCTAACGATCGTGCGATTTCAGCTTGGCTTTCACCTTTCTCAACACACTTTAAAATTTCTAATTTAAATTCATAACTATGAATGTTATGCCCTCTTTTATTTGATTCCCTTACACTATCACTATTACTTTTCCTTTTAGATGCCATGTCAAGTGATAAATTTATAAATAAATCAATAAAATAAATAAATTTAAATAAAAGATTAACAGAAAAAAGAGTGAAATCAGCACAAATTCAAACAATTAGAGCAGATATTACTATGTCTACACCAAAACTAAACCTCGCGTTTGGTTAGAACCAATAACTACACGAAGTTTATTTCACGTATATTATCGATCGGCGTGATCGAAATCTCGAATTGATCGAGACTCGGGAGTCGCCTGTATTTTTGTTTTGATTTATAAAATCATGTATTATGGCAAAAATTGTAACAATAAAATTTATTTAATAAGTTACATAAAGGAAATTTGAAACTGTCAGACTTTTTCTAGCGTTAGGGTAGTGAGGCGTGGCAACACCATGTGCCATTTACCCAATACTGACACTTAAAGATGGAACGCTCTATAGTTTCTTTCCTGAAAAAGAGATTTTTGTGTTTTTTGCATAAGCAGTAGTTGAAAAGTTTTTTGCACAGAGTTGGTAGAGGAGTTCTCTATGTGGATTGTAGTTTAGCTTTGTATGGATGTGTAATTTTAGCAAAAATTTGGCCTTTTCAATTGATATGGAGATATTTGTCAAACAATCTCAAATTTCAATGCAAACTGAAGGTTTCTAATGATAGAGTAAAATATTTTGCTGAAAATAAACTGCAGAGATTATAGCCATGAATCTGTGCCCTCATAGTCACAAGATGTTAAGATACTGCATAAAGAACACACCTCCATACAATGACTAGTTTTTGAAATTTTATTAAAGACTATAATCTTTGCAATTTTTTCAAAGACAATAGTCCATGAATTTTTTCACATGGTAGTCTGTAATTCTTTGAAAGACTATTGTCTTTGATATATTTTCAAAGACTATAGTGTTTGAAATTTTTTCAATGACTATAATCTTTTAATTTTTACAAAGACTAGTTTATGAAATTTTTTCAAAGAAAATTTTTTCAAAGTGTGTAGTCCAGGGGTGTTCAAACTTATTATTAGGCGGGCCACATTAGTAATTGTGGATGATTAGGCTGGCCACATTAGCTCTCACATAGGAAGTTATTTGAGAGATGCGAAGGGTCCTGTTAGTGAAAATCAATTATTAATACATTTTAAATACAATAGCTTTGCTATATAAGATTTTCCAGCCATAATTTTAACCACCAAATATGGAATTTACTGTTTCACATTTCACAGTACTCTTTTATTAAGGCATCGCGGGCCACATAAAATGCTCTCACAGGCCTGATGTGGCCCGCAGGCTGTAGTTTGCCCACCCCTGCTGTAGTCCATTAAATTTTTTCTAGGACTATATAGTGAACTCTCGTTCTAAAGTTTTTGGAACTAATGTTTTTCCGTATCTTAAGTCAAAATTTAAAAGTCTTGGTCAGAAGTCCATTTATGCCATGTTATTTTTTCCCGCTTCTAATGTTCTCCATTTGTAACGTTTTTCTGCATCTACAGCTTAAGAGTTTCAAATCCACAGCTAGATTTTAATCCATTTCTAACATCATTAAAAGACCTAAATAAAAATTACACTTATCGATTCTACAGAAAAGCTACATGCCCACCTCTTATTTTCTCTTCAAGCACATAGTTTACGAGAAACTCACAAAGGGGTACAGAAATATCAATTTACATTATCTCAGCTTGAAATGCCATTAAAGTTCACACGATAAAGAATTGTTTTAAAAATGCAGGGTTCTTCAGTGAGGCCTTTGTTGAAATTGAAGACCAAAATGACCCTCAAACAATTGATATCAAGGAATGGAAGCAATTGAACGCAAACGAAGTGTCATTTGATGAGTTTGTTGACTTTGACGACAATGTTGCTTTGTGTAGTGTCCTATCAGTTAATGAAATCTGTGATTTGCAACATGACAATGTTGATAACTGTGTTTAAAGTGGTGATAATGAAGATAATGATGTACTACAGAGTAAAACTCCAAGTTTTAACCATGCACTGGATGGGTTGCTTGCCCTTAAGCGATACATATGGTCTAGCAGTGGCGGTCAGTGACCCATTGAGTAAGGCAAACAGTGGCACAGTTTTAATTTGTGTAGCTGACCATTACTAATTGATCACTTTGCGAGGCTCACCTCATCATTCATGTATCTCATTTGGAAATAAGCTATGAGTACAACAAATAACGGTACACCTCATTTGAAACAAATTTATTTCTCACTCTCCGTTTCCAATAATTTTAGTCAACAGAAATATATTAAATTACGCTTCGGAAATATTGTAACCATGCAATTACTTCTATAGCTTCAATTTATTGTTGGAATTCCAGCTTGAACAATGTTTTTTAGTTGCAAGATCTTGATAATTTGAAAACGATTTCACCAATAATTTTTTATTACAAATGCCCATTATCCTCTCACATTTTTAGGATTAAAAGTAAATAATGTTTAATAGAAGGAAGTACCGATGTAGCGCACCAAAAATAAACATTTCATAAATAACATGGAGGCCACAAAACAGCTAAACAAATACATCTCTAAAATTATGTAAAACCAAATTTCCCCGATAGATGGAGAAAACGCAGTATTTTCATGCCACGGTCCATGCCACATAGAAGCATTTCAAATTCTGCTTACTTCCCCTCCATTGGGCTGACATAGACCCTCCCCTCTTTTTCCCGCTCTCACATATCCGCACGTATAACCACCATAGAAGTAAATCTGAAACTGTTTCACGAGGCCTGCTCAGTAACAATTGAATAATACTAATCACAATCAAGTTAGTAGAAATTCATTCAATGATGAAAATGCTAAATATATTTCTATCAATTCTATAATAGTAACTAAAGTTATTCTTAGTATTTAAAAAAGGTTATTGTGGTGTTGTTTCACTAGGCAAGCAGTGCTTACCGCCCCTGTGGTCTAGTAATGGGACAGGTCACCTTCTTAAAGGGGCATAGGAACTTGAAAGAGGATTCATGCTATTTGGTCAAAAGAAAAACAATGCCAAAAAATATATATTTTTTAAACAAATTAAAATCTGTCATTATATCTGTAGTACTTAATGCATATTTTCTTATTTGCACACTTTTTTTCATTTTAAAAATATCTTATTCCTGATTTATGATTGCTCTATTTATTTTATTACATAAATTTTTGTATTGTGTAGTGATTACAATATATCACACAGTATTTCATGTATTTTCTGTTTATAATATATGAACTATGATAACCATGATAGGTGCATGTCATTATCTCCATTTCCCACTTCTTACATTTTTCCACATTTAAAGTCGATTTTACTTGGTCCCTTCAAGAACATTAGATCAGGAGTTCAATGTTGTCTGAAATTCTTTAATACACTATAGTGCATGAAATATTTTCAAAGACTAGATTTCGTGTAATTTCTTCAAAGACTATAGTTCATTAAGTTTTTTCTAAGACTATAGTCCATTAAATTTTTCAATGGCCTTATATTAGACCAGGGATCCAGGACCTGGTGCTCGCGAGCACCGCGTTGCTCTTTAGCAGTCTTGCCATATAATTCTACGATGCTGAAAATCGTCCTTCCTAATGTCATTAATTTGATTTGTTTGACTTTATTTTTTTTTAAACGTATGAAAGGACATTTTTAATCATTTTGACTTTGATTTTATTTTATTTATGTTACATAATTCCTACTTTTACAAAAGTATAGTGGTGCTCGCTGGGTGCTCTAGAATGTAACTAGCTGCTTGCTACATTATAAAGGCTGTGGACCACTGCCTTAGACCATGAAATTTTTCAGATTATAATCCATAAAATTTTTAGACTTTAGTCTTTTAACTTTTTCAAGGAATATAGTGCGTGAAATTTTTAAAAACATTAATCTTTAAACATTTTTCTAAAACAACAGTCCTTGAAGTTTTCCTAATTATATTCTGAATTTTTCAAAGACTATAGTCCATGACATTTTCAAAGACTCTAGTCCATGAAGTTTTTTAAATAGTATAATTCATGAAATTTATGTAAGACTTTGTTCAATGAAATTTTTAAACTTTAGTTTTTTAATTTTCTTCAAAGAAAATTTTAAAGTTTAGTTTTTTAATTTTCTTCAAAGACTATAGTCGGTGAAATTTTTTAAATACCGTAATTCATTAAAATTTTCAAAGAATAGTGTCCATGAAATTTCTCCTAGACTACAGTCCAAGATTTCTGAAAGGCTTTTGTCCATGGAGTTTTTCAGACTATTGTCCATGAAATTATTAACAGACCTTAGTGCATGAAAATTTTCGAAGACTATGAATTATTCATAGACTAGACTCCAAGAGATTTTGAAAGACAAGTCATTTAACTTTTCCAAAGTCCATGAAGTTTTTGAAATCCTAAGCCAATGAAATTTTTCTAAGATTTTGGTCTCTGAAATTTTTCAAAAGACTATATGGTCATTCCATGCTACATGTCCAGACTCGGTAAGTGATGGGTCCTTCGAATCGAACCAAATTTTCAGGATCGTTAGTGCATCTGACTACCTTCCCAAAATGCACGGGTTTCTGGGCGCCCCCCCCCTCTCCACCAGATCCGTCGCAACTGTGTTCCCGTGCGCTGTGTCGACCTCCGGGAAATGTACTCGTGTCGCCCTCTCGCCTATCCCACAGAGATAAAGTTTGATTTCATTTCATTCGGTAAGGATGCCACTACAAGTGCATATTTAGGTTTATGGGTCTGAGACGTAAAAAAACATCACTTAGCCACCTTTGAAATCCGGGTAAAAAATTTGAGATTTCTCTATTTTTCCGGCCTCACACATATCACCGAAAACTAGAGCCGGAGAACTCTTAACTCACGCAGTACAAAGGTTCAAAGGCATCTCACGTGGTAGAAAATCGGCTCTGAACATGGTACAATTTGAAAAAGTGCCAACTTGGCGTCCCAAAAAAGCTACGTTTGCACCCCCGCAGAGAGGACTGGTTTGCACTGAGAGAACAAGCTGAACATCTATTTTGAACATCTGAAGAGAAAAACCATTTATTTGGGCTGCAACGGCAGTTTGATGGTATCTGTAAGATGGCTTTCCGCGTGCATCGCTTCACCGTTCCCCCTACCCCGTCATATGTGGCGCGATGCATGTCAGGTGGGTAGTCAGCTTCCAGGCGTCAGCGGGGGTGGTTGAGCGCGCCGATTTTCGACCCCCTGTGAAACTGCCGTTGCAGCCCTAATAAGTGGTTTTTCTCTTCAGATGTTGAAAATAGATGTTCAGCTTGTTCTCTCAGTGCAAACCAGTCCTCTCTGCGGTGCTGCAAACATAGCTTTTTTGGGACGCCAAGTTGGCACTTTTCAAATTGTACCACGTTCAGAGCCGATTTTCTTCCACCTAAGATGCCTTTGAACCTTTGTACTGCGTGAGTTAAGAGTTCTCCGGCTCTAGTTTTCGGTGATATGTGTGAGGCCGGAAAATTTTTTTTGAAAACGTTCAAGGACTATAATCCATGAAAGTTTTAGTTTAATTTTTTAAATTTTCTTCAAAGACTATATTCGTAGAAATTTTTCAGACTAAAGTCAATGAAATTTTTCGAACACTATAATCCATGGAAATCTTCAAAGACTACAGTACAATAAATTTTTTCACTTTAGTTTTTCATTTTTTTCAAACTATAGTCCATGAAATTTGCCAAAGACTAGTCCCTGAAATTATTCAAAGACTTTAGTCTATGAAATTTTTCCATGAAATTATTAACTTTTTTGAGACTATAGTCTTTGATATTTTTTTACTGTATTCTGAAAATATTCAGAGTTTAGTCGATAAAATTTTCAAAGACGGAGCATCCGGCGTTTCCCGGAACCAGATGGAAAACAACATTTATTGAATTAAGAACCCACCTCAGTTTTTTTATTGCCATAAAGCCTATGTTACTAGCAGGGCAATATAATAGACCTATGCGAAGTTTCGTTACTATATCGTCAGAGCTGTGGATTTGTATAGCGGAGAAAAATAAACAGAATTTCAGAGTTTTACGTATTATTTTTTAAAATATATTCCAAGACGAACCTGTATATCTCTATCTTACTACTGAGTATATGGCTTGCGCATGTACTTCTCCTCCACTTCCCCTCACTACTGGCTCAGCATCTCTCTGCATACGACAAAGGTCACGCGTCTCACGCTAATCAAGCAAAAATATAAGCATAATTATTGAATTAAGCACACTCAATTTTTTATCGCTATAGTATAGCCTATGTTACTCGTAGGGTAAAATTACATACCTATGCGAAGTTTTGCGACAATATCTTCAAAGGTGTGGATTATTATAGAGGATAAACAAAAAGATGATTTCAGATTTATATATACGGTATCAAATACTATAAAAGGCTAGATCTCTTGGTCACTTGGTCATTTTTTGCGTAACACTAAATATCTCAACATACATCGGCCATTTCTTTAGCCAGTCCAGCCAAATTCGGTAGGATTGCTATGAATACGTTTAAAAAACGAATGTTATAAAAAATTTTCAAAAAAGTCCCGGGTTCGTCGCCAGGAGAATGTTTTACATTCCATATGAATCTCATATCTCGGTCCATAAGTTTACACGCTAAAATTTAATTTTTAACGTGCATTTGGAAATTAAAATTAGAAAGAATTGACCTACGACCTTCAAATTAGGACTATTCTAAAGGAAAATAAACGGGCCGTTTAATTTTGTTCGTCTTTTCTCATCTAAAGGTAAAACTTTAGCAAATTTTAAGTTTAAATTCGCCGATGTAAGAAAAATCGTTCATTTTCATCAATGATCGCCTTGGAAACGGGCATTGTTGTTTCAAGCCATATATGCTCATAAACCTATATTCATTTACGTAAATTGGATGTATAAATGCGGTAAATTACGTATTTTAAAACATGCTAATGTTTGAAATAATTCGACGATGTTTTAACGTGCCTTCGTTGTCTTATTGAAGTCTTTCTGCATATTAAAGGCAGTTGCTTACGTTGTGCCTTCGCATTATCTAAATAGAACAGATATTATGAATTACATTTACCAGATGCAGTTTTTTCACATGGACTGCTCTATGTAGCCATAACTAGAACACGTGACAAATATAATTTGAAATTTTGGGTTAAGGATAAAGATAATCAAGGACAATTGCTGTTAAACGAAAGAGTATTTACAAGGAACGTCGTTATAAGAGATCTACTGAATAGCTAAAATAATATTATTGAGGTATAAGGCTTTTTCTCTTAATTTTTTAAAACCATTCCTTTGTTTTCATTTGTAGCCCTTTCCAATCTTATTCAAATATTATAATTTTATCATTTGTTTGTTGGTTTTATTTTTATATTGTTTGTTTTCAAAGGCCGTTTTAAACGGGCACATTCGTCTAGTTAATAATAATGAATGTGAGTGGGGTATAAGAGTCACAACATAAAATAGCTCAAATGTATGTATGAAGATTTAGTCATGTATCTCGATGCACGTTTAACTATCGTTAGCTAAAGGTTTTATCCTAAAACTGCTGCTCTGATAAATTCCAAGACTAGTTTTTGATAGCATACTCAAAGGAATCCACAACTAACGCCTTTCGGCGCTGGTATATCGGGTTACATTGGTTGACTCAAAAGCCTCAACACACAGACGTATCGGCGCAAATAAAAAACACGATATCCCAAATACTCAAATAACTCCACCAAGAAAAACTATTTTCAAAGAGCAGAGGTATGTTTAAATTCGCATCATTTTATTTATTTATGTAGTTACCTACAATGTGCAATATACTTCATATAGAAATGATTAAAACTGGTGTTAAAGCGATTCCTAATTAATTTAAGTCAGATCTGGCTAAGTAATTGGCGATGTCCGAGTAAGTGTTCGCGCGGGGACCATTACGCGTCAAATATTTTTAATAGTAAATTATAATAAATTAAGCAATCTCTCTCATTGTGAAAGTGTTCGATATTTTTTCAGGTTTTTAAAAGTGTATGATGTACTTCATAGGCAAAACAAATACTTTTTAGAAAGCGCGGGGCGCCTCTAAACGCGGAGACCTGTGGAGTTGCACCGTTGGCATCTTCATCAAGTCAGCCCCTACTTAGGAGTACTTACGATAGAAATGCAGGATTTACAGCATGGTCAGAATGTAATGGAAGTAAATTAATTATTAAAGTTATTTTTAAAAAATTTAATTTTTCTACCATTTTTGAATTTATCAAGGCGGTGTGCGTCTGCCGAAGAGGAAGAAAACAGCGGAAGGAGGGATGACGTCGGCCGCAGAAAGTGTGCGAGGCGGGAAAGAGTGAGATGCGTCAGAGAGAGAAGTAACGACGGATAAGAAGATCAAGGTGGCCACATATTCTAGATCAGGGTTTTTGAAAGTATAGGCCGCGGTCCAACTGTGGGTCGCAAAATGTTCAGTAAGGGCCTCAAAGAAGGGCCAATCCAAGATATTTTATCAAAATTTAGGCTAAAATGTTGCCAAGATAATCAAAACCAACTAATGGGATTTAAATGTTATTTCATTGTACCGTAATGATTTAAAATGCATCCTTATGAATTCTTACTTAACAATATTTCATAAGGTGTAATTTTTATGGGCCTAATAACATATTTCCTATTATGGTTGGTCCGCGCAGAAAAAAGTTTGTAAACCCCTGCTCTAGATAGGCGACGACGCTCTCCCTCCTGTGATCTCGAGTCAGCGACGCGGGGTCAAACCCTTTCACCCCTTCGACGGACCCTAACGAAGAGTGAAAGATAGAGTCGCCTGCGGTACTTTGGGAAATCATACGACATCTCTACGTCAACGCTATAGGGATCATTTCTCCCCGGATGATGATTCCAGCATTTCTGAGCCATCTTCTAGTCAGCAGAGTTACCAGCAGGCAAGCCATATATTATTAGGGAATCTGAATAGGTTTGCCAGATGTAACAGTCTCTACTTAAGAAAGGATTTCACAACAGCAGAATGTTTTTTCAATTTTAATCCTAATATTAAATTATTTACAAAGTTCACTAGATGTCCTGTTTTATTAAATTCAACGTGTTATAATCTTTAATATTCATTCATAGCTGCAGAATCCGGCGTTGCCCGAGAACAGACGGAAAACAACATTAATTGAATTAAGAACCCCCAAATTATTTTATCACAATATACCCTATGTTACTTGCAGGGTAAAATAATATACCTACCTATGCTAAGTTTCGTCACCTTCAAAACTGTGGATTTGTATAGCGGACAAACAGAAACAATTTCAGATTTATGCGTATTGATTTTTGTATTATGTTAGAAGACGAGCCTATGTACCTACTAAGCATATGATTTGCACATGTCCCCTCACTAGTGGCTCATAGCATCTCTATGCGTACGACCAAGAGCACGCGTCACACGCTAGCCAAGCAAAATTATTATAAGCGTAATTATTGAATTAAGAAACTCCCAATTTTTACCGCTATATAGCGTATGTTACTCGCAGGGTAAAATTACATTCCTATGCGAAGTTTGGTGACAATATCTCAAAAGGTGTGGATTTTTATAGCGGACAAAGAAAAATGGATTTCAGATTTATGTATATAATAATAATGAATGTGAGTGGGGTATAAGAGGCACAACATAAAATAGTGCAAATATATGTATGAAGAATTAATCATGTATCTCGAGGCACGTTTGACTAACATTAGAAAAGGTTTTGCCTAAAACTGCTGCTCCGATAAATTCCGAGACGATTCGTTTTTCGTAGCATACCTTGAACAAATCACAACTTTTTCGTTAAGACCAATGCATTTATAGATTTTTCAGGAGCTACAATAAAATTCAATTTTTTTCCTAGGGAATCTTAATTAATTTAAGAACATAAAGTTCAGTATTCATGTTGCATTTTATCACTACCATATTAAGTATTTATTTCTTCACCTAACATCTTTCTTTCTATCTATTTCAGATTAATACAGCCAAAAATCTTCGTAATCACCATCCTGATAGTGCAGCGAAGCTACGAAACCGAATTAAGATGTAAAAGGATAAGGAAGAATATGAGCTGCTGTAACTCCTTAAAAACTATTCCAAACTGCTGGAAATACTTCTGTTGTCATTTACTGAGTGAATTTGCCCAAAAATGTATCGGAAAGTCATGAATGTTAATGACTTTAAATAAACTGTATTAAATTAATAAAATTGATACTTAAAACGTCTTCTTCTTATTTATAAATGAGGATAAATACGTATTACGCATTCTACTTAAACCTTTGTGTTCGCAGTTTGAATATAAAACGATAAAAAGGCGAATAATATGTCATTATTCAAACGAGCGGTTTAAATCTCGCGCCAGGTTTCTGTGAAGATTTAGAGAAAAACTCGAAAAACCGCGATTTGGCCTTCAAAAAGCCCAAAAACTCACACCACTCTGGTTCTCGAACTTCAATGTAAACAAAGGAAGCCTAAATCCTCACACTCCTCTGGGTTTTGACCTCCAACTCACCTCGAGCGGCCTGAAAGACCCACTTTCCCCTAGTTATGCCCTCGGCAACCATGGTCGATCGAAAAGGGTCGCTTAAAAGCCATACGTGCGACGTGAGATAGTGGGGCCGTCTAAAGGGATTGCTTTACTATGCGTTAATTAATGGGGCCAGAGATGCATTTTGATGGTGTCTTTTCGAAGGCATTTTCTACTGGCACTAGAAAGACCAAAGGAATAATACCGAATAACATTTAGAATAAACCCAGACTGACTGCTAGAATCGGGGTAAAGAGCTCGGTCGCTAATATGATAATCATGTGTTCAATTCTCAATTACAATTAGTAATTTTTTTTCACATCATGCTTATTATCCGTGTGGTGTGACTTTTTGTATACAGTTAACTGCTGTTATCTCGCTCCTATGTTAAAGTAATTTCTCAGATATACGTTTATTCTATTTTTTACCGCGTGTTATCTACGAACGAGGTTTCGTTCGTCAAAATAACATGAATTTCTTAATCAGGAGCACACGTTCTCGCCACTAACATTTATTTCTATAATCTTTTCTCAATACGATCATCTCACAATTGTATTATGGGTCTCCTGGTGTTTCTTCGTTCGCGCGCGCTGTCGCCGTAGCTGGCGTTATGTCCTGCCTTCTATTTCATAGTACCCTCCATAATCACGTCGCCGCCTCTTCGCATACATGCTCTTGGTGAGCGTTCTTCAAGCGCTGAATTATTTCGAATTAACTATTTAAGTTAGGTATAATAACATTTTCGTGTTCTACCATTTATAGGTTGTCATGCTGGTGTCGGTGCGCGTCTTTTGAAGAGGAAATTAACGGCGGAAGGAGAGATCGCGTTGGCTTCAGCGAGTATTCAAGAGCTGCACCGAAGGGGATGTGTCATATAGATACAATAAACGGCGAGTGGAGAGATCAAGGCGGCCACAAAAAGTCTGAGGACTCCAGATAGGAGACGACGGTATCTCTCCCGTGACAAGGAGTCAGTGTCGCGCCGGGTAAAGAGAGGCGCCTTCTGTGGCCGCCGTCAAAAACCCTTTCACGCCTTCCTCGGCACGCTGCGAAATCAGTGGACATCGGTAGGTCAATTCCAAGGAGCCATTCCCTTCTTCCAGCACTCCTCGCCATCGTATGCTCCGCAGCATTATCGCCAGCAAGTTGGAATGACATAAAAATCATTACGTGTGAGAAGGCTTATCCAAAGTTTCATCGTTGTTATTGATAATAGCCACAACTACAACTACAACAGGAATTCGCAGTAGCCAAGGTATTATTTCAATTATATTCTTTTTATATCTATTGTACGATATTCTTCGTGTTATGATCGATTCATTATGAATATCTATAATGGCAATAATAGAATGTCTTTTAAAACGTATGTATATAATGAATTGGTGTTATATTTCGATGAATGTATAAATGTGTTTAACTAAATTTATGCTCATTTTATTTTCAGAATTATATAGCAAAAATCCTCGTAATCACAATCCTGAGAGTGCAGCGGAGCTACGAATCCGAATTAAGATGTAAAAGGATAAGAAAGAATTTGAGCCGCTGTATCTCCTTAAAAACTATTCCAAACTGCTGGAAATACTTCTGTTGTCATTTACTGAGTGAATTTGCCCAAAAATGTATCGGAAAGTCGTGAATGTTAATGACTTTAAATAAACTGTATTAAATTAATAAAATTGATACTTAAAACGTCTTCTTCTTATTTATAAATGAGGATAAATACGTATTACGCATTCTACTTAAACCTTTGTGTTCGCAGTTTGAATATAAAACGATAAAAAGGCGAATAATATGTCATTATTCAAACGAGCGGTTTAAATCTCGCGCCAGGTTTCTGTGGAGATTTTGAGAACTTCGCGAAAAACCGCGATTTGTCCCTGAAAAAGGCCAAAAACTCACACCACTGTGGTTCTCGAACTTCAATGTAAACAAAGGAAGCCTAAATCCTCACACTCCTCTGGGTTTTGACCTCCAACTCACCTCGAGCGGCCTGAAAGACCCACTTTCCCCTAGTTATGCCCTCGGCAACCATGGTCGATCGAAAAGGGTCGCTTAAAAGCCATACGTGCGACGTGAGATTGCTTTACTATGCGTTAATTAATGGGGCCAGAGCTGCATTTTGATGGTGTCTTTTCGAAGGCATTTCCTGCTGGCACTAGAGAGACCGAGCCATTTCTACCTAATAACTTTTCTTCAAGCTGGTTGATAGACTCGGGGTAAAGAGCTCGGCTGGTAGTCTGATAGTCTTGTGTTCAATTCAAAATTGTGTTTAGTAATTTTTTCACCTCATGCTTATTATCCGTGAGGTGTAACTTTTTGGATACAGTGAAATGCTGTTCTTTCGCTCCTATATATAATTATTTTCTCATATTTAATTTTAATCAGTTTTTACCTCGTTTACATGAAAGACTGGAGTTGTTTGACAAATTAAGATGAGTTTTTTAATCAGGAGCCACTAAAATTTATTTCTATAATCTTTTCTCAATACGATCATCTCACAATCGTATTAATGGTGCTCCTGGTGTTTTTCGTTCGCGCGCGCTGTCGCCGTAGCAGCCTATATGGCGAAAAAAATTGGGAGTTGCTTATTTCAATAATTTTGCTTATAGTTGTGCTTGGCTAGCGTGACACGCGTGGCCTTGGTTGCACGGAGAGAGATGCTATGAACTACGAGTGAGGGGAAGTGGAGCGGAGGGGCATGCGCAAGTCATGTGCTCCGTAGCAAGAGAGAGATATGCATGTTCGTCTTTCAATCTTTCTATCATTTTGCAGAGCTTCCTTGATGGTCCTAACAATGTGCAATTATCGTTGGCCTGGGGCACGAATTTGGCAGGTAAATAACGCATACTAAGGGCCGTAATACGAAGAGGCTCCGTCGTGATTATGGAGGGGTACTACGAAATAGATGGCACTACAAACCCCAGGAGCACCATTAATACGATTGTGAGATGATCGTATTGAGAAAAGATTATAGAAATAAATTTTAGTGGCTCCTGATTAAAAAACTCATCTTAATTTGTCAAACAACTCCAGTCTTTCATGTAAACGAGGTAAAAACTGATTAAAATTAAATATGAGAAAATAATTATATATAGGAGCGAAAGAACAGCATTTCACTGTATCCAAAAAGTTACACCTCACGGATAATAAGCATGAGGTGAAAAAATTACTAAACACAATTTTGAATTGAACACAAGACTATCAGACTACCAGCCGAGCTCTTTACCCCGAGTCTATCAACCAGCTTGGAACACGAAGAAAAGTTATTAGGTAGAAATGCTCGGTCTCTCTAGTGCCAGCAGGAAATGCCTTCGAAAAGACACCATCAAAATGCATCTCTGGCCCCATTAATTAACGCATAGTAAAGCAATCCCTTTAGACGGCCCCACTATCTCACGTCGCACGTATGGCTTTTAAGCGACCCTTTTCGATCGACCATGGTTGCCGAGGGCATAACTAGGGGAAAGTGGGTCTTTCAGGCCGCTCGAGGTGAGTTGGAGGTCAAAACCCAGAGGAGTGTGAGGATTTAGGCTTCCTTTGTTTACATTGAAGTTCGAGAACCACAGTGGTGTGAGTTTTTGGCCTTTTTCAGGGACAAATCGCGGTTTTTCGCGAAGTTCTCAAAATCTCCACAGAAACCTGGCGCGAGATTTAAACCGCTCGTTTGAATAATGACATATTATTCGCCTTTTTATCGTTTTATATTCAAACTGCGAACACAAAGGTTTAAGTAGAATGCGTAATACGTATTTATCCTCATTTATAAATAAGAAGAAGACGTTTTAAGTATCAATTTTATTAATTTAATACAGTTTATTTAAAGTCATTAACATTCACGACTTTCCGATACATTTTTGGGCAAATTCACTCAGTAAATGACAACAGAAGTATTTCCAGCAGTTTGGAATAGTTTTTAAGGAGATACAGCGGCTCAAATTCTTCCTTATCCTTTTACATCTTAATTCGGATTAGTAGCTCCGCTGCACTCTCAGGATTGTGATTACGAGGATTTTTGCTATATAATTCTGAAAATAAAATGAGCATAAATTTAGTTAAACACATTTATACATTCATCGAAATATAACACCAATTCATTATATACATACGTTTTAAAAGACATTCTATTATTGCCATTATAGATATTCATAATGAATCGATCATAACACGAAGAATATCGTACAATAGATATAAAAAGAATATAATTGAAATAATACCTTGGCTACTGCGAATTCCTGTTGTAGTTGTAGTTGTGGCTATTATCAATAACAACGATGAAACTTTGGATAAGCCTTCTCACACGTAGTTATTGTTATGTCATTACAACTTGCTGGCGATAACGCTGCGGAGCATACGATGGCGAGGAGTGCTGGAAGAAGAGAATGGCTCCATGGAATTGATCTACCGATGTCCACTGATTTCACAGCTTGCCGTAGAAAACGTGAAAGGTTTTTTGACGGCGGGCCACAGAGGATGGTGATTACGAAGATTTTTGGCTGTATTAATCTGAAATAGATAAAAAGAAAGATATTAGGTGATGAAATAAATACTTGATATGGTAGTCATGCAATAAATCATTAATTTGGTACCTTATGTTCTTAATTTAATTAAATTGAATTTTTTATAATGTTTGTAAAATCTAAAATATACCTCGGCTTTAACCAAAAGCCTTTATTTGTGATTCCTTCAAAGTATGCTCTCAAATGATAATCGTTTTGGCAATTATATGAGCAGCAGTTTTACCTAACGATAATTAAACAAGCATGGAGATACTTGACTATAGCATGGGTCTCTAATGGAAGTTAATAATTTTTGTGCAAATAATTTTCCAAAAATATTTCGCACTTTTTCTGGTACCATAATATGTTGGAGCACCTCGCTAATGCTACGCGATCCGGCAAATTCGCATCTGAGCGTGACCCGAGGGAATGAATAGTAACCAGATCGTCGATGTCATTTAAAAAATTATTGTGCTTACTCTATAGCTACAGGCAATAGGATTTCCAGTAGAGCATTCCTAAGAATTGATAAATTATACCTAAGTTGGGCATTTTGAATGGATCGTAGTCTCGGATAGGCTTGCGATCTTAGCCGGAATTCGAAAGTTCGGTCGGCGAAATTATCCACCTAAACGGTCGGATTGCATTGATAGAGAAGAGGTACGTTCGCCATTTAGTTAATCATAACAATATTACACAGTGGGTTTCAAAACTTTGGAATGATGAGTATATAGGAATTAGTTTTCCTTTGTATATTTCAAATAAACAAAGTACCTTAACAGTGAATTTGATCAATTACGTGGAATGTTTTAAGTACCTCGCAATGTTGCTGGAGATTTTATTTCATCATTTGCAATTTCAATTCAGCAGCTAAGAAAAGTGTTATTTCAACTTCATGAGTCACCACCTCATTATGGCACAATTCTGCAACATCTTTTGTATGAGACAACGCTTTTGAAGTGGATAGAACATTGTGAACCGTTAGATTGGCCCAACGTATTCAAGATTTAGTAGCATTGGACTTTTTTCTCTGAGATCAGTTGATTATGCCAAGAGATTACGTACTATTGAAGATCTAAAACAGAGGTACCCAAACTATGTCAGTGATAACACGTATAAATCGCCTTATTTCGTTAATATTTTAAAATATCTCAAAAATACGAAACTTATGCAGTCGTTCGAATAAAATTTAAATATTAATTTCCATTTCGTATAAATTCAAATATCATCCAAAAATCCTCCAAAACTGTCTTAATACGATTTTTTTTACAATTTTTATACATTTATTAGACATTATGATAGATCCAACAATAGAGTTTAACAATTGCAGTTTGCATGGCGATGAATTGAATAAATGCTAAAAATAGTCGTTAAACGTAATTTTTGGACTTTTTAGAATGAGATTTGAATTTCTACGATATGCAAATTCATTTACTTAGGTTTCGCAGCACAATTGTGGAAATCCCGCGTCGATACCTCATTTTAAAGATATTTTAAAATGCTGAAGAATAAAGGCTTGTTCACTTCGTTTCAGCTCTGCCCATGTTATTAAAATGAAGAAAAGATATGCTCTTGGAGTCAAACCCAGGACTATTATGTACACGGCGATCAGTTTAAAATTGTAAATCGAAGTGATTCCTGAAAGTTAGAAAGAAAAAGATTGAAAAGATTTTTAGTTATGGGTGGTTTCCTTTATTCTCCCATCTAACTCCATATAGCGTGACCGGATCTCTTAGCTCATTATATAAAGGAAAGATATAAAAAGAGGCTGTAAAGTAAATATTCCCATTCCAGACTTTTGAAACATCCTGTATTTTAAACAGCACACATTATTTACACTGTATTTTTTTAAAAACGTAAATGGAATATGTACCACATACCTCGACACTGTTGAGAATGTGTAATATCGCAACATTCCATAGGAGACCGGTAGTTGCTGACCCGAAGATAAGTGGCACATACACGGGGAAGGGGTAGGGGGGAGGGAGGGGATCTACCTGCTCCGGACTCCCCCTTGGAAAATTGTGATTTTTCTAAGCTTTGGAAATATACGTATGTATGTACATAGTCATTTAAATTTGGGTTCATTGGCGCTGTCTGAGAGGAATAGGAGACGGTTTGCAACCTTAGTTTTTAAATATAAATATAATTAATAATGTAACATGTAGGTATTGATATAACTTACTACTTTTGTGGTTGCCAAATATTTCGGACCCATCCCTTGGGAGGATCCTGTGTGTGCCACTGCATACGATGGTAACCAGGGGCGCTTTTTAGATTTAGAAGAACTCGGTGAAATTTTGCCAGAGGGGCCGTTTGTACCGATCTTCAATAAAAATTCGAATTTTCATTTTCAAAATATTAATTTACGATATTGATTTTATTTAGAATAAAATATCGGATGTGTGACTAGAGGGAGAATTTCTTACTGACGTCGATTCCGATGGTTATGAACGCAAATGCAAGTTTATCCTTCTCGCCTCCCACTTTGATTATCCAGTTTCGCCCTGCTTACATATATACACGTATAGGCAGAATAAACAGATGCGTGTTATTTTCATTTCCTTGGAAGTTAATCCTATAGGCGCATTACTGTTCTCGTCAGCTAAATGTCCAAGCGAGTGAGAATTATTGCAATCTATTCCTCTCGCCGCCCTCTTATCAAGCTAAATAGGTAAAATTTCCATCGAAGTATACAACAACGTGGTTTGATTTAATCTCGCGTGTTTTCCATTTTCATTAATTATCATTGGAAGCAGAATAACAGAGAGCCTTCCTTACCCTTAACAAAGTAAAAAACTACTAGCTTCGCTTAAATTACACGGAAGATATTCATCTCGTAGCCCGATTAGGACCATCCTAAACAAGGCTTACCAACAGAGCCTTCCCTAGATATCCTTCTGACCTCCTGCTAAGCTAATCTGTTTTTGATTTCTAATTTTCTGCGCTGCATAAACAGCAACAAATCGCAAGATTCTATGTAGGTATTCTTCTAAGAACTTGCTTAGTCTTATATCACTAGCATGCATACTACGATAATTTCCATCATAATACTATTTATTTGGCTATATTTTTAGCCGTCCGTCTGGTTTTTCGTTTTCACTGTACGACTACCACTATGCGTTATAAGTTACAGCATGGCCTGCTTATAATTCCTGCTATATATTCTTCTAGCCGCCGGCCGGCCAGCCTTCTTGTCTTCGATTGCTGACTTACAACACTAAATAAGCCGCAACATAACTGTAATATTTCTTGCTCGATATATTTCTCGCCCCTCGCTCAGATTATTCAGCTCTGTCTATCTTCTATATGTTATACAGAAGAAACGAAAGCATTTATATAATAAATTTATCGATTACTTTCCTTACTGCTTCTTGCATTTTCAAAAACCATTCTCCTCATAAGGAACATATATGTATGTATCTTTGATATTTTCCCGTCTATGCCATTTCCCTAGATAAGATCCTCCGCAACCAATAGAGCGATGTGAAAGACCGTTTTTTTACACAGGACAAACAGATATCATGACAGGAAAATCAAACTGATACAGAAAACTACTCTGGACTCTGTGTTGCACCCACTGCCAACCACCATTCTGGTGAATTGCAGGTTAGTTACCTCCGTTAAATTCTCCAGTAGCTACTCTGATTGTATTCCTCTCGCTTGAACCACTAGTCACTGGCTTGAAAAACTATTCCTTTAATTAGCGTTTACTTAGATTTATCCATAAAGGACTCTCTTGAAGGGATGAGATGGTGCACGTGTTTTCTTAACCAATGCGTCCTTCGTAGCCAACTGAATGTCGATTGGGTTCACTCTGACTTATACTCGATCAGCGATCTTATAAGGCCCTTTTTTGACAATGCTTATCACTAAAACTTCGAGAGAGGAAGCCGGTCACCCAGTTCGTATTAGCGAAGGACCGAAGTAATCCTTCGATTGTGAGTTATTGTTCATCTCCCGGTAAAAACTGCACTAGAGAATCGCTGAGGCTGACAAAGATCCCGAAGGGCTCGCTCCTCCATAATCTAAGAGTAATATGTCACGCTATGTTAAGTCTTATGGAGTGATATAAGTCGAAATGTCTAACAGAGGAGGTTTTAGGAATGATTGTAGCAACAAAATTAATAGGTAAAAGAGACAGTGACGATAAAACACGGAAGATCGATTGTGAGACAGGTTATTAAGGCTCGTTGTTTACGATGAAAGTACGTGATCATAAATGGAGAGTCAAACCTGCGAGAGATAACTGTTATGTAGGTGTTACGCATTGCATCCCCTGCCACTCACCAATTTGGTGAACATGTAGTTATACTCTGTTTCTTACTTTATTAATGTGCAGGGATACCATACAGGGACAGAAAATTGCATTTTTTCGATACGTGTATTAATAATGAGGGCAAAAGTTGTATCTGATCGAAATGTACGCATTTCTTTTTATTTCAGGTCGATATGGAGTTAAAGAATGTCCGAAGCGTCTCTCCACGACAGCCAGCACTGGCACTCCAACGAAGACCGGCGCGAGAAGAACATTTCTGCTATTTAACACCAATAAATTTCCACTTGATGTTTGTGCGAAGATTCGTATGCAGTTTGCTGTCATTCCTTTCCCGTAATACGTACTATGTAAAGATTCGCGAAAGAGTGTAGGCCGCAGAATGTTGCTACGCGGCAGCAATTTATTCCCGTGTCTGTATTATCCATTATGCAAACATACCTACGTACGTTTACGAAAATAAAAATATTATGAATGCATTGCTTTTTCATTTCAAATTGTATTTGTCTAACGTTCCAGCGCTCGCGCTGAAGATGACGAATATGTAAGGATTTAAGGATTCTTAACGTCACATTCAAGTAAATAAAATCGAAACGAATTTTAGTAATCAAACTAAAAAGCTTTATAATGGACGGAAGAGAAATAAGCCACACCAAGACGCTATTTAAGAAGCCACCTCTCTTTTTCCCTCTCTCCTTTCCCCACTCCCTTTCTTCCCTTACTCTCTCTTCATTTAAACGGCTTAGAAAACACGTTAATTTTACGCTCGTAAGCTATCTACGGTTTTACAAGTATAGGACTTCGAGCACGACAATATCCGTCGTCAAGGTATTTAGCGTTAAAATGGAAAATTTACTGCAAATTATGCCCAGTAAACTTAAAATACGGGAGATTTGGAATCAAAATCACAAACCCACTTTAAAAAACAATTTATTACCTGTTTTACTATTTTTTTGAATTGATACGATTAAATTAGAATCAATCTTTTATTTTGATAGCACATAGCATAGGGCAGTAGTGGAGAACCTATGGCACGCGTGCCATAAGTGGCACGTAAGACGATTTTGGTTTGCACGCCAACAGAAGGCGAAAACCCAATCAAAGCATTTATCATACTGATTTAGCGTCGCAAAAAAAATTGTGTGATTTAGTCAACTATTGTAAACGTTAGTTTCACGGTTACAATGTTACGTCTTGATCACGAATTTATTTAGTTGTCAAGCAAAAAATTAAGGACTTTTTGTGGCACGCGAGGCGGAAAAGATTCGACAATTTTATTATTATTGGCACGTGGACAATAGAAGATTCGCCATCACATATATAAGAAACCAGTGGTTGTGAGGGTCACGAGGGAGCCGGTGGACACTTACTTGGTGCTGTGGGCTTCCATGGCAACAGAGGAAGGCTTGGAGAATTCGAGTATCCGCTCTTCGTCGGTCACAGAGAAAGAAATAATTAAAAGCTCAGTTTTGGGTATGGGAAATGGATGGGGTTCAGTTAAAGGGGGTTAGAGTATTCGGAGCAGGCTTGTTAGCGGAAGTTCAGACCAGGGAAGGAAAGTGAGCGGGGGACTTCAATATGAGTGAGTTCCCATTAGCAAAGCTGTTTCGCGTGTTAGTTCTTCCGTCGAAAAGTCTGTTAGAGAGGCTAGAGAATGGGTTATCGCATGATCGGCCTCCGGAAAGCGAGGCTGTTCCGATGACCTAACAAGCCAAATATGTAACAATCGCGTCGGTATTATCTCCGCCCCCTAGCAGTTAGGCATTCCATCCAGCATCTACCTTTTTTTGATGCCCTGAGATCGCGTTATCTCACCTTTGCGGAAATTAGAAGAGATTTCAATAATAAAAACAAGATAATATTGTAAAAAAATTAAATACTTATTTTAAAAGTTTAAATATCATTAATGAGTAATATATCAAGGGAGGTAGCTTCGAATAAGCATAATCCATGTACAATTGATTGGCGTATTTCAGATATTAAATTGCTGCATAACACAATCTAGAAAGCGACCTTAAACTTTTGGCATCCCATTATTGTCAAACCGTTATGCGTCGCTAACCTTCGGATAATATGGATTGCTTAGCTCAACAATAGGCTCGCCGAGTATCACAAATTTTAACAAACGGCTCGCGTGAGCCTAAGAGAGCCGGCTGTTGCATTCCTCTAAATATGACATGGTTAATAGAGGTCATAAAAACTTGTATCACTCTCAAACATAGTTTCTTGTTTCACCTGTTTATTAATGGTTCGGCATAAGAAGCAATAGGTTTATAATGCATGCAATTTATTTTATAATCTTATTCGGGTCAAGCCAACCTCCCTTTGCTCTTCGTTCCAACCATGTACGTACCTATTGGATTTAGATTAGTTTAACGGGAATATGTTTTGAATATGAGTTTAATGAATATATTTTATAAGGGATGCATGTTTGGTTTTTAATAACAAATTAAGAAAATTAGTTGAATAACTCAATAAAAAATAAACTTAAGGGGGCTGAAATTCCCGGAGAATAAAAATTGCTGACGTATAGAGCGTTAAAGAGAGAGAGAAGCAGAAATAGGATTTTTAGTAATACAGATAAAAAATGACATGAATACTGCGTTCGATTTATTTGCATTAAATTCATAACTTCGGTCATTTCGTTAATGTTTTAATCTTATTTTCGATCTTTAATCTTTTAATTACTAAGTGCATATGCACGGAAATTACCGCGGACTACAACACCGGTAACAATGGAATCTTATTATTGAAATAATGTTAAAAATTTTACCGAAACTCAAGTATAAATTCAAAATACGAGCGAATTCGAATGAGATTGAGTATTCCACAGTAAGAATAATAATCCTCATTCATTTTGGCGTGTTTTAGCACAAATTTCGTGTCGATAACTTCATTTTAAGATATTTAAAGAGTAAAAGAATGAAAGCCTTCAAACCAAAAAGGTGAATTTTACGTGTTATCTTATGGGAAACGACATTCATCCTCTGGAGTCGAACCCGTGATCTTTTTCAAAATTTTTTTAGTCATAACGTAGAGATTTATCGACACTAAAATCCTGAGAAATTTCAGGATTCTAAGTTTACTTCTAATCGAGTTATTCACAAAATTAGAGCGTTACGCATCATGATGACCATTACGATTTTATAATATGGAGATAACTCCTTGGAAACTTTTAGAATAGGAGGATAGAATAGAAAACAATAACATTTATTCCAGTAAACATTGTACAAATAGAATCTTTAGAATAAGAAAGTTTTTTATTCTTTTTTCAATAAAAAATTATAAATTTATTTATCTATATATTTTTCCATAATTGCTGTAGAGGATTCAACTTCAATTTTAATGCCCATTTCCTTGATTGGTTGTTTTTATCTGATCTATTTTAATTATTTCACGATTCTACATATCTGGCTGGAATAAATTCACCCAATTAATCTAAATCGTAAGCAAACTGCTGATGTTATTGACCAATATTTTTGAGCGAAAATCCGATGCGATCAGATTCATTGCATAAGACCCCGTCTCACATTCAGCAGCACTGCAAGGAAATATTTTGGCTAATTTAGAGAATAACTTTCAATCATCAGAAGCAGTGTTTGTGTCAACATATTCTCACATTCCAATGATCGATTTTTTTAGTATCAAAATGAAATCTTTATTTATATTTTATCGATCTCTCTCACCCTGTATTTAAAAGATGGATAATCAGGCCAGTAGTCTCTATTCAATACCTTACCTTACCGCAACGTTAGTAACCGTCAGCAGATACTCTAACCATCCGTCTACCAAGCTGTGCTTTCAAAAATATACATATATATTATAAATAGATGCCTTTTATGTAGGATACAGAAAGATATAAATGTTTAGGCACTTCTAGAATGAATATAAATCTGAAATTTGACAGGATACTAAAGTACATAGGCTGAAACGTTCATAGAATGCAAGCACCTTATACTCGTATTACACGTAATATATTTAAAAAAACTGTTATGTGCATAAGAATGGTCCAAATGAAATAAACAATACAATAATAATATCATTTACTTTAACACAAAGTTTTTCCCAATGTGTGTTATTAAATATTTATATACTCTACAGCAGCGGTTCCCAAACTATGGTACGCGTACCACTAGTGGTACGTGAAGCTTCTGCCAATGGTACGTGAGCAGAGTGAAAAGCAGCAGAATACCTGCTTCGAATAGCAAGAAGCAGGGACAGATCAATTGTGGTACGTGAGTTTGGTGCCACATTCACTACTACATTCATACTTACTAGTACTACCATATTTACCCGAAAGGAAGACGAGATTTTTTACAAAAAATGCCAGCAAAAAAATTAGGGTTTGTCTTAAAATCAAGTATGAAGTTTTAGGTGGGAAAAATGCATGCATTTTAAACACCACACGGAACACCCAGATTTGAGTATATGTCCATGAAAACGCATTAATAAATGCATTCAACATTACATTACATTTAATTAATTATTATAATGCATTAAAAATGCGTATCATAGTTCTTAAAGTTGCACATAGTACGAAAGATTACCTCCGGGGTACTGATGGAAGGGGTGTATTTACAGCTGGGTAAGAAATCTGATATGTGCGACAAAGTAGACGGTTAAGCAAGGATTGGCGGCCGTATTTGAGGTATATTGTTACATTTTAAACATGTCTATGTATTACAATTTAAAAATCTGCTACCTTTCGATTGGTGCTCCAGCAGCAGACGAAAGTACACCTGAATTTTAAAGAGTATAACATTTATGAAAGCACTCCATCAGTACTCACTTCGCGAAGTTTTAATGTGAAGGGAAGACTAGTCATTATTTTTAAGTTTAAAATAAGTTACCCCAAAGATATAGTGTCACTATAAAAACTTCCGGGAATGAAAAATTACGCGTTACGGTAATGCTGGCTGCGTTAGCGGATGGCACGAAGTTGCCGCCGTATGTTATTTTAAAACGCAAAACAATGCTTAGGGAACTGCTACCTAAAGGAATAATTGTTAGATGTCAAAGCCAATGCCTTTTTAATTTCTCATATGAAGTACTGAGAAAGTATTGTTATCGCGAAAAAATTCGGCCTTGCGATTTTTATGGAAATATACGTTTTAGGTGTCGCTGAATCCGAAAAAGTGGTTTTCCCAATGCCGTCTAGAGCCCAAACGGTAGAGCGAAAATGAATGAAATCTCGTACTTGGGCATTTTATCATACTGAGCAGAGTCTATGAAGAAATGGTTGACATTGCTCAATAATTAAGGGAAATTTATTCTACGCATTTTTAACAAGAATTTGATTTTCTCAAAAACGTCTCTAATGATTTTGATCAAATTTCATTCAGTTATTTGAGTTTACGTCTTCAGTAATACTGTATAGTTCATATTTCTCAAAAAATGAATATAAGGCTAGTTTATTCTATGCAACTTTAAGAATAATTTGATTTTCTCAAAAACGGCTTGAACGATTTTGATCAAATTTCGTACAATAACTTGAGTATACTTCTGCAATAATATTACATATTTCATTTTTCTCAATGAATAAATATAAAGCTAGTTTATTCTTGGGCAACTTTAAAAAAATTGGGTTTTCTAAAAACAGGCTGTTACGATTTTCTAAAGATAACTAAACGACGAATTATTATATGAGAAAGTTTGTACAATGTATGTTGTACCAATTTTTTATTCATGCTTTTAGTGTGTTATTATTTAAAAGTCTTTTGTAAATAGATCTTGGTTTTTTTAGGGGTTGTCTTCCTTTTGGGTAAATATGGTATGTGGTACGAGGAAATTTTGTCATGTTTTTGGTGGTACGTGAAAAAAAAAGTTTGGGAACTGCTGCTCTACAGGATTCGAACCCCTGATCCTTTCATTTAGAGCTAGTCATGCCAGCCACCTCTGGAGTGTGAAAGTTACTGACTGTATTGTTAGACAAATTACGATAGGAAGCGGTTAAGGCATGATAAAGTTTTGATTACAAGTTACATGTTTCAGCAATGTCATACAAAAAATAAATTAAAAATATATTCCCATATTAAAATTTCTCCATAGAATGTTGATGAATATTATTTTAATTTTAAAATATTAAAGTGTCTCTTTAATACAGTTTCAATATAAAATTTTGTGCCAATTAAAGATCACGTTATCTGGTCTTTGCAGGAATTAGAGCAGATTTCATTAAAAATCAAGATAATATTGTAAAAAAAATTAAATGTTTAAATATCATTAATGACTAATATATCAAGGATGGTAGCTTTGAATCCATGTTCAATTGCTTGGCGTCTTTCAGATAATAAATTGGTGGTTAACACAATCTAGAAAGCACCCTTAAACATTTGGCATCCCTGTATTATCACACAGTGATGCGTCACGAACCTCTGGATAATATGGGATTTTTATGGATTGGAAATAATATTTTGCACTTAAAATATTTTAATTAAAAAAAAAATTTATTATAAAAATCATTCTTACATCATTAATACTATATTATTCAGTAAATTTAAATAGAAAAAAATTGAGACATTATTATTATTACATACTTGGATGTCATGCTATATTGTAGGGTTATGTTCAAGTTAACATGGAAAACATTCTCCAACATACTGGTAGTCATAGCTACACTTATACAGCATGCCATTTAAATGAAAAACTATACAGGACCAGTCTTTAGTAAACTTATTCCTAAAACAACTATATGCAACTTTATACGGAGTTTGGTATTTGATAAGAGGTTTAAGTGCAACATTTGCTTAGAGCACCATTAATGTATCTAATTTGAAATTATGCATAAGAATGACAATGTTTATGCTGTATTCCAGGAATTAAATGTGTCACATTGGGTATGCGAATGATAACATACATGAAAGATAGAGAAATTCAATTAATTAACTATTGCTGTGAACAGAAAGCCATGGTTCCATATAATGTATGATTGCCAAAACTAATTAATAAGACATAAATTGAATCAGGTGCATACTGGGATGTTAGTCTTATTAAAATTATTCTGATAGCCAGAATCCTGCTGATTCAAAAGGTAACTAATTATTTGCCAAACACGTCCTTCATGATAAACATATAAAGAGATGAAAACTTCATTAGTGTTACTAAAAGAGAAATATGCCATGCTCTAGGAAGATTACATCTGTGTCTATGTATCACTTGGAATAAAAAAATGCAAAGGTAAATGTCTTCTAAATGAAAATAAATATGAAACCAAGGCAGAACCCACTCTTATTACTTACTACCACATTTTGATTTACATTTGCAAGCAAAGTACGCATGCCATGAAAATGACTAGAAAATTTTAGAATAGAAATGGAATGAAATTTGTAAATATGGCTAATAAGTTCTTTTTACATAGGTCATTGAAATTACATATGAAAGCTGCCGAATGACTTCAATGACTTTGTGCACGTATCCAAATGACCCGAATGGGGTAGTGCACTCCATTCATTAACCTTTTTTTGAAATGGCATTTCTCCCGATATAATCAAGGCCTATTCCATTCAGGAGAACTCTGCAATACGATAATAAAAAATTTAGAATTGCATATATGGAAAAGAAATGAAACATTTTTCCTCCTTCATCTCTGAAAAAAAGAGCCATGAGAGTAAAATGAGTGGACAAAGCAAAAAATTAATTATTCATTAAGCACATTCACAACATGCATATAAATCTGAAATAATTTCACACAAAAATTAAATAGATTAGAAACGCCAGTAATAACACATACCAGTCCAGATAAAACTGTCAGCATAGGCATAAAACATAGCATACCAATACAGGACATAGAGAAATAAATTTCTCTATATAAAAATCCATCAGAAATGCAATTTGTCAACGCAAACACATAAAATATAAAAGACACCAATTCAGTCAACAATGTCATAGAAACACATTAGACAAACAACACATTGATCAAACAATACAATCAGTCCTGAGCAACTAAGTCTCGTCACGCAATACCATCATAGGACGTCAAAATAAATGTCATGTCTGCACAGGCCTGTGCGGCCAAACCACATAGCGCTATGGGTTGTCAGTCAGTAGCATCAAAAGGACAATACCACTTCAGATACAAATGCGAGTAAATTAGACAGAAATACATCGTTAATAACAATCGTATAACGACTCACCAAATATCACCTAGAATTTAACACCGTACATCGTATACCTCATCCTCCGGAGCACCTCTTGCCTGCATCACTCCTCCATTCCAGCACCACTCAGTAACTCACGGGCGACTGCTTCCCAGTCGTCCTGTTCCTTAGCAGTGTGTTCTGTCCTGTGTTGCCGTTTGGTCCCATGATGATTCGTGCTCCGGTCCCGCGGCCCTCTGTCCACTGCACAAATGTACAGTGGCACCTGTAAACCAATTTCTTCCAATTCAATGTTCAACATAGTTTAGCTTTTTATATCTGAAACTCAGTTCATGAAATGCTCTAGAGCACTACCTGTCCGTGCAGGACAAATGTCACATGTATTAATGAAATTTAGCTGCATTTTTTATAAGTCCGAACAAATTTCCATTATTCGCAGCTTTGCTATAGCAACCCAGAGATAAGAATAATGTGAAACAATGCATGTGAAAGTATGACATATGGAACGCAGCATGTTGGAGAATCCTGATTTAAGAGAAATTAAGCAAATTCTCAGATGTATTTTAAGTTAAAATACATCCTGCAAATTTTTATCATAACTTCAACACGGATACCCAGAAGTAGGACTACTTGCATTATTTATTTCATTATGGCAACGCACATATACCAACAACACACGCTGAGGGTAAGTTGTAAGGGGGTATGTCGTGAAGGGAAATCCAGTCGACTTACCGATACTGTTTTCCGGTAGGCACAAAGGATCTGCTGGCACACCATCGTGAACTGCCGCTGCTAGCTAACCGATTCCCTATCTGAGAACAAATTGCTCCAGCCCCATATCTTTGAAAAACTATGTTATCTAAATGAAAATCTAACTGAAAAGCTTTAATGTAAAATTAACGGATTTTGGCAAACTCAAGAAATTTAAAATAAGCAAAGATGCAAAATGCCTAGGATTAGTCAGTTAGTCCACACTACACTACACAAGGCAATTTGCATCGATGGAAGTAGATGAAAAATGGTAAAACAACGGATTTTTACTTGAATACTGATAGAATCATCGGCCGAACACGGAATTCTATTCCAAGTGAAACCCACTACTCTATCTGCAGGCCTATGTACCTACGGATAACTTGTTTAGACTTCCCCTAGGAAGAAGTCTAGATCGTTGCCTGATTCGCTTTTAGTACAATACACTTGGAATGCGGACTCCAGTGGTGATGATCCCTCCTGCTAAATTTAGAGAATTGAACAAGAAAATTCGCGACTACTGAAACCTCTTAATGAGACAAATTTAGAAACAGGCACAGGCTGGTGTGTTAGTGTTAGTAAAGATAATCTATGCTAAATACTAACCAGAATGCGCCTGATTCTAAAGGTAATTTATAAACTCTTCGCCTACCACTCCCTGACTGAAATGCATAGAACAGACACAAACTGCGATGTTAGTAATAATAAAAGAGAAAGATGCCATGCTCTAAGAAGATTGCAGAATGCTTCCTTTCTATGTATTGCTTGTTATAAAAAAATTCAAAGCTAAGGTTAACTATAAATGAAAATAGATATGAAGCCAGAGCAACTGTTCTATTATGAAACTGAACAGTGAAAGCTACTTCAGTATTTGATGGTGGTGGATGCCAGCCAGAATGGGTGGTATGCCTCCCATGTCCTGAAAATAAAAATATCAACGTATAAGGTAGGAAAACACAAAGTACTGCAGCCACTAGACGATTTTAAGGATCGAGTGAAATTTATCATTAATAACAACTGCCGTGATTTCAAAAAGAGGCGGTCGACCCGTTTCGTCCAAGCCACTGTGACCCATCGCAGGAAAATTCGGGAAATCATTGCAAAATAAGCGAAACGTTATTACATATACATCTGAGAATGCATCCGTCGGAAACATCGATGTCATATAAATAAAAATATGCACTTCCTTCTATTCCTGGAAAACTAAGAACGTCAGTTGAAATTGCTTTCACATAAAGCACGAAATTGAATGGTAATATTCTGGCAAAAACAAAACAGGAGCATATCTTTCTGTACATTTGTAAATTATTGCTTAGGATTTTATTTTTTGCTATTCTAATAAACGAATGAGCAAAACTCATGGTGTTATAAATTCCGAATAAAATTGTCATGTGAAATTTTTAAAATACACAGAGATTATGGGTCGCTAGAAATATGCCACTATCTTTTACGTTTCATAGTCAATGTGAGGAAAAAATCATAGAATTCTAAGATGAACGATGAGTAACAAGGATTGAATCCATCATTATTGCGTTCTCAAGATGGTGGGCACAGCTTAAATTTAAGTTGCTACTTTCCCAATTTAATGTGCCGACTACAAAATTGGCACCCTCAAATTGATTAGATATCTTCAATTCATTCTGTTTTATTGCCACACCATAAGCACCGATTGCGAGTTATACAGTCAAAACGCTTCTGAAGTATTCAATAAATTAACTACAGAGCGTTCCATCTTAAAGTTTCAGTACAGTCTCAAATGGCATCGTTTCTCCCCTCTCCTGCAGACTTAAAGAACCAATCGCCCCCCCCCCTCCTCTACGACAGTGCTACTCAAGTATTGGTCCTCGGACCGGCACCGGTCCGCGAGCTATCGGCTGCCGGTCCGCGGCTAGTTCTTAGGGTAATGTAGGTACAGATGTTGACGAAGCATTGCCTCGAGATAGACTAATGAGAGTGAGACCCGGACCTGTATTAATAAATGTCTTTATATACATTTAATGCAAAATGCAAGTTTTTTTTCTTTTCCTGGGACGACCCGTTTATTAAACCTCTCTTATCTAAGCAGATTTAAATTGAATAGTGCCGCAAGAATTTTAACAGACATATACTTAAGCTAATGATACCTACACCTGCGACTAACAGAGGAACGGGGGTGCTCTATGGCCAACCGTTTGGGTCAATCCAAATCGTAAACAGATGAAATTTATCCCGAATGACGTTTCAAATGTCACGACGCTTCAAAACGTTTGCTGACAGAGTCAAATATCCGTTCTCGCCTTTTATGAAACAAATCGATCATGAGAGTCCCATAGTTTCTCATTCTCAGGTGGATTTATTTTCTTGTTATCTTTCTCCATGAGATCAAGAGTGATCCATCGAACTGAGTTGTTGTAAACAACTGTCAAAGAAATTGGAGCGTAGTTCTTGGTTGATGAAAAGGCCATTAAAGTAAGGAGAGTTAGGAATATCTCACTCACAATCAGTTGCCTTTGAGATCTTTCTGAGGTGAGATGTGGCTTCCTCAGAGATCGCGACCCTTGGAGGACGTTAGCTCGTAATAACTGTAAGTAAAATCACCGATATTTTGCATAATAATATGAAGTTTAAATCGTATGATCTACTGCGATATGTGCAGTATCTTTCATATGAAAGCATTAGAAATTTGTAACATGAACTTTAAAAATGCTTGAATCACTAACAAACTGACTGATTTGGATGGCTCTGAAATATTTGAGTAAAAAACACCACTGTATGTTTTAATAACATCTTGTTGGACGCCGTTAAATGTGTTACAATTTATTTTACGAAATGATTTGGCTTCCAATTAGGGATGACTACCAGTATTGCAAAACCGGAATTAATACCGGTATTGAATTAGACACACAATACCGATATCGGGTTTTTGGTATCGAAAAGTACTTTTTGGAAGCAATACCAAGTTACCAAAAACGTGTATATTAATCAAATTAAACTTGATATTGATATCTTTTATGTCTGTGTAAATCAGTAAATTTAAACTTTTTCTGTACGACCATACTTACTACGTAATATTTATTTTTTGATATGTTTAAGAATTTTATAACCTGTGTCCATATTTTTTAAACAATTCATGCAGTTTATTGAATATTTAAGAGTGAGGCTCGATCTTATGGTTAATGTGATGAAGTCATGATATGCGAACTTTTTAAACTAATATATATTTAGTTTTTTCAAAGTACAGATTTATGTAGTTACTGAACTACTCATATCTTGCTTTTAAACTCTATTTGATATATTGTAAGGAGGAGGTTTATTCCATTATTAATAACATATCTGAGTGCTTACGTTCGTATGTGCGTGCGTGTCTGATGAATTGTTGAATGATTATTTGTAACAGTTTTAGAAAGCTTATGCTTTGGCATTGAGACTAATGTCCATTTTCAATACTACTAGAGTCCCTAAGTTCCTACTGCATTTATTCGGTTTTCATCCTAATGTCAGAAATGAAGTATTTACTTGAAGTATAGATTTATAAAAAATTATTTTTATCTCCTATGTACAGATGATGATAGTGGAATTCCAAAACTAGAATGTGTTATTTGTGGGTATATGTTGTCTAACGGCGCAATGAAACTGTCACAACTCAAAGAGGCATTTAAATACTAAACATAGAGAAATGAGTTCAAAGCAGAAAAGAGTTCTTTGAAAGAAAGCATGCCGATCTGAAATGCCGTCAGAAACAGATCTTCAAAGTGTCACACATAAATATAAGTGCTATGCGAGCTTCTTATAAAGTAGCGCTTCGAGTTGCTAAGAACAAAAATCCATACACAATTGGTGAGACGTTAGTGAAAGACTGTATTAATGACGTCTGCATGGAAATGCTGGGCGAGCAGGCTGCAAAGAAAGTGAGTCAGGTGCCACTTTCAAATGACACTATAGCTAGACGAATTTTAGATCTGTCTCAAGATATGGAAGATCAGCTCATAAAACAGATAAAATTAGCAAAGTACTTCTCTTTACAGACGTTTCAAATGCGGCTATTCTGATGGTGTATGTGCGCTTTGAATTTAATGGTGATTTGAAGGAAGAGTTCTATTTTTCTGCTTCACTACCGACAAAAACAACTAGTTCCGAAATTTTCAAAACTTTGAACGACTACATCTTTAATAAATGTGGGTTGGACTTCAAATTTTGTGTAGGCGTATGTTCTGATGGCGCTGCCGCAATGACAGGACATTCAGGAGTTGTTACCCAGATTAAGGCGCTTGCTGCAAGTTGCAAGTCGACGCATTGCTTTCTTCACCGAGAAAGTCTTGTAACAAAAAAATTGTCACCAGAACTAAATAGTGTGCTCAACGAAGTTGTGAAAATTGTTAACAATGTAAAGGCGAATTCTTTAAATTCGAGACTATTCTCTGCATTATGTGGTGCTATGGGAGCTGATCATAAACAGCTCCTGTTGCATGCCGATGTACGTTGGTTATCGAGGGAAAAAGTTTTGTCAAGAGGATTTGAGTTATGAAACGAGCTTGCCCTGTTTTTTCAAGAAACAAACCAAATTGGTCCCAGTTATTCAGAGATGTGGATTGGATAGCCAAGCTGGCTTATTTGGCTGACATCTTTGCCGTCATGAATGATCTCAACACCTCCATGCAGGGAAGGATGGCTTCATGCTTTACGATGGCTGACAAGATCGATGGACAGAAACGAAAGCTAGAAGCATGGAATAGTCGAGTTTCAAGAGATTGCTATGACATGTTTCCCCATTTAGCAACAGTCATCTCCGATGTAAGCGAAGAGATTAATATTACATCTCTAAGAAAGGTTATCAGTGAACACTTGAGGAATTTGTCAGAATGTTTTGGGTTTTACTTTCCAACAGAAGAAGATCCACGGAAAGGGAATGGATGGATCCAAAATCCATTTATCCCATTAAAAGATGAATTAACTGTCTCTATGGAGGATAAATTGTTGGAGCTGACTGCTGACGAAGGTTCGAAGATGATTTTTGAGACTACAAACTCACTAGCTTCCTTTTGGATAAAAGTGAAAGCAGAATACCCAGAGATTGCTGAGATTTCTCTTAAGACTTCTCCCATTTCCTTCAACATACTTGTGCGAGATTGGCTTTTCAACCATGAGTATTATTAAGAACAAGTATAGGAATAATCTGTATATTCATCATCCATTACGCGTGGTACTGTCTTCCATCGAACCACGACTGGATAAGCTGGCAAAAAATAAGCAGACTCATCTTTCAAATTAGAAAAGCTTACGTTTAAAATAAATAATCAAAATTTTCGTTCTACTTTATTTAGTAAAATTGTTTATTCTAATATTTAAATATACATTCTTGTAATTTATTTCTGAAAACACTTTGCAGATTTGATTTCTTATATATTTATTATAACAGTATTATTTTCTCTACCGGTCCCTGGAACTTAAAAAAAATATTTGCCGGTCCGCCACAACAAAAAGTCTGAGAAGCACTGCTCTACGACACCGGGATTGCCAAATCTCACTAATAATTTAAAGTTACATTAAAATAAACATTCAAAATTTCTAATTGCGCTATTTTTAACGCAGAATCTGATGATATACTTTTAAATTAAAACTAAAAATTATTTTTTATACAAAATGCAATAAACAATATTTGATCTGAAATGGACATTTTACGCTCACGTTTGTTTCAATCGATGATATATACATTCTCTTTTACACTAATGTAATGCAGTTTTTTGCATTAGGTTCAGGAATGTTTAGGGATCGTAATGGTGCTACTAAAAGTTTCATAAATTGATTTTAAATATCTGTTTTCTGCATTTAATTACAAAAGTTCCTTTTGCGTGTTCCAGCCTGACATGAAAAAGTTTGTCTGCGGAAAACTTTTTTATTTATAAAGATACTTTAATGGTCTAAGCGAGAAGTTGTAGGTAAATGTTTGAAGTTATTTTTGGTGCACCCAGATGTGGGGTTGGGTCTCCAAAGGGAGGGTGAACAATGCGAAAGTTTTATTGCGGTCTGGACAAAGGTAGGCAGTTCACCCTCGCCAGTTCTTCTCCCACAATCAGTTACGACTCAGCAGCTGAAATATCTTGTGATTTCGTCGTTTTATCTGCTCATAAGTTTGCAGGGAAGTACCGTATATACTCGTGTATAGTACGAGTTTTTATGACCAAATTTTTATTGCAAAAATTGGGGATCATACTATACACGAGTAATGCGTTTGAGGATTTAAAATTCATGTATCTTCACGGGCAATTTCGGTGAAGTTATGCCACCCGCACGCATTCTAACGGTAGGCTAACCTTAACAGTGAGGTCCTTTATCGTTGTTATGTTGCTTCGTGAAGAGTAGAATCTTTTTCATATATACAGCTTCAAATTCACAAATACTTGATATAAGTGACGATTTACGGGCACTTCCTTTCTTGAATTTTATGTATGTACATCTTTGTCTGCGTCTTTTTACAAGGGATGGATTGGAACGAGTTGGACTAAAAGTATCGTAGATGGCGTAACTTTATGGAATTTCGACGTCTTGGAAAAAAGAAATTACTTTGTAATATTCAACAGTCTTTATTGTTTCTTCAATCACACACCGATCGGTTTCCACTACAAAGTCATTCTAAAGGTGTTACGTCGGTTAGTAACACCATTAGAATGATTTTGTAGTGGAAACCAGTCGGTGTGTGATTGAAGAAACAATAAAGACTGTGGAATATTACCAAGTAATTTCTTTTTATCCGTTATCCCTACCTATTAAATAGATGAGCAAGTGGAACCATTACGTATGCGGAACGTAATCCAGACGTACTAGAATTGAAACGATTTTATTTCATCTTGTGCAATCATGATTCATATCACTTTTTATTAAATGTTTTAGGAGTAAGATACTTAACTTATCCGAATTTTAGTGTACTCGCAAGAAGTACTATTTACGACATTTACGGTCTATTCTATGGTGGTGTGGAAAATCAAGGTTGTTCGATATATCTCGCTCTTAACCATCAAGCTATCGAAAGGAAATATATTGACCATGGTGGAAAGCTCGGGTCGTACTATAAACGAGATATATGAAAAAATCAGGTTTGTTCACCAAAAAATCAGGGGTCGTACTATACATGCAGTCGGCATATACACGAGTATATATGGTACTTACAAATTTTGCCAGTTTTATTGTGTATTGCAAATTAGTTGTTTTAACAATTCTTCAAAACGTTTTCAAACTGAAGTGTGTAATACGGTTCAAGTGTAGAGATACGTTGTGTTTGAAGTTTTTATATTTATAGTGTCCCCTTGTTAAAAATACTGTGTATTGTGGTGGTGTTTGTGAGAAGATGGAAGTCTCAACGAGGAAAAGAAAACAAAGTGAAAGAATCAGGAGTAAGGAAAAACAAACAATATGAAATGTTCTTAGTAGCTGCCGCAATGCAATGTCTGGCAGGTAAAAATTTTCTCAACTGCAAATTAATTTCCGTTGTGTATAGTGATCAGCATAAAATAATCAAGTTCTTGTTTTTACTTAGGGATTTTGGGATCAGTTATTCTCGTACAAACATGCTTAACCAATTTCCTCTGATCACATTACATCTAATCTTAGTATATGCGAGGAAGTTAATCCTGAAATAAGATGTGAACACAGTGTACCTCCGAACTCGCATTTATCCAATTAACTATGCTACAATTTTGTTAAATACCAATTTACATTGCTTGGGTGCTTTTTTCGCGAATTAGCTTAGAACATGAAATGGATATTTTAAAACGCCCTACAAGTTTTATTCTATACATCTTTCTCTAAACGAAATATTTATCGAGCTATGCATAAAAATGCAAATGGCAACTACAATGCTAATTTATTATTTACAAAGTAAACTATGCATTTTTGAAAAATTCAAGTAGGTATGTACTATTTAAATTTTTATTTATGATTTCAATAGCCTTTCAAATGAAATTTTTGTTTGGGAAAAATATATTTTTTATTTTTAGACGGTTTACGGCATAATATATCTTGCTGTTGTTAAGGAAACGTTATTTAACATAATTAACACCTCAAGCACGTAATACATTTAAATCAAACCCATCCCACAGGTCGAAGGACATTTAACGCATTAACTGGAGAATTAATTTTTCTTATCTTTCAGCTTGTGGGGAATTATTTCTTTCAAATAATTTGAATTTCACTTTTTCTTTATCTATTTGTTATAATATGATGTTATGTGAAGTTGGTAAAGAATATTTTACAATATGACCAAACTTACGCCATTTGTAAATTTATGAAATTCAATCTTTTCTTTAATTAATCATTTATTCAGAAATTGTCGCATTTTTATCACGAGTGATTTTTCCAACTATAAAACATTAAAAATATATTTTTTAATTTTTCTACTATTTTGACATTTTCGCAAGGGTAGATAACTTTACATCACAAGATACAGGAGTACCTCAGACTGACTTAGACAACCGAACGCTAGCACAAAAAAAAAAAAATCTGAGCGCATAGGGAAAACAAGGGCACTTCAAAGGGATTCTATTCTTTTAAGCTTCATTCAGCTTTCACTTTTATGAGGTTTTTGGGACTGTCGGAGTGTTTGGGCTGCTATAGCAGCCACATGTGCAACACACGTGCGGTACGTAGCGAGAGAAATTTTACTACACAGTATTTTTGTTTCGATTTAGAAAATAATGTATTACGGAAAAAATTGTAACAATAACATTTACTTAATAAGTTACATAAAGGAAATTTTTAACTGTCAGACTTTTGTTAGTGTTAGGGTAGTGAGACGTGGCAACATCGTGCACCATATACCCAATACCGAAATGCTCTATACAGGAAAACATGCACCTCGCAATATCTGCATCTAATTACGTTTGAAATAAATATGTTTTACTTAACGCATATTTTAAAAGTACTCAGGACCCACAGCCTTCTCTATCAATCATCAATGGCTTAAACGAATTAGAGATAAACTAGTTGAGAGAGAACAGTATCTTTTAAAGGTCGCTTTGATTTTGACATAATCGTATGTACATACACGTCTACTGCTGGTTGAGAAATATACCTCCTGCGATTGTATGAGTTTCCCAAAATACGCGATGAACACACAAAATCGTGCCTACATGGTCAACAAATATTTCCGAAATACTTATATAAACTATAGATATGATAATAAAATTGAAATATGGACACCTACCTTGGAAATCGTATAAGAATTTTGTTGGAAGTCGTGACCGCGCTCAACTAAGTGAGAGTTACAGAGTACGCCCATCACCTATCCAGATTGACTTCCAACTGAAATAGTTTGCGGAACATCAGCTGACTATTTCTGGGAACGAGATTTTAAAAAATTTTTATTAAAATTATTAAAGTGTATTTCAAAAAAAAAACAAAAATGTTTCTTCAATGATAATTGTTACTTTTAAAATGCATTTTCGAAAAAATATTTTTAAATTATGATTTTTAAGTAGTGTAACCAACGGTTGTTGTATAACTTTAGCTACGGATCAATATATCTACAGGTATGAAAAATCTCGAAATTTTCATGAGAATCACAAATTTATCATACTTTATCAGGCATTTATGGGACTGACCAATAAGTAATTATTTGCCCAATGGCTTCACGAAACATTAATTCATTCAGCGGAAGTGACGTAGAGATACTGAGGTATAAGATAAGTGAAAAAAGTCCAAAAGAGGTTTTTAGGACTTTTTTTTAGCAATAAATGTTTTATTACCATACTAGCAGAATTTCCCATTGAATTTCAACGGATTTAGTGAAGCTACTACAGCACAACATACAAACTCTTTAAAATATATAGTAGATACTTTTTAAATTACAATTAGCTTTTCTTAACAATTAATCATATTTCCTTGTAACAATCCATTTCCGAGCCTATTGCATTCAAATATAACGATAATTTTATTTCCTATCATATTACTTTCGCCTAATCCAGCTTCATTTCTTGTGTAATTATGCCTTGCTGAAATATTTACTTTTATGTCTTGTAAGCAAGAAACCTGTGAAAAAGCAACGTACAGTTGTCCATGATTGAACACTGACTCCGGTAAATGTACACCAGAAACGTGAGCTTATTTACGTTAATAAACATTACAATGTAGAATATAATGATTTTACTTACAAAAAATGTAAGATTCCAGTATTCAATAGATGAAAGAAAGTTCAATTACTTTCATCAATCGTTATAAACGTGTCCTGAATAATATTCAGTATCTATTTACGTTGCTATCCATAAACATCGATCGTTTCATTGCTTAAACAAAAGTGCGAAGCGAATAACGCTAAACTTTCATCTATTTGTAAGCCTAATTGAAGCTAACTGAATCGGAGGTAAAAATGATGGCTGCCTTGGCAACGCCCGGGAGTGGTACGAAAAATCCGCAAAATTTCGAAACAAATAGCGTACGCTATTTCTTTCGAAATTTTGTGGATCTGTACCGATCTCCAGCTCAACGTAGCCACTCACTGAAAACTTTTGTTAAGCTGGTTTGGGTGAAGTATGCGAGTGTAAAACTGTTCCTAAAAATATAAAAAATAATTATGGTGAAATTTAGGAATATTAAAAAAAATGTAGTTGTTTCAAGTACACCTTATCAAAAAGATAAATATATACATACCCATAATGATATTAGTGAATGCTGTATCCTTAATTCCTGCTGTTTTCCGCTGCCCCTCCCAGGTCAATTTGGTCCCCAATCGGTACGTCATTGTCATTACTAGAGCATTCGTGACATGTTTCTCACTGGATTTCCCTCCAATTCTTCGGATTTTGTTTTGCTGTAAAATATGAAATCATTCAAACACGTCAAATTTATCACAAAAATTAAAATTATTTTAAAGTCACAATAAAAGCATTAAAGCACATCAAATTTATCAAAAGAATTAAAATAATTTTAAAACTTTTTCTTGTTAAAATATTTTCACCTTTCACTTATCTTAGCAAATTTGTTTTGTTATTTTTAAGTTCTTTGATTTATTTCTATAATAGAAAAGTAATGAGGTAGATTCTTTAAATCCACTAGTTTATATGTATGTTTCAAATGTTTCCATGTTATTTAAACAATAAATATGAAAGCCTTTTCATTACATAAATGCATGCCAAAAAACTAACTTAGGTAACATGTTGATAACTGTATTCATGTGTGCCAGTTACTATGTTATGCATATTTTTTGATTAACCTTAAAAATAATAATGAAAATATTGTCCTTCGTAATCTTTTATATGTTCCTTGATGATGTAGATATTAATCGATAAAACTGTTTTCTTTACAGGCAAACAGATGCTCTGTATATTTTCTATATATATAATTTCAAATTTTGAAAGGTGCTTAAAGTACCAATAACTATAGCCATTACCCTACATATTTAATAGAACAATTTGAATTGAAACAGTGTCAGAAAATTTAGGTGGGGGAAGAAGTAAGGGGAGTATAAAGTTCATATACTATTTTAAACAATATAATGAATGAAAAATTCAAATAAGCTATATATTTGTCTGCCAATAAAATTTGACAATAATAATGCAAGATTTGCTGACTCACAAATATGCCGTCTACACTTCATGAACTATTACCAGAGTTAAACCAAGCAGACTGAATTACTATTTACAGTTTACCTGAATGCAAGATAAGAGGGATCATATTTAATTTTTAAAGCACTAGCAATAAACCGCTTCTATAAATGTTGAACATTTTGACTTTTATTATCAACTTTGCTATTAAAAGTTCATCACAAATTCAATAGAGGGGGGGGGGGGGGGAGAGGGTGCAGGAAAAGGTGGAGGGGAGAGTACTGGCACATTTTTATATAAAAAAAGCTCTGCATATAGATATACGTCATGGATATACATGATACATTTTCCATTCAATAGAATAAGCATATTTTATTTGGTTATGGCCACACAAACTAATTATACTGCACAATTTAATAGTCATGATCATAAAAAAATACTACTGCAATTACCTGCTGAAAAACAAATCTTTATTAAAAATAATTTAATTAATAATTTTTATGTATGAAAACAAATACTAGCTGCATTTATCAACACTATGCCTAGGTCCTGATTACATATACGGCATAGATTTAAATGCTGTCTATTGTATATCAGGTGATTACAATTATTAAAAGTTGTACTATTTTCATTAGATAAAATTCCTACTTCTAAACATCTTTCTCTTTTGCTTGTACATACATGCAAACATCTATTTTGAGAAAATATGCCAAAAAGCCTGCAGGAATAATAATAGGATGCATTGGAATGTCACTTGACACTTAACAAGATGCAAACAAGAAGACAAATGTCAACTTGGTAAACACCATACGTAAAGTGGGAAGCTCATTCGTTCTACATTGTAACAAAAATGCATTACACTCACTACTATTTTCTTGGTATCAGAAAAGAGAAGAGGTCCAGGATATGTGGTAGACTGCATGTTCAAAATGGCCTGGTATTTATCTCTTGAAGCCACACTTCTGAAACAATAACAGTCAAATCAGAAATATTGTAGCACAGGATGTCATGACCACAATGTGGCACAAAAAGCATCATACAAAAGAAATACTTCTAAAAGCAGTGTTATGTTATTATGGATTCAGCGTGAGATATTCCAGATTAGTAAAGTTGTGATAAATTGCTAACTCCTCAGCAATAAGTAAATTGGAAATCGTGCACCCAACAGAAAAATTCTCATTATAATTTTAAGGCTCATTCAGAAACAACGGACTCCTTCAAATTCATGCATTCAACATTATTCAACATTACCGCAATAATTATTAAAAGCGTAGTATCATTAACCATGCACTCATCCAATTTTATCTTAATGACATCACTAAGGCCGCATGGCGGAATGAAATTTCAAGCACCATGGGAGTTGCTATTTATTATCTCATTAGTTAGACGGAGAATAATTAGTGCTCGTAGGCGTATTTATGAAAATGTTAATACGTTACAAAGATTAAAAACTTACCAAACAAATACCTTCTATCACACAAATGAAACACCCTCGCCTTGGCGCTTATTGGCGCTCCTTACATTGAACCGGTTCCAAAAATATGACGAACGAAATTATTTCAGGAATTTGAGAAATGCGAGCGAATATTGCATAATTACGGGAAAAGATAATATTCAGTGATTCTCATAATTTTAATAAGTACAATTCATCGTTTTTATCTTTTATTCATGAAATCACCCAAAATTAATATATTAAGTTGATGATTATTGCAAAATTACAGATCTAGTGCCGCGCGAGTCTATGGGATTTCTACAATAGTTTTTGAAAAATGCTCAAATGATCTCTCCGTCATCTCACTCTAGATCAGTGGTTCTCAGGAGATATTTTATAATCCCTCGTGGCCGCATCAAGGAAAGATTACAGAAAATGTAACGATAATAATGTAAAAACTTCTACGTACCTTCTTATTTAATGACAACGGCTACTTATTTATCATTAATAATTGTTTTACTTTACATAATTCGAATTATTGAAATTTTCTTGTAGCCACACCGAAATTGTCTGGTGGCCGCACTTGAGATGCCCTGCAGTCTAGATCCTTCACTGCTTAAGATTCAGTTGGATAGTTGGACCTTCCCAAACTTCAATAAGAAAGGTTTATTTTTCTTGAAGAGAAAATTAGAATGCATAACCGATTGATGTGAAAGTTTACACTCCCAAAGAAACATTTTACAGGTGTTCTCTATGGATAAAATTATTTTCATATCAATGAATATTTGCCAATAGCGATTTTTAGTCAAACTCTAACAAGGCGACCGACCGGGTGATTCAAAATATATCACTATACCGATCTTCCTGCCATTTTTTTCGAAGTTTTTAACTGTGATTTTCCGAATAAAACGTCCCTCCGACTCGGCCTTCACGTCACTATATTTCTGAAACTAAAATATGCCACCCCAAAAATTCTGCGTCCCAAGCTGCTTGGATGGTTGCTCCGGCTGTGTCCGCAAGATACCAAGTCCCGGGTGCTGATTTTTCTTTAAAAATGTTTTTTTTTGTTTCTATCTTTTCCAACTTTCCTTCCGTTATTATTATTAATAAATTTTTTGCTCTTGATTCATGGCATTTTGAAGATGGCTCCTTTGGCAGATTATCTTGTACAGAATAATTACTAAACACAAATTAAGGAGTAAAAATCTTAAAATTCCGTGTATATCCCGGCTGTACCTCAAGGACGTACTCTTACAGATTCAGAAGAATTATTTACGTCACTGCCCCGTTGCCTAACCGAAGACTTTGGCATCGATACAACTGTTCCTACGTGCAGAAGAAATGAATTCGGAGGGAAAACCTGAAATTTTTATTTCTTTTCTCGGTACTGACAAAATTTTCAGAATTCGCAACTACTAATATTTCAGCTACTCGTAGAGAAATGAGTGTTAACTTTAATCAGGTTTAGATGGTACATATGAATGCGCGCGTAAAAATTGCTCTAGTATATTAAGTTGTCGGTATTTATGCTAAATTTTTGTAAATTTATGTTGCTCGCGTTCTTCCTTTGGATCCTATCTTCCAACCCATTGTGTGTTATCTAAACCAATTAGATCATAACTAATTATGATAATGTGTAATATAATAGCGATAATAAAATATCATTTGAAGCGAAGTAGTGTTGGAGGTTTAAAGAATTAAGAATTATTTCAGAGAAAATTGCAACGCTGGAAATGCAATCGATGTAAAAAAATAAAAAAATCAACATTTGAAAAGACAAACGGGGGAAATTTCAACTCTCCCATGAATGCTCTAGGGATGGGCAACCACAAAAATTAGAAAAAAATGTTCGTATACAAAAAGAATTTTACTTTTACTTTAGTTGTATTCCGTATTTTGAACTATCATATTCAGTATGCCTTGCAATGAAATAATGAATATCGAAAAACATTACGGGAAAATTTAATTTAAGGGTGGCACGCGCGGAGGGTACAAATTTCGAATGTTGGTGGAAAGTATCTCCCAGCAGGAAAACGTTGCTGAAGCCTCCTCTAAGATGTACCTTTAATAAAAAAAATGTAAACTGTACATGCGAATACGTTGACGATGCGAAGCAAGGAAATACCGTGTGATTTTTCTGGCACTGAGTAAAGAACATTAGCATGCCGTCTAAGGTTATATACATTTATGCAATAGTAAAAGTGAAAACGCAAGATTTTTTTACTATATACCTAGGTGAGCACGCATAAGTAGCGGAAGGTTAGCCATATACACTCATCAACGGGAAAAGTGAGTGGAATACTAGTTTTTAACTTGTATAAGCAAAAGAAAAATAAAGTGGTAAAAGAGTCTTTATAAGATAGACAAATGATATTAGTAGAAGTTTATATGCTGTAGTATTTATAATTACATTGCTATTACATTATAATGGATAACAAATAAAAATGTTTATCATTAATTAAATTTCAAAATGATTGGCAATACGTCCTGCCGCGTTATGTGATCGCTTGGGACCGAAACTTTTGCTTAACTAGCAGTAGCAGTTCTCGAAAGAAATTCTATCCATCTCTAATCTTATTTTTTTCTCTCTTACGTAACTGCGAGAATATCAACAGGAGATAGCTTTCTTACAAGCCAAGACGGATAATACGTTAAACCTCTAGTTTTTCAGTTAATGTGTGACTTAGGAATAAATTACAGTGATGATATGTCGAGGTGAAAATAAGCAACTGCGTCCAACTTTGATTCAACGGAATTCATTTTTTTTCAACATTCATACGTAAATATTAGTGGTTGTGACCAAAGCTACTTATCCTTTCAAACCGTAGATCGTGTGGAGTGAGTTGGGGATCAAGAATTAAATAATATAAAGCATTTTCTTAATATCCTCTGACTCGCATTCATCTTCCATTTTCTCAGAAAGGTATTGCATTCGTTACTGGGCCATTTCTCAGCTTTCCTATCGAAACGGTTTCGCTTCGCTTCCACTCTTTCCTTTTGCGGAACCGCAGATCCACGCGCATTTCTGGGACACTTCTTTACGGGCAAACATCCAAATCCAGCTGCATTCAAAGGCTTCGACGTATCAATTCAGACACCAACGCATTCGCAAGAAGGGAGCCCGCATCAACCCACGGTACATTCTGAAAGGCGAGCCAAGGAATCACACGGGTTGCGTTATCCAAAAAACGAAGCTTAGAAAGGCCCTGGTTGAGAATTTGTCAGCGCCGGAGCCAGAACTCAGACGACGCTGTAGGTTTCTGGCACGTCTTCATTTCTCCTTTTCTGTCAGTCCATCTGTACATGCTCTAGATTCTTGGTGCCCAATAGGGTTTTTCGAAGGTGGCAAACTTGCAACGATCTGGTGCAGAATACAAAGTGCAGTGGGGCGTCGATTATTTGAACTAATTGGAGGAGAGGTATCCATTTTGAAATGTCGATTCGTTCGGATGACCGATCGACATTCGAATCGAATAATAAATTTAAAGATGGAAAAACACTATTACACTGTATTTTTAAGGGTATACGTACCCATGTTGAATAAGAACTAACAAGTTTGCAATATTCTATTCAAAACAACAGTCGATTTTAGGTTGCTGTAAGGTTGATTGGCGTTTATTATGCCAAAATGATTTTCGTATAAGCTCGTATAGACCATATTCTACTTAAGTGCAACAGTTTTGATCGAATGCGCAACGTTTCGAAATGATGTTTGAGGTGGTAAACTGTCATCAATGCAGGCTTATGCGCCGCGGATTACGACCAATTCGTTCCCATTCTTTAACAAAAAATGAAAAGAAGACACATTGACTTGGAAAGTTCTGATGCCCAACCACCTGAAATAAATCAAAGGGATTGATAATATAAGACTCCACGTTGCTTATTGCAGGAAACAGTCACACAGACATACAAAAACTAAAACTTGAAAAAAAATCGATGTGGTGTATCCAAACGCTTCATGTGTCGATTAGCGAACATATTGTAGAAAAAATTGGTATCAACAAATTATGAATGAATTTTACACTCATTCGTGGAATAATTTCGATTCGAAGTTGCGGCGGACACACGAAAAATGCTGTCATTATCTTTTTTTTTAACGCATTGAAAAAATTTTAGGTCGCCTCTGCTGCGTATCCGTTTGTTAGAATTTTTATAAGCAGTCACTGGCACGGGCACTGGTCTGGTGTATGCGTCATTGTCTCCGCAGGTGATCCGGAGGTGGTTAACGGTAAATCGGGCAATCTGCACCTCCGCGATCGGCAGAAATGGGTATCATTCATTGTCATCATAGCCACGGGGCGTTCCCCGAAGAGTTTCGTACAATTTGGAAAATTCCGTCGTTCTCTTAAAGAATATCGACGAAAAATTTAATCCGTGTATTTAGTTAGCTCTAATTTCATTGAAAGAAGAATTAATTGTGTTGCATTCATTATTCATGTTAAATGCTTATTCAATGAAAATAATTTTATAACACGATTGACAGAAGCATGAATGGTCATTCATCTCCAATAGCAACAATACGGTTATAAAAAATCATATGCGCATTTCGGCTACAAATTAGCCGTCTCCAGTGGTAGTTCACAGAAAATAGGTTCTAACATTCTAACATTGTAGCCGAAATGCGGACCTGGTTTTCTTTTATAATCTTGTGGTGGAAATTGGAGATACATGATACAAGTACTTTTTTAGTGTTTGTTCTTGAATTATAACTCGCCGTTCGCGGATTTTACGTTACAAGAGAACCCCGCGAACGGAAATTAATGAAGGGGATGGATTTCGTTTGCAAAATTTACGAGAATGGACAGTTGCGCGAATTTTATTTATCCTTAATGACGACAGAAAAAGGAAGCCTATAAGATGGAAAAGGCTACAAAAAATAAAAAATAGTACATTTAACTCACTGTGAATGATGTAGCTGGCAAATTTTAGATGTTGGGAATGGAGTTGCTTGAGAATGGTGCTAGTTGGAGGTGAGCGAAGAATAGTGTGTCTTTAGGAAATCCGTGATCTTAAGTTGCGTTCCTTTTATTTTAAATTTATTTTTATAAATATCTACATAGGGAACTATCGCAGAATCAACGCTTATCTTGAATTTGATACCCTTTTCTATGAATCTGTCAAACTCCATTATTTTCTCTTTCATTTCGTCGGGCATCTTAACCGTCTCCGACAATGTTTTCACTATAAATTGTGGTTTCTTAAGATCAATTCGATGACCTTCAATCAGTCGTATGGAAAACATTCTCCCGATAGATTTCTGTTCAAACTCTGTCTCGACTTATGCACAGAGACAGAACCTCAAGTGCATTAACGAGAAGAATATTTTTCTTCAACTTTCACCTCATTGTCCTGGTATGATTTAATATTTAGCATACTACAAAACGATTTCGAGGAAAGACGAAACTGGCCGCTATTGGGATCATCGCGAATAAGCAAAAACCGCTAAAGACGAGGGTTATCCTTGATCGTATTATACCTCTCGATCAGGATTGCAATTTCACTACTCTTGATATATTTTTTACAAAGGTTACGGGAAAAAGCAAAATGAACATTTCTTTTCATATTCATATTGGAGATGCTTGAGATTGTCATTTTGATTTTTAAGTACTTATTTTGTTAATTTTATTTTAGCTATAAGAGGGACTCTACAATGCTCCGTTGAAATAAGTTACATAGCAAGAAATATTTGGAGCGATTTCCATACGGCAATTCAGATATATATATAATGTTTTCGAAAAGTATGCATTTGTTTAGGTTGCGTGATATACTTTATTCATTATAGTTTTCTCACCTAAGTATTTCTCTAATGTGGAATTCTGTGGTCCGTAAACATCCCTGGATAAGAATAATTAAGGAAATTTTAATAATCCGGAAAAACACACGTGCTCTTTGAATTTGGCGATAGTGGCGTTTCGATTTTCCCGCACTTTGTGCTTCACATCCGTATCGGGTGAATCAAACATAGACCTCAGATATATACGTATATATTTGTAATATTATTTTATGTATTCCCATGCTTTATTTATTTATACCCTTGTGTTAAAAACATAAAATCGTGGCTTAGGTACATTCATTATACGGTAAACACCCATGATTCTATAGTCTGGAACGATTTCAGTCCCGAGTTCTCCGGATTAGAGAGGTTCAAATATAGTTATACAAAACAATAAATTGAACTTAATGGTTGCCTAAAACGCCGCAGAGAAAATGAATTAATAATTCTAAAAAAAACGTGGTTTCCATTTTGCCTTGCATGGAAGATATAATTATGAATGAAGAGTGATATTACATTTTCGATGCTGGATTGAAGAAAAATATACTGTATTTTCACATTCTTTAGAAAAAATGTGATTTTGAATATAGGTTGGTCGGCTGCCATAACAGAAATTCTCTAGAAATATGACGTAATGTAACAGTTAATGTTCCGCGCCAAGAATTTTTTCAGATACAACAATTATACGGGTATCATTTGGCGCGTGAATTACTTCATTGCATTGATAGCGTGAAAACAAGAAATAAATAAATATACGCAACCGTTTTTCTCCGAGTCGTCATTGCTAAGCAGCGCCTTACGTAATTTAAATTTGCATTATTACATATTACTTGCCCGCAGTGATAGCTCATAAATATTTATTTATTTACCCAGCTATACTTATGCATCTCAGGTTAGAACGAAGCCAATTTGGGGTTTGCCGTTAATGTTACGTTTAATGCCTGGAAATCAAGGCAATATTAACATTAAGTTTGATTGCTTAATTTATCCAAATCCAGAAAATGTTTTTCAAAATCTGTTTTATAGAATGGGAACATTTTCTGTAGTGTCATAACTCATTTACTCCATTCTGCATTATTGAGAAAAAAGGAATCGAGAAATACATTGGATAAACTTCTTTGGAAGAATTACGAAAAGCGATTGCAGAATACTGGAACTTAATAATTTATCCATGAAAACTAAATACAGATTTTTCAACTTTTAAATATTAAAAAGTGCACTCGAAAAGCAATTTTCAAGAAATATTTTTATTTATTTTCCGCTTTACACGCTTTTCGCTTGAGTGTTTTTCATTATCGTAGATGTAGCACATTAAGAAGTCGGATAGCAAAAAGCAGAGCGGTTAGAATTCATCGCATAGACCTTAGTGTGTCTCGAAGACTATGTAACCTTCCATAAGAAACCTTTTATGTGATTTCTTCCACTTTATCCCATCTCAACGAACGCCTTCAAATGATGATCAATAAGGTACCCCGGAAGTGCAGAGGAGACATTAAAAAAAACAAGGAAAATCAACTATCACGAAAGCTTTAAAAGTGTAAAGTTAATCAAGAGAGAATATTTGAAAACAAGATATTGATCCGAAAGTCATTCGCTATTTCAAATCGTGCTCCGGATCAGCAAACGCTTCTTTTCATTGTCTGCACCCAACAGCGTGAACGCCTCAATCTTGCGTACCCTTGGCCTGCATTACTACATCGGCTGGTGCTCGATGTTGTTGCATACATATATGGATCGCCATGGCTATACCTTTCTTAAGTTCATAATAGGCCAACGTTTCCGACATAAAACAAGAGAGGAAAGATGCATAGGTTCATTAATGCAAGGCAGAGGCGTTCTTTACGAATCACGAAATCGTGAAAAATGATTATTCCTACAACTTTTATTAGAAGCATTTTTTTATGCGACTAATATTTTTTTCTGCGCGATTTCGTGAAAATTTAATTTCTTGTCATATAATGTTGCCACCCCTGCTCGGTTTATGTGAACCATGTGTGCCATTTTCTTATCATACAATGCCAAAGAATGCTCAATGCCAAACTTCATGAAAACCCACTGAATAGTTTTGGAGACGAAACATGAGGACAGACATGACCATAAGGCGTTGATTTTTTTTACTTTCTGTAAAGAACGCCTTAAAATTCAGAATAAATTAGTTTTCTATCTCATGAAATAAATTTAATTGCCGCTTGATCATCCTGATAATTTATCAGCAAACATTATTTTAGATGATATAAGAAAGACTCAGTATATTTATTTTATTAACTTATTTTTAAAAGAACACTTTATGTTATGTACTCTTGGATTAAAAAAGCCGTAAAATTCGCCTACTTTTTCTGTGTCCAATGTGGCGGAACTACAATCTTTCACCACGAAAATTATCTTTTCGACCGCTTCGTAATTCGTTTCGTTTAATATACGTAGATGGACCTGCAGGGCCCCTCCTAAAGCTATCGTCCCTCCCACAGTCGCGGATTCTACAATATTATATTTCCGCTACTGGCGGAGGCGCGCATAGACGCACACTTATTTCGCATCGAGTACGTGGTTTTTGGACCTTAATAATCGTCAATTAAGCGCTTGCATAGTATAAGTAGATTTGGAGTTTTGGTTATTTTTTTTTTAGAAAAATAAATCGTTCCCTCGGCAAACACCGTCGAAGACGTTTTGCGACGGTTTCAAAAGGATCGTGCGTGTCCAAGGTGCGCGAGATTCCGCGGAACGCGTCCCGGCGCTATGCGGGGGTGGATGGTGGAAAGAAGGAAGGGGAGAACGGGGAATGGAATGCATAAGTTGAGTCGCTTACACTATTCGCCTTTTGCCTCCTTTACGCGCCCAATGGGGTGGCGGATGGCGGTGTCGGCGACTGTTGCGGCCGGAGGGATTTGTCGGAAGGTGCGTGACATATAAAGAGAGGGAGAGAGAGAGAGAACGGCGTTGTTCTGGATATCTCGCTCGGGAAAGGAATCTTTCAAGGACTGGCGGCAAGGATACGCCCAGTATGCCACACGACGTCTTACGCGGAAAATGAAGCCAAGCCGCGTTTTTTAATGACCCGGGAGAGTTAACGAAAAAAAAAATAAATATCGAGGCGCGCTGCAAACCTTGCGTTTTTCGACCTTCATTTGCTCGATTCGAACCATTAATCCAAACGTTGCGCTCAAAACGAAGGGTAATTTATGTTTTTTTTGTCTCATTTTAATTGGGGATTTTGAAAACGGAACGTGCGGTAATTTGGTTCGAACGACATTAGCAGGAAAAGACCTGCGATTTTTTTTGCAGAAAAATAAAACGGGAATAGGATAATTATGAATAGTTTGAGTAAACGTGCGATATTTAATAATTATTGCTGGGAGATTCTAATAGTTTCGCTAATCAAAGGAATGCAGCGAATCGGTGTCAGTAATACTGCGAGCACGTCTACGGAATGGAGATAAACATGACTCGTTTGAGTTATAGTCTGCCAAAACCAAGGTCTTCATAATAGTTTTATTTGTATTGTAACAGATAGATAATAGATATTTATTTGAACCAGAAAGGATATCGTGTTATTTCTTGTTTTCTTCAAAGAAGTCTAGCAAAGTGAAGGTTATCAATGTTGGTAAAGTCATCAAAATTCGATTAGCGATGGTTTATCATAATCTTGTTGAAATAAGGGTTGTCATGGCTACATAACATTGGGGATACGAATTATATGAAGATGCACTGTTTCAAGAATCTAATCGTCGATCATATTGTGTGTTGTTTTTCCCCATCTATTTTTATTTAGCAAAGTGCGAGTTATTTTTCATCTCGAAAAAATCATGGCTAGTTTTTTCTTTGTGACACCAAAAAGAAACGCACAATTCATTTGTCCTCGATTTTTTGCCGCATCGTTTATTATTATGACCTACCAATTCCATCTATTGTCAAAGAGGATGGTTCATAATCATAATTGTCGCAGGACCTTGAAACTCTCCCTCCATCGGACGGCGGTTATGGAACCGCCGAACGCATTTAGAATGTAGGTCGTTCATCTGTTTCTTCATTTTTTAACCCCAAAGAGCTCAATTAGATTTATCCCCCCTTCTATGACGGTTGGCAAGGCCGAACTTCTCGAAGTGCCGCTGTCCTTTTTTGCCGGAAACGAACGGAACGTTTCATTTATGCGGTCAGATCGGGCGCTGCTATCTTTATTTTGCTTCCACGTGCCTTTTTTTCTCCCATTCTTCAAGATCATAATTCAACGCCAAGGTTCCAGATGAAATGCTTCGTTTTTTTGTGTTAATTTGCTAAGGATAAAGCTTTCAACCTGAATTTATTTTATAGCTTCGGAAATGATATATGAACTCAAAAAAAAACGTGTTTCAGCGAAATGATAAGCAACAACCAACGAGAAAATTTTCTGCAGATATTTCATGTCTTTGTTTGGAATTGTAAAGTTTTCTTCTCAATGCAATATAATGTGCGTGAATTTTTTAAATTGCGGGCAATTGGAATGCGAAAAAATGTGCCGAAAATTTATGAACCACGTTATCTTATGAGCCTTTAATAGATGATACAATAAGTAATAATTTTTTCCATGAAACGGTTCTATACTATATCAGGTATACGTTTCAGCTACAGAGCTGGTGGTGATTCACCGGTCCTCTATTCTAACAATGAAAACCACGAAATGGGTTGGATCATTCATCTTTTGAATTTTCATTTTAAGTCATCAGAGTCTGCGGAAATGACGCAACAGATGACGATTTGAGTCAGGAGATGTTTAACTATTAAAAAGTTAACGAGATCACGCATCCAAAATGTGTTACTGACGTTTATTGACACCCTCGAAAAACATATCGCTGCAAATATCCTAGAAATGTTCCTCACGCTGCAAAATTTAGGATTTTGGCGAGGTTTATAATAATTTTACGGATTTCGATCGAAAGCGGACCTTTTCCGAGCTCAAGCCGTTTGCGACCTTATTGCGTGAAGTTCGCTGAATTCCTTCGTCTCGAATTGAGTCAATACCAAAAATACAGATTCTGACACAAAGAAACTCGAGGGCAATATGCTTCCATGCGAGCGCCTCTGCTAAACACGGTTTTTGGCATCAATCTACTTTGTACTTGCAAAAAATCCAACAAAAATTCTCCAATATCTTTCATTTTATATTCAGGATAAGAATTTGTATCTAATCAGTTTGAGAACCCTCAATAAATTACGGAAATATATAAATACAATAATTACATTGCACAAAAAATTTATACAAGAATAAGAGACCATATTTAACGAAGCAGTAGAACTTACGTAATTCATTTTGACCGATTTAGTTTCTGAAGATAAATTATAGAACGTAAACTGTCAATGCTAAGCTGCATTTCATTGCCTACGGAGGCAAAGTTAACAGGTGGGCAATTAATCTAGGCATTCCAACGGTATATTGAAATTGATGTATCAGAACAAATGAAGACAGCTTAGAACATTAGCGCTTAAAATATAGCACGAAGTTTCTACCGAGCATTTCAAAAAAATTTGAACTTTCCCGTCATTTTATTTAGAGTGAAAGTCACCGAAGATGACATCGGGCATTCGTTATTTTTATCTACACATTCATACTTTAATACTAACAAGATTTAGGTGGATAATGAATGCTTAAACTAATTCGACATATTATTATAGTGCAACTAAATTTTATTTTTGAGAAAGCAGCCTCGTAGTCATGTTAAAATTTCTTTTCCCTATTCATAACCGGAATTAATAGTAGTTAGCCAGATCTCTATAGCTAGGATGAGACAATTTTTCCGCCACTGCAGTACGTGGACTCGAATGCTTTATCACCAAACTTCGAGTTATAGAGATAATACCGTATTTTTCATCTTATTTTGAAATAATTGTCAAATATCTATAGAAAAATTGCATAGGGCAGCGTGAGAGAGACACCCAGAAATCCGACTCGTCCGAAGTATTCGATGGTGACAGCCCTCAAACAATAGAGAATCGAATTAACGGAACCGAATAACGCGGTGTCTCATGATCTGATGGCGTGCCGCCAGCGGAGATATATGTGGAACAATGCCAGAAATGAGAAGCGGGAAGGCGGCTTTCGACTCCCTGTTTAGTAAGGAAAGTTAGGTTCCGTCGACCAATGGGATATATTTTTCCGAACCGTTAGTTTTTGGAGGGGGAGGAAAAGGGCGAAATGTCGTCGAAAAGTTGCGGTCGCACGAAAATCACGATCTAACAAATTGATTTTCGTTTTCGACCACATTACCGAGCGCGACCTTTTTCGAGGGATGACTTTTTTCCTCAGGAAATTCCAAGAGAACGGCATTGTTTCGATCGACCTTGGTAACGTCGAATCATATTCATATATTTCGACCAGTTTCCTCGCTCTGATTTTCATACAAAGCACCGACGAAGGATAACGTAACCGTGGCACAACTATTCGTTACACGATACCTACCATTAACTGGATAAATAGTCCAAGATCACGTCGCGATCGATAGGAGAAACTCGGCGTCGTTGATTTTACGGTCTCTCGACGTTCGATATCATACATACCTTCGCCTGCGGTATTGCACGAGAGCGCAAGCCTCACAAATAGTTACAAATTCTACGGACATGAATTCCACCAAGAAGCCTTTGGCGATCTCCTGAGAGTTTTTCCATAGGGTTGCCTAGCCTCGCGACTTTTTCTGCTATGCGGAAATACTCGAATCGTAATATTGAAAGTATTAAAACTTCGTTTTTTTTTTTAGATGCGGAGATTTGGTTGAAATTGAACGGTCCAATTAAAAAATATTGCTTCGCGAGTCAAAAAGGGAGATTTAAGGAAATTGTCATCCTAGAGGGAACCACATTTGAAAGATTTTTCCAAATCGTCAGAGATAGAACGTCGCCCAGAACGTAGATTTTTACAATCCGCACTCGTGATTTATTCCCGGCATGCATTTCCGCCTCCGTAATTTCGCCATCTGAATAGGTCGAAGGCATTATTCATCCAGGGAGAAACATCTCTAAAGCGTCTTTGTGGGATGAATCTTTTTTTTTTTAATGTCAAAGAGTCGCCTAACCATGCGTATGCGTAGTTATGTTACTCGTAAAAACTTGATGACACACGAAATATAATGCGTACGTTTTTACTGAGCTACTTAAAGGAGTTTGTGTCTTTTATGGTTTTAAAAATGAGACGTTTTCTTTATTTTAAATGTGAAACTTCAATCGATGAGGAAAGGGACACCCACACGCGTATCTACCGATGGAACGTCTAAGAGCGACGTAAAAAACCAGGAAAGAGTTGCAGGCAACCAGGAATGAGTTGCAGATAACCAGGGAAATCGCCATCGTAAAATAGAATAAATTTCAAATGAAAATATTCTTGTTGAGGAAACAAACAAAATTTGACGTTCATTTTTTTTCAGACCTATCAACATACGCTATATAATAACGCACATTAAATATTTTTTTTTAATCCGCTAACTGATCACTGTTTCGTATTAAAATTGAATTGACAGTTAATATTTCCAGGGAATTACAAAACTACGATGAAATCCAAAGCACCTAACGATTTCAGGACAATGCACCTGTTCCTGGAATCGAACTCGGGTACGATCGAGTTACTTCTGCCCTCGATTCACCTCATCGATTTTTTCGTTTAGAGAGAGAGAGAGAGGGAAGGAGGTGGGGGGTAGGCGGTGTGGTGGGTTGGAATAGGAAAGGAACAACGGTGCGTCCTCCGCAACGTGGGCCCATTGGTGAAGTCAGCCGAAGTGGGTGAGGACGGGTTGGCCAGTGGCAATAGTCGCATCAAAGGTCGTCCGCCCTCTCTTTCTCACTCCTCTCTGGCACCTATGCCACGGCTCTGCCCCCACAGCGCCTCTCTCTTCATAAGTGTGAGTGAAGAAGCGAGTGGGATCGCCCACACCTCCGCCCCTCTTCCTCTGCGGTCATCGTCCCAGAGGGCAAGGGAACAGTTGGCGGGCCCGCGGCCAACCTAAGGGGGTGGGCGTCTCAGGGGTGGCGAATAAAATAAAATGGCCCGGTGAGGAGGATAAGGGGAGGGGTTTACAAAGGGGGAGGTGTGTGTCGCCGTCAAAATGGTCGGTTGACACCATGGATATACTGACGTTATCATAAACGCTCATCGAAATTACCCAAGATAAGGATGTGCTGTCACAATTAAGACTTTGAAACAACAAAAAAATAAAATTTCAAAACGAAACGTGTGCATATATATTTCAACATTATAGGAGTAAGAAAACAGTACATGTAAAAATTTCCCTTGAGTGGAATTTTAAGTTTTCTTGTCTCTAAAGTATTATCATGGAATTACACATTCGACAGTTAATAAATTTCTATTAAAACATAAAAAATCTTTAGGATATTTTTAGGAGAGGCTCTAAGAAAATGGTTCCCAAACCTTTTCATCTTAGAGCCCATTAATCCATCGGATAAAGCTTAATTCTTACATTGTTTGTTACATGGGATGAATTTATTAATCGATATTCCAACCATAACACCTACTCGTACAATGACTTATACTCAGATAAATACGGTGATTCCAGAATGTTTTAATTTTGTAAAACTATGCATAAATTCTGTATCTTTTACTTTAAAAGAACAGCAAAATATAGGATGGCCAATGTTGATTAATTCTCGGAAAATGCAAAATTAGAGAAAGCGGTGTAATTTACCCACAGGTTTGCGAACCACTGTTTCAATACATTAAACGACCATAGCATGAAATAATTACATATAGTATACGCAATATCGAATTTTCACCGAGAGGGATAATTTGAAACGAGGCATGTATGCACCTGTACTTTCTCGGGAGTGTATAGAGAGGGAGGGAGGGAGGGAGATGCGCTCTACCTCCTTCCCACACCAATCTTTCGACCTCCGCCTCCACACTTGTTTCATCTCTTCTCCTTTGGGCGTCGTCATAAACCAACCCACCCACTCTTCCCCCCCCCTCCCCCACCCTCGACACCCACCGAAAAGGTTCACTTCCGCGCACCTTCCTCCGTCATTCTCCGCGAAACCCCGCAACTCGTCTTCTCCTCCAAGTCCCACCTGAGTCCCCTTCTCTCTCTCTCTCTCCCCTAAACCTCTCCTCTCTCCCCTACGACACCTCTCTCTCTCTCCACTCCCTCGCTGTCCCTGACGTAACTCGGGCACCAAGCTGCTTTAGTCCCTCTCTTTTTCCCCATATACTACTATACTTCCCCAACCCTCCCTCCGGGCAGTACGCGTGTTATGTTTGCGGCCTTTCTCTCTCTCTCTCTCTCTCCCTTAGCTCTCCGATGATATCTCTCCTTCCTTCTCCCTTTTGTCCGCGACTTCAGTTCCACTCTACTCCTCTCCGTCGACTGACACGCCCGCCGCGGGACTCCTCGTAACGCCCTGGAGTCGATCCGATGACCTTCGTGTTCTTCAGGATGTGCACCAGGAGGTTTATGAGCGCCATGCGGTGGGTGTTCACCTACTCGGGAAACAACAGTTACTCGTATGAGGTGAGTGGAATGGACCTATTTATTTTGGGCTATATTACATTGGAATAGGTCCGTAGCTCTTTTTTTCTCTCTCGTGAGCGGTATAATTCCGCTTCGATTCCAATGTTTTTTTTTGTTACTTTCGGAAATCTGTGAAAGTTCGCTGGAGGTATCTTATGGAGGACTTTTTTTATATAACAAAGCGATGCGTCGAAAATAGATCTGTACTAATCTAATGAAGGCGAGGAAAAAATTACGAAAGGCGACGAGTGACTGCGGTTTATTTAGTTCCTATTGCGTGTGAAATAAGTGTCGGCAGTCAATGTAATTTTCCGATCTCCCGGATGTACTCGAAGTGATCCTCGGCGAAAACAATGCGTGAAGTGTGTGCTATCCGTATCATCTCGATGTGTGTGTGTGTGTTAACCACCGCGCGTGTGTGTGACGTGTTCATTCGATTTGCGAGAAATATATACCGACACCCTGATTCTTTACGTGCATTACCGGTGCATTTCCAGTGCGTTTTATTTCGCCTCCGTGAGTGCTAACCTGGAGCGCCGCAAAAGGGTTCTGATCTGTGCACGGAAGCCTTGGATATTCCCTCACCGAAACCTAATTGCATATAGCTTATCCGGTTTTCCCGTTTTGTGTGTGTGTGTGTGGCTCCCCTGCTGTGGTGACAACGTGCTTCTTCCGTGCTGTGACATGCACATCGAGGATTACTTTATTTGATCGAGTATCGGATGGGTGCGCTTCGTGATGCCGGCACGCACCTCTTATGTGCTGCTCCGGAAAAGGGTGCAGTCGATGCAGGAAATATTTCGCCGTATTGTCTACCATTCATGATGACAGCTTCGTCTGAATTTTATACATAAGACTGGACAAATCCAGACGCCCGTTCGCCATTGGAGACTAAAAGTTGGACAGTGGCGGCTACATATTTTCTGTTATATTTTATTAATTCGGTAGAGATACTACGCACGTAATATTTTTCCGTCGTATGTTTTGTGTGTATTTAATGTATACGGATATATAAATAACCTCGATTCTTAATCGCATCGCATTGAAATCTAGCCTGTTCCCTGATTGACTGCTAGGTTTGGACCATATTTGTCTAGGGGTCTCAGACTCGCGGCCCGCATGGTAAATTTATGCGGCGCGCAAATTAAATTACCTTATACTATACGGCGCAAACACAAACACAAACGTATTTTATATAAAATATTATAAATGTTTATAAATAATCTAAGAGTTTTAAGAACTATAGTAAATTGCACTTTTTAAATATCCGCGTTTTATGGGTCATTCTCTTTATTATAAAAAACCTTGCACATTTGGGATACAGAAAAATTTCCTTCCGGTTCCCAGAGTGTTTTTTGCGTGTTCGGAGGACCTAAGTCTCGACGCCGAATCTTGTGTTTATGTAATGAATGGTTTATAAGTCGTGTCATAGGATTGTGGCGATTTAGCTCCTTGTGGAAAGGAAGAACTAATGTACAAAGAATACGAATGTTATGAGCATAACCGGGACGAGACATTTTTTCGCCTTAGGCAAGGTTTAAAAAATTACGCCCCCTCCTAATGAAGGTATACAGGAAATGGTTTTATCTCTAAAACGACTAGTTTATTTACAATGCAGACGTAAAATGAAAGTAAAAGTTGAAATTATCAATTGTCGCGCTTCTAAATGTTTCTGCGATCTAGCTGGGTGTCTCGCTCGCCTAGCCTTTGCCCGGGCCCTCAGTGTAAGGACTGGGAAGATGCTGATTAAGTACAGTGCCTTAATGCGACCGGCGGATTTGATGGGGAGGCTTCTTACACGCCGATTCGATTTTGATACCCCTGGTATAGGCCCATATACTATATGGGTGTCAAATTAATCAGTTCAGGAACAATGGCTGATTAAAGAATGAGCATTAACATTATATTATATATATTAATATTATATTAACATTATATATATATATATATGCGATCGGGTCGGGATTTAAATCGCTTAAAGTTTCCGTTTTGTGGCAACAGTAGGAAATGAAAGCTTCGGTGCACATTTGGCGCATCGTATGAATTATTTGGCATACAGACGAATCGATCGCTAAACACCGGGAAAGTTTTGTATTTAATCACATTTTCACTTTTAAGGTTTATATTCTCGTTTCCGGTTCAAATTTAAAATCTTAATGCTAATTTTTTTATAAAGCATTTAAATTTTATGTCCGTATTAGATAACGAAGTGGGCATTTTAATTGCTGAGTGCTCGAACTCGATGGTAATTTATAATTTCATAATTAATACTTTTCATTTGTTTCGTTCGAGTACAATTTTTGCATGGCATCTGCGGATTTTTGTATTTATTTTATCTGGTTTTTCAAGACTTAAATTTTAAAGTTTTCTTTTTTATTCCATATACTATTAAACTTTTGGTTATAGAAACTGCCTTTTATATTGTTGATTGTGTATTGATAGAAAAATAACGAACATCGTTCCGTTTTTTCGGATTGTCTATGTTTTTGTGCGCGAAAATGCGCCGAATTTAATTGATGATCCTATTTAGAGGTGGAAGTGAAGCAATAAAATAATTATGATAAAAATATGTCTTATGGGAAATGGGAATTTTCCAATGCTACACTGATGCGTAAGAGCTTTCAGTATCCATTCATTATATAATTTCTATTGGCGGAGAGGATTTTACTTCAAGGCGGCTAAATACTTATGACCGACCAGGCGTTGGGGCCCGTTTAGTAATGTTAGGCTCTCTTTTCTGAAATACTTTCACTAAAACAGTGATTCCCAAACTGGGGGAACATAAGAGAGTTCCAGAATGGGGGGGAGGAGGGGGGGGGGGGGAGAGGGACGAGAAAAAAATCAATTTTTAATGTCAAATTCAGCTGAAATAGTTGAAACGTATTTTTCAATCTGCCCAATACGTACATATATTCCTCGATTTACACGGTAGATTGGTTCATGTAAAACACCGTGTAAATCAAAGCCGTGGAAATTAAAACTATAACATCATATAAAATTGGGGGTTATGTTCCAGTTTTCATTTTTATTGTAAATAAATTTCTGAAATTTTATTTGTAAGTATTTATAATAAATTTGAATTCGGATGTAATAATTATATAAACATTAAAGATGTGAACGTTCAATTTAATTTAAAAATAAATTCATAAAGAATTTGAACTCGGATATAATGATAGAATAAACATTATAAAAAATAACACTTAAATTAAACAAGAGCTTCATACAATCTGAGAAATTCAGAATTGAAGTATTAAAAAATTGATTAGAAAGGATATAAATTTATCTATTTAATTTAAAACAATAATTTAAGTAAAACTTCAGTAAATTTCTCCCCAGTCACTATTATCTTCAGTGTCTTGAACACATTCACCAACTTGCATTTTTACTTTCTCCATATACGTAGTATAGAGAAAGTATTGTTTTCATGAAAAAAATCGACTTCGATATTTCAGCGGAAATACGTTTTGAGGTCCCTATAACACGTTTAGACTATTTTCGGAATGATGTCTTTGTGTGTGTTGTGACTGTGGACGCTCTAACTCGAAATTCATATATAACACTTTGGCATGAGTAAAAAGAGCTGATTACTTTTTGGACAATAACGGTTAATCGGAAGTCGAGGTTTATTCGAAACCCGGTTCGGTTTTTGCGATATTTGTCCGTTAAAACATCATTATTGTATATACAAGTCTATAGAAAGATTATATAGAATGTAATTTCCTACAACTTTTATTTGAAACAATTTTCCATAGCAGTTATTGTTTAGGAATTATTTATAAATAATAGGTTTTTTCTGTTTACGTCAAATATCTCCTTAAAAACGTCATTGGTAATCTTTGTAACGACCAAAGTTGTAGAGAATAATATTTCTTTCAAGTTTTTGTTTGAAACAAATTTTCGTAGAACCATCCATTTCGGAGATATTTAATTTATTCGTAAATTTCCAGTATACAGCGCCACCAACTAGCGGTGAATTCTGTAAACATATTCAAAATATACGTAATTTACGGCAGTAAGGACGACTGTATTCCTTTACGATACGAAATAATAATTTTGCCTTATAATGCTATTCATAATAATTTAAATATCTATACCCAAATATGGAGAAAGTCATGTGTTGGCCCAGTGGCGGATCCAGGGGGGGGGGGGGGGGGGGGGGGGGGGGGCGATCGCCCCCTCCTTGGATAACCCCATTGCACTCCACTGGGCGCTTTCTTAAATTCATTCCGTGCAAAAATCCTCAATTATACGCCGCAGATTAGGTCTGTATAGAGAAAGGATTCTGATAGGGGTAGGGATTTTCAAAATATAGGGCATTTGGGAGGGGCGGATTCGATATGTGGAGGGGCGATCGCCCCCCCTCCCCCCTTGAGAAGTTTCTGGATCCGCCCTTGTGTTGGCCACATCAGATTTTTTTTCTTTATTATGGGTTGAAAGTCGTCATCACTACCGTCACGGTATTCATCGCTAGAATTTTTTCGTAATTCACTTTCTACACGAGGATATTTGGTTGCACATTTTGTTTTGCTCGTTTTTATAAACTCAGTGATCAAGGTTTGTTTTTTATTTTTTCATATCCTTGTAAATTTCCTCGTATGAAACTAAACAGTTTTTCAATTCTCGTTGAAATTTGAGACTACGTTGCATTTGAGGGTCATTATTCAGAAAACGATTTTTCAACTTTCCAGCCAGCTCGAAGCCTTTTCTCAATGTTTTTGCGGTTAATGTTCGATCTGGTTCGTCACAATCGCTTTCATAATCATTAGGATTATTTATGCAGGCTTTGGTATCGGTCACCATACTCACTAATTCGTCTTCGTTGAGCTGTCTGTAAAAAATTCTTCAATGTCCTCAACAGCCAAATCAAACCCTTCTCCCCACGATATTCATTCTCTTTAGGTGGGATTGTATTCTCTCTATTAAAAACCTCTGGCCATATTTGTTTTTAGCAAGCATTTAATGTTGATGGTTTTCTTTAATTTCCAACGCAATTATTTCTATACAATCGGCAATTGTAAAGTTTTTTTCAAATTTTGCTGACTGACCCTTAAAGGTTTCCTATCCCATGTGTACAACATCTTCGGAACAATATAAATCGTTCAGTCAACTTTCAGCGAACTTCGAGGAACGTAACACCATTTTTCCACATATGTATTATTTTATTTGCGCATTATAGATTTGCATGTCTCGTGGGTTTTCAGGAACGTAACAGCAATAACATTGGCTTTTCAAATGAGAAATTTGTTACTTAAATCACTAAAAACCTTCACGCAGGCGCGCACACGCAGATAATTGAACCTTTCTCTGGAATAGAATCAAAACGTTAAAGCAGTAACATAAACGTTAACAAATATGGTAATTACGCAAACTTTTTAATTCTATTGTCATTGTTAAACTTTTTTGCGACCTCGCATTAGTAATTATTACATTAGGAATTCAAGGAGAGAGTATTTTAAAAATTGGCTATGAGATCCAATATAAATCAAGGGGGTGGTCGCACTTTCTTGACAGTGTAAAACCGAAACCGTGTACATAAAGTACCGTGTGAATCAAGGGGTGGTCGCATTTTCTTGACCGTATAAAACCGAAACCGTGTACATAAAGTACCGTGTGAATCGAGGGATAGGTGTACCAGATACACGGATAAAATAATTACGAGTTAGTTGATTACAAATAATGATGTAAATACGAGTGCAAAGGGTTACATTTATTTCAATCAAAAACATAGTGGGGCATGATGGATGGCTTAGTGAAAACCAGAAGGGAGCCGCCAGCGCCATGTCAAAAAGTTTCGGAATCACTGCACAAAAAGGATATTGATTTCGGCCAGCCCAAAGGCAGTTTTTATCGACATTATAGACAAGACCTTATCAACCGGTGCTAAGCGTGATAGGCTGTTGATGGTACTCGAACTCAATAAGATATAATAAAAAATGTTCCTATCAATAAAAAAAAGCTGCTAACGTCTACATCTAGACATTACATTTATTGCAATGGTATTCCGCCAGAATTTGAGGATAAAATGCCACCGGGAAAATACGTCTTGCGCTGATGAGTTGTTGAAAATTTTAGAGAATTTTTATTTAAATAGGTTTGTTATTCTTTCCTGTCTGCGATCGCATTGCGACATATTCTTTGCTGATTTATTTTTCGTTTATTTAGTGTTTAAAAGGAAAGAAAAGTCATATTGGTATTTCGATGATAGTGATATTTGTTTAAAAGATCTGCACTCGTGGCAAGCTTTAATGAAATGTTAAAGATACCTTGCAAAAACGTTGAATCATGCAAGAAATGCTTATATGTACACATATACGGTGTTGTGTCAAGGTAGTTCGCATATTTTTTTTTAAACGACCTTTCCGTCGTGAATTATAGACTGCTACCGGAATAGTTTTTTTTTAAATGTAAGACCGATATAACCTCATTGACGCCTGTGCTCATGGAGCTGCATTTAATTACAATTGACTTAGCTAACAATAAGTCTTTAATCGTATTTAATTGTTGAATAATTTTGGAACGCCGCCAATTGCAGAATAACTAGCAATTGAAGCTTTGAACGGATTTTAATGATAGGGAGTAAAAATTCTATGACTTCCTTCTCACCCAGCGCGGCGACTGCGGGGACTACGCTACTCTACAGGAGATGGTAACACAAGGAACATAGTAGAAGGCAGTTACAGGCAAAGAACATTTACTGTGAAACTATTTCCTCTAAAATCCATTGGTTTTTCCAAGTCGCTTATCATCTGAATCCGAAAATTTTCTAAACTAAAATTCGCCAGGGAAGCCCAAACTAGTTGTAAATCCATTTCATCGAAATAGCTCAACACTTACTTATTCCATAGAAAAAATAACATGGTTTCGACGTTGAAACCTCATCATCACGCGAAATTCATAAACCAGTAAATTTTAAACAGAGTTAGTTTATGTTCGGTGCTTTTGTGTAAGGCAAAATGGAGACATTTGAATTCAAGAAACATGGCGTTTAGAGGAGGGGAGAAAATGTCAAACTCTCGTTAGAATGAAGCTCCCTTGACAGACGACCTTAAGATTTTTACCTCGAAGGGCAGCGGCGCAAGCTTGAAATTCATGCGCATGTATCCGGCCATTCTTTGTGAAAAGGTTTTCTTTGAATCGATTTCCAATGCACGGGTCTTCAGAAGTAAGTGTGACACTGGATTTATGACGTGCGCAGTCTGATGCTTCGAACAATCCGGAAGCTTGTTTAGGGAATTCGTCCCGTGTGCTGCCAACTCTTTCCCCGCTCCCTCTTTTTTGAGGTCCTCTCCCCACCATTTTCTATCTACTTATCAATTCAGCTAACTCTCTCTCTCTCTCCTTTTGTCTCTTCGCGTTCCGAGACCCCTTCGAACTTAAAAAGAGAATTATCATGTCCAACGCATCACGAGGACCATTCGGAGGTCTCGCAGCGACGCCTGTTTACATGACGGAATTCGCGATCGACGTGACGGCGGTATCGAGACGGTTAGCTCCGGACCGATTCGGTCGCTAGTGGCCTCTTTCGGCGAATAAGGAGAACTGTTAAGAGCTTACGAGAGCGCTCAAATTTAACATTTATGCATTTATCCGAGTGTGTTGTTTATTTATTAGATCTCCGTTTCTGTTTTTTTAATTTAGGAATATAAATTGAGTGATTCAATGAAAACTGTCGAAATATAACTACTTAAATTTCATTAACTTTGTTTTATATCGATAAATAATGACATGAAGTGAAATACTTTTAATAATTAGAAGTCAGATGGAAAGCATGTTCTCTATTCTTCCAATTAATATGATAAGGCTTATTTTAAAGTGTAGATCTCATAATTATTCCTAACAACACGGTCTCTTTTCATAGAATAAAGAGTTAATTATTCTGGTGAAACACGTACAAATACGTATGTATAGATTTCTCTCGATAGACTATTTTATTCGTAGAAAAATTAATGACAAATTCGAGATACTTCGCTTTTGTCGTTCTCTATCACATTATAATTCAACCAGATATGTAAGATTTCTTCTAGATTCGCCTGAGAGCGGTTCGAATATTCGAGAAGGACGATAAGAATATAAGATGAATTTCATTTCTGCCGCTACTTCTGCCCGAAATCGTTCCGAGCCGCATTAATTTGAAGAAAAATCCCACCGGTATACCATTAGAAAAACGAAATAAGTTACATTATACGCGATCATAACATAACAATTGTCTGCAGTTCCATCTGTTGCAGCTAAATATAATTTCCTCTTCCCCAAAAGTCTTATTACTGTATTTTTTAATCCAGCGCGGTTTTGAATGAAATAATGTTTTAGTAAATTTTAGTGCATTCGGCATTTGGCAGCTAAGAGGATGATGTAGAGAGACATCATTTTAAGTTAGGATTTTATGAGAAAATGCCTTCAGAGATGCGCATTTAGAGATAACGTCTATTTTCCAAGAACGAATCTTGATATTTTCCTGGGAAACTTGACTTTGTGTTTGTAGCACGCTTATTCATTGGTACAGTAAATGACACCGCCTTGATCAGGAGCAATTAAATGTTTCATAAATACATACTATGCTATGCGTCAACGAAGTCATTAGTAACATTCTATTATGCTTCACAGTTACAATAAGTCACTTTAATATGATTTTCGGAAAATCTCAGACCTAAGACAACCATTTATTTCTTTAAATTATCGAAATAAATTTTAAGGCTCCATATAGAAAGCTTATAACAGGAGTGGGCAAACCTTTTATAAAGCGGGCTGCACCGCCTGTAGCGAATGCATAAGTGGGCCGCACTACCAGTTGCGAAGGCTTCGGCGGTTCACATTAGAGCTCATATTAGAAGTTACTCGAAGGACCACGAGCGATCCTATTATAATTAAATAAACGATAAACAAAATTTAGTGTAATATGATAACTTCACTAGTAAAGGTTTTTCGATCATAATTTTAAACAACAAGAATGAATTTATTCGTACTGAATTTCAGGACTTGCTTCTAGAATGGCTTCGCGGGCCGCATAAAGTGTCTCCGTGGGCCATAGTTTGCCCACCGTTGACTTATAACTAGTTAATGTAGGCTAAGCCATCCATTTTCATTCTTCCCACGACCTCCCAGAGGTCACCTTCTATGCTGTTATGCGGTTTTCTTTGTCCTATCATCGCGGTCAGAGAAAGCTATTCTTTTCAAAAACTCACTTTCATTATCAAGTCCAAAATCATAATTTTTAACACGAAGCCATCCGTGAGACAAAAATTTTGGAGCCACTCTTATCTAGCGAGCTCTCAACTTTTCTTTTCACGAGCTAAACCACACTTTGTGATAGTTTTATCTCTCAGTTTGATAAATACTGTCAGCTTAACATCACAAGGAGGATTTTGTGGTAGGAATGATTAACTTTATTAGGGAAATCCCTGATTAATATTGATAATGCAGTCGTTCGGTTTTAAATGTTCATCGTGGGTGTTTTAGATCCAAATAAGTGATTTTTTGAACAAAAAGAATATCACAAAAATGAAATATATGTGAATTTGATTATAGTTCGGAGGTACTTAATCATCATAACAGTAGTAAATAATCGTAGTTAGTGGATGGATGTGTGTGAGTAAAAGACTTAATTATTAGGACACGTTTGTGCTCGAACCTTTTAAAAGAATTTAAATGTAATATGACAATTAAAGCAGTATTTTGAAACTTTCGTTAATTCATGCCAAAAAATACATATATTTAAGCAAATACTAAGTAGTTATTATTTCCATAATAAGCACTAAAGTATTAAAAATTGAAAAATTAAATAGTATGTGTCTTAGGCTCCAAAACTCTCTAATACAGGAGTTGCCAAACTTTTGACTGAAAGGGCCACACGAGGCTTCATATACGACTGTACGGTCCACATACGACCTTTCGAGTGACTGATAAGGCTGCGTGAAAATTTTAAACAGCAAGTTTTAAGAATTTTTTTAATTTCTTAATATGGCATACGCCTATATTAAAAGTATTTTGCATCCAAGTGCTTGAAAAATATTGTTTAGATATAAAACATTATATCTAATGAAAACTCCTGTAGTTAAACACACAAAACCTAAGGTGGGCCGGATGAAATCGCTGTTCGGGCCAGATGTGGCCCGCGGGCTATAGTTTGGGGATCCCTGCTCTGGTAAATAGATTACTATGGTAAATTATTTTATTCAATCCATAATTACCCATATTATCGATTAATCGAGCTTAAGAATTTTATATTTAAACGCTGATCTCGTATTGCAACAGTTTATTGAATCTACTAAAAATTAAATTTCTACAGTAAAATTTCTCTCTTTGAAGTTTCGCTAGAAAATTATTCAACTCGTCTTATAGCTGAAAATGAATTCCAGAGTAAGCTCTTAAGAATAAAAGGTTGAAAAATTAAGTACTCGGCTTAGTAATACCCAATTTTATAACCTTGTTATGACTTTTGTTAAAATTTATATAGTAAAACCTTGTTTGATCCTTTTTGCAAAGCTAAAGCAGTACACGCTTTTAAAGATTAAAACAGAGCCATAGCATATCATTTTTATAGATTCATGTTATTCATAATTAATCGTATGTAAAAGTTACGGATAAAAATATGTTTCAAGAGTGATCAAAAATAACAAAGTAATATTTGAAATTGTTATTATTTGCACTGATTCAATCTAGAGGAATAATTTAGTACTTACATCACCGTCAACATTAAAAAATACTAATAATTTTTTAAAAAGATCAGAATGGGTCTGGTTTAATTTGAATAAGCATTAGTTCACGTTTCGGTCGCTTCAAAGTTAGGAACGTTCTTGTACTTACTTTAAATATGGACGGGCATGAGTTTACAAAATAAAGATCGACGAGCTCGGTTTTAAAAACTAATAAAAATAAAATAAAATAAAAATGCATACGAAAGAAGTAGTATTCGTTAAGTAAACGAGTTTTCGGTATAACACCGCCATCATAAAAGGTCACCCATTTTCTTAGTTTTTAAAGTTATTGTAATTCGGCCTAAATTTTCATCAAGATCTCATAGTTTAGCATCAACACCCTCTCAGTAGGTCAGAGTTTTCTCTTTCTTCTTATTCCCGAGCAGTGAAAACTGCCGTCCCTTCAATAACAATAGGACTTAAAACGACGGTTTAGAAGAAGAAATGGAAAGTCCTTCGGCCTATTATATATTTATATATATATGGGAATATTGTACCGTCGTTAGCAGATGGCTTAATTAGGTCTCCATGGAGAACAATTACACGTGAACCTCTCTTCGATAAAAAATCTTTCCAGTCGTTAATTTGGAGCAGCTTCCGAATACATATTCCGGAGCGATATAGAGAGTATGCGCGGATATTCGCGGTGAAAGTGAACAAAATTAATTGATGTTTTCGTTCTGTGGAGGATCAATGTACTGGCACCAAAGTTATATGCATAATAGATTAATCAATATATATTATAAGGCTGTGTATAGGTTTTTTAATAGTTTGGTTATACCTTGGAGGTAAATACACAAAAATGTTTATACTAAAGGATTAAAGATAAAAACATTTTATTTTAATTTGGTAGCCATGAAATTCGGCCACGTTTCTTCCTAGATATTTATGCTATTGAGAATTTATGAGTATAGTTGATTATTCGGAATTTTAAAAAATATTTAAGCTGAAATCCACAAATTCTCTTGATTGAAAAGTTCAAAGAAAGAATTATCAAGACTCATTTTACCGCCATTAAAAAAATTAATTTAAAAATTTCGTGCGCATGTATATCGAAATCATCGCCACTAAGAATTACTTATCCAAGCCACAAGTGCAGCACCATTTTAATCACAATGTCTATACATATATCTATTTGCCGGCAAAACTATTTCGCACTTCATGTCCTCTTGCCAAGGCAAGGATGCGAGGGCATTGTCATTATGGGAGTAAACACCTGTTTACGCACGCCGATGGAGTGCCATCAGGAGAAGAACAATGGCTGATTTAGATTGCAGTGCGGCATTGTGACCTGGATTATGTGTCATTTGTACGATAGAGACGGCTTAGCAAATGCCATAAAGCGTGATCGGCGTGCTTACCTGTATCTACAGGCCTGGTGCATTGCCTTGAACTTGAAGTCCTAGTTTCCTTATTATCTCTGCGGTATGCGAATATTATCACGTCCTCGTGTGTCGGAATGGCGCTGAAAAGGCAATAACTCATGATTTTATTTTGATTCTGCGGTACCGCCTTCAAATTTCTTCTCTATTCAGCACCTTAATTTCACTTGTCATAATAAGCCTTTTCCGATTGCCATAAAAAGTTGGAAAAATCATATGTACATTTCATCTGGCCATAAGAGGGGATCAACCGATAGTAGATTACAATCTGTTAAAGGTGAATCACCTCCGATTACTGCTACCATGTAGCCAAAATGGGCGTCTGATTCTTCCAAACCTTTTAATATGGCTATCGGAGAAACGTAGTTTTTAAATTTGATTTGAGCCATAAGATGAACTCGATTGTGAAATCATGGAAGCATATACCTAGGTATATATCTTTCACTTTCAAATGTTGACGTTAATAGTGACTATGATTGAATTAACATACATTTAATCAATTTTTTAAAATTACTTGAACTTCTTATGTTAAACAATTTTTACCGAACTATGGAACATTCAATAGTAGCAGACCATTTTTGACGAGGGTCCTGTACTTCTCATGAGAGCATTTATGGTCAAAAAGTCATTTGTAAAATTTATTGTCGACAATTTCAGTTCGTCAAATTATTATTACGATAGTAAAACATTATCTATTTGAGATTTAGCACTAAAAAACTGTTCATAATTGATTTCCAAATGTGCAATTCCGCAGCATTTCCTGGTAACTCTTATCCAGAGAGCCGAAGCGGTGGCAAATTCCAGTGAGTCTCGCTGAAGCTTTCACGTGTGCGAACGAGGTCCGCCATTTTGAAAAAGTTGCCGATCCCTATCTCTTGAGAGTTATTATGTTTATTTTTTAAGCTCCTATGCTTAACCGATGATTTTAAGCGATAAATTTACGACACGCGTGCTTTCTACGAAAGAATTTTTCTCGTCCTGTCATTCATTCTAAAATTTTCAGATATAATATTTTCAAAGATTTTCAAGATGGTGTAGATAAAACGGCATTTAACGCAATAAATTTAATTCGATTCGTACGGCGTTGCGTCCGCCTGACTTTTTTTCATCCGGACTTAAATTTTTTCCTACTACACGCCTGCAAATGACGGCCAATCAACCCTGCCATTAAATAGGAGTAATCGGGCATAATTGCTCCCTCTTTTGATTAAATGCCGAATCCGCAACGATTTTCCGCTCGGGTGACCAACTCTACGCCATGGAATCAAAACGTGCCTGAATGTCTGGATAAGGGTATAATTTTTCCGTCTCTTCGATATTATAGTGCGCCTATTCCGAAACAATTAAATGTGGTTCCTATTTGCGTTAAGAGCACGTGACCAGAATTGGCGAAAACGTGTTTCTGCCGCAAACGTATTTTTTATTATATCTAAAGGCTGTCGGATGCAGGTAGTTGAACACTTAAGATGGGTCGTGAATGAAATGAAAATTTTAAAGGCAGACAAAGATTGAAGAAAACTCCTATAGTCACAACAGATTTAAGAAAACTATTGGTTTTCGCAGTCATTTTTTGCGATAATAATTGGAGTTTAGAGGTACCTTTCGGCTATTAAGATGTGAGAGCCTAGAATATAGGTTGTCAACAAGTTTAATAAGTCTTTCTAGAACCGTTAAAGGTATTACAATACCATTTCGGCTGAGATATCATCATTTTTGTTTTAAAAAAGGCAAGTTATAGTTTTCCATTTGGAGTAGTTAATGATATAAAGAAATAGATAAAAATATCGGCGAATTAGTTGCAGTCACAGGAGGTGAAAATCTGACTTCTTCGATAGGTAAACTAAAACTCTCATGCTCAAATTGCATATGCGTTAAATGGATAATTTTTAAATAGAGTGGGTCGCATGTTTTATTTCCGATAATATAGCGGGCCGCATAATAATGAATATAAGCATTCATTTTATTACATTAATTCATTTTTTACCACTTTCTTCTCCGACTATTAGAGTAGAATCAAAATAATGAAAAGTTCGCACTCTTTGAACTGGCTCGTGGACCACGCGTTTGAGATCCATGAGATATTCTCGAAAAAAAATTTTAGCTTTCACTTTTGCATCTTGATTGTTTCGGATATTAATTATTTTTTTCATAATCTTCGAACAAATTGCCGCCATTCAAAAACCTCGTTTACATTATTAGCATTCCCCATCGAAGCCTTTGCCCTTTCTTAAGACGTATTTCTTTTTATAAACCCTCTGATAATATTCTTTTGTAGAATCGATAATCTCATCCGTCTTCTATCGCCGTCGAAGATTTCATTTTTTAGCAAATCTAAATTACACCGTTCTTTTAGCATGCCCCAGTATTCCGCATACTAGAAAGCGATCGTTCTACTCGTGCAAAACTCTTCGTTGCTAAGCTCCCCCCTGAAACCGCAAATAAATATAATTCGCGGAGGCGCGCGGTCAAATCCCCTTTGGCCTGACAATGGGACCTCTTTCCCAGGCACGTGACCTATTCCCCGACCTCCGCGACCTCTTTTCTTATTTCTCACTCTCACTCTGATACTCTCTCACGAGCACGCACCCACACACACACACACGCACTCCCCGCGATAACAATAAACGCGTGCTTTCCAAGCATCTCTTTCTCTCTCTCCCTCCCTCCCTCCCTCTTTTTTCCACTCTCCGCATATTTTTCCCACTTTCTACATTATCTCTCATCAAGATGGCTCCTACCCTTCGCCTTCTCTAACCGACCTCCGAGTTCACTTTTCGACGATCAGCCAGGAAGTGATTATTATCTATATCAGGGGTCGGCAACCTTTTCTATATGGCGGGCCACATTCGTTGTTGTGAATGCTTCGGAGGGCCGCATTGGAAATCACGAGAGCTTCGGCGGGCCGAATGGGCGTTTAAATCAGGAGTAAGTAACCTAGAGATTTTATGGACCCGTATTAGTCAAAATCAATTCTAATTAGTTTAGTAGCGTTAAAACTCCACCAGTCAAGATTTTCAGACCATAATTTCACAGAAAAAGTATGTAATTGGCTGTGTTAAATTTTTTATCATGGCTTTGCGGACCGCATAAAACGATCTCGGGGGCCGCATGAGGCCCGCGGGCCGTAGGTTGCCGACCCCTCATCTATATCGTTGAAGATATTTAGTTTTAATTTTTCCTTTTAGCCGATCACACGGAAGCGACGTTTTCCGTGTCGCCCCTAGGAAAAGGTTCATCAATTAGTGCAGCAGTTGAGGTAGGCAACGGTTTGGGGAACTACGTGCGAATACCAGGTGCTTGTCGTCGGCAGCGCTTAATGGGGGACTGTCACCGAGTATGGTTACTCTGGATATGAAATGAGCGTTAGAATCTATCAACTGTTTTGTGATCCTATGGGTTACGTATGTCAGCCGGTCATAATGTAGGGAGTGTACCCTTAAATGCTAATGTCGCGAATTATAATATTACTCCGGGTGTGATGTACGTATTTTTCTTTATAACTCTTCAAAAATCTCAATGTGAAAGGTTAAGCAAGTTCTGTTAGAGAATGAACGAAAAATAAGTAAATTTAACGCATGAATCTGAAAGGGACTCTCCGGTCATATCCTCTTTGCATAGGGCTTTCATGCGGCACTCCTTGGCACACCATAATTTACTCAAAGCAGGGATTTTAGCCACACGTGACTTTGTACTGGTACATTAACACGCCATTTGCTCTCACTCTGTAAGGGTTTTTCGCAAAAATTTACTTATTTTGAAGGAATTAGTAGGCCATTAAACTGAGCTCGATAATTATTATATTTTTATTTTTATCATTTATTCTATTATTTAAAATTTTAATCTGCAATATTTTCAGTTTGATTTGCTCGTGTTTACATCTATCTTGTTTGTTGGCTGGTTTTTTGTTATCACTGCTACCTGTAGCCAAAAATAATATTCGGAAGAAGATGCTTAGTTTAATTAGTTAATTTCTTTGAATCGAATTTCATGGATCAGTTTTTACTTTCTCCATACGTAGTATAGGGAAAGTATTGTGATCACGAAAAAAAACTTCGAGATTTCAACGGAAATACACGTTTTGAGGTTCCTAGAACACGTTTACACTATTTTTAGAATGTGTGTGTGTGTGGATGGATGGATGTGATTGTGGGCGCTTTAACTAAAAAAATACTTTCCATATTAATACAAAATTTCATATATAACACTGTAGCATGAGCAAAAAGAACTGACTAGTTTTTGGACAATATCGGTTAACCGGAAGTCGAGGTTTATTCGAAACCCGATTCGGTTTTTGCAATATTTCTCCGTTAAAACATCATTATTGTATATACAAGTCTATACAAAGATTATAGATAATGTAATTTCCTACAACATTTATTTGAAACAATTTTCCGTAGCGGTTATTGTTTAGGAATTATTTATAAATAATCGGTTTTTTCGGTTTCCATCAAATATCTCATTAAAAACGTCATTGGTAATCTTCGTGAGGATCAAAGTTGTAGAAAATAGTATTTTTCCAAGTTTTGTTTGAAACAAATTTTCGTAGAACCATCCATTTCAGAGATATTTAAGTTATTCTTAATTTCTAGTATATAGCGCCACCATCTAGCGGTGAATTCTGTAAACATATTCAAAATATAATTTACGGCAATAAGAACGACTGTATTCTTTTACGATACAAAATAATAATTTTGCCTTATAATGCTATTCATTATAATTTAAATATCTATACCTCAAATATGGAGAAAGTCATGTGTTGGCCACATCAGATTTTTAAAAATAATATCATTATGATCAAACGTAAAATTAGAATTTAAACATGATAGCACAATGTAGTATTTACAATTTTTTTAAACATTATATCACGAACATGAAATCGTAAGCTTAGTATTTTTTGCCCAGCATATGTTCTTATTTGACCTCTCCAGAACCTGGAAACAACGAGAACAGGTAATAAGGTGCAAAATTTTCTAACACCCGAGTTCTAACCGAGTTGGACTGTGTTTTTCTAAACATAAATGTGAGAGTTTGGCTCACGGAATAACATTAAGTCAGCATGCGGTTGACATGCGCGAAGATTTGACGTTTCGGACAGCAAATTGAAAGATTCAATAAAGCATTATAATTGTCTCGTGTTTCAGCGTTGCTTTCGTTTCAAGGAGATTGCTTATCTCTTGAAAACTGGCCAATAACTGGGACCGTATTTTCTACCGCGCAAATTCCACGAACCGTTCACTTAATAGTAACCTCCTTATAATTTACTTTATACCGCACGTCTCAGGAAGTTATGGAGAGCGCAGCAACATTCACTTTTCAAAAGTGCAAGACATACGTATGCCTCAGATGGGAAGTGGAGCATAAAGTATATATCGTCGCCTAGTAGGTAAGTGCAAATTTAAGTTGTCTTATTTATCTGCGCGGTTAAAAGAGAATAATTGAATGTGAAATTTATGATTAAATGACAAATGGGAGATGTTCGTTGCAATAATAATTATTTCGAATTTCGTGATGACACCCTGATCTGCCGCAACTTAAATTTCGTTGGTTCAAAACCGCGATAAAAAAATAGGCCATTCGTAATCTTGAAAAAAAAAAACGAAACTCATTGCTAGTTTTGTGGTTTGGATCAAATAAGTTATCTATGAGATTCCAGTAACCACAAAACGGTTGGTTCACTTTTGTGGATCCGCGACTCACACGTTGGAAAAAGGTCGATGAACTAAATGTCGGTGAATGATCATTCCATATATTTTCCGTTAGCTTTTTGATTATTTCGATTGCATTTCGTTCGGATTAACCGTTATTTTGAACAATTCGCAGCGCTTTACCTCTTCATTAGCTATTTCAACATGTTTGTGAAATACTAAGTCTATACGTGTTGCGACAAAGCGGACGCGTATCTACATAATATCATGCGAATCGCCGGAAAGGTGGGTGGCAGAGGGTGTGCAGCACCAGACCTTCCAAAAACATTTCAAATTTAGTCTTAAATATCCTGTTATGATCTCTAATAGTTCTAGGGAAAAAATCGCTCCATCCTACATTCTATCTCACGCATTTTATCATTGTGGTTAACGTGATTGCGCCATTACGGCCGATGAACAAATCTGAGCGCCACCTTCCCATTTTGTGTGAACCCCCATCCGAAGAGGAGGATAAGCGCAACATTATCATAATTTTCCCTCGGACCACCTTAGCGTGGAAAATGCTTTTAAAGGGCGTCCTCCTTGTGTTTGGTTAGGGCGTGTCCCGGGCGTTCGAAATTAGGAATGCAAAATGGTCTAATTCGGTCCCGCCGCATTTTATGCTGCACGTGTGTGTGCAGACCCTTGTCGCAAGAGGTGAATATGGTCGAGCTACGCTTCTGACCGATAAAAAAAAAACGTCGGAGGCCGATGACCCTTTGGGGCGCTCCTCTTTCTATCTCTCCTCCCCTTCTGATGAGCCCTCACCAATTGGGAGAGTGCACTCCTTTCCCTATCGACTGTGGCACTCCCCAAGCCACTAATGCCACGAAAGGCCATGCAATTACGTGTCGCGGCGAAGCGGACGGCAGGGAAACTAAAGCGAAAATCCACGCGCATCTTTCATCTAAGCTTTTATAAAGGCTTTCCAATAAAAAAGATTGGACGGCACACGTATTAAGGCCATTATGTTCCTATCAGTTTCTCCGCGAACGAAATGCGATTTATGCGGGCTTCTCCTCTATTTAAAAAAAAAGTTCTAAGTCACGAAGCTGTATGAAATCTCAACAAGTTTCGCCATCTTTTATTTTATTTTCTAAACGGTAAATTCTACATAGAATCAACAGTCGCAGATTTTTTTCTCTCGCGTTGCACTTTGACGCCCTTAGCTCCGTAAAGAGACCTGGACGGGATTTACGATTTTTTGCCTCCCTAAAGTGTGTTGTCGTCCGACTTCATAGGCGTGTAATTGTCCGATGTTCTTTTTGTCTCGCTCCGTTGGCGATCGAGGTCTCCTTTCTCTGTAATAGCTTAGAACAGTTTTCTCGTCGGTAAGGACTTGTTGAATAGAAACTTCCAAGAGAGAGATGTGTAAACGCTACCTTCGACCATTTTTACGGTCCTGATGCTTAGGGAAAAAGAGAAAAGTCTCTTACGACTTTTTAAAATCGCGACATTTGCACGAATCACCGTCATTTTTCGAGCGATTTGGTTTATCGTCTTAAGGTCGATCGATTGATTCTATATACGTAGATAAAGCGTTCTAAGGAACGACCTCTTATCTCGTCGAGCTGTTTTCTCTTCTAGATATTTTAAGTAGGCGCGAAAGCGATCGCGGTGTGGTTGTTTATGGATATCTATCTCTCTCACACTCTTCGGTGGCAGATCTTTTGTATCGGACATTCCAAAGCACCTTGTTGGCGTGAATCGACCGGGAAAAGCGTTTGGCGTGTGTTTTTGAAGCGAGGACGTGTCACATGCCGGCGAAATGGTCCGAGTATTTATGCGGACCTTTTTTTAAAAAAAAATAGTCCGGCATTTGCATAATAAGGAAACGTTCGCTGGACTTTGTTTCGCGTCTGGTGACGTCAAGAGACTTCAATTATCGCACTCGGTTAAAGATGTGAAGAATCGCATTTTTTTTACATCTTTAAAGCAAGTAGAAAGTGCCGTCTCATGTTCGAGTGTTAATGAGACGCTAAACGCGTGCATCACTGATAAAAATGACGTATTTTAAAATTGGTTAAGACCGCACGCACAAAACTACAAGTCTTACAGTTAGTTGTTTTATAGTTTTATAAAATTCCACAAATTCTGTATTTTAAATTTAGTAATTATTTACCTAATAAGAATACCTTGACACAAAAAGGAATTGTCGAGTTAAGCAATTGGTCTACACCAAATAAATCATAAAGATAACTCTTTCATAAAAAACTAGCTATCTCAAAATATTTGCCTCAAAGAGTAATTATTTATTTAAAAATTCACGAGAGAGTTGCAAGTTTGCAACACTACGCGGGGCACGAGTGCGTTTCCAATGTGTGGGGAGCGTGGAATGTTGGCTGATGTCAGATACAAGTGAAGAAAACAAAAGTTTTGCGATACATATTTTTAAACAAAGCAAACACATGTTGTCAGCTTACTGCTAACTATCACTAATCTCGAAGTGTTCGCTGGCAGCAATTTATATTATCAGAGCCAAATGATGAAACTAATACGCAGGATACAATGAGAATTTAAGTAGAGGTAGTCCCTTGGCAAACTAGCATCAATGATTCTCTCGTAGGTAGTTGAACACTCTACTTGGTTAAACATTTTTAATCCAATCTTCTCTTTTGCATAAGCGATAGTTTCTCTCCACGCGGCGGTCCTGAAATTTATATTGAAGTCACCAGCTATAACCAATGGGCTGTTGTTCAACGTAGCACTGTTGGCGAATGAATTTATGAACTCTTTGAAATGATTCACACGGTCTGTTAAACCTTCGCCTTCTACAAAATTTAAATAGCAGTTGGCAATGTTAACAGCTAGCCGTCGTTTACTATCTTTCACTGATGGTCGAGCGAGGAAATACGTCTGTATGTGATAGTCGATGGCTGGTGGTACAAATATATCGACGGTGTTGCGAAGAATGGAAAAGATTGTCGTAGCGGTTGTTGTTTCTCTATTAATATACGATGCTACGCCTCCGGTTGCATGTTCGTTTTGGGTGAATAGTCTGTATCCCGGGATTTCCAATTCTGTTACTGCATATTTTCTTTTGACCTCCGACAGAAAGATCACGTCGCTCGATAGGGCGATACGATCCTGTGAGATATCGGCAAACTGAGCGTCGAGACCCTGAATATTGTGTACGAAGATCGTGTACCGGATCACCGAGAATGCTATGGACGTACAACTCGGATGGTGCGCTGAGTCCGCTCTCTTTCTCCCGTGTGTATCTGAAATCTTTTCCGATGTCAGTCGAGTGTTTGAATCTCTTTGGTTTCCTATCGTTGACTAATAGATAGAGACCGTCGAGCGTACGGGCTCTTGACAACCCCACGTAAACCAACTGCCGTGTCATGAGATCTTCGTACTGTACGCACACTCGATCAAACGATGCTCCCTGCCATTTGTGGATCGTGATAGCAGACGCGTTGATCAGTGGAAACTGACGCCGTGCTATATGCGCTTGCTCGTTGCCCTCGACGCGGTATCGGCCGCGAGGACATATGGGAACCACGGACGTATCGATGTTGTGCTGTTGAATGTAACCGGCGCTCCTAACACGCAACAATCGTCCGATGCGTGGATCATCGAATTGAACCCAGAGACGTTTGATGGTTCCGTCTTCACGCTTCTCAACGTGTTTCAGTATACACACCGCTCCGTTGACCAAACCGTCGGGTTGATCTATGTTCTTTGTTAACATGTACGCTGTGTTGATCTTGATGTAGATCGAGTGCGGTAATCCCTTGGTATCCGTGACAGACTTCTTTTGTAACGATTTCAACATTTTGTTTCGTATGCATTTTGTTGCTGTCTGGCGCGATGACGGCGGACTCTCGCACGAGTCAACTCACGATTTCGCTCACGTCTTTGTATTTTGTTTTCACGGCGATCACGACTGTGATTATCTGAAAGAATTCCTCTCGCACGCGTGGCTGGCATGGTACTGACGCGTCAGTACCACCATCGCCGCCGCCGTCATGACGGCGGGGATTGCTGTGTAGGCGGGGGAAGGGAGGGCCGTGCCTGGCACCGACTGGTACTGCCGCGTAGCAGCGCGCGCAGGTGTTGAAACTCTTCGAAATCGAATAACTTCCAAAATATTCATTTTTCATATGTAACACCTATATACATTTTGATTCGTCTCACCGAGCCCGATCGATTGATATATCTCTCGACCATGTACACCGAATATGATATATTTTTGGGGTTTTTCGGGACACACCCAATATTTTTTTGGGTCCGCTATTGTTATCACCATACGTGCCCCGACATGAGCTATCAAACGGTGTGCATACCGTGTGTGTGCGATTCGTGGTTCTCGAATAATCTCGCGAAAACATAGCGTTACAAAATGGCACTTTTTTTTCAACTCGCTGTTTCACAATCAAAAATTATTTTGTTGATATTGAAATTTATACCTAACGAAACTACATTCTTTTAGCTATCGATTGACATGAATATCGTTTTGATCCGATAAACGAGCTCTGAGATATGAGCGATCTACGAAAAGTCGATTTGAATGACCTTGGAGCGAAAAGAATAGGCACTCGTGCCTAAAAACAACTTCGATAAACAGCCAAGCATGAATAATTCTCTTGGGTTCTATTGTATTTATAATACGCTGTCTCCTATTGACTAAGCGCGTCTTGTTTTGTCTTGGCTAACCGGTGTGAAATCAGTCTAACTGATGGTAAAGCATCTTCTCCAAAAACGCAAGAGATGTTCACTACGTATTATATTGAAAGAAAAATCGCCACAATCTGTGAAAATGCAGTTTACCTTTCTGATTGGAGCATTAAAAAATTACGGAAGTACCCTTACGTGATAAATGACCTAAATAATTGATAAACTTCCAGGAAAATGGTCATTGACTATACTTCACGTAATGTTTGTTTTTTAATCGTTGGATGTTAGTTTTGCTTCAATTAAAAAATATATTAGTTTCTGATTTATTGCTTGTAAACCAAAAATATGGTTCATTTAATTTGATGGTGGGATTTGATGTTCAAGAGTATTTTAATTTTTTCTCCACTTCGGTTTGGAGTGCGTAAAATATGCCATGCATTTAAGGGTTAAATGAATTGTAAACACTGAAAAAGCTGATTCGAAATGGCCATCACCTACACCAGAGGATCAGCCACCTTCGTCAACTTCGACGTAATTCCGCTGAAATTCAACTTTCACATTTTATGCTATTAAGATTTTATAATGCTTGGAAGATAGGCATAAACTCTGCGGTACGCGGTACGTAACTCGGGCGGCCATTTGGACGTTAGAATAGTAACTCCATATTTTAATGCCTGAAAGTTCTCCACATAAAGTTCCCCTTAAACCCCTGACATGAAAAAAAAACTTGTGTTAAACGGTCTGCGGCAAATATCATTATATCATTAAACTAAAATAAATTTATTTTATACCGTAAATTAAGTATGCAGAGTACCAAGATCTATCGTAAAATAGACCCGGAAAGGTCCGCAATCCTAGGTCTATAATCAACGCTGCGCTCCTGACGCATTAATCAGTCTGATATTCCTGCTCTCGAGGATCATAAACCTTTAGGTAGCGAGCGCCGCTGCCAGGTTACTCGCTGTATAACTTCGGCGTAAACGACATGGTAAAAGTGCGTGAGTGTGGAATTCCCTTCCTGGTTCCCTCGACTGAAGACGGGAGAATCGCGAACACGCTCGCGATCCTCACGCGATATTAAAAGTAAGAGAGAAAGAGAGAGTCCGGTTCTCTTTGGAAAACAAACAAAAAAATTACCCTGCGAAAGTTACGAGATAAAAAATAAACAAGATTGCGACGGCCGTCCATAAGAACATTAAAAATTCCCGAGGCGGCCACCATTCGTAAAGCTTATTTATGTCGTACGCAACCCGAGGAGAAAATTATCTCCCTTTTTTCCCTCCCTCCTCTCTCACTCTCTCTCTCCCTCCTGTTTCAGCCACCCCAGACGGCAGAGGGCGTGGCACTCGCTACCCCAAACACTATCAATTTTCCCCCATCCCTCCTCCGTCTGTTTACTTGGTCATCTTTTCGCTTCTACCTCCCTCTCCATTTTTTTCTTCCTACCTTTCCCCCTCTTCTCCACGTATCCTATTATCTCTTCCGCCTCCCTCCCTTCCTTCCTCTCTTACGTTTTCCCTCCTCTTTGCTCATTTCCTATCTACGCTCCCCGTCGCTCTTTCCCCTTTAACCTCTCATGCCTCATCTCTCTCTCTTTTGCTCATTTACTCTCATCCACTTTGACTTCCCTTTTTTTTCTTACGTAATTTCTCGTTCGTTTTCCCAATAAATCGTCACTTCCTCCGCAAAGCATCCACGCTGGGCGTGACGCGACTAGACCCATTACACGTTAAAAGGCTGAGGGAGGGTATCGACTGACTGATATTCCGTCGGTTATCTTCCTTTATAATGTGTTAAGTAGGGGAGTGAAAAAAATATTCCCGAAAATAAAGAACAATCGGTACAATGTTTTTAGGAAAAGTTTTGTTCTTTTTTTTAACCGAGTTTGTATTTCGAAAATTTTGGAACATTTTCATTGTGAATTTTTCTGTTTCCCAAATTCAAGAATTCAGTAACTTCGCCGATTCGTTGTGAGATCATTATAAAGCAAAATTCCCACACCATATGGATGATAATTTTTTTATACGGCTTCCATGTCGTTTCTTCATAAATTAATCATTTACAAATTTTATCTTATATTTCGGCGTCACCTAAAAATAAAGTTAATTGATATTAATTTGACCGTATTGCTTTTATGCATTTCGAATAGCGCTGATTTTATTTGGCTCAGTTCTCTCTGCTTTAATCTAAACCTATCCAATACATACATTCTTTCCTCTGCTTCCTTTGTTTTCTTGGTTTGCATGCCATTGGTAATTTGTCCATTATTTTTTATGTCATTTTAAAGACCCTTTAAAATCAGCTGATTACGCGTGTGTGTATACCGCCGTAAAAAAACAACAAGTGACCTCACCAATACAAATTTAAAGCAGATATATTAGGCGGACGTGCGAGTCTGAATAATCTAATGTCAACTTTTCATATGAGCATAACTCAATCAAGTAATTTCTATACGATTTCTTGCGCATGCCCTCTATTCGGGATTCTGATTTCAGTTTGCGTTTTTCCTAAAACAAAACGGTATTTCAGCTAGAATGTATACCCTAACACGCGAACGAACCCTAGGCGTGCATTTCAATTCACAATTCGATCGCAATCGAAGTAACTCCGGAATTAAACAATACTGTCAGCGTTTATTTTTCTTTTCCGGAACTTTATCTCTCCCTCCCGTTTAACCTTTTTCTCCGTCCTTCTCTTCGCACACGCACACACACACACACCCTTTTCTTTCCCCGAAGCGGTCTCTCATTCCTCCGGTCTACGCCCATCGCAACACTCAATAGGGCGGAACTGCCCTAAGAATCAATGATTCTCCTCCCCCCCTTCCTCTCTCACTCTATCCATTCTCGTCTATCTCTCTTTTCTTCCTCCCTCTTTCCTCCCCCCTATTTTTTACTTTCTCCATACGAAGTAATGGGAAAGTATTGTGATCATGAAAAAAAATCGACTTTGAGATTTCAACGGAAATACACGTTTTGACGTCCCTAGAACACGTTTAGACTATTTTCGGAATGATGTCTTTGTGTGTGTGTGTGCGTGCGTGCGTGTATGTGATTGTGGGCGCTCTAACTCAAAAAGTACTTGCCATATCGATACCAAACTTCATATATAACACTTTAGGGTGAGCACAAGAACTGATTAGTTTTTGGAAAATATCGGTTAACCGGAAGTCGAGGTTTATTCGAAACCCGTATCGGTTTTTGCGATATTTTTCCGTTAAAACATCATTATTGTATATACAATTCTATACAAAGTTTATAGAGAATGTTATTTCCTACAACTTTCATTTGAAACAATTTTCCATATCAGTTATTGTTTAGGAATTATTTATAAATAACCGGTTTTTCGGTTTCCGTCAAATATCTCCTTAAAAACATCGTTATTGTTAATCTTCGTGAGGACCAAAGTTGTAGAGAATAATATTTCTTCCAAGTTTTTTTTAAACAAATTTTCGTAGAACCATCCATTTCGGAGATATTTTGCTTTTTCTTAATTTCGAGTATACAGCGCCAGCACCATGTAGCGGTGAATTCTGTAAACATATTCAAAATATACGTAATTTACTGCAATAAGGACGACTGTATTCTTTTACGATACGAAATAATAATTTTGCCTCATAATGCTATTCATAATAATTTAAATATCTGTACCCAAATATGGAGAAAGTCGTGTGTTGGCCACATCAGATTTTTTATTCCTCTCTCCTCGTCCGCCCATCAATTTCTCCCTCGCCCATTCGCCCTCGCATTCTTCCTTCGCCTTCAATCTCTTTCTCTTCACTCCGTCCATTCGAAGCGGAACCTTACGGCATTGTGACAGGTCACGTGATCGTCGGCGCCTCCCGAATGGAATTCCTCTAGGGCGGAGGAGGAGGATTCCGCGAAAATGGTTTGGATGAGCCGATCACGCACGCGCCGTAATTCGAGATTTGCGACGGAATCTCGATTCATTATCGGAAAAGGAACGTTGGAATTCGTCCTCGTTTTATTTCCCAGGAAGGCCGTTGATTCATTTATTTATTTTTTCTGTTTCGCGAATTCGAGTGGTCCGAAACTGTCGACGACTCCAAAAGTTCGTTTGTGTTATTAATTTTTATTTTTCGGATTGTATTTGATATTTCGAGCTCTTTTGCTGATGAATTAATGTTTACAAATTGTATTTTGGACGGGATATGATTGTACCCAATTATCTCGACGGGAAACGTATTGACAAACTCATTTAATTCACGAGTTAACAATAAATGGTAACTCCAGATAGATATGTTATTATAAATGTTACAAAACAAAATTTTTATCAATCTAAAATATAATTCTATCATTTCCGAAAGATGAATCAAATTACTCTTTCGGATTATGTCGAGAAAGACATTTTTTCACTTAATTCGCTCGACGTAACTCAGTTCCCTTGCCAACCTTAGGATGCGATAATTAAGGCTAAGTGGGTGGTTCAAAATAACAAGCCAAAAATGGGTGTTGGATACGGTATCTCTTGCCCAAAGGAGCAATGACTCTTTCTACAGGCCAACGCAGCAGTTAAACTCAACATTTTCACTGAAGGTAATGCCCCTGCACCTCTTGGAATACTAATGCCCCCCATCAATGCTCCGCTCGCTCTCATCCCTTCGACAACGCAGGTGTTACAAGTTCAAAGTTATAAACTCGCGGTCGGTCGACGCACGAGAGCCAAATAATTGGCTACCAAAAAATACAAGGCCGTATTTATGTCGATCTTTCATTGCACTCGTAAAAAAATTAAACTTTAGATCATAATTGGTAAGAATCGGAGTGGACCTTATTTAAAAAATCACCTTTAACGGTTCGCCGTGATTTATGGAAAGCCTCGTAGGCCCATTTCTGTTTGGTCTGAAGTAAACAATCCGTTGAATGACAAAAAGGTTTCAGATTCGTGTGTTAGATGTTCTGGATGGGTGATGGCAAAATAATGCCCGTAATGCCCAATTGCGTATATCTTCAGCGAGCGCGTTTTATGAGCTTAATTGCTTAATACTTGAATATAAAAATCTCTCGAGCGGAGAATTGCGTCTTCCCGCAACCTAATACACCTCGTTCTCTTCCATTCCGTTTTACACTTAACGAGGCTATTAATCCCTCAGGAAAAAAGAAAACTTTTTTCAAGGATCTCATGAAGAAGCTACCACCCTTTAAAACCACGATATCACGCCAACTCGGCCGCCGCAGGCAATTTGGTTGAGTTGGGAGTGGCCGCTTCTCGCTAGGGAGAAATCTGATGAGGGAGATACGAGGAGAGGGAGGAAGAGGAACAGGAGTAGGAAGAGCGGAGAGGGAGTGAGAAAGATAAAATAATTTCTTTTCGGGCGGATGGCTATGCCTTTACCATCCTCCTCCCTTTACGCCAACAAAACTACCGAACGCCTCGAATAAAACGACTCTGCCCTTTTTGGTGTGGATGAGAGAGAATATGCGGAAGAAGGGGGGAGCAGGAGGATTGAGCGGAAAAGGGTGAGGGATGGGGGGAGGGGGAGGAATCCGGGGAGAAAATTGTTAGGTCGCGTCGGATACAGTGCAGAGGGAAAGAGGTTGATGTGGAGGACGAGGTTGATGGGGGAGGTGAGAATGTGGGGGTGTGCGCAAAGGGAGAGATATATATCCTTCCGTCGGTGCACTGCACTCCCCGTCTTTCGTGTGGATGGGCGTTGGCTGCTTAAAAGTTCTCCGACCATCAGGTTATGCGCTCTCCCGCCTCCATTACCTCTCTCTATCTCTCCCTTCCTCTTCCTTCTTTTTTTTCACTTCTACGTCCTGCTTCCACCACCCTCACGTCGGCTCTGCATGACATGCGAGGGCGGAATAATAGGAGGATACAAAGGTGCAATTTGAGTTTGCACTTTGCGGCCTATAGAGGCGCTTCATATGCTGCATCTTTTTCTTTTCTTTTTTGGTAACGCAAAACCATCTGCTTAGTTGCGGATTTAGCGTAAAGGAATCAGAATAACTCTACGGAGTAATAATCTGTATAAAGCCTTATCCTAGTTAGCGGAACATAAAAAGCCTGGTCTCAAGGCTCGTTACAACAGGATGAGAATTGCGCAAACAGCTAAAATCTTAAGCAAAAAGTGTTTTTGCTTTCAAGTAAACGTTTTTATTCTAACATCTGTCCCCCTTTATCACGAGTTTATCAATAATACTCAACTCAGAAGTTTACTTTTTCTTTTGCTAGTTTTAAGGTTTAGTATTATTATTCTTCTGGATCGTGCGAGTAAATAAATTCGACAAACTCGGCAGTATGATTTTCCAAATCCACGAGGATCATTCGCAACAGATGTGGATTTAGAAACGTCCACCTGAAATCAGGATATTGGTGGAAAAGGTGGAAACTAATGTGAATACATAATAGAGGAAATCAAAATCGAAAGACCATGCACGGCCTAAATGACGTAGGTTTAGAAAAACGAAATTTTTAAATAAATTAATATAAGAATAATCAAGCTCGTCGTATGGCTAAAATTAAATCGACACATAATGTAACTTAAATTGTCATATAAATATTAGGAAAACAAGATGTGCATTTCGGTTACAAAGCATCCGTTATCAGTGGTGATTCAGCGACAGTAGGCTAATTTTTTCATCATTGATAGCGGTTGCTTGGAAGACGATATACGCCGGTATATGGTTTTCTCAACCATTTTACAGCTATTAGAGATAAATTTTGTGTAAACAACAATAGACGAATATTCGTAGTTCAACGTAATAAAATATTTTGACCTGATGGCCCTCATATCTTAAAATCGACTGATATATTCTTCTTGAGAAACAGGTGTTAGCTGCAGATCAAGCGTAAATTGCATTACTCACGGACGACAAAAAAATCTCAGCATAATTTCAGTAACACTAAAATTTAAAAAATGAAACACCGTCTCAAGATGTGAATAAATTCTCTCAAGGCACATTACCATGCTATTTTATGATTAAAAAAACACTTAAAAGGCTATTTCAACGAAAGTGATTGGATTTATTTGCTCATTTAAAAACCGCCTGCATCATTTTTGTTACTTTAAACAATTTCCATTGCATTCCCAATGATCTGATGTCTATGAAACCGCAAGATGTCTACAAAAATTTAAAAATACCATCTCATGTGGAGAGCACTTCAAATATACTCTCTTGGAAAAGGACGCCTCTTAACTTTTGACTCTGCCTTTCGCAGCATGTGGGAAGGACTTGACCCTGGCTTTAAGTGGCGGTTGCTGGCAGCGCCACTCTGAGCGAAACACGAGTGTTTTAGAGGGGAGTAGGATAAGAGCAAAGAGGGCGTAGAGGAGATATTTTGAGAGGAAACGAATAAAGACAAATATAATGAAAGGTAAAAACATTCTCCGAGCAAGTGTCTGCGTATATCCTTCAAATGTATTTGTTTGGACTGTCAGAGATTGTTATTTCGACAACTCAGGTAAGTTTGTTAACATACCTTGTGATTTATTTATATATGCATAAATGAAGGCACAAAAAAGGAGATTAACTAAAGTAAAAGTCAGAAAAAATCAGTGTTCAGTAGAATAAAAAAATGACAAAATCATAGCAGGTGTATTCTCTGTAAATACTTTTGACTCTCATATAATACTTCAAAATAATACATGTAATAACTATGTACTTCAAAATAATACATGTAATAACTATGTATATAGTTACTTCAGTGCCGTGCCGTGCCGTAACTAGGATATGGCGAAGGTGGTATTTGCCATAGACGCCCTTGCAAAAGGCGCCAAACGTTCCCGAAAAAAGTGCCAAAAGTTCATTTTCCCATAAATAGGTAATATTATTTTAATACTCAAACGTTAATTTATATGTAATAAAAAAACTATTATTCTTTACTAAAACGCAGAAAAAATGATATCTTACATAACCAAGGTGATTCTTAAAATGTTGCCGTAGACGCCATATCGCCTAGGTAAGTCTCTGCTTCAGCGACATTATTCCTAAAATGCAATGAAAATGAAGATTTAATTGAAATTCAGTAAGTATTAATCTATAAACAGTATTCAAACATCAGTCTTTTTTGTTAGTAACCGAGACAATTTATCGCAGTAAAAATATTTCTGATATCTGTTTAGGTATTATAAACTTTCTCCGTGCCCATTCATATCTCGGGTACTTTCGGGAATTTTTTTAATTTTATTTATATTATTGGTTATTAATTTATATATTTTCGAAAGGCTAGTTTTTCTATTAAATGCGCTGATTGCCAGGAAATTGAATGCTTTCGCCAAATAAGCATAACTTCACATTCAAATATAACCATGTAAGAAAGGCGTTCCAATCTGATTGGAAACTTGAAAAAAAACTCCCTTCACCCAAACAGAGTTTTTTTAAAAAATCGTTTATGGTTTCTATTATAATTTCGCAAAAAAAATCGGAAAAATGTTTTCCCACGCTTCACGCCCCTATTAATTAACAAAATATAGGACTTCACGGATAGTTTAACCCTACGTCATAAAAAGATAATTTCTGCCTAATTTTTGGCGTGGCGCCCTCGCGGAAATAGCAGCGAAAAACTTTCCTCGGAGACGAAACAAAGATGAGAAGAACGCGAACGATAAACCGAGCCGCGGGCGAGTTTTCGACAGGTTCTCAAAACGTATGGCGCGTCTGGTGGGCATTCGAAAGAAAAAGGGAATAAAAAGACAGCCTGAGGAGCGTGAAAGGAGAAAAGGAGAGAGCGAACAGCCGGAGGAGGATCCCCTTATTTTTTTTTTTGCGGGAATGTTGGACGTATCGGGAGGTTTTTTGAAGAGGCGGGAGTCCCTCGGATGACTCAAGTTAGATGAGTCGTGAGGTGAGGTGTTGGGCGGATGGTTTTACTTGGTCTGTAGGAGTCAAAAGGGAGAGAGAGAGGATGGAGTGAGGGAGAGTGGGGAGGGAATGAAGACAGGGGAAAGAGCGGAGGGGGAATGATAGGGCGGAGGTGACTACATAGGAGGAGTCAGTGGGCGGATTCACACGGATCGATAGAATGAGGAAGTGGGTGGGTTGAGAGGGAGGCGGAGATAGGTGTAACTGGTTCCGTGCAGGTTTCTATTCATTTGTTTTTTTTTCACCTCGTCCTTTTTTTACCGTAAGAACGCGTTGGGCAATCCATCATCATTAAAAAGCGTCGGGACGTTAACATAAAATCCTTTATTATTAAGTTTTTTTTTCTAAAAAAATCCAGCTGCGTGATTAAGAGATCTCGGAATAGAAAGGGGCGTTTTATTTTTTAAGACAAAAAATACTTGGGTTGCGACATCTGTCCCAGTGTCTTTTTATAGGTTTCCGCGGGACGTTCGGCACTATTTTAAGTAAAATGCGGGCCGTTTCGACCGTTATTACTGAAATTATGTCCGATATGCTAAATTCGACCTTTTTAAGCGGCTGATGGCTTTATATTTACGAAGCAGTTGACCAACAAGGAAAATTAAAAAAATGCTTCTATGCGTCGTCGACTCCCACTGCGTCGACTTGCGAAGCTCCGAAATCAACGTATATCCGTAGCTAATTAAAAGTCGACCTAATAGGTCGAACTGCTTTTCACGAATGTAAATTATGGTTCGGTAGCTTTCTCTTTTTTCGCTCAATTTATGTTCCATTATTTACTGCTCGAGTTATATATTTAAATGACAAAAAAATGTTTTCCAATATTTCTTTCGAGATATTGATCTTCGTAGTTTGAGTGCTAAAGGCGCTGAAATCGTTAAGGTAGCGGACAGCTCTTAAATGATGGAGCAAGTTGGAACAATTCCTGTTTTTATTTTATTTTCACGCCGAGTTGAAGTTGAACATTTTTACGTGTTACATCAAATCCACGAAGTTTCTGGGGCGCAGGACAATCTATAGATGAAAAAGATATCTCCAACCCTTATATTTTACGCACGTCCAGGATTCGTCATTCATCACTTATTAATTTTGTTTGAAAGCTAAAAAAAATCACCTTAAATGCACGCCGAAAGAAATGAAATGCGTTAACATCCCTATATTTTCATCACATACAGATATTTTTTTTCACAAAATCAGAATTTTAAGCCTTAATTAAAAACAAACAAAAAATAACGCAATCTCTTTAGTTCCGTTAGCGCAAAATGTGACGACACTGATACTTTATTACTTCACTCACTTGTTTCCAAATCATCTGGAAAATTATAGGAGCCCCTCATAAAGCCAATTAAGCGGGCTCGTGTGACATCAATGCGCCAACGTGGAGGAGGCGGCCATGGCCTATTTAGAGAGACACACAAACCACACATCTGTATTTACGAGCGAGGAAAATCGCGGACAGTATGGAGCCAGAAACCTTATCAGGAAATGCCTCCGGTATAGTTTTTCTTAGAGCCACGATGCCATGTTCGATCGTTAGCATTAAATCCGGACGAATTAAGGGCAAAAAATAATATTTGAAGAGTCCTGGTTGAACTTGGAATTGGCCAAAAAAATCATTCTCAGTCAATCAATTATTTTACCAACACTTTTTAAAATAGCATTACGTTGCTTGGAAGTAATTGATATTTTTTAACGGGGCAGAACCACCATGAAATTATTTGTTAAACTAAACAGCATTATTGAAGTAATTAAATATGATCGCTTATCGTATCTTGATAAAATGGAGAAAAAACTTCCGAAAGTATAATAAATTTCACCGCGAAAATTTGTTCGCTCAATTCAGTTCGACGCAAATTCCAAATTTTGTCCATTTAATTTACTCGGTAGAATTAGGGTATCGCTTCACGACCAAATTTAATCGGTTTCATTTATCTTTCATTGTATCGGTATGGTATAACAATTCAATCCACGGATGAGATGGTCTATAGTCCGCTACTTAAACGGTGCCTGAATGGACACCAACCGAAATTTAATTTCGTCTGTTTGCATGGGGCGCCTTCCGATCGATGACGCGTAATCTCTCCCAATCGGTCGGGACGGGGGCTTAATTGGGTGAACATCATGCGTTCGAGTCGAAGGCGAGGGGGAGGGCTAGGAGGGGTCAGGAGGGCAACTTAGCCATGGACAATGGCGGGCGGCGCCTGTCAGTGACCAGCGCCGAGACTCAACCGCGAAAGAAGGGGTTGATTGTTGTGTGAGGGAGAGACAGAGAGAGAGAGAGAGAAAAGGAGGGTTGTCATGGAACCAGTCGGTGAGAGCAACTCCATCTTCTCTCCCTCCCACTCATCCACATCGCCTTGTCCTGGAGAAAGGATCAAATAAAAAAAAGCTCTCTCCTCCGCTTCGATCATCGTCATAGTTACGCGTCCGTTTCTTTCATTCGATTTTTAGACTCGATACATTTTTTTTAGTTCACGCTGAATTACTTATCTGTCAGTTCATCCGAGTTGAAAAGCTGAATATGTATATGCCATACATCATTTCGAACCATTAAACGTGCGAATGTCAAAGGTAATAAATAATTAAATAGATAAGAAAACGTTTTATTTTGAACAGAGGTGATTTTTAAAACGTCAAAGGCCTCTTACTCTTTGAATATATTTTTTCTCAGTGTTAAAAATACGAAATGGTATGATTATGTTGTAACACAATTCATATGTCGTTTCTTGCTTCGAAAAATGTCTTTAAATATTTTTTTAAATTCTATTTTTCTCGTGCGTGATTTATGTGAGTCGGTGAAAAAGGAGCAAGTGTGAATAAGGCCTTTAAGAGCGTGTCTCAAGAAATGATGATGAAATGAACTCATTATTGTGCTTAATTCGGCATTTAGTTTGCGAATTTTATTTGCAAAATTTGATGCGCGACATCGAAATTTCAGTTAAACGCGTAACGCTCTGGCCGCGTGCAGCTAAGTAGTTGAAAAAGTGCGATCCTGTCATTACTTTGATACTATTGAAAGTGTATATGAGACAATAATGGGTCAAAAAGAGGTACGACAAAATATACCGATGTTTAATAACTTGGAATAGCATGGTAATGTGTTCTTTATTAAAACACATACCGTAGCGACCCTTGTTATTTTAAGTTTCAACAAAAAGCATAAGATCCTTATTATTTCATCAGGCCTTCCGTATATATTGAAATTATCACGTGCGGCCCATCATATAGTTCAAAATGATTCATTTGGACCGCGTGGAGTTTGAGTTTGAGACCATTTTCTTACCCGATTACAGGTATTCTACATGTTTCTCATAAAAAATTCCTATTACATTTCTAGTGTTTTTATGTGTTTTTGCGCTCAGAAAAGTTTTAATAATTTGATTTTCTCTTATAGACGAGTGAGAGAAAAACTATTATTTATTAAGTTCACAAGTAATATAATGCATCTTGGACGGCACTCACTCACTCACTCTATTAAAATCCAAAGTAAATCTAAAATACTGAAATTTGGCAATAGGGTAGAGTAAATTCATACATCCGACGGGAAAAATCTCGTTTCATAACATTTTAGTATTCCTACTGCATTGTTTTAATCCCCATTCATTATAATAACAAAAGAAAAAGAACAGCAAAATCAAAAAGGACCTTAGCGTTAAAAGCAAAGTGTAAAACCTAAAATCAATCAAAAGTTATTTAAAACATGCCTCACCGAATTTAAGCAGTTGTAATGTGATCTTCTTCCCTCTTCGAAAGTAAATTGACCATATTTAAGCTTCGCTTATATTGTTGTGGCAACGTAAACTAAACTAAACTTTACCATTGCAACGGACCCGAATAGACAGCTACAATTTTATATTTAAACTAGCGCAGGTGCCCGTTGAATTTCAACGGATTTAGAAAATCTAAAACTTCGACCATGCAACTTGTAAACACCGCGAAAATAACATATTACACAGTTTTAACAGTCGAAGAAAGCACAAATGAAGAAAACCGGTTCACGATCACCTATTTAGATGAATGAAAGAAGAAAATCTTGCACTCTGAAAAATCGAAAACTACGTGTAAACTTATGGGAAAATATCTATTGAAATAAGTACCCCCTCCCTCCAAATTTTTTATCGCCATATATCCTATGTTATCCGCAGGGTAAAATCATATAGTACCTATGCGAAGTTTAGTGACGATATCTTCAAAGGTTTTGAAATCACAATTTGTGGAAAATCTACGTCTAATTATTTAAGTTACTTACGGTTTGCTTTGGAGAACTCTACGCCATACGAAAATATCATTTAAAACTGTTTATTAGTAATATTTCAATTAAAATCAACAAATATTTGGTTGCCATGTAAACAAAGCAAAATCGCACACAGAAATTGAAAAACGGTATTACGTTAAAAATTTTCCCATATAAATGCACTGAACTCCTAACTTCTTTACTGAAAGACGGCATAGAAGGAATAATGTTAGGAAAGAGAGAAAGAGGTAGGAAGAGGATAGGCATATTAGATATGTTGAAAGATGGAATGGGATATAAAAATTTTAAGAGAAAGGCTATGGATAACTAGGATTTGTGCCTAAAACCTACCGGAAGGTAGAATTACTTTGTATTGTATATACAATTATAAGCTACCATGACAACTCCCAATATATACTATAATACTATATACTCTCAACTTCGGCGATATTGGGAGTTGTCATGGTAGCTTATAATTGGTATTGTTATAAAACTGACAAAATCACGTGTTTTTCTGATTCTAAACGCAATTTACAGTAATTCGATCAGGATTCTAATTCTGTCTTCAATAAATATAAATTTCGTTCTTTCCTTCACAGAACCATCTTAAGTCTCAAGTTCGTTCTATGTTTCTAAGTAATTTTAAAATTCAAATGAAAAATAAGCTGCACTCATCCGTATGTTATTTAAATTAAGAAAATGAAAAAATAAATGATTTTTTAAATTTAGAAAGGCTAATCAAATCTGTATAAAAACCTGACTACACCACTTAACTCTTTATTCCGAATAAAATGACACTTTCGTCTTGTTTCTACGTGCTGTAGTTGCCGAGTTACAAAAAAAGCGTACACGCATACAAACACTTCACCTTATAGATGTCTATAGATAGACTATAGATTTAACTTTGAATAAAACTTATGGCAGTATATGTCGAAAAGTGAAATATAAGAGGTTCGTTATAAAAATATTATACCCAATAAACTTCACTTATGGTAATTAAAACATCTGCTATAATAAATAATAAAATTTTTAAATTTGATCGATAATTTAACCTGCGTACTAAAACACGGTGACATTATCTAGACCTAATTCAAATCTCATTGTCACAGACGCGAAAGATATTTTCCTGATTCTAAACAAAGTTTTGCGCTAATCCAGGAAGGATTAAAGTGATTTATTCAACCAAAATAAAGTTTGTTCTTTCAAAAGTAAAAACTTTTAGATCCAAAATTTATGCTTCGATATGATGATATTTAAAATAAAATACTTATAGTGTTCTGTTACTATTCCCTTGTATTTCTAGCGGAGAGAAAGAAACTGCGCATAGGCATTAATTAATGTTGGTGTCTTAAAGCAGTTAATCGAAAGTTTCACAAGAACCATTAAAGTTTAGCACCCCAAAAATGCTGGTATTCGAGGTATACACCCTTGAAAATTATGATCATTATATAGAAATATAGGTCATGAGAATGTCCGAACGTTATTGTATTACTACTAAATATGAAATCGTTCGCCAGCCGCCTTAAAAAAATCTATAGATAATCTAACAACTTAAGCAATACAAAATACAATTGACAACTTCATTTAAATAAGCAAACATTATATTACATAAAAGGCTTCAATGAGTATCCGTAGAAATGAATCAAAGTGAGTATAAAAAGAGTCAGTTAATATTTATAAATTATTAGCGTAACTGACCGTCAAATACGACGTTTATGCGTGAGTTCACAAACTCCACCACGTTTCATAAGAGCTGCACACTCCTTCCAAGTCTTTCCATCCGAAAAAAAAAGTTTCGAACCCATCCCAAATTTGAACTACGCACAGTACTACTGTTCATTGCCTAAAGGGATTCTCGACAAACTTGTTGTAAATAAAATGAAATCAATAACACACAAATCGCATTTTGCTTTCCATACCGCTTGTATGATATGTAAGGTATCGATTAAAATATTTACCCATGTAGAGGGCATTATTTACTACAGAAAAGTCCCCGACAGCATTTATCTAGGACTTACGTTTCCGAGATAAACATATCTTTATTTTTGTTGTTGGAGAAATAACCGTGGTCATTATAAATAGTTGTATGTTGCTTTCCATACGGCTTATATGATTTTTGAGGCATGGATTAACAGATTTATTTATGTGGTGTTTATCATTTAATACAAAACAGTCCGCGACAGAACGTATCTAGGAATTATAGTTTTAGATATAATCATATCTTTACTTTTGTTGCTAAGGGAAAAAACCGTGGCCATTATAAGTACTTGACATAGAAATCAACAACATATAAACCGTATTTTGCTTTCCATACGGCTTATATGACCTGTGAGGTATAGATTAAAATATTTATTCATGTATAGGGCATTATTTACTACAAAAAAGTCCTCGGCAGCTTGTATCTAGGACTTATAGTTTTCGAGATAAACATATCTTATTTTTGTTGCTGGGGAAGTAACCGTGGACATTATAATTAGTTGACACAGAAATCAACAACATTTAAATCGTCTTTTTCTTTCCATACGTCTTATATGATCTGTGAGGTGTCGATTAAAATATTAATTCCTGTAGGGGGCATTATTTATTACAAAAATGTCCCCGACAGCACGTGTCTAGGAATTAAACTTTTCGAGATAATCATATCTTTACTTTTGTTGCTAGGGAAATAACCGTGGACATTATAAATAGTTGTATGTTACTTTCCATACGGCTTATATGATCTGTGAGGTATCGATTAAAATATTTATTCATTTATAGGGTATTATTTACTATAAAAAAACCGCGAAGGCATGTATCCGGGACTTATAGTTTTCGAGATAAACGTACCTTTATACTGTTGCTAGGGAAATAACCATGGCCATTATAAATAGTTGACACAGAAATCAACAACATATGAACCGTATTTTGCTTTCCATAGGTCTTATATGATCTATGAGGTGTCGATTAAAATATTTATTCATGTATAGGGCATTATTTAATACAAAAAAGTCCGCGACAGCATATATCTAGGACTTATAGTTTTCGCGATAATCATGTAATTACTTTGGTTGCTGGGGAAATAACCGCGGCCATTACAAGTAGTTGACACAGAAATCACGACATATAAATCGTATTTTGCTTTGCATACGTCTTATGTGATCTGTGAGGTATCGATTAAAATATTTATTCATGTAAAGGGCATTATTTAATAAAAAAAGTCCACGACATCACGTATCTAGGAATTATAGTTTTCGAGATAAACATATCTTTATTTCTGTTGCTAGGGAAATAACCGTGGCCATTATAAAAAGTTGACACAGAAATCAACAACATATGAATCGTATTTTGCTTTCCATACGGCTTATATGATCTGTGAGGTATCGATTAAAATATTCATTCATGTATAGGGCATTATATAATACAAAAAAGTCCGCGACAGCATATATCTAGGACTTATAGTTTTCTAGATAATCGTGTCATTACTTTGGTTGCTAGGGAAATAACCGTGGCCATTATAAGTAGTTTACAGAGAAATCAACAACATATAAATCTTATTTTGCCTTCCATACGTCTTATATGATCTGCGAGGTATCGATTAAAATATTTATTTATGCACAGGGCATTATTTACTATAAAAAAGTCCGCGACATCACCTATCTGGGAAGTATAGTTTTCGAGATAAATATATCTTTACTTTTGTTGCTAGGGAAACGTCGTCGGCCCTTATAAGTAATTGACACAGAAATCAACAACATATAAATCGTATTCAGCTTTCCATACGGCTTATATGATCTGTGAGATATCGATTAAAATATTTATTCATTTATAGGGCATTATTTACTATAAAAAAGTCTACGACATCACGTATCTAGGAATTATACTTTCCGAGATAATCTTGTCATTACTTTGGTTGCTAGGGAAATAACCGTGGCCATTATAAGTAGTTGACACAGAAATTAACAACATATAAATCCTATTTTGCTTTCCATACGTCTTATATGATCTGTGATGTATCGATTAAAATATTTATTCATGCATAGGGCATTATTTACTATAAAAAAGTCCCCGATATCACCTATCTAGGAAGTATAGTTTTCGAGATAAATATATCTTTACTTTTGTTGCTAGGGAAACGTCGTCGGCCCTTATAAGTAATTGACACAGAAATCAACAACATATAAATCGTATTCAGCTTTTCATACGGCTTATATGATCTGTGAGATATCGATTAAAATATTTATTCATTTATAGGGCATTATTTACTATAAAAAAGTCTACGACATCACGTATATAGGAATTATAGTTTCCGAGATAATCATGTCATTACTTTGGTTGCTAGGGAAATAACCGTGGCCATTATAAGTAGTTGACACAGAAATTAACAACATATAAATCCTATTTTGCTTTCCATACGTCTTATATGATCTGTGAGGTATCGATTAAAATATTTATTCATGCATAGGGCATTATTTACTACAAAAAAGTCCGCGACATCACGTATCTAGGAATTATAGTTTTCGAGATAATCATATCTTTACTTTTGTTCCTAGGGAAACGTCGTCTGCCCTTATAAGTAGTTTACAGAGAAATCAACAACATATAAATCCTATTTTGCTTTCCATACGGCTTATATGATGTGTGAGGTATCGATTAAAATATTTATTCATGTATAGGGTATTATTTACTACAAAAAAGTCCGCCACGGCGTATATCTAGGACTTATATTTTTCGAGATAATCATGTCATTACTTTGGTTGCTAGGGAAATAACCGCGGCCATTATAAGTAGTTGACACAGAAATCAACAACATATAAATCGTATTTTGCTTTCCATACCTCTTATATGATCTGTGAGGTATCGATTAAAATATTTATTCATTTATAGGGCATTATTTAGTACAAAAAAGTCCCCGACAGCATATTTCTAGGATTTATAGTTTTCGAGATAATCATATCTGCTACGGAAATAAAAGTGGCCATTATAAACAGTTGGCACAGAAATCAACAACATATGAGTCGTATTTTGCTTTCCATACGGCTTATATGATCTGTGAGGTATCGATTAAAATATTCATTCATGTATAGGGCATTATATAATACAAAAAATCCGCGACAGCATATATCTAGGACTTATAGTTTTCTAGATAATCATGTCATTACTTTGGTTGCTAGGGAAATAACCGTGGCCATTATAAGTAGTTTACAGAGAAATCAACAACATATAAATCTTATTTTGCCTTCCATACGTCTTATATGATCTGTGAGGTATCGATTAAAATATTTATTTATGCATAGGGCATTATTTACTATAAAAGAGTCCGCGACATCACGTATGTAGGAATTATAGTTTTCGAGATAATCATATCTTTACTTTTGTTGCTAGGGGAACGACGTCTGCTCTTATAAGTAGTTGACACATAAATAAACAACATATAAAACGTATTTTGCTTTCCATACGGCTTAACTATCTGTGAGGTAACGATAAAAATGTTTATTCATATTCAGGGCATTAATAACTATAAAAAAGTTGACGACAGCATTTATTTAAGACTTAGAGTTTTCGAGATAAACATATCTTTATTTCTGTTGCTAGGGAAATAACCGTGGCCATTATAAATAGTTGACAGAAATCAACAACATATAAATCGTATTTTGCTTTCCATACGGCTTATATGATCTGTGATGTATCGATTAAAATATTTATTCATGTATAGGACATTATTTACCAGAAAGAAGTCCGCGACAGCATGTATCTAGGACTTATAGTTTTCGAGATAAACATATCTTATTTTTGTTGTTGGAGAAATAACCGTGGTCATTATAAGTCGTTGACACAGAAATCAACAACATATATTTCGTATTTTGCTTTCCATACGGCTTATATGATCTGTGAGGTATCGATTAAAATATTTATTCATTTATAGGGCATTATTTAATACAAAAAATTCCGCGACAGCATGTGTTTAGCACTTATATTTTTCGAGATGAACAGATATTTATTTCTGTTGCTAGGGAAATAACCGTGGCCATTATAAAAGTTGACACAGAAATCAACAACATATAAATCGTATTTTGCTTTCCATACCTCTTATATGATCTATGAGGTATCGATAAAAATATTTATTCATGTATAGGACATTATTTACTATAAAAAAGTCCACGACATCACGTATCTAGGAATTATAGTTTTCGAGTTAATCATATCTTTACTTTTGTTTCTAGGGAAACGACGTCGGTCCTTATAAGTAGTTGACACATAAATCAACAACATATACATCATATTTTGCTTTCCATACGGCTTATATGATCTGTGAGGTATAGATTAAAATATTTATTCATGTAAAGGGCATTATTTACTACAAAAAAGTCCTGGACAGCATATTTCTAGTATTTATAGTTTTCGAGATAATCATATCTTTATTTCTGTTGCCAGGGAAATAACCGCGGACATTATAAGTAGTGGACACGGAAATCAGCAACATATAAATCTAATTTTTGCTTTCCGTACGGCTTATATGAACTATCAGGTATAGATTAAAAGGTTTATTCATATTCAGGGCATTATTTAGTATAAATAGTCTGCAATAGCACGTATCTACGACTTGTAATTTCCTAGATACAAATATGACATTGATAGGAACTGTGCCGATGTTAAAAAAATTCATACCTAATTTAGTAAAAGAATATTCATTAGAAATTTATATAAATCAAGAGTGGAAAAATACAGATCTTTATTTTTCACAAATAGCGGCAGTTAATCTAGAAGTATTCATTTTTATAATTTATAAGATAACGATTTATTTCAGAGATTTTTTAAAGGGATATGCAATAAATAACATAAATATGAATAAAAAGGTTTTTATAATAATAAGAATGAAACAACAATTGTATGTCAATAAGATATCTTTCTGACTCTGAAATATTATTTTTAGCAAGACAAACATCTACACAACTCTCAAAATCAGGAATCTACTGTCATTTTCGCAGATGTGATTTTTAAGCAAGCTCCTATTTTTTGTTTCAACCAAACACCATCCATCAAATTTTCTTCTCTCCCGTTACCATAATGACCTCCTCAAGTCTCGCTTTTCTCGAGTTGAGTATCCCCCTCGCGAAACTTTATACGTTTCGCCACCTGAAAAAGGATATCGTATCTCACGCTGAAGACCAAATTCCATCACCGCTTCGGACGTTATAGGACATGTCATCGACTCGGCGAGCATTCTTTATGGAGGGTGCTGATTGGTCGAACCAAAGGGGGGGGGGTATTTTATGAAAAGAACGCTAAGGATGCTATGTGGTGATTGGTCGAAAAAAAGACAGATCTAAAACTTGCAGTTCAGTCGCCGTTAGTCTTCGAGAGCTGCTGGACGTGCTTATCCTGTCGTCCTGATTAAGCAATCGACCGCGTATTTGCCCTTTGTAATTAGCGCTGCTTTACTTTGTGCTTATTCTTATCGTCATTCATCATGCGCGAGGCTAAAAAATTGTGGCAAAAGAGCTTTTCCGAGAGCGGTTTGGCGAAGTCGAGTGCGATCCAGGTTGAGCGAAATCCAGCGTACCTCACAATGTCTCCCGGGCCACTCGCCGGTGCTGAGACGAGAGATGGATTGACTACCGCTTGCATTTCCACCCGCCTACCGCCAGATAAAGAAGTCAAAATGGCGAGGTGAGTAATTATTTATTTAAAAAATTCTTTTAAAAAAGCTTTCACTGAAAATAAGCCTGCTCAGTGCCGACGAAATTACGAACTTTAGCGACATAGATTTCGTTTCCTTGCACGATAATCACGATGTTTAAAGTGTTTTGTTTATGTGAAACAATATTTCACTTAGTGCCTAATGGGATTTTAAGAAGTGAAATATTTCTTTGTGGATTTCTTCAACTATGATTTTGTTCGTCACAAAATGGTTTCTCACGGCACTGCACTCGATAGATATTTCCTGCCTACATTTTCGCCAGACTTCGTTATTTAGATCTCATTGTCAGTTATAATTAAATGGTATTTGGTTTTATGTTCGTCAGTGTGAAATAAGAATGACTTTGCATTTTGGCTGATGTCCAGGCGAAGCTTCTACTGCCGTTAGCGACGCCATCTTGGGTTTCAAGTTTCCATAGGAACCGTAATCTTGAGTTTCGCAATCTCATGTTGGTAGCTCTTTTTGTTCGAAACTTTTTAAACGTCAAAGAATCACGTACTTCAGAGTAACTAGTCTACTCAATACCAAAATAAGATATATCTTCATCGGGTAGCGTTGTTTTATAACTGTAGTAGCAGAAAAAAGCATTGATGGCACAAAAGTTTATTTTATTTTCGAAGTGAAATTAATATTTATTTCATCTTTAAAACTTTTCATATAATATTGTCTTGTGACGGAAGTTTTGTGATATGATTTTTTCTTGTTTTATTATATTTTTAAAATTTTATTAATTATAAAGCTTCAAATTTTTTGGAAGACTGGATTTTTCCGTATGTTAACTGCTTCGTAAGATGTTCTGTTTTGCTGGATCATTCATATTTTTTAATGCATTTATTGTTGCGTTATTCCTTTTTTCTAAAAGTTATTAATATTTTCGGAATGTTCAATGTTTGCAAATCGATGCTCAACACGCGGCATATTTTACTATTCTTATAATTCTTTCTTCCACCGTGAATTCTCTTGTGCTTTCTAGCGCTTCTTGCATTAACCTTTCTCCATAAATGTTGAATAAGACCGGCGACTGATAACAACCTTGCCTTTTTCCTCTTCCGATATTTACTCCGCTTGATATCTGCTTATTCCATTCCGACCTTCAGAATTTGATTCATGTATAGGTTCCTTGATCAGTCGCCCGTATATTTCCAATCTTTGATATCATAATCATTAACCAATTTACTCCATCAAAGGCTTTCTGCCAGTTGTCGATACATGAGCTGCAATCATGGCCTTCCTGATACGATTCTTACTGCTCCGATACCATCTCTGGTTCCTCGCGCTTTTTGAAATCGAACTGATCATATCCAAGCATTACTTCCGCCTTTTTCTATAACCTTTTAGTAATAATTCTTGTGATGTTCTTCGGCATGTGCGACTTAGGCTTATCGTTCTGTAGTCTTCAGAATGCAGCTTTATCATAAAACTAATATAAAAGAGTGTTACTTTGTCCCTTTGACATGCAATGCTTTTGAAGCTTAATATCTCGCAAACGACTGAACCGAATTTGATGAAATTTCAGGATAGAATTTTTATATAATAATAGCCGTCATCCGTTGGTTGGTTGGTTGGTTGATCACGCTATGCAAACGCTAATAACTCGAGAAATAATAATGATAGTAATTCGAAATTTGGTAGGGACGCTTGATTAACACATATTCAGAGAATGACGAATTTAAATCGCGAAAAAATTCCTTTGTTCGTCTTCAAGAGAGGCATTTCCTTTTCCCATTACTTTACATGTAAATCGCGATTTTTCGACGTGCAGGCTTTTTTCATTTGGAAATTAAAATTAGAAGAAATTAACAGACAACTTTCGGATTTGAACCATTTTGAAGAAAAAGTTATAAAGTTTCTTATTCCTTTCGTCTTTTTTCGCCCACAGTTCGAAATATTCCATGTTAAACGTTTAATTTGCATATTATGTGGAAATCTCGCCATTTTAACGTGATGTTGCTATGTCGACCATTATCATTGTTAGGTTCAGTACGAGAGAGAGAGAGGAATGAAGGGGAGAGATTGGCGTGTTTTGTGGATAATAAATATATTAACGTAAATATAAAAAATTTTAAGTACCAACAGTGTCATTTTAGAAAAATTGGAAATAAAGAGATTTCTTAAATTAAATTCTTTGTAAACCACACGTGCTTACGAATTTATATTGTTATTCCTAGAATTAATTTCGTAACAATGGCCGAAGTTTGGAAACGAATATAAATTAAAATTCAATTAAAATTAAAAGGACATTTGAAATTGTTAACAGGCAATTTTCGAAGAAACAACAGTGGATATTTTAATGAATTCATTTGTTTTTATAAAAGGAATTTTGTTGCTTATTTAATACAGAGTAAGTTCTAAGGCTTATAATCCATTTAAATCTAATAACAGTGGCTATTATAGTTCAAAGAAAGAACTTTATTTATTCACTTTACAGAATGAATTAATTTTAGGCTAGCATTGCCTATTATAAAAGGAGTTACTTTGGAATTTACAGGATGTAAAGTGGAAGTTGTACTGAATTGACTCAAGTATTTTGGATACTTTCCTGTTTAGGGGAATACCTCAAAATTAAACACGTATTGTTGTGATATGTTACGACGTATTTGTTTGTTAACAATGCTTAACAACGGGGGAATTACTTAATAATCACACTTTTTTGAAACTTATTTATTAATAAAAGCAACATAATTACTAATACAATCTAAATTTATGTTACTAGGGGGCCAATATGTCTTTATGGCATTTAAAATAGCTGGAAATATGTCGATTTCTTTGTTATGTTGTCGCCACATGAATACTTATGTTGACAGGCTTTCGCGTTGCATTTCCAAAATATTCTGTGTCAGAAGTAAAGTTTCATAATATGGCCCTTCTTGCACATTGGCCCTTTAGATAAAATATCATGGTCTTGAAGCAAAGATACAGCTTCTTCTTCAGTCCTCGGCAAGCTCGACAAATTCATCATTAAGGGATCAACGTAAATATCTTAAGGAGATTTGTTACGCATTCTTAACAAACAAAATATCACAACATATCACAACAATACGTGTTTATTTTTTGAGGTATTCCCGTTAACAGGAAAGTACCATTTCAAAGCAAAAATCAATTTAAAACTATTGAAAGTTGTTGTTTCGGAAACTGAGAAGTCCAGAGTGGTGAACGGACGCTAAACGATATTAAGGTACATTTTATTCCAAAATCTATTTAAAGTATTATCAGAGGCAATTGAAGATTGAACAAATTTTTTTGTTACCGGAATTCTGCTTATTTCATGAAATTGAAAAGCTAATGCAATAATCCATTAAAATCTGTTAAGAGTGGCTATTTTAGTTGAAAGAAATATATGTACCTACATGGCACTTTTATTCACTATTCAGAATGAATGAATTCTAGGTTAACATTGCATATTATAACAGGATTTTCTTTGAAATAAGGAGTTTGTTATGTGGTTATTTTAACTGAATTGAATGAAGTTCTCTTCTAAGTTTGAACTCCTTTTAAAACTGGTGAAAGTGGTTGTTTCGGAAAATGAGAAGGCAAGAGTGCTGAGCAGACGATAAACGATATTGAGGTACATTATATTCCAAAATCTATTTAAAGTGTTATCAGAGGCAATTGAAGATTGAACTAATTTTGTGGAACCGGAATTCTGGTTATTTAATGAAATTGAAATCCTAGTGCTATAATCAATTTAAAACTAATAACAATGGCTATTTTAGTAGAAAGAAAGGTACTATTTTATTCACAAGGAATTCCTGTGAGATTTTAGTTAATTAATTAAAGCAGACTTATAATATAGAAATATTCGATGGTTAAAACAGTGCATAATTTTATTCTTGCGATTTTTACATGTTGCACTGACGAAAATTTAGATTCATTAAACCCGTTGAAATTCAACGGGCACTTATGCTAGTTATGATATAATATCAAAACGTTTTAATGTATTGAACTCGAGATCGAAGATCCGGGTTCGACTCCAGGGGCTAATTTTCATTTCCAATAAGTTAACACGTAAAATCGGCTTTACGACGTGCAAACTTTCATTATTTTTTAGAGTAAAATTAGAAAGAATTGATCTACAAACTTCGGATATAAACATTTTAAAGAAAACATTATAAAGTTTCTTATTCTTTTCATCTTTTTTCCGCCTACAGTTCAAAATCGCTCAATGTAAACGTTTAATTCACGCAGTTTGAGGAAATCATGCAATTTTTAACGGGATGTTCCATTCCATTGTTAGACCTGTATATCATATTGTTTATTCAGTCCTTATGGATATAAATGTTCTTTGAATGCTTTTAATAGGAGAGGGGGGGGTAGAGAGAGGTAGAGGGGGGAGCGAGAGGGAGGGGGAGAGAGGTGGGGGGGGAGAGAGGTGGGGGGGGGGAGAGAGGTGGGGGGGAGAGAGGGGGAGGGGGAGAGAGGGAGGGAAAGAGAGTCAACTATGTTAAGTATAACTAAAGATAGCCCGTCAACAACAGAATATTCACTAGAAATATTGTATATGACAAAATATTTCATATGTAAAAGTGTGATATTAATTATTTTAAATGAAAATAATAATAATGTATCTATAATTCTTCCGTTGATATTTCAACGGGCATTACACTGGTCATATAAATAAAAGCCTTAGTCTGTAGCAAATGTTGTCTGTAATGCATTTTGAAGCTTAATATCTCGCAAACGACTTTGCCGAATTTGATGAAATTTTCTGGATAGCATTACGATGTAATAACAAAACGGTTTAGTGTATCGAACTCGAGATCAAAGGCCCTAGTTCGACTCCAGGGGATAATTTCCATTTCCCATAAGGTAACACGTAAAAATGGACATTTCGACGTGTAGGCTTTCATTCTTTTTTAGATTAAATCAGAAAGAATTGACCTACAAACTTCGGATATAAACCATCTTGAAGAAAACATTATATAGTTTCTTATTTTTTTCATCTTTCTTCCGCCTACAGTTCGAAATCGCTCAATGTAAACGTTTAATTCTCACAGTTTGTGGAAATCTTGCCATTTTTAACGGAGTGTTACCTTGCGTACCAATTCCATTGTTAGACCTCAATATCATATTGTTATTTCAATCCTTATGAGCAGGGCTCCAGAAATACAACTTCAATCTACTCGCCACAAATAAAATTACTCACCCATAGCATTGCAACCTGTTTTTATATAAGAATTTGTAACAAAATCAATGGAGAAATACTTTTCACAAAGTAATTGATTTTGGTTTGAAGGCTTTAATTCTTTTACTCTTTAAAGTTATCGACACGAAATTTGCGCTAAAACACGCCAAAATGAATGAGGATTCTTATTTTTACCGTCGACAACTCAATCTCATTCGAATTTGCTCATATTTTGAATTCATACTCGAGTTTTGGTAAATTTTTAACATTGCAATAATAAGATTCCATGGTTACCAGTATTGTTGTTCTCGGTAACTTAAATAAAGGTTTAACGATAGAAAATAAGATTAAAACTTGCTCGAAGTGACCGAAGATATGAATTTAATTCAAATAAATCGAACGCAGTACTATTCATGTTATTTATATTTTTTATCTATCTTACTAAAATCCTATTTCTGGTTCTCTCTCTCTCTTTAACACTCTATACTTCAACCATTTTTAATCTCGGGGAATTTCAGCCATCTTCAGTTTATTTTTTTCTTAATTTGTTATTAAAAACCAAACATATATCCCTTATAAAATATATTCATTAAATTCATATTCCAACAACACACTTCAGTTTCTCGTTTTTTGCAGATTTCATCTTCTTTCGACTTGGTTGCTGAACAAGGGAATCGTTTAGTTTTTTTTTCGATTAGCCATTATGTTATTGAGCGGAGATACGGAAGTATTAAATAACTAGCATAAGTGCCCGTTGAATTTCAACGGGTTTAATGAATCTAAATTTTCGTCAGTGCAACATGTAAAAATCGCAAGAATAAAATTATGCACTGTTTTAACCATCGAATATTTCTATATTATAAGTCTGTTTTAATTAGTTAACTAAAATCTCACAGAAATTCCTTGTGAATAAAATAGTACCTTTCTTTCTACTAAAATAGCCATTGTTATTAGTTTTAAATTGATTATAGCACTAGGATTTCAATTTCATTAAATAACCAGAATTCCGGTTCCACAAAATTGGTTCAATCTTCAATTGCCTCAGATAATACTTTAAATAGATTTTGGAATAAAATGTACCTCAATATCCTTTATCGTCTGCTCAGCACTCTTGCCTTCTCATTTTCCGAAACAACCACTTTCACCAGTTTTAAAAGGAGTTCAAACTTAGAAGAGAACTTCATTCAATTCAGTTAAAATAACCACATAACAAACTCCTTATTTCAAAGAAAATCCTTTTATAATATGCAATGTTAACCTAGAATTCATTCATTCTGAATAGTGAATAAAAGTGCCATGTAGGTACATATATTTCTTTCAACTAAAATACCCACTCTTAACAGATTTTAATGGATTAATGCATTAGCTTTTCAATTTCATGAAATAAGCAGAATTCCGGTAACAAAAAAATTTGTTCAATCTTCAACTGCCTCTGATAATACTTTAAATAGATTTTGGAATAAAATGTACCTTAATATCGTTTAGCGTCCGTTCACCACTCTGGACTTCTCAGTTTCCGAAACAACAACTTTCAATAGTTTTAAATTGATTTTTGCTTTGAAATGGTACTTTCCTGTTAACGGGAATACCTCAAAAAATAAACACGTATTGTTGTGATATGTTGTGATATTTTGTTTGTTAACAATGCGTAACAGATCTCCTTAACATATTTATGTTGATCCCTTAATGATGAATTTGTCGAGCTTGCCGAGGACTGAAGATGAAGCTGTATCTTTGCTTCAAGACCATGATATTTTATCTAAAGGGTGAATGTGCAAGAAGGGCCATATTATGAAACTTTACTTCTGACACAGAATATTTTGGAAATGCAACGCGAAAGCCTGTCAACATAAGTATTCATGTGGAGACAACATAACAAATAAAATCGACATATTTCCACCTATTTTAAATGCCATAAAGACATATTGGCCCCCTAGTACATAAATTTAGATTGTATTAGTAATTATGTTGCTTTTATTAATAAATAAGTTTCAAAAAAGTGTGATTATTAAGTAATTCCCCCGTTGTTACGCATTGTTAACAAACAAATACGTCGTAACATATCACAACAATACGTGTTTATTTTTTGAGGTTTTCCCCTAAACAAGAAAGTACCCAAAATACTTGAGTCAATTCAGTACAACTTCCACTTTACATCCTGTAAATTCCAAAGTAACTCCTTTTATAATAGGAAATGTTAGCCTAAAATTAATTCATTCTGTAAAGTGAATAAATAAAGTTCTTTCTTTAAACTATAATAGCCACTGTTATTAGATTTAAATGGATTATAAGCCTTAGAACTTACTCGGTATTAAACAAGCACCAAAATTCCTTTTATAAAAACAAATCATTTCTTTAAAAGATCCACTGTTGTTTCTTCGAAAATTGCCTGTTTACAGTTTCAAATGTCCTTTTAATTTATATTCGTTTCCAAACTTCGGCCATTGTTACGAAATTAATTCTAGGAATAACAATATAAATTCGTAAGCACGTATGGTTTACAAAGAATTTAATTTAAGAATGCTTTTATTTCCAATTTTTCTAAAATGACACTGTTGATACTTAAAATTTTTTATATTTACGTTAATATATTTATTATCCACAAAACACGCCAATCTCTCCCTTTCCTTCCTCTCTCTCTCTCGTATTGAAGCACTCAAGGCACGCTTACTCCCAGAAGGATATATACAATAATAGTAATTTGAGGTGTAACATTGATAATGGCCGACATAGCAACATCACGTTAAAATGGCGAGATTTCCACAAAATATGCAAATTTAACGTTTAACATGGAATATTTCGAACTGTGGGCGAAAAAAAGACGAACGGAATAAGAAACTTTATAAGTATTTCTTCAAAATGGTTCAAATCCGAAGGTCGTCCGTTAATTTCTTCTAATTTTAATATCCAAATGAATGAAAGCCTGCACGTCGAAAAATCGCGTTTTACATGTAAAGTAATGGGAAATTGAAATGCCTCTCTTGAAGACGAACCAAGGAATTTTTTCGCGATTTAAATTTGTCATTCTCTGAATATGTGTTAATCAAGCGTCCTTACCAAATTTCGAGTTACTATCATTATTATTTCTCGAGTTATTAGCGTTTGCATAGCGTGACCAACCAACCAAAAGACGACGGCTATTATTATATAAAACTTTGCCATCTTTACACGCGTAGAGTTTCGATTGGCTTCCACTTCACTAATAATCTCCAGTTTTTCATTTAGTGAAAGTGGTTTTCTTTTAATTCCCTTTTTAGATGACATCCCTATTCAAAAATAATATACACAGAGAACACTACGAATACTTCGAACACGCTATCATAATAGGTCAGAGCCGAAAACTGCAATAACATAAGGAATTACAATACTGACCGGAATATAAGGCGATGGTTTTTTGGTAATTATTCGGAATGTCGCGTTCAGCGATTTCCCTCTAAAATTTTACCGCTACGTAAGTTTGTGCTTGTCGCTTCGAGTTTGTCAGCTGTTTCGTCTGTTCTGCGCCGTCACTTGGCATATTGTGTTCATTGTAATGTTATTTCATAGAAACAATATTAGGTGGCAAGCTGTTCCATTCCAAAATGAATGAATGACTGGGATTTCTTTTTATAGAAAAGTTTGTAAAATATTTAGAGTAAAATTACATTTGGACTGATGTGGAAAATGCACACGGGAATGTGCAAATCGCCTTCATTTTTACTTTCTCATACGAAGTATTGAGAAAGTATTGTTTTCGCGAAAAAATTCGACCTCGAGATTTTTACGGAAATACACGTTTTAGGTGTCGCTGAATCCGAAAAAGTGGTTTTCGCAATGCCGTCTGTCTGTCTGTTACTGGCGCTGGAGCCTAGACGGTAGAACGAAAATGAATGAAATCTCGTACTTAGGCATTTTATCATACTGAGCAGAGTATACATAGAAATGGTTCACATTGATCAATAATTAAGAGTAATTTATTCTACGCATTTTTAACAACAATCCGATTTTCTCGAAAGCGGCTATAACGATTTTGATCAAATTTCGTACAGTTACTTGAGTTTACGTCTTTAATAATACTGAATAGTTCATATTTCTCAAAAAATGAATATAAGGCTAGTTTATTCTAGGCAACTTTAACAATAATTGGATTTTCTCAATAACGGCTATAACGATTTTGATCAAATTTCGTACAGTTACTTGAGTATACATCTACAATAATACTACGTATTTTATTTTTCTCAATTAATGAATATAAGGCTAGTTTATTCTTGGGCAACTTTCACAAAAATTGGATTTTACAAAAACAGGCTCACAAGATTTTCATTTTCTAAAGATAACTAAACGACGCATTAGTACGTAGATGAGAAAGTTTGTACAACGTATGTTGTACCGATTTTTTATGTAAGAAATGAAATGAAATATAAAACGGGTACATTTCCATTTTTTAACGTTCGTTATGACCATCTTAGGAGGGAAAACATTTTAGACAGAAACATATTAAACGGGAAAAAAATATATTGTTCTTATGAGGAAATTTTCGGGACCGAAAGATTTGAACATCTTAGCGAACATCTTAAGCGAGAACATCTTAAGCTGGTTCCACTGTAATATTAAACCTCCTAGCCACAATAGTAAGTAGACGGTGAATGAGACTGTGTTTAAGATGGAAAAAGTTGTGTGAATTATGTAAAGCAATAACGTAATACATTTAAAATGCATCTTGAAAGAGGCTGAAAATTTACTCGCCACCTGTCTCCAGCAACTCGCCTGTGACGAGTGGGCGAGCGGATTTCTGGAGCCCTGCTTATGAGTATAAACGTTATTTGAATGCTTTTAATACGAGATAGAGGGTGGGAGAGGGGTGAGGGAGGGAGGGAGGAAGAAACGATTTTCAAGACAGTTAAAGTTTCTGATGTTAATATGATCTCCCTAATTAGTTTGAACGATCGTATCTTTCCTCCCGTCATTTTTAACGGGCTATACACTAGTTATTAATATTTGTGTTTTCACTGAATTTTAATTCGGAACATTAACGTGTTCATTTTTCGTTGAGGTTCTCAGCATTCAGAAAAATTCTTGCTCGCTGTAGATTGTTACTAATCGCCTTTTAGCGGACATCATAAAAGACGGGGTCGCTGCCGAAAATGGCTGTAAATTAGCTCACCCTTTTATATAGCAAGTAAAAAAATTAATTTCATCCTTTATTGCCCTTCCTACGTCTTGTATGTTCACATTCTTCCGTCGAAATAACAACATGCTGTCCAAATAAGTTATTTCTGCCTCACTTTTATCTAGTTAGCGGCATAATTTTGTGGCGCACTTATTTTCCTGAATTCGTTCTCTAATTGTTTGACAACTATGGTACGTTCTTTTCGTGTGAGTGTTATCGTCCTCTATTAACTGCTGCATTTCTTTCTTGTATTTTCATCTTTATTGTGCTCACTTATTTCTTTTATTTGCTAGTTTTCTGGATTTAAATCAATATCTAATCATCGAATCTGATTTATAGGCAGTTTTTTTAGGTACTTTGCTTACCTTTACGAGTCTTTCATTTAATTTTCCCTCTGTGATTCTATAAAACTACATTAAAAGTAAAGGTAATTTACAACCGATAGGGATGGCTAAAAATTAATATATCTTTTTTATATACATTTTTTCCTTCTTAACATGCAATGACTGCTATACAACGATCAAAAACTTTTTCCAAAGCTAGGATAGGACGCTTTCTTCAAATTACTACTTAGGATCTTTTTACAACCACATCATACTTACGGCGCAACAGTCCCGATTCAACGTTGACTGAGAAACATCGACAAATTAACATCTTAGAATAGTGGATTCCAAAAGATGCGGCACGGTGCTCCGCGAAGTGGGGGGGGGGGGGGGGGGGGGAGGGGGCGCAAAATATTTTGCATATCCACTATTCAAATAACTTTTTTAGCCATACGATCTAGATCAGGGGTGGGCAGACATTTAACGAGACGGGCCGCAGTAGCTGTTGTCGGTGCTTACGCGGGCCGCATCAACAAATTGAAGTACATCGGCTCACATAGGAAGTTATTTGAGAGACAATGAAGGTTCCTATTAGTGAAAACCAATGATTGATAAATCTTTACCTCCATAGATTCACTATACAAGATTTTCCAGCAAACAATTTTAACCACCAAATGTGAAATTATCTGTTTTACATTTGCTTTCACAATGGTATCGCCGGCCGCATTTAAGATATTTCCGCGAGCCTTATGTGACCCCCGAGAGCCATAGTTTGCCCACCTTCGATCTAGAATGTGATAACTCTCGAGTTCATTAGAATTTAATTTTTATTAGGGTATTAAATAAGAGTAAAAAAAGAAACTAAATTTCTTGTTAATGGTTAGCGTACATGGCGTACGTGTTACATATAGTTAAAGGTGGTGGAAAAATATTTTTTGTATGAATATTGCGCAGATAGATTTTGCCTTCAATGAAATTTTATTAGATTTAGCTTGCTTTTACGAGTTCTATTTAAGAGAAAACACTGTTATTTATGAGTTTTGTAACTAATGTTTAAACAAATTCGAAAGCTATATCCACCTTCATCGGCCGTTTCAATTCGCTTTCAGCCAATGCCCTTTAATAGAGCTATTGTTACATTTTGTGGAGCTTGGCTTCTCTGTATGCGAGCGGAGCTGAGTTCAAGGGCAGCATTTATGCATTTCTTTATGTAGTACCTGTTCAACCCTTTTAATCTACTTTTAGAGGCACCTTTGATCAACGATGTAATCAATGGCTACCATGGAGGCGAGTCAGGCGGTTGGTCGAAAAAGAGCAGAAACAAAGAAATAATTCAACAGAGAATGCGTCACTGATGCCTCTCTTTTTTTTTTTTTGGGGTCGTTGTATTGAAAGGGTTCAGGGACAAACAGATCGATATCAAACCTGCGGACTTTTACGTACACGTAAGCCAACCAAGGTCGGCAGAATTATTGCTCAGACATTCAAAAACAAAATTTAAGTCAATTTATTTATATCCGTTTTATAACGATAAAAATATTATTAATGAGCGCAGTTAAACAATTCTACATTTAGATTATTTTCATGAAATAGCCGTCTCAACATATTTAAAATATAAGGAATACCATGTTATGGGCTACATTTTGAAAAAAAAACTCGAATTGAAATCGAAATTTTTGGTTGCGTAATGCGATATTATGGTTTTCAAATTACCTTTCCCGTTTTAAGGAAGTGATTTGAGTAGTTATTTTTTACAATTAGTATTGTTTTACTAGAGGTACTGTATATATATATATATATATATATATATATATAAATACTTAAGGAAAAGGAAAGGTAATAATAAGGGTAGCAACAAGGTGTTGGAGGAAGCCCAGTGGACACTTATATATATATATATATATAAATACTTAAGGAAAAGGAAAGGTAATAATAAGGGTAGCAACAAGGTGTTGGAGGAAGCCCAGTGGACACTTACCTAGAATGAGGAGCCGCTGGGGGTGCTGAGGACACACGAAAAACAGTATATGTTTCTCCGTCGCTGAAGAAGGGCATCAGCCCGAAAGCTCCATTTTTGTGTAGTTTTTGTTCTTTTGTGTTTTTCGTGTGTCCTCAGCACCCCCAGCGGCTCTTCATTCTAGGTAAGTGTCCACTGGGCTTCCTCCAACACCTTGTTGCTACCCTTATATATATATATATATATATCACTCCAAGCGAAACAGAGATGAAAATTGTCGATATTCCATGAAAGTTAAAATACTTTGGAAATTGTTCTAGTTTTCGTATTTCTTGAATTCATCCCTATCGCAATTAATCTCTTTATTTTTGCAAATGATTGTACAGTTTTCTCCGTAAGGGACTAATCGATTTAGTATCGGATGTTTCTTCGTCGAATTTCTCGTAAGCTCTCTCCGTGTTTCGTATTTTACAGTGGGTGGAGGTCGAAATTCATTTGGGTCTCTTTGTTCGGAAGCCGAAAGGACCTTGACTTTTCGGGGGCTTTAGCCGGATGGCTTGAAATCCCATTGAATTATAACGGCATCCAATAAAGGGGAAAATCAATTTGGTCAAGGTTCGAGATGGTCAGGATGGGAATTCCCACGAGACAGGATTTCTTTCGCGGGCTTTCGTTCGGGAATACACGGGAAATACAAGTTCGTAGGAAACCAATAAATGAGACTTTTAAGAATTGCTGATGAGGAAAACCCGGTTTTATTTTCTTTAGCCAGTGAAAATCGAATTCCTTTCACCACCGAAATGTGCGTGCCTTTCTTTCGGTGAAACCTTTATTGACAATTAATTATTTAAATTAGCCGTTCGCATTCTATAACTACGTATCAAGTAAAGATTATTAAAAGGTGTATTTGAAATACCGTTTCTCCAATAACCATATAAAAGTGTTGGGAAAACCAGATGCGCATTTCGTCCACAAAGCAGCCGCCATCAGTTGCGATTCATTCATTTTTGTTAAAATATTTTTTCAGAATCTACTTTTCTAGTTTTCCCTACTCGTTTTTAATGTTCATTGGAGAGACGTGGTTTTTCAATTTGACTTCAGCCATGAAATTACAGTCGAATTTCTATTAGTCGAACGTTTATAACTCGAATTCTCCATAACTCGAAGTGAATTCATTTTACAGGACAAAATCGTGTTCATTTTCTTCTATAACTCGAACATATTTTCCCCTGAGATTCGACTTGTAGAAGTTTCACTGTAACTCGATAATAATTATTTCTTGGACTAAAAGGGATAAGGTCACGCACCCCACCCCACGAATCCCACCAATTTAGCGAATTTCAGGCAAAATGTAGGCGGAAACTCATTCTTTCCGTCTTCAGGTTTTTTCTCGTTCCGAGATAAAACGATTAATAAAATCAAAAGTTTATCGTTCCAGAACAAAAAATAAAGCACGCATAACTCCGTATAATATATATATATATTTGTTCTCTAATGAGCTCATTGCTTCGAGAAATAGAGGGGAGGGCGGGGTTTGGAGGAAGGCGTTGATATGCATCCACTTCGTTCATTGTTGCGTTTGACTTTCACTTCGGGCGTAATTAGACTTACCTTGAGACCTAGTCGACGAGACCTCACACGCGTGTGGAATTCGAATCGCCCGAGGAGGTCCGCGACCTCGCCGGAACACGAACCCCAGACGACCTGGGCGGAATGGAGGAAGGAAGCAAGCCGACAGAATCCCATCTGTGTTTTCTACCACCCTCTGCTATGGACGAACATGACAGACTCATTTTCTCCAGGGTGACGCGTCGTGGAATGAGAAGGGGGAGGGTGTATGAGAACTCGTGGGAATGGGTACGTAGGGGGGGGGGGGGGGAGAATGAAGAAGGTATGACGACGAGTCACCTCCTTCCCCTCACTCTCCCTCTCTCTTTCTCTCTATGTCTCTCAGGGGGAAGGGTGAACCTTGGCAATCCTTTCTTCCCTCCTTACCTGTGTACTCCCCGCTCCCTCCCTCTCTTCCTCCTTTCTTCTCCTACTATAGTGCCTCTTTTCAAGACGCGGTTTTCCAGCACGCGCGCAGTCGCACACACACACACGCACAAAGCCTTGCGAGTGCGTCTACTCGGCAACTTGTAAACTTTCATTAGGCACGATCCTGCAAGAGATAGGGAGAGAGGGAGCACTTTCTCCCTTGTTTCAACCCCGAAAAGGAAAATAATGGTTCCAAAGCGCCTTTAGTCCCATATTAACTCATTCCTTCCATGCAAACGCGCACACAGACAAAGAAAAGGGGGGAACAAAAACAATGACACGAACGCGGCCCCTCTTCCAACCTTCTCTTTCCTCCTTCCACCTTCGTCTCCCACGGATTCTTGTTCCACATGCTCGTCTTATGATCGCTCGCTTCTTCTCTATCTTTGGCTGGGATGGCGTGCGTACGCAATGCGCACCAAAATTAGTTAGGCAATCTGCGTAAACCACCGATGGGCCCATATTTTCTGTCACAATTTTTAAAATTAAAAACAAGTAATATTATAATTTTTTTATAAATAAATTTTATACGTGTACTCTTTTACCCGTAGAATGGTACAAATCTCGAGTCGGCAGCTCAACTGTATCGTATTCTAAAATCCCATTGAGAAATCTCGCAAGAAAAATTTCCGATTTAATAAAATTGGTAGCTAAGTATATTCGCATAATGACAGGAGGCGAGTTGGCGAAAACTAAGGTCCTTCGGATCAAATCCAAAAGGTGACAAAAGATTTTCTAGATAAATTACGATAGCATTTTCATGCTAAGTCATCGGAAGGGCCAAAACAATTACATAAACATATATGAAAATACATTAGACAAGTTAATATAAAAGTTATTAAAAACAAAAAATTGTAAGCAACGACTAATAACCGGGCGGTAGGGACGAAAATCTTGCGCTGTTCAAGCTTCATTGATAATCTAAAAAATTATATATGCAGTGCTCCCAAGTTCAAAACTCGAGGTCTTCGCCCTTTTTCATAGGGCCTCCAGCGGTGTAAGCGAGAGAGGCCGATTCGTCAACCTTGGGTGAACTTGGAATTTAAAGAAAAACGTCACATGGCAATTGTTTCTTTTGCTAAAACGAAATGCTATAAAGTTACATACATTTTCAATTATTTGTGAATAAAAGTGCTAAAAGAATAACCTTTTAATTCAATGTGGAAAAATAATAATTTTCATTGATCAATGAATTAATAAGTGGGATTCTCGAAGTAACGAATGACGTTATATCTGGGAAACGGACGTACATATAACGTCCGTCGTCCAGGGCGCGGAATTGGAGTGGAAGGTTAATTAGCGGTTTGATATATTTAGGTTATTTTTTGCCATTTGTCAAAATAATACTAAATGATTCTGGCGTGATTCATAAAAACATTTAGGTCGCCTTAAATCAGGTCTCTTTATGTTTTTTTTGATCTCGAACGAAAATTAGGGTCGCCATTACATCTTATGTTAGACTTTTCATCATACTCCGATCATATTCTTTAAAAACAACCCTATACTTAATTCCTTATAACTTCGTCATACCTATAAAATCATCTCCGGCCATAACTCCCATAACCCAAAACGGTATCCTGCTCCCCAACCCCGACAGAATCATCGGAAGTCTCTACGCACAAAAAACAAATGAAATGTCGAAATTCAATTTGTCATGTCTGTAAAAGGAACGGACCGAACGTTTTTTTAAAAACAATTTTACTTTTGACGAAAAGTTAATAGACTTTTATTCGCTCCATATCTCTTATGTTCCAGTAACATATTCGTTACCACACCAACGCGCAACAAGGACACTCCGTCCGGCGGAGGATATAATGTGAGAGTGATCGTATTTAATGAAAGTAAGGCGATTGTTCAAACCTAAATGCTAGATGGGTTCGCAAAATATCAGAAGAAAGTGGAATTGCTTTCACTCGTACCTGTCTGATTTTCTCGTGTGTGCATATAAGAATACAAAGAAATGTAATATTTCGGATGGTTCGTCGAAACGCCGGCAAATTTTCGATGCCTCTCATTGTCTTCAGAATCTCACTTCGCCGTCTTTCGATAAATAAATGAGGCTCTGCTTTTTCATTGGCTGTGGGTGAAAGTGATTGCTCGATATTTGTTTGTTGCGTTGTAGTCGTTTATTTACCGGCAATATCCGAGAGCAAGTAGGATCAACAAATACCGCGAATACGTTGCACATTACCTATCGACGGTCGAAGTTTGATTTGAAAACCATCGTAGTGTCTTTTATTTATTTATTTACTTGTATTTATTTAATTTAAATAGCTCAAAAAAGTCGTTTTTGGCCCTTTATAATAACGATATCACATACAATCCTCGGCAGGATTCGAACCAGAAACCTACCACTCTCCTCTACCAACTTTATTTCATTCACCGCAAAGCGGGCATAGTTATAAAAAGATATCTTTTAATGTAGGATTTACCTTAACATGGATATGGAATTTTATAAGGGCGCTTAACGAAAGGAGGTGATTCGATAATAAATATAGCTAAAATCACTTCTAAGTGGGTTTACGATTAAATTTTGACCAAGTATTTCGTCCTCTTTAGTGTTACATAACGACTTTTTTGAAACCGAAGTTCATTATTCATCTGTTAGATTATTCGATTAGGTATTGGCAGCAGATTATGGGCCACACCGTGCGGCCTTCGCTTGTGAAACACGTTGTCAAGTCATATTAATCGGCTATCTTTTTAGTCGAAGGCGTAGCAGCTACGGCTGCGTGGGCCCCGTTTCAAGAATTAATGACGCCCTCTCACTTAAACTTCTTTAACTATGAAAAATTAACCGAAAACTAACACTTAATTACCAAAGAAAGTGCTAATTATAAAATCTTTTATATGCGTTCGTCCGATATTTATTTATTTATATATTTTGGGTAGACCATTTTTTGTTCCTTCATATCTCTTGAACAAATGATCGTTTGAAAGCTTATGGCTTGCAGATGGTTTTTAGCCTATAAACAATTTCATATCTTATCTAGATGTTAAACCGTGAATGTTCAAACTTTTCAAAATCTTTCTCGTTGCGGTGGCTCAGCACGCGAAATTGGGGGCGTTTTAGTAGCAAGAAATTGAACTACTACATAGGCACAGCATTGTTTTCCCCAAAGTTAGAAATGATAGCGGGAAATACGGACTTCAACGTGAGTTGTCATTTTCACTAATATATGGCGAGAGAAGTTATAACATTTAATTGTACGGAAATTTTAGTTATTTCTATTATGTCATTTTAGACCTCTATAACATGGGTGTCCAAACTGCGACCACTTTGACGATTTCGTGCGGCCCGCTGAATGATTTTCATTTTTAACGTACTTGTTGCCATTTTCAAGAAAATAAATTCCAAAATATTTTTAATTGTCGTAATTTTATTTGCTGTTTAAATATATATTCGTATTGTTTTAGCAATATGGCCAATTAAATTTTTTAATACTGGTATAATTTGACCGATGAAAATCTGACCCATCAGCTCAGATTATCATCCACAAAATTAAAGGATTTACAAATTTATGATCTTTTGAATTAAGTAAATTTAAAATACTTAGTAAAAAATCAAACTTCATTAAAGAAATATGTATTATAAAAAAGAAAATAAAAATTTGTAATTTCAATTAAATGAATTAAAAATACTTTGAAAAAACTTTTAAAGAAACATGCAATAAAAAAAAATAACAGAAAAATTAATAATTGTTTTAGCAAACAAATCCTACAGACTCCCCCCCCCCCCCCCTTCTAGTGCGGTCACTCAAGACTTTTTCTGGCCACTATAAGGCTACATGAGCTTCTATATCTGGACACCCATGCTCTATAATGTTCACTATTAGTTATAAAAAATTGAACTTTTTCATAAAACAATTGACAACTCGTAATCAGTAGATGGTTCTTTTGGGAAAGCATTTTTATTCCTTACGCTGCTGTAGATAGCTTCTGGGTAGAAAAGTATCTTCAAAATTTCAAAACTTGCAAAACGGGGTGCTGTGGCGAGGGCGTTGGCTTGCTACGCTGAGCATACCCGTTCAAAACCTGCTAAAGTGGAATTTTTTCAAGAGATCTTGCGGCCCCCTATTTGCGTGTTTAGAGGAGAGCACGCTAGTCAACGCTTCATCATTCGGAAGGGACATAAAGCCGTTGGTCCTCCTTGGAGCATTTTGAAAAGATTAGGCTAATGCCGGTACCGAGTTTCTCATCTTATTTGCTTTGTGATTTAAACTGACGGGCCTACATTGAAAGTTATTAATTTTCGCACTTAAAAGATGAAAACAAGTAAGAATTTAAAAAAATTCAAAAATAAAATCTTCTTGCTTTATAAAATAGACGGCCTTAAAAGAATAAAACAAGAAAAATTTCAGATTATTTGTTCGTTATAAAAGATTTTGGTGTCATGTACTTTTCATTACTATAAATTTACATATCATTTACGTAATAATCTCATTCCATAAGCTGGAGTAAATTGATTTTGAATATTAAATTAATAGCAAAACACGTTTTTAATGAAGCTCAACCTTGAAAACATCATATCAAAGCGGAATTATTACTTAAATGATATGTAAAGCAATAGCAATGAAAAGAATATGGCACCAAAATCTTTTATAACGAAAAAATAATCTGAAAATTTTCTTTTTTTGTTCTTTTAAGGCCGCCTATTTTATAAAGCAAAAAGATTTTATTTTTGAATTTTTTAAATTCTTACTTGTTTTATCGATTATCATCATTTTGGAATCAAAATTAAACCGAAAGTATAATTTTGCATTATTTTCCTAGCATGAAAATATAAACAAATCGATTTTAATGTTTCTAACTGGATCCCCTTTTTCGGAGGGCTCCTACGTGCCACGTTGCCTGTGCATGGATGCCTAACCCACTATTTTCAGTATTTCTACTCGCACATAACTCAATATCGTGGTCTCTTCGTGCAAAAAGCAGGTGGTGGCGATAAAGAGAGAGTTTATATTTGAGAAAGCATTTATCTCTCCTCTTAGCCTTTCAACAGAATGAAAATTTCCTCTTTCGCATCTCAAGAGGTTTGTTATAGGTATCAGTCTTAAAATGTGGTATGGTGAATTCTTTAACTAAATTGTTACCTTCTACTGACGGAGTACAATTTCCCAAATTTTTACGCGTATGGTCTTGGTAAATCAAGAAGACATATTCAACAGTCATGATATATATTACACTTTTCTCGGGGATATTATTTGTGAAAGAAAAAAATATTTGACAAAATATCTCCCTCTAATAATTATAAATTTTTTTGGAAAACGAAATCCGCATTTTGGCTACAAAGCAGTCTTCATCACACTGACTGTGGATTGGAAAATGTAAGAAAAACGCGCATATGGTTTTCCAAGCTTTTTATTGTTATTTGGAAGGCATATTTCATCAATTTGACTTTTGCCATAAGGTGATCTCTTCGATTCTCCCTTGAATTGAAAATAACGTTTCAAAATAAAATAATCAAGCCTTATACAAATGTGAAAAATAGTTAACCTTAATAACTACAAAATCTGCAGTAACCTCAACATAATATTTGAATTATAAATCAGTTTGCTATTATAATATCACTTATGCTTTTTTAACTGTAAGCACGTCTTGCGTTTAAATGGCGTATACAGTCGCGCATATCATTGCTGAGTCCATAACCTTATTATTCGTTTCGGACCATGGTAACTAGAATGCGAAAATCAAACCTCTACCGAGACTTACTCGGCTTCGAGAAGAGCTGATTGTTTTTAAGGAAGCGGTGGGCGAGGATTATCTCCTTCCGAGACGAAATAACGGTCGAGGCATGTGAGAACCGCATCCTCCAAAAAGTATTTAAAAAACTTCATTCCTAAAGTTGGAGTTTATGACGCATTTTATTTTATTTTGTGAAACTCTTCAACGGTAAATTAGGCGTCTAAAAGGGAGGGGAGCAAGAGTTTAAAAATAGCAGTCAACGTTACTAAACCAAGTTTTGCAAATGAAACCACAATCAATATTCGTAAGCTGTGCTTAATCAGATTTACGGTGATACAATGATTTCAGTTTAGAATAACAGCTACTACGATAGCGGTTTCCGCTTGGGTTTCCTATTTCGGCGGTCGAAATTTTTATTTTGAAAAGTAACGTAGACGTATTGGCGTTACTCAATTCAAAAATAGTTTTTTCAGAAATATCCGTTGCTTAAATCTGCTGTATTACTCCTCAACGTCATGAAAATTCATCCGTTCCGCCATCGCTTTCATAGTTTTGTTCTAAGACTGAAATCGGAAGGGTTGTCGGGGCATTTAACTGCAACTCTCTCTGGCATGCATATAAAAATACGCGGCCAATTCTGGTTATGAGCGAAATTAATATAATGAAAAATAAAAATCCCTTTCAAAGCGATAATGAAGCTTAAGCTAATAAATTAGTTAACGGCGCTCAGTCGAGAGTCGCGCTTTCAAAATCCTCCAAGTGCGGAAAAGTATTGAATTAAAAGAGGAACTTCATTAACCTTTAATTAACGCATTCGAGGCAAAATCAATTTTTACCCAGAGTAAGTTACTGAGAAATATTTTAATCAGGAATTTAAATAAAAGTTGAGTTAGACAATCATACCTCTGAAAAAGTGAAGGGCATTTCAGTCGCAAAGTGAAGGGAATTTCAGTCGCAGTCAAGAGTTTTATTCTAAGATTATCTTGTATTATAAGAATGATAATCGCAGGCATCTTTATTAAATTATTTCAAAGCGAATGAGCAAAGCAAGCAAATACTCGCCGAAATTCAACAGCACATCAATCGCTCGTCGGTGAGCAACGTTATAACCGATATAATAATTCTCCGCTGCTTCTTATTTTTTTCATGGAGGAGGAGAGAGATAAATGGTAAGAAAGTTTCTATAATATATCGCCTAGCCCTCCTATTGTGTATCAGATTCAATAGAATTCGCCTAAGCATTTCAGGGCCCGACTAATCGTCCTTTTTTCCTATCTCTCAAAAGGAAACGGGCGGTTTCGATTGCGCAATGCCTTCCAAAAGGGTTATTTTTTCATCCGTCTGAGGGCCGCATTATCCTCCCATTCATCGATCACCGCACATCGATTAACGGAATAAATCGACCCTGAATTCCGTAGATTGGATGCCGTAAGCCGCAAAAGATCGACCCACTACTTACGGCCGCGCACGCTATAATCTGCTCTTTTGTACATCCCTCATTGAGGATACGAAACCTCCCACCCTCAAAAATCCCACCTACATAGCATCGATAACTAATTGGACACTATGGCGCCCTCTAGTCCCTTTCCACCGACATACATTTTCTCCACCCTCCCCCTCTCTCCCACTCGACAATTAATCTCTGCCTCTTATACACACCCTTAACGAAAATATTTTGCGCAAAACAATAAAAAACTGAGGAGCGATAGGAAGAAAAGCTTTCGTACGTGGGACATCCAGTCATTATCCTTGGTCCGGCCTCGTTCTTCCCATAAATCACCGTCTTTGTTTTTTTATTCGTTGCCTTTCTTAGGCGTGTTTATGTACCGAAACAACAATGGATCGAGGTGGTTAAAAGAAGGGGGAATGAAAGAAGTGAAATAACTAATATAAAACGAATCGAGAAAGGTTTTAGTATAAGAGAATGAGGGGATTGGCGGTCCGTAGACGTGTGGGTGAACGAGAGAGCGAGTTTGATGGAGGGAGGGAATAAGTGGGGGGGGGGGAGGGAGGGAATGGGGGGGAGATACTAGTGGATACGTGGGTGTATGAATGGGTGGCGAACGCGAGAGAGGTTAGAAGGGGGGAGAAGCACAGAGCCACCGTCAGGGAGGAAAGGGAGAGCGACACGGCGGCGTAGGGAAGGAGGGAGGGTGAGAAAGGAAGCGGGAGAGGGAGGGAAGGGGGGAGTCCCACGAGTCGGCTCTTGCCTTCGGCGCTGAACAGTGGCTCGAGTGGTGTGGTAGGGGACAGGACGTGGCTGTCGTGCGGTGTGAGATAGAGAGAGAGAGAGAAAGAGAACACCGCGAGTGTGGCTAAATGGGAAACCCCGCCTGCAGACACGAGAAGTACCATCTACCGTGCGTAACGCGTTTAAACATCCAGCTTTCTTTCATCGGCGCCGTCCACCCCCTACCTCTAAGCGCCGGTTTCTCCGACCATCAAAGTGGGAGAGGTTTCGGTGGAATTCTTGGAACGGACAACCGACTCACCCCCGCCTTTCTTCGCGTCCATCGAGTGAAAGGATTCGATTCTATCCTGAAGGAAAAATAACCGTGCGTTACCGGAAAAAAGTGCGATAATTTTTCTCTTTTTAACATCCAGAAAGACTATACGAAAACCTTTTCTGCAGTACCGACTACATATTAAAAAATAGTGAATACAGTGATTTTTTCCCTTATCGTGTTTTTGTAGACTAGGAACCGTGTTTTTATTTTCGATAGTGGAATAATCTTGTGTGCTGTTGGGCATCGTCTTATGGGATATCCATCACTCTTCAGACGATCACGAGACGCACCTCGAGAATCATAGAATAAATAAACGAAAGAGAAAAGTAAAAAAAATAAAATAAACGTCCGCGCGGCCAAGAAGGCGTGGGCATCGCGTCTGCGTGCTTTGGACCTCTCCGAGGAACGGTTTCACGCCGTGAGTCATTCGCACGGTTGCAGCCGAAGGATATCGAAGTGCCCTTTTCTCAGTGATCGCCGCCCCGTGAAAAAAGATCTCTCTATACATTCGGTGCCCCTCGCCGAGTGGTGTTGAAACATTTTCGTTCGGAAGAGTCTTTCCTTTTGTTCGTTCGGTTTTGTTTAGTTTTTTTGTTGGTGCGTCGTACTCCAGGAAAAAAAGGATCGGGTCGTAAAACTAAGGAGATCGAAACAATAGGAGAAACGAAGCGTTTCCGTTTTCACCGTCGTTCGATGCTTTGTGGAAGATCGTCAGCCTGGCGGAAGGCGGAGGTAGCTGTTCAGCCCCAAAGGGGTGCGCGGAATATTCCCGCCGGCGGTCCTTGACATCCCGTTCCCCCGACTTATACGAGGCGGCACCTCTTGCGAAGAGGGTAGGCGGCGGCGGCGAAGGAGGAGGGAAGGCTGCAGCGATGGCTTACGTTCTCTGGAGGGTTATCATGAAGAAGTACTCGAAGATAAGGCTCGGTCTCCATCGAAATTTCTTGGTGAGTCGATCGGATTGTTTGTCTTTATTATTATTATTATTATTATTATAAAAAAGAGACCGCATGAAACAAAATGTCACCCCCCCGAAAGACGACTCCGCCCCCTTGTGTTAGCATTTTTTTTAGCGACGACACCCATCCGATGCCTCCTGCAGCGCACTGACGAAAGTGAAAGCAGTCACAGCGCGCGCACGTGCTTGTTACAGTGGGTGCATTCGACGGGGTGCGGAGGTGGGGAGAGTGGGCGTTAGAGGCGGTTTAATAAAAGGGAGAGGTAGCAAATTTTTTTTTACCTACCTGATCTCGCCGATATTTCGGGAAAAGTTATAAAGATCTCAAAGGGTTCAACGACACAACTGTAGGCAATCCGACCGTTTCGTACATCCGCCACTTTTTGTTTCGCGATCGGCGTTTTGAGTTTACGGAGGACGAAAAGAAAAAGGAAGAGAAGGAAACGAAAGAGCATTAAGAGGGGGAAAGACATTTTCCGCGCGCTCTGATTGTCTCTCGAAATGTTTGGCCGACTTTTTAATGTTTCCGTAATCAGTCGGTCATGACTGTCCGGCGTGCGTCTTTTTTTCCTCTCGCCGGTTTTATCTTTACTAATTCTCGGAATTGTTTAGAAAGGATTCTGGAGAAATGCAGCCTCCTTGTTCCATTTCCCGATGCCGCGACCGAATTCACTCTGCTGGGACCGTTTTATCCGCATCGGGATGGCTTTCCGCGGGAGATTGTTACATCGCCCGCGTCGGCCTTAAGGATTTGCAGAAATGCAAATGAGATCAGGAGGACCTAAAAAAAAGAAAACAGCATTTCTCGTGCAGCCGGGAATTATATCCAAGGACGAGTCACACGATAAGAAGCGAAGGGCATTAATGTTCGATTTGTACGTATTCATTCCACGTGTGAGTTTTTCCTTTCGCAGCTTCTTGGTAATCTCTCTGAAAACTAAAGGAAACGGAAGTTCTATTGTTGAATTTATGCATTATACCTGTCTTTCGCAAGGTTTTTTTTACATAAGGATTGCGTAATGGCATGCTGAGCAATTGTTTCGCGTAACCCTTTATTGAACAATAGAGTTTTACCGACAGTAAAAAATAATTCACTAGAGAATTGCCGAGCTCGTATTATGGTTGAAAACAAGTGCCAGTATAAGCACTTAGTGTAAATCAATCAAGTACTTGTCTTAGGCATAATATTGTTATGGATATTGGAGATACCCTAAGGTAAATACTTAATTTTAAAATTTTTAACGCTTAGGTATGTACATATTCTGGAATTACAAAATTATCTTATCATCATAGTAATGATTCAATAACAGTAGCCTGATGTAGTTACGTTGAAACATGGTCGTGTTACTGAGTAATGCAGTGGTATCATTACATAGTTTTATTGTATTATTTCTTCCTAATTATGGAACCCACAAAATTAAGGCTTTCCTACTGGAGTATATAAAAATGATTATTTTTTGTTAGCGTCATTCAAATGCGCTCTCATACTTATAATGTTTTCATTCGGAAAAATTTAAAATTATAATTAAAAATTAACAGGATTTTATTACATTTCATTTATGCGGAAGAAGTAAAAAATATCTAACACCATTCATTCTTTTACTATATCATTTAGCTTTTGCTGTAAATGGCGACTGAATAATAAATCATGGATTACGGCGGTTACAAAAACTTGTGATGAACTTTAATGCCGCGCGTTGAGAAAGAGGGGGGAATCGAACTCAATTGGCGAATTCACTTCCTGCATATCGAGGAAATGTCGAAACGTATTTTTTCATTCAGATCGAGGCACTTATCTTAATGTAACGACCCCCGATAAATTTTGAAACCATTTCCCGTCGCCTCGACAAAAATATCTCTCTAAACAAATCGTAAACAACTCTCTCACGGCAAGCTTGCCGGAAAAATGAAAAAATAAACAAGAAATTCGGCAGGATATAGCGAGTCACTTTTATAACTGCCCGAGCCGGACTGCGGAGCGAAGTGAAAAAAAGAGCAAGAAAAAAATAAATAAATCCGCCTTCGTCTGTTTCTCCGCATTCGCCACCCTTCACTCTCCGCAAGTAATTGCGTACATCCGCTTTTCGACTTTTTCGCTTGATGGACACTAAGCAGCTGATCGAGCAGAAAAAGGTGACGTGCTCTCCCGTAGACTCTCTCTCTCTCTCTCCCTCCCTCCTCCTCCCGCTTAACACCTGGTGGCAGACCGCTACATTTTATCCCTCCCTTGTGTAGCTATCTCTCTGTCCCATGTTGTATGCCTCCCTTCTCCTGCTCTTTTGCTCTACCTCTCTTTCGGCCGCAATGCTTTGGTTCTCCTTTGGTGGTCTCCACAAAGTGTGATAGAGGGAGGAGGAAGAGGAGGTGATTTCCTGATCGCGCACCTTACCTCAATGAGGCTATTCGAGGTGATACTAGTGTTGTCTGCCGGATACCGTAGTTGCTCACCGCAGTGTACTCGTTTATAATTCACTTCCCGGAGTACGAGGCGAAAATTGGAGAAATTGATGACGAGAAATGCGAGACTGAGAAAAAATGCATAGGGATTTATTATTTTCTTGCGTGATTTTTCCTTCGTCTATAAGGCGTCGAAATTGTTTATTGTCTATGTGAAAGTATGGCTGACAAGAGTATTTTCTATTTCCCCCCGCGTTTCTTGTTTCGTTCGTTGGTGATTCTGTTGTCACGAATCTTTCGATTACCGCCGATAGTTATTGCCGCAAGATTCTTCTCTCGCACGCCAATCACAACACCATAAGACTATTTCTGTCGCTATTTAGGGCTATCGAAATTAATTGAAATTGAAACTAATGGCGAAAATGCCCACTCGTATATTTTTTTAATTTAATTTTTTAAATCTTGAGTAGGATAAAAAGTATCAGGTTTTTTTAGTGATTGTGTTTCGATCACCGCTCTCCCTTGAACCACACGCCCAAGCATGTTAATATTTCCGTAAACCGATAACCATCCTCCACCGAACCAATTACAAAAGCGAAAGTCGGTGGGTCATATAGAACATACTCCACATAGGATAGCGGGAGAGTCGCACGTGACCTCCCGATCTACTCGCGGATTCTCCTCCCACCTTGCTCTCATGTCCGTGCGCGTGTGCGTGCGAGAGCACGAAACGATGGCCACGCCCAAGCACGCGCTTTCGCATCGCGGATGCTTCAAATCCCATATACACACGCACCCTAACTCTTCCCTTCCGTAATCCGGTTAGTCACAGTCGTTCGTGACTCGCGTGACGATCCTTGTTTCCGAGATAGTTGCGCGGTCGCGCTTTGGTGTTTTTTTCTTTTTACTTTGACGTTGCGTGGGTGGAAACAGCTGTTCTGTCTACCCCCGAAATTCTCGTCGAATCCCCCCGTCACCTCAGAAATCTCGCTTCTCCTCCCCCGGTTCGTCGATAAACTCGCTGTACCGTTGACGGGCAGGGTCGACGGAGCCGTTGTCAAGGCCGGTCGAAGTTGGGTCGAAGCGATGGCGAAATCTTCAGTCGCCGCGGTTACCCAATTCGGGCGCGCCTTTTAACAATGGATACACGCGGGAGACGTCTTCTCTCCTCAATGGAGTAGGAGGAGGATGTTTTATTTTTACCCTCCCCTCATTGTGCTGTCAGGTGCCATTTGTTAAGGTTGGTAAAATATATGCGTTTCTAAAAATAAATCGTTTTTGGGGTCCTATGAGAGATGCAATCGCGACGTTTTTGGCTATATTTCGTCCTTCGTTTCGGTAATCGACAATGTTGTCACGCGTTTTCGTGTCGAAATGTTCATGGAAATCTTTCTAAACTCCCCAGTCGCTATTTTTTGGGACGTAAAATTTCTCATGTAATATTTTATTTTAACTGTATAGAAAATTTATTTATGATTTTTCCCGCACTACTTTTGTGTAGCATTTTGACACCCAACTTAATTTTCTTCAAACTCTTTAATAACAAAGCGTATATAAAATTGAGGTAACCGATGGACACACACTGACCATGTGCGGTTAATCAGGATGATTTTTTTGTCTTTGTCTGAAGAACATATTGAACATTTGAGCGCAAACCGTACACATTTAAATTTGCTTCAGGTGTAATAGGCAGCCTTAGAACCTGGGAAGCTTAGGAGTGGCATAAAAAAGATCGGAAACTTTAGTATGTAGTTATCCTACGATGATAGAAACACGTAATTATTTCAAATATTAAATAAAAATGGGTATCAAATTTCAATGAAACTCTTTATAAAAATTGGCATCAAATTTCAATTAATGTTTTTTGGGGTAAAATAGTAGAAAATATAAAATAAAATCATGGCCATGGGTAAACGAAATTTGGGATAAAATGTGTATTTCAAGTGTTTGGACTATAATAGGAGGAAAATATAGGACGACGAAATTCCTAGCGCCCGGTATTTGTCGAGTCCTTCCCACCATACCAAACCTTCATTTATTCTTATCGATTCACGAGGAAAAAAAAACACCCACTCCGAAATTCACCATTCGGAATTCCAGATGCTTGTTCACCCCTTCGCGATATATAGCTCGGCTCATCACCCACTCCTTAAAGATATTGCTGTCATCTTCATCCTTCGCACCTTGGCCGTTTTTTTCCCGGTACTGTCTCAAGAGGTCTCCCGCCATTCGGGGTTGAAAATCTTCTTCTTCGTGATCTTAGGGACCTTGAATCTTGCAAAACCAGCTCCGTCCCTCCCTTCACCCTCCCCTATAACCCTCCTTTTTGCCCCTCCTTCCGACTCTCCCCTCTCTTCCTTCTTCTCTCGGCCATGTCGAACGTTTTTAAATATTTTTTTCTCTTAAACTTGGGAATGACATACTCCGCACCTTTCGTTTGTAGGTGCGGCGCCGAGGGTGGCGATGAGGGTTGGAGAGGAAGAAGAATGGGTTGACATTGAGAGCGAAGGGAGTGCCGAAGAGCGTGTGAGTGCGACCGAGATTTTTGCGTGCGTTACTGCGAGTGGGAGGGTTTAAAATTTGTTGTTTATTTTTTTGCTACGCTGCTGTGGTGATTTGTAATTCTCGTCGTCGGGGCGGAGAGTGTAGGTGCGGAGGTTGCTGTAAGAAATGAAAGTACGCCTCACTAAATCCTACTCGTCGTCGTCTCTCACTCTCTCTATTTTTCCCTCCTCTCTTACACCTTTCCCAGTTCTCGATCGTGAGAGCGGCCTAGTAAGCGATGTAACAATTGGCGATCGCTGGCCGAGGGGGAGCACGGGAAGTCTTCGGCAATATACGAAATTGCCCTTTGAAAATCTCACGGTTTTGCGTCGATTTGGAAACGTCCGTTTTTATTATTTTTGCATTAAGCTCCTATACGGCAGTAATTTCATCAGGAGAGGAAAATTCTTTCACGATAGGATTCTTGATGGAGCAAACTTTGTCCTAAAAAAAGCAGTCGTTTTAAATAAAATTTCCATAGGTTTCGATCATAATTATTCCCTTCGATACAATGCGTTAACCAAAGGTCGCGAGTTTTTTTAACGTTATAGTAATCCAATTAATGTATTACGGAGCACGTTTTTTTTTGGGTCTCTGAAACTAGGTTACTCTCCATTTGCGAGCTTTCTGGTGCATGAAGGGTGAAAGCGTTTCATTGTTAAATCTGACATTTCCATATCTTTTACGAAAACGGGCGCGATTGTTCGCAGCGAATCATTTTGTCCAAAGCTATAAACTGTAAATATATACGATAGACTTAAATACTGAAGTGTCTTCTTTTGTTGGAGTATGAATTCTTAAGGACGCGACGGGACCCCTGCTGATCCTGATATTGTATCCCTTTCAAAAACTACTTTCGGCATTCTTCCAAAAAAGCGACACCTGCTGAAACTTGCGCAACGAATCAGATTTCAAATGGGCTTATTCAAGATTTATTTAGATTTTGGCGGATTGCAGGGTAATAATATACTGGGCAAACTCCATTTCTTTTCATTTAAGTTAAAATGTTTATGCTCTAGGAAATACGTTAGAAAAAGAGTAATCTCTACCAGATCATCTGGTCTAGATGTGATATATAAAGAACGATCTATGTCGACAAATGTACTGTCGTTTGTACGAATAACACTCCTACCAATCCCTGAAATATAAGCATTAATTCCTAAAGATTAAATCGTACAGCTAAATATAAATCAACTATTGCTGAATTGGTGCTGAAGACGACTGCTTTTGCAGCAAAAATGGATATCAGGTTTACTCAATCGTTTCATGACTATAGGAGCCATATTGATTTATCAATTGAGTCACAGCTGCAAGGCGAGCTCGATCATTAATTTTTCGTGCTAAGAGGATTAATCATTATGATTAATTTTCTTCAGTTTGGTATAAGCAAAAAGGTACTCGACATTGTTTATAGAAATGGAGCATCAAATGAAAGCGTCACCGGTTTGGAGAACTTAAATTTAGCCAGTTATCTCCGCTTGGGGTCCGGCCGAGCAAACGAGGCGACTTACATAGTCACACCCTCGAAGAATCGAATGCTCTAACTCCTACGACTGGTTTTTGGGAGTAACCCACATATTGTGTTCCTTCTCACGTTAAGCTTCTCTCCGTGTAGCGTTTCATATTTTCTCGTTTTGGTTTAGTATATGTATGTCATCAAAGGCCTTTTTTTACAATTCCTCTTCTTTATTCACAAGTTCTCGCTCTCGCCGAATTTTTTCTATCATCATGAGTTTATTACTAACCATTGGAGATAGGTCACCACGCCTACCATCATATCTCCTCCCCTCGTTTACAAACACGCGTTCTCCCTTACACGTCATCGCTTATTTCAGGATAGGCGTTTAACTAGTCCCGCCTTATTGCCCGCAAACCTAGTTTTCTTCGGATCTCATCACAATTCTTCTCGGGTGTCGTCGAGTAGTGTGTAGTCACCCGGAGAAACCTAACTCTTTTCCTCCCCTTCTACCTCCATTTCTTCTAAACTCTGGAGCCGCCTTACATCGTTGTCATCTCAGCATTTGTCCACCCTGTCTCGATAACTTCCTCTCCCCCACCGTCCTGTCCATCGACAAACTTCAACGCACATCTGTCCGTCCAGCCCCGATCTAACCCACTCAGTCCGCGCAGCACCTCACCCTCCGTCTACCTGTACATCCCTCCCCGATCCCTCCGTCATTTACCAAAACTCCCCACCCCTCCCTCCCTTACTTCACCTCTCCCGCCCGTCGTCCCTACCTCCTGTCCCATCCTCAATTCGTCCCAACTTCCCCCAAAACGTCCAACCGTCCGTCCGTCCGTCCAACCTTCATGACTTCCTCCGTACCTCCCTCCCTCCCTCCGACCCTTCCTCCCTCCGCCCGTCCCTCCCTCCGTCCGCCGCTCCCTCCGTCCGCCCCTCCCTCCGTCCGCCCCTCCCTCCGTCCGTCCGTCCCTCCCTCACTCCGTCCGTCCCCCCTCCGTCCGTCCCCCCCTCCGTCCGTCCCTCCCTCCCTCCGTCCGTCCCTCCCTCCGTCCGTCTCCCCCTACGTCCGTCCCTCCCTCCGTCCGTCCCTCCCTCCGTCCGTCCGTCCCCCCCTCCGTCCGTTCCTCCCTCCCTCCGTCCGTTCCTCCCTCCGTCCGTCCCTCCCTCCGTCCGTCCGTCCCTCCCTCCGTCCGTCCGTCCCTCCCTCCGTCCGTCCCTCCCTCCGTCCGTCCCTCCGTCCGTCCCTCCCTCCGTGCGTCCCTCCCTCCGTCCGTCCCTCCCTCCGTCCCTCCGTCCGTCCGTCCCTCCCTCCGTCCGCCCTCCCTCCGTCCGTTCCTCCGTCCGTCCCTCCCTCCGTCCCTCCCTCCGTCCGTCCCTCCGTCCGTTCCCCCCTCCGTCCGTCCCTCCCACCGTCCCTCCCTCCGTCCGTCCCTCCCTCCCTCCGTCCGTCCGTCCCTCCCTCCGTCCGCCCTCCCTCCGTCCGTACCTCTCTCCGTCCGTTCCTCCCTCCGTCTGTCTCTCCCTCCGTCTGTCTCTCCCTCCGTCCGTCCCCCCCTAAGTCCGTCCCCCCCTACGTCCGTCCCTACGTCCGTTCCTCCGTTCGTCCCTCCCTCCGTCCGTCCGTCCCTCCCTCCCTCCCTCCCTCCGTCCGTCCCTCTCTCCGTCCGTCCCTCCCACCGTCCCTCCCACCGTCCCTTCCTCCGTCCCTCCCTCTCTCCGTCCGCCGCTCCCTCCGTCCGCCGCTCCCTCCGTCCGCCGCTCCCTCCCTACGTCCGTCCCTCCCTCCGTCCGCCCCTCCCTCCGTCCGCCCCTCCCTCCGTCCGTCCCTCCCTCCCTCCCTCCGTCCGTCCCTCCCTCCCTCCGTCCGCCGCTCCCTCCCTCCGTCCTCCGCTCCCTCCGTCCGCCGCTCCCTCCGTCCGCCGCTCCCTCCCTACGTCCCTCCCTCCCTCCGTCCGTCCCTCCCTCCGTCCGTCCCTCCCTCCGTCCCTCCCTCCGTCCGTCCCTCCCTCCGTCCGTCCCTCCGTCCGTCCCTCCCTCCGTCCGTCCCTCCCTCCGTCCGTACCTCCCTCCGATCGTCCCACCCTCCGTCCGTCCCTCCCTCCGTCCGTCCGTCCCTCCGTCCGTCCCTCCCTCCGTCCGTCCCTCCGTCCGTTCCCCCCTCCGTCCGTCCCTCCCTCCGTCCGTCCCTCTTTCCGTCCCTCCCACCGTCCGTCCGTCCCTCCCTCCGTCCGCCCTCCCTCCGTCCGCCCTCCCTCCGTCCGCCCTCCCTCCGTCCGCCCTCCCTCCGTCCGCCCTCCCTCCGTCCGCCCTCCCTCCGTCCGCCCTCCCTCCGTCCGTACCTCTCTCCGTCCGTTCCTCCCTCCGTCCGTCTCTCCCTCCGTCCGTCCCCCCCTACGTCCGTCCCCCCCTACGTCCGTCCCCCCCTACGTCCGTCCCTACGTCCGTCCCTTCCTCCCTCCCTCCGTCCGTCCGTCCCTCCCTCCGTCCGTCCCTCCCTCCCACCGTCCCTCCCTCCGTCCGTCCCACCCTCCGTCCGTCCCTCCCTCCCTCCCTCCGACCCTTCCTCCCTCCGCCCGTCCCTCCCTCCGTCCGCCGCTCCCTCCGTCCGCCGCTCCCTCCCTACGTCCGTCCCTCCCTCCGTCCGTCCCTCCCTCCGTCCGCCCCTCCCTCCGTCCGTCCCTCCGTCCGTCCCTCCCTCCGTCCGTCCCTCCCTCCGTCCGTTCCTCCCTCCGTCCGTCCGTCCCTCCCTCCCTCCGTCCGTCCCTCCTACCGTCCCTCCCTCCGTCCGTCCCTCCCTCCGTCCGTCCCACCCTCCGTCCGTCCCTCCCTCCGTCCGTCCCTCCGTCCGTCCCTCCGTCCGTCCCTCCGTCCGTTCCCCCCTCCATCCGTCCCTCCCTCCGTCCGTCCCTCTTTCCGTCCCTCCCACCGTCCGTCCGTCCCTCCCTCCGTCCGCCCTCCCTCCGTCCGCCCTCCCTCCGTCCGCCCTCCCTCCGTCCGTACCTCTCTCCGTCCGTTCCTCCCTCCGTCTGTCTCTCCCTCCGTCCGTCCCCCCCTACGTCCGTCCCTACGTCCGTCCCTCCCTCCCTCCCTCCGTCCGTCCGTCCCTCCCTCCGTCCGTCCCTCCCTCCCTCCGTCCGTCCCTCCCTCCCACCGTCCCTCCCTCCGTCCGTCCCACCCTCCGTCCGTCCCTCCCTCCCTCCGACCCTTCCTCCCTCCGCCCGTCCCTCCCTCCGTCCGTCCCACCCTCCGTCCGTCCCTCCCTCCGTCCGTCCCTCCCTCCGTCCGTCCCTCCGTCCGTCCCTCCCTCCGTCCGTTCATCCCTCCCTCCGTCCGTCTGTCCCCCCGTCCTTCCCTCCGTCCGTCCGTCCCTCCCACCGTCCTTCCCCCAGTCCCTCCGCATCTCCTTTCCTCCGTCTGTTCCTCTCTCATTACGTCCCTCCCTACGTCTGTCCCTTTAGCCTTATGTCCTCCCGTCTTCCGTCCTGTTCTTCCTCCGTCCGTTTATCCATCCGTTCCGCCGTCTTCTCATCCTCTCCATCTCATCCATCCCTTTCTTCCGCTTATTTCTCACTTCCTCATTGCCTTGTCGCCCCATTCCCAATACATTTAGTTTTTTTCTTCTAACCTTCGCTCAATTGGTTACGTGTACCAAATCGTCCCATCTCCTGTAATGTGTCCAATTTTCGTATCTCGCATCTTCGTCTCCCTATATTGCTCTCGCTGTCTCCTCTCCTCGATATGGTCCAAGGATTCGATCCTATGGGCTATCTGTCGGCCGACTGCGTTGTGGTCCTCGACGATTCCCGCTGTTTTAAGGGCTGTTATTCATTTTCTGTGACCTTGGCTCCGATGTGCCTCATAAGGATATCCGATCAAATGTAATTTATTTGTTCAGTTTCGTCTAGGAGGGCTTCTTATTTTGGGCCCGATATTATCTCAGGCAAGTAAACCCAACATGGAAAGAACAAGTGGCAAATATGTAAGTATAATATTTTCCGTGGAACACTTGACAATTCTTCTTTATTCAGAAATTGCCTCTTTTCTCATACTGCAACTCGACAAATCTATGTAGAAGTTTGTATTCCTACGTTATTCTCCGTGGATTCTAATATATAACCGGACCTTGTATTTATATGGGAAGGCATCGCATTATTCTAATAAGTAATGCATATCTGTCATATCAATTGGATTTTACGCTGACCTTATTGTCACAAATTTTCGGGCATTGCCTTTCTATAACTCACAGATACTCTGAGATACTGAAGTCATTTCTATTACCTTATTTTTTAAAAATATTAAGCGACATTTGTCGACTATATTGTAATATTTTCTTATTAGTTTTAAAATTACCTCCTTATATCTTAGTCGAGAGTGTAATATAGCTTCATAGAATGAGCCCAAAACGCCGTTTAATGCAGAAATGGATAAAAAGATTTCTGTATATTTTTTTTGACTTCCTGCGCACGTAAGCAGTTCAGCGTTATAACAGTGTTGTTTTCAGCCCTTTAACTAGGTCAGCGAGACCCATGTAATGGCAGAGATGCTCCGAAAGCGGTGATAAATTTCGTAAACCCACTTTCCTTCTCAAAAAGAGCCGAAATTGCGAGCGATAGGACACAAGCGTGCTACTGTCTCTCAACATGGAAAACGGGGGCATGTCAAAAAGTGGGGGAGGGAGATAGTCGAATAGAAAAAAAGTTCTCGAGAAATTACACAGTACGTGTATCCGTTCTAATTTCTCGGTGAAAGGCATAAGGAACCAAATGCAATAACTTCCACTCGTGTTTATACCGACCGAACGAAAGAGAGGTCTTGGGAGTTAAATGGCGACGGACTCAATTTTTCGCTGCTGAACGTCGTTTTAATCTAAAAAGAAAAATTTTTTCTCTCTCTGATTTTATTCTCGGAAGACCAACTCTGAGATGGTCATCTCGCTTCTGTGACTTCGTCAAGTGTCGCCAGCATCTGTTTTACGGGACTGGGCCGTCTTTTTAACCATCTCTCTTCCTCCCTTCATTTGCCCTCTTTCCCATATCCTCGCCTTCGTCTCCCTTCTCATCCCTACATAACTCTCTCCATCTTCTCGCCGCTTTTGAAGTGTCGCAACGGATGAGTCCGGTCTCCTCGGATACGACGCTGCACACGCGCTGTTTATTAACACCGCTCGTTTCCAAGGCTCCCACCTACTTTTTTACCCCACCTTCCCCCCTCTCTTCCCCTTTGCGTATTGCACTCCCTCGCCCTTCCTGTCCCCGTGATAATGGCCGGGACGCAGTCGAAGGAGAATATGTACGCGTATGACGTGAGCATGCGCGAACACATTTGCCGCCCTCCGCTTGTTGCATGACACCATCCTGGTGAAAATAAAATCTTCTTCTTCATTTCTAATTATTCCCTTGCTTTCAGTTACTCTCTGGTCACGTGTTTTTTGTTTTGCTCTCGTTTTGTTCAACATTTTAGGTGACTAAAAATGTTGTTTGTTCAAAAATATTTAGTTTTATCCACTGCTATTCTTGTTGCTCATCCGAAATTAGATTTAATTTATAGAAATTATCTATTTTTCATCGCTTTTTCTTTATAACATGTTCCAAATGATTGCACATCTGTTCTTGTTTCTTCCGCTTTTTCATATATATGTATATATATATATATATATATATATATATATATATATGTTATTCTTCTAATTCTAATTGTAAGACCTCATACACCAAATATCTCTTATAGTACGATTTATTAGGCTGTCTCCGCTATTGAAACCGAAACTAAGTTACTCCTTGACTGGAGAATTGGAATTTTTATCATAGGATTATTTAGTAATCCGGACTAAACGATTTGAAAAAATGTATATTTTAGCAATAATTGTGGGAAAGACGATTTTACTTATTCGTTGGCTACAGGGCGGTAAAAATTATCTACACAGCCTCGATAAATTTAGTTCTGTGTGCCGCGAAGTTCGAGAGCACCCGATAGTGTGCCGTGAAATTTGCGTAGCACTGTTCTAGACAGATGTCATACGCATGCATTTTTCTTTTTGTGGAAAAATTATCAAATATAAACTTTGAAATGACATTTTGACAAGACTTGAGCGATTAAAGACTTAGGATTTTACATTTAGAATGTAGGTACTAACAAACAAACATTTTGCAAGGATTCTAGATCCCACGTAAATCAAAAGGGATGAAAGAGGGTAATGGGACCGGGTAACTCTGCTCGTAATGTTTTTAAGTATTTCTGGAATTTTTTAGGCATGTCTTGGAATATCATACGTTTCCGCATCTGTAATTATTCGATTATATCATAGACAGCGTGTCACCAATTACAGCTTCATCGAGGATAATACTACTTTCTTAATTGAAGGAAGCGAAATGTGTAGAAAATTTTTATTACTGTCGTACGTTTTCTCAGCTCTTACCTCACGTTCATAAGCATTTAAAAAAAGCATCATTCTTTTGCGCTTCTACTTCCTCCGCCTTTCTTCATCTTCCTCTACTTTTCTGACCTTTTCGCTTCCCCGCCATATTCCCTGTCATCTGCACTTCCAGTTATCTCATCTCGGTTTCCTTTTCCTAGAATCGCATAACCTTGTACCTCTCTCTCTCTCTTTCTGCTTTATTTCCTTCTCTCTTTTTCGCCCTCGTCTTGCTCTTTGCGGCATGCCCACATCGTATACATCGCCCACGCGACGCGTTGGCACGACTCTATGGACCCGACGTCAAGACGTAAACCGAGCGAGAGCTTCTAAAAAAAATAAATGGCTACTTAATCCTTCCTGCCCAACCATATCCCGTGCAAATCCTTTAGCCCCGTGCTCTCTCTCTCTCTCTTGTTAGATGAGTTTTTTTAAAATTTTACGTTCGTCCGCATGTTTTAAAAATGTTCCGTCGCGGTTTATGTAACATCTATGTGTTTCCTCTTTCTTGAAGTCATTAAAGATCAAGTTCCGTCTGTTCTTGGAAGTGATTATGGGAGCTCCAATGTGAAAATTGTTGTGCCTAGCGCTTTAATTGTACTTCAAAAAGCAACGAAACTGTTATATTTTTACAACCCATTAAAATGTCGTTAAGTACTGAGAAAACACCAAATTTTTCCAACTGTGTGATTTTTTTGTCTTAATTATCCGACGGGCACTTCTTTGTTTTAATTAACTATAAAAAAAACGACAAATTGCTTGGAAATTGGATTTTTTAGTCTAGAAGATCCAGTTTGGATTAGTAATTCGGTGTCCATGACTTCATCTAATTCCATTACCCGTTCGTTCCTTTCGCTCCCATAATTCCTGTACACTTTTGCCCGCCACGGTCATCCATTTCTCACGAGCTGAGACCGGTTCATTTCGCGGAGGCCTGACAGCCGCCGGATTCCGCGCGCCACCACGCCATATGGGAAACACGTCCCTGAATTATTCTTCGCCGTTGAAGAATTTCCATCTCGTTAATCGTTTTTTTTAAATCGCATTCTCTCGTTGTCGCGTTCTCTTCAAAATAATCGCATGAGGTATATTGTATAAATGTATAATAAGTGTATAGTGGAGGAGTGTTTCGCGTGTCTTGATCCTAACAGTCGTATGTACTCGTATTTGCTTATGTTAATTGTAATATGCTCTTACCCGCTGTTTATGAGCTATCTAAAAGTAAACTGAGCAAATAAAATCTATTTAAAGACGAACGTTTTGACCATATTTTGCTCGATAAATGATATTAACATAAAAAACACTTAATTGAGAATATTTTTACTGCTCGAATACCCACAGATCCTGTCAACTCACATGCCACATGCTCGTTCGTTTAGTGAAGTTTTTGTATATATCTATTTATTATTTTGAGATTAACGGCAACATATGTTCTTCTCTCCGTTTGGGTTGAAAGGCTCTTACATATGTTGTCTGTTATCTACCGATTATATGTTGGTTATAATTGATAATGGAGCCCACCTAAAAACTTCGGGAGACTAGTTATGCATTTCGAGTATAAATACAACGTCCTAAATATTATTAATTTATCCAACTTGTATTCTTAAAAAGAAGTGGCGGAACTCCCTACCGTAATTAATTTCCTAACTTTTCTTAGTGATTACCATTTGTTTTCTTCCGTTCTACCTCCTTTCGATTCGCTTGCCCGATTCACCCTTTCCCTTCCATTCAACCGCTTCCTTCATAATTGTGCTCTCATTTGATTGACAAAAACCCCCTTTGAGCAAACAGATAACCATTCCCGGCCTAAAAAGTTTTCACGCGGTGACTCACCATCGCGCAGGGAGGTATGAGGAGGGGAATGACTTGGAAAAGCGACGCGCGATGTTCTGGAGGACGGGGAGAAATGGAGGAAGGGCCAATTATAAAAGCGCAGAGATCGATTTTTCGTCTTCCGTCCTTTTTTTAGCTATCTCGCCGAGCTTCTGCCCTTTTAGGGCCGAAGTTGGATGGATGACAAGGCTAGATTTTATGAGAGAGAAGAAGGTGGGTTAAAAGCATTCGGCAGTTGAGTATGTTTTGATTGCATCGCACGAGAGTTATGCGCAATAACAGTAATGTTTTGGGGCGACGAAACTGGAAGCTTTGGGTGTTAGTGCAATTGAAACCGTCTTAAGGATAAAAGTATCAGGTTTGAATCATCTCCGAAGTTAAGGTTGTATTGCGCAGACAGACATTTTGAACTCACACAGGTAATATTTTTATTGATAAACGGACGCGTTGCTTTATCAGTTGGCAGATATTGATGGTGTACCACCGTACAGATACGCGATCGTTCGGTCCTTCGCATCCTTGTTAGGTTCTTAATATCTCTAGTCCTTCTGGTTGTTTAATCTTTAAGCGAATAGAAATTTAAATATTTACGAATCTCTAGCCTCAGTAGGTTTTAAAATAAAATCCGTTGTCGTAGGCGTTACTTTGTGGAATATATCCATATTTGGAGAATAAATAACTGTAGCACTAGTACTTTTTCCACTATTTTATTTGCATTTAATAACGACGACCATGGTTTTCCTACACAGTAGCGAAACCATGGTCGTCTCTTTTTCTTAAATGCAAATAAAATAGTGAAAAAAGTACTAGTGCTACAGTTATTTATTCTATAAATCAGGTTTTCTTGCTGGGAATTTTAAGTTAATATTAAAATATATAATAAAATTATCTTTCCGAGTGATGTTAGAAGCTCTCCCCATTTTAATTAACCTTTAAATAAACAGAAGGGGGCGCTTGGGGTCTATGTGACTCCAGCTTCTATTTCTCTCTCAATCATCGTGATGTTGTTTATTATATTTATTTAATGAATTATATTGATGGCAAATACACTAAATGATGTACGAAAGTAAAACATTAATATTATTGGACAAAAATAACAAAAAAAGAAATTAAATCGTTTATGGTCTGTGTAATGGACAATGGACTCTACTGGGGTCACATAGACCCCACACGCCTACTGAAGGATTAATTTCAGAGGAATGGTATAGCATTGGATAAAGAGGAGCATAAAGCATGACCTGATTTATGCATGCTCTGTAAGTCACGCCGTGAAATTAAATAGCATTAATATGTAGTGCACGGTATAACACGCTGAGGTATAGGCGAGTCCTTTTCCGTCCTCTTAGTAGGGATGGGCGATCCAAGATCGATCTTTTATAGGATCGATCTTTTACAGGATCGATCTTTTTGCAAGACCGATTCGATTTTTTGGATCGATCTTTTGTTCTACGATTTTTATGTGGATCGATTCTTTTAGCCCAGAATCGATAATCGTTCGACCCCCACCTGGTGGGGTGCCTATGAAGGAGAGGGCAGTGGTGATTGGTGAACTCTAGCGGTGGGCATCAAACTAGCCGTCAACTTAACCTTACTAACTGTACCCGCGCAATCTTTGCGCGATTTTTACTTTCTCATACGAAGTATTGAGAAAGTATTGTTATCGCGAAAAAATTCGACCTCGAGATTTCTACGGCAATATACGTTCTATGTGTCGCTGAATCCGAAAGTGATTTTTGCTCCTCTGGAGCCTAAATGGTAGAGCGAAAATGAATGAAATCTCGTACTCAGGCATTTTACCATACTGAGCAGAGTATACATAGAAATGGTTGACATTGCTAAATAATTAAGAGTAGTTTATTCTACGAATTTTTAACAACAATTCGATTTTCTCAAAAACGGCTCTAACGATTTTGATCAAATTTCGTACAGTTACTTGAGTTTAGTCTTCAATAATACTGAATAGTTAATATTTTACAAAAAATGAATATAAGGCTAGTTTATTCTAGGCAACTTTAACAATAATTCGATTTTCTCAAAAACGGCTCTAACGATTTTGATCAAATTCCGTAGTTACTTTGCTTTACATCTATAATAATACTACGTATTTCATTTTTCGCAATGAATGAATATAAGGCTAGTTTATTCTTGGGCAACTTTAACAAAAATAGGATTTTCTAGAAACCGGCTGATAAGATTTTCATTTTCTAAAGATAGCAAAACGACGCATTAGTAGGTATATGGGAAAGTATTATGTGAAATGTATGTTGTACCGATTTTTTTCAATTAATTTATGATAAATTAAGAAGTGTGAAATAAATTGATCTCAATAATTCACATTTTACTCTAATAATGCATTTCCCCGGTATAGGATTTTAATGTATTTGGTTTCCAATGTAAGGTTCACAGGTTCGAATCTCGTTGAGAGCATGGCCGTGCGTGCTTATTGGCAATTTATTATGCGAATAATAGTCAGTCAGAAATCTGTAAAATTAAAAATGGTATTAGAGAGGAAATTAATGCTACACAGTAATTGATCGTGAACTTTTGTTTTTAATATTCCTTGTTTCTTTTTATTATTTTATTATGATTATAAAATGTTAATGTAAAGTGTTGATTCTTATGGCTTGAATCGATGACCGATCTTTATCATATTAAAAATCGATACAACATACATTGTACAAACTTTCTCATATATGGGTACTAATGCGTCGTTTAGTTATCTTTAGAAAATGAAAATCGTATGAGCCTGTTTTTAGAAAATCCAATTTTTGTTAAAGTTGCCCAAGAATAAACTAGCCTTATATTCATTCATTGAGGAAAATAAAATATGTAGTATTATTGTAGATGTAAACTCAAGTAACTGTACGAAATTTGATCAAAATCGTTAGAGCTGTTTTCGAGAAAATCGGATTGTTGTTAAAAATGCGTAGAATAAACTACTCTTAATAAATAATTAAGAGTAGCAATGTGAACCATTTCTATGTATACTCTGCTCAATAGGATAAAATGCCTAAGTACGAGATATTATTCATTTTCGTTCTACCGTCTAGGCTCCAGAGCCAGTAACAGACAGACAGACGGCATTGCGAAAACCACTTTTTCGGATTCAGCGACACCTAAAACGTGTATTTCCGTAAAAATCTCGAGGTCGAATTTTTTCGCCAAAACAATACTTTCTCGATACTTCGTATGAGAAAGTAAAAATTGTAACACGAAAATTATTCTTTTAATTTATTACCTTCCTTGTGGCTAGAATCGAAGATAGATCTTCCTTGAATCGATATTTTTGGTTCGATCTTATCGGTAAATCGATCTTTTTTAATACGATCTAGATATATTCACAGAATTGATCTTTCAGTGTAAGATGATTGCCCATCCCTACCTCTTAGTCTGATGACTTCATTACCATATTTAATCATTAAGTCTCTTCTCAGTAAGTGCCCGATCTGTTTATTCTTAGTCTTTTTATTATTTTACTGAAAAATTATTTCATTTTATAGCAATCCTAATACTTCCTCATCTTTTATTTGTCCGTCGAATAAAAATTCAGTTTTTTTGCTACGATCACCCAATGTCGCTTTTGATATTTTTATATTTTACGGATATTTCGAACCTCGGAGTTCTTTGATGCGACATTCTTTCCCTATCTTGTTAGGCCGATTAAAAATTGAGGGTGGGTGAGTCTTGATGTTTGTTTACAATCTAAGGCGTTTGATAGCGTCTATGCGATAAAGTCCATACGTTTTTATCGGTGTATTTTATGTTTGTGATTTAACCATCGCAGTCCGGTAGTTTTTATTTTTAAAAAAAGCTATATAAGCCTGTGCTTATAATTGGTCCCCTCTTGATTGCTGCGGAGTTAATGTTTTAATCAATGATCTTTCCGTTTGTAAGACATCCGGCGAATTCGGGAAGAATACAGTTAATCTATGCGTTTAAAATTATTCCTTGATCAGGCTATTATTCTTTCCTTATCTGTTCCATCACAATGGGTTGACTTTGATTTCTCTTTGAGGATATCCATTTTCCGAAAAGAATGCTAGTTTTAACACTAGAATGCCCAGTAGAGTCATTTTGACTCCTTCGGGAAGTTTCTGTTATCGTTACTTCTCTTACGCGAAGTGTAGGTAAAAAACCTCTCGTGACTTTTAATCATTTTCAAGGCCAAGCACGCTGAAAAAATATTGAGTGCGAGCAATGATTTTTTGGCGACATATTTCATGATTTACCTTTAATGCCCGAGGGAGTCATTTTGACTCCTTGCTTAGTCTTAGGTATTTATAAGGGCAATACTCATGCGAACGCTTGAGATTTTTGTTTGTTTTTTGGTTTTTCGATTTTATGCATGTATGCGCTCGCCTACAGCACATTCCTGATCTTCCGCCTACCGTCCCTCTCCTCCCCTTAGTCTCTAGTGTAGTGATGTACTCTCTAGTGTAGTGTTGAGATGACATTTACCGTTTATCAAGGAAAAGCGAGTAAGAATGTGGTTCTTCTAAGCACGCTGAATCCTAATGTTTACATCTCAGAAAATCTCAATAAAACACCTGAAACTGTCAAATGCTACAATGAAACCAAGTGTGGCGTGGACATCGTCAACCAAATGGCGAAAAAGTATTCCACCAGGACAAGCTCTAGAAGATAGCCTGTTCACTCTTTCCAAAATACTCTGGATCTGGCAGCCATAAATGCTTGGGTATTATACAAGGAAATCACAGGAGAGAAAATTAGCCGACGGGAGTTTCTCCAGAATTTGACGACGGAGCTGGCACAGCCAAATATGGAGTCAAGAGGTCTTGTACCTCTTGATCCATCAGAGGAGGAAGAAACAGAGAAGGCTTGGCATGAGCACAACTAAATACTCTCAGGCAGGGATGGGTGAGGCGGCGAGGCAACCGCCTCAGGCGCCTCTCGAAGGGGGGCGCCAAAATTTGACAAAAATAAAACCTATCAAAAATAAATTCATAAGGCCAGCCCGCGCCCGAGGCGTCAATATATTTAGAGAGTTTAAACGACTTTTATATATCTATCCATTATTGGAAATTTCTCTTTTGTATTCCAAATTGAATCACATAGGTATTAACGAAGCGACAACTTCGTATTTATTACAATAAAGCGTATAGTTGAACATAAAAATTAACGGTATGTTTGTGAAATTTTTATATGCAAAAGGGGGCGCTGTTTGTTTGATTTGCCGAGCGTCAAAATATATCTCGGGCTGACAATGTATATTCATGATTTTTTCGATATCGTTTATTCCTTTTTAAACAATGCTGCAAAAACTCGTTTTTATATTAAGTTGACCATGAGTTGGACACTAGCATATTCGTAGAAGAAACCCTCAGCATAACCATGCATGGTTGAGTGAACGACTTTGTTACAAAAATAAAGGCGCAATATATCTCGGCTCTTATGAAATAAATTCTGGCAACCTTCCTACGAAGATTAAAAAATCGGTACGACATACATTGTACAAACTTTCTCAAATAATAATGCGTCGTATGAGCCGGTTTCTAGAAAATCCAATTTTTGTTAAAGTTGCCCAAGAATAAACTAGCCTTATATATATTCACTGAGAAAAATGAAATATGTAGTATTATCGCAGACCTATACTCAAGTAACGTTACCAAATTTTATCAAAATCGTTATAGCCGATTTTGAGAAAATCAAATTATTGTTAAAGTTGCCCAAGAATAAACTAGCCTTATATTCATTCATTGAGAAAAATAAAATATGTAGTATTATTGAAGACGTAAACTCAAGTAACTGTACAAAATTAGATCAAAATCGTTTTAGCCGTTTTTGAGAAAATCGGATTGTTGTTGAAAATGCGTAGAATAAACTATCCTTAATTATTGAGCAATGTCAACCATTTCTATGTATACTCTGCTCAGTATGATAAAATGCCTAAGTACGACATTTCATTCATTTTTGCTCTACAGTCTAGGCTCCAGAGCCAGTAACAGACAGACAGACAGACGGCATTGGGAAAACTACTTTTCCGGATTCAGCGACACCGAAAACGTATATTTCCGTAAAAATCTCGAGGTCGAATTTTTTCGCGATAACAATACTTTCTCGATACTTCGTATGAGAAAGTGGAAATTGGGAGTGCTTTATCGGCATTGGTGAATTGCGAGAAGAAGAAAGAATAGGAAGGCGACGAGAGAGGAGGCAAGCCTGTCCGCATGTTCGTTCCCTGCGTATACCCAACGGATTTTCATGAAATTTGATATTAAGGGCTTAAAATCAAAGATGATAAGAAATCGCAAAAATAATGGCGTAAGACAATCAGGGGTACCACTTCACTACCGCAACACAGCAAAAGTAGGAAAGTACGTACCTCTCATCTGAGGAATAAAATCCTCCATTCCTCCCTTTAATTTCAGGTCTGGTTGACTGGCGTTTAGGTAGTCGCAGGCAAAGGTATCCGATTGATACGAAAATTAGTGTGCCCAGAATTTTCAATTTGGATATGACGTAATTATAAATGAGTTGAGTGAGTGTAAGCCTTTCGTTAAATATGGACGAATGGGTTTTATTATAGCAAGTAAAAGACGATTCGCCAACTATATCTCCGCACCGAATTAAATAAATCCAACTATACCGGTGATATATAGCAATTATATGCTCATGAAAATTACACTATTCTTCCTTTTTACAAACTTTTACTTAACTTCCCTTGGTATTTATTTATTTATTTGTCACATAGAACTGCGATTAAATCGAGGAAGTATCGAGATGTTAACTCTAAATTTGGCAGGAATGCTCGATTCACATAAATCTCAGAAAAGTCGTGGGTTCGACTCAAAGGAAGACTTACATTTTCCATAAGGTAACACTTAAAAATGGACTTTTTGACATGCAGACTTTCATTCCTTTTTATTTATATTAAAATTAGAAAGAAACTATGTACGTACAATCTTCGGATATGAACCATTTTGAAGAAGACATTATAAAGTTTCTTATTCTGTTCATCTTTTTAGGTGCGTTTCGCTTCCAGCGTGAGCGCCTATTGTCGTCGACCTGTCCATCCGTCTGTCCGTTTGTCTGTCCGTCCGTCCGCATGTTCGTTCTCGGTTTCTACCCAACCGATTTTCATGAAATTAGATATTAAAGGCTTAAAATCAAAGTTGATAAGAAAGTCGCAAAAATTAATAGCGTAAGACTTGACTGGTGACAAAAATGAACTTTCCGTCATATCTCGTAAAGTATTGCTCATACCAAAATATTTTTCGAATAAAACTTGTAGAACTATTAAATTTGAGAATTTCTTTCTCTATATATTTTTATCGTAGGAGTTGCCGTTATCAAGAAAATCAAACCATAAAATCTCAATTCGAGTTGAACTTTGAAAATTTCTTGCATGGTTACTTCTTCATTGTTGCTAACATAACAGCCTCACAAACAAACGCTTAATTTCCTTACGTGTGCATGCAATATTTTAAAATAGGAAGAAAATGAACTTTAAAACGCTATTACCCTTACGTATAGGTATATCATTTCTTTCTAATACTCCACTGCACGAAACGCGCCCATTTGTGATACGTTGTAGACTTTCCTAACTTGTTAATTTACTTTCTAAGCCGGCTCAACCATACAAGCAGACCACTTTGGGAGCCGAATTTTTTGGGGCGGATTGATATGACTGTGAGTTCCAAATTATGCCCACAATATATCCGAATGACTTGTTTGTGACCATAAATGACGTGCAAGAGCATAAGACAAAAAGTTACAGCCATAAAGGGCTTGAAAATTTCAAAATAAGGAAGAAAATTCAAAAGGAGTCAAAATGACTCCCTCGGGCATCCAAGGGGGTCGCCAGTGCTGGGCATCCTAGTGTTAATTTGATTTTTATTACAAGATCACAGGTGAAAAATATGAAAATTAATTATTTCCTATTATGTCTTGAATCCAGTAGATGATACAGGTAACTGTTGCCATTAAACGCTCTTATAAAATGTATAAACATTTGAGTCCATCGCAGATTCAAAAATGGGTCTTCTAATAATCGGTTTTTAAGAGTGGAGCGACTACAAAATTTAGTTTTAAGGTAAATACTTCAGCAAATTATTTTCTGAGCACGTGTTTAATGATTTATCTGCAAGAACCTTCTCGTAACGATAGAAACTAACGAATAAAGGAACAGATTCTAATTTGAACACCTTTGTTACACCTTAGTTCCACCTGACGCTCGCATACTCTTTGGAGAGGAGGATACAAATGCCCAGTTGCCATCATCCTGACTGCGCCAGTGGCTCTTAAACACCATTGAGAACGGCAGGTTTCTAACTTAAAAGCGTACAGCTATTTATTTGCGATTTGTACAATCGTTTTAATGGATATCTCGTTACCTGAAACGTACATTATCTCAGTACTTCACGTACGTTTTATCATCCTGAGTTTATGCAGTTACAAGTCTCTCTCTCTTGAACAACTTTCCATGCGAACTCCAACGGCGAGAGTAGCAATATAAAGACATTTTTAGCATCTCTACAAGTTGTCGATTCGTGAGCTCCAGGCATCCAGCTCCGGGCAATATGCTTCTGCAGGCTTGCAAAACCCGTTCTAGATTACTGCATTAGCCCTAAAAAAAAAGAATTAATTCGGAAGAATCTCGTCTTCCCTTTTATTCTGTCTTCCCACGCTGGTTTTTTACCTCGCTCGCCAGCACTTCCACCCAGTATAACCACGCCCCCTTTCCTCCCCTCTCTCTCCCTTCCTTTCTGTATCTCTCTCTCTTCTTCCTGCGTTTTAACGAGAAAGCGCGGCTGAAATTTCTCCATCGCGAACGAGGGGTGGGATATTCCGTTACAGAAGGAATCCGTTCGGGTGAGCCTGTCTGGCATTTGGAAAATGCCTGTGCATTACTTCAGAATAATAAAGTGCCGGGTTATCGCTCCCGAAACTCTTGCTTCCTTCTTTTGCGCCCAGGAGAAAGGCGTTTATATTTCTCTCCGTATCGTCGGTCATTGAGACCTGAAGTTTTTCCTATGGAGTTTCAAGACCGGAGTCATTAAATCGCGGATAAGCAAGGTAAAATGATTTGGTGACAGGAATCGTTTTAAGAAAAATCCTATCTAAGAGTTTCGAAACCAAATTAATATCTAATCTCGACGTTATCTTCTCCTCTCGATAAATTGTGTTTATAAAACGCCAACGAAGTGTCGTCGCACCAAAGCCGGACCTTGAAAAAAGCAGGAACGTATTGAAAGAAGAATTTCCTCCGATACTTTTGCGCCGAATGCTGGCATGTGGTTGCCCGGGCGCGTGCCAGGTTCATGTGCAGCAATTATCCTTTATTTTAGCAGGAAAAGGAGTGTGGTATTCACTTCGCGTCTCACACCTAGCTATCTCCTCAAAAAAATATATTGTTCGAATTGAGAGACCGTGATGAATTTACACGGGACAAAACAAGACAGAAACACGGGTATTTTAGACTGGTTAAACTTTCACCGGTAGCTACCGTCGAAGGACATGGAAACCGAATCGAGAATCTACCTCTGGAAGAAAACCTCCATATTTCATGCGTCTAGCCGTTGCACACGACGTCGACATCTGCATTTCATTCTATAAGGGGAGACATCTGCTATTCACATCCATTTTGTCAAAAAATATTTTTCTCCGTCCGCGTATCCGCTTTCAAAAGGCAAAAGCCGCTCCTCGTATCTTTGTTCGCTCCCTCTCCCCATCTCCTCTTCCCTCTATCTCCATCTTCTTTCAAAAAAGGCGAAGGCTCCGTTAACTTCCCATTCACTGCTAATCGTCCTCACCCTTCCCATCCCCACTTCCTCCTCCTCCGTCTCACTCTCATTCTCTTTTCGCCTCCTCCAGACATTAGACACCAATGAACGCGGAATGCTCAGGTGTGGGCGTACACGAGACGCCGGTGTTTCGAGATGGTGTAATTTTGGACGTGTTGTATTGCTGTTGTGAAACGGTTCGTTGTCTTCCCGTATAAGAGAGGTGTGTTTGCGTAGGTTTCCGGCGACTACATTTCGGTTTTTTTTAGTGTGGCGCCGGGGAAAAGAGATGAACGGGTGTATTTTTTTCTATTTTTGGAACCCATCAGTTATTCCGTTTTGGGAGTGTCCCGGAGGTATACTATAAGGGTTTATAATCTCAAGATGAAAATCTTTTTAGCGTCATCCTCGTTCCTCGTGACTGCTTTGATGAGTCAGAGAGGGAGTTGACCCTCTCGACTCCACCCATTAATCTTTACGAGATTTGCTCGGAAATTCGGCCTTTTTTAAGCGGTTTTTGTGGTGGAAAAATGTCTAAGCTGTTGTGTCAAGCATTTCTAACGCCGTGAGTCATAGTATTTTTTCACACGATATTTCATCGTAAACCAGGTTTCTTTGTGTTTTCTGAGTCTGGTGGTGTGACTAATGTGAGAATTAGTAGTTTTTAACAAGGAAATTTTTTTATCTTCATGCCGTAGTGATTTTAATCTAACTAATTTGCAACTGTTTGTAACAATATGCAGTCGCTTTCGTAGACGGGAGCAATTTGCAAATGTAAATTTGAAGTTGATTTAAAATCTTGGTAATGCTACCCTCGGGAGTAAATATATATTTTGTTAATCAGCGTTGAAAATATTAATTGAAAGTAATATTTGTTTTTAAATTTCTGTGTTCAATTTAAAAGTCTATAAGGGTTTTAAAATCTTTCGCTTTGTTTTCATTTTTTATAGATGGAAAGCACCTAATACTGTGTGCATTTAAAATCTCTGTATTTTAACTAAAATTTCCAATAATGACTATGCCAAATATTGAGTTGGTTGGGTTAATTTAAACAAATCTATAAATAGTTTAAATAATTTTCGCTTAAGTTTAATTTTTCAGACATGATTACTTAAATGTTTATAACACTGATACTCAATATTGTGGCCTCGAACAATTTTGTACCCTAGAAATAGTTCTTTTACCAATATCTGGAAACGATAACTTTTTAAATTTAGTATTAAAGAGAGACAACAATGATTCACCCTTACATCAGAGGTTTCCGGTTCAGAAAGGGAAACCAGCGGAGGAGACCGCGAAAACAAATAAAAATAACAGCGCTATGCTCGAATATTGTGTTTTTTAAACGTTGGCATTACGGTTCTCCCGCGTCATTCTCATTTTTTATAACGTTTCACCCCTCAACCAAATGCGATTACGGCTCCTAAGACTTAGGTCGTCTGACTGCGTGTAAAAAAGGGCTACCTCACTCGTGTCTCTCTCTCTATCTTTCTTTTTCTACCTCACACATATTCCCCCACTTCGCGTATCCTCTTTCCCTCCAGGCTTTCCATTCGCGCTCCCATTAAAAAAAAAAGAACTCTCTCGAAGATAGCATTCTCACGAGCACCGTTTTTCTTTATAAAAGACTGGCACGGGAGTTATCTCCGTCTGTGGATCTGTTGAAAGGAGTTTTCCCATGGAGTTTGCACCGCGCTAATTAGCCTGCCTCTCGCTTGCTACTCCCCCGCTTTATAGACGCATTTCTCTCCCTCCTCCTCTTCCTCTTTCCACTTCGCCTCCCCCTCTTCTCGTACTCCTCTTCAAGCCCCATCTTCCCCACACCTTCCTAAGGCTAAAGCTTCTATTGTTTTTTATAATTACGCAAAAAACAGCACGCGCGTTGTTAACTAAGGAGCGATCGTTTGTACGACGCTAAGCTGACCGCATGTTTTTTTTCATTAATCGCTGTGTCGAGTGGGAGAGTTAATCATTCAGAGCAGGTACGGCAAGTGTTATTTTTTTTAAAAGTGAGAATGGTAATTCCTGGTTTTGGAATCGGAGAGAAAGTTTAGGCATCATTGTTGTTGATTCGCGTGCGTTTGGCCGTGTAATTCCTTCGTTTTAATGCCCATGTTAATGTGATTAGAGGTATAATGTCGAATTTTATACCAAAACTTAACTGCGAAAAGTCATTACTTACATTTATAAGGAATATGAATCACGCCATTATGCGTTTAAAATTGAACGCAAAGTGCGACAAGTAGTGTACAACAGTTTTATCATCGTTTTTTTCTTTAATAATCTACGTAAAAGTTAAATTTCCATGTAATCGAGGTAAATTTGCCTCTTTTATAATTGAAAGAAGAGTTTACGCCAATTACCAATATGGAGTTGCTGATTGGCTTGAAAGAATTTCCTCTGATTGAAGATAGTGAAGCGAGACGATATCTAATTTAAAGAAAATTATTACGAACCACACCGAACGATATATAAAAAAACGACTTTCCACTAGAGAAGGCCTTGCGTGTCGTTTTTCCGCATGACGTTTTAAAGCAGGACTGCCAGGGTGGTTGAACTTAAAACATTGGCTCTACGCCGGAGGGAATAGAAAAGAGAGGACGAGAAGAGATAATCTCGTTCGAGGTTTAGTGGTTCACAGACTTTCACCAAAAAATATTGAGCAGCCCCTTAACAAGGTTTCCCACATAATGAAAATTTTAGAGAGAAGATACGCCAGGGAGAAATTTAGAGAAGGATTTCTTAGGAGGTGGAAGGGAGGGGGCGTTTTTTTACAAACGGATGGCCAATTACTTTCGGAAGGGAATCGCGCTAATTTGAATCGTTCGGGGAATGAATAGGCTAAGCTCACCGCTTGGTTTTATCTGATGGGGAGGTTGCTATTTGTTCTACATTGATTTTAAACTTTGATTCATTTTAGCTGTGATATTTTTAATTGCAAAAAATGATAGATCAGGATTTTATTAATCATTTTTTTGCGGAAATTTTCTCCTTTGATGAATGAGTCTGCACGACATATGCCTCTAAATACTAATAATTGGTCAGAATCCCAGATTTAATTAGGTTTGCGCTCGTCTACGTCATTGGAGATATGATCATTGTACTTCTTATTGTTCTCTATCTTCTTTTGAATTAATTAATAAATAAATGACGAATAAATCGATCAGATACACGGGATTTATTTTTAGATTGTAGGTACAAAAACATCCAAACAGGATTTATTATTCGGTAAATGTGCGAGACTGAAAATAATGGTTTTAATTATCGCCGTAGCAGAAACAGGGCAATATAGTAGTTATTTTAGCAATTCGAAATATGTAGGTATGCAACAATTTCTGCGATAGAAACATTCACGCCTTGCCGTTCACATATTTTCTCGGTATTGCCATGTAGAGCCGTATTGTTTCCAAGTGATGATGAGGGGGGAATGGAGGAAGAAGCCATTGGTTTCGCCCCGTGTCTCCCGCCCTAACCAGCAACTCACTCTACGGTCTTCCTCCGCGGAGGATTAGCGACTGTCTTGCCCTCTCTCTCTTTTCTCCCCACTCTCCCTCTCTCACTTCCCTCCCACACTCTCACCTTTTTTTACCCCTCCAGCACCAACTACTACTCCTCTTCTTCCCCATCCCTTCTCCCCTCAAAGTGACCCCTCTTTGCACCCGCGACCTCTCCTCCCAGACAGCTATTTTTTTTACAATTTTTTGTTCTTATTTAGCGCCCGAAGCACGCTAAAGTCTGCCAATTGACAAGTCGTGAGGCGAAGAGACGATTTAAATCCGAGCGTAGTCGGAAGTGTCAAGACGATGGACGTGCGTTTTTATTTATTCTGAGATGAGGAAGTGAAAGTTTATTTAAGAAAGGTAGGGTTTTTGTGCGTGTTTATTCAGGGATAAATGACCGAACGGATTTTTTCTTATACGTCACATTAGGAGAGGCCGGAAGATTAAGTCAGACGGGAAAAAATTTTATTTGCCGGCTTGCTTGAAAAATTATCGTCGTCTTTAATGCAACGTTTCAAAACTGCGTTCGAAGTAGTTGTTGCTATGGAGGAAATCGTGGCGTTTGAAATATCTTTTTTTTAACGGCTTCCCGGCTTAATGGAAAATTCCTTTTATTTGCACGTTTCTCGTGATGGAAAGTTATGACCTAACTTGAAGCTTGTGTCAATATGAACGCTTAAGAGTTTTTCGGAATATTGTTTACTATTAAATTTAGGAACTATGTATGGATAGAAATGTGGTAATTTTTTGTGTCTTTCTGTTTAGTTCGAAACTTAAATTTTAACTTCGTGATCTTTACTATTATAATTCTAAATAACAAGAAAAGAAAAATGTTGTAGCGCAGTTGTATTATAATTAATATTCCGTAAGATGTGCGACATCTTAAATTTCTGTGTTTATACATTAAGAAATTCGATGTCTCCCAAATTGAAGTGATTAATAATTATAATAACAAATGCAGGAATGTATATAAAAATATATAAATCAGCGCATGATAAATATTTCTGTATCATCATCAATGAGGTTTCACGAAGTAAAATGCGTCAAAATAGTTAAATCAGATGAATATTAAATTATTATTGTTTAACAAAATCCATGATCACCAAGGTCACAACGAAAGCTAAAACAACGAAAGCTAAAACATTTACTCCTTTTTGTCCTCTTTCAAGCAAAACCCGAGCGAAAAAATAAATCGCGCAAATTAAAACGGCAGGAATCGTGTGCAGAAAATAATTATTTCTTCCTCGTGTTTGTTCACCGTGTAACTCTTTAACCACATCTGACCGTCACGAGAGAGTTCTCGTCCGCCCTCTGGTAGCGCGAGATGGTCGTGCGATGGCCCTTTGCCATTTTCCCCGCCGTCCACGCTCGACTCTCGGGCACGGAGAGAGAAAAAAAGTCGCTAATTTATTTGGCGCTAATCTCTTCGACTGCAAGAGGGAGCAACAGTAGCTGCGACATACAGCGCAGCACACATACACAAAAATACGCACACACGGAGTACAACACGACCCCGTAGGAAGACCAAAAAGGTTGTTTCAAAGGGCGAGGTTGTCCGACACATTTACACACGAAATAATAAAACAATTCGAACTCTCTTCGAACATGGTGATGGCTCAATCGCACCTCACGTTTGCCCCGAGACACGCCGTTTCCTCTCTGTCTTTTTGCGTTTTAATCGATTCTTCCTCTCAGTATCGTGGCAACGGGTTCTTATTGACGTCACGAACGGACTCTGAAAATTGTTTTGTTTGTCGGTTTATTATGCGTGCATTATTTTGAGGACTCGCTACTTGATGGCTATTTCACACACAACAATGGTCGGTAAAAAATTAATTTAAAGCAGCGATATAAAATAGTCTTTGCAATCGATTGTTTAGTAATAGTGAGATTCTTACACATAAGGATGGTAAATGCAGTAATGGTTGGGAATTGGGAAATATACATTTCATGTCCCGCAGCCTATTTACGCAGATTTGTTGGCCTAAAGCTTAATTCTCTATACTTATGCGATAATAGTCCTCTTCGGGAAGGATATTTGAATTTAAATATATGGATTTGAGTTTTGATTTTTTACGTCTCTTTTTAATCGTAACTTCCCGGGCCGTAGGTTGATTACCTCTGTTCTATAAAACTTGTTTTATCCATAAATTTTGCAATTTTCCCTATATAGATTTAGTTTCTGCTCTGATAGTACAGAAAACAGTATTCGCTTTACATATTTTAACAAATATTTCTCTCTGTTTTGCATCTAACTTTAAATAGATTCCTACAATTTACTGCATTATTTACAGTCATTACTCATATCGAAGTTTGCCCTAATTTGTTGAATTTTTATATCGGAATCCATTAATATTTTGTGAAATGCCCCTAAATGCAGTTTACTCATTATTTAACAACATTCCTCGGCTGCTGCAGTATTATTGTCTTTGTTCATCGTCACGCGAAGGACTTAAAATGAAATGGGGAAGAATTTTTTCGTTAAGCTTACGACCGTGAACTTAAATTTCCAAATCGCCGCACATCCCAAGAACTTGAAGTGATTCTCTGTTTTATTTTTTGGTGGAACCTAAATAAGCTGGGAGTCTCGCAAAAATGACGATGTCGCGAATTTTGAAGGGCTCGGAATTCTATTATAAACATAAGCGTAGCCGCCATTGCCTTAAGCAAAATTTCCTCTAATAGAATTTTGAATTTGTTTTATCCAAGTGACCTTCTGTTCGTGTTAAGATTCTTAAAATATAAAATTTCGAAACTAATAAAGTTTTCAGAGTCGCTTACCTCTTTTTCTTTCTTCTCTACAAGAAAACCCGTGAATCAAATTTATTGTAATAATAAAAATTATGCGTTGGTTAATTAAATTTATATAAATACATATACATTTATTTAACCTATGGTAATATCTAAATAAATCAGATTTATATTTAAAGAAAGGATATATGAAATAATTAACAGATTAATGAAGCTGTCTTTAACCCTTAACTACGCGCGGCCACCTACGAGACGTAACTACGCGCGTGGCGTACTTGTGCTATATCGTTAAACCCCAAACTGAATCGCAAGAAAATAATTATATTGGCTTATACTAATTTTATTTAGAGCAAATAATATACATTTTACATATAATAGTTAAACTGTACACAATTTGTTTTACGTTATCTGTAAAACTGCAAGAAAATAAAATTCTTCGTAAAGGATTTTTACGTGCTGTCTGCGCGTGAAGCGTACAGAATTGTGAGATAACTTCATAAAAATATTTTTTATTGAACGGGAGCCCGTCACGTAATTGTATCTCCTGCAGATCTAGAGCAGTATACAATTCTGAAGAATTTATCGTAATAAAAGCGACCCTACTGAAATTTTATATTACGATTATTTCTTCATTGGTAATGTTATATCTATTCTTTATTTAATAATTCTCTCCTTTTAAGTAGCACATACAAATGGTGAGTTAGAACCTTAAAAAAAAAAAAAAACAAAAGGTGAAGCAATATCCCGTTCCGGAGACCCAGTCCGTCTCCAATTCTCAGTTTTTCCCCACGCGTATTACTATCAGCAAATTGGTTTTCTTTCCTTTGCTTTTTGCCTGTAAGAGTGATGAGGAATCGCTGGAATCCATTTACACCCTTCTTTGAATTATCATGAAAAAAAAAACACTTTGGAATAAGACAGGTATTTGGGCTAGCGTCGTTTCATGATTGGTTCGAAGGGATAAGGTTGATGCGAGGAGCCAGATTAATCGATGCGTAATGTAAGTTAGATTGCCAGAGAGAGTGAGAGAGAGAACGTTTTTCGCTTCTCCTTCATCCACTCCCTCTTATTCTATCTCTCTTCCGTCTTTCTCTCTCGTTCTCTCTTCTGTCTCTCTCTCTCTCTCTCTCTCTGGCTACTGTTCGAGATGTCTCCCAGATAAGATTCCCGTCACCGCAACCCGGATACGGATTGTGTGGGTTCTTTGGCGACACCTGTTATCTATCATCCGTAATTGCCCTCTGTAACCACGAGTGGAAAGTGCGGATCATAGCGTAGCTCTTACTGAGAAAAAAATATGAGGAGATATATAGGTAATGAAGGAAGGAAGTAGGTCGATGCTTCTCTGAATAAATTAATCCAGTCTCATTCCATTAAAAGTGATCCAGGAAATGCGGTTAATTTCTTTTGTTAATGCTGCGGTTAGCCATGGCCACTGGGGTAAGAAAATTCTCGATTCAGAATTTGAATATGGCATCATAGCTGCCATCATAAAATGCGTAATGATATTTTATGGAGGAGAAAAAGACGTATGAACTATATCAAAATGAATTGAGGTGCGTCTTCTCATATACATTTGTTACGTCAAAGTACTTTTGTATAAATGCATTCCTTCAAATATTCTGAAACAATTACCAATCATTGTATCGCTTTATTAACCGCCAATGGTACTATTTATCTTTCCAAAATTCTACGTCCAACTAGTTTAAAACAACTCTTTTAAGTATTTTTCATTAGTCGTTGCGTTATTAGCCTGAGCGAGACTTTAAATCGCATTTTTTTGATACCTTAATAGTGTCGGAATTTATCTCGTTTATCTTAAAAAGATGTAATTTTTTCCGACAAGAGCAATTCGTCTTCGTCGTGAGAGTACGACTTTATTTTTTACCTTAAATGAGACAGAAATTGTTTTTGCCGTTAAACCGAGTGGACAGTTGACTGACAGAATGTGGTTAGCGTTAAATTTTTTCTTCGTGCTGATTTCTATTTTATCCGCATATTTATCTGCGTTTCCAAAATCTTTCTTCTCTTTTCCTCGATCGGACTCTGGAGTGTCATATCAGTTCCAGCCATTCCTTCCAAGCGAGACTACTGACTTACTTTCTTGTCGGAAGATGAGTGTTCAAGAGAGCCTTATTTCGAATCGCCATCTCGGAGCTATCGCGATAAGACATGGTCTCAAAACTAATCGTTGAGGGGCGTGTTATTACCACATCATCTGATGCCATCGCGTCTGGAGCGGCGGCGACCTAATGATATTTTACGCAGTTTGGTAGCACGCATTCACGAAAACGTCCATAGCTGCAACAAGTTTATCTAGTCCGTTTGGAATACATAAGTGTTGACATTGTTCAGTTTTTCTGCCGTGCCGTAATTTTTCAAATCTTTTTATTTTGGAACTTTTTGTAGTCATCGTAATTTGGCGTACTTCCATAAAATCTAATTAATGGAGCTTGCTTAACTTGATTTAGCGGACATGTGATATAAGATGGTGTTTTAAAAAAAACTTTATGGCCCACGATCCAATGGGATGTCTCGTGACCCAAAGGAAGAGATGGCGGAATTAAGGAAAAAATGTTCTGACTCAAAAATTCGCAATGGAAAGCAATGCACGCGCGAAATGGGGTTTATATAGCAGAATTTCGCTCCTTGTAATTTTAGATATACTTTAGCTGATTATCCAGAGAGTACTCAAATTATACTAATGATCCCCATGACCCAGTAAACAAAACGTCATGATCTGCAATGTCACTGATTTTTTAATGGCTAGTTTCGGAGCCTAATTTGTATTCCAAAACTAAGTCGTGCAAATAATAGCACGGAATTTTTTACAGCTCTACCTTTAATAGAGCATATATTTGACTATTGCATATTAAACTAGCGGTAGATTTATCGCTTTTAAGGAGTGCTGCCCAGGGCAGTGCTCTGGCAAATAATACCATGGGTTTATTTTTCGCTCCATTAATTTCACACCGGGTTAAATTGACCTTGGTTGTTGGCATTGTTCTCTGGAAGTTGCGGGAGAGGAAAAATAATATTTCCTCGGAAATTTACGTCGCACGCAAGCGGTCCAAAAGCACCCTCCTAAGTAATATTTCACGAGTCCTTGCCGCCCACAATTCAAAGCCGAGGTGAAATCCATTCATCCTCCACATTCGCATTCCGAACGTGAAATGTGACGTGATTCGTTGCAAAGCACTTTTTTTCTCGATCTCCTAAGGCCTCTTTTCTGTCTCTCCACGTTATGAAACGGACGGAGTCGAGCGAGATGTATGACCATAAAGAGGCGTGATTTAGCGAGGTTTGCCCTTCGGCGCGTCGCCGGCGGAAGACATCCTGTAAAAAGAGAGAGACTATGTTCTATCTACATCACCCGGAAGCGTCTGGAATCGAATCGAATTTCGAAAAGAGGTGCGCGGAATTCAAAACGAGATCCCAAGCACCGGTGTGAAGAGACCGTTAGGTCTCTTTGAAATTCCTAGGAAGGCGAGAAATACCTGCAAACATAAAAAAAAGAGAGACGAGCAGTAGGAGAAAGGTCTCGTTTTTCTCGGTGACTTTTTCGTTCTTTGTTTTTATTATTATGCATCGATGCGTTCAAATCGCCGATCTCTATCTCTCTCTCGTCGTTTTTACATATTTCTTTAATAGATGGACACCTTTCTCAACCTCGACACGGTCGCTGGGTTCGAGTCATGTGTGAAACAGCCTTCGATTACCGGTCGAGTGCGGAACCTTGTGTGCGTGCGTGTGTCTGTGCAAGTGTGCGTGTGACCGCCAAAGCGTGAAGAGGGAAAAATAAGCAAGTGGGTAGGAGAGAGAGAGAGATACAGGAAATTTTGTTCGGAAAGGTCGGAAGTGCTTTACCGGATAATTCTTCATTCGTTTTTTTTGCTGTTTTATAAATCTACGCGATCCATCACTGGTGTAGGCGAGACGGGACGTCACATGGTTTCGAATTTTATTTATCCTTCGCGCGGTGGAATTTACGTAACATTCGTTAGAGCGAGTTGATATCTGAACCGTGATGCTGTATTAATTCGCCCATTGTTTTTAACACGATTATTTTCGTTGATTTTACTTTGAAAATAACTGATAAATTAGTCATATAAATTGTTTTCCATGTATTAAATCAATTGTTGTCTATTTGAATGATCTATATTTTAGTGATTTTACCCATTACATGGTATTCTGGCTGAAAGAGAAAATAGAATATATTCTAATAATTGCTATTAGATAAATAAAAAATCTAAAGGCGATCACAGAAAAGGTTGTCATTCTTTCATTAATTTCTTTTATGAAAAAATATTTTTTTACGAATGAAAAGTGACAGATTTAAAATGAGAGATATAAAATTTTTTGAACGAAGAAATTATAATTTCCTTTAATCTTAAAATTTTATCGAAGTTTTCGAAATTGTTGCGTCACGAATCCTTAATTATATCTTACAATTAGAATGTGAAAACTCAAGATAGGCACGAATTCTCTTAAATCTTTATTGCGTTAGCCTTAAATTTCACTGAAAATTAACTCTGATATTCATTGCGTATTTCATGTGGCCGAGTTTATGGTGCACTGCAGCAAACCTTACGTAAATTCATTCGCAGAATAAGCAGTCAAGAAGGAAAATATATGAATCCCTATCGAGACGGTTTTGATACAACACTGGACAAGAGGAAACCGTAATAAGCTTATAGGCTTATAGAAATTTAACAAAATCGGATATCAATAATGATGTTATAAAATAACGCTTCCACATACTTATTTACAATAGATCTAGCTAAGTACTGTTAAAGTTTCAATTTGATTCATTGTTGTGTTTCGGAATTGTAAGCATTCAAAATAGTCTTATCAGGTTTGCATGCCTAAAAAACGTGTTTTTATTCAAATAATGCGCAGTATAAAATATTTAATGCAAAATAAAAATTTGGAATGTATATCAGGTAACGTAGAAATAAATTCTCTACCCACTAATTTTCACCGCATCAAAATCGCTTTTACCGTTTTCGAGATATACCTCTTTAAACTCGGGTATCTAGACTTTTTGAAAGAACGGTAATTGGACATTGCATAACAACAACAGCGCGACGTTGCGACACGTTCCAAAAACAGAAAAAAAAAGAAAAACACGAGTATCTGCCGCGTTTCGTGAGTCCCCCCCCCCCCCCCCCCTCCGATTGCAGGAGAGGAGCTACTTCCATAAAAGATCCAGCTTCGCCCTCCTCGGGAGTTCTAAATAAACAAATCCTCACTCAGCGAGTCCGAAACAGCGCGTGTTTATGCTCGCGTCATTCCAGGTTTTTTGTTATGCTTCGAAATAAAAAAAGAGCTCTCAAAACGCTTCAAGCATGAGGATATGAGAGGAAATTCATTTCTCTTACTCTTAAAAAATCTCTTTCCATCATGACCGCGCCTCTTTATATACATTTTCGCTCCTGTTCCACGCTCCTCGTAAACTCTCGTTAATTCGTTCCATTACCCGGAGGCGACGTAAAAAATGTCGTCCGTCTTCGGAAGACATTTAACGAATCCCCTGTAAGTGAGGATTTATTTCGGCTCTATTTCTTGCAGACGGTGGAAAAGAAAAAATAAAATATTTCGTAAGAAATGTTGGGAAAACTTTAAATATGCTTAACGCGAAGTGGTTTTATCGACACCTGAGTACTATAGTCTGTTCACTATCTAAAGTCTCTTGACTTAGCAGCAGCCAATAGGAGACGGTTCGTTTGGGAAGGTAGTGGGGGGAACTCAGTGTTACTCTTACTCTCGAAGCGTTCACATCGGTCTGCGTTGCCATTTCTACCGCCGTTTCCTTGTTGCTGCTGTTCGTGATTGGGTATCTGTCCTCCCGCGCGAAAGTTGTGAGGGGCGATGGAAGGGGAAACGTTCGTGATTGGCTACTTGCTCTATAAAGGTCAAGAGACTTAAGGAAGTGAACAGACTATAGTACTCTTTCGGTAATTTTTACGAAAATGATGTATCTTTTTTAGATATGAGAGAAACGTAATATAATTTGAGGTAAATTTGTACAGTTTTTGAAACAGTTAATACATTACTCCCTCGTTCTGCGCAAACCTCGCGAGTACCGAAATCGCGAATACTGTGCCCTATATTTACATTATAACTGTAGGGATAGGTTAAAGACCTCTATGGACCGAACAAAAGATATAATTTTATAATTATTAAAAAAAAATAGTAATGCAACCAAACGTCTGTAAATAATTCTAAATTGCCGACTGAGAAAGAATTCCTAGGTTTGTTGCTAAGTATTATAGTCAGCATTGATTTTAATCCATTTTCATGAAATAAATCGCATTATGTAGGACAAATTAATATAAGCAGTAGGTACCTATATTTGATTAAAGAGAAAAAATAAAAAAATATATCATAGGAGAGCGTCTGCACACCTTTGTTGCAACCTACCTATGTTTTCGAGAGCTCCGCGGATATGCGGGACCTTGCTCGCGGATACTTAGTAATATGATATAGAGTACAAATCGCGTGTACCTGAATGCGCGGATACGGAACTCGCGGATAGCGGGGTGGTAATATACACTTTATGGTAGAAATGTCGTACTTCTTCGTTGTCACTCAATTAACGTTTCGTTTTTATTCCATATTTGCAGAGTAGTATAAGCAGGGCTGGCTCGTAGCACCGGCGAGCTAGAAGTTTAGTCGGGGAACAAAAATTTTGGTCATTCGTCCGACGATATTCTCGGAATATTACTTGCAAATAGATAAACCTTGGCATGCATTGGTTGTCGCAGAATGAGCAGGCATCTTCAATGGCATTTATCAAATTTTTGTCTTAATTCTATACATTACATGCATCACAATTTTAAATCAGAAATGAATAAAACGTTTTCGTAAAAGTTTTCTGACTACAGAGCAGGAAGTGACCTTTCCTAAGACGAAGAATGTCCGTGAACTACGTATCAGCATGGAGATAAAAAATTCACCTTCCATTTTATCGATTTATCATCAGCCTTAATTGTGTGGAGATCGCATATTGCTGCAGGCCACTTTAGAAACATTTGTTAAAACAACACTTGAAATCATTGAATAATTGTTTAAAATTTCCATCGATAGGAATGCAAACCGAAGCGTTGGCACGGCGATACCGTTCAATACAGGTACGTAGTCAGAGTAGGCTGGTTAGGCAGAGCGTGACGAGTTAGCGAGCGGGTGGAATTGACCATCGATATGAAAAACACGCTCCCTTTCCCCCTCTCTGTCCGTCCGTCCGTTGGCGGCTTCCTTTAAGGAAGATAAAAGGGCTTTCTTAAGCCGCCTAGGGCAGTGGTTCCCAACCTTTTCCAGTCCACGTACCCCTTTTGTGAAAAAGAAAAATTTCGCGTACCCCTAAACGTCTATAAATTGGAAATAGTTGAAGAATATTGTCAAACGGTTTTCAAAAATTAATTAAACTTTTTAAATAAATTTTAATAAGAAAAAATGGTTTGTAATTAAATACCACAATAATAACAATGACAAGTGTTCACAATGCCGTACACTAAGGTCCGGACTATGCGCTTATCCACAGGGATTATCATTAGTACTGCATTCTAAATACCTGTCAATATATTTCAGAAATAAAATCAAACCAAAACGAATATAAATTCTATGATACACTGAAAACATTGAACACAATTTTTTTCTTTGGTTATATCTACATGAACAACTTAACTTACATCAGTAACAAGAATAATCTTGTTAATTGGTTAATCACAGTTTCTCAAAATCTGGTACCACTGAAGACAGATAAAGTCGTAAATCTGGTTCAGCATTGAGTCTATTTCTATGCTTGGTCTTCAGATTTACGTACGATGAAAACGCTCTTTCGCACATGCATGTAGTTGTAAATGGCAGCAAGACTACAATTGCTTTATCTGCCAATGATGAATATTAATTTCTTAAAGAAATCCAAAAATTAATTAATGATTTATTCTTGAAATCCATCTTCAATTGAAAATCACAAGATATATCGATCAATTTCTCTTTCTCCTCCACACTTAGCATATTTATCGAGTTGATAGTAATAGTATCCAAATCAAAAGGGTTTCTAATCCAATTATAATCATCTGGCATTGACAGAAAATATTCAGTGAACGTTATACGAAGACCTTCTAAATGTGCAATTATATTATTTTTTATTTCTTCGTCTAACTGAAGTGTATTTTATTTTTAGAAAGCATGTAATGTACTAAAAATCTGTCTGATTCGATTCTAAGCAATTTTTCCAGAACTGAAACTTTCTCCTTATAGATCCAACTCTATCTTGTACATTAAAGATAGATGTATCAAGACCTTGAAGGGACAAATTTAATTCATTAATTTTTGAGAATATGTCTGCTAAGTAATTCAAACTCTGAAGAAAGCGTTGATCCTTCATACATTTGGCTAATTTAAAAGGTTTTATGCTGGAAAAAGCTAGGACTTCATTTCGAAGTTCGAACAATCGTACAAGAATTTTTCCACGGGTGAGCCACCTAACTTCCGTGTGAATTAAAAGACAATCATGGTTACTACCCATTTCTTGACAAAATATCTGAAATATTCTAGAATTGGTTGCACTGGCCTTTATGAAATTGACTATTTTGACTGCCTTATCCATTACTTCCTTTAAACTTTCGGGCATACGTTTTGATGCAAGAGCTTGTCTGTCGATATAGCAACGTGTCCACAAGGTGTTTGTTGCATATTTTTTTATTCTAGCTACAATTCCAGCATGCTTTCCAGTCATAGATACACAAATACGAGCATGGTAACAGGTCTAACAGTAATAATAACAATAAGTGTCATCGACAACTTAATAAGAGGTCGATAACAAGCAGTCATTTATTGTAGCTCAACTCGAGAAAATTTTGAAATACATAGATATAATCTTCTTTTAAATTGAAAAAAATTGCTGATTAAAAATTACATTTTGGCAGCCATTGCAGATTTTTTTTCGCGTACCCCCTGGAAGTGCTTCGCGTACTCCCAGGGGTACGCGTACCTCAGGTTGGGAAACACTGGCCTACTAGAGGGTCTCATCCGTGATCGACTAAGCAATAGTTCCGCAAGAGAGCAGGTTGTTCCCCTTGGAACACGGGGACACTGTTTTCTCCCGGTAGTGGTGATCGATCCGACGACACGACGGTAAATAGAGTGTGAAGCCAAGCCTCGCGCACCTACTGGCCGAAGGGGAATTGAAGTGCGGCGATCCTATGAAAATGTTGAGTGTGAGATTTCATTCTATGCGTCAACTTGCGGTTTAATTTTTTTGAGCTCAAGATGATTTTAGAAAAAGCATCCTGAAACGATCCGAGCGTGTCGATCGATAATTTCACTCATCGTCGTCATTATTTTACATATTAATATCATAATTTTTCTCTAATGTAAAAAGTATAACACCGTATTTACGTATGGAAATACGTATATAAAAATCAGTATAATTCAGATAAAATAAAATTAGATCCATCATATTGTACATGTGAATTGATAACCAATAATTTTGCATGCAATATCTAAGCAGAGGTTTTCAAGCTGGGATATGCGTACCTGTGGGGATGTGTCCATATTTATAAAGGGATAGGTGAAAGTATTAAAGGCTATAATTCATCTTCTAACTTCAGCTTGATTTCGGAATAAAAAGTTGCTGCATACGGTTACAAGATTTCAGTTTTGAATATACGGGACACGTAAAAGAGAGTCTTCATTAAAATACGGGGCAAGTAAAAGCACAGAAAATAAAAGTTTAGACGCGAGTGTTAAAGCTAAAAATGTATATTTCTCGTTTTAGGAATTAATAAACAGAAATAAACACAAGGCAACGTTTAATAAACAGTATAGCATATACAGTAAAATGAATGTCGTACATTTAAACTTTGATTTCAAAATACGATACACACCATTTTGTGAGGAGGAAAGAAAGATAAAAAGATAATTGTTAACTTTATTTGGAGAATTAATGAATTTTAACATGTGAACGAAAATTTAAAAAAGAACTAAAACAGTACCAATTTAAAAAGTTATACTGGTCTGAGGCCTTTGCGTATCTCTTTAACATAATAACATTTGAACGAATTAAAAAATATATTTTTACAATATTAATTGTTAATTTTGAAAAATATTTCTTTGAGACCTTTGCGTTTCTCTGGAAATACTCGTATTTATTTTGAAAAGCTAAATGTTGTAACTCATTGCACGACATGTTCATGTTTACCAAGAAGTACAGAATTAAAATAAAATCCGCTGTTTTTGGCGTTAACTTGTGGAATTTATCCATTTTTAAGAATAAACAAATTGAACACTTGTAATTTTCCACTTCTTTATTTTTATATACAGATACGACCATGGTTTCACTACACTGTATATTAAAATAAAAAAGTGGAAAGAGTACAAGTTTTCAATTTGTTTATTCTCCGAAAAAGTGCATAATTAACTTCTATTTCGATATGTCCAGTGATTGGAGTTGTTATTGTTTCACCAGCATTAATCCAAAGTGTTAAAAAAAGACGGTAATATTTAAAATGACAGACATAGCGTCCGGTATACAGTTTTATACAGTTTTTACGGGACGAGGGACAAATATTGAAAATGCGGGAAATCCCGGCCAATACAGGACGGTCGGCAATTGCAATGTTAAGACGACGAATAACGATACGAAACGTATGTACAGTTTTACTGGCCAAAGGGCATTGGGGTAAAAAGGCAATTATTTTCGCGTATCTCTCCAAAGCAACCTATTTAATGGTAATTAAATTATTGAGAAATCGGGATGTCTTTTTCACGAAAGATATCACGCACGCATTTTGGAGAGTATTACAAAAATAAATTTATGACATTATATTTTAATTCTTTGCATTTATAAACATGAGTAACCTGCTTTAATACAAGGGTAATTCATTTCATCGTTGCTTTAAAATACACTAAATAGTACATGACTATTTAAAAAGTTTTCAAAGGGGTACGTCAGAAAAAAAAATTTGAAGAACCCTGCTCTACAGTGTGACATTATTTAGTATTAGGAATATATAATTATCTAGTTCACAATAAGTTCATGAGAATACATAGGTTAATTAAACATTTTAATGTGAATTTCTTGAAAGTATCGGAATGCATTGATGAGAAAAAAGATAAAGATGACGTTGACATAATGAGACTTTTATACGGTGGATTTATTTTTAAAAAGACAGTCAGCTTAAACTCTTTATACACTCTTACACTCTTATTAAATCGAAGTGTTTTGTCGAAGCCGACTTCTTATCGCAAGTTTCTGGTATCCATCTCGAGTGAAGTAGACCTGCTTGATATTCGAATACCACAAATCCTCGCGACCACATAGGATGATTGAGCGGACGCGACGTGTAATTCAGCAAGTAGGCCGTGATGATTTGCGCCCCGATATTTCCCGCAAAACAAGCCGAGGGCAAATTCACAACATGGGGGAGAGAGAGAGAGACAGCGCACTTTATTACGATCCACTTCTCTCAGCGTGAAAGTGTCGCAGTCTGGGGGGATACGCCCGCCTTTAAAATGCATTTCCTTTTTCTCCTGCTGGCCCTCGTTTCCGAGGGAACTGGTATTTATCGACTGCGCCATATTAAAAAAAAGAACTAAAGCAAGGTTAGGGAGCGAAACGAACCCACAGGAGATCCATCGATCGAAGTCCTCATTATTTAATCACGGTTGTTAGGCTGGCCTTAATAGCGACATATTTGCTGCCCTAAAGGACTGTTAGAGCGATGCTATTTTAAGGGAGGAGATCGTTCGAGAATCACTTTCGCCCCTTCGTCTTTCAAAATCTTTCCCGTTAGGAACAAGTGGGCGTTCCCCAGCGAGTGAGCGAGCGCGCGCTCTCTCGATGGTGTGGGCACCACCTCCGCCGCCGACGGATATTGCAGTCTCCTTTTTTTTCTTCTTCCTGAGCCATATCTCGTTTCCATATCGAATCGAGGCACCCTTGGGAGTCTCGTACCCAAAGCCCGGAGCGGATGACAATGAGTCGTAATGTTCGGTCGGCTGAGCAGGACCTCTTTTTCCTTTATCCTTCCGCTCCTATATCCTCCTTTTAAAACTCTTTCTCTTACTTTTATTCATCTCTTTCTTCACTCTCTCTTTCCTCGAGAGTTATTTCAGGCGAGAGGAGGTGTTTTTGTTTTATTGGTTCCCCTCCTGCGTTCGGAGAGAGAGAAAGAGGGAATATTCGCAGATGTTATCCGTTGAGAGATACGCCACAGAGGAAGTTGCCCGCGTTTATTATTTCTGAAGCCTTCAAAATCTACGTATAGGTGGTTCCGTCTTTTGTCCCATTGGGGGGTGAAATTTTGATCGAAATCTCCGTACCTTGTGTGTCTAGATATGATCTCGTCGAGCAATTAATTCTAAATTCGGAGAAATGAAAGTGCAAAGCCATCGTGAGAGAGCCGAACGCAAATATCCTTTGTTTCGTAGCGCCAATTAATGGATGTGGTTATTTTTAGGTAATACTGACAATGAGTAGTGAGACTTCTTTATGAAATGTTCCTTCAATTATTTGTATAATAAATCACTTTTGTAACGGTTTAGGAAATCTCAGATAAATTTGTCGGCATATATTAAACATACCATTGGTTTTCAACATTGTCTATATTTATCTAATATAATGATATGAAATTATAAAGTAATCGAATTGTTGAGAGATATGTAAATAAAAATATTTTGGCCTAAGTTGTTTAAAACATTTTCATTATTTAGAAATATTTTTGTTCCAAGTATATCCCTAAACTTGGCATGCCCGAGACAATTTTAAAATGCAGTCTAAATAATGATGAAGATAGCAAATGGTCTATATCTCTCTATACTCGGTTTAATATTGCATATGCCTCTGCATGGCCCCTAAACATTCATATGTACATTATACGTTGTACAATACCCCCGGGTAGAGGTAGCGTTCTCGTTTAAGAAATCTGGCTTAAACAGATCCTCTCATGAGAGCTGATGTAATTCACTTTTAATGTACATAACAATCTATCTCAAGTACAAGCATAAGGGGTAAATTAATAAACCAAATAAAAAGATTAATTCCATTTTACTGTCATGTTTAAATAATATGATATTTGCGTCAGTTATTCAATTCAATGTAGCAGAATTTTGATTTGACCTGATACACATCGATGATTTTCCGCTGTTATACACACTACCATTTCTACGAAGTTAGTTGACGAATTAAGCGCGTCCGACGGTCAGGGATCCCTTACGCCCTTCCGGAGACTTTAACGCGCGAGACATCACGCACCGACCATAAAGCGTACCGTCCATTTCGTCCAAAGCACACTGTCGTAAAAAAATCGAATGTCTCTCAAAAAGGCTACAGCGTGCATACCTAACTACATTTTGCTTCCATCTCCCTCTCTCGCTTTCCTTCTTTCAACCTCCCTTACTCATCAGAAGACGCGTTACACAGAGGGCGTTGGTTGCACATCACCCTCCTGTCTTTTGTCACGACGGGGAGGGGCGTGTATCATTCGCGGGCTTGATACCTTTCGACCACCTATGGGGATAAAGCGGGGTCGGGTGGCGGACTAGGCACGGAGGAGTTATCGCGCTCGACTCAAGAGTCCGCTGCAAGGGCATAGGAGGGCGTAGTGGGAGTAAAAGACCATATGATGCAAGTCTTTAATAAGACGCTCAGGAGTCGAGGAAAATTTTTTTTTGCAGTCTTGGATCATAAAACGCGCATCGTAAAACCCATAAACAACACTGTTTGTTCCATATTGCGGTCGCGGATGTCGCGGAATGAGGAAGATTCTTGCGGATGTGTCGCAATAAAGATTGTATCGTCATTCATCTTATTTCGATGTTAATAATTCAATGCGACACCCGCATCGTGCGTTGATTTATTGCTATCGATCGGAAGATTTGTACCTGATCGAATGGAGAGGTCGATTTGATGCTCATAAGATATGTACGAGGAAACGTCGGACTGGAAATAGTTCGAAGGAATCAAATAAATCTTTGATGTGATGATATATATACCAAGGAAAAATTCATATGATTTAACTTTTTCGTAGATAATGCACGTGTGGATATGGGAATGTTTTTGCAAACTAGTGTATTGGTTTTAAGAGGATTGAAAATATAGCAGCCTTTGGTGTAGTTTAGTGGTTCTCAACCCCAAGGTGACGCGATGATTATTGAGGGGTGACGCGAATATTTGATAAATTTACAGTGTATCATGTTCTTGTTTATAAACATAAGACCAGGAGATTAAACACTTATTTAAATGCCAGAATTTATATTTATGTAGTAGGGAAAACCCAATTTATCTTTAAATGTGACTTGAAGATAATGGGACTGTAAACGGGGTGACGCATAACTGAATGAACTGAACATTGGTTGTGAACCACTGGATCAACAACCTTAAGTGGCCCATACATGGTCGAGCATGCTTGCAAGCCTTGACTCGGACAAATCCGCGAGCTTTAGTCTCATGCGGCTCTTTATGGCCTCTGGTGCGGCAATCTGAACCAACTCCTGTCGAATAAAGCATTTAGAGCAATGGGTTTGCCCAAGACACACATGGTCGAAAGTAGAAGTTTATTTATAAGAGCGCTTTAAATATGATGCCACTTTTTTTTAACGATTTTACGAAATTCTTGAGATTGACGCACTGTCATAACAACAGTTCGTTTTTGATATTTGAATTTATTTGCAATTTTATATCTACCTTCGCAAAGAAGGATCCATGCAAGTGAATTTTTTATTCGGGGAACTGTGGCTGTTTTTATCTGGAAAAGAAAAAAACTGGTTCCTCTTGTTCATTCAATGCTGAGCCCCGTTTAGTAGTTCGTGACACCTCGCTGATGTATGATATTGCTTTAGAGGGTGATAAAAGGATGTCAAAGTTAGGAAGTGATTCGATGTGAAGGCTGGACGTGAAACGCGCAACAGGCGGAGGTGGAAAAGAAGCTCTCTCTCTCTCTCTCTCTTACTCGGTGTTACATTACACGACGACGAGGACGGTTGAACGAACTCCTCATTCATTCCCTGGTGGTCCTCTTATTCTCTTTACACTGCGTGGGTTTCTAAGAGACACCCTTCCCTCTCTTGTTCATTTCCATCCCTCCCTCTATTCCTACCACTCCGCCACTCTCCTTTTCGATTCTCTCTCTCTCTCATTCCTCTCCTAGCCTCCTATGAACACAGCGGGTTTTTGCATGGGTGTCTTAATACACCTTCGTCGCACTTTTCCTCTGGTATTTCTCTCTTTCTCTCACTATCTCTTGCGCTGCTTCTCATATCCTGAAGTTCCCGAGTAACGCTTTATAGGAGTTTTCCCTATTTGGTATGCGAAGGCCTCTTTGACGCGTGCGGAGGAGTTAAGGGTAGACGCATTAGCGTACCTACGGAGAAATAATTTATTCCATTTAACGGCGGTCGGCTACTTAATGTTAGATAATGCCGTCATTAATTCTTATTTCTCCGTCGTCGTTTTTTATATATTAAAATGTGCTGTTTAGTGCAAGGAAAGCTATGGTCAAAATCGATTAGTTTTAACTCTGGCCCGGAAATGGTAGTAATGTTTTAGCAATTATTATTCACGCCACTAATTTCATATGGGAGACATTATTCACGCCAGTCTCCCATATGAAATGTCGTGAAATGCCACTATTAAGAAATGATGGAATGGAATTTTCGTGGAACTCAGCTGACCGATTGACAAAAATTTCAGAAAATTTGAAAATGAAGTTGTTAACATTTACGTTGTGGCTTAACAATTTATATATTATGATATTTACTTTCTGAAGCAAATTTATACCTTAGACAAATGAAACGGTTAAGAAGAAACCATCATTCTGTTATACACTAGTGCAATTATTTCTACATTTTGTCTTACATCACTTTATTATTAATTTTTCATTTGGCTCTGGAAATCAATTCCTGCGCATGTGCATACATATTTTTTTATTCGTTTGCTTTATCGTTTCCAATTTACCCGTTTATCGACCAGCCAACTCTTGAGAAGTGTTTTGTTCGCGACCTAAAGGTCATAATTTTGAATCCCGACAAGCAAATGGGCATTTTATTTGCCTTCCTCCTCTTCCATTTTCATGAGCCTCTCTCCGTCTCTCCATATTTGTTCCTGTGCGCTTGAGTAAAGTGCTCGTTGCGCGAACGGAGAAAATAAAAGAAAACGTCTGCGCCGCAATGATGTATCCCCGCGTCATTCCATTTCCCTCCGAGTGCGAGTCAATGCGCGTTTATAATCCTATCTCTCGAAATAACTTCATCCCTTGAATTATTAGTCTCTTCTTACGACTCCCATTCGATCCAAAAGATTATAACCTCGTGCGCCTTCGAATGAGGTGAAGAATGAGGTGCCCGGGAAAATGAAATAAACTGGGAGCGAGGAAGAAAGATAAGAGGATTACACAAACGTTAATTAAATTTCCGGATTCTGCAACGTTTGTGAAATAAATGATGAAAACTCAGGAAAATTAAATGGAAAACATATTGTTTTACGGATTCTCTCGGACGTACCTCATAATTATCTCGATGCTTATAAGATTAAGATGAGAACATTTTTTTAAAGAAAGGTTATTTTAAAAAGAAAAACTACAGGTTTTAAAAGTTAAATTAAAAAGGTGGATATTCCAAATAAATAAAGAAGTTAGATTATGAAACTTTTAAAATATCACTGGGGACTTCACAGCTGCTTAATACGTTAAGTAAAGAATAATGTCCTAAATGCAAATAAGTTGAAGCTGATAATGAAAAATGTAATATAGGCTCTGATAGAAGTTTCCCCCATTTGAAGGGAGACTAAATGAAAAAAAATGGAACGTAGAGCGACAGAGTGGAGGCTTTCATATGCAATAAATTTTCAGATCGTAACTTTATAGTCGTAAAATAAGTATGCAAATAATAATGAAAAATAAAATGAAGAGGAAGGCAGATGAACGATTTAACAACATGGTGGAAGTGCGAAAAGTCGTGAAGATAAGAGCGTGTTCCCGCTGGGGAAATATGTTTGTTAGAATGACACTCCTTGCCATGGGCTTTCAGCGGCTTACATGATGATAATGTAAACCACGACCTTTAAAAGTATGGTACTGTTATACAAGTGATACCAGTTGGCTCCCAAAGAGGTATCAACCAAATTGATTCTGCGCTTGTGAAGGCAAGTTAATTAGATAAAGAAAAGAGGTGCTGCTCCTGCCAAAGAGTTGATCAAACTATCCGAGGGGTGTACGAAAAAAAGTTCGAAGGGCACTGATGTAAACATAATTGAAAACTGAGATGGGGTAACGTGGGGGGAAGTGGATCATTTCAAACAAAAATCACTCTTATAAAAAACATTCATGACACAGGTAAAAACAAAACAAAACATGAACATGGAATGAAATTGTAATACAAATATCTGTTACGATACGTTTCAGTAAAACTGAAAATTTCCATTAAAAAATAATCTTGCTGGTGATCCACATCACCCCGCAATGGGGTGGGGAGGGGGGGGGGTGAAATGGATTACCAGCAGCTCAAACACAATATTCATGAAACCATACTTCACACATCATGCGCTGAATCCATTGTGACATAGCAACAGATGATGGTGCGTCAAATTCCCTTCCATAAAAGCCAGGCATTACTTTTACAACGTTCGTTGTCGGAGCTGCTCTGACTCTTCCTTGATTTTGGATAACTTCTATTCAAGTCGCTGTCGTTTTCTGTTTTGCGTTGTTCGTCGTTTTTCAGTCTGACGTTTTCCAACTTCGCGTTTTTCTTTCACGTCCTTTATATGTTCTGGTGAGGTAACCAACATCGCTTTTTGCTTCATATGTTTTGGGCCTGTATGTGTTATTGGTGACTGTTTTACTGGAGATGGCAACATTTGTGGCAAGACGAAAGGTGAGCAGTCTCGAGAAGGGTGTTGAAGGATGGAGAGGACTAACAAGTGTTGCCCGTTGAGGTGCATGTAGGATTAAACAGGGTGGCATTGCCAACTTGTACAGCATTGTCATTAGCTTCTTGGCCATTTTGTAGTTCTACTTGTGAACAACTGAATACATGAGACGGTGCGAGCTGATGATCTTTGACTGAAAGCCTGTCTACTGGATAATTTCCTGATGCTCTAAAACCGGATACCGCGTTTGCTACTGTCGCAGCCTTTTCCCATGCTTGAATTCATATATTATTTAATACTCAATAACAGCATTTTCCATATTCTCTTTAGACCACTTCAGAAGAGGATTTTGACTGTTTAGCTTGTATCGTCGTGGCATGATCGTTCTGAAAACAAGTAAAAGAAATGGGCATACATTCCATGATGTCTTCAAACTATTACATTAGAGGTATAATTATGTATGATATATTGTAGAATTAATATAAAGTATATATTTGTGTTACGGGAAGGTATTTAGAAATGTATTGTGCCTTAGAGTTGGAGAAGTAGGGGATTGTTTGGTAGGGTGATGTACGGTGAGGACTTCGTGATCCTCATGACCACTACGGTAGCCGTGAAGGCCTACCATGAACCCGCGAAAAACCTCAACACAGGTACAAATTTTAATTATTCTTATATGTATTATAGATGTAGTGGGTGTATTATAAATAACTTATATATATATATATATATATATATATATATATATATATATGTGAAGTATCATATTTAGTTTAAATTAGTTCTTGTAACCACCTAGTCATACAACTAAATTGTAACGACGGCTTTTAAATAACTAAATAATTTTAGTTTTTAATTCTGCACTATTCTAAGAAACACACAACAGATGTATGCATCTGTGAAACCAGACAATTCTTGGTGCTTTATTTCTAGACTGTTTTCCAAAGACGTTTACACAACCACCATGATTTGGTATCCAGTCTGTGTGCTCTGTAATTTTTTAAAAATTTCTAGTTCCCCATTTCATGGTTGCAGAAAATTAAATTTTATTACATATCATGTCTATTTTCATAATAACACGACATAATTATAATTCAGTCGTTAGAAAAATTTTAATATATCATACCATAATTCAGCTGTTGATCCACTTCACCCCATATTGTGCGATCCACTTCCCCCAGCAAAGCGCATATGGCTCATGTGGAAGCCACGTATACTTATAATGACCGGCATGAGCAATTTTTGCAGCGTAGTAGGTGGTTAGAGTTCAACATTCTCAAATACAAAAACTCAGCGAAATTCGATAAAGTTAGTATGGTAATATGAGCTCCAACATATTTATCTCGAATATCTTACACGAGAGAAAACTTACCGATGAGTAAAAAGAGTCCTGATGTTCACAGATTTTTCAGCACAGCAAGAAAGCACCCAGTCGCATTGGCTCAGCACCCACTATTGGCGCTGTTAGTGTACTGTGTTGGCACCTAGCGACAAATTCTGGAATCTCACAACTACTGCCCTCAGAACACCAAACGCTTAGCTTGATCCACTTCCCCCCGTGATCCTCTTCCCCGCATGTTACCTAAGTTGATTAGAATGGAACTTGAAGGGAGAGGAGAAAGAGGAAAGCTAAAAAGATTTAGAAGAACATGGATGGACCGAGTAGGAAAAAAACAAACAAACAATAAGCTAAAAAGAAAATGAGAGCCACGAATGCGTTCATCACGTCTCTTATTAAACTTTCTCCATATGAATCGAGTTTCGCGTGCGCGTCGGCGGCTGCCGCCGCGATGAGACTGATTTTGATAACAATGAGGTTACTTTGTTTTCGGGGAGCATGCGCGAGAGGGCGCCCCTGAGTCGGAATGCTTTCGAGACTAATGGGAATTGAAGACGACGGGTCTCTTTTGCTACCCATTAGCCCCATTCCACTTTCCTCCAAAACCGACCCCCCCATCCACCGCTCTCTACTCCCATCCTTCCCTCCACACCCAATCCACTCTCTCTCCCTCACCCTTTTACCCCTCCTCTCCCGCTTCCCACTCCCTCGCAATATCAAGAGCCGAATTAAAGAAAAGGAGCGTTCATCTCGAGAGCGAGAGAGAATAAGATGGTTAGCAGATTAAGGTGAAAGTTATATGAAAGCGACTGCACCTCAAATATTAACGAACGTCGGGACCCTATTGGACGTATTCCGACTGAGTAATTAATTGGCATTTTGTTTGTAGTCAGGGCGAAGAGATAGGCATCTACATGTGTGGGAAATCGGTAGATAAACGTCGACGCAATAAATAATAAACCAATTGTTAATGGTTAACTGTTGTAGGAGTCGTATTAAGGCCATTATTCAACGCGGACCGCGAGTTGACTTGGCAATTTAAATTGAGAAGGTTTAAAAGATTATTGGACATTACTTTAATTGTGTTTTTGGTGTTTTTAAAGATGGTTATGGTAGTTTACGTATTCGAATTGCAATGCGCACAGTGTTACAATGGTTATAACGTTGAATTCTCTCCAGTTTTTTTAGAGAAAGATTTACGTCACCCATCTGTTGTCTGCCAATTATTATAACGGAATGCAACAAAGCGGAAGTGAAAACCGCGACGGTTCTTGATCACTCTCGGAATCACTGGAGAATATTAAAAGTAAACAGCTATACCATTAGCCCAAGTTGGTCAATGTGTAGTTGATTTTTTGCTTGTCTCATCAATTTCTCCGAACATGTAGCTAAATTATTGTCCTAAGACACCCTCAGTTCACCTAACGATGCCACACGAAGTTCGATAAAAAGGTTGGCTTCAGCTGTTTACCTTCTGAAAACATATGGACTCATAACGGAGATAAAGTGGGTGACTATAAGTCCTTGGTCTCAGCTGGCCACGCAACCGAGAGACTGTGGTCATAATCACGGGATTCACGGTGACTTAAACTTTCAAAAGGAAATACGCCCGAGAAACATTCTTATAAGTCACGGAATTAGTCAAAAGAAATAGGGCTATCGAGGTCGATGCTTGATTAATCACGTCGTTCAAGCTCTGGTACAGTCATAAAAATCTGTTTGATGTGTTACCTTAGGAGCACTGTTCCCAGAACTTTTTATGGGCGCGGCACCCTTTCAAAGATAAACAGTATTTCTTGGCATCCCATCCTTGAGACAAAGTTTTAATATTTTTACGTACGGATATTAAAACTTTTGGACGCATCTATTTGTTGGTAATACACCATGTTAAATTTATTAGTGGGAACTTATTACCCTATTTACCCATCGTTGATTTATTTATTAAACAGTCTTTCGCAGCACAAAAAAAAACCAACTGCGGCGCCCCAATATGCTGAGGCACACCGTTTGGGAACCACTGCTTTAGAGGGAGAAAACAAAGATTTCCGCGAAAGATCCGCCAAAAGAGGCCGAAAAACAGCCGTATTTGTTCGCTTAATTTGTCTGCCGTGGCTTCCAATATGAAAATCGTGGGTTTTAATCCTGTTGAAGATATGGCTGTATGTGTCGCCTTTGTTACCGTAATTATGCTCATTGTAAAACCTAGTAACGGATTTTTTTATGATCTAGTTAAAATAATAAACATATTTCTCAAGTCTTAGCAGATTCAACATTGAATTTGGGTTGTTGTATGGGAAACAAGATAATTATAATATGTTGGCAGATTCGCGTTGTTAAAATATGACGCCGATTTTGCATGCCAGGAGAGAACGGTAAACGAGGCTAATTTGGATCAACCAAGAAATTCTATAAAGTACAGAGAGGAATAAATTACTTGCGTCTTTCTTCCCTTCACCAACTATAACTCTCATTTCATTCATTTTCCATTCAAAAGCAAACCTTCAAATCTCTTTGGCTGTTACCAATGATTTCGCTGCGGGAGGTCAGTCCTCGCTTCTTTTTTGGGGGGAGGACACCATCTTAATTACGTCACGGGGACGCAGCATCCACCTCGTGAGATCGCGGAGGGAAGAAAAGCCAGAGAGAGCGTAGTGGCCACTCCTGCTTCGTTATTTACTGCCTTCTTCTCCGCCCACACCTCCAGCCCCCTTTCTCCCTTATCTCTGCCTGCGACTCTCCTTAGCCTCTCATTCCCAGAAGGACCCGATTCTCCCCCCTTCTGGTGACTACGACTCCTCTCCCCTCCAGTACATAGCAGAAAGCGAGTTGCTCGAGAGAGCAACACCCACGAAGTCGTTAAGGCTAACAAAGTCGAAGACGCGGAATCGAAGGGAGTCCGAGAAGTCTCCTGACTTCATCGTCGGCGGATGACGTCATACGGGGGGAGGGAGGAGTCCCTTCCGCGAAAAAAATTGCCATTATTTAAGGGTGCGGGCGAAAACGGGAAGGGGGAAGGTTTGGATTTTGACAAGAAGGTAACAAATAAAGAGAGCGAGGTCGTGTTTTCTAGAACGATAAATAGAGGGTGGTTTGTTTTTTTTCATCACGTTATATATCCTCGCGAGGTAATTTTGTTAGCGAAAAGGATTGTGTGTCTAAATTGAATTTTTCACGACTCTGAATCAACGTCCTCGCTTTGCTCTTCGCTTTGTTTTAAGGGCTAGCGCTGTATTTGATTAATTCGAGATTTGTACGGTAGAGTTATCGCGATATTTAATCCTATTTATACACGCGTCGTTTGCGGCTGTAGCATATGTTTGGTCTGCCTGTCATATTATCAAGGAGGAGAGAATGAAAATGATCAGAATCACCAAGGTTACGTAATTTTCGCTAGTCATCGAGGCAATTTTTAATTCGACGCGGTTAAAGCGATGCTTATTAATGAAATTGCGCTCTCACTAATTTCGCACGCCACATTTCCGAGTTATTCTTGAAGAAAGTGTATTCGTAACATTCCAAGTAACGCCAGCTTTAGCATTTATTTTACGGAGTATGGCGTCATCGTTAAGGGAAAAGCGTGTTGCATTCCTAAGCTCTGGAGAAAACTTTTGAACGTTTCCGTCCATCTTCAATGATTACCTTATGCTGATTAGTCTCATTAAGCAGGTAGCGGGAGAAACTAACGGAGACTGAATTTTTTGTGTTATCCTGAGTTTCAACGTTTTAAACTACTTCATCCGTTAGGATTCCTCGCGGAGCTTTTGTTTTAATTTAAATGTTTAGCCCTTTCGTATTTTTCCAGTTTCGTGCCTCATTTTATTTTAACATGCGTTAGCACCCTCTGTTCCTCATTTCGTCCGTATTTCTATAAATTCCTCAGCGCCTTACCAAATACATGCGCACGATAAAAAAAGAGTAAACGAAGATCAAAAAGACTCGCCTGTGGATCCTTGCAGCTCGTTGAACCGCGATTACGGTAAAGATGTCTCTCTTTTGGGGATTTTGAGATGTTTGGATGTAGATTGAAATTGTAAAATAAAAAGAGGAGAAGGGGTGACTAACCATCCTGGAATTTCGAGGTCGTTCGCGATAGCATTTTGAACCTTCCCTGGGATGTCGGCGGCGCTTAATAAGCTCTTTCAACGGCTGAAGTATTTGATATCATAAATTCACGTGATAACCTCTCGGCCCTTTTATCTGTTTGGAATTTTATGGGAAAATTTTTAATGTTTCCATTTCGCAACAAAACAAAACGTCTCTCACTGATCCCAGCAGTCTTAACTGAAAGATCGAGAACATCTGCGTTTCATTAAGTACATATTCGTTACAAGTGCAAGGATATTCTTTCATGTCAAGTTTTCTGTGGGGAGTTAAAAACTCTTTTCTTTTATTATCCGACATTTGGATCCTTTTTGGCAGGTTTTGACAACCAATGCAGATTACTTTAGTCCATGGGTGGGCAACCTTTTCTGAATGACGGTTGTAAATACTTATGCGAGCCGCATTGTAAGTTGTCAGTGCTTCTGCGGGCTGGATTAGAGGTCAAAAAATGCAATGAGAAATTGAGGTTTTACGTAAGTGAAAATAAATTGTATACGAGTTAAGGTAAACATTTCAATGTTTTATCGTCATAATTTAAATTTAAAAATGTGAATCGTGTCTTAAATTTTACGGATCTGGTTTTAGACATAGTTTTCGCAGGTCGCATAAAATGCTTTCAGGTGCCGCATTTGGCCCGCGGACCTTCCCACTCTTGTTTTCGCCGGTCCTTAAAACAATAAAAGATTAAGACAATGGCTAAGAAGATGAATATGAATGTCATTAGAGCACACATCTTATGGATTTTTCACGTAAAATATTTTTGGTAAGGGTGACTTCACGTTTGAAGACTATAGTAAGTTGGGATAAATTAATGCGTTAATGAGTATCCATAAACGTTGGATTTACTGTTATATTTACGTAGTCGAAGCGGTTCTGTGGTCATTACCTTTCATCCTACAAGGAGTACCCTTTTGTAAGAATATCTCGTTATATCGCTTTTCGCTCGATTTATTACTTACGGTTTGCAGGAATAAACGGCATTTTAAAATGCCTCTTTAAAACCCATTTGAATTTTTTGATTAAATGCTACTTTTATGTAGGCACACGTCCCCATTATATTCGAATATGGTCACAGAAAGGTCGTATTTACTGATTTTTGCATCTTTTACAGACACCAGAATGAATTTATTAGAGCTCTATAGATGGATTTCTGCCCCTCGTCGTGGGTCGTCACGAATAGTTAATACCCGAGCGAATGATTTTCATAATTTTCGAACGGTTGATTGGAAACTGCGGATTTCCGAGATAAAAGAGTTATTTCGTGGCTATAAAAAGCTGGATATGGCCTATATGGGCAAAATTTCACCTATCGTTATATATCGGAAACGGTGTTTGTTGACATAGGCGTGGAAGATTTTGGGAATGTACGTACGTCCGTAAACGTGTTTAATCCTCACTCATTTGCTAGTTAACAGCATTCTCACTCAATGTTCATTGTAAATAAAATTTCCCAAATGAAATTTAAAAAAGATTGAAAAGGAGGTTATACTCGAAACATTCGTGTTTCTTTGGCGGGAGCAATCGATAATAAAATTACATCGTATTCATTCAGAGACGCTTATAATAAAAATTAAATAAATCGCAACATATCGGTATCTAGGTGTCGAGTTATACTGCAGATCAACCGTTATTTGCCCGGTCCTCGAAACTTTCGCGAAAATCGATAAAAGTTTTTCTTTCTCGATCGATGCGATAAGTCGCGCCGTGATTTCGTATTCATCTGTTCGCGGTCGGGTAGTTCAGTAATTTCGGAGCTGCGCTTTCGAAGACCGGCTTTTCTCGCGTGCAAACGTGACGGATTCATCTCTTCCGCCAAGGAGTAAAAAACAAGAGATGCTCGGAGATCGCTGAGAGTGAGAGAGAAAGCGTGTGAATTATCGAACGTCCTTATTTTTTAAAGGCATCTCTAAAAGCGGGTAGATGGTGGATGGAACGTCGTTAAGAGTCGAGAGAGTACAGGAGCGAGAGGGGGAAAGAGGGGTCCACAAACTGTAGTGGTCGTTGTCACTTCAACGTACGGAAGTAAGCGTTTCTCCATTATCCTGATTTTTCCCATAGAGTTGCTTCGGATGCAAACCCTTAATCTGCAAATGGCGAAAATCCCAAGTCCGGAGGTAATTGGAATTTTACCCGCACCTTGGTCACGTATTTACGCGAGCGAGTTTATCTTCCCGAGCATAGTTCGTGCGGACCCAGGTTGCCCTGGAGACAGACAGTATTCCGCCAAGTAACGAGTTAGAATCCCTTATTGCGCTGGAGTAATTGGAGACCTGTTTTTTTCTTTTGGGCTGCCTTAATTAATACGCGTAAAAAATACGGGCGGTTCGTATTTCAATAATAAAGTCAACGGATTCCAATGGTTTGAACAGCGACGATTTGCCTATTCCTTATGCAGCACACTCATCCCGGGTAATGGATGTGACTGCAGAAATCGATCACAGGGCAGAATAAATCGTTGTTGTTGCGTAGTAAGGCTTCTTCCTATATTTTCGATCCAATTTCCTCCAGGACTGTAGGATTTCTAAATATGCCTAGAAGAGATTGACAAATTCTTATACGCTCCAGAAAAAGTGTCACAATATTAAAGTGTTCTTGTTGTTATGAGTATAAAAGAAGATTAATTGAAGTTAGTTTAATTTTTACAATGTAATCCAAGTCCATTGATTTTGAAGGAGATTTTCAGATTTGCGGAACTCTTATTTACTCTAAAGTCGTGAGCCTCCAAAAAATAATGCAGGTTGAAATATTCATTATTTGAAGTGAAATGCAATGCTCCTTGGTTGTAATTCCGCCTTTTATACGGAGGAAATAACCCCTTCATCGTTCCATATTGAAGTTAATAATTTTACATATTTACTAAGCATTGCTTGCCGTATATTTCTATATATTTCGCTATTTGTTGCAACAAAATAAGCTAAAATTTATATAGGGATACTTATAACGATGACCATCGTGCATCCCCTCCATACCAGCGACATAAACGAGAAGCACTGTATGCATAAATACAAATTAAATTAGGTGGTTTGCCATTTATACCGCAGCGAGTTCTTGAATGTTGTGACGTGACGGTAAGGCGCATTGCAGATGCCCATAAAATTCACATGAAAACGTTAGGTAACGCAAGTTGGAGGATATACGCAGAATATGTGGGATCAGTTTGGGAAATATCTGAGCTCTGAGATGGAAAAGAAATCACTGCAAATAGGATGAGAGAGGCAGATTAGCGCCGCAGCCATCCAAAATCGGCCGCGTTGGGTTTCAATGGAGGAAAGGAGTTAAAAGGCTAACGTCCATTTAATTAGACTAATTAAAAAAACTCTTAACGTACCTGCGAACATTCTCCACCAATTTTGACGCACTTCTATAATAACATTGCTTAGCTTCAGGTTGGTCGCTAAGTTAATTAATGTATATGATTCATCGAGAGTTATTTTTACCGATGCATCCACATATGAAGCGTTTTAATGCCTCTCTATTTTATTTTCTTGGCGAATAAGTAAGAGAACGATATTTTCAGTACAGCAGCACGCTCGCAATAGTGACACAAAAACGCATTCTGTGGAACAATGGCAAGATAAGTGAACTGCACAGGCGCAAGACAAGAGAGGACGGCCTTGGATAGGATTCGGTCTGCCGCCCGGTGTTTGCTACGCCTTCAACCGGAAGCACGTGATGATTTGCCAAGTGTTGGCGGGGATTGCTATGCAAGGGAGGAAGGGGAGGAAGTGGACCCTTTATGACGCACGCGTACTTGTAATAAATAATTAACAATGGATTGAAAGTCAGGATCAACGTGGGAACAGCACTGGATGTCCTGTTTGCCATGTTTCGGAATTAAAGCGATTTATTTCTTGTTCTAAACCAGTGATTGTAATAATACACGTCAGTGCCTATTTACTGACATTCTAGCGCTCGCTCGACAATAATTTAAAATTTTAATCACTGTTTCAGTAATTTTCTACCAAACGATTTATTTTATGAAGAAAAAACTAGCCTAAGCAGCGCCAACTCCTTCAGTAGATTACCGTTTAACGGAGTATCGAATAGCATAAAAGTTATTATATAAATTTACCACTGATAAAAAAATTTTAAGAAAAGAAATTTAAATTTGTACGTGTCTGTAATCATGGAATTTCAAAAAAAATGTCGGTATTGAATATTCCTTGAATTATTTACCAAACAATATGGCATGATACTATCGCCATCAATTTAGCTCCTTGAGGAAGTTCCGCACTTCCTACTATCAAAAGCATTACAAATGAGGAGTAGAAACCGTGCGTAAGCTGAAAATCAGTGACAAAATTTTGAGCATATTAGGGAGGAAGTAACGATAAAACTTAGGCCAGGAGAGAGGAAAGAGAGTAGGGCTAGCATTTTCTGAAGAATCTGTTTAGTCTTACCGCATTCAACGCCTAATATCTGTTCCTTAGAGGAGATGACTCATTCGCTTTTGTAGGTTTACATATGTCGTGAGAACGTAGAGTGCGAGGTAATGGAGATTCTTCCATCAGACACCGAGACGAGAATAAACAAACCTTGAATCGGTAAAAACATGCATTCTGGGCATGTTTGGACAGTGCGTCTATGTTTACGTTACGCCCTCAATGTGTGTGGCAAATGGTAATGGTAATGAACGAGTGACTAAAGTAGTTAATTCACTAGAGAATTATCGAGACCATCATTTGGCGGACAAGAAATCCAGAATAAACACTTTAAAATCAGAAATGGAAAATTGAAGCATTTGTCTTAGGTTTATCCCGTTATGACTATTGCAGATACATAAGACAAGAATTTCATTTTTAGCTTTTGATACTCAAGTGCTTATTCCGGAATTAAATTAGTCGAATGAAGCGTCAACCGATTAATAAAATATTAGAATCCGATTGGATCACGAAAGTCGTTTAAGTATTGCCGAAAATTTACGCACGTTTTCGATGAATCAGAGCTAATAAATAATTGAATCCATAAAATACGAAAAAATGTGTGAAAAGCAAACAGATGCGAGGAGGAAAATACATGGAGAAAAACATTTTCTTCTGACTCATGGTACGCGCGCATAAACAGACTGTAAAAAAATTTCTTGTTCGGACTCGAGGATTATTTTAAATCTCAGAGCCTCAAAAGAAATGATTGGGAACCGGACGATGGCCGCCGGCCGACCATGAATCCCGATCCGACCATTTTATTCGTCGTTCGGATCGTTAGAATTTCGTCACGTTTTTTTCCTGCCTAAAAAAAACTTCTCGGCGGCTTATAGCTAAGCTAACTCCTTGGGCGTTCGTGAGGGTCGGAACACTACTCTCCTTACGTCATTGGGGTTTTTTTTTATTAGACTGTTGGCGCTCGAGCGCTGTTCTGTATCTTTTCGTATGGGCGGACGTCCGAAGCTAGCCGGTCGTAAAGAAAAAAAAAACAATCGCATCTTCCGTTGACGGGCCGGCCGGCGGAGGGCCTTAAGAATACAGTGCCGTGTCCTCGTAATTCGTCTAATAATTCCCTATTTGACTATATTTATCGGTCTTTTATTCCACTACTCTTTCTTTCTGTCTGTCTGCCTCTCTGTCTCCAGAGCAATTGTCCCTTGAAAAACAACTCGAGTCTCATCGGAGCCTAATAGGTTGCCAGCAGAGACAGTTCCATTGCCCGCCTTCCTTTTAGTCGCTAAAGAGCTGTCGCCCGAGGATTTAATCCATTCGATCATTTTTTCCCGCAACGTCTAGGCCATATCCTCATTTCATATAGAACCATAACGCTGTCAGTTTATCTGTTATATTTTTTCGAACAAAGTGCTTTTTTTCTGGGACACCCGCTCCTGACGAGAACGAACTATCCGGCGACGTTCTTTATTGCGAAAGGTTTGCGCTCGGTTAATATTTCTTTTACAAAGCGTTGTCGTCCAAAGCCGCGATTGTTCTGCCCGTTCGGCCGGCCGGTGGCACCACTGTTCTTGTCAGAATCGATCTGATTGGAACGAGCTTTCTATACGACGTCCCTTTGACGCCGCGGAAATGTCCATTTGAGAGTCAAATCGGTTTAGAATGTGTTTGTCGGCGATTTTGGAAAAGACAAAAATAACATTTATAATTCTACTCCACTTGGATCCAATCACGTTGGTAATGTAAGCATTAATTAAAAAAGGTCGGAGACTACGGTGAGATGAATTAATTAAATTAAAACATGAATACTCCTTAACCGTACAAACCTTGTACGGTTAAGGAGTATTTATGTTTTAATTTAATTACTGTAAGCATTGCTTTCGCATTTTGGTCTAAGTGGGTATGACGTCGATTATGAAGAACGGTTTGCCAACGAGATAAAAAACAAACGACTGATTTCACGCGGTAATTAATAAACGGTATATTTTAGTGAAGTTTTCTTCGCTGAATTCTATATTTTTTTATTTCAGACGCATTCAAACTTTAAAGCAAAAAAGTGGAACAAACATTTCCTGGTTTAGCAATATTAAAAAAGTTTTAGATTTTACAGTTTCGTTGCCAGAGCAACTTTACAAACAGCGTTTGCTTACTCGTTTGCATATGGATTTTATTCATCCACAATACAAATGAAGTAGGTAATGAAAATACCATCGCAGGGACGGATGTCGAAAAACGTGTCGTAACCACAGTAATTTAATATATTCCTCCGTTCATTACTGTCGATCGAACATGCATCTATTCTCATAAATAAATTGGTCCTCTGTGCGTCATGAATACTAAACTAGAGGCTTAACCAACGAAAAGTGACATGCATCATGTATCTTCTCGCTGAATCTGCCAGATGGGAGGGAAAGAGCAAGCCCAATCGGAAGGCAAGCATTTAATCGGCCTGGAACGTATAGCGAGTAGAGTAGGATTTGCTTGTCGCAAAAAAGCGACACGACAGCGGAAAGTGCATATGAATTAATTTCCCCTCTTAATTTATAGGACACCTTTTCGGATTAGCATAGTTGCACCTCGTCCCGTATGCGCTTTCGATGAAATTATGATGTTTGCGAGAATTTTTTACAATGATCACATTATTACCCTTTCCATTCTATTCTTTGTCATTTGCATTTGACGACTAATTAGCATTCAAAGCGAAGCCGATAATATGTTGATTTTTAATGGACGAAGTTTGTAAAAAAAACATAAGAGGATACCCATTGTTTTATCTCCCTATGACGCTGTCATTTAGTGACCTGTTGTATACCTATTAATTTAGTATGTTTCCGTATAATTATAGGAATAATCTTGTCTCTCTGGCCGTTCCGTATTCCGAATGAGGAACTAGTCGAATATTAATGATTCCGAGAAAGGCTTTGATTAACAGAAAAGAAACGAGTTTGAAATCGGACTGAGTAACGGGGCAAGAGCGTGGACGCGTTTGCAGTCCGCCCCTTTATTATCTTGGCCGTTTAATCTGAAGGCTAATGGAATATTTGCCCAATCATTACGTCGGTCACTAGAGAACAACTTCATATCCAGAGGGCAATCAGGTGTTTTCTTTGCTAGCATACCAAACACTTTTCTCCTTGCGTACAAGAAGGGGACGCATTTACGCATTGAATATGACGATTCAGCAATGTAGCAGTTTCGTAACCTTTTCATACGGCTGTTGATGATAAGCACGTATTATTCAATTTTTACTTTTTAAGTGCTTATTTATGGAGTTTGTTTTTTTTCAGTCAGAAGACGAGGTCTATGATTCTCAAATGAAATGCGGCACTTGTTTTTAGACGCATTCTCATGCATGATGGTATGCACGAAGCACTTTAATTTCAATTTTAACGAAACTATGAGGTGTTTAACGACCTTTCACTCTCTTCCTAGCCGATTTATCTCGACCATAAAGTGCGCCTCCCGTGTGAGAATGAGGGTATAGAGGGGACGTGGAGATCAAGTTGGGGGGGGAGGACTGGTGAGGGAAGGATGGGATTGCGGTGGATTTAATTTATCGAAGGCTAGACCGCAACAGCCGCGAAACGCTGCGATTTCCTCTACTTTTAAACGCCTCCATTGTTACGGCGGCGGTGGGCGCTCGTGGGGACTACCTTATACGCGAAAAGTAATTAATCGGGCGCGTAGTTGAAACGGCTGGGGGAATTGTTATGCGGTGGCAGAAGGGAGGAGGTGGGTGAGGGCACGTACAGTGGGATGAAGTAGTGAGGGGGCGAGCACGTTGGCACGGAATGACCTCTGCCCCAACTCCCACGCTGTCCTTTCTCCGCCTCCCATCCTAGTTCCTCCTCTCATCAGTCTCGCACTCCCTCCCGCCCCCCCCCCCCCCTCTTTCATCCTAACCCCCCTCCCTCTCATTCCCGTGCACTCTTATCAAAACATTCAAAAGCCTTCCTCTTGTGGTTAAGGTGCGTTTCCGCGTTGGTACGAGACGCCCACACGCTCTGTTTCCCTGGTGAGGATCCATTGTTGTACGGGAATTCCTTTTCCAGCCTACTGTCTCTTTTTTTCCTTCTTTATCTTTGTCTGGCGGCCTTCACTCGTACAGAGGCATGACGTCCAGTTGAATCGCCCCCTCCCCGTTTCGTTCGCGTTGGTCACTGCTCATCGAATGGTCTTCTACGATTCTTCAGTTGATTTATTTTTGTCTCATTGCTGTGAGAGCTAATAAGATCCGTAAAATATTTACCGATTATCTACGTGATGGCCTGTTTGGGTAATATGAAAAGGTGAAAAGTATGTGTAATTAAAAAATTGATAACTTCTGGCACATGAAATATTTCAATAGTTAATCCGACGATGGAGGAGGTGTTTTAATTATATCATAATAGAGGTCGTATCAGAAATATCCTGGTCACCCGCCGCATATTTATGTACCTTGATATTGGGTCCGTTTTGTACACGGGTCTTCACATCACGTGGGAATTGCTGGTGTGTCCTGTATGCGGAGCCGATACTAGGGCGAGGCAAGAGGAACATCTGCCCCGGGCGCAACTAAACAAGGGACGCAAAAAATCCAAATACAGTAAACTCCCAGTTATCCGGAATGCCCGAGGAATTGGGTTTTCCGATTCAGTGAATATTCAGTTTACTTGAGAGTTTTATTGGGTAGTCCTCAACAAAGAATTTGGATATTAAAATAAGGAACAGATGCAGAATTGTACATTCACCTTGAATTGCTAACCTGTAGACAAGGTAGTCTACTCACAATTGTTTTTAAATGATTTCTTGACATTCAAGGAAGTAATGAAATTCAAATATACAAGTATTTAACACGTTTAACTGCAATGTTTTAATATTTACAACTACATTACATCCTATGGAGTTCCTCGCTTACCTATCGCTATTAGCTTATCTTTTGTTCTAATAACAACTGTAGGTAAGGGTTAACATAGTTCCAATCTTTAGGATTTTCTGACAAAAAAATGGTTTCCTAGTCCGAGAAAAGGAAAGAAATTATCCACACCCAACACAATGTATTAGCAGAAATTCTTGAGGCAAATTGATATTAAACAAAAGAAAAGCGAATAGTGACATGCAGTCATGACACCATTACATGCAATGCAATTAGTAACGCCACATTTATCGGCAGCATCTTGCTCAACCGATTTTTTATCACCCGAAACATCTAGACGGCTAATCCCATGCCTAATCTTAAAACACGTGTTGTTAGCTATTCATCTGAAAATGCACACGGCCTACTAATCTCAATTTGTTTATAAAAATCCTTAGCCTTTTCAATCAACATTAGTCCAGAAATAGGCACTCCCTCTGAACGCTTTATAGAAAGCCATTCATAAATAGCAACACCCAATTGCTCAAGTTTCGGCTTACGATGAGTGCGCCGATATTTAATTCCTCTAGTTCTCTCAGAAGACGTAACGAATTTCATTAACTGTCATTTCTGTGCCATAATGTCATTAACTGTGAAAGAACCGACATTGAACTCTTTCATTAAAACATCGCGGTTCACACCTTTCTCTAAACGTTTTATTATATTAAGTTTCTGGGTTAAGGTTAATACAACCCGTTTAATTTTATGACCTTTAGCGCATATTGGAGTTTTAGTAGGCATTTAAAAAGGGTGTGCGAAATATTTTATTACTAACACCGAGTCCAAGAAACATCCACAATTACGTATTGCGACTGCCGAAGACGCCAATTTTAGCGGTGTCGTTCCGAATCAGATGTAAACAAAATATTGCCGAAAGCGCCAATTTTAGCAGTAAAATTCCAAACTAGATGTAATAAAAATAGAGACAGGAGATTTCGGTTGCTTGAGGATTCCGGTTGCATTGGTGCCGGATAACTGGGAGTTTACTGTAGTAGGTAACTATATAAACTAGAAAAAATATTTTCTTGAAGGGGAAGGGGCGCATATTTAGTAGGTTACCCCGGGCGCTAAAATATCTAGATGCGGGGCTGCCTGTATGACCCTGCATTTAATACAATCATTGCCGAGGAAGTTTTGTTTTGCTACGCATGTCGAAAACAATTCCTCTATAATGTTTGTAATCTTAAAGCTTTTTAACGATCCAGTTTTCACCGCAAATCATTGCACTCATTCAAAATTATATTTAAAAATACAGATAGCCTCGCAGCTTCTAATTTAATCTTTTTTCAACTATTTTATGGTTGAATCACATCAAAACCTTCAAACATATATCGAATTCTTTATGAGGAAATGAAAAATGATATTATGTGACAGAAAATAAAATGAGGCATAAATTCGAAATATATGCATGCATATGATTTATCTTAAATTACCAAGCAGTAAAACACTTAAAATTTATATTTAATCATTTCATCTCTAAAATGTCCCATAGAAACCCACTGGGAAATTTTTTGAATGCATAATGCTTATACAGACGTTGCAAAAGCTTTTAACAGATTTGCCCTTTTTTAGATTTCAATTAGGAAATTAACTCAGAAATTCTTAACCACTTTATTCTTTTGTTTGATTTTACTCACTTCAGGTGCTTTTCCTTTCTTTCGAAGAAACAATAAACAATCCTTTGGTAGCTGGGACAAGATATTCCGCAGAACCGCAGCTTCTCACATTAAAGCCATTACTTTTTGAGAAGCTTTCCTTTGCTGTCCTTATATGAACTGAAAAGGAACTCCACTCAGTAGTCCATCGCTTTGTCTTTGTTTTTAAGAATTATTTAGTTTTATGTAATAATGAAATTTTCTGTAAAGTCACCAAAGTGTCTGAGAGCGTCGACGAGCTGTCTCTTTCAATTTTGTAGCCCGAGTGATTAATCGTATATTTTCCCTCTCATTTTCCTCCGCCGTCGTAAATGATTCCTACGCAACAAAAATCCTAAAATGTTTAAAAGGTTTTAGAGACGTGACATATTGTAACTGTCGGGCTTTATGCAAATTTCAAAGAAAGCCCAATTAAAATTATATTTCAAAACTGTGCATTGCCGACCTTAAATTATAAGTGAACTAAACTAAAACAGTCATTGCAGGTTCAACTTACAATGACTCATTCGATCTTAGAAGTGTATTTACATAGTTAAACGTGTCAAATTTGGAATCATCTCCAGTATTTTTTCAATCCACACCCGAGTATCTTCCCATGCTGTTACGCGGCTATATTGGAAAACCTGTGCAAGGCGAATCTCTCTCTCTCTCTCCATATCCTCTGCTATGGGAACTCGCGTCTCCCCCTCCCCTGTCATCCGGGCCATATAACGTAAACAGGATGCCACAGAGGAGAGACTCCTTGGGCGAGGCAAATAAACCGACCTCTGTGATTCGTGATGGGGCGTGCGTTAAGGGCCTAACCCTTCTTGCTCACTTCCTTTCCCTCGCTTCACTACGCTCTCTCTCTTAAGTGTCGAGAAGCACGTGTTTCGAACGAGAGAATAGGAGAGGGAGAGAGGGAGGATGAGTGAAGCAGAGAGAAGATCACGGTGATCAAGAAAAGATAGTATGGATGTTGGTTCATATGGGTACCGCGGCGTCTCATTTTCCCTTCCTGCATCGTGGCTACTTTTACCTATTTCTTTTAGATTTTCTTTCCCTTTTACGTGTCGAGGATGAAGTGCGGTACTCGAAAGAGGGAGCAGAGAAAAGGGTGAAGGAGAGGGGGAAAGAAAGGGCTGAAGTCGCTTTTTCATTCCCCGGCAGATGAAGTGTAGGGCACTCGAGATCAAAAATAGGCTGGTGGTTTTGAATGGCCGCATGGTTTGCCGCAAAGAGAAGGGGCGGTCGAATTTATGGCGGACTGTTGGGAATTTTGGGCCACGGAGTGAAGCTGTTTTGTTTCTATTTATGGATATTTTTATTTTCTCTCCCTCTCATGTAGCGTATGCGTACGCCTTGAGAAAGTCAACCTGTGTAATTACTTTTACTTTCTGGAATCTTTTCTTATTTGTATTATATTTCTTAAATGATCGGTTTAAGTTAAATGGTAGAGCTAGAATCGCGTGTAAAAATAAACTATTGATGAACAAGAATTAACTAAAAACCAAAGTAATTGTCGTCGAAAATCTAAATTTTGATTGTGACAGGTTTTTCATTTGCTATTTATTAGTTCTGTAAGCGTTGAAAAGAATTTAAATCACAATGAAACTTTGATGTGGCACCTGGTTTTCATATATTGTATGTGCAAGTTCTATATATACTTTGTATTAATTCTTGGACAATAATTCTGTTAAAAAATATATGCTGAGTATTTAACAGTGGATTTTTGTATTTCACAAATCGCGCAGAAGTATTTTTTGCGTGCAATAATTTTATATGCAAAGGATAAATTAATATTAAAACGTATAATAGTTTAAGTTTTGCAGTTGCTCCCTAAGCTAAGAGTAGTTTCTCAAGTGATTGAGTCTTTATAATGTGTTGTTATATGTCATATTTAAGAATGTAACGTTAGTAGTTAGTAGGGGCACTTGGGTCCAGTCCCCCTCCCCCTTTCCTCCCCATCCCCCCTCGAGGTCATTGACCTTTTAGTGAAAGTCCCATCTACGTAGATGGTGGTATTGTATTCCCCCTTCCACTTCTGCCCTCCCCCACCTCCAGGTGACAATGGTGAGGTGCCCCCTCGCTGTTTCCCCCACCCCTTCACTTTTCTTAGGGGCAGTTGGGTCCACATTCCCTCCCCCTTTTCCCCCCCCATCCCCCTCGAGGTCAATGACCTTTTAGTGAGAGTCCCATCTACGTAGATGGTGGTATTGTATTCCCCCTTCCACTTCTGCCCTCCCCCACCTCCAGGTGACAATGGTGAGGTGCCCCCTCGCTGTTTCCCCCACCCCTTCACTTTTCTTGGGGCAGTATGGTCCAGTCTCCCTCCCCCTCGAGGTCCATGACGTACGTGTTAAAGTCCTTTGTACGTAGACGAGGTATGGGAATTCCCCCTTCCACTTCTTCCCTCCCCCACCCCTTCTCCTTTCTAGGTGCACTGTGGTCCACTCTCCCTTTTCCCCCACCCCTTCCCCCCTCCCCCACCTCCTCGTTAGTTTGAGGTGCAGTGGTCCACTCCCCCACCTCCTGGACGACAGGTGTTCCCCCACCCTTCCCAATATTTTGGGGGCACTCTGCTCCAGTATGGGAAGTCTGCATTTCCTCATTAGGCAGTTGTGGAAATAAGCGTAAATTAGATATTTCGCCAAGTTTTCTCTTTCTTAACAAAAACGTTAGAGCAGGTCAGTTGAGTCCTTTCCTTACAATTCGCCAGGGCATTTTCCCTCGGGTTTTTCCCCTTTCTTTACAAAACTTACAAATCGCCAGAAGAGGGCATATGATGAAATTCCCCCTTCCACTACTCTTCTACGTCACGCGTCTTTTCGGTGAGACTTTCCCTCCGTAAGAAAACATCCCTCCTTCGAATTCATATTCTCCTTCTGTAAAACAAAGTCGTCTCGTATGCAGCGGCGTTGCCGAACTGTTGCGTTTAGGCCGTTGTTGCCAGATTTTTTTGCTGCGCGATCGCGAGCAGTTTATAATTAATGATATTTTCCAAGTACCGAAAGAAAATCGGATGGTTTCAACGTTTGAAGCGTGAAATAAATTTAAACGTTAATGCGGAGAGCAAATAGAAGTTACATTCGAAAATACTATGCAAGAAGGAATATTCTTTCTACTGGAACGTACGTAGGAATAAATCGACGTCGTATACTACCGAAATGTTTATTTATGAACGAGATTCTCGTCGAAATACTTTTCAGGCTAATGAAATAGGAAGTAGTATTTTTTCTCTTGGAATAGGGATAAAATGACAAGAGGAAGATTTTCAATAAACATAATTTATTTGACATTCAGAAACATACATGATCGTTATATTATTTTTTTTCTTTGACATCGGCAGGAAATAAAGTCTCCTCCAGAAATAATTTCCCGCAAGGCGTCTTCATCGCGGAGTTTAATTCTTCCACTGCTGCCGGCACGTTTAAATGAAGAGGTGGGTTTCCGATCTCCGTCACGTCGAGCGAAACTTTGTAGAGACATTCCGTCAACACGTGCTTAGATTCAGCTTCGTCCGTCTTGTTTAATTCCCGATCGACGATCAGCAAATAGGAGGAGACCATCTTCTCGATGTACGAGCGCCAAAGTTCCCTCTCTTCCAATCTTTTCTCGATGACGCCGCCGAGATTGAGGAGTCCCGCCCAGGAGGTCTTCGCGAGGTACACGCAGCACGGCGCCTCGTTTTCTGCAGACCCTTCTATCATAATCGATTTGGTTCCGAACACGGTTTTAAATTTTGCCGTAAAGTTATCTCCGAGAGGGATGGGTTGAGAGACACAATCGTTGTAAAAATAATCGTTTATGACGCCCTCCATGTTTATTAACTCGCACCACTTGTTTCTATCGAGCGTCACGCCGTTACCTCCCACTTTATCTAATTTTATGAAAGGATTGCAATTGTTTTTAAGATCGAGTCCAATGGTAACTCGCTTCGAATCACTTTGGTTCAGCTTATAGCTGCACTCGAGAACGCCGAGTTCGATCGGTCGCCAGTTTTCCTTTAATTTGTCCGGAATCGGCGATGGTGGTGGCGGCTGCTCGGCGTAGGTAGATGGATAATAGTTGGGGCGAGCGTATTTTCCGCTACGTGGTGGTACGGGGGAGTAGGGCCCTAGGCGAGGGTCCCGGCTGCCCTTGCTCCTGTACGCCCCTCTGTGCCCTCGCGAAGAAACTCCACACGATGTCATCGTGGCAGGTATACTAACTCCGCCCAAGCGAGCGCAGGTGTTAAGTACTGTCCCCTGGGGGAGCCAGGGGTGGGGGGTGGGGAGGGGGTAAGCCTGTCGGAACTTGCCCGCCGAAAGACTTCACCGCGATACGGAAGATCAAGGGAGTCAGGGGTGGGGGGTAGGCATGTCGGAACTTTCTCGTCGAAAGACTTCATCGCGACGCGGAATAATGATGTTTTGCGCAGCAAATCTGCACGCGGTTAGCAATATTCATCTTTTCGCAAACTACTCCGCACGAATGAAAGAAATGTTCATACATTTCGGTAATATTGGTATCGTTTTTTTCTTTTTTATTCTGGTCGAAACGAGTTAAGAAATTTGCCATGGTAAATCCTTTACATCGAAAAAGTAGAAATACCGCCGAATAATTTCCGCAAGTAGTCGATGTCAATCCCTGAAGCTCTTTGTTGCTATGTCGCCAACGGCGGCAGCGATTAAGAAAATCGATGTGTTCTTTGACAAACGGGGATAGACCGTAACTATCAAAATACTCTCCGCATCCGTTTTCGTCGATAAATATTGCCACCCAATGCGAGCCAGGTTTCCTCGCAGGATCCACGTTAACGACGAAAGCTGACGGATAATCGAAACTTTTCGGGAGTTTATCTGCGGGATAAACCCCGCGGAAATAAGGGCGAGTATGCGGATTTCTCTGTAGAGCGCGAGTTAATTGAATTGAATCCATGTCCGGTTGGAAAAGGAATAAGACAGAAATATATTTTCCAGCATATTTATTGTGAAACGAGAATGAAATACAATTATACAGAAATATTACAATTGTTTTTAAAATGCGATAGAATAATCATAAAACATATTATTTGCTTGATTGCAAAAAAAATTTTCATTTTACGCAAAAGAAACATGTCAAAATAATAAAAACACTTTAAATTCACATACAAGAAGAAACATGAAAATAACACTATTCACACGATAAACACATTTCGCACACTGACATTCTAATCGAGTTCGGTGTCACACCTATAGTCCACCCTTCTTATCCACGGAGACATTTGGGGGTGAATGTTTCTCGATCTTACGAGCGGACAGTACGGATTCCACCGATAATGTTCCTTTTCGGGCACGTCCCAGGATGCCCATTTGCCGATGGCGACACCGCAAACGCTGCATACCACTACGTCGGAGACACCCGAATAAAAAAATCCGGCACGGACAAGGTCCTCGGGCTTAGCCCCGGATGTGGCGGGGAAACGCTGGAACGAACTGGAATGAAACTCTTTCGACGATAACTTCTGATCGCCGTTTTCCTGGTACCATATGGCCAGATTAACGGAGTTCTTGAAGGCACACTCGAACGTCTCCACAAGGTGGTTAGTATTGCCGCAAACGTCCGTCGAAGAATTCTTCAGCTTCCGCAGGGATGGACAACCGAAAATGGAAAGATCTAAAACTTCTCGACATTGCAATATTTTGCCGAGGAACTTACATTTCTCTGGCCCCTTGCTGAATACGTGGCGGAAATCTCTTGTGTGAATCAAAAGAATTAACTTCAATTCTTCGTATTCCGTGTTTCCCGAGTCCCACGAGATTCCGTGGAAGTGTTCCGTGAGCCAGGTGTTCTGTTTTAAGTCGCTCTGACTTAGCCGACTCTGCGGGAATGGCGGTTTGAAGGTCCACGTCCTGACCACTGATGTCTCCACGGCGCAAATGGACAACTCTTTCACTAAGAGTTCGCCGTCGCTTCTAAAGCATTGTATGTCTATGGTGCAGGACATGGCGCAGGGGCAGATGACACGGAGAGGGAGAGAGAAGTGACTGCGACACGGAAAGCGAGAGAAGAGTGGCGAAGACGACCAGCGCCGTACCTTATAAACCCCTCTGTTCTCACCCCCGTCTCCTCTGCTCTCACCCCCATCTCCTCTGCTCTCACCCCCATCTCCTCTGCTCTCGCCCCCACCTACAGCAGGATTTAACTTGCACCTCAGCTGCTATAGTCAACTCCGACATTGCGATGTCTATCTATTTCTAGAATATTGTTAAATTCTGCATATACGAGACAATTGACAGTTTCAACGAGTGATTTTTTAAATCTCACTTCCAATCTCAAACTCCCGTGTCTTTGAAGACTCCAATGGCATGAATTAGCCTCTAGATCGGGAGTTAAATCAAACGCAGTGAGAAAGAACCCTTGATGGTAATCCTCCCTGGGAATACCGTTTCCGTCGTCTTGAAAATGAATCCCCGTCCCCGAAAAGAGAGTATGATACGCTTGTAAATAGAGACCAGATCCGGAGAAATCGGGTTGAAGGGGTTTTGATGGAATTTGTTGTCCGTCCACATAGAGCGATAGGAAAGTTAAATCGAAATTCTGGAAATTGAAGGGATTTTTCGTTATATCGCCGTTAAAGGCGGAATTCGTAACGAACCCAACTATTACACGTTTAGGGAGTTGGCCTAAGAAAATATTATCGATCGTTTTACTTTGCACGTCTTTGGAAATCGTTACAGATTTTATGTCGACGCGCGTAAGAGGATATTTAGCAGTTGCCTTTTCTAAAGCGCGACTATGCGCAATGAGAACGGAAGGACTTATCCTCGCTTTGCGGATTAAGAGTGCAGCATCTATTATTTTTATCTTAACATCTTCCGTTTCTAACGAAGACATCAAATTGAACCCGCTCTTTGATCTCACGAGTTTAAGACGCATCTCTACGCCGTTGAGTAAGAATTTCCCTTGATTAAACAAGTCGCAATGCAAATGCCCCATAAGTTCCACCTGCTTTCCGTCGTCAGTGTAACGCCTTCGCTTCGCGGCATCCGCGTTATCGGCGCAATTGTCCATTTATATATTTTTATCGGAATAAAGTGGTAATTTTTCTAGGTCTAACAATAGGCTTCCTAGGCAACAGGCTTAATGCTTTCATATGGGTAAGCCTTTAATGGGAATCAGAGGCTTAATTTTAATGCCACTAATGTTAAACAACAACTAATGAGGGAAATCCGATACTGATATAATCCCTAGAGACATGAAATTTGTCACGAATACAGGAATTCTGTTGCAACCGAAGATAAAATTTAAAAAAAATAGGAAAAATTCAAATTTTACGTGCGGTTTTGCCGCATTTCTGCCCAATACGAGTGTGAAAATAATAATAAGGCACTTCTTAATGAGATACAAACTAGAAATTTGGCAGAATTATGGGTTTTTTTTTTGTTACAATAGTTGGAAAAATATCTGATATAGTAAAAATTCAAAATCTTAGGGGCTGTTTTTCCCCATATGATAATTAAAATTATGTGGCACTTCTGAATGAGCTATAGAGTTGAAATTTGGCACGCTTACTTGAATTTGGACACATTCGATTGGAAAAATTCGAAATTGTAAAAATGCTGAAATTTAAAAATGCTTGCAGAATGCAAGCACTGTCTACTAAGTTGATAGGTGCTCCAAAAATAGTCCGCGCATATATAAATATATATATAATATGTCATAAGACCCCCTTTCTGTTCATTATCATTATGGATCTCCGTATGAAACATCCGTGCGGAGTTCTTGTTTCGGGACCCAGTTCTTGCGGAAAAACCTTTTTCGTTGCCCGCCTTATAAAACACGGGGAATTCATATTCGACGTAAAATTTAAGAATATAACGTGGTGCTATTCAGAATGGCAATCATTTTATGATTCCGTTAAACCCTACGGAGTTGATTTCCACGAAGGCCTTCCCGATGTAAGTGATTTTCCAAGTCAAAATACGCCAAGTCTAATCATCATAGACGATTTGATGGCAGAGGCTGACAAACGAGTCGTCGAATTATTCACTCGCGGATCTCATCATCGGAACATCACTGTCGTACATATAACGCAAAATCTTTTCCATCAGGGTAAAGGAGCACGTGATGTTTCGTTAAATACGCACTACATAGTATATTTCAAAAACCCGCGAGATAGAACACAGATTACTCATCTCGCGAGGCAGGTTCATCCCCAAAACCCGAGATTTATTCAAGAAGCTTATAACGACGCGACATCCAAACCGCATGGATATTTGTTTTTCGATTTGAAGCAATCCACTCCCGACATCTATCGTTATCGTACGAATATTTTTCCCGACGACGAGGAGAACTATTTCTACGTCCCGAAAAAGTAGAATATAAATAGAGAGCTTCATATTAAACGCATTCATTCGTCGCGATGTCTAGAGGAGTAGCAAAACACGCTGATGCGCTTCGGTTTATCGCTCGGTGTAAGCCGTCACTTAGGAAATCCATCTTAGAGGCATCAGACACCGGTTTGATTCGCATCATTTGTGAAATCGCGGATAATACTTTGAAGGGCAGTGTTAAACTTACCCCCGTGCAGAAGAAGCGTTTATCTCGTCATAAGAAAATATTACGCGAGCTTGCTAAAAGAAGCGGCTGTTGGAAAAAGAAAAAGAAGATTATAGTACAGTCCGGTGGGTTTATCTTACCGTTGATAGTTCCGCTTATCACAGGTGTTCTCTCAAATCTTTTACGATAATGGAACAGGCAAGGAAGATGGTCCTCGTTCCCCAAGAAACAATACAGCGAATGACGAACCCCTCAGCGCCCATGACAAATACGAATAAAATCCTTTCCGATTTAGACCGAGAGATGGAAGGAATTCTTCGTCTCTCGAGTTTGTCAGATTCGAAAAAGTGGAATCTCTACAGACAATGTTTGCAACGTTTTCTTTATTTCGCCGGCGAGGAGAGGAAACCGGTTAGTCTTACACTGTCGGATGATGTGAAAAATAATGAAAATCAGGAATCGGATGAAAGCAAACATTCAGATAATTTGAGTTACGTTCGTTCGGAAATACTAGCAGCCGTTCCGAAAACATTAAGGAAAAAGGCAGAGTTATTAACCGATCGTCTTGCGACATCCAAAAAGATAACGTGGAGAGAGGACGGGACCGCGATCATAAAAGGAGTCGCGATACCCGGTTCCAACATTACGGATCTAATCGGAGGCGTCATGAGAAAACGTAAAAACTTCTCTCCGCAAGGAATGGATGAATTCTTATCGGTTCTTGCCGAAATTAACGTCCCTCAGGAATTTATTGGCAACTTAGACCACTTTAAACTCATTAAGCGACGTTCATCGTTGGAGAGTAGACCTGCACTCGCGGGTCGTACCTCCCCGTTAACTCCATCGAGGTCTGCAGCAAGTCCGAGAACCGAAGCAAGAGGAAACGTTGCTAGGTGGTCTCCGTATCGCTTCCGCAAATGAAGAAAGAAATCAGCGCTCGCTTGTCGAAAATCTATTACGATCCGGCCCACCCCGCATCTTTTTCCGGGGTCGAAAATTTATGGACAGCCGTAAGGTCGTCCATTTCAAAGAAACAAGTCCGTCAATGGCTTGAATCTCAAGATGCGTACACTCTCCATAAACCGTTGCGTCGAAAATTTCCTCGCAATAGATATGTCGTAGAAAACATAGATGATTTGTGGCAGGCGGATTTGAACGATATGAGGGATATGAAAAGTGAAAATGACGGTTTCAATTACATACTCACCGTAATCGATGTCTTCAGTAAATACGCATGGGCGATACCCTTGCGCGCAAAGACAGGATCTAACGTCGTTGAAGCATTTTCAACAATTTTTAAACAGTCGAAAAGAAAACCGATAAAATTGCAGACGGACAAAGGAACGGAATTCATAAATTCAACATTCCAGAATTTTCTTAAAAAACACTCCGTCGGCTATTACCACACTAATAATCCAGACACGAAAGCATCTGTGGTCGAAAGATTAAACAGAACTTTGAAAACGAGAGCCTGGCGTTATTTCACGAAATATTCCACGAATAGGTACGTTGATATATTACAGGATATTGTAAGTTCGTATAATAACACGAGACACTCTTCCATAAAAATGGCTCCTTCTTCCGTTAACGAGTCAAACGTTTACGCTGTTTGGAAAAATCTCTATCGAACGAACGCAACAAGATCAAATAAAAAAGCAAAATTTAACGTCGGAGACCACGTGCGTATAAGCAAAGAAAGGATCAGGTTTCGAAAGGGATACAATTCCAATTGGAGCGAGGAAATATTTAAAATAGAAAAAATTATTTTTCGGAAACCTGTCGTATACGTATTGCGAGATTTGACCAACGAAACCATCGAAGGAACTTTTTACGAGCAAGAACTTCAAAAAGTTAAATTTTCCAAGTCAGTCGCTTTTAAAATAGATAAAATAATTAAAACACGAGGAAAAGGCATCAGAAAGGAGGTGTTAGTGCAGTGGAGAGGATATCCCTCAAAATTTAATTCTTGGATTCGCGAGTCCTCTATCAAGAAACCGTGATGGATGATTTTTATCTAACTCTTCCGAGCAATAGTTCGATGTCAAACTACGGTAAAAACGTGACGACAAAATTTACGACATTGCTTCCTAAAATCATATCATTGGATGGTGCTTGGGAAATGGGACTTGTGGAAATACATTTTCCTATGACCCTATGTAACGTGTACGGTGACGGGCGCTCAATTACCACATCATTTTCTGGCGCGCAGGAACACTATGGAACCGTTCCGACTGCGAATTACAAGAGCGTCGGAGAACTCTTACAGGCAGTCAATACTGAATTATCCAAGATTCCTTCCAAAGATAAAGTGGTATTTTCGGTCGATTCTAATCAACGAGTCTCTGTGTATGCAAAGCCAGATACCTCCCTCGTCGTATCCGAGATTTTGGCCTTACAGCTAGGTTTCGAGCCGGGAAAGGACCTGGTAACGCAACGTAAAGCTATCAATAGGGCGGATCTATCGCTCGGATATCCCTCTCAAATATATGTATACTGCGACGTCATCGAACCTCACATAATAGGCGACACCGTTTCTCCACTCTTGAGGATTGTTAGTACCATGGCCGATAAAAATAAATTCGGACAAGATGTAAGCCACGTTTTTACACGACCTTTCTACTTTCCCGTTTTAAAAAGAGAATTTGAAACCGTGGAAATAGATTTAAGAGAGCACTCGGGTATTCTTACCCCATTCATTTACGGTACGTCGGTAATAACAGTTCATTTTCGCAGGCAGCGAAAGGATGGCAGTCGCTAAGAGAGATTCGGATCCATACACGAGATATTATCTCGATCAAGTCGGTTCGGGAGTGGGAAGTGTGTATCGCGGGGCGAGTTTCCAAAAAGGAAATGGTATTGGTAGTTTTCTAGGTGGTCTCTTTCGCTCGGTTTTTCCACTTCTCAAAAGCGGAGCTCGTGCGGTCGGACAGGAGGCGCTAAGGACGGGGGTAAGCGTTTTGGGGGATATGTCATCTGGCCAGGAACCGCTTAAAAGAGTATTGAGGAAAAGGGTTGCAGAGGCCGGCGATAATCTTCGAAGACGGGCGGAAAATAAAATACAGAGGATGACGGGAGCGGGATATTCCCTCGGGAAACCTAAACGTAAGCTTCAGTCTACGACTAGCAGCCGTAAGAAGCGGTCACCTGTGTCGTCTAAAGTAGCGCGAAAAAAGAAAGTCACTACCCGCAGACGTAAGCTAACCTCCGCGAAAGATATATTCAATTAAAATGTCTTTTTTGCATCATCAATCGTGCGAATCCACGAAGACGGAATTGGATTTATTTTCACTACCGCCCACGCAGACGAGTATAGAAAATGGGCAGTGGATACACTATAAACCAATTTCCTCTCTCAATGACGACGCACCCTTAGAATTTGTCATCCCCGGTCACGGAGATGAATACGTCGATCTCTCTCACACTCTCATCAGCATTACCGTGAGTATTGTTCGCGGAAGAAGTTTGCCTGCAGGAACGGACGTGTTGATCGGGCCAGTTAATCTGTGGCTCCATTCGTTATTTAGTCAGGTGGACATATTTCTCAATCAAAAACTCGTCACGCCTCCGAGTCACACATATCCGTATAAAGCATTCATTGAAACACTACTCACCTACGGTCCCGCGGCAAAGAAATCTCACCTAACGACAGCATTATGGTATGATGACACGCCGGGGAAAATGGACAATTGCGCCGATAACGCGGGTGCCGCGAAGCGAAGGCGTTACACTGACGACGGAAAGCAGGTGGAACTTATGGGGCATTTGCATTGCGACTTGTTTAATCAAGGGAAATTCTTACTCAACGGCGTAGAGATGCGTCTTAAACTCGTGAGATCAAAGAGCGGGTTCAATTTGATGTCTTCGTTAGAAACGGAAGATGTTAAGATAAAAATAATAGATGCTGCACTCTTAATCCGCAAAGCGAGGATAAGTCCTTCCGTTCTCATTGCGCATAGTCGCGCTTTAGAAAAGGCAACTGCTAAATATCCTCTTACGCGCGTCGACATAAAATCTGTAACGATTTCCAAAGACGTGCAAAGTAAAACGATCGATAATATTTTCTTAGGCCAACTCCCTAAACGTGTAATAGTTGGGTTCGTTACGAATTCCGCCTTTAACGGCGATATAACGAAAAATCCCTTCAATTTCCAGAATTTCGATTTAACTTTCCTATCGCTCTATGTGGACGGACAACAAATTCCATCAAAACCCCTTCAACCCGATTTCTCCGGATCTGGTCTCTATTTACAAGCGTATCATACTCTCTTTTCGGGGACGGGGATTCATTTTCAAGACGACGGAAACGGTATTCCCAGGGAGGATTACCATCAAGGGTTCTTTCTCACTGCGTTTGATTTAACTCCCGATCTAGAGGCTAATTCATGCCATTGGAGTCTTCAAAGACACGGGAGTTTGAGATTGGAAGTGAGATTTAAAAAATCACTCGTTGAAACTGTCAATTGTCTCGTATATGCAGAATTTAACAATATTCTAGAAATAGATAGACATCGCAATGTCGGAGTTGACTATAGCAGCTGAGGTGCAAGTTAAATCCTGCTGTAGGTGGGGGCGAGAGCAGAGGAGATGGGGGTGAGAGCAGAGGAGACGGGGGTGAGAACAGAGGGGTTTATAAGGTACGGCGCTGGTCGTCTTCGCCACTCTTCTCTCGCTTTCCGTGTCGCAGTCACTTCTCTCTCCCTCTCCGTGTCATCTGCCCCTGCGCCATGTCCTGCACCATAGACATACAATGCTTTAGAAGCGACGGCGAACTCTTAGTGAAAGAGTTGTCCATTTGCGCCGTGGAGACATCAGTGGTCAGGACGTGGACCTTCAAACCGCCATTCCCGCAGAGTCGGCTAAGTCAGAGCGACTTAAAACAGAACACCTGGCTCACGGAACACTTCCACGGAATCTCGTGGGACTCGGGAAACACGGAATACGAAGAATTGAAGTTAATTCTTTTGATTCACACAAGAGATTTCCGCCACGTATTCAGCAAGGGGCCAGAGAAATGTAAGTTCCTCGGCAAAATATTGCAATGTCGAGAAGTTTTAGATCTTTCCATTTTCGGTTGTCCATCCCTGCGGAAGCTGAAGAATTCTTCGACGGACGTTTGCGGCAATACTAACCACCTTGTGGAGACGTTCGAGTGTGCCTTCAAGAACTCCGTTAATCTGGCCATATGGTACCAGGAAAACGGCGATCAGAAGTTATCGTCGAAAGAGTTTCATTCCAGTTCGTTCCAGCGTTTCCCCGCCACATCCGGGGCTAAGCCCGAGGACCTTGTCCGTGCCGGATTTTTTTATTCGGGTGTCTCCGACGTAGTGGTATGCAGCGTTTGCGGTGTCGCCATCGGCAAATGGGCATCCTGGGACGTGCCCGAAAAGGAACATTATCGGTGGAATCCGTACTGTCCGCTCGTAAGATCGAGAAACATTCACCCCCAAATGTCTCCGTGGATAAGAAGGGTGGACTATAGGTGTGACACCGAACTCGATTAGAATGTCAGTGTGCGAAATGTGTTTATCGTGTGAATAGTGTTATTTTCATGTTTCTTCTTGTATGTGAATTTAAAGTGTTTTTATTATTTTGACATGTTTCTTTTGCGTAAAATGAAAATTTTTTTTGCAATCAAGCAAATAATATGTTTTATGATTATTCTATCGCATTTTAAAAACAATTGTAATATTTCTGTATAATTGTATTTCATTCTCGTTTCACAATAAATATGCTGGAAAATATATTTCTGTCTTATTCCTTTTCCAACCGGACATGGATTCAATTCAATTAACTCGCGCTCTACAGAGAAATCCGCATACTCGCCCTTATTTCCGCGGGGTTTATCCCGCAGATAAACTCCCGAAAAGTTTCGATTATCCGTCAGCTTTCGTCGTTAACGTGGATCCTGCGAGGAAACCTGGCTCGCATTGGGTGGCAATATTTATCGACGAAAACGGATGCGGAGAGTATTTTGATAGTTACGGTCTATCCCCGTTTGTCAAAGAACACATCGATTTTCTTAATCGCTGCCGCCGTTGGCGACATAGCAACAAAGAGCTTCAGGGATTGACATCGACTACTTGCGGAAATTATTCGGCGGTATTTCTACTTTTTCGATGTAAAGGATTTACCATGGCAAATTTCTTAACTCGTTTCGACCAGAATAAAAAAGAAAAAAACGATACCAATATTACCGAAATGTATGAACATTTCTTTCATTCGTGCGGAGTAGTTTGCGAAAAGATGAATATTGCTAACCGCGTGCAGATTTGCTGCGCAAAACATCATTATTCCGCGTCGCGATGAAGTCTTTCGACGAGAAAGTTCCGACATGCCTACCCCCCACCCCTGACTCCCTTGATCTTCCGTATCGCGGTGAAGTCTTTCGGCGGGCAAGTTCCGACAGGCTTACCCCCTCCCCACCCCCCACCCCTGGCTCCCCCAGGGGACAGTACTTAACACCTGCGCTCGCTTGGGCGGAGTTAGTATACCTGCCACGATGACATCGTGTGGAGTTTCTTCGCGAGGGCACAGAGGGGCGTACAGGAGCAAGGGCAGCCGGGACCCTCGCCTAGGGCCCTACTCCCCCGTACCACCACGTAGCGGAAAATACGCTCGCCCCAACTATTATCCATCTACCTACGCCGAGCAGCCGCCACCACCATCGCCGATTCCGGACAAATTAAAGGAAAACTGGCGACCGATCGAACTCGGCGTTCTCGAGTGCAGCTATAAGCTGAACCAAAGTGATTCGAAGCGAGTTACCATTGGACTCGATCTTAAAAACAATTGCAATCCTTTCATAAAATTAGATAAAGTGGGAGGTAACGGCGTGACGCTCGATAGAAACAAGTGGTGCGAGTTAATAAACATGGAGGGCGTCATAAACGATTATTTTTACAACGATTGTGTCTCTCAACCCATCCCTCTCGGAGATAACTTTACGGCAAAATTTAAAACCGTGTTCGGAACCAAATCGATTATGATAGAAGGGTCTGCAGAAAACGAGGCGCCGTGCTGCGTGTACCTCGCGAAGACCTCCTGGGCGGGACTCCTCAATCTCGGCGGCGTCATCGAGAAAAGATTGGAAGAGAGGGAACTTTGGCGCTCGTACATCGAGAAGATGGTCTCCTCCTATTTGCTGATCGTCGATCGGGAATTAAACAAGACGGACGAAGCTGAATCTAAGCACGTGTTGACGGAATGTCTCTACAAAGTTTCGCTCGACGTGACGGAGATCGGAAACCCACCTCTTCATTTAAACGTGCCGGCAGCAGTGGAAGAATTAAACTCCGCGATGAAGACGCCTTGCGGGAAATTATTTCTGGAGGAGACTTTATTTCCTGCCGATGTCAAAGAAAAAAAATAATATAACGATCATGTATGTTTCTGAATGTCAAATAAATTATGTTTATTGAAAATCTTCCTCTTGTCATTTTATCCCTATTCCAAGAGAAAAAATACTACTTCCTATTTCATTAGCCTGAAAAGTATTTCGACGAGAATCTCGTTCATAAATAAACATTTCGGTAGTATACGACGTCGATTTATTCCTACGTACGTTCCAGTAGAAAGAATATTCCTTCTTGCATAGTATTTTCGAATGTAACTTCTATTTGCTCTCCGCATTAACGTTTAAATTTATTTCACGCTTCAAACGTTGAAACCATCCGATTTTCTTTCGGTACTTGGAAAATATCATTAATTATAAACTGCTCGCGATCGCGCAGCAAAAAAAATCTGGCAACAACGGCCTAAACGCAACAGTTCGGCAACGCCGCTGCATACGAGACGACTTTGTTTTACAGAAGGAGAATATGAATTCGAAGGAGGGATGTTTTCTTACGGAGGGAAAGTCTCACCGAAAAGACGCGTGACGTAGAAGAGTAGTGGAAGGGGGAATTTCATCATATGCCCTCTTCTGGCGATTTGTAAGGAGTTTTGTAAAGAAAGGGGAAAAACCCGAGGGAAAATGCCCTGGCGAATTGTAAGGAAAGGACTCAACTGACCTGCTCTAACGTTTTGTTAAGAAAGAGAAAACTTGGCGAAATATCTAATTTACGCTTATTTCCACAACTGCCTAATGAGGAAATGCAGACTTCCCATACTGGAGCAGAGTGCCCCCAAAATATTGGGAAGGGTGGGGGAACACCTGTCGTCCAGGAGGTGGGGGAGTGGACCACTGCACCTCAAACTAACGAGGAGGTGGGGGAGGGGGGGAAGGGGTGGGGGAAAAGGGAGAGTGGACCACAGTGCACCTAGAAAGGAGAAGGGGTGGGGGAGGGAAGAAGTGGAAGGGGGAATTCCCATACCTCGTCTACGTACAAAGGACTTTAACACGTACGTCATGGACCTCGAGGGGGAGGGAGACTGGACCATACTGCCCCAAGAAAAGTGAAGGGGTGGGGGAAACAGCGAGGGGGCACCTCACCATTGTCACCTGGAGGTGGGGGAGGGCAGAAGTGGAAGGGGGAATACAATACCACCATCTACGTAGATGGGACTCTCACTAAAAGGTCATTGACCTCGAGGGGGATGGGGGGGAAAAGGGGGAGGGAATGTGGACCCAACTGCCCCTAGAAAAGTAAAGGGGTGGGGGAAACAGCGAGGGGGCACCTCACCATTGTCACCTGGAGGTGGGGGAGGGCAGAAGTGGAAGGGGGAATACAATACCACCATCTACGTAGATGGGACTTTCACTAAAAGGTCAATGACCTCGAGGGGGGATGGGGAGGAAAGGGGGAGGGGGACTGGACCCAAGTGCCCCTACTAACTACTAACGTTAATTCGCCGGAAAGCACAATAGCCGAAACAGAGTTTGCTTGAGTTTCTAATACATTTCTTTTACAGTACCTGCAAGATTTTTTCAAGGCCAAAGATTCTCCGTTGTCTTTGCATTTCCTTTTACTGGTTGCGATTGTAATGCAGCGCGCAGCCGTGCCTGACAAATAAGTCCTGTTTTTCAGCTCCCTCTTCAGGCCTTCCCGTGCATATACAATGACTTTGCGTCCATGTGTTGTAAGTCCGTCTTTTCACAAATCTTTCTAAAGAACTTTGACGATGTGAAAACTTTGACAGCAGTCCTCATTCGTACAGTTCCAATTCAACAAATACGATATCAAAAATCAAGAGTTCATAAAATAAAGTGGCAAATTCTTTCGTTAATACGTAATTGTAAATCACAAAAAGGTTTTATATAGGTAAATCTATGGCTAGGAAATTAAAAGTACGATTGAAATGTAAAAATATTTTATTTGAAACATTTCAAATTATCTAACATCTTCGTTAACAAGGAAGTTGAAAGGTGATGAACTCACAGTTCAGGTTAGCTGTTGGATTCGCGTAGTGTCTTTGGTTTTCGATCGTGACAGCAGATGCACCAAAAGAAATACGAGAAAAATCCGTGCCATATTCCCTTCCGACGAGTGGAATAGTTTCAAAAGGCCCTATGGCGCGATGAATTTATTCTTTCATCCGAATCGAGGTCGACAGTCGATATCATCCATCCGGGGCTCTCTAGTGAGTGCAAATGAGGCGAGAGGCCGATTTCGCGCGCGCAACTAATGCCTTTTGCAGGAGGAGATTTTCACAGTCCGCTGTTCACACACATCGCCCGTCCAATCCCCATCTTCTCTTGTGGCAATAAGAGGGGAGCCGCTATTTCAGCAACAGCAAAAATCACCCGGCGGAAGACTCCTCGAGGAGATTCAGGGCACACGCACACACAAACCCGCTGAGTTTGCTGGGAGAAGAGAAGATAAATAATTCCTTGACGAGTCTCGACTCGTTTCCCACGCGGCTGCCAAAAGGCGAGACGACGTCCAGAATACACGCGTCTTGGCTGTCGCGGAAGATTGGAGAGCGTAGAGGGAAAAACGTCTTGCAAGATTATTAAGATTCTATTTTTCCATATAAATAAATATGGGGACTGTGACTATTACCTTATTTATTATTACCGAGTGATAATCTGTAAATTCAGCAAGTAAGTAATTGATAAGAAACAGCTAACGTGAGATTAGACCATTGAAAGTTAGGCTTTATATTCACAATTGTAGTGTATAATAAGAGATTCTCAACATTTTCGCCATAAATGTGGATCACCAACAGTCATATATCTGTGGTCTGGGACTCTTGGAATTTGTTACCATTTATCAATTCTTTCGCATATCACAGATTTAAACTACTCTTTTTTAAGGATATCATGCCGTCTATCGATGATAATTCCGCTTATGAATTACAATCAAAAAGAAAAAATAATCCGTGGATGTTATTGTTTACAGGTGAGATACCCATATCTTCAATTAGCTTAAATGATGTCCAATTGGTTTTATAATTTGGTATTTACTCCTGGCGCTGTTGTGCTGTTGATTTACTATAAATTTTCATTCTCATTCATAAACTTTGTGTTTACTACTAAATTACCTTATGTTTGAAAGATAAATTTATTATTTCTTTTGAATAAGGAATTAGGTAAATATAGAAAGTTAAAAAAAATCATGCGCGTACGTGTACATACAAAACAGGTCCAGCATAAGTAAATAAAAGGAAATTCTTTCTGTTCTGGACGGAACGATGATTTCATTAAAAGATTAAGAGAGCGAGAGAGTCTTAAAGGAAAGAGAAACAGAAAAAGAGATAGATTTAGATAAGGAGATAGACCTGTTTTTGGTAAAGACGGAAAGTTTACAGAGCTTGAAACTGAAACGATTAAGGGAAAAACCAAGTCTTTAAACCCGCAAAGAAAGAATTTAATTTTTCACATTATTAAGATTTCCCGGACGATAGAGGTGAACAACTATAGACATAAGAGAGGAATGTGCGCAAAAGCACTGCAGAGGAATCTGGGTTTGCGATTTCTCGTATTAGATAAGGGAGCGAAGGCGAGGAGGAGGGTAAAGAGGAATTGCGTCCAAGACGGGGGAAGGATTGGACGTGTTTTGCGCGGGTGCGATAGGGTAGGTCAAGAGGTGATGGACACCTTGAGACTGTTGCGAGGTATTCGTCAGTGCGAGTGCGATTGATAGAGATTTCGGACGCGTTTTTCGGAAACCAATATGCATGGGTAGGTAAGCCATTTGCGTGAAGCAGGTGAAATCCACGAGACCCATATTATACAAGCAAGCATAACTTTGACGGGAAATTACGCACTGACATTAAGTAAATAGCTTCATCGGCGGATTTAATCTCGTAGGCTTTGTTTTGTGGATAGCCAGATGTATAAATTGCTGGTTGTTTCAGATGAATCTCAGTAGTAATTTAGTCAAACACCATACGTTCCTCTGCTGAATGTTGTAGTTTTACTCAGTGCCGTAACTGTGGCTTTGTGGGGTCCCTTCTTGAGTAGTAAGTAATAATCATGCAAAAATAAAATTTAAGATTACACCTGGTTATATTATTCTGACATCACAAGAATATTAGAAATATTATTTTGTGCGTTTATGAATGGTAATAGAAGTTGATACTTTCAGATCTTCTAATTACCCAAGTGTCTCTTAGGCCGGTATGTATATTGTATTACCTGCGATGGCGTAGTAGCACCGTTAGTTTTACTTATGTTTTTGCGGACTCATATGCTGCCGATATATGGAACGTAATTAACTAATAAATTATTACGAAAACGTGAATTTCTCTAATATTTAGATGGATAATAGTTTTGGTTAATAAGATGTGATCGTGTAAGTCGCCTCACTCGCGTTCACGTCTCTCTTCGGTGCCTCCTTGGATCAAAATTAAGGCAAAAGTATTTTCTCTCTTTAGGCGCGTGAAGTTTGAGAAAATATAATCGCATCATTACGTAGACATGTCGCCTACATAAAACAACAAACTTCCATATTTTCTAAGGGAGAGACTGATGGAAAACGCAATTTAAATAATGTCTCAGCAATGTGTCCTTTTTATCAAGTTTAATCATACTTTTCGATTTATCTCTTCGTTGGACTGCCAACAGCGAGAATGATATTTTTAGAGATTTGATCACATTTTCGGCGTCGGTCATTCCAGGTTGGAAGAGAGGTCTCTCTCTCTGAAGATCATGGAGCCCTCCGTCACGTCCATTCGCTCATACGTCGCGTGGGCTAACCGGATCAAATCTCCTCGTGACGTTCCTACGAGGCGCTAGGGCTTGCTGGCGAAGGGAGAAAAAAGAAAAGGAAGAAAAAAAGAGAATGGGGATTGAGGAAGAAGGAGAAAAGAGGGTGGACTATCCTCCTCCTTTCGTACTTTTATTTTCAATGTATTTTTTCCCCTTTTGATGCTATGAGAAGGGAGCGCAGGTTTTATTCCTGCCCTCGCCTAGCTTTCCTCCAATTCTTTTATTCTCCTACCTCCTCTTCTCTCTCTTTCCTTCTCTTCTTTTTCCTGCTTTCTTTCGTTCTCTCTTCCGTCCTTCCTCCTCCTTTTTTCTCTCCGCTGACGGCGGGGTGTGTGTCCGTTCCCCTCCTTCCTCTCTTCTCACTCTCTTCTTACTTCTCTCCCTTACGCATAAGCGGATTAAAGCGTTCTCTCACAACCCAGCAACCTTTTCTTCTCGCTTTAGCCTCTCTCTTTCATTTTCGTCCACTGTTACGGAGAAACGTCCATGAGCTGTACTCGGAAGGGGAGGAGAGGGGAGGGGCGAATGACACATGTTTTTATGGAACAGTTACCAATTTACCACTTTACAGAATGGCTGGCACGCAATTAACGATTTCAGGTCTCTTTCACGACTATGCAATGTGTTTGTTTTCTAGGGCGAGCAGCCAGTGTTTCATTTCCAATGCTTTCATGCGATGGACCTGATGACGTAAGCTTTGGTTTTTGTATATTTAGTTCAGTTACTGCAGTTTGTGCTTGAAACGTGTCACTCGAAATACATTCAAAATACATCGAAATAGATTCCGAAAACCATTTTTTTCTGGTTATGTTTTAATCAAAAGGTATCAGTAAAAATAATGTGAAATTATTAGCGATTCGATTTTTAAATGTTTTAAGGCCTTATGGAGTTATAAATATAACAGCTATTTGCATTGAATAATCACGAATGCCACGGGTGCAAATTACGAATGCGGCCATACGCACCCGCGTGCTCACACGCACCCATCCATACAAGAACACTCGCGCGTACACAGCCTCAAGCCGTTTGTCATACCGTTCGCCGAGACATAAATCACTTTTCGAGTTCGTTTACCTTCGCTTTACTGTATCTTCCGTAGTCGTATCGCGTCCATGTAACCGAAATATCGTATATGCTATTGTCTCAGCTCCTTCTCGATCTTTCTCTCTCTCTCTTTTCTCCTCCTATCTCCATATCTCCTTCCGCTCAACTCCCACGCGCCCACTCCCTTATTTTTTCCACCTGGTATCATCCTCCGTGGCGGCAGGAGGAGGCGCCGAAGATCGACGAATGAATACGGAAAAACCCGTCCGGGAGCAGATTGCACATCGCCTTCCTTGCATTTCCGAAGGGGGGACGCTCGTATCGCATCTCAAGATTCCATTCCGATAGTGTCGCACGAGGGTGAGGAGGCGATATTGAGAGGGAGACACTTATGCGTGGGAGAGGATGTGTGTTGTCTGAGTCGGAGAGCCGCTGGGTCTTGCTGCTTCTTCATCAGGGCCAAGGACGGCGTTCGAGGAACCACGCCTCCGTCTCACGTCCATAAGTTCGACCTTTTTTTTTGTTTTTCCATCGCTATTTCCCTTTCGTTCCCTCATCTATGGTGTTCTGAGAAACGCGTATATTTAATTTTAATGGCCAGACACGGAGAGTGAGAGAGTGTGTGAGAGAGAGAGAGAGGGTGGGTGGGGAAGGGATATATGGACGAGAGAAGCAATAAGGCTTCTTCTTTCAACCGTGAAAAGGGTCTAGCTTCAACCTCCCCTCTGTCTTTCTATTCCATCAGAAAACTTCTTCCTTCTCCAGACTATGCAATATTATCGCCCGCTCCTTAACGCGCATAATTTTTTCTTTGTTTTTTTTGCTTTTCCGTCCTTTCACTCTCCCTCTCTTTCTCTCACTTCTTTATTCCCGCTCTCTTATATATTTCTCCCTCTCTCCTTTCCCTCTATCTCTTCTCTTTCTATCCCTCTCTCCTTAGTGCTAAATGTAATAAGGGACTACATATATAGTCTCAATTTCGCTCGTAGTAAAGTCGTTTGTCGTTTCCCCTTCATCTCATCCTTTCTCTCTTCAACTTATCAACTATCTTCTTTTCTCTCTCTTGGTTTTTTCCTTTTCTCTTTTACCGTTCTCATTCCATTTCCTGTTTACTGCTATCTACCCTTCTTCTCACTTTTGTCACTTCTCATTATTTTAATCCTCCATGCAGCGACGTAATAACCTTCTCTTCACCTTTCTTTGGCGTTTCGTCTTTTTTCTTCCCTCCCTTCTCTTTCCCGACCAGTTTTCTGTTTTCTTTTCTCCCACTTCCTCAATTCTGTCATCCCTCTCGTTGAATCGTGACGCATTCCCGACTCTTCTTGACTTTTTTACCTTTCTTCGTATTTATTTCTTTTTCTCTCCATGATGTCACACCTGTGCGGCTACTTTTTCCTCACTTGCATTTTCAACCGCTTAAAGTTCTCATGAAATAACCCCTTGTTTGGTATTACTTAAAGGTTATTCCTTCCCATTAGCATTGCATTACATATGCAAGAATGCAAATAAGGTTACCTTCGATGAAAGATAAATCGAACAGAGAAAAGAGATAGGGAATGTTGCTTGTAAATGCGTTGTGTAGAAAACGATTGAAAAATGAGATAAGCTGGACATTGGTAATATGAGAGTTTGAGCTTGGGAACTCTTTTTTGTGTTAGGGCTCAGGTGAATACCTAGTTTTCCACTGCCAACAAACATTCTTGCCGATGAAATCACCGCAATGCAGTCATATATATTGAAGATATTGACGAGTTTGGTGTTTTAAGACAGATAGTGTTGAATTCATCCATCAATCAATATCTTTTATGTCCATTTTTCAGAATTAAGTTTCCTGCAACATTACTAAACTCTTTTCTTGATGTTTTGTGTCGTTAATCCTTCATCTAATTTTGGAAACAAGTTAGAAAGACTTCAAATGTAGGAAAGAAGAGTCATTGCAAGTTTTGGATATTTCCATGTTTAACAGGATAATTATTTCGAAGAGAATGTTGCATTTTTGCATCACAAAGCAAAGTAAATCGAATGAAATTGAAGTAGTAGAGAGAAATAAACTTTAAAATCTTAAAACGTTCTATTGTGGCGCCAAGCTTACATTTGTAAAAGGTTCTTTCTATCAACAGTATTGATGAGTTTATTTTTTTTTACTTGACATTTATTTATTTCTTGACGGTACATGCACTTGCTATTCTGTCTGTACTCGAAAAATTCTCTACAGCTCGCTTTTATCTATTTTTCTCCAACTTCTTCAGTTTCCTCAATTCCCTCCCCATCTCTCTTTTCCTACCTGTTCCTCTCCCTATTTTCCTCCATCTCTCTCGCCTCTATATACCTCTCTCCCACCTCTCTTCATCCTAATATTTCTCTCCCCTCTCTCTTCCTGTATTTCTCTCTCTTCATCGATCCTTCATCTTCACTCCATTCTTTCCATAGTCAAACCCTCCCTCTTTCAATGAATCACCCCCATAAGACGGCAATGTACGGAAAGAACGGGCGCAATACACACTCTTAGTTCACGGATCGTAAAACCCAATCGAAGGTAGGCGCTCGAACATGAAACCCAAACGCATTATCGGCCGACAAAACCCTTTTAGGAGGCGTTTTTAAATCACGGCAAGAACACTACGCCGCGTCGTTAAGTTCAAAGGAAGGCCGCTTTTTTTTTTGCGAAAAGTGCGCGGCCGCCACGAATGAGTTACGACTCGTTATTTCACGCGAGTGGAATATTGCGGTCCATCTCGCGCACCTGATTTTACGGCGCGTTTCGATTAATTTGCGGAAAACAAAGGGATTACCCCGCGTACTTTATCGCCACGAACGCAGGCGAGCCAGCACTGCTTTTATTTCGTTTTATTATCGCCGGAGGAAATGGCTCGAATGGAGATAAGCGCAAGTCCGGGGAAGGTTATTATAATAGGGCCGGTACGCTCTGGATATGTATGCAAAAAAAATGCTAAACTCATCCTTTAAGTTGAAGGATTTATCTTCTCCGACAACGTTAACCGTGAAGTTTGACTTCTTGGAGAGGAGAAATTTAAATTATTATTAATTTCGTAATGTGATAAAGCTTTTGTCTATTTTAAAAGAACCTTATATTCCACCGTTTGTTTTATTCGCCTAACTATATTAATTTTTATTTAATTCTGATAAATGTTAACTCCTACTTCGTTGCGGAATATTCAATATTTCTGTTGTATGAATGAAATCCTTATTAAATATCGCAACATATGGACGTGTTCAGTTGGTAATACTATAGTTTCTTTGACCGAAACCTTTGCTCTGAAATAGTATCAAAATTTTCAAATCCAATTATTTATTTAATTACAGAAGAATGGCCTAGCTGAATGTGTGGCTGAAATCAAAATTGAGTAATTATTTCTCCAATAGCCGTAAAACATTTGGGAAACCAGATGCGTGTTTCGGCTACAAAGCAACCATGTTCTTTTTATTGTATTAGAAACTACAACCGGTGAATCATTACTGATGGCGGTTGCTTTTTAACCCGAATAAGTATCCAGTTTTCCAAATTTTTTACAGCTGTTGGGTAAACATCGTTTTTAGGGATTTTTTGAAAATCCCATTATGCGTTCGGTTTGTCCGGCTGACACTCTAGCTCCTTATAAATGGAATTAGATACAGGATTAATTTTTTCGCCAGTCGATTTAGTATTCTGTCTCTTCTGCACATTTTCATGTAACTTCTTAAAAGTACCATTTACTGCTTCAGCAGGTCTTTGTCTACTTAAAAAAAATTTAATGATTTAGTTGGTTGACAGAGTTTTTGGCGTCACATCCAGTTGCTACTTGCGACACTGGTAATGGAATGAATGAGAGAAAGATTAACCGTCCTGGTCCTACTATAGATTTTTAGCCGGGGGTTGAGGACCTGGAAAATACGACCTTTTCGTACCTAGTTTTTCGTTCTTTCATCTCAATTCCGCGAGCAGAAAGGGGTTTATGCACGTCCGTTCCGTGCATGTGTCAGAGCGCGTGTTGCTAGTGCAGGTTTGGGTTCCCAGATCGTATCTTTTCACTCACTCTCTTTCGTCCTCTCTCTCCCTCTCCTCTATCCTTCGCCTTCGCAAGACTGCGTTTGCGGGACGCTGCACTACTCCGCTCCACCTTGCATACAAAAGGAGCGCGGTGAGTCACCCTCTCCTTCCCCCCTCTCCCTTACCCTTCCTCTGGCTGGACATTTTCCCTTTTCATTGTTGGGTTAAGAAACGGGTGAAAATAAACAAAAAGAGAGAGAGGAGTTTATTTCGCACAGTCTTTGGCTCCTTCCCTCAGGCCGTCCTCCATCATTATCAATCAACTCGTTTCAGGGAAAGAGTAGAGTTGAGTGTGAAGCGAGAAGGCGCGAGGCGAGACTTCCAACACTTTGGTCAAATGTTCCCGCTTCATAAACTCACGCTCTATTTGATCGCTCTTACGCGCTGCTGGTTTTATCTGGGTGCTTTTTTTTCTCTCTCGGGAGGTTGCTCTGAGAGGAATGGACCTCTTGAACAGGGCGTGCCGACTGCGGTCTTTTATTGAAGAATAAAATGCGTTCTTTTCTTCAGCTCGATGGAGCGTGACGCGTTCGTTCACTTTCGAAGGAAATGCTTCGTGCGATTGTGTTTGTGTATATAAATAATAATTTTTTCTTCGGTTACGTAAAAACTTAATGCTTTTTGTATTAGCTTCCTTGTTGCGTAAATCGCGCGATAAGTATTACGAGGTGCATGAGCGAAAAGTCCTTCGGAATTGATGGCAGCACGGGGAAACGGCTCCGGCGTGAAACGGGAAGAAAATCATAATTGAAATTCTAACACGCGAGCGTGATGTAAACTCTATATACGCTACCCAGTCGATATCGTAGGAATTTTTTTTTGGGTCGTCGCTTCAGGCACAAAGTAACAGAGTTATCCACGAGAGTAGTATTGTGGCTCGTAACGCAGCTTGCATTGACCAAATGGCTCTCGACTTTCCTAATTGCCTCGGTAACTTGTGTTTCCATACAACAAATGTCGTTTTCTCCCTTTTTTCACGGTCGGTCGAGTTTAATATGATATTTGTCGGTGATGCGGCCACGGTTCGTTAATTTTTCCGTTCCGAGCGGGGAGAGAAGTGCATTCCATTACGGATAAATTACCGCCGCGTGCAATAAGTGTAGGTTTTTGCTTTCTCAAACGAAGTGAAAGAGAACGCCTTTACTAATTGGGTGGAATTTTTACTGCCGGATTATTGCCAGGATAAAATTCGAACGGTTAACAGGTTAGTAGATCGAAGATTTCGAGATGTTTGTCATTTTAGTTATGGTCCTTATAGGAAAGCTACTGAAACGCAGGAGAAACTTTGTGAAGAAACGAAAGCGATACACGAGCTCACCAGAGTTACCTTTAGTCCAAGAGGCAACAGGTGATTCATGAGGGATGGGTATGTTGAAGAAAGGGCAAGGTCTTAATTCTTTCTCTACTCCATCCAGGGGCGGATCCAGAAACTTCTTGAATCCGCATCTGTCGACAACTCTATATTTTTAAAATCCCTAACACTATCAGATTCTTTCTTTATTTCTCGTAACATACAGACCTAATCTCAGTGACGAAAGGGGCCCGTGGCAAAATATTAGCTATGGACTCCTCCCAACAAAAACATAAATCGATCGTCCCTGGGCCCTAGGCATTTGACCACCACACTGTTACTCCCCTGCCTAATCTGCGGCGTAGGATCAAGGAATTTTCCGCGGAATGAATTTAAGAATGCAACCAGTGGAGGGCAATGTGGTCGTTCAAGGGGCGATCGCCCCCGCCTGGATCCGCGGTTTCCAAACAAATCTAACCCCCCTCACCAAATAAAACTTAACTTCGCTCCCCTTCTATATACTATGTTCATTCAAATTTTTTATACGATACTTACGGGGCATGCAATTGTCGTTAATATACCATCTTAAGATTAAACATGGACGCAAAAGATACGTCCTAGCAAACTCGAGGGCTAGAATTTGACGGCTGCATATAGATAGGTCTCAAGATTAGGATATTTAAACAGAAAGTAATATGTAAAAATCTTTTATCCTCCCCCATCCCGATCTATTCCTCCTCCTCCGTGGTGGCGCTCCCCCCCCTCCCCCCCCCCCCCGCAGTTTGGAACCCACTCCTCTACTCCATCTTCTCTCTAGTTACAGTTGAGCGTAGTTATTCAAAATCCATCCAACCCTTTGCTTAGTTTATATTCTCCGTCCTGCCCTCAACCTTCTCGGTATTAACTAACGTAACGGAGATTGCATCGCAATTGAGTCACGCGCGTATTCGCGGCCCTCCGCGATCGTGTCAAGGCGTGAGACGGGATGTTCCGCCTCGTGAAGCAGTTCCCACAAAAAAAAAAGCCGCGCGCGTCCTTCGAATCCTTCCCTCCGCACCATGGCGATTACGTCGATTGGGTACTTAATATTTGTTTTTCGGTTCTTTCTTTTCCTCACGGCTCGATTTTCTTAGATGCGCGGGAGGGTTCTCAGTGGACGTTAAAAAGTGACCGGATGTGTGGCCTGCCAGCGTTCCTCCTTTTTTCCCACAACGAAAGAGGAACTAGGCGCCAACGGACAAAAGACAAACTAACCTCCTCCATCCTATACAGCTGGAATCATTTTGCATAAGCGTTTATTCGATCCCGTAATTTTCGACCCCCTTTCATTCGTCGTCTTGAGTCAAGACGTCAAGATTCTTGACGTCCCCATTCCATTGATATATGTGAGCAGTTAATACTCTTTGGGGACGAGATTTTTCTCATTTCTGTTTCAAACCGGTTCGGTGTGGGAGAGAAAGGATGAAACCTATTGTCCGTTTTGCGGAGTTTGGTTAGCGACAGGAGTTTGTCGACACATGTAATTGTTGAATAGTGAATGGGGGAAGAAAATGACAGAGGTGTTAGGAAATGATTGATGGTTGAGAAAGTCGGTTTAGCCGATTTGGATTTAATTGTTCTCGCCTAAAAAGCACAGGATGAAAGGACTAGGTGTTGGTCGACGGAGATAATTACAAGTTGGAAATTTCTGTGATTTGGCCTACTTGTGACATTACTGCATACGACATTACTGCATACTAATCACGGTTATGTTTAATATTTTTTTACCGATAGTAAATATATTTTTAACTACGCGCAGGCGCTCAGCCAGGGGGGACTGACGGGCTTAGCCCCCTCCCCTCCCATAAAATGCTAAATTTTCTGACTTAAGAACCTTAACCAGATATGTAGGTTCTCAGGATGAACCTCTGCTTCTGCTTTAGTTGAGGGGGACCCCAAATTGTCCAAATGTTTGGTGGAATATTTTTTGTTAGATTTGAGCCCCCCCTTGACTACACGACTCACTGGTGTTTAAAGTAGTAATTATTCTCCAATTAATCTTAGTTAAAGTAACAAGAGACACCTCATGTCAAAATTAGGAATACGCTTCTGTTTGCACAGTACATATGTACCTGTAATATTACCTGTAATATTCCGTATATAGCAAACTGGTGGCCCTCGGACCGCATTCGGCACTTTATCTATGTATCTTACTGCGGAACGAGTGCTAATTTTTCTCTCGACTAAATCGTTCGAGATTTTATATTAATAATTTATTTTGGTGAAAAGGACACAAAATTTTTTTCTTAGTCCTTGAGATACAATAGAACGCAGTTGCTAAACCATCGTTTTTAATAGAAAAACAGGTAACCAGTCTTCTGGATAAAGTCTATTTTGCCAAGTCTAACCTTCATAAAAGAACTGCAATCCCAATGCGGCCCTTTTATAAAATCCATTTCAATGCGGCCCTTATCTTGATGCCTGGTCTATATTGTATCCGTGCATAGTGTGATAGATTTCCACATAGGAATAAATGAGGTTGCTTTTGAGCGCCTCATGTGCTCAACATACAACGGTTTAGTTACGCTCTATTCGGAATTTCTTCCTGACCAAGATAGACGGGTTAGTTGCAGCATGTGCCGCGGGTTCGAATTTCGCCGAGGGCACGGATGTTTGTGTTAATCGTGTCGAGTTAGATGTAAAAATTGAATAGATGGTCTAAATCTCGCCCTTAAATAAAGTCGGATTATTATTATACTTTAGGCTATTTGCACACGTGACGATATTATCGCTGTCGTCGACGACAGCGATATCGCTTAACTTGTGAATACGTGTGTTTAAACAAGTGACTTGCACACGTAGGGCGACACGACAAAAGGATCGCGGCGACACGCGTCACGATAAAAGTGTCGGCTTGTCTGTCGCCCGGTTCTAACAATCGGTGCGACAGGAGATATCGCGTTCTCAGAAAAACAGTGTAACCAAATGGCGCACTTGCACACGCACTGACATGTCGCTTCCCTCTAGCACCGACGATAAAGTACACCTTTTTCGGAAGTGACGGATTTTTGTATTCCTGAGGATAAATTCATAATCTGGGACCTCATCAGCGGACCTTAGTGCTTACTGGAAAAGTGTTTGTGAGCAGAAGTTGCCAGATTCGTACCCCGTTGGAATCGTCAAAGGTAAGAGGTTATTTCATCTAAATTCTCCTAAAGTTGCATGACTTCATTTCATTTTAAACGTTTTCATGGTGCTGTGGATTAGATCCCTTTATTCAATGGATGGGAATTATAATGTAGTGTAGAAATTTATATTTTCGTCGAAGTTAAATGTGTCACATTTCAATGGGAAGGGAGAAGCTATTAAGCGATCTGTTTTTAAGCTTCGCAATCCCATTCATGTAAATATTCTGATCAAAAAGAGACGCGCATTAAAAGCTATCGGTAGCTTTTATTCCAAGCATTCATTACAAAGTAGCTGAGGTTATTGCCCACAAACACCAGTTCCGGTTAAACTTCTTCGAGGTACCTATAAATCGTATTTAATGGACCTAAAGGTATATTCGATCATCTTAAAAATATGTTCGCTTACGCTACTAAACAAGCGTCGTTTTGAGTTATTAGTTTTACAAAAGTGTGTTAAATCTGGATGAGTAGCAAGCCTCCTTCCAGGCTTTACACCAAAGCTTCCCAACGCGGTGTAGAGAATAATATTTCTTCCAAGTTTTGTTTGAAACAAATTTTCGTAGACCATCCATTTCGAAGATATTTTGCTTTGTCTAGTATACAGCGCCACCTCTATTTAGCGGTGAATTCTTTAAACATATTGAAATAATAATTTTGCCTTATAATTCTATTCATAATAATTTATATATCTATACCCCAAATATGGAGAAAGTCATGTGTTGGCCACATCAGATTTTTTCGATTTGGTCCCACTGTGCGGCGTGGAAAGAAGTGTTCATGTTTTTCGAGGAGGAGTTTGAAAGTTTGAACCGGAAGGAACAAAATAAGATAGGTAAATTGAATGGAAATACATTTTTATTTATTTTAAATTGAAATCTGAATCACAATTGGCAGTATCGCCGGGTTTACGGAAATATCGCCAGTTATCCCGCGACAGCGATAATGTCGTTGCGTATGCAAACCAGATGCGATAGCGACAATTGCCGCTGTCGCGGGCGGCAGCGATAATATCGTCAAGTGTGCAAATAGCCAGTATAATATCTGTATCACGGTAATAATCGGGGTTAGGCATCACTCGGCCGAGGCAGAGAGTGATATCTTGAGTTGATTTAGATATTTGTCATTATTTACTGTCGAGCTCCATGAATTTTTTAACAATATTGCATGTGTTGAGTAGCACGGCCTTTTGCAGTTCGATATATGTGACTTTAGGAACTAGTAGTGTTTTAATGCTCTCGTGTATTGTTTTTGGTATCAGTCCAGTGCAGGATGTTATTATTGGTACATATTATTATTATTATTTATTGTTCTCATAACATCTGCGTCGAACTGAAACATTTGATGATTTTCATTGATGATTGGAACAGTTCCGAAACCGCGCTAAAATGAAACTGATGGCTGTGTAATTCGAGGTAGTTTAAAAAAAAAGAAATACGTTTCAATCGAAAACATATAAAACGAAACCGTGCAATTTGAGGGAGGGAGGGGTATCAATGATGACAATGTTTGGTTCTTTTAAAAGCAGTTCAATGGCCTTCGCGCAAATTCTTCACCGTTTCATTTCCTTCCGGGTAAGCACCTTATTTTTTTCCCAACGCCAGAGTAAGACAGAATATGGCTTTCCCATATCACACATTTAAAACTTCTCATGAAGTCGAAATAAAAAAGTGTTTCGAAACAGTTTTTCTTGCTGCAATAAGGGTGTCAAGCAAGTTTCTCAAAATAAAAACATAAATTATCGGACGAAAAAAGTGTTTACGATGCGTTCCGAATCCTACCTAAAAAAGCGAAAAGGAAAACTCTTCACAAAAGTTCTTTCATCCATCTCTCGCTCTCTCGCGCAACAATTACTTTCGCCGCGTGACGCAAAAAAAGGAAAACGCACCATAATAGTTGCCATTATTGCCTTTACGCGTCCATTTTCACTCCTATGGAGTCGTACCATTAAAAAAAATAAGGTCGTCATCTGCCTTCGTTTTAACATCCCAATCTCTGTTTGATTGAGTTCATCCCGAAATAAAGTTTTCAGAATCCTTTCACACTCCGTGATTTTCCGCTCGGGATCAGAACAACAACAAAAAATAATAAATAATCTTTAGAACTCTTAATTTAAATGTGGCTCGTGTCACGGCGGGACAGAACGAAAAGGAAGGGGCCTGAGAAGGATGATAAAATTTAAATGGATACAAAAAAAGGAAGAAGACCTCGCAGCGTGAGACTCATTAACAATTCGTACGAATTCGTTTAATTCCTTTTGTGGGTCGGCCGTCTCTTCATTCAAGTTCGTTTCCTTCCCAAAATATATACATTTCCACTTTCGGATTCCTGCTTCTACGAAATCTCTTTTACTTTCTCATATACGAATATTGAGAAAGTATTGTTATCGCGAAAAAATTCGATCTCGAGATTTTGATGGAAATATACGTTTTAGGTGTACCTTAGTCCGAAAAAGTGGTTTTCGCAATGTCGTCTGTCTGTCTGTTCGCGGTTCTAGAGCTTAAACGGTAGAGCGAAAATGATTGAAATCTCGTACTTTGGCATTTTATCATACAGAATAGAAGCTTTGAAGAAATGGTTGAAATTTCACTATAATTAAGGGCAGTTTATTCTATGCATCTCCAGCAACAATTAGATTTTCTCAAAAACGGCTACAACGATTTTGATTAAATTTCCTACAGTTACTTGAGTTTACGTCTTCAATAATACTATATACATAGTTCACATTTATCAAAAAATTAATATAAGGTTAGTTTATTCTAGGCAACTTTAACAACAACGTGATTTTCTTAAAAACGGGTACAACGATTTGGTCAAATTTCGTACGGTTACTTGAGTAATAATACTACATATTTCATATTCCTCAAAGTATGAATATATATATATACAATTGGATTTTCGAAAAAAAATCTGATCTGGCCAAGAGAGAGAGTGAGAGAGGCAATTCCAAGGAATGGTAATAGGGATAGAAAGAGAAAAGGAAAATGGAAGTAATGATAAGAGGGTAAAAAATTCTGATGTGGCCAACACATGACTTTCTCCATATTTGGGGTATAGATATTTAAATTATTATGAATAGTATTATAAGGCAAAATTATTATTTCGTATCGTAAAAGAATACAGTCGTCCTTATTGCCGTAAATTATATTTTGAATGTGTTTACAGAATTCACCGCTACATGGTGGTGGCGCTGTATACTAGAAAAAGCAAAATATCTCCGAAATGGATGGTTCTATGAAAATTTGTTTCAAACAAAACCTGGAATAAATATTATTCTCTACAACTTTGGTCCTCACGAAGATTACCAATAACGACGTTTTTAAGGAGATATTTGACGGAAACCGAAAAAATCGATTATTTATAAATAATTCCTAAATAATAACTGCTATGGATAGTTGTTTCAAATGAAAGTTGTAGGAAATTACATTCTCTATAACATTTGTATAGAATTGTATATACAATAAAGATGATTTAACGGAGAAATATCGCAACAACAGAATCGGGTTTCGAATAAACCTCGACTTCTGATTAACCGTTATTGTCCAAAAACTAATCAGTTCTTTGTGCTCATGCTAAAGTGTTATATATGAAGTTTGATAACGATATGGCAAGTACTTTTTGAGTTAGAGCGCCCACAATCACATATACACACATTCACACACACACACAGACATCATTCCGAAAATAGTCTAAACGTGTTCTAGGGACGTCAAAACGTGTATTTCCGATAAAATCTCGAAGTCGATTTTTTTCGTGATCACAATACTTTCCCATTACTACATATGGAGAAAGTAAAAAACGTCTCATACGATTTATAAAAATTTCGTATAGTTATTTAAGTTGATGTTTATAACGATTCTACATAGTTCATATTTTTCAAAAGATAACTAAATGACGCATTAGTATATGAGAAACTGTACAATGTACGTTGTACCGATTTTTTATTCTTTCCGCCGTTGGACGGAGTGGTAGAGGGAATAACACTTTTCTTCTTCCTTATACCCTCTATATATAAACATTATGTATATATATATATATATATATATATATATATATATATATATATATATATATATATATATATATATATGCCTCCTCGTGCACACACGTCATTCATTCTGTCTCCTTTTCGTACTTCCATTGTTACGTGAAGATGGATTTTTCGCCTCCGATGAAGAAGGGCGCGGGGGAGTGAGGAGTTGGCGTATCCAGGACGACCTCTTCTTTTATTTGGGCCGCGAGATGGGAGTTTTGAGCGATGAGGCCTTCGTTGGGGAGAGGGGACCCAGATAGGAAGCTTGATTTTAGTGTGAGGGGCGAGAGGTTGAATAAGTAGGTGTGAGAAGAGGGGTGAGGGGGATTGAGGTGGAAACGGAGAAGGAGAGGACTTGTGAATGGATTCGTGTAATGCAATACATACTCTTTATTGAGGAATATCGTACAAGGCAGGGATGGGAAAGATACGGCCCGCGGGCCGTATTCGACCCTCGAGGGCATTTTATGGGGGGCGTGAAGCTATGATAAAAAAGCGACCCGTAACATTTGACGCACTGATTCGTGTTTTTTAGTGAATTTATGACAGTAAAACCTTTAATTTTGAAATTTTATCTTTAAAATACTTATTTAGACTTGACTTTCACACATTTATATATCACCTCGGAACCTCTAGGTAACTTTCGATTTAAATGAATACTTTGAATGCGCCCCGCCGAGGTATTCTCAGCCACCGATGTGGTCCGCCACATAGCATGCAGAACATCATGTTGAATCAACCGTGATATATGAGATTAAAGACAATTGGATACATTTAAAAGCGAAGCATTGATACATATTTTTTGCAGGAAAATTCTTTATTTTTTATTTAACCCACCATGGCGTATTTTGATTTATTTTTAGTTTGAAATAAAATTGGACTGCAGGTGAACGTCGGTTATGAAACAATCCCCAAAGACGGATTTTTCTCGATTATATAACTCCGTATATGCAGCCGCGCTAAAATATGATAGAATTTGATGCTCCCGTGGTGTATCGGCTTACTGTAAATGAGCAGTGCGCGAGCGAAATATCAAGAATAATTTTCGCGAAAATATCATATCAACGATACTTTAAACTTGACGAACCAGTCCCAACAGGAAAAACATATTCATGGCATTAAATCACACAAATCCATACATTCCGTTTGGATTTAGAAAGCAGCCAACTAAATAAATTGAGCTTTGTATAAAGGCACGCAGGCCGCATGCTGCACTTTCTCTGTCCGACTGCGGCCCGAATCATTATTTTTCCCTCAACTAAATCTCTCGAGATTTTATATAAATAATTTATTTTGGTGAAAAGAACACAAAAATTTTTCTTAGTCCTTGAGATACAATAGAACGCAGTTTCTAAACCATCGTTTTTAATAGTAAAACAGGTAATCAATCTTCTGGATAAAGTCTATTTTGCCAAGTCTGACCTTCATAAAACAACCCTAATACCAATGTGGCCATTCTATAACATCCGTGATTTCAATGCGGCCCTGATGCCTGGTCTATATTGTAACCGGTGCTGCACCATCGAGGTAATAGGGGAAACAAAATCGAAACGTTACAGGACCTTAAATGTTCTGTACACATAACCTGCTAACATAGGAGAGAGAGAGATTTGAAGATATATGGGGCGAAGAGAGTATCAAAGGAGGATTTTGTAAGGAAAGTCGGCGGAATGAGGACCATTCGGAAAATTGATTCTCACGAGCCGATTCGCGGAAAGGTAACGCCGTACATAAGTAGCATTCGTTTTCTCAGGGACACACAATATAATCTTTAATTAGGAAAGTAAGTCGATTTCTTCTATCTCAACGGTCGGAGATAGAGTTGTTTTTTTGCCCTGGTTTCCGTAACATTTGAACGGTGATAATTCACCGCTCATTCCTCGAATCTGTTACGTTTTTCCGGAAAATGAAAGTTTTTGGTTACTACTTGTCTCGAAAACGGTTTTTGTACCATAAAATATAAAACTGGAAAGTTTTCCGTTCAATTGCCCAATTGCAGGATGTGGGAGCAATATTAATGTTTTTTCTTATTTAATTCAGCCTCGAATGGCTTTTCCGTCTCTACCGTCCTCTTCGGAGCCAGGCGGAATAGGACTTCCTTATAGTTGCTTACTCTTGTATTACGCGAAAGTTTTCGGTCCTGGAAACTTTTTCATTGGGCGAAAAAGGTTTTTATGTTGAAAGAAATTATGGGGTTGCGATAAAGGAAGTTATTGGCAAAAAATCGGTACAACATACATTGTACAAACTTTCTCATATAGGTACTAATGCGTCGTTTAGTTATCTTTTGAAAAATATGAACTATGTAGAATCGTTATAAACATCAACTTAAATAACTACGAAATTTGATGAAAGTCGTATGACCCGTTTTTTTTCGAAAATCCAATTGTTATGAAAGTTGCCCAAGGATAAACTAGCCTTATATTCATTCTTTGAGGAATATGAAATATGTAGTATTATTTTAGACAAACTCAAGTAACTGTACGAAATTTGATCAAAATCGTTGTAGCCGTTTTTAAGAAAATCACGTTGTTGTTAAAGATGCCTAGAATAAACTAACGTTATATTAATTTTTTGATAAATGTGAACTATATAGTATTATTGAAGACGTAAACTCAAGTAACTGTACGAAATTTAATCAAAATCGTTGTAGCCGTTTTTGAGAAAATCTGTCGTTGGAGATGCCTAGAATAAACTGCCCTTAATTATAGTGAAATTTCAACCATTTCTTCAAAGCTTCTATTCTGTATGATAAAATGCCAAAGTACGAGATTTCAATCATTTTCGCTCTACCGTTTAAGCTCTAGAACCGCGAACAGACAGACCCACAGACAGACAGTCGACATTGCGAAAACCCCTTTTTGGACTAAGGTACACCTAAAACGTATATTTCCATCAAAATCTCTAGATAGAAATTTTTCGCGATAACAATACTTTCTCAATATACTTCGTATATGAGAAAGTAAAAATGATAGATATACGCCATGGATGAGAAATAAAAGATTTGTCTCAGTTTGGTTGCTACTTCAAGGACTATAAAATATTTCTTGAGAAGTTCTATCAAAGATTACACGAATTGGCCCATTGGCATGTACTGCCAGATTTCATGGTCGGTAATAACCGAAGAAATGATAAATTTGAAAGTTTTGGACGAATGAAAATTTGTTAAATATTCCCTAATTATTGAATATATTTGATTTATCTTCAGTTGATGAGAAACTTGAGCATTTTTCTATAAAAATGTATTTCTTTCCTGCCTTTTGACTACTTATTTAAAAAAAAAATAATTGTCATATTTTTGTATGAATGGATGGTCAAAGCTATTAATTGTCCCATCCAAACTTTTAAGAAATATTTACAACAGTTATGCTACGAAGCATTATAATTACGTTGCTCAGACGAGAAAAAATGTTGCTCACTTGTTTATTTTTGGGAAAAAATCAACATTCCGAGGAGACACGTGGAAAGTGAAATTAAAAAAAACATTTCATCTCCATTATAAAAGCAATTAGAAAGAGAAAGTGCAAAATTCTTGGAATTAATTTACTATAAAATAAAAATAGCGCCGACATTTGAGAATTAAGAAAAATCTTTAGGACTTAAGAAATAGAACGGAGGACTAAGGGAAAAAGTTTTCATTTTAAACATAATGAAATGGGAGAAAGCATGACTAAATTAAATCGCCTGGATGTAGAATAAGTGAACGCATAGCGGATAGCGGTGTGGCATACCGATATGAGAAACGCATCTTTTGTTAGTATTTTAATTAATAGAAAGCGAGGCGAACCTTTTGACACGGACATTTCTTTTATATTTCCATTTCCCGTCGGGTTCTCCGGTTGTCAGAGAGAGAAAGATTTTAAGCCGTTCGGATTCCTAAAGTCATGTAAATTGCCCCCATCCGTTGCCATGCAGGGGGCAACAATGCGACGATTTCTCGTCCCTTTTCAACTTTTATAAGAGAGTGAAATGGCACAGGTTCTTCCGGCCTTCTTTCTAAGCGGAAGATGTCTTAGTCCGTATACTATCAATTGTCTCGTCGCTCAGATTCGAGAAATTCACGGAAAGCGTGAATTTCTATTCTGCGAAAGTTTCTGAGATTTCTTTGATTTTTAAGGATAATTTATTTTTTTCTGCCGTTGAGGACATTGTAAAAATTCTTTCCTTCGTTAATTTGCGAGAAAACGATTTAAATGAAGGTTTCGACGAACAATCTTTTGAGTTTCGTCGGTGTCTCGCTTGGATTTCATAGCTGCTTGCCTTTTTTTGCTCGCTTCGCTGGCTTTGCCTGTTGGTTTTCACCGTTACGGGCAGCGCCGCTGCTCTGTTGGCACGCGTTGAGGTAACTGCGCAAATGACATTTGCACACTTACACAAGGTGATCCGCGTTAGTTCAGCATTCTGTTTCCCTCCTCTGCAAGCAGGCCAAACGAAAAACTGAAGAGCGAAGTAATCCAGCATTCGCGCAGGTGTTGATCTACTTTATCACGTCTGTGATTAATATATACGGTGAAACTTTGATTGTTCGTCGACTGCAAAATCAATGCTCGAATGCAAAATCCGAGGGGGTTTTCTTCTTTGTTTTGATATATTCAAAACAGTGTGGGGGTTTTTTAGCAGAATTCCCCGTCCGCATCGAGAAGGAGTTCGCAGTGATCTCATTTCCGGTACCTACTTTATTCTCGACATCCATTTGACGAACTCTGCGAAGTTAATCGCCGACCACATCTCTTTCCTGTCAGCCCATCCGAATTCGCTGCAGAAAATAACATGGCCATTTTGAAAATAGCAACAGGCGATCGAACTCAGTTGCGTTTCGATAAAAATCGGTACAACATACATTGTACAATATACTCATATACTAATGCGTCGTTTAGTTATCTTTAGAAAATGAAAATCGTATGAGCCTGTTTTTAGAAAATCCAATATTTGTTAAAGTTGCCCAAGAATAAACTAGCCTTATATTCATTCATTGAGAAAAATAAAAAATATGTAGTGTTATTGTAGATGTATACTCAAGTAACTGTACGAAATTTGATCAAAATCGTTATAGCCGTTATTGAGAAAATCCAATTATTGTTAAAATTGCCTAGAATAAACTAGCCTTTTATTCATTTTTTGAGAAATATGAACTATATAGTATTATTGAAGACGTAAACTCAAGTAACTGTACGAAATTTGATCAAAATCGTTAGAGCCGTTTTCGAGAAAATCGGATTGTTTTAAAATGCGTAGAATAAACTACTCTTAATTATTCATCAATGTCAACCATTTCTATGTATACTGTGCTCAGTATGATAAAATGCCTAAGTACGAGATTTCATTCATTTTACTCCAGAGCCAGTAACAGACAGACAGACAGACAGACGACGTTGCGAAAACCACTTTTTCGGATTCAGCGACACCTAAAGGGTGTATTTCCGTAAAAATCTCGAGGTCGAATTTTTTCGCGAAAACAATACTTTCTCGATACTTCGTATGAGGAAGTAAAAAATGGACTAGAAGAACGAAATTCTCCGATAATGGAAAGAAAGAAATAAAAATGCGTGTTGGTTAGATTGAGGCTAAAGAGAGAGATTACCTGTTGGTCTTCGAGTGTACATGCATCTAGCAAACATTATATACGTTGTATATGCTAAAGTCTTCTTGAAATTAGTTCATTTGACAATAAATACAATATAAGATGGGTGATGGATAGATTTTTAGCGTTAACGTATGACATTTTGCAAAAAAAATCTAGAAGTATTATTAAGCCGATTTTTAAGTTTGTTTTATTTGATTCTCAGTATCTTAAACTATCTTGGTTACTGGTCGAATAGCGCAATGCTGCTTTAAAAAGTTTTTTTTTTAATTCGATCAAACATCTGTAACTTTGAAGCAATCTTTAAACTGCTCCATAAATTTGCTTAATTTAGCTTTTAATATTTCAGAACTTTGTTAAGAGAGTCTTCCGTAGCGTTTACGCTAAGGGTGGCCAAACCGCGGCTCGCGAGCCACACGTGACTCGTTCAAATATTCATTCAACCTTTTTCACCACAGACTACAGTGACGTAGTGTGACTGGAGACGTTTTGAGGATGCCCATGAGACATGCGATACATCTGAATTGCTCCGGATACAGATTATGTACTGTTCGTAAATTTATGAGAACAGATTGTTTCTCATGCTGCCCTCGAACTTCTGAAGATTATAGTATGGGTGCGGCTCCGAAGGTAAGTAAGTTTTCCATTGCTTGTCAAAATTAGATCAAAACAATTTCCGAGGTATTAGTTATATCAATGCTGTTGCTGACAGCATCAGCGGTTCTCTAACTAAAAATCCACCTATGACTTACTCTTAAGGCAGCCGAACTTGTCATGACAGACTTAACCTCATCATCTTATAAATATTTTAGTGTGTATGTGTGTGTGTGTGTATGTTCTTTATACGTTTTTACACCGTTGAAGCCATCGAATTCAAAAGTTTCATGGGCCATCCTATGGACCAAAGGAAGAACTTGGTCTAGCTTTGCAGACCGTGGAGTCTCTTATACCCTATGGAGTCAACAAAATACTATTTCCATAAGAATGCTTGAGAAATTGTGCAGAGGAACCCCAGAATGCCATGCAGCCCTTCACTGATGTGGATATAAATACGTATACCTAAATATTAACTTACGATCACGGGAAATAGCTTATGTTACGCACGAAAGTCTGAATATTTTAATTCTGTTCATGTTTTGTCGTATTACATGCTAAATCGCTTGAAATTTTCCTTTAAGCGCAAACTTCATCGGTTTAGATGACCAATTTCCAGGCGGCAACTAAGCTAAATTTCTTAATTGTTGTCCTCTTCAAAGGGACATAGCCATGTAAAGATTAATGCAAGGAAAATCCACGCCGTGGCGCGTCGTAGAGGAAGAATAGCTAACGCCAAGATAAAGGGTACAAATGGATTCATGCCTAAATATAGTCAATGAATACTTTTAAAGTGAGTCTAACATTGAAAGATTTATCGCAACATAAATGGATACATCTACTTACATTTGTTCGGTAACCAAGATGTTCTTCATTGTTTACGTTTTGGCTAATAGTATTGACATAATCCACATAATTTTATTGCTGCTTTAAAGGCTTCGGTGCATCTATCCATGTGAATATTATGTAAGACGTTAATGCCTAATTATATTAATGGTAAAACTTTACAATACAATACATAAAATAGTAAATGATAATTTAAGCATCGCTTGCGTAAATAAGGAATGGGGATCGTTTGCCTCGAGCAATAAAAATCGTTTGCTACTTAAAAGAAAACTTTCCCGAGCGAAGCCGGGCTTTTCAGCTAGTTAAATATAAAATGCAGTATTAATTTCAATTAACTTTATTCTAAATTAACTTTATTCTAAATTAACTTTATTCTAAAAACATTGATGTATAAAATTGAAAAATATAACAAAAGCATTCGCGTAAATCTTAAGTGACCTCCAGTTTGGGAACCACTGCGCCTCGTAATATCTATCTTGTGTCGAATATAGTTTTTTATGTCAGTGGTGAAAGGTATACAGTGATTATCTTATGCCATTCGCGGTGAGCGTGAGACAGATGAACACGAAATGGCGGGAGCAGGTGTTGGTTTATTTCAGGTGACAAAAATGTTGAGAATGTTTTGGATAGTGAATGTGGAATGTAGTACATCGAGTAAGGAGAGATTTTCACTCTGTTTAATACTGTGTCAGAAGATAATAACAGGTAGGTCTTTGCAAGGCAGGGGTTGTAACAAACATGATTCATAAATTGCAACTAGGGAAATGTAGAAGTATGAGATCATCTTGGGGGCGATGTACCGTATTTTACGTGTCCGCTTCTGTTGTCCTAAAGGTCTTTCAGGGGCACTCAAAATATATAAATTTTAATAGAAATTTTTTATTTTTTATCTTTTGTTGCTAACTTGTGAATGTAATAAGCGAAATTGCTTTATCTTAGTAATTGTAAATACTATTTTGTAGCTTATATAATATTTTAGTATTTTAGTGAGTAATAAGTTAGAAGAAAATCGTAAATATTATTTGCAGTTGGGTGATTGAATAATAATAAGCTTTCCATTTTTTTATGTTTAAATATTTGTTCTTAAAAATTTTCAGCCATAAGACGAGCTAGATAATTTTCTAATGAATTGGTTGGGTGATAGTAAATATTATTTATATATAAAGTAGCCCAGTTTTTGATGCTACCGCCTATCCCTCTGGCCAACTTGTAATCTCTGTTGAAACATGTACAATGATAATTTCTTCAGCAAACGTGTGAAAAATCACCGAATCAGAACAGGTATGTAGATGAGAAAGGCCTGCATGGTAAGTAGTTTTTCTTCTTAAAATCTATAGTTTTACAGAAATTTTCCCACTCTCATGAAATGTAGATTTTTTTATAACTTACCTCAGCATCAGGTAAAAGAACAATACAATATTTCACGTCAGGAAACACCACGTTCGAGAGTATCTCTCTCTTTATTCTCTTTAGAATGATTTAAACTGACTCGGAAGGGGCGAAATGTTGTGATAAACGATTGTCGCATCGTTTTCCGCCAATAATATCTCCTCCATTAAGGGATACTCACTTTCTAACCTGTATTCACGGGTCTAATCGAGTTTCTCATCACCGAGATCGTCTTTTATGCGTCTATTAAAAAGAAGAAAAGAAACCTCTTTACTTGGTGGAAAATTGACCCCTTTCAACGGAACCTATCATCATCTTAAGCCTCTTCCTCCTATTCATTCCCTTACCTTCCAACTCTTTCACAAGAATGCGAGTAAATAAGGGCATTCCAACTTCTCTCATTTCTGTCTGTGTCTCTCTCTCTCTCACACACTTTTATAACCGCTCTTTCATTTCGCCGTCTTCAAGATTTCTCGTAAATTAAAGACGTCATACATACATCTCCTAAATCGTGATCCCGCTAACATTCGGGAAGTCTTATTTTTTTGTGAGATCTCTACGAAATGAGATGTTTAAAGGAGTTTTCCTACTCATTAAACCAGTATACGAGGGGATTTCCCTTAAAAATGCGCGAGATTTTTTAAAAATTATCAACGAGATCGCTCTTTCATGAAAATTGCTCGTTTCTAAGCGCATCGTTTTCGAACGTTTTAATTTGTCTTCCCGGAGCTGCTCCCGTAGTAGTAGTAGTAGTTCGTCTTCTTCCCCACAGAGTGCTCTGCAGAGCTCTACGGGATGGAGAGCTCTGTGCTGACATCTGCGGAAACGGTTGAACTTTCGAGTGCCAGCTGGCGTGCATGGAGTGCGTTTTTTCGCGCTTTCTTTTTTTTATTCCGTCCAAGTGGATTAAGGGGAATTAATAAATCAAAAGCGTAGACACTGAAAGCATACGCGGCACTTCAGTGCTCAAAGCAACGCGATTCCATTCATTAGCGTCGTGTGTCGCGTTGTAATAAGATTCCTCGCCAACGCGATAATTGCACTTCCGATAAAATATAGTTTATATAACTTATTCAGGCCAATTAATGCAATTACGACAAACTTTGCGTTTAGTTTTTTCCGTGTTAAAATGGAAATTTGCAAATAGACTTGTTATTACTTTAATATATTCGGGAAAGATTTAAAATTTTAAGGGCCTGAGGGCGGGCCCCCCTTAAGCCCGGGCCCCGGTTATTTGCACCGGCTCCCCTCCCTCTCCCGGGCCTTGATGACAACTTATCGATTGTTAATCCGGCCATATTCACGTAAACTTTCACATTAACTTCAAACGCGAATATATATTATATAAAATCCCAATTCGAAGTACTCTTGAGTCCGGATTCTTATTAGTTTTAATGTATGAATTACAAAACTACTTAAATCAGGTATTATTTATTCGATACAGGCCATAAGCCGAATCCATTTACTGGATTTACCATTTGAATGCGTCATGAGTTGATCTAATCCGCATCAGCAGCGTTTTAAAGTCATTGCTTTTAAGAGACAAGTCGGAGAGATAACCAAGATAGTTTTATCTTCGTATTAAATTGGTACAGGCATTACTCAGTTTTATTTTCGTATTAGATTGGTACAGGCATTACTCACTTTCTCAATTTATAAGTACTCCCTCATCCTATTTTTGCTGAAAATTAAAGATTAAAAGGAATCGTTAACTTCATCTTACGGCTACATATAATCAAATAGAACTAATATTTGTACGTTTAAAAGAATTTTTATAATTGGCAAATCTGTGGCATAACGTCCATATTTTGCGCCGTATACTCCCTATGATGCAAGTTACATCGTGCAACTATATGCAATTTTATTCTTTCCCGATGCATGTATCATCAGGGATAAACTCCGAAGTATGCTTCGCGTTGGATCCATTATAATTGGCTAAAGAAAAGACACACTGAAATTTAAAATTTAAAGCATAGTCATCATTAGGAGCGTGCCAGCAGGCATCCATAATTATAAGTTAAATGTGGTATTTGTCTTCGAATTCTTAATTTATTGATATTTTTTATCTATTCATATGGAATTATATGCACTGATGGTGTAGTGACAGGGGTTCCCAACGTTTACGTTGGCAAGGGCGACTTTGGTTTAACAGCGAAGGCGGCGGGCGCCAGTACCCTCTCCCCCCCGCCCCCCCTTCACTCAACACTTAAAGCTTGTAGCTGTAATTAAATTTTATTCTAAAAAACCATTTTTTTTATTGAACATGAAAAGTACAAAGTAACGAGATTATAGAGGGTGATTTTTTTATTCGATGACCCTGAAAAATCGCTATATCTTAGAATATAAACTGGAGCGAATTTCCAAAATTTCTATGAACATAGTTTGACGTTATTTAAAATATCTCACATCAAATGTTGAAAATGAGCACCACCTTGCTGAATAAATACATATACGTGCTCTCCTCAGCATATTGTCTGACACGAATAAAAAATCACCCTGTATAATACGAGCATGTAGCCTTTCGAATATATTGTAAGAAAAGCAGTCACCGGTGTTTTCTATGATTCCATGAACAGAGAAAAGTGAATAGAGCGCAAGCATGATGTCATTCCATCAGCAAGGAAGAAAAGAATGATGACTGTTTACAAAAGGAATGAGATACATTACAATAAAGAATAAAGGTAAAATGATACAATGAACCACTACAGAGAGGTTGGCGAATTGATGAAAAAACTGCGAGAAAAATCATAAAATATTACGTTAAATGACGTATGTAAATTCTATAAAACAAAGTCATAAAGTCTTTTAGATTGGCACTTTCCACAAAAAAATAAATATTTAAAACTATCAGTACTACGAAGAATTGGAGAGAAGCGAACGATTATACAGACTATCAGAAAGAAGGCGTACTGGATTGGACATTACCTGAGAAGAGAGAGCATGATTAAAGAAGTGCTAGAAGGAAAACTGGATGGAAAAAGAAAGAGGAAAGAAGAGGTTTCAGCTGATATATGACTTGAAAGGGGAAGAGAGCTATCAAGACATGAAGAACGCTGCGGAAAATAGGAGTAAATGGAGAACCAGGTTTAACCATGAATAATCACGGACTTGTATCTAGGATCATGATGATGATAAAACTATCATCGGTGCCTGGCACTAGGTAGCAGTAATGACAGTATGGCATAGAGCCGAAAACAAATAATGTTGGCTGGGTCTATATCCGGTAGGAGTGTACGACAAAAGAGCAAGCGACATAAGAGCGAGGGACAAAAGAGCAAGTGGACATAAGAGCAAGTGGACATAAGAGCAAGTGGACATAAGGGCAAGTAGACAAAATTGTAAATGTAAATTGACAAGGAGGGCGTAACAAAGATTTCTAGAACAATTACGGATATTTCCTAAGGAATTCCTAAGGAAACACAGTCGACTATGATATCAATCAACTAAGGATTTTTTAACAATTACGAATATGCAGCAACAAACGAAAATTGAATGAGGTAAAAGGAGGGGGAGGGAAGGGGTGCGTAGGAATTCCTAAGGAAACACAGTCGACTATGATATCAATCAACTAATGATTTTATAACAATTACGAATATGCAGCAACAAATGATAATGTAGGGAGGTAAAAGGACGGGGGGGGAAGGGGGGGCGTAGGAATTCCTAAGGAAACACAGTCGAGTATGATATCAATCAAATAAGGATTTTATAACAATTCCTTCCCTCCCCACCTACAAAGCTGAAACTAATAAGGAAAACGAGAAGAGATAGACAGACTTGGGACCTAGAAAAACTGAAAGAAAAGAACGATGCATTCAGCACGAAGTTGGAAGATTGCCTTAGAAATTTGGAAATCAAACCGAAGATTGTGGATACAGAATGGAAGGAAATTAAAGCCATCGTCAAAGATATCTTGAATAAAGAGATTGAAAAACAATAGAATAAACCAGAAACCCACTGATAACTAAGGAAATACTCAATAAAATGGATGAGAGCTAAATGGAAAAACGTTAACAGTGAAGAAAGTAGAGCCAACTATTGACGCATAAACAATGAGTTGAGAAGGGTTACAGATAAAGCTAGAGAAAATTTGATAAAAGAAAAATGTGAGGAAATACAACAGATGAAGAAGTTAGGACGGTACGATATAATGTACGCTAGGGCACTGGAGTTATAAGATAAGAAGCCTAATGGAATTCATAGTAAAGGAACTATGAATGCATATGGAAAAATAGTCGCAGAACCAAAGGATGTAGCACAGGTATGGGAAGATACATTAAGGAACTATACAAAAAGCAGGCAGGATCGGCACAAATAGAACTGGAAGAAGAGGATAACATTGAAGAAGACAACTTGAGACCAAGTATTATGAAAAACGATGTAGAAAGGGTAATACTGGAACTGAAGAAAGGAAAAGTGGTTACGAAATTAATTAACAAGATTTACGACTCGGAAGAGTGACCTCAGGATTTCCTAGAAGTAACAATGATTCCTCTAAAGAAGAAGCCAAAGGCAATGCAGTGTAAAGACTGCAGAACGATAAGCCTTCTGTCACACACTTCGATGATCATCACGAGGTTTCTTAATAAACGGCTGGAGAAAAAGGCCGAAGAAATGCTAGGGGAAGATCAATTCGGCTTCAGAAAAGGACGAGGAACCAGAGATGTAGTGAGAATCATATCAGAAAGGGCAATAGAGTACAGTCAAGTTTGCTGGTTATGTTTCGTCGACTGGCAGAAGGCCTTTGATAGAGTAAATAGGATAATGTTGATATAGACTGAAAGACAGGAGACTAATTAGAAATCTGTATGTGAATCAAATTGTAATGGTCAGGTTGGAGAATGCGGATACCAGCGGAGTAAATATCGGTGGAGGCGTAAGACACAGCTGTTGCCTATTGCCGATCCTATTTAATATATATGGAGAAAGGCTAATAATGCAAGATGTGTTAGAAGGCACGGGATATTTAAAAATTGGAGGAAGGATTATAATAACAGTGAAATACGCGGATGATCAACTACTTCTATCAAGAAAGGAAAAGGAACTCCAGAAAATGATAAATAGACTAGTGGTAACAGGTGGAAAACACGGTATGGAAATTAATACAGAAAAATCCAAGGTCATGCGAATATCAATTAAAGAAGAAGAAAATGTGATCATAAGTATTGGTGGAACGTCATTAGAACAAGTTTCAAACCATAAATACCTTGGAAACATCATAACGACAGAATTAAAATGTACCGATGAAATGAAGACTAGAATAACGAAAGCAAAAGTCACTTTCAGAAGAAGAAACTCCTACTAACGGGGAATATAAAGGAGGGTATCCGCAAGAAGTTGATGAACTTCTATGTATGGAGTATAGCTTTGTATGGGGCAGAAACATGGACGCTAAGGAAAGATGATATTAAATACTTGAAAAGCATCGAAATGTGGACACAGAGAAGAATGCTGGAGATAAAATGGACAGTTCGGATGAAAAACGAACAAGTACTACGAAGAATAGGAGAGGAGCGAACGATTATACAGACTATCAGAAAGAAGAAGGAGTACTGGATTGGACATTACCTGAGAAGAGAGAGCATGATTAAAAAAGTTCTAGAAGGAAAACTGGATGGAAAAAGAGAAAGAGGAAAGAAGAGGTTTAAGCTTATAGACGACTTGAAAGGGAAAGAGAGCTATCAAAGCATGAAGAAGACAGTGAAAAATACGATTATGTGGCGAAACAGGTTTAACCATGAATAATCACGGACTTGTCTGCGGACAGACTGCCTATGTTTATGATGCAATATGATTTCGAATTGAAAACTAGGTGATGAGAAGTGTGAAATTGTCGCGTCTGTGCAAACGGTCTTCTTGTAAGAGGGAGGTTGCGTTCTGAAAAAGTGCCGTGTTATGTGAACTTCAGTCATCATCCAGTCCCAAAATTCCCAAACCTCTCTTTGATGCTCATTTATGTATAAATAGTGTTGTTTCCGGTTATGTCATCTTACAAACAAAAGTACTCTGGCCCTCCGAAATATTCCTTCGTCGCTGTGCAATCTTTAATGTCTTATCCAAAGTCCAACCAAATCGCGCGGCATAATCCGTTTTTCGTGAGTTGTTTTTGTAATAAAAGAAAGTCGCCTTATTAAGAGTCGAGGAACGGCCAGGAGTAGTCCTATTCGTCAATTGGCTTGTGAGGAATGTATTGGACCAGTGGTTCCCAAACGGTGCGGCGCGCCACACTGGTGCGGCGCGAGATGATGGCAGGTGTGGCGGGAAGATTCAAAGACAATCAAGGATTTAGAGACATTTTCAAAAAATTCATATACCAAAAATAAATATGAAGGTCATTTTCTTATTTATTTTATTTATTTTGTTACATGCGATAGAATATGGTAAATATATGTCGATAGTTTTCATTCGATAGTACCCATCACTATTGTTAAGTGAGCGTCGCCATTATCGGAATGTTAACGAATTCATCATTTTAGTCTTTTTATAGTAAATATTTACTTGGATTTAATATCATGGCACCGAAAAGGAAAGCTAGTGATGTGGAAAATGTGGTGAAAAGGCAATGGTACAGTTTTGAGTTTAAAATGGATATTATAAAACGTAGCGATTCGGGTGAAACGTTAACGTCGATTGCGAGGTCGCTAAATTTGAGTCGTTCGAGAGTAGCTACGACATATACGGATAAGAAAAAACTATTTGAACATGCAAGGAATGCTGTGAATTTAAAAGCGAAAGTTTTATCAAATTTCTATTTCTATATGATACCCTGCAAGGTTTGTCCAATAATTGGACAAAAAGATCGATCAACTGGTAAACTCAACCGTTTACATAGCTGCCGGATTCACCTACATTCATTCTATTTGCTCATGCCAGCCAGTTTTTTAAAACCGAAGTGCGTTCCTGGCGGAACCATGTCGTAGGCGTCGTCGTCCAGTTTTTAGTGGGCTGTCCTCCGGCCTATAAAGAGTTCAGAACGTGAAAACGATATGGGGGACGTCCTTTTGTGTCGGCTCGTGCGTGCGCTCCGGGATGTCCGGAGGCAGGAAGAGAGGATCATCGTGTGATGCCGGAGACTTTGGTTTTGAAGGGGAGCCACGCCTTCGTCGCCGGCATTCCTATAAAAGCCTTCGGCATTTCGAACACCTGCGACAACAAATGAAGCCTAACGCACGATCTATCTCTCACTCCCTCTCTCTCTCTCTTCCTTTTTCGGGAATAAAAAAATATTGCCTTCGAAAACATTGGGTAAATATATTTTTTGCCCTGGGTGTTTTTCTTTTTTTTTTTAGTTCACGCGGTGTTTATCCTCTTTTCGTCACCGCTCGCGCCAGATCAAGCGAGGAAGGGTGAGGAGGAGATTTGTTCCATATCCTTTTCTCCCTCAAACACCGTCGCCGCCATCCATTCTCTTTGTTCGCTCCAGAAAGTTACGCTGTTTTATTTATTTTATCGAGACTCGCCCTATCCTCATAGCTCTCATTCCTAAAGGATTGAGAAAGAAAAACATTTTCTTTTCTGTTTCGCCGCGGTATCGAGCAAAGGATCCATTACTGAGGGGTGGGGGGTTTAAAGAATTTACGCAGTGTGTATTGCGCCATTTATATACTGAGAGAATAAGTTATATTAGTTTCTGCGCTAAATACCTACTGGATTTATGTATTTTTATTTGGTGTATTAACTTTTTCATAAAGAGCATTCGGCGGACTTTTAAAATGAGCATTCCAAAGCAAATATTGGCAGATGTCAGACGCTTTTTTTATAACCACCACTGTAGTAAGGTATGAGCTTTGATATATGAAAAAGGACTAAATTAATAAAAATACCGAATAAAAAGTTAATTACATATTGTTATTTGATGTGCAATAAAAGCGTCGTTCTATTCTCAGACTGAAGGTTTTTTGCTGTGAATTATAATCTGAGAAACGCAAAAGTTAGGGGACCTTTCATGGGTTATATCTTAACCTCGCTTTAAACGCGCGCGGTGTACGAAATAGAAAAATGTTGATGCTACAAATAATTGCGATTATTCTCTCTGTAAAACTCCTTTTGTTTTGCCTGCTCAGTAATTTTCGTTTTCTCCTTTAAGTCATTTTTCCTTTACTCGCTTCTTATTTCATATTCTCTCTTCATTTCTCTCGTTGGTTTTTGTTTTTTTATAAATATATAAACGAAATTTCGTTCCCTTAACATCTCGAAAAATTACACATTTTAATAATGTATTTTTAATAACGCATTTTTTCTCCTTAAAGTAGTAGAATCATGTCGTTCCAAGTTCCTTTTGTGAGACAGAAATAAAGAGGAACTCTTCGAGAAAAGGAGGAGGTTGAAAAGGGGGGGGGGGAGACTTCTGTGCACCTCCTTCCCCCTTCGAACTTCCTCATCAAAAACTAATCCTACCCATTAGAGTCGAGAGGGGGGGGGGGAAATGAAATCGATGTCACGACAAACAGACGAAAAAGCTCCCAATCTCCATCGTCGACTCTCTTCCGCGGCAAGGAGGGAGCGATTTGAAAGGAGCGCCATCTTCTTTAGTAAAGCCTTCGGTAAACAACGGAAGCGGTGGAACGATCCGAAATCCTTCGGCGCGAGTTCATGCCTCCGCGAAGGATATTTCAAGAGTTCCCTAAGGCTACGGTCAAATCCCCAAGAGAGAGAGAGAGAGTGAGATGGATGTGTCGGAAAGATCTGGCGTCGCTATGAAACCTCCCCCCCCCCCCCCCCCCCCCCCGCCACATTCGCGGCGAAGACAGTTCCTCTCGTTCTCTCTCTCTCTCTTTGCCTTCCTCTTCGCAGCATTTACGCAATTTCCCTACTTCTCATCCTTCGCCGTCCCTTCCATTCCTTAGGGAAGACAAAAAGATATCCTAACCGCTCCATCTTCAAACCCGTTAAGTCAAAACTAAACTCTTCCCCAGTACAAGCAGCCGTGTTTCTTCATCCCTCTTGTCTCCGCTTTCCTCCTTCGTCAACCCTCCTAGCATACCGCACAAAATACTCTCTCTTCCTTCCAACCCCCAATTCCCGGAAGGGGGTTCCGACCTCCATCTCTCTCACCCTCTACGTCTCTCTCCATTCCTTGCACCCATTCTCCGCCTCTTCCCCCATCTCCCCTATCTCTTTCCCCATTCCTTGTTCCCCTCCTCCTCCCTGCTCCCTTTCTATGTCCACCTCCCTCTCCCCCATTCCCCCTCCTTTCCTCCCTTCTCTCTCTCTCTCTCTTTCCTTCTTGAGAGGTCTCCGCCTCGCATCTATACCGACCCTCCTAGCGGCGTCTTCTCTATTTTCGGGTACTCAGCCTCTCTCCCTCCCCTTCTCTCTCTCTCAAGTCGTCAACCCTCTTATCTGCCTCCCACTTTCGTCCTCCTTTCTCTCCCCCTCTCCCTCTCTCACCAACCAACACATCCATTCTCAGTCTCTTTCTCTCTCTCTCTCCCTGTTGTTTGTGCAATGGGGTGAATTCATCCTTTTTTTGTTTTTGAAGTTGTGTGTGAGAGAGGGAGTGGATTTTAGTTATAAATTAAAACGGTTGCGAGGGAGTTGGAGGATGGAGATGAAACTGGTGAGAAGGGGGGGGGGGGTAAGGAAGAAGCGATGGAGATAGGGGAGGAAATGTTGAGAAGAGGAAGATTAGGCAAAGGAGATGGAGAGAGAGAGAGAGAGGGTTTGATGTATGTAAGATAAAAAGGGAAAGAAGAGGATATTCTATTAGTGGAAGTAGAAGGGAGAGGGAGGCTGGGCCTCGCGGAGTGGGAGAAATAGGGAGGAGTGAATTACGGCATTAAAAGGAAGGGAAGGGAGTGAATGGAACGGGCGGGAGGTCTGAAGAGAGACAGAAATTAGGAAAGGAAGCGAAGAGAGAGATGGGGTCGTTTCGAAGGATGCCAATTAATTTGTAAATTGAGAGGAAGAGGGAAAGAGAGAGAGAGAAAGCAGGAGTTTTCGGTGTAAGAAGGCTGAGGGCGGCACGAAAAGTCTTGCAATCGAGGGATCGAGAAAGAGAGAGAGAGAGAGAGAGAGATAGGGAGGAAGGTGGGTCGCTTATATTTGGTGTTCTGGGAACTTTGTGTGAGTGTGCGTTCAGAAGGTGAGTGGATTATGGGAGTTGCCACCCCGGGAACAAGTGGATGGCGAAAAGGAAGGGATAACGAGCACGTTTGTCGCTAGGTTTCCGAGATGATTGCCTCCTTCTCCGTGGTCGAGAGTGGGGGGGAGAGGAGAAGGATTGGGGGGGGGGAAATAGGACAGACAAACAGACAGACAAACGACTTTATTTAGGCCGAAATTGAGACTACATAGTCCCTTCTTACATTTAATTCGAGGGAGGAGGGGACGGAGAACATGGCCAAGAAAAGCACGAAAAAGATTATTATTTTAATTTGTTTTTGAGAAGAAGTCGATAAGGGATTTGGCCATTATAAAAGGGTCAAACTACGCCCGTCATGGTAACGAGTAGTTTAGTTTGGGAGAAGGGGTTGCTTTGATATTACGTGTTGAAGCGTACCACGTAAGGTGAATTCGCTCGAGTATTTTAGCTCTCCTTTAATCCTTCTCTGCAACCGTCGTCATCACTTAAGTTTGTTTGCAGGATCCTTTTGTTTGAATTCGGTCGAAATAAATTAGCCCTGTATTTGTCCCTCGGCGCTATCTAGATGGGGCAGAAGAGGATTCCGACGTCTTAAGAAAAGCTCCGAGACGTTTTTCAGCGAAGGAGAGATTCGTTTATTTCTCAATTCGGACTCCTGATTTTTTGTAATGTATTGATTCGGGTAAAAATGGTTAAAATGGAAATAAAACTAAAATTTTCACCAGAACTAGGCAGAGGAAATGGTGTTTGTATTCACTTTTATATACAGGTAAAAGAAGTCATACCTTAATAATAATTCAAAAAATTCAAACATAAAAAGTGAATTTCCTGAGAAATCCTATGAAAGACCTAGATTGCTCATTATAAGTTGCCCAGACAGCTAATGTGGCCATAATCTCTCAAGTAAACCACATTTTCATATCAACTACAAAGGTAGATGTCGTCAGTGGTAATTCTTCAGTCGTCGCTTTGATAAAAGAAAGGTTACATCATAGCTGGAATAAGCATGTTTCATTGTGTACCGTATTTGGATACGGGAGTTACCTACGTAATGGTTTTATTTACATCCACCGGTCAAATAGATTTTAATCTAAGTTTAAATCCATCAGATAATGTCGTTGAGCAATTAATTGAAATCCACTACCTTTATCGAGGTGTTTGCAGATCTAAAAATTGCCTTTTCTCATTTACGTGCCCACGTTATTTTTATTTCCCTGTTTACTTAAAATATTAACGTCACTACTTAATTAACGGAAAGGAAAAAAATGCCGCAGTTTAAATGGTTACCTTGAAAAAAAAACATTTGTTTCGTGCGACCTATCCCTCTGATCCGATCTGAAGAAACCCTCTATTCTCTCGAGGCTCTCACGAAACCGGAGTGATGTGTGTCGCGGGGCAGTATCACGCCAGGCGGAGTTCCCTCTTCGGTTAAAAGGATCTCGGAAAGAACGGCGTAATGTACATAGCAACTTATCTCTCCGACACCCAAATCACCCAAGTAGATTTCATAATATATTTCGAGCCGTCCTATCTTCAACCGGTTGTCCATGTCTCCCGTCCTATCACAGCCAACCCCCGGGGGCGGCAGCGGGAGTATTGCAGGCAGCTCTATCATTCTCCCTAGGCAGAGAGCTCTATTACCTCTCGAGGAAATAGACCGACTGTCTTCTGTGCAGGACGTTTTTATTTTGACGCGGCCATCGCTCACTTTATCGCCTTCTTCTCATCTCTCTTTCGCAGGAATGAAGGCTTTTATAGCGTCTCTCTCTCTTTCTCTGTTTTCTTCAAACAGAAAGTCGTATGTACACAAGAGACCTCTGAACCGATCTGATCAATTCCCACGGCGCAGTTCATTTCGAGATTATTTTATTCCTGAAAGATAGCATATGTATGTATGTATGCAAGTATGTATTTGTATGTTTATTTATGTATGTATACGATTTATGTATGTATACGTGCGTACTATATGTGAATGTATATAAAAAGGAAAGACAAAGGAAATTTAGAAAGCAACAAGGTGTTGTATGGAAGACTCAGTGGAAACTTACCAGAGATTCGTGAAGAAACTGTGGCGATTACGACTAGTAGTTTTTGTGCTATTCCGAATCATTATGCAGAAAGGGTGCTATTATCTTCTTATCTTTTATCATGACTCGATGTATATTTGAGCACTGAAATAAGAAAATTGCGATTTCACCTTTGAAATTTAAATGAATCGTTACATGTTCATTGCAAACTGCTCGTTGCTGAGTTTTTACCGCCTCATTATTGACCTAGTAATTTTATTCTTTTGCCGAAAGGTGAAAATATACCACATTTTATTGGTTAAATGTCACGGTTTTCACACATAGGGTTGTTTTATTAACTTTCAGGAAATAAATTCCTATTTCGGCAAGTCCCAGGGGCTTAAAGAATTTTAACGAAAAGTTTTAAATTTCACAGATTTCGCTCTTCTTGCTATATTGGTGACCTTATTTGGATCATGCTTAACACGCTGTTTAACACCCTATTAATGAACATGTTATATATTCGGTTCTACTAAAAGCGTGAAGTTTCTTTACCAGCTTTCACAAATCCATTTTTGCATATACACTTTCTCAGCCATCTGCTGCCGCCATTACGGGCACTAGTGGTAGGAAAATTAGCAGTGAATCGACGCTGTAGCTTGGGAAAGAAAACTGAGATAATATCATTTTACAAGTTTATTGTGAACTATACTTGAAGCACCTTTGAGTGAGTTTACCTTCTGTTTATGTGTTCAGAGCTCTCACTAGTTGAATTACATCTTTTTGTCGTTTCACCGCTCTTATTATGATCAATCTCCATTGCGAAGCAATGTGTTTTTATTGTTCAGGAACAGAAGGGATCTCCTTTCGTACTACAGATCGTCTTCATCGCGTGCAGCTAAAAAATATTTACGTTTAGCACATATCTGGAATTTTAAAACTTGGAACGTCCGTCGTCTTCCAAGTCCTTTTTCTGCCTTGAATGGCATATATGGGAGCAAAAAACATTTTTGTTACAAAGGCGCGCAGCCGAGTTCAGACTCCACTAACTTTCTTAACGATAAAGTGCCAGAATATAAAACGGTTCCGTTAGTTCAAAGAATGAAAGCTCAACTTTTACTCTCCGGATAAAGTTTTTTTTTAAGCATTCCTTTACCGGAGAATTATTAATGCCTTTCCATCAACACTTTCAGACGAAATAGACTGGCAGCGCTGGGTGTTTTAGAACATCATCACTAATAAAACCATGAACTCACCACTTAATGTTCCTGCCATGTTAAAAAGGTTATAAATCTTGTATGGTTCAACCTAATTCATTTTTATTTTGACAATCGTGTGAGTCGAAGCTATCATCATGATGGCTGGTCTCAACCGCCAACAATGAGGGGAGCTCGAGCTGTATAGCGACCTTGCTCTTCATAAAGCCTTAATTAATATATTTTTTGCTCCAAACTTTTAAGTGCCGAGTGAAAAACATATTTCATGAGAAAGTAAATTATTACTATATGGAACCCCTTCTTATTTTAAAGTCAGTTGAGGATTTGTCTATGTATATAACCAACGTAATGAGCCGTAACTTATACGTAACCCATGATCGCGATATTAACAAAAAACAACAAAAGGTTTGATTTTAGTGACGTTTTTGTTGTTCATTTTCATAGCAGCGTGATTTTTTTCTCAAGCGTCTCCGAACTTTAAATGGCGGCATGAAGAACATCAAATCGAATTTATATTCAACGAATCGATATTAGTATTTAAAAAGTTCATTTACTCTGTTTTCCTCTCGTCGAGAGAGGGAAATAGCCCAGGGACCCTAAAATTAACAGTCTGCCAGTGTCCCTAGCCCAATCGAAAATGAATCGGAAAATATTTAAGGTAATCCAAAAATATTAATTTTTGCAGCCATTAAATATCAGCCATGTTTATTCCATATCAAAGAGTGGTCGATAAGAGTGAGGAAGAGGGTAAGACATGCAGAGAGAAAGATAGGAATAGGGGAAAAGAGAGAGAGAGAGAGAGGGAGGGAGGGAAATAGGGAAAGAGAGTGCGACAGAAAGAATGGACATAAGAGAAGAGTATGTCACGAGGGTTTTCTCCATTGTTTACGAAACGTGGTGCGATCGCCGTTATTGATCCTGTTGCAGGAGGTGCATTGTGCCGCGAGGGTGTACCGAGGGAGATGGGGGTGGCTCATCCTTAAGGGAGGAGAGAAAGAGAGAGAGAGGGGGTACCCACACATGCATGCACTCTCTTACCACAGCTAACTCTCTTCTACCCTCGTCTCTCGCGGTGTAAGAGCAACGGAGATGACGATAACAAAGGACGAGTATACTCGTCCCTTTTGCTCGCCGCGTGACTGGAGAGGTACGAAGGGCGGCGGGGTCGCTAGCGCCCTCTTTTAATTCCTCCACCGTCCCACGCAGAGAAGGTACACTGCGTGAGGGAGAATGAGAGAGAGAGAGGCAGGAGAGTGCAGAGGTGCGTGTAATAGCATGTCAGTCGCGGAATCCTTTTCAGCCTAGCTCTTCTTTAACGCTTCCCTTTGGTAGGCTTGTATGAGACGAGGGAGATTGCTTTGGAAAGCCTATGGTTTTCACCTCTCTGGTTTAATACGAATTCCATATTTCTATGGAAACGGTTAAGGTTATAAGAAATATTAACGTATCTCTTACCTTTTTGAAGTTCATAAAAAGCTTTGGTTTAGTGTTACGCAACTTATTGGATTTAGTAAACTATTGTATATAATTATATGATTTTTTAAATAAAATATAAACGCTTACAAATTTGCTTGGGAAAATAAGTCATCGGGTATTTCCAATATCCATAAAAAGATTATGTGAAACCATAAGCGTATTTTGCCTACCAAGTAACCGTCATCACTGCCGTTCACGGATGCTTAATTATAAATTACCTGTAGTTGTAGAATATCTGGTAGCAAAAACGCTTATATGGTTTTTCATAGCCTTATAATGGGTGTTGGAGATTCCTGAATGAACATTTATTTTTTCCGTCTGATTTGTGAACGCTCATTTTGCGATTTGTTTTCAGTCATTGCACGAACTTGTTTATTCTCTAATGAATAAATATTCATTCAAAATACATTAGGCGTCGTTTGTTATCCACGAAGCGTTTTTCTTATTCTGTTGTCGTGGTATTTATGTGTATTGAGGACGAAAAATAAAAGTGAAAACATATTTTATCCCATGTCCCTTAATTACTTACCGAAAAAATAAACGAAGATGAAATATGTTATGAAACCGGCCTCTAATACGGCCATTTACCGTGACACATAAAACGCATCCAGACAAGACGATCGTATCTTTCCTCGCACGGCTCCGTACGAACGATTTATTTGGTTAACCGGCACAAAAAGCGACGACTTCCGCGGGAATCATTTTCCCAAGACGGTAGTCTCAAGTCAGCGGAGTAAATTGACGAGAGGCCGTCGAAAAAAAAAATGCCCCAATGGACCTCGAGATGGAAATCATAACTTTTTTTAAAAAAAAAGCACTCTGCTCGCTTTCACCATCACTCAAGCAGATCTAGAGTGAGTGAAAGAGATAGAGAGAGAGGATATGTAAAAATTAGTCCCGGGGATATACGTGGGAAACCCAACCACGATACACTTTGCTCTGTTATTGATGCGTATCCGGGTGGGACGGTGGTTGGGTGCTGCTCCCTTGAGTCCCTACTTCGTCCACCTTCCCGCCCACCCCTCTTCCATTTACCTCCTCCCTTCCCCCTTTCTCCCTCCTGCCCAAGCTTTCATATTTCTCCTCTTCTCCAACTCTTCCTATCCTCCACTTTCTTCCTCCATCCATTCCCTCGCCACCTTCTCTTCCTCCTCCACTGTTCTCCCAGTCACCCTGGGAGCTCCAACACTAGAGGTCGACGGGGGCGATGGACTCCGCTCGACCCACGCCGAGCCACGCCCCCCTCCTTCCCTCACTCCCCCATCTTCTGGCTGTGCCTCCCACCCCTTACAACACCCTCTCCCCCCCTCTCTTCCCGACCTACTCCTTTCTTTCTCTCTCTCTCATATTCACCCGATTGACTTTTGCTTCTCTAAAACTGGGACGGCCAAGGTACCGCCGACTTTGCGTCGTCACGCTCCGACAAGAGTCACGAATCCTCTCTCTCTCTCTCTTACCTTTCTCTCCTTCCTCTCTACACGTCTCTTTCTTTCCTCCGCGTGCACCGTGTGTTTGGTTTTCATTACGGCCGTTTCCCATCGCGCTAGGGACGGGGCGTGATCACCCCGGGTCACAAAGTTGACCGCCCACGCCTGGGAATGGGAAGGGGAGGGGGGGAGGGAGAAGAAGAAGAGGGGGAGGATAGAGGAAGTAGGATTCGAGTGCGTTGACGCGGGGAGACCGGCATATGTCAGAAATTGGTTCGATTACGCCCTTTCGGAATGGAATAAGAGGGGTTATTTTGGTTCCGGATAAATTCGGTGAGATTTAAAGCGAGGCTTGTGCCGTTCGCGATTCATTACGGCGGTTTGTGTGGGAATGGGGATATAGGACAGTTGGTCCTGATGGGACGGATGGGATTAACGGGTTTTGTCTCGCCTTGCCTCGCAAGACGAAAAAATTTGAATTTTTCATTATAAATAATGTTTACTCATAACCTCTACTGTGTATATTCCTCAGATTTGTTGGTATTACAGGTAGGTTGTTTGTTGCCTCATCTGAGAAGTTTCCAGGTATTTATTTTCTGAATATTTTGAAATAACATTTTGTTCAAACTTTAAATCACATTTACACTTCAACGAGTGGCAAATGGGAATATGACAACTAGATTTAATTTTTTGCTGAGTTTGGTCCCAGAAAAACTCTTCCGTGCTATGTGAACTTCATGAAAAACTTGTAAAATAACCTGCCATTTCTTGCTCCACTAAGGACGATCCGGTAATTCTCATTGTTAAGAGTATTTATGACATTCTTTGGTAGGCAGATAAAAAATATCAAGCATTGATTCTTAATAGCATTTATTAATTCAATTTACAGTTTTTGTACAGAAGGTAGCGCCAACGGGCATTTATGTATCCATTTGGTAGAAAACTTTTTATTCACATTTTCCCTAAAAACTTGTTGACTTCTAAATTTCTTTAAAAAAAACTGAGATATCGTAAGATATTATTAGCGGATGTATGTCATTTCTAACGTTGCGGCGCTAAATTAGAAATCAGGTTATTCTTCGAAATCCAGCGAGAATTGTACTCTAAAAAGCGCAGAAGAAACAAAATATTCCCTCGCCTGTTCCGTTTCAGTGGATCATCTGCAAGTTTAACTCCAAATCGCGCAAACGTAGCTCGTTTTCTCAAATTTACGTCGCAAAAGGTTTTCAGACTTCTTAAAAAGAACTCCTGGCCCACAAAAGCAATGAGAAACGTGATTAATTCTCTCTTCCGCTTTTCTTAGATTGGCACCGAGGCGCTCTCTGGGAATGGACGGCGATAAAAAGATCCCATCCCTACGAGATGCGTAGAGAGATAGAGAGAGAGAGAGGATGGACTAGAAAAGCCATTTACTCGCACAATCCCCATACCGTTGACGAGCGAAAGAAAGGCGTGCGCGTTCCCTTGGTTGTCATCCGACGACGGACCCACTTTATCCCGACTTGCATCCTATTGCGGCTTCTTCGTTCTTCTTCCTACCCCTGAGGGGACGCGCTTTTCGTGCGCGTGTGGGAAAAATCTCCGACGCAGAGGAAACGAGAGAGAGGAATATGTCGGTCATCTCGGACACGATGAGAGAGTGATGGAATTTCGCTCTCCCCACCCATCCTCCTTCCTTACTCCCCCTCCATCTGACGGTAACAATCGCCTGAGTGACCGTTAAGCGAGGCGGATGGATGTCTTATGGAGAACTACTCCCACTCCTGCCTCTTTCTTCCAGACTCCTCCTCCTCCTTATTCGTTGGGATCTACACTTGTTATTTCGGAAGTTTTCTTCCTCTTCGCCTTCTTCTAACAGGTCTGTCGACCTTGATGGCGCAGGATGAACCACATGGAGTTGCAACACGACGGAGGAGGAAGGAGAGACAGGGAGAGAGATCAACGGTTGTTTCTTTCCGACTCCCTTCTTCTTTCTCCTTCAAATCCTCACTCTTCTCTCTTTCTCTACTTATGCATACATCCTCCATCGCTCTCTTCTCTTCCTCGCCTTCTCTCTCCTCCATCGCTGGGTTATATGGAAGAAAATGGTTCAAATAGAAGAATATGGGTTAGATCAGGGGTTGGCAACATACGAATCTGGAACCTATGATTAAACAGTGATAGGTAAAATTAACGCGGACCATTTCATATTTTCAGTAAAATCGTGATCTCAAAACCTTTTCAGGCGAAGTCTTAACGATAGTAAATTACTTAAACTTGATTTTCGCTAATATGATAGCGCAGGACCCCTGGGTAACTTAGGATGTAAAGACTCATCCAGCCAACCGAAGCTCTCGCGACTTCTGATGCGGCCGTCCGAAACATTCACGACTACGAATGTGGCCCGCCATGCAGAAAAGGTTGGCGACCCCTCTGTTAGATGGAAGAAGATGGGTTAGTTAGATGAAGAGACTGTATATAATCTCAACCTCGTCCTAATAAAGACATTATCGACCTGCCTCATTCCTTCCTCTTTCTCTCATCTCCCTCTCATTTCCCTTTCTTCCCTCTTCTTTCCGCCTCTCTCCGCCATTATCGCCTTTTATATCTCATGCCTCTTCCTCCCTTGCCTTTTATCTCTTCTCTCTATCATTTCCTCTTTTTCCTTCCCACTCCATTCTCTTCTCCTTCATTTCTTCTCTCTCCCTCTCCGTTCCTCTCTTCTGTCCCGTTCATGAGGATCACGCGTCATGGCGCCGAGTTTCCGCAACGATGCGAAGTTTGTTTATTTCATTTTCTCGAAATAAAATAATGAATGGAAGCGTTATTCGAGGTCTTCGTACGTTCCCGGCGGTTTCGGTCAAAGGATCTTTCGTGCTTTATTTCGCCGCTTCCTTATTGCTCGCTATCCTTTCCCATCGGGCGGTCCAAACTTGTGTGTCGGGGCGGAGATGCGAGGAGAGGAAGAGGTTGCCTTATTACAACGTATAAGGTGATGTTTTCTTAGCTCTGTTTCCGGTTGGATTGAATAATTGGGAAAGGGGCGGAATCGGAGGGGTCATTCCCTACTTATCGAAGCGAGAATTCTGTCGATTCGTGGCGTGCGGTATCGGCGATTGGTCACACGGTGTGAATCGCCGTTATAAGGCTGCTTTTAAATATTGGGCAAGGACTGCTATATTACTATTTGTCAATGTTTATACCTCAGTTGATGGCGGAAGTTGCAGCAGTTGCCAAATTGAATATGGAATAGTCACGGTATGTAAATATTAGAGAGAGAGAGAGAAATATTTGAGACATCTAATTTACGTTCATTTATTTATAATTTTGCTCAGATGAAAAATCGCAGAGAATCGTAGAAAATATAAATAGAATAAAAAATTTTGCATGAATTTTTTCAAGTTAACGCAAATTAGAGTTATTCATAAAATTCAAACGCTTACCGTGAATATGTGGTTTCTTTTTTATGCAGAAAAATATAACTTAACCGCCGTAAATTGTAGAATACTATGCTTTTAAAAAAAACTCGTGGGCAGTAGAATTTTGGTGAATTATTTTAGAAACGCAGTAGTATGTCTAACAATAAGTGCTCTTATAAATATTGAACTTTCATTTAATGTATTAGAATTTATTATAACCTTAGCAGTAATTATTGAAAATTATAAACTGTGACTTATGCATCTGTATGCAACAACACAAGGACGATGGATTTAGCATTCATATTGTTATTGTTAGCTAATAGCTGTTAATGATAAACTTGAATACTGAAATGATATTTCGTAAAACTCAATTTCTCCGGTACCTATATAAAAATTTAAACCTGCGGTGCTGCAGTTACCAGTAAAAACGTATTCTCAATCATTTCTCTTAAAAAATAAAATACATTTAAAATAAAAATACGCGTTAAAACCCCCACCATTCCCATACTTGTATTAACAAGCGTTCGCGCCCTGCACTACACCTGGAGACGGAAACTCTTCGTCTCTTATAGTCGATTTAAACTAATTACAACCATATATAATCATTAGGAATTAGTTTCTGCCGCTTTAGATTGTTAACCATGGGAAAACGTCCCCATAGAAACATAACAGACGATATATTAGAACCACGAAACCGGTTCGTTGAATCTCTTCTAGCAAATGAACTTTTGCCTTAATTGAAAATTCTGAGCGATTTATCGCCCTTTAAATCCACGAACAGAGTTTATAAATAACGAACTAGTCTCGTGAGATTGTGGTGGCGTTAAAATGGTATTCGCGAACTATGAGGGCGAGTGAGAGAGAGAGAGAGAGACAAGAGGTAAGAAGTATGGAGGCAAAGAGGACTTAAGGGGGCGTGGGAAAACGAACGAAGAAGAGTCCCTTTTATCTCGGATCCCGATAGATGGCTCTGACCGAGTTCCCAGGCTCTCTTATTTTCTCTTACCCTTTTCAGCCTATCTCTCCCATTCTCCCCTTTGTCAGCGCCCTGGAAAAGAGAGAAATGAGGTAGAAAGAGGAGAAGTTAACAAAGGAGAGGAAGATAAAGAGGAAGTCCGACTATTTTCAAGAGGATTCTAGAGAGAGAGAGAGAGAGATGAGATCTCCGTTAAAATACTCGGAATCGAAAGCCGAAAGCGGTTTTCCAAGCGAGAGAATTGTTTGAATAATTGCCGACAGAGGGAATGAAATAGAGAGAGGGAGAAAGAGATAATAAGAGGAAATGAAGACATCATTCTTTGGACGCTTTGGTCTTGTGTGTGCGTGAGAGAGAGAGAAGCTGCGGTCGTCTCTCCGCTGATAAATGCGAAATTAGGGTCCATTTCATTTCCCAGTCTACGGAGTCCCTTGTTTTTATCTTCTTTCCCTTCGACGCGAAGAGGATAACCCCGGGTCTCTCGCACTTTATTGGCTCTCTTTCGCGTTATTCATAAATGATGGCATATATTTCACGCTATCTAGGTCCTTACGACCTGGGGGTAGAAGAAAATAACCTCTGGGGTTGAAATGTAATGAGCAAAGGTTGATGATTTCCGTATATTTAATTCTATCTGGATTGAGCATCAGTGTGTGTTTCAAAAGAAATAAACGACCTCTAGTTTAATTTACTTTCAAATAATTACTGTATTATAATCATTTAGCGGTATTAATTGCAACGGTAATATCAGAGAATGGAGAACCTGGTCTGGTCTGCGGGAAGAAAGGTAATGATGATGTCCATTAGCTATAACTTACTCGGTTCTATTCAGTTTTTTATCAAAGATTAAAACATAACATATAATACTATAGTGCTACGAAAGATTAAAACATGACATACTATAATACTATATTGCTACGAAAGTAGATGGTCATATTTGTTTAAAATACTTAGTTATTTTTACGATTTGTCGAATATGTCGTCCACTACACATTATAAAACATTGGCGCAGTTGTTGTTTAGGCCTTAAACCTGCCGATAGCTTTATCACAGCTATCATTTTGGGCTCGTTATCACGGAGTTGAGCGCCTTCCATGCCATTTAATGACATTCAAAGAACAGCTTTCTGCTCCTTCTCTGGGGAATTTGTTTTCATTTTTAACCTTCCTCCCTTTCATTTCCTTACCCTAAAGAATAAAATAGAAATTTCCCATATAAAACGCTATTCCACCCACGGGCTATGTGATGATTACCATACTCAAGTGTTCTTTCGCCTGCAATCGAAAATTCACCTCGATCAATGTATTCCATAAGCGTACGATTAGCTCATTCTTGGTGCTCGGTATAACGGGAAAATTCGACAGCGCGTTGTTTAAAAGCCCGAAATGCTTTGAGTTATGTCCATATTCATTCGTGTCGTGTATCCTCTCCTCCGCCGTCTTAGTTTTTCCCCTCTCGGCTACAATCGAATCAAATGGAAGCTGAAGTAAATTAGATATGCTGATAGAAATTTATAATATTCAAGTTCCTATTATTAGGGCTAATTTCACGAAATTCTTTCCTTGATGTTTTGTTATTTTTATTCATCACTGATTTTTTTTAGAGTTTTTGTTCTTATGCTTGTTTCTTAGAGCTGGGAAGATCATCGAATTCAACTGAGAAAATACGGCTATTCCAAACCAATGCATTTGTATAAATAAAACGCAGATATTCTCCTTAAAAATAAAGACAAAAAATCTCACACTATTGCAATCCTGCTGGAACAAAAGTTTTTGGTTTTGTTCGCGAAGGTGATTAGGAAATAAAATTTGCATCCACTCTACTCGTGGTTAAACGCTGTCAAATACGAAATTAAAATAGCTGGGAAAAGCATATAGATCGAGATACTTCGAATAAAAGCAATGTAATGTGACTTATATGAACCTGGATTTACGTGGTAAAGTTGCATTCCATTCACATCCAGTCCAAAAATCCCCAATTCCTTTGATGCATACATATATGTAGAAATAAAGCGTTGCCTTCGGTTGTCAAAGCACTCGGCCTCTCCCACATCTTCCTCGCTCCATAATATGTATTCCCATAAGTCAGTGCGAACAAACCGCATTATCGCGAACCACATTCCGCATTGTATGAATTGTTAATAATAAAAAATCATGTAACGAATCCGTAGTATAGAAGTTTAAAAATAAAGAGCTGCTTTACTTAGGATGCCGCTCACCACGAAAATACGTATTAGGGAAACGCGTAACTTTTTTGGGGCGCTCTCTCTCTCTCTCTCTGAAGCTGTTACGTAAGCTCAAGGGTTACTGTGTTTCCTAAACTAAAGTTTGAGCATCAGGATTCCCGTCGAGCGTTCATTTCCCCCGTATTAAGCATTCACTCCCCGGTACGCCCTTTCCGGTCCTTCACACTCCCCTTTTCTGAGCCCCTCATCTCTCTTTTCCCCCTCCTTTACACCCTTCCTCTCAACATCTCTCCCTCATCTCCGCCCATCAGACCACTCCTACCTCATTTTGACTCTCTCTCTCTCTCTATCTCTCTCTCTCTCTCTCTCCCCATCTCTCTCCCCCTCACTGGCCGGACACGCAAGACCCACTCTTCCTCCCTTCGCCCGATGGGGGTGGGAGAGAGAGAGAGAGAGCGAGCGGGAGGATTGTATAGTATTCCCACCTGGGACTCATCTCCTGCGAACCCCTTCCCTCTCCATACCTCCCTCTCTCCCCACCTCACTCCCTCTCTATCTCTCTCTTCCTCCCTCTCCCTCGCTCCTTCCCCCCATCTCTCGCTCCTTCCCTCCCTCCCTCTCTCCCTCCCCACTTCCCTCCTTCATCGCCCCCTCTCTCTCCATTCCTTTATTCACATCCCTCCCTTCCTATTCCTCTCTCTATACCTCCCGCCCTCTCTCTCTCTCTCTCTACACCTCTCTCTTCCCCTCTCTCTTCTCCCCCTCCTCTCCCTCGTTCCTCCTTTTTTCCCTTTTCAAAGGGAAATGCTGCGCTCCGCGGCGAACACTGTCCTCCCCGCGGGACGTCCCTAAGGGTTTAATTCCTCTCCTTTCTGCGCCAAGTTCGTGTCGCTTGGAAAAAAAAGCGGTAAAATTATGACTACCCTTCGAAACTTTTGGACGCCGTCGACAAAACTAGAAAATTCTCCGCATTTCGTGATGGTTTTATTTCTCTGTCAAGTAATTGTTAGTTATAATGAGGAATTATAGTCGATAGTCGCTTTTTCCTCTCTTGAGCGGAACCCAGAGATGGTGTTTTTCAATCGTCACGCGATGCAGTCGGTTCCGACGTTGTTAGATACTATTTTATGGGAAATTTTTCGTCTATTATTTTTAAAACGGTTGTTTGGGGCTCGCTCGAGTGGTGTTTCCCAACATCCTCTTCGTTAGGCAACAGAATGGATGCATTTTGTTGCTGTTGTAGTCATAATTGAGTAATGATTCCCTAAGGCATCTTGAAAAACTATAACATCAGATTAATTATGAATCCTCGAGGATAAATTGAATTCAGTCCTTGAAGTAAATCGTGTAATTCATTGTGTATGCGTTAGGTTTGTCGTCCTCTATTACAAGACCTGTTAGATAAACTTGACGATATGATTGCATTCATTATATAAGGTGCCTTGAAACTTTCATTCGAATCACTTTATATGAAATATAATTGATAATCATAAAAGTAAAAAAATCTAAAACTTATGTTTATGATACCTATGTTTTTAACAGCAGAGTTTAAAATTAGTATATTCCACGAATAAAAAATCTCTGAAAAGAGAGCTTGAAGCTCGCTTACCTTCAATTACCTGCGAATTTGAAAAAGCCTAAAAGGTGATGTGTAACGCCCGAGCATGAATTATAATTTTAGATAAATATTTAACAAAAATAATGTAGGTTTTTACCTCAGCTCTTTAAAATGCACAAGCGCTAATTGTAACAGCTTAGCAGGTGTTATCATTCTCGAAAGGAAATTTCGTCGCTTGTCGTTTAGGCATGACAAATTACAAACTCAAATTTAAATTTTCAATTCTGGAACGCTTTTGAAAAGTCTTTTTCTTCCTAAAACCTATCCATCAAAATCAGCCCAAATCATTCGACAGTATAAGCGAATAAGCGCCCACGGAAAGTCAATAAATATGAGCGGTAGACTTTTGTAAGTAATCTAAGCTGAAATTCGTTTTACTTCTCCGCAGCACGATTTACAGGTCCTAACGCCAAATATACACAAAGAAACCGACGAAATAGAAGCGCGCATTTCTTTAACTAAAGTCGACCATCGCCACTTCTTTTCTTTTATGGAGCTGACCAGTATCTTATCTCCGGAATCCACGACTCCTAAAAAAAAAAAAAAATCACGTGAAAAGTGTTATATAAACCGACGCTTTCGCTTCGTCCTGTGCGGTAGTTGCATTTAAATAAACAAGTCATAAATCATTTCCCGGCCGCTAAACAACTTCTCACCCAGCGTCACATATCACAACATCGTTCAACTCGAAAAGGAAATAGAAACTTTTCCTCCGAGCGATGCGACATCACAATTTTCTCTCTCTTTCTCCGACAAGTTCGCCTTTTTTTTCGGTTTTTTCGTAGTCCTTCCCTTCGCGACGTGTCCTTCCTGAAATCTCTCTCCTCATTTGAGAACCAACCTCCTTTTTTCCCTACTTTTCTCCCCCATAAAACCCTCTCTTGTCCCACCACCGCCTCTTTCGCTGCCGACACATAACGAAGAAGACATACGCCGCCCTCGAGGTTTCCCCAACCGAGAGTGACTCGTCAGAAAATCTTTTTTCTTCCTCTCCCCCCAATCCGACCCGAGAGGTATCCTCGTTGTACACTGAAACGAGTCGAAGGGGATGTTTAAGAAGGAAGGGTAAAGATAGGCGTTTTTTAAATCCTTTTTTTTAAAATACTAATTCGACCTTGCGCACTAGCGGTAGGGATGCAGACGGGGGAAGGCATAAAAGGGGAGGAGAGAGTTTTATTGATTCCGTGACAACAGCGAGTGGTTGTTTTCCGCATGTACCTACGCGCCGGCAAATGTTTGACCCTTAAATGGTATGTCAAACAGCTAATTTTTGCCCGAGTCATCTTACCGTCCGCAGCAGCGCAGTAAGTAGGCTCAAAGCGACCTCTAATTTGCCTGGTAATGTCGCTTGTTTATTTTTCCTCGCTGCCTCACGTTTGCCTGCCATTCATTCGGAAATTCTTAATAGACTTATTTTCTGCGTGGAATGATAGCTCGTACGCGGATGAAACAAAGGATTGTTTGTTAGTCTTACCGGGTTTCCTATGACGGCAGCTGGTGATTGATCGACTCCTTGGTTGGCCGTTACCTTGGGTGATCTTCATATTGATTCCTAATTGGACAATATAGGAAAACGTTTTTGAAGTGTGCCAACGATCTCTTCTTAAGACAACCAATGAGGGCATAACGTTGTTATTTTACAAATCGCCAGAGCGCAAAGACTTTAATAATGGGTTACTTGACATAAAACAGGAAGAGATCGAAGATCATAGTTCCAAAAACGAATGAACAAACTCTCAAGGGGTGTACTAAATGCATTTTAAAAATGAAGTATAGACCAAGGAATATTCGTCGGTGTGCGTATCTAAACAGCAGAATGAGTGAAATTTGAACTCGTTGAATAAAATTGAGGTATAAATATGATTTATTGTGCCTATAATAACGAATCTTCATTTAAGAACTCAAGTTCAAAGGTAGAAAAGTTTTGGGGCAAAAGCTCCAAATGTCTTACGCGAAAGTCGGCTTCGCTCACTCGTGTGACTTGATTAAAATCTTATTCAGGAAAAGGAAAGGAAAAAAATAAACACGAAGCTATCGAGTCTCCTCGGTCCTGTAGATTTAGTAGCGACTTATGGATGGGCGGCGAGCAGTCTGTGCCGTGGTTTAAGGTTACGGACGGCGGTTTGGGATAATAAGCGGACGAAGGGAGGATGGATAGGTTAGACTGCGGACGATATACTATATAAGTAAAGGGTATCCTCCCTCGTAGGATAGAATAGCTCCTTTTTTGAAACATGGCTCCCCCAGAAAGGGTGTGGTCGATTGAGATATGGGATATTGGCCCTCGAGCCGTTTGGTCTTCTCACTTCTCGGATGAAGAATGGCCGAAACCCAGAGAGAAAGAGAGGGAGGTACTCAGTGGGTATCCAGGAGACGGCCGCTTAGGACACGATTGGTGGAGGCCTTCGTTACTGCGTCTGGGATGAACCCCTTTCAGCGAGGGACGAAGGGAGGGAATGGTTGTGCAATGTCAATTATAACTGATATGGATGCAGTCGAAAGGTTGCTGGAGAGTGTGGAAAATGAGAGAAAGGGGAGAGAGAGAACGAAAGGAATTTTTTCTTCTTGACGGGCAATCCGAACTGGTGTTATTTTACGGGAGATTCTATTAACCTGTTTGGTTTTTGTGTCTATTCGGAATTTTGTTTTGATAGTACGTTTACTGTATTGTAAGTAGCGATCTCTTTTATTTACATCAATGCATTCAATTGCTGAAATGTTTGGTACAAAATAATAATATTTGGTTGCATTAATTTTGATCATTTGCTAATTTAAAGCATGTTCGATTATTTTAATTTTATTTTCAAGTTGATTTTTTACCTTTGGCTTCATATTTTTCTTTAGCGTCAAAACGCGCTTGTGTTTCTCGATTCTTAATCAAACACCAGTTTACCAAAAACTGATGCATCCCATAGGCGTGAGAATACTTATAAGCCTAATTGCAAAGTATCTCAAGCAATAATTTTATTGCTGTTTCCTTCGTACTTGATGTACTATGCGGTTGACTTTATATTTAGCCAAAAAGGAAAGTAATTACCCTTAGAAATGAGTTCTCAAAAATTTTTCCACTGTTACGATCTCATCCGCTAAACTTATTTCTATCAGTCGAGTAACAGTTGTTTTCATTACCCCGACACCAAAAACTGAAACTGATGATGAATGGATTTCATCACTATTTCACCCAAGCTGCGTGCATGATCTTATGACAATTCACCGTTTCCCACGACACAATTGGAAATCCTTGGATTATAGAATGGGTGAAACCATTAAAATAATCGCACTTCCCTCGTTTCTATAAATTCCTCCAGTAATAGGCGTCCTTTCACTTTCCCGGATTCTCCTCATTTCGCACAATAGAACAATTTCCTCGGCACCCATAGCGTTGAAGCGTTGCCCTTTTGTCGCCGCACGGATATCGGCCGGCGTGCCTAGACGTTAATTTTCTCTGTAATTGGTTTCCTAACTACAGGATGACAGTAGACAGTAGCACGAGAGAGAGTGAGAGAGGGAGAGAGAGAAGGGCTGGGAGAGAGGCGAGAAATAGGGACGAGGGGTGGAAATGTGGAGAGTAGGCGAAAACGCAGGAAATACACTATATACGGGTAGAGGCGTGAGAATAGTCGGATGTCTGCGATATGAGAAAAATGGGGTGTATTTGGAAATAGGGTGGGCAAAGAAGGGGAAAAAGGAATGGAAATGAAAACGGGAATGGAGCAGGAAATGGAACGGTTAGAGTGAGGGAGGAAGGACGAATAGAGAGAGAGAGAGAGAATGGAAGATAGGAGGTGGACCAGCAGAGATCGGAGGAGGAGGCCAGAGCGAGGGAAATAGAAATGAGACGAAATACAGTAAAGGATTGGGATGGAAGGAAAAATTGGACTCGATCCGAAAAGGAGCAATATGTGTGAGAGTGTCGGATGAAGAAAAAAATACGCGTGATTCGTCATCTGTAACTTTTGACGTTGATAGAAAGGTGAGAATTTCGTTGAGATGTTTGATTCAAGTGTATCCTATACTTACCCTTTCAGTATTTTTCCGATCAATATTATCACAATATTGGATAAATTAACTGAAAATGTTTACTTATATAAATGTGATACACGTACAAATTCGATTGTGAAATTGCGTGCCATCCCGGGATTTTATAGGTGAGAAATTAAGCAAATAGTATTTCGCATTCATTTTATTTCTGTATTAATAATATAATATGATAGTATAAATATCGTAATGGTGAAGGAATAAAAAATTCCTATTCATCTATAAGTATGGTAGTGTTGGCAAGCTTTGATGGAGCACTATTGTGCGAGGTATCCAAAGGTGATTAATTGAATTTTATAATTGTTGTTAAATGGTATAAAAGTCAGATTTTTTAATCCAAAGTTATATTTGGACTTCAATGAAGATGAATTATGGCATTCCTTTAAATATTAAATCATTTAATCGAAATTAAATTATTCTTTGTTGCAATTTCGGAAAAATTATATCCTTAATAACTTGTTTTTGAAAGGTCATTCCTAAAACTTTGCCGTGATCTTCCAGTCGCGGCTCTTGAGCATAGCCATTGGCCAAGACTTATAATACACACTTAAAAGAAAGAAGTCAACCACATTCTGTCAGATAAACCAAACTCATCAATTTCACAACAATGGAGATGAATATTCATAATTTCTTTGGTCTTCATAAATAACAACAGATCTCCGTGAAAGGCTAAACCAGAAGTGAAATCGGATGAAAACAATTCAAAGGGCAGATGGATATGAAAAGAACTGCTCACCCTTTAAAGAGAAGCGTAATAAAAATGTAAAAAAGACAAAGATGCGCCAGAATAAAAAAAGAAACGGGAAGAGGTGCAATAAAGCGAGACAGAGAGAGAGAGAGAGAGTCGGCGGGAACGGGGATCGGGAAAAGCCAGAGAGGAAAAGCGAAACTGTTAGATCCCTGTAACAAGGAGAAAGGGAAGATAGAGGTGGGTGGAGTAGGTTTTTAAGACGGCGAGAAAGAAAAAGAGAAAAAGGGAGAGAGAGAGAGAATCGGAAAGGAACACGAGTGATGCTGCCTCGTGGTTAAGTAGTCTGTCAGCGTGAGATATGGAGAGGGATGATACGGAAGGGATCCGGTGCTAGAAAGTGGGGAAGGTGCGTGTTCCAAGGGACTGTATGTTGAGAGGGTGTGAGAAAAGGAGATATAGATATGGAGTGATAAAAGAGAGAGAGGGAGAGAGGAGGTTGGAGAAGGTAAAAGGTTTCTACCCCTACGACATATTGGGGATGGTAGAGGAAGGAACAAGATAGAATTAACTTCTTCCTCTTTTACAGAAATGCCATCCTCTCTTTCTTCTTTTTCCCTCTCTCATCTTTCGAGGGATTTGCGTTAACCTGGTTCCCATGTTGACAAATTCCTGTACACGAATCTTCCTCTCCCTCCCTCCCGATTCTCTCCTTCTCCTCCCTTCACGTATCCACGCACATCATATCCACAGATAAACACCTGTCACTCCGCCTTTCAATTTTCCGTCATATAAACTTAGTGTTTTCTTTTTATTTCTTTCACGGCGGCATTTTCCAACTTCTCTCTTACTGTCTCCTATCCTTCTCGAGATTCTTTTTCAAATCCCTTAGCGGACGTTCCTGCGCGCTCTTATTCCTCAGCAAAGGGTCTCCGATCGAAGCTGGATTGTTGGCAGGTGTTAGGAAAGAGAGAGTGGAAGAGTTATAGGGGAGGGGAGGCGTGGTGTATGCGGGAGAGTAAAAAAAGGAAAAGAAAGAAAAGTCGTCTCTGGTCGGCCGAAAAAAAAAGGTTTAGCCCAACGAAGGAGTTGGGATTACCAAGGCAACGCGGAAGGGTTGTTTTCGGAATCCTTTTGACTCTTTCACAAAAGGGTTTTAAGATATGGAGCCAGATTAAGAGAGAGGGTGGGGGGGGGAGATAGTGTTAGAGAGTGGTTGAGGAGAATGAGGAAAAGGGAAGGTGTTAGGTAGGTCAGGAGTAGAGAGAAAATGGGGGATGGAGAAAGCAATTCGGGTTTCACCCCAGGTTTTTTTAATTCCACTGTAAACGGCGACGTTCAGATGTTTGTGGTTAGAAAAAAAGACGTGGCGAAGAAATTACGACCTCGGAGATTTATAGCGCGGGTTAATTTTGTTTTGAGGTTGTGATTGGGTGCTACGGATATTTTTGAATCGGAGTGATTGATGATCTTCTTATTGGTTTGACGTCGCTTCTTCTTTTCATCGGCTTATGTTCGCTTTTTGTCTGCTACGCCGTATTGAATATCGGCAAATGAGAATTTATTTAGAACATCCCCTTGTTATGTCGGGATTATTATTAGGAATCGCCACAAAACAATCTTTCATTTATTTACAGTCACCATTGTAACCAGAGGTTGAGGAATTTATCCACGTTCCACTAAAGAGAGAACTTACTTTGAAAGCTAGGTGTCAGGAGTCAATGTATCAAAGAATATATATTTTTGATTTATTTTTATAAATATAAATGATGATATCGATGATGGATTTGACAGCAGATTGGCCGTTTTATTGAGTCCGTGTACACGATATCGTTTTTCGTGAAAATAAATTAATGCTCAACATCACGGAAGTATATAGCCGCAGCACGGCACGACAAAGGATGAAAATTTATTTATATTTATTAACATGTATCCAAAAACAACGATTCGAAATGTTTGTTCAGCGCTGCCTGGCTCTCGGCGACAACTTTCCCTTCCAATAAAGCATTTTATGGAAATGCACACGATTTATATTCTCCAAGTTTTATTGAGCAAACAAAATATTTAACACCTTGTCGACTCACCAGAATCAATTGGAACATTCCGAGGTAAAATTACGACTGAATCCGAAAATAAAAGCAACGCCTTAAAAAGCTTACGTACGTATGAATGCTTCATATGGTATCGACGTTAGATCAGTGCTTTTTTTAACCTTCACTTTCTCGAATACCCTTTTAGAAGTGGGTGCGAGAAGAGGAAGGGGGAGAAATGAGTGAAACAGTGAGAGCGGCCAAGTGCGGTGGGTGGAGCGTTTGTTCTAATATCTCACTTTGACCCCACTTTTACCGTCGGCAGCTTTCTCGAGATGAAGATGTCTTTCTCTCTCTCTCTCTCTAAACTCCCGTCTTGTGAATCGCTTTGTCTAGCAACTCGTACCCATATGTGTGTGTGTGCGTATGCGGGAGAGAGAGAGAGGTCATGAGAGCCCTTTAGGTTTGAGAAGGAAGATGAGGGGGGCGTGGTCCGCCCATATCTCTCTCTCTCTCTCTCTCCGTCCCTCTTTTTAAAAAAAAGGCGTCTCCGCCTTTATTCTTACCCCTCTTTCTCTCGTAATCCGCCCACGCTGAACGATGCTCATTTTTACCCATCTCGAGAGACGAAGCAGCTTGCATTTTTTTGAGGACGCGCGCACACATTACACACGCGCTCTGACACACGGATGCCCCTTCCAGCGATCTCTCTCTCTCTCTTTATCTCAATCGGAGACATCCTTCCGAAGGAACCTCCTCCATCATCTTCGGGAGAGAGGGGTTGAGAAAAAAATGGGTGGGACCGACCTAGAACTCGGTTTCGGACGCACTCATTAACGCACCTGTCCGGTCGGTGCGTAATTATTCGTCGCTTTCTAAACACGTAGCGATGGAAATGCCACTTTTCTGTCAGGTCGTAATTGGAGGGAAGACGACGTTCGTTGGGGGGGGGGGGGAAATATATATATATATACACACATATACGCGGTATAACAAAGCGTGTGACGCGACGCCTGGGTTATGTTTTGTTCTAGTTTCGGATGGAATTTTAAAAGTCCTAGATAATTCCGCGAGGGAGATGGTGTTGCTTTTGTTCTAAAAAAAATAGGGAACGTGAAACATTTTGGATTATCATACAATTAGATAAGTCATTACGAGTTAATATTCTGTATATTACCGCAAATAGCGAGTTATTTGCACATTTGTTGAGTTAAAAAATTAAAAGGCATTAGTTTAAAGCAATTCATTGTATAAAATATTACAGAAACGTTTTACTTAACCCATGGTTCCATATACGACAGGAAAATACAATGTGAAAGAAAACTTGGTATGAAATCCCAAGTTTAAAGTTTGTCAACAAATATGTGTCACCCATTTGTCGATAGATGAGGCTGAAAGCATTGAATCGATAATACCATGACGGCAAAAACGCTTAGATATGGAAGTTAAAACATCACGTCGAGCCTTCATGTATACATCTAATAAGGAAATATGTTATGACTAATGGATTTCTTTTTTTTATGCTGCATACAAACAAAAAAATAAATTCTAAGAATATGCTCACAAGAGCACCCAAAAGACTTTTAATACAAATAAAATTCAACATTACAAAGTAAATCGGTTCTATAAAAAGACTTGGAGAATAATGTACAAAACGTCTTTAAATGGTTGTCATTATTGCACTTCTTCAGCAATTATAAAAATCGTCTGAATTCTATAACCTTTTTAATTTGATATATTTCCATGTTATTTTGCTAGTGCTAAAATAAATTCACCAAAATAAAATGCTTAGTAATAGTTTTTAGCTTGATGAACATGCATAGCAGCTTTTGATCTGACATCTGTTATTATTTCAGGTTATTAAACTGATCGGAAAGAATTGTTTTGTGGATCATGATTTAATCGATGTTTCTGATGTTCTGGGATGTTCTTTACTTATATAATTTTACATTTTTTATTGTTAAGAAAAATCTTAGTTCAGTCACTTATGTATGAAGAGTTTCCGCAAAATACTTTTTGCCTTAATTTTTGCGAGTTTTTAATGTAAATGAAAGAAACTGAAAATACCAAAACACATTTAGAATTTAACAATTTACCACTATTGGTTGCTGCCTATTTAGAACAAAGGAATGTGAATAGTGAGGAGATATTATCGGTCATCACTATAAAGCTATGATGGGATTTTCGATTTACATTTAAAAAATATAAAAGCATCGCCTTATATTTCTAAATATGCGGCAGTCTAATTAGTGATTTATTTAGCACTTAGGATGTAGCACAGTCTAAGAATGGTTTTAAATTTCTTCTTGGATTTTTTTCTTTTGTAATAGTATCAAAATAATAACACCATAATTTATTCGCCTAGAAATCCACGTATTCAAGTATGAATGTCCAACGAATTATACGTTTCTGGACGTAATGGTTTCGTATCGTAATCCTGTAGCTACCTGTAGTGATTGAATTTGATTATTGATTTCAAATGAAATTTTCAAAAATGTGGAATTCACAATTTTGTTTCCCTGTTGGAATTATGTTAAGAGATGTTGTCTTATTGTTTAAAATGCTACCAATTTTTTGTTTTTTCCCCTAGTCACATTCTTTTCTCCATGTGTCCTCATGATCGAAAAAAGCTACTAAAAATTTTTAGTGCTTAAATATGAAAAATGTCTGCTCAAAACAGGGGGGTGCAACTTATTAATGGGCGAAGTAGTTCAGCGTTACGACAGAACCGTTTACAGTTGTCACCACTGTCGCACCAAGCGAGCGCGTTTGAAATCTCAGGTTTTTTTATTTCTTGTAAAATACTAAAGATAAATATGAAATTGAAATAATAAAATTGTAGGTTACTGATACTGCTTACTTAAGCTTCACTTTTGTGTACACACAACAAATGCATGCCTTATTTTAAACAACAAAAGAACGAATTTTGACAAAAATAGGTGAAAACACGGAACTACCTTATATTCACAAAGAAAGAAGGTCCCGTTGCAAAAATCTCAATCCAGTTCTAACTGTAGCATTTAAGTAGCGATTGCGAACAGGTTTTTGCAAACATCACAAATTACTAACCGATATTCACTCAGAAAGAAGGCACAATTACATCACAAATTACTACCTGATTAGTACGCACAGTTGCAAAAATCTCAATGCAGTTCAGACAGTGGCATTTCAACAGAGATCGCAAATAGAAAAGTCACAAAAAATGTGGAAATCCACAATGAGCCATCAACTGGTATTGCATGCACAGAAAAAATAGTGACACCCTTAACATGCTATATATATATCATCATCATAGGTAGTCTGTTCGTTGACAGGTTCGTGATTATTCAGGGTTAAACTTGGTTCTCCATACACTCCTATTTTCCGCAGTTTTCTTCATGTCTTGATAGCTCTCTTTCCATTTCAAGTCGTCTACCAGATGAAACCTTTTCCTAACTCTTTCTCTTTTTCCATCCAGTTTTCTTTCTACACTTCTTTAATCATGCACTCTCTCCGCAGGTAATGTCCAATCCAGTTCGCCTTCCTCTTTCTGATAGTCTGTATAATCGTTCGCTTCTCTCCTATTCTTCGTAGTACTTCCTCATTTTTCACCCTATCTGTCCATTTTATCTTCAGCATTCTTCTCCATGTCCACATTTCGAAGCTTTCCAAGTATTTAATATAATATTTCCTTAGCGTCCATGTGTCTGCCTCATACAAAGCTATACTATACATAGCATTTGATCAATCTCTTGCGGATTTGCTGCTGTATATTTCCCGTTAGTAAGAGTTTCTTTCTTCTGAAAGCGGCTTTTGCTTTTGTTATTCTAGTCCTGATTTCCTCGGTACATTTTGCTTCTCTCGCTATGATGCTTCCAAGGTATTTATAATCTGAAACGTGTTCTAATGGCTTTCCTCCGATACTTACGTTCAAATTTTCTTCTTCTTTACTTGATATTCGCATAACCTTGGATTTTTCTGTATTAATTTCCATACAGTATTTTCTACCTTTTATCACTAATGTATTTATCATTTTCTGGAGTTCCTTTTCCTTTCTTGCTAGAAGTACTTGATCATCCACGTATTTCACTGTTCTTATAATCCTTCCTCCGATTTTGAAATCTCCCGTGCATTCTAACGCTTCCTGCAATAGCCTCGCTCCATATATGTATATCGAATAGAATCGGCGATAGACAACAGCCCTGTTATACTCCTCTACCGATATGTGCTACGCTGGTGTCCGCATTCTCCAACCTGATCTTTACAACTTGATTCACATACAGATTTCTAATCAGTCTCCTGTCTTTCAGTCTATATCTATATCCTTTAATATCCACATCAACATTACCCAATTTACTCTATCAAAGGCCTTCTGCCAGTCGACGAAACATACGCAGCAATCTTGACTGTACTCTATTTCCCTTTCTGATATGATTCTCACTACATCTCTGGTTCCTCGTCCTTTTCTGAATCCGAATTGATCTTCCCCTAGGATTTCTTCGGCCTTTTTCTCTAGCCTTTTATTAAGAATCCTCGTGATGATAATCGAAGTGTGTGACAGTAGGCTTATCGTTCTGTAGTCTTTACACTGCATTGCCTTTGGCTTCTTCTTTAGAGGAACCATTGTTACTTCTAGGAAATCCTGAGGTCACTCCGAGTCGTAAATCTTGTTAATTAATTTCGTAACCACCTTTAGTCCTTCTGTTCCAATGACTTTTAAGTACATCTGCCTGCATTCCATTGCTGCATGTAGCTTTTCCTTTCTTCAGTTCCAGTCAGGGCCGGTCCAAGGCGTGGACAACGTGGGCAAAAGCCACAGGCGGCCGGTCGGAGGGGCGGCCATCCAGCGACTTATTTGCGAGTATGGAAAGGGAACGGCGCGGAAATTCCGTTGCCCGAAATTTTTCCATCTGTCCAACCGCCGACATAATTTTTCCCATGTCGTTGGATTCTTGTTTTGGAAAGGGCGTCGAAGAAAAGAGTTGAGGATGCAATTATGTGCGAGAGCAAGAAAGTGGCATTGTCTTTTGGCGTCTGTGCCACGTGCCGTCCGCTGAGTTATGACCCATTGAGCCCTCTCCGCGAGGGCTGATATTCTATGATGCTTCTATCCCGCTGACATGGGTTTTTTTTCCGAATTGTTCTATCCTTCTCGGATGTTGGAGACGTCATGGCTCTTGTAAACAAAGGACTTATCTTTCGGTTCCCTTATAAAGGTCAATGGCACCAAACGGAAGAAGTACCCAGGTTGAGCTTACCCATACCCAATATCGACTCCTCTTCTGCTACCATTCTCGGCCTCTCTAGCGACCTTTCCAACAGTAGGACAATGGCGAACACGCATCGCTACCCTTTATACCCCGAGTTGCAGATTTCTGCAGTGATTAGCGGAAGAGGCTCGGTTTCCTTTTCAGAGAAGGTATCTCGGTTCTAGTGCAAATGCCTCTGTGGAGCTGCGCATTCTTTGTAAGGTAACGTCCATCGTCTCCGCGATTTCGGAACGGGTATTCCTTAAAATAACTGGAAGTTCCTCCTTCCTCTCACTTCTTCTATACGACATTTTTGATACTTTCCGCCAGTCTTTCATTGTCAGTTGTGGAAGAATTATCTCAATATTTTTGTGCTCTGGACAATTTTCTTCACCCACTGAATTGCAGGTTGGTTTCTTATCATTTTACTATATATATATATATATATATATATATATATATATATATATATATATATATATATATATATATATATATATATACACCCAGCTCTCGATTTACGCGGATTTCATTTACACGTTTTTGGAATAACGCGCAAGTGATATTACTACTATTTTCAAATTTACGCGGTCATTAGTTTAGAATTACGTTGCTAAAATTACGTACCAACGAAAGTAATCTTCTTCTGTTCTCGCGTAACCGTTGTCGTAATGTGAGTGATATTTTTACTTTCTCATACGAAGTATCGAGAAAGTATTGTAATCGCGAAAAAATTCGATCTCGAGATTTTTACGGAAATATACGTTTTAGGTGTCGATGTATCCGAAAAAGTGGTTTTCGCAATGCCGTCTGTCTGTCTGTTACTGGCTCTGAAGCCTAGACGGTAGAACGAAAATGAATGCAATCTCGTACTTAGGCATTTTATCATACTGAGCAGAGTATACATAGAAATGGTTCACATTGCTACTCTTAATTATTTATTAAGAGTAGTTTATTCTACGCATTTTTAACAACAATCCGATTTTCTCGAAAACGGCTCTAACGATTTTCATCAAATTTCGTACAGTTACTTGAGTTTACGTCTTCAATAATACTATATAGTTCATCTTTCTCAAAAAATGAATATAACGCTAGTTTATTCTAGGCAATTTTAACAATAATTCCATTTTCTCAAAAACGGCTCTAACGATTTTGATCAAATTTCGTACAGTTACTTGAGTTTACATCTACAATAATACTACATATTTTATTTTTCTCAATGAATGAATATAAGGCTAGTTTATTCTTGGGCAACTTTAACAAAAATTGGATTTTCTAAAAACAGGCTCATACGATTTTCATTTTCTAAAGATAACTAAACGAGGCATTAGTATATGAGAAAGTTTGTACAATGTATTTTGTACCAATATTTTCTCTTGTGATTATTCGTGTGGTTTTATTTTGTTGAGAACATTTTGCACATATTATGACTTGAAAACACCCATCTACATCGCATCGAAAATTATTAGATTTACGCGGCCATTTTCAAGAACGCAACCACCGCGTCAATCGAGAGCTGGGTGTATTGTATCATCCTGAATATAACAAGATTACAAAAAGTGCAATATTTATTTATATATATGTAATTTGGTAAGCTATTTCTGAAAAAGCGATTGGCAGAAAACTTTAATATTTTTTCAATCATTACATCAGGAATAATTCGTGGTTGGCATATTCAATGATCAAATAATTTTGCCGGCCAGTATTAGAAGCGTATTTCTACGAAGTGAGGAAAATACCGATCATCCAATGCGGAAGAAGTAAATGTCATTCTTATGTAATAGATGTGAAGTTAATTTTAAGATCTTTAGTCCAACGTAAAGTTTGTTACTACTAGTATGTACTTCGCTAACCAGGAGTTTCCTTCCAAGAAAACAGCGCTATCGGGAAAATTCAGTAAAATACTAACATAATATATTAAAGAATTCCTTTATTAGGGGCGGCCAAATAAATTCTTGCCCACACTTGTAAAAAGGCTTGGGCCGGCACTGGTTCCAGTATTACCCTTTCTACATCGTTTTTCATAATACTTGGTCTCAAGTTGTCTTCTTCAATGTTATCCTCTTCTTCCAATTCTATTTGTGCCGATCCTGCCTGCTTTTTGTATAGTTCCTTAATGTATCTTCCCATAACATCCTTTGGTTCTGCGACTATTTTTCCATATGCATTCATAGTTCCTTTACTATGAATTCCATTAGGCTTCTTATCTTATAACTCCAGTGCCCTAGCGTACATTATGTCGTACCGTCCTAACTTCTCCATCTGTTGTATTTCCTCACATTTTTCTTTTATCCAAATTTCCCTAGCTTTATCTGTTACCCTTCTCAACTCATTGTTTATGCGTCTATAATTGGCTCTACCTTCTTCACTGTTAGCATTTTTCCATTTTCTTCTCTCCTCTATTTTCTTCTGCATTTCCTTAGTGATCCATGGTTTTCTTATTTCTTCTCTTGTTTCCCAATCTCTTTATTCAAGGTATGTTTGATGCTGGCTTTCACTTCCTCCCATTCTGTATCATCGGTCTTCGGTTTTTTTCCAAATTTCTAAGGCGATCTTCCAACTTCGTGCTGAATGCATCTTTCTTTTCTTTCAGTTTTTCTAGGTCCCAAGTCTGTCTATCTCTTCTCGTTTTCCTTATTTGTTTAAGCTTTGTAGTTACATTGACTATTAGAAGGATGTGATATGAAACAATGTCTGCTCCTCGTAATGTCTTAGCATTTTTTATGCTGTTCCTGAATCTTTGTTTTACTAGGATGTAATCTATTTGGCATCTCATTCTATCTCCTGGGCTTCCTTCGTATATGGTTTTTGAACCATGTATTAGTCACTGATAGGTCGTTAGTAATGCAGAATTCTACGAGTTTTCTCCTACCCGGTTTTTCTTCCCAATTCCATACAGACCGACATCATTTTCCTCTTGTCTTTCTCCAACTATGCTGTTCCTGTCTCCCATTATTATGCAGTTTACCTTTCCTCTTCCGTCTTCTTCATAAATCTTGTTAATTTGTGCATACATCTCCTCAATTTCTTCTTCTTCATGACTGGACGTTGGCATATATACCTGGATTATCAACATGTCCACTGGGACTGCTTTTAGCTTTATTGCCATCAACCTATCGTTCGTTGCTGTTATTTTTGTCACGCTCTTCATCATATCTTTCCAAGTACCAGAGGTACTCCCCTTGCCCCACTATTTCCTCCTGAGTAAACTACCGTGAATTCTTCCTAGTCGAACTGTCCTTCTTCTTCCCATCTAGCTTCGCTCAGCCCTATTTCTTCTCATTTCTTCTTTCATGTTCTCTAGCTTTCCTGCCTTCCTTTGGTTTTTACATTCCAAGTACTTAAGCGTAAGTTACCTTCGACAAATGCTTTCCTCAAGGTAGTCCCCGCCCGGAGATCCGATTGGGGGACTATTTTACCTCCGGAATATTTTACCTCGAGAGAACTCATATTGTCCAACCATATAATTATTACTAGTGAATTTTAAAGCGCTAGTGTGCCTCTTGCTTTCCACATCGCAGTACTGTAGCCGTTCAAATCGTCCCGATCACGCCTACAGCTCTATTGGATATAGACCCAGCCAACATAATTTGTTTTCGGCTCTATACCATACTGACAGTACTGCTGCCTACTATCAGGCACCGATGATAGTTTTTTGTGAAAAACCTCCATTCGCGGGGATCGAACCACGGAACTTTGTAACGGAAAGTCGACACGCTAACCATTATATATTATATATATATATATATATATATATATATATATATATATATATATGTGTGTGTGTGTGTGTGTGTAATGGAGTAATTCAATCCTCAGATTGGTTTGACTGACTTGGGAATATCCACAGATGGTGTGCTGGTTTCCCGTTGCTTTCCACACCGTCTCTCTTCTCAGTACTGCTGCAGAATTAAACCCATTCCAAGCATCTGCACATAAAGACAGTCATCAACATGAATAACAGTAGATTACTAGAAAAATCAAAAATCCCTGAAAGGTTTATTACTTTCCGAAAGAATTGGAAAACCGTCTCATTTAGAAAGCATTGGTAATTGTACCTTCGAACAAAAAGTGGCATTATACTTCCGCACTAATTGTAAGTTAGTTATGAAATTTAATTTGTGATTCTTGTCATTGTTTAACATTCTTAACATAATTGCAAAGGTACACTCGGTGTTATTTACAACGTAATACAAAAATATTACACGGTGAGAATAATAAATGCAAAAAATACACATAACAATTATCAGGATTACATGCATTATAGGAACTGCTGTCATATTAGGAATAAAATTAATGCACCAAAATATATCACTTACATATCACATTTGTTTGTGAACGTAATTTTCAGTTTTTTTTAGCACATAAGGATGTGTTGAAAAGGTCAATACAGTCTGTATAACTATTTGCCTTCGGATTCTCTCAATTGACGCATTATAATCATAATTTGTGCTGTGAAAGTTTGTATTAAATGCAAGATAGTTTCTTACAGTTCGAAGAGGAACTCTAATGTTAATAAGTGCTAAAAGGCTAGAAGAATCAACACAGTTATTCAACAGTTTATACAAAAATATTGTCTGTTTTAATTCTTCTGTGCTAAAGAGTATCTAAGGAAAGAATTTCCAAGAGCGTACAATAATTCATATGGAAAACGTAAGAATATATGCTGTAACCTTTTCACTGGATTTAATTGACCAATCTTATATGACGATCAAACCGCCGATACATATTCAAATGGACGGACCATTGCCACATATATGTTCGTCTTACAAATCTCTTCATCTAATTTCATGTGATTCCTCAAAGCGAACTGGATGAATCAAGTTCAAAATTATAAATTTTGCTTTGAAAGGAAAATATTCGTACGAAAAACTACATTATAGCTACTAAAGCGACTTATGAACTATGTACATTCATAACGTACGAAAACGCTTCAGCATTCGCATGAAAAATAGTAGATTTAAATTTTCTTACAGTTCCTTAGCCCTTGGGAAATGAAAAAAATTCACCGAGGGATCATCATTCGTGAAGACACATCCCAACACCGAGCAAACAGATCACCCCATTTTCCTTATGTCCACCATATCCACACGTGTTTGAAGGCTGTCGATCGGGGAAATACCCGGTGCTTCTAGGGACACCTAGCGCGTAACTTGAAACGGGAAATCATGCGAAGTTGCACACCCCTGGCTCAAAAGTATTAACTGACGACCGTAATGGGCTTCACCAATTCACCAACTTAAATTTTGGAAAAAATAATATCTGTACGAAGTACTTCTCAAATACTATTTTCTATAATATTATGGTAATGATACCGTTACAAAATTATAATTTTCTTGATCTTAGATACAAAATACGTTAGAATGCGTCGTGTATTAATTAATTATATAGTGAAAGAACTAACTAACACTTGAGAGAAGTGGCGTTCAGGGAGTGAAATGTCAGAAAAACCAAACACAATTATATTCCAAGTTGTTAAAAACTGGCCGAAGCCAGTAAATATAAGTAAATTTATCCAAATCGCTATTTAAATAAAGAATTGCTCTATCATACACGAAATCATTCTGTATTCCGTATTTCTTGACTAGAATCGTGCAATCTCTCATTTAATTGAGATACTTTTTCTGTATTTTTCTTGCATAACTATACAAGAACAATAAATTCTCCCTATTGAGTAAGAGAAACGAGGATTATCTTAAGCCTTTGTTTCAAATGTGATGAGCATACGGCGTCGGTAATGTAGCTTCCAATGAAGCTGATTTCTCGAAAGAACGCTAAGACCTAAATTTGAAGTCCTTTCATAGGCACTATTGAGTCGTCGTCACGTTGATAAGTCTGCAGCTAAGAAACATCGACGTTTTCCAGGAGAAAGTTTTTTATACTATTCGATAAGCCAGACTTTTATTGGCATGATGAATTGTTCACCTCTCTATAGAGTTCGAAATGGTCCGTTTTATGTTAGTCTCTTTAGATAGGAAGATTTTCCGTCCGTAAAGTGTAACTCATCTCATATTTCTGGAACTCTAAATCGCTCGGTGAAAGTTGTTTTTATATTTTCGGGTGAATGTCGTTATGAAAGGTTTAGTGTTATGTAGAACTTAATATATGTCGAGTTTTTATCTCCCGTGTAATAAAATGGGCTGTTACATACGTCGCAATGTGGTGTGACTTGTCTAGGCTCTGTAGATCGTTCGAAAGAATTAAGGATTAAATTAAGTTTTTAATTCCTTGCAACATGTGGAATCTGATTGGTAACTCATGTAATGTTTTTGTTTTTTTAGTCTACTGAATATGAAAGGAGATAAAATTTCATAAAACGCTGCAAATTCTAAGATAATATTATATTCAGAAATTGACTGAAGCCTTTCCATTTATTTAGTAGATATCAAAGTTTTTTGGTTTACATTTTAATTTAAAAAATTTTTGCGTGGAGTTTTTAAAATTAGCTGCTTATTCACCACGATATCTCACCCGAAGCGAAGTTTTCATCACGGGAATCTCGCCTCTGTAACAGCCATTGTTTCGTTCAGACGTTTTTTTTTATAAATGGGCTGTGTGCTATTTTTTGTGACTTCGTTTGATTGGTAAATATGTGGAAGAAATGCTTCGCAAAGATTGAAACTTGCGTAGTATTCCATTCTTTTTTTCTTTGCCCGCTCGTGCGATACAAAAATTTCACAACTTGTGTTGCCGAGTAGATATCGGGATGATTCACATCAGGAGGTGTAAATGCATTGTTCAATATAACCCTTGCTTTGGTCGTCCGCCGAATGCCCTTTCCCCTTTCGCCTTCCCCTACAAATCTTTCCTCCCCTTCCATCACCCTCTCTTTCTCTTTGTATCTCTACCCTAAAAAAGATAGAATTGAATATACACACACAACATGCAATGACGCCCTTTTCCACTTTGCCGCCGCCGCCGCGTGGAGATGTCTCCTTTATGACGGCATGCCGAAGCGCCCACCCGCAATCCCTGTTCCCCACCCACAATGCACTTTCACTCGGCGGCGTCCTCTCTCATATCTAACCGACCGCCGACGGTACTTTCACCTTGCTCCTCCCCTTTCAGGTGCCCTTTGACCCCACGCGATCGAATTAGAAAGGAATGGACCCTTCCTCTTCCTCCCCTTGCATCTTCGCCCCTTTCCGTTCTTTGTCCGTTTTTAAAAAATCTGATTAACCCGTTTTCTATCGTATTATTTTATTAATACGCCTCCGACCGAGCGCACCTCGGAGGTGCTGCTGCATGGAATGTGCCAAGGGAATAATAATACTACGGATAAATAGAGAGGTAGAACAAGAGAAAGGGTTTTTGTCATAGGAGTGCCGCTTATTAAAAGGTAGGTTCTCGGAAAGCGTGATGTTAGTTCGAATAAAAGGTATATATTTTACTGACCGCGCACGTGGTGAAGCTGTGTGAATTTTGTGATCTTTGCCACTCTCTCTTTTTCTTACTCTCTCTCTCTCTCTCTCTTTCACCATGTCTCTGCTTCACGACGGATTGATATGCCGCCTGACGTCCAGATTTTCTTTCCGTAAGATAACGTCATCCGTCAAATGTTTTCGCACGATTGTCGATTGGGCGATGAGTCGTACTTGGTATTGCTTTCGCGGTTTGTTACGGAGCGCAACTCCTTCAATATTCACGTAACTTATGGAAGGCGATACATCCATGTAATACATATCCGCCGTTTCAAAAACTGAAGGAAGTTAGAACTTGTGAAATTTTTAACTTATCGATGAATAACTATAGGTGTCCCCGAAAGGATCGCTGTAATGCCTTAAAGGGATAAGATAGGATTTAACTTAATACTACGCGATTTTCTTTGCATTGAAAGATTATTGTTATGCTTTGTGCTGTTACCACTGATTTTTTTACTCTGATTTGTGCAGTATTTTGTCCACTGGCACTTGTGAAATATAAACGAAATGTCGAACAAAGCTAAATGGAAACATTAGGTTTAATTTATAATGTGGTAATTATTTTGGCGAAAATATCTCTAACGGGTAATTTAATCTTAATAGAAATCATATTCAAAATTAGATATAAATTTTCCAATTTATTATTTAGTTTTAAAATGAATATTCTGCTATCAGTGAACTTGAGAATTATGATATACAAAAGAGTTTTTGAGATATTAAAGAAGAACTACATAACCTTTTCATTGATTGCGCGGAGTTACTGACAATGAGAATAGCATTACTTAAAAAGTTATTTTTAACCACCATCTTTCGCCTAATTATCCAATTATACAACAATATTGACAATCCTTTAATCCAGTAATTACCTCCTCCGTTGGAGAGGAAATGTAATGTAAATTAAATTTTAACAAAACAAAATGAAAGCCGACAACAAATTTAGCATTTTTTGAGTTTTTCATATCTTTTTCGAGATTTTATTTAGTAACGTAAAAAAGTATCAAATACAGTTGACGGTGCTAATTGCTGTGTCATATCATGCACAGGCGAATGACGGAAAATCAATTTACGTTAATTAAATCGGTGAGAAATATTGATTACTAGCAGAATTTCTTGTTGCCTTTGAACGGATTTAGTGAAGCTACTACAGCACAACATACAAACGATACAAATCCTTTAAAATATATAGTAGATACTTTTTAACTTACAATTAGCTTTTCTTAACAATTAATCATATTTGCTTGTAACAATCCGTTTCCGAACGTATTGCATTCAAATATAGCGATAATTTTATTTCCTATCATATCACTTTCGCCAAATCCAGCTTCATTTCTTGTGTAATTATGGCTATAAAATGTTTACATTTATGTCTCGTAAGCAAGAAACTCGTGAAAAAGCAACGTACAGTTAGTTGTCCATGATTGAACACACTCCGGTAAATGTACACCAGATACGTGAGCTTATTTACGTTAATAAACATTATAATGTAGAATATAATGATTTTACTTACAAAAAATGTAAGATTCCAGTATTCAATAGACAAAAGAAGGTTCAATTACTTTCATCAATAAACGCTTCCTGAATAATAATCAGTATCTATTTACGTTCCTATCAATAAACATCGATCGTTTCGTTCCTTAAACAAAGGTGCGAATCGAATAACGCTAAACTTTCGTTTATTTGTAAGCTTCATTGAAGCTAATTGAATCGGAGGTAACAATGACGGCCGCCTTAGCAACGCCCGGGAGGTGTATGAAAAATCTACAAAATTTCGAAACAAGTAGCGTATTACTGAAAACTTCGACCGTTTAACATGTAAACTTCGCAGGAATAAGATAGTATAGAGTTTTATTCGTCGAATGAAGGAAAAACGAAAAAAATCGGTCCATATTTACGTATTTTAATGCTTGAAGGAAGAATACCTTGCAAGTCAAGAAATGGATACATACGTGCTATCTTATGGAAAAATGTTAATCCCCTATATTGGCAGCACTGATTAATCCCGGTTGACCAAACCTTGACCATTCACTAAGTTAGGATATAGGGAAGAATCGTACCAAATTTGGTTATTCTAGCTTGTACCGTTTAGGAGTTCCATGAACAAACACACAAACACAGGCTTCAAAATATATTATACTAGATTTGATAGACATCAAAGCCATACACATAAACAAATGACATATTGCCCTGACGTAGTTGGTGATGCAAGTTGCCATTTTCTTTACAATCGGTCAATGATTTCGAGGCCTCTTCGGCACAAGGGCGTTTTTCCCCACAAAAACCATTACTGATTCAGCATTTTTAGTGAGTTTGTTCGTAATATGCCTACAATAGCTAATGTTTTCAAGGCGTTGAATAAAATGCTGTTATAGTTCACTTTGGCGTCTGTCTGTTCGTCCGTCTGAGCACTTGCTTAAATTGAAATTGCGACTAATCCGTTGACAATAGAGAGCTGAAACTCGGAGTGTAGATTTCTGTACTGCAAACATTTGTTTTTTACATTTGAATTTTGAAAAATATGCGGGGTCGGACAGGGACCCATTAACATTTTTTAATAGCTCCTAAGGTATAAAAAATGTAAAGCTGATATTTTGAGCATACGTTTCCACATTGATGCCACTTACAAACGAGACTAGTTGCGAATATATGATAAATAAATTAAAATAGGCCAAATTTACGCACATTACAAGTGATATAATTCCAAATTCTTCTCAGTTCGTCAATTAAGTTAATGGGAGAAATCTTCATAGCGAAATAAAACGCAGAGTATCATCGAATTTAATAATAGAAGAAAAAAGGGCTATTTCGAGCCATGTTCATCGTATTTATTTTAAAATATTACTAAGACCAGAGAAATACCCCATTCTGTCGCCTGAATTCGCTCTACCCAAACAGTAATCACAATAAACGGGACTTAAAAGACGTAATCAGCACCATCAACATCAACGCTCTGTCTTATGGACAGTAAACCAATCTCATGCCTCTCGGAACGTCAGCTCTCTCTCTCTCGTTCTCTATAAGCCTCGCCAGACAAGGGGGTATAAAAAAAATATACACGTCCTAATTGGATTTTCCTCCTTTATAAGTAGGGTGCCTTACTTAACATCCCCCGCCTCCTTTTCACTCCCAGAGTGGTCTCTATAAAAATCCCTTCATCCCAAGGTTAAGGACAAGAACTTTCAGGAAATTAAAACAAAAAAAAATGCATCGACCCTCTCTTCTGAGGATATTCGGCAGCTGAGTCACCATCACCTCGTTGCCATTTTCTCCCGGTGTTTTATGCCTCTCTCTCTTTCGAGTTTTTTTCAAACGCGTTTGTCGCCCGAGAACAATTACGTCGAAAATCGAGGCGGAACATTTACAGGAGGTTAATAGGACCGTTAATACTGCCCTTTAACACGCAAACGTCATTCAGGTGTTCAGATCCCTGCCACAGCACCGAAACCCTTTCTAAAAAAAAAAAGGAGAGCACGCCTCGACTCTTTCAATTTTTTCCTCCCTCTCATCGAACGGACGTCGAATGAGCCCTTCTAGTTTCGATCCATTATCTCTCTTTCTCCTTTCTTTTTTCCCGACCTAACGTCGATGGCCATAGGGCACGCATGGGGGTTGATGGAATCAGTAGATAAAGGATTTCGTCGGCCGAAGATAAAAGAAGAGCGAGACGTGTTTGATGGGCAGTTTACTACAGAGTCCCCGAGATCTACTGCTTTCACCCGCGAGGGCGGGTTTTTTGAGCCACATGGTTAAAAAAAATGTACCCGCGTTATGCATGCGACTGGAAAAGAGTGGGATGATAGAGCGTAAGCATTCCGTATCTTGCACGCTCCTTTTGTATGAGTAGTTTTAACTTTTTTTTTGTTGATTGTGAATGCTTGTGAAGTTAGGCCGGAGAAGGCGAGATGGGTGTCACTCTTTCTTTGGTCAGATTTAAGGAAGATGGGGTGGCTGTGGACCAAGGGTCGAAGATGCTAAGGAGAGCGAGAGAGAGAGAGGGGGAGAGTGAGAGAGAGAGAGCATTATCAAACCTTAGATCGCGCGCCCTCGCCTTGAAGGTGAAAGTCTTTTCGTTTTCAAATGCCCCATCATTCGTTCGCTTCGTGCGCTTCCGTTTTGTAGCGCCTTTAATAAGTACGTACTTAACGAACAAGATGTTTATTTTTCTTCTTTTATGCGGTAGAGTGGTAAAAATAGCTCTCGTACCTTTGCCACGGAGAAATCACTTCCGTTAGTGCCACTCAAGTCTCCGATCGGATTGAAAAGGGATGGGAAAAAAAAATATCGACGTTCCATTCGGTCGCAACGAGAGGGAGAAATTTCGTCGGGTTGCCTTTTATTACGAGGGTTTCTCGACTCGAGGGCGAGGGACGTCTCTCGTCGAGAGAGTTTTCACTCTTGAGGAACGTTCTCTTTTTTTCCTTCTTTCTTTTCGGATCGTTTGCGTGCGCGTGCGTTATAACTGTCGGCCGGGATGTGTTTTGTAGCATGTCGTTGATGATTCTGAAGCGTGATGCCTCGTGTAAATGTTGGCTCTGGGCACCACCGTCCGAGATCCCTCCTTGACCCAGAGCTTAAAGAGATTCATGGCATTCCCACTTCCGAATCTCTCGATCGATATTTCGGAAACGACGTCGGTCACTCCGCATTCCGACGCGTCGAAATTCGTGTTACGGAGGAAAAAATGTGAGTTTTAAGGGTCCGAAAAGAATTTCCTGGCCGTCTTTTTTTTTAAACGAGCTTTCTCCGTTTTTCTATGAATGATAGGCAGTAGTAACAATCACCATAATTTTAATAATATCCGAGATGTCCTTGCACGTGTAAATCCCGCATTCACCTCGCTCGGAAAGCTTGGAGTCATGCAGCGGAAGGTCAAGACAGTAAATATTTTTTGAAGTCATCGTTACCCTTCAGAAAGTGAAAATTTCGAAAAAGAATTATTGAGCTCGACTAATAGTATGCATCCGGTAGGTGATGTTTGAATTGGGAGCTGTCGAGTCACTATTGAGGACTGCTACTTTGCTGTTCAAATGGACGTTTGGTAAAACCGATCGTTTCAACGCGACAAAATTTGCCTACAATATAGTTTATTCATCTTTGGTTTCGTAAATTTTTGAAACGAATAATTCTTATGCCGAGGCGAAAAAATAAGGTTTCCAAAGACCTCAGTTCGAAATAAAATAAACGAAATTTCATATTGTTTCGTAAACATTTACCCTCCATGCTTATTGTGACAATAAGCTTCTTAATCTTCTTAGAAACACTTTCGAGGCCCTATTCCTCAGCCTGTGGGAGTATAGTATTAGCCTTTACAAATAAGCTTGTATTTTCCTTCGATTCAGTATCCATTCGAAAATCTTTTACAAATATAAAGTTGATATATAATTTTACATTTCTTCAGCTATGGAATATTGGAAATAATTCCTCCTCAGCCGTGATCAAACCACTCCGTAGTCATCGATCCTGGTGAAGAGTACTTACGTACCTACCAAGTTTTAAAGAAATCCGTTTCCCGGTTAGTACTTCCATTGTTAGTACTAATTGATAATTAATCCGACCACACCGATACACGTCTGTAAAAGAATTTTTGTGCAAATTGATTGTAAAAATTTTGTCACTAGTTATGTCTATTTGATATGATATACGTCAGTGATTGCGAACCTTATATTGCCCGCGTGCCAATGTTACTGAAATTGTCGAATCTTTTCCCCCTCTCGTGCCACAAAAAAGTCCTTGTTTTTTTTGCGTGCCAACTAAATTAAATTCGTGATCAAGATATAAGAAATTGAAATTTGTAAACATAAAACTAATGTTTGCAATAGTTAACTAAATAACACAAATGTTTTTGCGGCAATAAATCAGTACAATAAATGCTTTGATTGGTTTTCGTCTTTCGTTGCCGTACCAACCAAAATCGTCTTGTGTGCACGCGTTCCATAGGTTCGCCATCACTGATATACGTGAATTATTTTAGACCGACAACATCAAAAGCCATTCAGAAGTCACGTGCCGACGTTCAGCAAAGAAGCAGGACTTAGAAGGAAACCAACGGAACGGATCATACTCGCACATATTAACACGCGAGTTAAATTCCGGAGCCTGACAAATTGTATCCGATTACAGGGTTGATTGCAACAGACACGGGAAATGCTCACTCCCTTTCGGTGGACGCAGTGTGACCAAACGAAGCGGACTTAACTCAGTTGAGCAACGCTACCCCTTTCCTCCTCCTCCTCCCCCGCCCAATCCATCACGCCGTCCTCCCGGCGGCGGCGTGGGGTGCTGAGTCGCTGGAAGAGTTGCGTCGTCGGATGGTTGGATGGGCATGGAAAGGGGAGGCAGGGAAGTAGGAGGTTGAAAGGGTTGAAGGGGTTGGAAGCACAGGGACTGTGTGTAGGATGGTCGGCTCGCCCCCGTTATTCTTCTACCCACCCTCTCGAGGATGTGGCGTCCCGCAGCTCCAACAATACTTTCGCTTTCGTAAGAGAGACACACACACACACACACTCCTCATTCACACATGCACACGTGATGGAAGTAAGGAGGGAAGTCCTCCAAGGCAACGCTTTCAACCCTATCCCCTATTCCCACACCTTTTTCATTCTCCTCCTGCATCCTTTCTGCCCCTCAATCTTTGCATCTCCTTTTGATGTTTCTTTTTATCATTCTTCCATTATTTCCTCCATTCTTAATTTCCCAGTCTTTGCATTATTCTCTCCACCATTGTGTATCGAAAACTTGGACACGTCTTCCTTCGTCACTTAAGTCTACGCATTTACCTACTCTTGATCTTCTAATCCACTTTTTCTCAAACTTTTTACAGTCACGGTACCCTTTAGTGACTCTTCAGAATTTGATGGCACCCTATAAATAGTAATGCAAGGAATTTTTATTATTATATTTTAGGTAAAAAATCAAGTACATATTTATAAGTGTTTATTCTACTAGTACTTAACATATACTATTTCTTATGGTAATTTACTCGTATTTACTCGATTCATAATGCATAAATTCGCTCGATAGTTAATCTTTAGGCAAACAGAAATATTTTTCCGGCACCTCTAAGAAAACCTCGCGGCAACCCGGTTGATAAAAGCTGTTGTAATCTCATCTCATTTCACCGAATTCCTGCACTTTTAAACCCACATAAATTTTCTCTCCGTCTCTTTCCTCCGTCTTTCATCTCTCCCTTGCCTTTGCGTCTCTCATCAACTAATCCTTCCCTTCACTTCGGACGGAAGCTGTGTTGAAGAGGATGTGTAAGACACGAAAAGAGTTCCATCCGAAGGGGGAGATGAGGAGACGTGCTAGTGTTTCATGAGTTTCGTGTTCGGGTGTGCGCGCACGATGGGAGTGTCTGTTATAACGGTAGCTCGGATGATGACAAAGCGGGAGAGGTTTGAAGATAAAAAAGATGCTTCGGCATAGAATGAATCAGAGGAGATTAATAAGGAAGGTATGAAGTTTCCTCCCTCTCTCTCTTCACCCACTCTGTGATAGAGGAGGCAGTCGTACGGAGAATCTCATTATAGTAGAGAAAGGGTGCGAAGCCTATTAAGTAAGGGATGCGCGCCTCGAAAAACCCTTCCATTAGGTTAAAGCATTCCGCCATCTTTTTCTCTCTCCTAACCATCTCCCTCCTTTTCTTAGATCTATCTAACTCTCTCCACCCCTTCCTCTAGATTCATTTTTCTTTCTTCTTCTCTCTACGTTTTATCTCTATCTTCTCCCCCCCCCTCTCTTCCTCTTTTCCTCTCCAATTTCTCTCTCACTTTCTTCTTTCTCTCTTCCTCTCATTTTCTCTATCTTCCTTTTTCTCTCTTCCTCTCGCTTTATCTCACTTCCTCTCCCTCTTCTCTATCTATTCATTGATCTCTTTCACTCTCTCTTCCCCTTTCCATCTCTTCCTATCCCTCTCTTCCTCCATCTCTCTTCACAGTCTCAATTTCGCCCTAAATAAAGTCGTTCGTCTGTCTGTCTCTTCCTCTATCTTTCTCACTCTCTCTTCCCCCTCTACCCCTCTTTCCTCCGCCACCGCCCTATGATGCCCCATTAAGCGCAAGTTTTTTTATCACGTCTTCAATCGAATCGTCGATCCTTTTTTTTTACTACGCGACTTAAAAAGACGTAAAAATCGAGTTAATTAACTCTCTCGTGACGTTCTTATCTTTCTAATAAAAAAATAAATTCACGGCCCTACGCGTTTTTCCGTAACCAAATCAACCGTTCTGATGGATCTAGGACGGGAGAGTTTTTTTTTACCGCAACGTAAGTAAGTACGTGACGCCTTTTGTTTTCATATTTTCCCGGATGCGTACCCGGGAAATCGTTGCTCGGTACTTAACACTTCTTCTGTCTTGGGATTTGTGTGGGTGTGGGAAATTTTTATCCGTACTCGAGCAATTACAAATATTCGCGTGAAATCTCAAGTTTCGCTTCGAAGCTTGCATGCCATTGTGATAGTTGTTTGATTCTTTGATTGTCTTTCTCACAAGCGCAGAGTTTTTCTATCTCCATGGAATTGAACTCGGGACCTCTAGGCACGTAGCAGAGACCATCTCTCTTCTAATTCCTTTCCATACTGTCTTTCTTTCCCCTTTCTTTCATTCCTCTCTCTCTCTCTCACTTGGAGACTGCGGGTTGGTCCCACCTTCTTCCCGTCCGTCTTTTGTCTGCAGGCAAACAATGCATTCTCGGAAACGGTGGTTGTTGCCACCACTATCTTTTGTGCAACACCTTGGCTGGCTCAACAAAAGGGTTGGCTGACAAAAATTACACGGAAAAGGCGCGCGTATTGAATAGATAAATCGCGAGATTTCTGTTTTTCCTGCCCGGGACAAAGAATGGCCAGTTCCCGTTACGGTAAATAATTCAAGCGTAGTTTCACAGCCGTACGTGAGGAAATTTTTTTCGAACCTAAAGGAGTAAAAAGAAATTGTGTTTGCCGTGGAGATGATATGCGTAGACGAATCGTCTTTGAATCGACGATGCCGTTCAGAAAGATAGACGATTGGAATATTCTCGATGAAGGAGATTTAAAAAAAAATAGTACTATGTAGTTTTGTCATTATAATAAAAATTATTTTTTTATTTCAAAATTTAGTTTAGGTGAGTGTACATGTCAGGTATTCGACCAAATGAGATAGTGAAATTGTGTTTACAAAATGTTAAATATTCTATGAGAATCATGCCCTTATGGTCACGTGCTTAAATTACGAAGTGAGTAATGAAAAAGAATTTTTGCTTTGTATTTTTTGATGTCACTTCTAATTGAAAAGAAATGCACGCTTTTGGAATATTACAATTTTAAGTTGAGATGAGTACCTAATGTTTGCCGAATACAACTATACTCAACGTTTCTCTTCGAACTATTACAGTTGTGCCGCTATATAGTGGCTCATGCCCCGCCCATTTGCTTATTGCGGCAGTGGAGGCCTTGTTGCCAAATTGTGCTTTTCGAGATAACTTATAATAAAAAATATTTTCCTCTATAAATTCTAACGCAGCATTCATTTCTGTTATTGTTCTTATCAAAATGTTTCTATTTAATTTACAGAATAATATTTTATAGGATTTTCCTAATATCCGTTTTTCATTACTCGTTATTATTCCTCAAGTAAACACGGAAAAATGGTACAACCTTCTAGGTTTAGAAAATTATATTATATTATTCATTGCTTTATCTTACCAACAACGTTTATTTATTATGCATAAGTTGAATTGTTAAGATGATAAAAAATCTTTTAGATTAGTCCGGCGCAAATTTTTGAGTCAACGTCATGACAAAAGTAGCCTCCTGCTAAATCTCTTTCTATCATAGTTACACCCACATATGATACGTATGCTGTTTAGGCGAATAGCGAAAATGTTTTTAGTGAAAGTTTCATTCCGATATCTTACTCGAGCCTCGAGTTATGGCTGTTTATAAAAACGTCACATGCGCGCAGCGGCGTTGCAACCAAGATTTTATGTAAAACGGTGTTATGTCTTGTATGATTCGAATATAACTTATAAATATGTTTATGACAATGAAATTCTATATGTAAAGGGTTGCCAACATGTTTCCCTTAGTCTAAAAAGAGGCTTTTTCCTTCAAAAATACCTACATTAACCTTCGATTACTCTTCAAAATACGTTAGTATTCGCGTTGGATCGAATCGACCAAATGTATTTTGAAGCTTAAAAAGATAGATTTCCAGAATATTTTTAAAATTATTAGAAATTCTACAACTATTTCAATAGAAAAGGAAAACGAAAACAAAAGATAAATATGAGACACCTAAATCTTCATTCACTGAAGCATAAGAAGTTGAAGCACCCGACTCATATATCCTCTCGAAGGGTGTCGCATGGCAGATCTGCCTGAGAACTATTGTTTTATGCCAAATGCTGTAAAATTTTTTTGCCGAAGTTCATATTCATTTTTAGAGTACAGGCAACTCTCGTTCAACGAACGACATGCATTCCTGAAAAGCGTTCGTAAAACGGAAATTCTTCGAACGATCGTGATTTTTCCGTTGACTTCCCCGTTAAAACTCCAGATGCGTTCCTGACAAAAGATTTTTTTATTCTTGAATTTATAATTCTTAGCTATTAAAATGTCTGTCAAAGCAACTACAATATTGAATCAACTAGAAAGCACAAGCAACAACAATCGAACATAGAAGTAACAGTGCCATATATTGTATGATACGAGAAAATTCAACTTTTGAATAAAAAACAGAACCTCCCAACACCGTCGATGAAGAATTAAAAATTCCTCTTGATTCAATCGTCTCCAGGAAAATAATTAACAAAAAGTTGAACAGTTATGAGAAAAGTTAAGAATGCATAATTCATTATTTAAAAAGAAGATGTAACACTTACCAAAAATAAAGATTCGAAGTTCTTGTAGAAACTTTTTATTTATCTTAAATTGTAGGTGAATTTATTGGGCGGGAGGAATCGCAGGATCGTCAACTTCTTCCTCTGAATTGTTTGTAGTGGTTTCTTTCTTGTGTTTGAAGATGGCCAACCCACTTGTAGACGGTTGTGGAGATCTTCGTAAGCTTGGAGACATTTGTGATGGGATAAAAACATTGGGATGGGAAGCTGTGAAACTTGTTTCTTTATTTCCCGGTATAGTTTATTGTAGTATGCAATCGATTCACGTATCATAAGTGAGACTTGACTGCTCCTTTCTTGGTTTGGATCATTCTTAGAGTAGATGGCAACTGCTGCCTCGATGTGCTTGTTGGCCTCAGGCAAGTGCTCCAGGGTTAAATCAGGAGTAGATAATTCTTTATTATCATCATCAGAGCCATCATCACGTAATGAAGCCTGTTCTTCTCCGAGCTGAATTAATACCTCATTGGTTATGTTTTCACCCTTGGCAAGGTCAACGACCCTCTTGTGGATGTCAGGAACGGAGTCCTGAATATCAGTGAAGTTGTTTGCATTCCTTCCACAGCGACCCCCAGTAACCATTCAATGTCGCCGGCGTCACTTCATTCCAGGCTTCATTAATGTTTTCGATGGCATTCTTGACGTTATAGGAACGCCAGAATTCTCGTATCGTTTGCCTGTCTCTATCTGTTTTTGATATGAGTTGGCGCATTGTTCGACGAAGGTAATATGCCTTAAAAGTCGCGATAACACCTTGATCCATGGGCTGTATCAGAGATGTAGTGTTTTTTGGAATAAATTCCACTGTAACATATTCAGACATCTCCGATGTGATTATAATGTGACATGGTGCATTAACTAACAGCAACAATGCCTTGTGATCCAACTTTTTTTTTCCTCCGATATTTTTCTACAAATGGACAGAAATGATTCTTGGACACACGAAGAATCCATGAGTAATCAAGACGGTCTTTGTGTTTATTCGATCTGAGTTGGATACACGTTATTTAGTTCGTTGCAGTGAACAGAATTTTCGGCGAAAAGTAAAGTTATAAAATTCAATTCATTCGTTAAAGCGAACATTCGTTCAACGAACATTCGTTGAACGAGATTTACCTGTATTTTGATTTTCCGCCTGGTTATCTAAAATGTGCTATTTATTTTCTAGTGTTTGTTAATCTTTGAACGGGTGTCCCTTTTTCTGAGGTTTCGTCGAAACACCCTTTCTATGGGAGGTTAATCACAGCTGAGAGATTATGAGTTACACAGAGAGAGAGAGAGAGAGAGAGAGAGAGAGGTTGGGAAAAAATCATGGGAAAAAATCCCTTACGAAACCTATCGTCGCGTGAGTGAAGTGACTGAGCGCGCTGAAACGCCGCCACGATCCCACGCGTGATTCACGTTCAAGCTCCGCCGAAGGCATTAACAGCTCGCGTCTGCCGTTCATCACAGATAATCTCTCGCAAATCACGCTTTTGGCACCGCGCGAATGACTCACGGGCGATCGTTTTTCGCTTCATAATTTTGAGTCCACGTCGCTCCACAACCGAGTGTACAGCCTAGAACATCATTTCCCTATACACGGGGTATAATTTAACGTCTTAGAAAAGGATGTTGGAGGATGGCAGCATGATTGACACAAATATTTAGAGGAGCACACAAGATTTTTTTAATCAATCAAAATAATAAAATAAAAACAATACAGATTTTAACTAATTTTTATCTAATCACTCAACAAATGGAAGGTAATATTGTATTAAAAACAAAACTCAAATATATATATATATATATACTGATAAATTTAAAGTGTAATATTCAGAAAGGAGGCTGAGAGGGAAGGAGCAGGACAAATAAATGGGTACCAAAGCCCCTACAGGCCTTCCCACAATAACTTCCCAGATTCTAGATTTATATATTTTCCAGTTAAAATAAAAGTTTTAATCCACGAAAATGAGGTTCAAAGGAAAACTTGAATAGAGTCCCAATGAATTTCAAGAAGTTTCCTTTTTTTATTTCCTCCGCCGCTGGAAGATTTTACGAAACGTTCTCGTAGTCAGAGAGCGTCGCTCCGAAAAAAACCTCATAAAAAACCTCTTTCTCCTTGATTTTTACTCTCTTCTACGCGGTTGTCAAAGCACGCGATGTCAGCCGTCGTCGGTGTCTTCACCGCGAACGCCCCCACTAAATTCCCATATCCTTCCCCGGCGGCGATGCGTGTTCGGGGCCGGGCGGGGTGGTGCGAGGGGTTTGGGCGGGCGATTCCCTTCTTTCGCCCCCGGAAACGCAGCCACGGCGCCTGCTCCGTCCCTCCCTCCTCTCTTTCTCTACTCCCCCCACTCTCCCTCCTCTTCTCGCGCACAATCTCTCCACCCCTCTGCCGTAAGCTCCCGACTCCCTCTTCCCCCCCCCCTCCCGACGCCACCCTCATTCCCCCCCTCTCAACACACTTCCCCCCCACCTTTTCAACGTCGGCCAGTACGCGGCGCCGTAGTTCGGAGTCGAGCCGCAGAAGAGAGAGAGATAGGGTGCCTCGGTGAGATTCGAGGGAAAAAATAAGAGGAACCCTCCTTATAGATGGGAGGTGTCTCGTCTTTCCGTTGTTTTTTTTGGTGCTCTCCCCTAAGAATCATCCCTTCTACCCTTAGAAACACCTCATCCGTCCCCTCCCCCGTTCCCTTTCTCAACTCTCCCACCCATTCCCTCTCTCTAACTCGATCCTCTTGCCGCCCACCAGAGACCAGGCCGAAACTGCCCACAAGGCACCGCGCGGCAACACACGGAGCTCTTCATTTTTTTTAATGGGATGCCGTTTTGAGGTGGGCGTCCTCCTGAACACGTGACTCCGCCAGGCTCCATCCGCTTCCTTCCCTTCCTGTACCCCTACCGGACTAGTGTGTGTGTGTGTGTCGGTTGTTGTTGGGGGGGAACAACCGGAGAGTTGGCTCAGGACCTTCGAGCGGAGAGGACGCGTGCTGCGTGCGTGAGTGCGAGTTTGGAAACCTTGGGAGAATTTCGGTATCGGAAGAGACTTTTGGAGGCAGATTGTTTTATCTTCATTTGGATTTTAAGTATTTTCCATCCATTAGGAGTGAGTGTTGCTCATCTTGCTATTGTTGCTCGACCGTCTTGTGTTGGAATAACCGGCTAGTCGCTTAAAAAAAAAATAACAAAAGAAGAGACGGCAGAGATCCGTCTTCGGAGCGGGACACAAGAGAGTGAGCGTGTCCCAGGGATTACTATCGGGAGACTCGCTTTCGTTCGGAAAGTGAAAGGGGTGGTGGTGGTGGCGGTAGCGGCGGCCGTGTAATAGGCGTGAACGGGTGGTATTGAGAGAGAAAGAGAGAGAGAGAGAGCGACGAAACTCACGCAACGCGTCCTTGACCCGCGATATCCTTCTCTTCCTCCTTCACGATTTGCAAAAAAAAATAATTAAAGAGAAAGAAACAGTAAAACTTTCGTCGCAAATGGATCGCGAGGCGATTAATGGACGGGATCTTTATATCCCGTAGATTATTTGGTGCCGTGGTTCCGTTAATTTTTTTGGTTTGAAAGGTGTTGGTTGAACGTACGGATTATTCATTCGTGTCGTGATTTTTTTGCGTGTGTCATCGCCTGTTTATTTTTCACTTTTGCGTGTGTGTGTGTCTGCGCGCGAGACAGAGAGGATTGTGTGGTGTGGTGTGTCATCACACACTCGCACCCGGATTCACTGGTATCCGCCTCAAGGGGTGTCCACGGATGCATCGTCGAGAGTAGAAGGTGCGGACCGCGCCCAACAAAAAAAAGGGTGAGTTTTCTCAGGGAAACGGTCGATGGTTTGTGGAAGGCAGATGGGGAAGAGAGGGGGGGGGGGATGGGGATGTCCTTCTTATAGTGGATGAAGACGTTTTTGGGAGGGAGGAGACGGACGATGGAAGGAAAGAACAATAAGAGGTGAACGGGAAAAATCCTTAGACCGGGCCGAAAAACCTCGCGATAAGGTCGCTTCTCTACGACCCACCTGACGAGTAGACATCTTGCCCTTTAGTGATAGAGGAGTTGAGAAAAAGGGAGGAGAATGGATGTAAATAAAGTGGGATGCGGTTGGAGACGGAAATTTCTCCACATGTCTTTCTCTCCTTTTCTCCTTCCTCTCCTGTTCCACTCCTTTTCACGAACGGGACTGCTGTCCGAGTAGGCGTCCTGAACGCTTAGTGGGCGAAGAGAAGTGAGGGCACCGGAAAAGGAGATCCTATTCGGCCTAAGCCTTCAACCCACCTTTTTCCACTCTCCCTCTCTGTTCCTTCCCAACCTCCGCTTCCTCCATCACCTTTCCTCTCTCTCTCTCACTCCCTCTCTCCCTCTCTTAAAAACCTCCCTCCCAACCCGTTTCCTTCCTCGGACCCTCCCTAACTCCTTCTCCTATTTCTCCTTTTTGCTCTCCCAATAAAAACCTCACTTGAAATTACACACTCCCCCTCCTCATCCACACGACCGGACACTCGCGCCATACCCACGGAACCAAAGGAAACCCTCATCTTCTTCTTCTTTTTTCTCCCCCTCGCTCCCTATTTCTCCACCCGCTCCGCGTTGCCTCCACTCCATCATTGTCTGGAGTCTGTATCCTGAACCTTTACATTCATCCCCCACTCCTCCTCTACACCTCCTTATGTTTCCTTCCTCCCTCCTTTCTCTCCTTTTTCCTTCCAAACACACATACGCGCACCTGAACTCTCTGTTTTTATTTTTTATGCACTCTCTCCCTTCACCCGTTTTCATTCCCTCCCTCCAATTTCTCCCCTCTCAAACTTCCTTTCTCCCTCTCTCCCTTATGCTTTCATGTTCTTCCAATCCCCCTCAGGTCTTTCTTTCACTCAGTAAGCCTCGATTCTATCTTTCCCCTTTACTATCCCAACATAAGCTTCCCTACTGTTTACCCTAGCCTGGAAACATTATAGGGGAGTTTGGCGTATTAATTTGTCCCTTCGCATTCTCCCACCTCTCTCTCTCTTACTCTCTTGGAGGACTCCTCCCTTGGCGATCCGCCATTATCTACGTCCTTTTGAATCGTATAGCTCCTTATTAACGATTTCGTTCGCGCCTTACTTGCCCTTACGCAAGTCGTTTCGCTAACCCGCGTTTTTCTCTCTCCCTTCTGTTGTGCGCCTTCTCCTTACACATTTTTGTGTCATCTTCGTAGTTAAACGTTAATAAAGCATTAAGACGAAAAAATAATCGTCGAGCGGTTGATTAGTGAAAGTTTGAAGTTTTCGTGAACGAGTTTAGCTTCCAGACCTCCGTCGGTTGCCTATGAAAAAAGTTAGGATTTTAGCGGTTCTACGTAATTCTCAACTATGCTTATTTCAACTGATTTAAATGAAACTATAGAGCGTTCCACCTTAAAGTTTCAATATGGTTTCAAACGGCATCGCTTCTCCCCTCTCCTGCAGACTTAAGAATCCAATCGCCCCATCCTCCTCTACGACACCAGGACTGCCAAATCTCACTAAAAATTTAAAGTTGCATTAAAATAAAAATTCAAAATTTCTAATTGCGCTATTTTTAACGCAGAATCTGATGATATACTATTAAATTAAAACTAAAAATTATTTTTTATATAAAATGCGATAAACAATGTTTGATCTGAAATGGACATTTTACGCTCACGTTTGTTTCAATCGATGATATATACGTTCTCTTTTACACTTTTTGCATTAGGTTCAGGAATGTTTAGGGATCGTAATGGTGCTACTAAAAGTTTAATAAATTGATTTTAAATATTTGTTTTCAGAATTTAATGATAAAAGTTTCTTTTGCGTGTTCCAGCCTGACTTAAAAAAGTTTGACTGTGAGGAACTTTTTTATTTTTAAAGATATATCTACATCTACATGATACCCTGCAAATCACCAGACTGGTGGGTGGCAGGGGGTGCAGCACACCAAAACTTACCTAATAACGTCTCTCGTGGGAATCACTCTCCTGTTATGATCCCGTAAGGTCCTTGGGAAAAACGAGCTCCGATATCGCTCGGTCCTACACTCGATCTCACGTATTTTATTCTCGTGATCGTGCCTGCCCATGTACGTAGGTGCCTCTAATATTCCTGAGACCTCCTCTAAGAGAACATCCGACATAAATTTCTCCAGAAGCCTTAACCTAGCGCTAATTCTGCGATACTCTAGCGATATCCAATTCAACTCCTTCAAGAGTGATGTGACGCTTAATTTTTGCTCATATTTTTGCTTTACGAATCTGGTTGCTCTGCGTTGGATTCTTTCTAACTCAAGTATTTGTCCCTTTTCGTACGGATCCCATATGCTGGAAGCGTATTCGACCTGAGATCTGACTAATGATAAATAATACGTTTCTCGTACCTTTTCTGTGCTACTTCTTACTATTCTTTCATGGTCTATGCGAGAAAGTTGTAGATAAATGTCTGAAGTTATTTTTGGTGCATCCAGGTGTGGGGTTGGATCGCCAAGGGGAGGGTGAACAATGCAAAAGTTTTATTGCGGTCCGGTCAAGGGTTGGCAGTTTACCCTCGCTCGCTCTTCCCTCAGTTACGACTCAGCAGTTGGACTATCTTGTGCTTTTGTCGTTTTGTCTGCTCATAAGTTTGCAGGGAAGTACTTAGAAATTTTGCCAGTTTTATTGTGTGTTGCAAATTATTTGCTTTAACAATTCTACTAAACGTTTTCAAACTGAAGTGTGTAATACGGTTCAAGTGTAGAGATACATTGTGTTTGCAGGTTTTATGTTTATAATGTCCCCTTGTTAAAAATACTGTGTATTGTGGTGGTTTTTGTGAGAAGATGGACGTCTCAACGAGGAAAAGAAAGCAAGGTGAAAGAATCAGGAGTAAGGAAAAACAAACAATATTAAATGTTCTTAGTAGCTGCCTTAATGAGTCGAATGAAAGCCTGTCATCTGCACTTAGTAGGACGAGCAAGCTATGTGGTGTTTCTCAGAGGACAATTTACAAGATTAAAAAAGAAGCAAATGAAGGAAATTTGAAAACACCCTCGAAAAAAAGAAAATTGGAACGGCCGAGGAAAGATTCAAGAAGGCATGCATAGGACGATTTCTGTCTCGGCATTAAGAAAAAATGATCACACGTTTCTAAAAAAAATTGCCTCCCACTCTAAATTCAATTCTAATTGTAATTTTTCCAATTATAAAACATTAAAAATATATTTTTTAATTTTCTACTATTTTGACATTTTCGCAAGGGTAGGTAACTTTACATCACAAGATAAAGGAGTACCTCAGATTGGCTTAGACAACCGAAAGCTAGCACAGAAAAAATAAATCTAAGCGCATAGGGAAAACAAGGGCACTTCAAAGGGATTCTATTCTTTTAAGCTCCTTTCAGCTTTCACTTTTATGAGGGTTTTGTGACGGCCGGAGTGTTTGGGCTTCTATAGAAGCCACGTGTGCAACACGCTTGCGGTAGGTAGCGAGAGAAATTTTATTACGCAGTGTTTTTGTTTTGATTTATAAAATCATGTAGTACGGCAAAAATTGTAACAGTAACATTTACTTAATAAGTTACATAAAGGAAATTTGAAACTGTCAGACTTTTGCTAGCGTTAGGGTAGTGAGACGTGGCAACGCCGTGCGCCATTTACCCAATACTGAACTTAAAGATGGAACGCTCTATAGTATGCATTATTGACGCAGAGAAAAGCTGGTGCTTGTATTTCTTGGGTGGATTCTTCGAATAAAGATTTACAATGACATGATCGCTTACCTTAATCGCAATGTGGGAATAAAACGCCTATGAAACAAAAGATCGTTAGGTGAGGTTTCAACATTACCCGTAGTTAAACTCGGCAAACAATGAGATTTTTAATGATACGAACGCGCGACAACTGTCAAACATAACTTGCTTTGATCCTGGAGCACCTGGGTGAATAATGTAATTTTTTCCACGAGATAACGTTATTGAAAATGAAACGAGTCAGGCAGTGACTGCGTGAAAATATTCAAGGTCACCCGTCTTAATTTATCATTAGAAGATGAGCAAATATTTGTTTGCAATGTCGTCTTCTAGTATTCGTACATCTTTAGTTAAAGATTATGTATAATCCGCATTAGTTACCGAGACAGAAGTTTGCGACGCTAGTTGAGCATTTGCCAAATCCTAAAGATATATTATGGTTTCAAACCTTTTGTCATTTTATAATATTACTTTGTAAAGTTCACGACAAAAATTTTCTTGAGAAATATTGCAAAAATCACAAATATTTTTCTGTATTTCTCTCGTCTGATTCCGGTGTCTTTGTCCATTGAATAATTGTTTAGACAGATTAATCATTTGGCGTCCAGGGATTGCAAGTTCCCATATCTATGTGAAAATAGTTTTTGCCTACTGAACAGATTATTAACAATGACGAAAGGTGATAAAGGGTAGTATTTGCCCTCGTTCTCGTCCGACGTTTTTAGGTGAAATATTTTTGCCACCCTCATTTTTTTCTTGTGCAACCTTTCTCTCGCATTAGTTTCTCCTTCATCGTCTTAATCTTTTTTATTTCGCTACTCCCGGAGGCGTCCTGTTAAATCTTGCGCCCCTCATTGTCTTTATATTTTTCCTTTTATATTTCCTAATCCTTTTGTGTTCGATCGCGGACTCCCACGGGAAATTGATTGTCCTCGCCGTCTTAACGAGTATGTCCCCGCACGGGCGTGTCTCCCTTATCTCGCACTCTCATGTGCTCACCTCTCTCTCTTTCTCTCTCCTTTCTCCTCCCTCCCCCGCCTCCTCCTCTTTCATAACCACCTCCTTCCTCTTTTTTTAACCGTCTTGTCAACCCTCGAGCGGAAAACGCAATTACGCCTTTGACAAAACCTTTCGACTTAATCTCAGGAAAATAAAAAGGAAATCAAATCGAGGGAGCGCATTGTACCGTGTGCTTCCTTTTACTCTCTATTTATATTCCATTTCATCCATTACGTGAGACGATGCCCGTCTCGCTCTCTCTCTCTCCCACTCTCCGCCTTCCTTACAGCTGAGGATGGAATATGTTTTCCGCGCTGAGGATGATGCAGTTAAGACTGTTACGAGGGATGTTATTATTGTGCCACGTCACTCGACAGTGGATATGCACACGAACATTAACAGTCAAAGGGATAATGATCCGAGAGAGTGGTACTTAAATTTCTCGGTTGCATTGGCAAACAGGTTTTGGAAATGAGGCATTTATGTCCAGGTACGTTTGTACAGCGGCTCACAACCTGTCTGTTTAAAAGGCATAACTAGGAACAGTAATCCGAATAAGATTGATAAGACGTCGTTTTATTTTATTTTGAGTTATCCGTTGTAAATGCAACTAAGTTTGATGTGCCTGGTAGCATTGCTTTCGGCATTATCGCTGTCTTAACACGCAGTCATTCATCGCTAAAGCTGTTCAAGCTCGTGTCAGTTCCCTTTAGCTGTGCATCGGCAATTGTTACTGAGATTATGTTCGCATAGCGCGCAAGGTAAGAGGTAAGAGGCATGTAAAACATTGCGTTGTGTATCGCGCATTCGTCTCATTTCACTTTCGCCCGCTGTACGCGTACAAAGGGGAAGGCGTTGGAACTATCTTATCGCGGAATGTCATGACTGCTTCGTCAGAAAGCTCATCACGGAATTAAATGCGCTCGCTCGGGCCTTTCTCGGAAGACGCCGGCGACGGTGAGACGGCGAATGCGATAGCTTTAGATAGGGATATATTTTGACGCCATGGCGATAGCATGAAAAGGATCCGGGGGAAGGCGATCGGTTTATTTTCTCTGGAAGTGGGCGTAGCGAAAGCCGAGCGAATCACGTGCTGTGGCAATTTGAATGGATGTCCAGTAAGACCACTCGACCATTTTGGTCACCCACGCGTGCCTTCTTCCAGCTCTTATTAGAACGAGAATAAGATTAAAGACCGAAATATTGTTTTTGCAAAGACGGATTGATTTTCAAGGTTATTTATAATATATTTCGCTTCATCGTCATTCGTCGTTTAAGCCAATTAAAACAAATGATACCTAAAGTTTGAATGTATTTTTTCGGCGTGATTTAATGAAAACCGAGTATAATTAAATGATGGTATCGCGATTAAGATGAAAAATTAAATTGAAATCTGGAATGAAAAAGATAAGGCCTCCAGTTTTTCATTGCAATTCAATCAGGGATGAAGGATAGGATGTTTATGTGTAGGTTTATTTGATCTGCATTTTCAGCGAAATGCGAATATCTCCAAAGAGAATTTAGTATAATCGACTGAATAATAGCGTTTATAATATAGTTCTTGGAATCCATAATGGCCATGAATTATTTCTAGTTAAAAGTAAAAATGCGGTTTACAGAAAAAAATGCCTGTATTTTAATTTGAGTAAAGGAATATTTAGTGAACAGATCATCACAAAATATATGATGATAAAATTATATACGACTAGCTGCCCGTTTAGCTCCGAAATCGGAGATCTGTTGCAGAATTATTGTAAGCAGACTCTCCGCTGCCCTACCCGCGCACCCTGGCTCCTACGTTATGGTATCAATTATGCGCTCCTTTGTGCCCCCAAAGAACTGAGTACTGAGCCTCGGAGCCCTATTCAATCAACCCGCAGGACCTCCTTCCGCCCCGCGCATTACCTTCCCCTCCACTTGCACTCAAGCGTGGCTGATTTAAAATGAAAGAGATGATTTTACTTACGAAATGGGTACGATTTCAGTATTCAGATTGAACTGCTTTGACCAATACTTTTACTTGTATAATAATCATTTAAGTCGCTGCCGCCGCCGCAAACTGAGGCTCGGAGCCCTATTCCAGGTACCCGCAGGTCCTTCTCCCACTTCCACTCAAGCGTGAGTGAAAGTGGAGGGGAAGTTTCGCTTTGGGTTGTGACGGACATGACCTTCCCTTACTCTATATATGTTGATTTATCTTTGAACGTGTTACTCTTATTAACCATCATTAGCCACCTTGAAATAAAGAAGGATAAAGGAGATTTCTATTAATTGTCGCAGCAAATTACGCGTGGACGAAAAAGATAATTGAAATATTTTTGTGGAAGGCAGGCTTTTTATTAATCAAATTCTTCACGCAAAATGACATCAAATTAATATGCAAGGCTATTATGTCAGCGGCATAGAGCTCGTGTGCCATCACGTCGAAAATGATGAGCTGATGAGAGGCTCTTTTTAAAGATTCACAACATGAGGTGAGTAACCGTCTCATTGGAAAAAGTGGAAAATTTCCTCTTGAATTTTTCAAAGGTCATTTATTAGGAGGAATGGGTCTTTAACGAAATCATAATGGACTTCAGGGAGAGAAGGAATTCTCTTAGGCAGGAATTCGGTTAGCTGAATGCGTCATTCATTCCGCGCTCCGTTACAGCTTTACGACTTCATTAAGGTCCGGCGTTCAGATAGGGAGCGAGTAGACGCCCGTGCATTTGGCGCGGGGGATGCCGGGAAGGAACGCTTTCGAGGCGATTAGCATTACCACTCGGGACGAAGAGGGTGTCGCTACGGAAATACGTGCGTGGGATGAATGAAGTTGCGTGGGAACGACGAGGTTGGTCGGTCAACGCTTTAAACACCGGCGAAGGGCAGGAAGCGAGGAGAACTCCCTCTCTTATCGTTAAATTCTTCTTTCTTATGTGATTGGCGGAAAAATTAACTCGGGAAGTCGGCGGAGAAATTAGCAAGCGCGTGCGTTTCGAAATAAACTGAAGATGACGTCACTACTCGCCGTATTCCATTTCGATTTAGAGACGAAACTATTATACAGTCAAAATTTATGGTAATAGGAACGCATTAAATTTATGTAACTCAAAAGTTTTTTATATCACGAAGTTTTTTTTCCAGAGAGAAATACACGGCCTAATTAGCGGCTAAAAGCGAAACATATTTGTACAGAGGCGATGTGTGCGACGCACACGGGCGGCCAAACAACGAGGGTGGCTGATTTATCGTCAGATACGTACAGTATTTTTAACAGTATTATAATGTGCCGTATCTTCTTTCATATTTATTGGCTACGGTAATTTATCAAACCATAAGGCTTTTTTAAAAATTTTTGTAAAGAACTCCTAAAAAGGGCGACCAATGAGAGACTTGCACTCTTTGTATATTATATATTTAAAAAAAATACAAGATTCAGTGTATTTATCGTACTAGTTCATTTTTTGAGGCTCGGATAATTTTAAAAGATTTTCTACAGTATGGTGTTTCTGCTGGCTTTGTATTTCTAGCGTCGCAATATTTCTGTAGGATCAAATAAAAATGGCTGCACGATTGCGTAACTTTCTTCAATAAGTTAGAAAAAAGGGAAAACTGCTAAAGTTTCCATCGTTATTCCGACGACTTTTCCTTTATCTTTTGTACTCAAATCTCTCCGAAGAGGCTTCGAGGCTTTCGCTAACAAAGAAAGAGTTTTTATCGGCTGGTTATTTTTCAGTAAGCCTATTAAAAAAAACATTTTCTGTAGAGGAAAAAGAAAGACCTTCGTTTTAGAATTTAATACCCTTATGCCAGGGTAGGACAAATCCCGGGCGCCAGGTCGCCACGGCGCCTTGTATTTTAGAGAGTAATTATTCTTGTTTCTGTATGCTTTTGCTATTTTGAAATTCTCAGCAGAATATGACTGCGTCACTCATCTGCTCATTTCCGGCAGCGAAACTGATGTTCAGCTTTTGTGTACAACTAATTTGTAATATTAAAGAAACGAGGAATTGAAAGCAACTTCTTAAAGCGCCTTTTTCTGCAAATAATTCTTTTTCGTTTACCCCAAATTAAATATGCAATAAGATTTCATATGGATTAGACAATCCTACAAAATTTAGTATATCAAGCAAACTCCATTTTTCTCGAGAAAATGTGGTTTATGTAAATCATTTATGGGACATAAAAGATTTAATATCTAATAATAAAAAATAGAGTAACCTTTTTGCGATAAAACTTAACTTTTATGGAAATATATTGTTGAGTCTGTTTTGGTTCACGTTTCTTTATATATTAATTAAACATTTGCCGCGAATGGGTTTACCCCATCTATCCCTCTAAGTTCGGGAATATAGTTGAAATTATATCACAAAATTGTTAGCTCAAGATGAGAGCATTTTTGAGATTATCCCTCAGAGGGACAAGAGAAAATCTCTAAAAGAATTTTAATAAGGGAGGATAACTATATTTTAAAATAAAAAATACTAAAAGGAAAAAATAATGTGAGAAAATGAAAAAAATATTTCGCAAAAATATCATCGAGAGCAGACGAGATGCGAGTACCAGAATGAACACAAGGCCCAAGCGCAGTTGGAAATTTGTTTTTTCCCGATGCTGGATTCGGCGTATAGGTGTCAGCACAATGTGCTCCAACAGTTTTTGTAGTCGCGCGCATTGTATTTAGTCCTTTGTGTTTAGCTTACACTCTTCCTTAAAATATAATTTTATATTATTTGGGAACACCGCAAGGATGAAGGCTTCAGCAACAAGAGAGAGACGAGAAAATAAGCAAACGCGACTTACAATTTTTTACTGTTCCGGTAAAAAAAGGCGAACAATCTTCGCAAAGTGCAATGGAACAGGTTAGTGAACTAACCTACGAGCAAAAGTGGAGTGGAACCGGCCAAAGTGTTGATAGAAGACTCTCCTTCAAGAGACCAACTTCAAATTCAAGGAAGAGTGGTGTATAGAACTTCCATGGCTTAAATTTTACCGCAGGACAGGTATAGCAATATGTGAGCAATGTGCTTACTTTCCGAATATTGCAGATCCAAATTCAAATAGAGTGAAAGGTTTTGCAGAGCTCTTCAAATTGGAGACGTTTAAGAAGCATGACAAATCGTTCCAACATCAAATATGTGTAATGGCATACTCAGAGCTATTGGCTGTATGCATGAAAAAGATGGTTAAAAAATATTTGACCATTTGAAAATTCTTTTTAAAGTGGCATATTATATTGCAAAGAACAATAAGCCGTTTTCTGTCTTTAAAAGTTAAATGCTAAATTAGGAGTTGAAGTACAGGAGGAGTATAGTAATAAAAAACGATGCAAAGACTTTGTTTCACACATTTAAAATGTGACATTGAATGAACTGATTTGTGAATTAAAGGATGCTAAGTATGTGAGTTTAATGTTAGATGAATCCACTGACACTGCTGGCTTTGAAGAATTAATCCTATATGTAAGGTATATAAAGAAGACTGGAGTGAGACATGTGTTTCTGTCAGTTCTACCACTACCACAGGGACTGTTGGACTGGTTGTCCTCTTGTAAGCGCAGCCAGTATGAATGGAGCAGAAAATGGTCTAATACAAAAAATTAGAAAGAATGTGAACCATGTGATTGGTGTTCAATGTGTAGCACGCAGACTAAATTTGAGTGTGTTAACTTCAGTAAAGAATGGGAAATATATTGATGATTGTGATTCAGTTCTCTAGAGGCTGTATAAATTTTAACAGTATTCTCCAAAGAGAATGGGACAACTACAGCAAGTAGCTGAATGTATTCATTGTAGCATATAAAAATTTCAATACCTACATAACGTAAGATGGGTGGCCAGCAAAGTTGGGGCTCTCTCAGCTCTTGTGAAAAATTGGAAATGTGTCACAGTGCATCTGGAAAGTGTCGCTGCAGAAGTAGGCAGTGCTTCTGCTGTTGCTGAGAATCTGCTAAGAAAACTAACCGATTTCAAGTTTGTTTACATGCTTCATTTTCTTTTGGACTACCTTACAATACTTAGGAACCTCTCCATTTTGTTTCAAAGGGGACAACTTTTTTTTAGCACAATTGAACTGCATGTGAAGAACACAATGGCATCAATTGAATCTCTGAAAGTTAGCCTAGGACAATATGAAGAGAGATTCATTACCAACACTTCCCTGAAGGGTATATACCAAGATGTACAATTACACAGGTTCAGTAGCACTACACTTCTGAGTCTGAGAAAGAAAAATTAATCCAACATGCAGTCAAATACTTGGTAGAGAGATTTTTGCATCAGGGAAACATTGAAAGGTCCACCACAGTTTTTGACATTTTTGCCTGGCCAACTGGAAGCACTCTGGAAGATTTTGGTGTCAATGAGATATTAGCATTTGCTCAATATTTCAACAAACAACTTTCAACACCATACGTGAACGATGAATGTAAGCAAGCGCTCTGTAATGAGTGGTATGAATTCAAAGTTCTAGGCAAAGGGAAGAAATTGAGTGAGCTTCTTGATTTAGCACTGGCAAATGATAAAAGATTCCCAATTTTAGGAAAACTGTTGACCATAGTGTCTGTGCTGTCTGTATCCACTATGTGTTGTGAAAGACGATTCAGCCAAATGCATCTTGTGAAAAACAACTTCAGATCATTATTGCAACCAAAAACTTTAATAACCTAATGATGATCAAAAGGAATGGACCATCGCTGACGGAATTTAATCCTGAACAGTCTGTGGATCAGTGGTTTTTCAATTCCAAAACTTCAAGACATGTGAATGGCCACAAGAGTCCAAATGAGAAATATGTAAGTCAAAGTATTTTTTAACGTCAGAAAGTTATTATATGTGGCATATTTTTGCATTATTTGCCATTTCTTGTAGTATTAAATGTAATTTGTACAATTTAATGTTTTTTAGTAGCCTAGTAGTTGCACTATAAACATTAAGGGCGAAAAAAATTGTATGGCGCCTAAACTTTTGGGCTGTCTCCTAGATCTAAAAAAATTATCCACCCCTGCCTTATGCGTTGGTATTAATAATAAGCTATAACTTTTTCGCATGTTGTATACTAATTAAAACACTTTCGCACTGTAAAAGGAAGGTTTGGATTAACGGAAAAGACTAATTTTTTAAAGAGGTGTCGATAACCTTTGCTCACGAAAGGATCTTTTTTTTATCTCCCGTGGGAATGTTTTTTTTTTCGCGTTTGACCTCGGACATTCCTTCCGTTGACCCCTCTCTCTCTCTCTCGTAGTTGCTCCTCCGTCGCCCGGAGAAAGAAAAGGGTTCTCTTGAAAAAACTCCTTTTCAACCTCTTCCCTCAACGGGGTTGGGTTGTCGCGTTGTTCGTTTGTGTGTAGAGTGTGTGTGTGAAAGGGGCGTGGCGAGCTCACTCTCACTTTGAGATTTCCTGGAAGTGCGGAGGAGCGATGCGGTGCGGCGAAGCGGCGGGAGAGAAGAAAGAGAGATGGAGGGTGAGAGCCGCACGCTAAAGGTTCGAGTGCCTCTCTTCCTATGTTGGCCCGGGGGACTCGCATATAAAATGGAGTGGAGGAGTGTCTGTGCAAGAGAGGACGAGCCGGAGTTGTTTCACTCGTGCGTTTTCCTTCGAAAAAGACGAATTATTCATTTTTTTTAGATGCACTTTTCATCGTGATTTTTATTTCGTTCATTTCTTAAATTTTCTTCTGAGCAACGATTTAGTCTTTTGTAGTAATTCTTAAACATTGAAAATGGCAGGTACATACAGACCTCCGGAAGGACTCGAAACCGCAAACTTAATGTTTGGAGGTATAAGTCCTAGCCGTCATTATACTAAGGCCTTATAACTTTTGAGTTTAATATTTCGCTGTTTTCCTGATTTTATGATATTTTGATCCTCAAATAACCCGAAAATTCTTTATCCTTACTTTCTCTGCTCTAGGAGTTAGTGGAGAGTCTGTCATTAACGTTGAATTGACCTTTCACATAATCCTGAGCTTATGACATCAAAACTATTTATGAAAGAGGTTTATGCAAATTCAGAAGTTACTTTCTACAATGCAGTATTGTTTTAGATTTCGATATAATTTTATTGGCTAGGTATTCTCTGCGATGAATAAGATTTAACTCGTTCAAATTATAATGAACTGATGATTCCTCCACGATAAATATTACCGAGCACACAGCATAAACGTTTTATCCGGACGATAAAAAGCAGTAGCGGTGGCATGCTCACTGGTTGTTGGTTATTTCGTGAATCATCGTGATATCCATTGCTTTTTTAAAAAACCTTTCGCAATGTCTTTTGGGGAAAACTGAGTCATCGTCAGCAGCTGCGAGGTGGGTGAATTTTTCATTTGGCCTGGCACGGATCGTATCGGAGTAGGGCGTAAAGCTGCTCGGTCACGCTATAAATAATGTCGAAAGAAAGAATTGAAGTAAACGTTTTCAGTAAATGTGCACATATGGGAGAATTACAAGGCAAATTGATCAAAATATGAATAAATTGTAAGTGATGGTTAAAAGGGGGAAGAATGTGAAATTATTTAACGAACGAACTGTCGTTTGGTACACGTGAAATGCGTTATTTGCTCTCCTCTTGGAAAAGGAAAAATTTTACGTTTTTTATCTAGTATTAAACGTAGATACTGCTTATAAAAATAACTTGATTAGGTTTTGAGCATCGATATTACTCTTTATTGTATATCTCAGTTCTCAATGCTTGTGGTGTTATTTTTACTTCCTATCACTCAATGAACGATACTTTCAATTAAAGCAAATCTGCGATTGGAATCCGACAGTTAATTTGGCTAAATAACATGTCATAACGACCCACCATGACTTAATTTCCGGGAAACGATTTCGGAGTACCTAATTAACAAATCCGAAACGAGAGATTAATTTTCGCGATTTTCCTCTTCACTGCGGCGTTTTATCCAATGCAATTTTTCTTTAACGTTTCGGCCATGACCTGAATTTCACCGCACCTCGTTACTTTTCTTCCTTCATGCACTCCGTCCGGAGACATTGATGTGTGGGAAGCGTTGCTCCACCGCGATCATTTCGCGGCGCGGGGGCAATTTGACGAAGCGACGCCCACTCGAGGGGCGGGGCCGCACCTTACGGCGACCTGAGGTTCAGCCCCGTACCAAGGCACCGACTGTCGCAACCTGTGCTGCGAGAGTTCATTACTTGCATAATGTGTAAGGAGACGAAATAGAAAAAGACACGCCGATCCATCGCACCCGCTTAATGGGAAAAAAAATTATCTCCAGCAAATGTCCGGAAGTCTTTGTTAGTATTTCTCGCCCGTCAAAATGACGAAACGTAAAAAGTACAAAATGGCGAGGAAAATGTAATGTGAAATGTTATTATAGTATGTACATGAATCAAAACGTAGCTAAATTCATTAGTATAAAATATTGGCAATCCATTTATCATCGTATGACTGAATCAAATTCACTGAAAGAGTTTTTTAGTTTCTGCTATATTTATTATTGATGAAATGAATTACTGATTGAAAAAATTAAGTTCATTGTCATTCTCATTTTAAACATATATATGCAAATTCCATTATAAAATTCATTCATTATGACCATTTCATAAAAACATTGAATCGGTTGGATGTCGATATTCGTTAACAATTTGTAAATAAAGTAGGTATCGGTATCGAAGATGTTGCATATTCTTGTCTTTTAAAACGCTAAATAAATTGCTATTACCATGGCAACAGCGACTCTCCTCAAAGTTTGATCTGCAATCCTAAAACTTTTGATAATAATCCTCGTGGAAAATTGCTCAGTCTGGACAATTGGCTGGTCCGCTGTTTTCTCAGTCCAATTTTCCTAAATCGGTCTAACGAACCATCACACGGTCCCCCAATATCGCTATGACAATAGTACAGGCTATTGCACATTTTTCATCCCTCCCCTTCTCTATCTCTCCCTCCCATCAGAAACGCGATATAGTCAAGCGTATGAGACGGGAACGATGTAACTGCGACGTCTCTATACGTTTATGTACGGCGAGTTATTTTTTTTATTGCGGAGATAAAGGGGAAAGGGGAGAGAGCGTCTGAAGGTGGAAGAGAAATGAGCATTGGGTTTTAAGGTTGGGAATGGTCGTGTATCACGTGTACGTCTCTTTTCTCTCTCTCTCTCTCCTCACCATTAAAGAACGAAGTCTCTCTCCAGCCCAATTCCTCCCTCCGGATCTCCTCTTTCCCACACACAGACCGTCTTACAGACTCACGGGCTCCGACCCAGACCGCCCACACGGTGGCGTTCAATAGCGCACCAGCCTCGTTTCAATCGTCCTTATACAGTCGCGTCCCGATGGTTGAATGGTTGACTGACTGACTGACTGACTGACTGGCCGCGCTTTAAGCCCGCTTCGCAATTGCATCCTGAGATCTTTTAAGACGGGCGCATAAACACACCGGCGCACATGTATGAAGGAGACGGCAATTGAATGATTGCGCGGTTTCGAGGGGCGGAATGCAAGCCATCAAACAATCGCGGCGCTGTCGACCAACCTCTGTGGCTAGGAGGTTGTTATTCTCCGTTGAGTTAACGGTGGATGTGTGCCTCTTTGTGTGTGTGTGTGTATGTGTGTACGGATGCGTGCATGCGTGCGAGTGCGGGATACTCGTCCGACCGTGAGTGACGCCTAGATTACTCCGGTGACATTCGATGTAGGACAAGAGATACTTATCTTACTTGATCCATCGTGAGACGTTTTGTAACGGAAAAATTAAAATGAATCACTCGTTATGCGTCTTTTGTCTACTCTGAGAACAAGCCATTGCCCTTAGAAGTCGTTCTCTTTGCGCTAAATTTTATTTCGTTAGCGGTGAAACGAGCCGATTATTTCCTTTGATCCCTTTGATAATCACTCGGTTGGATTCAGGTATATATTTTGTTGATTGAGCACGTGTGTACTTAGATTATGAAAAATTTTCTCGAACCTCAACAAACAATCAGATATTTTATTCAAAGGTGGAGCAGTTGCAAAAAATTAATATTTTTGTGCATTAAACTTTTTTTCAGTAGCGCAGATGCCTTTGTATTTGCAATGCTGTTTTATTATCTTAATTTTATAACCGTAATTGCAATACAGTTTTTAGCATTGGATATAGACGCTAAGAAACAAATACTCATTACTTTTCCTTTTACTTCACAGGTAAGCCGAACCATAAGAGGGAATTTTACTCTCCTGCTGTCCTATTTTTTTACGTAGAATCGTCAGAAGGTAGGTGAAAAAAGGCTTTTACAAACCCGAAAAAAATTTCTTTTGGAACTATTTTTTAAAATTTCTGCTAGAGAGATAGAGGGGAGGAGGGGGTGGTTGGTTTTACCCCGGAATTCTCATCCATGGGTAGAAATAACAAACAGAGGCTAGACTTTTCAGAAGCATTTTGACCTAAAACAGCAAAGATTTTTCCGACGATGGTCAAAATTAACACCAGTTTGATTAAACGAGAGAGAGAGAGATAAGCGATTTCGCTCGTACCGACGCAGTAAGTGGTTTGTTTTTACGAGGGGTCTTCTGGTTCTCGTAGCATACGATTCAAAAACAACGGAACTCCTAGATTACAGCGTTAGGATGCGCGGGAATGGAGGACTGCTACCATCCCATTCGCAATCTCTACCTCTCTCTCTTCTCTTCCATCTCTCTCCCTCTCGCCCTTCCCTCTTTCTCTTTGAGTTATTCGCTTTGCCTTTGGCTGCTGCTTGGGAGCGCAGAATCACAATTGCACGGACGTGCTGCGAAGAATCGGATGCAATTCCTCCGGATTGCAAGAGAAGCGACGGCGCTAATGACTGTAATTTTTGATCTGCTCCTTATCGAATGATACTCACCCCATCGTTCGTTTTTTGTTGCTATTCCACGAGCAATTCATAAAGCTACCGCGTTTTTTTTTTAAAAAGGCTCTTCGATTTAACCTCGGGTAGGAAATGGGAGTGTCTAATTCTAGCGCTATCCGTAACCTTTATTGGATAAACGCTATGCGAAAGAAACTTGTTTGTCGTAGAATTTTTCAAAGAGGAAATAGAAAACATTTTCATTCTAATACACGCTGTGGAAAGCATTTTTGAGAAAGTTTTGATGAAAAGTTCACTCACAGCTCTAACGGATAAATCAGTGGTAGTTACAGGTTTCTTTATTTACAAACTTATTAATTAATGTTTCCCTTTTTAATGAATGCATTTTTATAACACGAGTTGTTTAACTTTTCGTGAGATCTGGATGCAGGTTAAAACATCCATAAAAAAATTTAGCTTCTTTCTTGAATTTAAATTTTATTTTAATATAAAAAATACTTTCTCTTTTACGACGACACCATTCAAGAGAAAATAAAGCCATTTAGCTTTCCAGTTGCCTTCATTTTGTAAACAAATCATACTTTCGTCTTTGCATTCATTTTTCTTTATGCAGCCTTTATAATCTTTTCATTACCTCAATTTTCATGTTGTCTCATTCTTAGTCCTCATGATTTATTTTCCCCATCCTCCTTCAATTCCAGTTCTCCTTTCTCCTTTTCTTCCGCGCATTTTCGCTTCTCTTTCTCTCTCTCTCTGTTACACTCCATTTGTCAACCTCCATTCCCTTCAGTCACTCGCGCAAACCCTTGGAAAACACTTCAAAAGCGGAATCGCCACCTTTCTTTCTCGCGAACAAACGTCACGGATATTGCCCTCTATCCCTCCCCCTTCTCCCGCTTTATCCCCACCTCCTCTCTCTCTCTCTCACTCTTCCTCTGTGCTTCCCTCTTTAGCAAGTCGGCCAATCCCCTAACCCAGCGTCGACGATCGATGCCCCGGCGGGGGGGTCGACCCCTGGTGCCCCAGGTGGGGATGCCGGCGCCTGGCTGCCTTCTCAACTTCCCCCAACTCCTTAAATTTTCCTCTGCTTTTCTCCTTCCCTCTCATTCTCTGCCTTCCTCGCTGTGCTTCCTCTCTCTCGTCTTTCTTCATGGTTCCTTCTCTTTCATCGTTTCTGTTACTGCCTCAACCACCTCTTCCTCCTTCCCTTACTCCCTGTTTCCTTGTACGTTTCAAACCTTTTTATCCACCTCCTCTCCTTCTCTCCTCTCATCGCATCTTTCCCTCTTCCTGCTTTGTCCAATTTTCTTCCCTTTTAACCCTTCCTATAACTCTCTCACCCTCGTTCTCCATCACACCCTCCCATTCTTTTTGCCTCTACCACTTTATCTCACTCCATTTCTCCCTCCCTCGATACCGTTCTTTTTCCTCGCTTTCTTTCCCTTCTCTTTCCCTTTCTCCTTCTCTCCCCCCCCCCCTCCCCTCTCCCTCCGCCGCTCTGGTCCCTACCGGCGCCATCGCTCCCGAAAGCTCCCGCGATCAATAAACACCACCGTTCCAGCTCCCTTCCTCTCCCCTCTCTCTCTTTCTCCCTACATCCCCGTTCCTTCATCCTTTCTCTCAGTCTCCACTAGGGTGGGGAGGCCACTGCACTCGACTCACGCTCGGCCAACAGGGAGTAAGAGAGAGAGAGGGAGGGAGATAGAGAGGGAGAGGGGGGAGACCGAAAGGGGCTGAGTTAGGGAGATAGAGAGAGAAGGGGGTTGGGGGGTTTCATTCAGAAAGCGATGCCACTCACCCTCACTCTTCCAATCCCTGAGGCGGGAATTTAGTGGATGGGTTTTAACGTTTCGGTTTTGGGATTTGTTCGGGTACAAATGAGGCGTAGAAGTTAAGGGAGGAAGAGGTTGTGAGGGTTAGGTTTGGAACGTTGAGAGAGAGGCTATTCTATATATATATCTCTCTTGTGCTGACGAAGGGATCATCCCGAAAGCTCCAATAACTTCTACAAATGTGTCTCTCCAACACCCCAGCGGCTCTCCTTCCGGTAAGTGCTCACTGGGTTTCCTTCAGCACCTAGTTGCCCTAAATATATATATATATATATATATTTAGGGCAACTAGGTATATATATATATATATATATATAAATAACGGCGAGAGAAGCGACCCCGTGACACACAACCCGTAAGGGGAGAAAGAGTGAAAAGCCGGTTGCTGCAATCGTTTGCTTTTCCAGTCGTTCGTAAACGTTGTATTTGTTTAAAAAGTGGGTGCCTTCGCCCGTTCACTTTTTTTTTGTTTTTGAGAAGGGCGAGTTGCGGTAGAGTCAGAAACGAACGTTCTATGTGCTGCGCCGGTTTTAATGAAAAAACGACTCTCTCTTTAAACTCTCCCTCTCCCCGTACGGCGGTCTCTCTTTTTATTTGTTCAGGGGTTCCGGTTGCTTTAGTTGACAGAGGAGAGTTGGGAAGAATTGACTAAATTATCGTTTTCGAAAAGGATCCTCCAGTTGTGATCGAGTTCGGTCAAAGAAATGGGAATCAAAGCTCCATGCATTTAGTTAACGGGTCGGATTAAAGTTGGGTGTCATCGTGACCGTCGCTCTGGGATCGTTTATAATCGGAATAATGATAAACATTTTCTTGCATTTCCCAATGCAGGCTTCGTTTTTTACTGCCATGAAAAAAAACTCGTAAAGAAAACGGAAGTTTTGCGTGACATGCTTTTTAGTCTTTAGGAATTCATGAAGCGAAAAAATTCAAAGCTATTGACGCCGCAAATATTCATTTACATATCGCTCTTAAAAGTGTGGATAAAATTCCAAAATGTACGTACCCCAATGCAAGATTTACTTGATCATTTTGTAATTTAGTCCACGGTATTTATTATTCTGTTTAAGAGTTGATAAAATAGGTTTCAGTACAATTTATTACCCAGAACTGTTGCCTAAATGAAATCTGAGATAGAGTTTTTGAGTTATCTGGCCTAGTCTGTCTCTCGTGCTAAAAAGAGGCTAGATATAGATGCAAGTAATAGAATCATGAAAAATCGAACTTCTAATATAGTTCGATACTGCTTATATTTCCATAAGATCCCTTTAAAATGATTCCACCATTCCGCCCTTTCAAGTTTTCAAGCAATACATAGAATTTTCATCACCTATTAGTGGTGGCGGGATGGCTTGAGTACCATGCAACGGGCCTGGGTTCGAATCTTGGCGGAGACCAGTATTTTTTTTTAAAGCCTCAATTTGCCTCTCCCAAACTTGTATGCTGTGAGGAGGACATGCAAGAACAGCACCCCACCCTTCGGAGGGCATATTAAGCACTCTGCCCTCTTTGTACTTTTCCCAAGAATAGACTAATGCTGACTTATAGCACTAATTTACTTCCTCTCTTTCCTGTGTGGATGCGTAGATATCTAGTCGAGGACCGACAAACCGGCTGCATTACTTTGCCGTTAACTCTACCGATTTTATAACTCAACCCGTCAATAGACGAATGAGAGTGATTGAGAGAGACTATTACGTGAGAGCGGGTTTAGCCTTCAAAATAGCTCTCCGTTTGAATGTTTTAACGTCGTAAAACTCCTCTCCTCGCCGCCTACTCGAATTAAGGCGCCGCTGAGCTCGAGTCCACTTAATTGAAAAAGACGCCTAAACTCACGGTGGATGTTCTCAGGAAGAAGGGAGAGGAGGAGTAGACCATTTATCCGTGCGTCGACAAAGGTAATTAGCCCGACGGCGTCGCGCGTTGGGAGCGATGTACGGTGAAAGTGCCCAGTCATTATTGCCTCCCTCGGCAGTTTAAACGAAGTACTTTAAGGGAAAAATCATAATTTAACGGCTGAATTTAATTAAGGATTGAAATGCATTGCATAATACTCATCGCCCTGGTCAATTTTAATAATTTCCTTTATGACTATTTGTTTTAAAATACTCTGCAGTATTTTAGGGAAAATGATTTATTGATCATTTTTACAGAAAAACTGATTTCTTAAGTGTATAATTGGCTCAGTCTTAGTAATCACGATTCGATATTCCAAACCAATTAATAGTATTAAAAATGATTCTTAGCAATCTATAGCTTGAGAAATCGTTCTAGCTCGAACCGCGAAAAAATATCCCACATAAACATTTAGCTTTCTTAAAAATTGATAAACCTTGCCATGTTTTAGAATTTTTTACGAACGATACTGCATTGAAAAGCTTATGTGTAAATGGTTTTTTTACAATCTTAGTGAAATTCAAAATTTTCATTTTGCCAAACACTTTTTTCTTTAAATTATTTGTAATTAATTATACTCATTCCATTGATATATGTTTGCTTTTATCATAATTTCTCATTTATCCCGATGGCCTAAAAGCGTGTGGTAGAGAATGGCTTTTTATCAGCTCTGTCATTTTTAAGCTGCTGCAGAGTACCGTGAATTCCTCTATTGTTTATTTATCGTCGGGTTTATTAAAGTGAAAATACTAGTTATCGCCCGATTAGACGTTCAAGCCGTCATTTTCACATTTTTTCGTGGATCAAATCTCACACCATGGAACGAGGTATGTAGTTACAAATCCCTCGCAAAGGACTTGACTTTTATGGCCTCGCGTAAAATAGGTTTACATGCGATTCCCTTTTCCGCTTCCAACCACTCGCACATTATCTTACGACGCAACAAATCTTAAAGGTAGCATAAATTTTACGGCAGCAAATAAACATCGCAAAACGGCCATTCTTTCTATTTTGTGTCCTTTGAAAACTTTACGTACGAACAAATGTCTTTTTTCACGGGACCCCTTGATCTCTTTGACGGTACAATGCGGGGGGAGGAGGGAGCTTTTCAGCGGCTTTTATCTCTCTTACATTCCGTGCCCGCCATGTCCTTTATCTCTCTCTCTTTTCTCACCCGCAGACGGGGGATGGGCGATCTTACCCTGCAAGATCGATTCTGTGAATCGATCTAGATTGTATTAATAAAGATCGATTTACCGATAATATCGAACCAAAAAGATCGATTCAAGAAAGATCGATCTTCGATTCTAGTCACAAGGAAGGTTATAAACTAAAAGAATAATTTTCGTGTTACAATTTTTTTATTACTTATAATAAAGATCGATCTTCGATTCAAGCCATAAGAACCAACATTTTACATTAACATTTTATAATCATAATAAAAAGAAACAAAAGAAAATTTAAAACATAAAGGTTCGAGATCAATTACTGTGTAGCATTAACTTCCTCTCTAATATGATTTTTAATTTTACATATTTCTGACTGACTACTTTCTCATAATAAATGGCCATGCCCTCAGCGAGATTCGAACCCGCGAACCTTACATTGGAAACAAAATACATACCTACATTAAAATCCTATACTGGGGAAATGCATTATTAGAGTAAAACGTGAATTATTGAGCTCAATTTATTTCTCGCACTTCTTAATTTATTATAAATTAATTGAAAAAAACCGCGCAAACATTGCGCGGGTACGGATAGTAAGGTTAAGTTGCCGACTAGGTTTGATGCCCACAACTAGAGTTTACCACTTTCACCAATCACCACTGCCCCTCTCCTTCATAGGCACCCCACCAGTTGGGTTCGAACGATCTCGATTTTGGGCTAAAAGAATCGATCCACATAAAAATCGTAGAACAAAAGATCGATCCAAAAAATCGAATCGGCCTTGTAAAAAGATCGATCCTGTAAAAGATCGATCTTGGATCGCCAATCCCTACCGCGGACTGCTTTCCTATCGATCTCGGTTTCCCTTTAAAAAATGCCCCTGTATCTGCGCAACCCTCGATACGTTGAGCGCCAGCCTTCATCGACGCAACCTTCTCGAGATCATTCGTGACCCTGACCGTGAGATTTCACGGGCACTGCACGCACATCTCGTGTCGTTTTCCCCTCTCAACAGCCCCCCTTTCCCCTACCTCCCTCTCCTTCCTTCACTCGCTCTCACCTATTCGTTCCGCTTCCAACCTTTTGCTGGTTTTATGCCTTTCGCGATTTATTTCCCCTCCCGGCCGTCGCCTATTTTTAACCTATAGGTAGAATGATCGGGGCCAGGGTCGCAGTTTATCATCTCGAGCGTAACGGAGTGCCGAACTGCGTGAGGAGGAATTTGTGCGTGTGTGTCCGCATGTGGAAGCGTGTTGGTGTGGCCGAAAGCTTTCCGATGCAGGAGATTTGCTCGAGGCGTGGATTTTTTTTATGTCGGAAGGTTTGTAGAAATTCGCTCCGTCGCTGATGTTGAGAGAGCGTGTTTATCGGGGCTTGAGAGGGGATTATGACGTGAAAGAAAGCGTAGAGATTTAGAACTCTTAAGAGAAATAAGTTCGGTAAAATCTCCTCTCGGTGTGGTTTTTTTGGCTTTAAGTACCTACCTTTATTTTGTTTTTTATGTTCCAGCAAACGATGAAATAGGAGATTACTGTAATCTTAAGATTTTTATGATATTTGAAATTATGACGAGCTTCTTAAAATAGCATCATTAAATTCGTCAAACAATATATTTTCCAATTTTACTTTAAGAAATTTTACTTACAATTAGTACAGCAAAAACAAACTGTTTCGAGCAATATTTACGATAAACTGTCGACATTTGGACAATAAAATAAAGTACAATTTACACTTCCCTTTTAACCTTTAGCTAGAGAAGAAATTATGATCACGTTCTAACTGAAGTTCGGTTTTCCAGACCGCTGTTGTTTTATTATTATTTATTCAGTAGCTAAATATACAGTTCCCTTTTACATGTTTAGTAAACTGTCACGAGAGTTAATAGGCAATTAAAAGAAAATACCTTAATATTCACTTTATTTCTTTGTAAAATGGAATCTGTTAGAAAGTGGAGTGGTTGGGTAAATTGATACTATAAATTAGACGGTCTCACAAAGGCCAGGTCTCATTAGCTAAAAATTGAGGCAATAAATCAGCTAGGTAAACACAATCGTTGACACTATCATGTGCAGAGTTGGGCAACATACACTGTAGGAAAATATATCCCATCCGATTTGGTTTTGGGGTAAAATCTCACACTTCCTAAGTTGTAAGGTCAACAACCGCTGCGCATCTCCTGGAATCCGAGATATGTCGCGGCAAAACGCCGAGATGAGTTTTCTGTTCGAGGTCGTTAATATAAAGGTCGTATCTCCCATCGGCCGTTACCGATCCGAGTCTCTGCTCGCTATCTTTTGCGGCTCTTCCTTTTCTCCTTTCTTTTCCTTCCCATCTTCTCCCCTCTCCTTATTTCTCCTCCCACCCGAACCTCCCTAAACCCCGTTGCCACACCCACAGGAAAGTGGTTCCCAAACCCTTGAGGCTATACCCTCGGGTTGTTTTCGGCGGATGTAGTCAAAATGGGGTGCGTGAGGTGGCATTTTAAAAAGGCGTGGGAGGGAGGGAAAGTGGAGGAGGGGAGAGGATAAGGAGAGGGGTAAGGAGATAGAAGGCATAAAAAAAGGGGGGGCGGGGGAGTATGGTGGTAGGAAAGGCTTTAGGAAACTGCGTCACACACACGACGGATCGATTGAGGGACTCACCGCCAGGAAGAGAGAGAGGAAGGAGTGGGAGGGACAGATAAGGGTTAAAAGGGTGAGGGAGAAGAGGAGGAGCCGCTGGCCAAAGTGCTCCTGCACTCATTCCTTTCTTATTTTCGCTCTCTCACTCTGGATATATCCATTCTTTCGAGATTCCTTGGCGGTATCGCTTGGACGCGTAATCGGGTCAGGTGGCTGTCGAGGTGACTCATTCGCACACGCGAATACATAACGCAAGTGACTCATTTGCTTCTGTCGAGAATTTTCATGTTTTTTCGCCTTTTAACCCTCGTTTGTCGATGCGATGGAACGGACTCGACTCATAAAAAAATATCCGTAAGTGTGTTATTTCATGATGAGTCATTCCAAGGAATTTAATGGAAGGAGACGCATGGGATAATTCAATTTCCATGCAGCGGAATACGGCCTCGAATGAGTCATGGCCGAGTTATATGGGTTTTTAACCCCTTGAGTCAGAAAATTTTGATTATTTTTCCGTTTCGCGATGTTTTTCCGCTCTTAGGTGAATCCAAGCGATGATGAATTCCTGAAGTGAGTCATGCAGCAGGTCATCCTTTCTATTTCGAATATATTTTAATACATTATTTTGCATGAGCTTCAGTTATACTTAAATAACAAAATAAATATTTCAAGACTAAATATAAGAAATAATTTTTTAACCTTAAATTTTTAAAGTGAAACTAATGTTCTATAAAGTAATTTTCTCGTTTTACTCGGATTAAAAACTTGATAGTTTGCGATAAATATGTCAAGCTTATGTTATTCTTATTTACTGACTGATATTATAGACACTAAAATGTTCGCGGTATCGATATCTCGCTTCAAATTTGAAAAATATATTATTAAAGTTATCCGTTTATTTGGGCGGTTGCCGCCTCAGCTGGCTTTCGATATACTTACACACGAAACGGCTTTAACCCTATCAAAATTTAAATAATGTATTATTAATTCTCCAGTTTTACGCGCTCCATCGTTGAATAATTTCTACGTAAGGTAAATCTCTCCTTTAAAATTTTTTTTTAAATAACCAACGGTTTTAATCTAATAATGTGCCGCTCGAGATGATACGGCCACTAAATCTCGCGCGTTAATGTATTTCTCGCATTTTCGAAATTCAATTAGCAGAGAGAAGATCCCATAAATACTTGAGAATGCGACTTCCATGAATATGGAACGCTTATAGGTCTGAGGGATGCTGTTGTATCAAGAGGGGAGCGAAAGAGAGGGGGGAGGGAAAGGATGAACGGTTTTCCGGAGTCGGTTCGAAGAAGGGACGGCGGGAAAGGGTTTCGGGAAAGATTAAAAAAAAAAAAAAAAAGAGGCGACGGAAGGGTAGATTGGCAAAAGGGCATCCTCCTAGGTAAGATCAGAACCTTTTCCTAAAACACAATTCGTGTCTCAAGGGAAAGGCGGAAGAAGATGAAGGAGGGAGCGAGACGAGGAAATCGCTTGAATCTCGGATTCTTTCGGAGTCTGGGAAATGATTTCGGGAGTGCTTAGGGAAAAGGGAGATCCGAGGGAGGAGATAGAGAGGGAGGCTTAGCTTAGCAGGCGAAGAAAGCTGCCCATCTGATTATCTTTCCACTTTCTGTTATGGAAAATTAGCGGTGAGTATGATGGCGGTGGATTTTCTCAGCCGTGGAACAAACATGAAAATCGGATTTAAAATGAATAAGGAGCAGTTATCAATAGAGAGTAGAAGGTGGGATTAAGAGGACAAATAAAGGTCGAAGTGAAAAATTGTAGTTAAAAAAAAGACGAGAAATTTTGAAGTTTGCATCACTCCATTTTAATGGATGAAGTTGTGAATGCGAAATAAATTTCTCGGTGACAAGTTGAAACGGTTGAGAGTTATTGCTGTTCTTTAGATTCCATTACGTCTTGTGATTGCCAGTAATACATTTTGAAAATGTGGAAAAGATAGGAAAATTTTCCTTTTAGTCAGTAAAACCGAATTTAAAAATAATTTTTTATTTAACAAATCAGCCGTATCAAATATGTATGTATATTTTTAACCGAAAAAGCATGGCGCTGAAAAAATAATCGAATATTCTTTAAAGTTTAAAGCCCGAATTAATTTCTTTAAACGAAATTTACAAATTTAGCATTGATTTTTCAGTTTTTTCTAACGATCAATTTAGTGCTTCTTGAAAAAAATGCTTTTTTTTGGAATCATTCGAGTCGGAGCTACGTAACTGCGCCATTGTATATCTTTATTTTAATCCACCCATAATCTATTCTTACTAAGTATTTAAAGGGCCGAGAAACTCGAGCAACTTAAATATTTCCCATTTTCACCAATGAATTTTCCTTTTGGAATTTAACTCACAAATTACTGAATTCGATCTCTGATCGCTCTTCGGAGGAGGGAGATCGTAAGGAAGAAAAAAGAATGGAATAGAGATAGGTTGCAAATTTAATGTTTTGCCAAAACTATAAGAAGAAACAACAACTAAAGCTGACTTTCGGAATGGAATTAAATTCGCATAACAAACGATAGCCGATAAAAAAATCTCGTATCTGATTTAATTCTAGTCGTGAGACGATCTTTTGCTCCTCGTAATACGAAATACCTCGCAGAAAAGACGGGAAAGGGATTTATTACTCATAAAAGAAAATTCTACCGAAATACATAAATCACGAAGTAAATGGAAGTAGAACTGCCTGTAAAGATTTCAAATGAAACAGAAATGGACGACCTATTGATCCCGAGGCAATATTTTTTTCATGCCTCGAAAATTCTAAAAACCGTTTCATGATAAGAGAGGATCTGGTCGAAGCGAAAGATTTATGAGATTCGGATGAGAGAGAGAGGGAGGGAGGGAGGGATGGAGAAAAAACAACGGAAATCGGTTGCCAAACGAGAGAGGATTCGTGAACTTAGGGAGCTCGCCTCGTGCTGCTCAGTTGTCGATTCGCCCGTCCGTTGCTCTTTCACTTCGTGTAGGAGCGATCCCTATCTCGTCCTACGCTAAATGAGTAGTGACATTTTTTGCGAAATTATGTAATGGAGCGGAACGAACGAAAGGAGGGAATATCGATCCTCTCCTCAGCAACGCGTGTCTCGAAGGAGACTCCGATTTTCGTGAAATACCAGTTCGATCACGACGCAACCGTTTCGTGGGACGGGGACGCTGTCGCCCAAACCCTTATTCGCTCGTTTTAAGCCATGACTCTCCTTATTACAACGTTGGTTGATTGGGAAATTTTGAAGCGTATTATATGGACATTCAGTTTTAAACAGGTGTATATATATACTTGAGATATTTTTTGGGAGTGAATTGGAATTTTAGTCTATCCAAAGACAGCTGTGACAGACAAAAAGACAGATCCGAGGCGGTCACGAGAAACCGGATCTCGGAGCGCCAAAATGCGGGGGATGCTTGATCAACGATTTCCGCATGCATTAATTTTATACGTAGATAAATTTAGGAGAGTATTGGATATCGATCAGTCGTCGGCCATATCCCATTGAATTAGTTTAGTTTATTGTTGTTTTTCATTTTTATCGGTATTTCGAAGAATTTGTTCTCGTAAATTTTTTTCGATGCATACCATATGGCGCTGGAATGGACCGTTGCCCGGGGCGCCAAGATCTATCGAACCCGCACTGAGCCAGATAATGAGGTAGATATATATTCTGACATAACGTGTTATCCTCTGGACATGCACGATTTATAATTGGGAAAACCTGTTTAATGAAAAAAAGAAAAGTAGATTAAAGATGTAATCATGGGTATTGAAAAATGTATCGTTTTTTGCCACCCTTCTTTCCATGTTATATTACAATTACTATACAATGAACAGTGTAAGACACGTGCGTTACGTCGAGGGCAAAATTCGTTCTTATATATCCTCTTTAGAACTGGAATCGGCAAATGTCCGACTGAGCCGTTCCTGTTAGGGGCCACCATTACCGTTAAATAATCCACACCTCCGACGAAACTAAATCTATCTTTGGTTAATTTCTGTTTGAACCCGATGGAAGGAATTGGAGAAGCACTTCTTTCGTAATAATCATTTCCCGGTTAAAGGGAATCGAACACGCGACTTCATTAGTAAGAAGCGATCATTTTTACCATCTGCCGTCGTTTTAGGTCTACAGACTCTTGTGTGTGTGGAAAAGTAGAATAGCGAAATAAAAAAGATAAGTGCAGAGCAAGCACTATGGGGGTGGGAAAGGAAAAATTGAAGATAAACGAGGAGGATGAAGGAGGGCGAGCGGAAAGACGGGAGAGAGAGAGAAGGAATCGAAGGTCGATATCGCCCTCGCCATGCCCTGGGTTCGCTCTCTCTCTTTGGCGTTCCAACCAATTACACGGCTTTACCCTTTTTCCATCGAGATACGGAGATTGCCATCTATCCCTCTCTCTACGAGAGAAGGAGAGAGAGATGAAAGCGCAGAAGAATCTCCCGATGCTTCTTTTTTTTTCCTCTTCCTGTGCGATATCCTTCTTTCCTCTTCCATCCGCTCGCCTTCTTTTCTCCGTTATATCGAGCATTCCTTTCTTACCTCACCTTTATCATTCCTTTCTTTTCGGAAGATAAACCGCGTTCTGCCTATTTTTTTTTCGTTGCCACGTTTTCCCCTTTGGTCCTCCAGATTCCTTTTCAAACTTCCCCCTACCATCCCTCTCCTCAATCGGTTATCCTTTTCTTCGAGTCCTTTGAAATGTCCAAAATTTCAACCCTTTCCCCTACCTATTCGTCTTCCTTCTTTTTTTTGTATACCTCGGATGCTTCCCCTTTCAACAAACTCTCTCCGTTCGGAATCTATCGAGAAAAACTTCTGTCCATTCTCTTTTTTGGATAAATCTTGTTGCACGCCGTACAATGGGATCTTTTTTCCTTAAAGAGGTATTCCTCATTGTGTGCAATTTTCCTCTCCTGTTGCTGAATGCCTAAGACCAACGCAAAAAGTCAGTCGTGTTATTTATTTATCAGCCCTTTTATTTCAGCGCTAAGCAGAGGCGCATCGAGAAATTCTACCTTCGAGGAAAGTAAAAAAAATATTCTAAATTTTTTTGAGGTTTTCTCGGTCCATCCGTGTTTTAAGGCAGACATTTAACCATTAAGTATATCAATTTTTATAATTATATCGACATATAAATTTAAGACTTTGCTTCAGTATGTGGTCCTTTAATTTGTTCAGTATGCTTTTCGCTGTCTTTCGCTTCCTAAGAGTCCTCTTCCTTTTAAGTCGAACAATAAGCAGCCTTCATTCGATCAATGTCGTCATCGTAGTCATCGTCTTTGACGTGAAAACACGAACGACATGATGAATCTTCAGATTCGAAGGCCGGGGAGCGCCTTCGTTCAACTCTCCCTTTCGTTTTCTCTCGCACTACGCTAATGAAATTTGCATGGGTTGAGTCTTTCTCGGCAAACATATCGGTGATAAGGGCGAAACCCTTAAATTTTCAATTTTACTCGGCGTTGGCCACCCATGCGGAAATTAACCTACCTTATCTCCCTCTGGATTCGCGTGCCTTTTCAGGGAACCATAATTCAAGACGAGCTCTGCCGTTTGCTGGCGTTGGGAATCAGCCACGGCATCATTTTTGTCCCTTAAAGTTATCTTTCTATCTCTTCGTATGCGGTAGACGTTTTAAAATTAAGATTGTACCGATCTGCTTGAATGCCAGTCAGACTTTACTTCTCTAATTTCCTAACAAAACTTGAAGAAGACTTAATACGATTCGTGTTCCTCTATACGAATCCCAAAGAAAGTTTGAAGAACACTCCAATCTTCAATCAAAGTAAAAGAGGAAATTAAGCGTCCTTCAGCAACGTATCATGTTATTTCGTCGAGTTTAGTGCCTTTATTTTGTTTCTCAGATATAATAGCTTCGAATCTTATTGTGTATCGACCATTTTTATTGTCATATATGTAAATCGTATTTACTTTTATAATTATTAAATACTAGTATAAGTGCCCGTCAAAGTTGACGGGGAGTGATTTGGTTTATTGGCACGGTACACATTAAATAAAAATCTGATGTGGCCAACACATGACTTTCTCCATATTTGGGGTATAGATATTTAAATTATTATGAATAATATTACGAGGCAAAATTATTATTTCGTATCGTAAAAGAAGACACGTCCTTGTTGCCGTAAATTACATATATTTAGAATGTTTACAGAATTCACCGCTACATGGTGTTGGCGCTGTATACTGGTATTAAGATAAAGCGAAATATATCCGAAATGGATGGTTCTACGAAAATTTGTTTCAAACAAAACTTGGAAGAAATATTATTCTCTACAACTTTGGTCCTTACGAAGATTACCAATAACGACGTTTTTAAGGAGATATTTGACGGAAACCGAAAAAACCGATTATTTATAAATAATTCCTAAACAATAACTGCTATGGATAGTTGTTTCAAATGAAAGTTGTAGGAAATTACATTCTCTATAACCTTTGTATAGGATTGTATATACAATAATGATGTTTTAACGAAGAAATATGGCAAAAACCGAATCGGGTTTCGAATAAACCTCGACTTCCGTTTATCCGTTATTGTCCAAAAGCTAATCAGTTCTTTGTACTCATGTTAAAGTGTCATATATGAAGTTTGGTAACGATATGGCAGGTACTTTTTGAGTTAGAGCGCCCACACTAACACACACACACACACAGACATCATTCCGAAAATAGTCTAGGGACCTCAAAACATGTATTTCCGTTGAAATCTCGAAGTCGATTTTTTTCATGAATACAATACTTTCCCATTACTACGTATGGAGAAAGTAAAAATGTGGGCATAAATTCGAACAATGCACATACAGAGTTGGTTAGCCGCTTCCTTTTATAGTCTTCCGCACTATGAAAATCCTTCCTGGATTCTGAAATTATTTTGATTCTCCTGTTCATTTGAATGACGCGCTATGCAAACGGCGGTTTTCGCATTTTTTATCTTTTACAATTAATTGAACATTTCTTTGAAAACAAATGTGTTGTGAAATCTCTCTTTGGTTAATTGTCTCTCTCTCCCTTCCCACCCTTCTCCGTCACTCTCTCTCCCTCTCGCCCCTGCCCTACCTCCTTCTCTCTCTCCCTCCCCTTCTCAATCCCTTTCTCTCATATGACGGGAGAAAAAAAGACCAATAATTTATTTTTAATAATTTTATTTAATCAGTCAAATATTAAAGGCCAGGTTTGTGTATCTGTATAAAGTTGTCTTTGCGTAATAATATAGAAGATATATTAATGTGAGGATTACAAAGCAATTATCACAAAATATTACTACTTTTATTCTAAACAAATCAAAATGAAATATTTGACTTACCGTTACCTAAATCAAACTTCGGTGAATACTACACTTTATAACAATGAAACTCAGTCGTTATGTAAACAAAAAGGTACCTATTATGCCTTACTATGTTAACAAAGCGTTAAAGATAGACACAAAAACCTGGCCTTTTATATTTATTTTAATATTTAAGATGAGTATAATTAGCCATATATCAGGTTTTAAGTTGAACATGGATAAAAATTAAACAATTATGTATTAATTTAGTGAAAGTTGTCATTTTAGTATCTTTAAGAAGAAATCCTTTTATTAGTACTTGACACACTTGATTATTTGAGTCACAGGTGATAAATGAAAAACACAGCCCTAATAAGTTTGAAACCCATAAAATTATCTCGTTGTGTAATTATAAGGAGTCGGTCTCTTTCAAGATTAAACATTCATGAGATCCTTTAGATACTATTCTATATTAAGAGTTAATGATTGCTGTTTTATATTAACTCGCCCGTATGCGAAATAACTGCGTTGTTTAAGGCAAGAAACAATATGAAGCAGATACGCTGGATACAATACGAAGGGAGAGTTGAAAGAATTGGCAATCTATTAGCGCCGATAGAGAGCTTGGAAAACTTAGAGAAAGAAAGACACGATAAATACAAAACATATAAACGATCGCAGGTAGAGAAATGACAGAGGTTGGCCGGGCGAAAAAGGGAAAATTGCCGGGAAATCGGATGTGGCTGCCGATGAAATATAGGAATGTCGAATAAAAAAAGAACCGCCCTAAAAAAAGTTTTAAAAAATTTAATAAAGGAAATCATAAAAAAAAACTGCTGGATATCGGAGAGGAAACTGCTGAATTACTCAAGAACGACATGGCAGAAAATTACAAAAATTTGCGAGGAAAAAAGTGAAAGAGAATCGGAGTTTTTGGAAGGGACTGATGAGGAGAAGGGAGGGAAAGGTGAAGGGGTGAAGGACGGGGCGTGGCGTGGGAGGAGGAGGAACTATTTCCCAACGAACGGTGAGTTTCGAGAGCCAAGACCGAGTTAATGGCCACACTGCCCTGTGACGTTATACGACGGTGATTGCCCCTTCCGATAACCGTCGAATCAATCCCTTTTATTTTCCCCGTGGCGGACTTCGGACTTTAACGAGCCTCGTTTCGAGATCCATTCAAAGTCGGGGAACGGATGTTTCGCCACGGTTTCTGGAAAAGCTGCCATTCGCCAATTTACGCTATTTTTGTACTCGAAAATCTTTAGTTAACAATAAATTTATCACAAAATTGCGTATATTTTCTATAAATCCATGGCCTACGGGTTTTCGTTTTCGCGTGTGTCGATTCGACTTTGGGTTTGGTTTTTATTTTATCTAGTAGTTCTCATGATCTCGTTAGTTTTTAACCTAACGGCATCGCTGAAATGCATGTGGAGGCAATATTGCGGGGAGACGAAATGATGGCCGAATATTTGAGTTAGCTCATGCGTACTTTAACCTATTCATTTATCTGGCCGCAAATGGACAGCCTTGGATGCCTTGCGGGATCGGTTTACCTAATCGTCGAATCGACAGCCTGGCGTTCCGTTTTATCATATGTTTGAGCGATTAAACGCAGACTTTACCATTGAAGGTGATTGTCAGCATCACTGGAGATTTAAAAAATGTTCGAAAATGAGATAGTAATTCACAGGTCCATTTAAAAAAAGATCGGAAAGGTAATCGGTTAAAAAAATTTGGGCAGAGAAATTTCCTTTTAGATTAAAAATTGAAATAGAAATTAATGGCAACTTTATATTATTATTTATTACTGTATATTCTCTTACACACGTACTGGCTCCGGAGCTTTTCCCTGTTTCCACACTAATTATAGCCAGTAGAAGTTTTTTTAAAAAAATTTTCCTATCACCTTTATATAAGTTTAAGTTTTTAGATTAATGTTTTTACGCAACCTAAAATGTTGTCAAATTTTTTGCCTCCATCATTTACAAGTGTCATACGAAGTCCCGGTGTACAAAAAAAAATATCAAAAAACTTAACTTTGCAAACTCGAGTTAAACCCATTTGCGTATGTGATAACGGCCGACGAAATTAGATGGAACTTGGAACATCTGTTTCAAGCCAGTTTCTCTCCCTTCGGTCTCCGCTTCTTCTTTCCTCGCCCATCCTCTACGGTCCCTCCTCTTTCCACTTAGGCACAAACTGCATCGTTTATCATAATTTACCTCTGCCGAGGAATCGATACGGGGTCATGCATCGATTTAAGCTCGCACCCGAACCGGAGAAATTATGCAAAATGGATGCGGGCCCTTTTCTCTTTCTCTCTATGCAACGGGGCGCGGTGTGAGCTACAACGAAAGATCGGATGATTGCTTTATTTCCCCTTGCTTCCATTGCTAACGGCTTCGAATCGTGCTGCGTTGGAGTAAAAGGGAGTTTTTGGGCGAAAAAAAAACCTTCGACTATTTCATCCGTGGAGTGGACGATGTTTTTTTTTTTTTTTAACGTTGCCGTATTTCTCAGCGGCGCGGTCCATTGACATGGCTGCGTTTGAAGTGAAACTCCTACCGGTGTTGAGGAAAGGGTGGGCAGGAGTGCTGAGAGAAGGATTAGACAGACAGACAAACGACTTTATTCAGGCGAAATTGAGACTGTAGTGTCCATTCTTACATTATATTATACATACGTGAGGAGGCGGTACAAACGAAAGGGGGAAAAGGCGAATGATATTTATGGTGGTGGAAGGGGATGGAGAGGCTAAACGAAGGAAAGTTTAAGTGGGCAGGCATGATTTTTAATGCTTTACACGAGTTATAACAGTGGTACGAACGGAGACTTTTGATGGGGTTGGTTTCACGCAATTTATTTCTCTTGTGAACACGAGCGAATGGAATTTTAATTAAAAATTTCTGAAATTCTCAAAGCGATTTTGATTTTTGTGGTTTGTTTGGGAAAACTCAGTGCTGTGTGAACGTTGGCTACGCCAAGTTAATGAGAAAGACCAGTTCTGAAGAATCTATAAATAGGGGATCAAGTATACATTTTGATCTTCGCTGCTCGCAGTAGGCTAGTAACGTATTCCGGTACCGATTCCAAGTATTCTAAGTACAAAGATTAGAAAAAAAGTGAATGGGGGTACTAACGCAATGCACAACCCCCAAAATGGGGTATCAATTCTTACGCACACACGCGTCCATCCCACGCATGCCAGCTGTAGCCTACTTTTGCGAAAAGTACCACGAAAACACACCGCTTCTCCGAAGAACTGAGTGCTCCTCTTGCGTGCCCTCATAACACACGAGGCGGGAATAGCCCAGGTTGAAAAAAAAGTTCCCCACCAGGATTCTAACACTCCCCTCCTAAGCGGAGTGCCTACACTCATACCACGACTCCCGTTATATGGAATCGACGAAAAACCCTTACGGTGTTAAGTTAATTTAGAAAACATTGTACAAATTCGCCATTCTGCGATGATTTGTGTCAGAGCGTTTCAATTTATAATTTGCTTCGATCGTATATTACCGAAACATAAATTGTGAAAGATGGTGGCTTTTTGTTCTTTGGCGAAATATTACGTCACGAACCGACTATATCCAGATTTGCGCCGTTTAAAATCAGCGAACCTCCTGCGGTGTAGTCATTTTAAACTAAGTGAGCCAAAATAGAGTATACAGTGAGAATATGAGTAAAAAGATATCGATGCAAATGTTTATAAAACAATTATAACTCTTGAAAGAATATGAAACCAAATTTCTGTCGGAGAAAGAACGTCGGCACATAAAAAGGAAGAATAAGTGGTGTATAGGACGGATACCAGGCCGGAATTAATGCGCATTTACATATTTTGCCGAAAGGAGTGGAAAATTAAAGAGAAAAATTTAACTTTAACGTTCTTCCCGGAGAATTTCGGAAAACGAAATTTAAAAAAAATCCGGAGCTCATGAATTGAATAACAAATGAAATCCCTGCAGGAGGACGCGGGAGGAAGGATAAAATTAATCCCAACATTTTTTCTCAAAGGATGAAAAGCATTTCGTGGTACAATTTTGAGGGCGAATATTCGCATAAAGTTCGGGAAAAGGTTTCCAAAAAAAAACGGGAGGCGGAAGAGAGAGAGAGAGACTCTCATAGAGAGGGAGGAATAAAAAGAACACCTTGAAAAGGAAACAGCGAAAGCACACACAGGCTATTCAGAAAAAATAAACTGGCGGAAGAGAGATGAAAAAGTGAAAGAAATTGCCCGATGGAGATATCGATAAATAAAACGGGACAGATAGTAAGGAGACTGATGGACGAGATAAGGGTGGAAACACGGAAGGAAGAGAAAGATAGAGTAACATACAGGGGATGAGGAAGAGAGAGAGAAAAAAGAACGAGCAGGAAAGAGATGGGGAAAACCGGAAAGAAATGGACAGCAGGTAAGGATGGTGGAGAGCGAAGTGGATTAGAGGAGATGGCGGTCTCCTCTGATGAAAGAGAGAAAAAAAGAGAGGAAAGCGAAAGAAATAGAAAGAGACGGATTGCTTGGATGGTAAAAGGAAAAAAAATAGAAAACTTTTATATTTTTTGATAGCGGTTTGCTTGCTTTGATACTGCCTCGGGGGTAGGAATTGATTCACCCTGGTCCTGTTTGAGAAAGAGAGAGAGAGAGACGTGGAAAAAGGAATACGGGTTTGTTTCTTATCGCATATATATGGATCTCTTTTCGCGGTACCGCGTGTATTTGCTGGTGAGATAGTGAGAGAGGTCGTCCGCGTGTGTGCACCTTCTTTTGTTTTTCCTCTCCTGCGCCATTAGCTCAAGGGGGTTCGGAGAGAGAGAGTAAAAAAAAAGCATGAGAAGGAATTTCGCCATAAATAGTGCATACGCCTGGAGGATGGACGGAAGAAAAGAGAGAATTAACGAGAGATAAAGAGCTCGGGATGGGTTTTATAAAGGGAGAGAGAGAGAGAGAAAGAAGCGTATTTTTTTCGTTATCTTTCGGTTTGAGACCGGACTCTGGTGTTTGGAAAGGTGGTGAAGAGGAGATCCGGAGGGTTTTTTTTTTTTTTTTTTAAAGAGTGCGGGTGGGAAGAGAGGAGGGTGAGAGTTTTAATGGCTAGAGGGCGAGGATGCGGAAATGGAGGAGTGGGGGAGAGAGGTAGTTGAGGGCTTTACGCGAGGTGGTCCGTTCGGCGGTGCGTTGATGGAAAAGAGGGAGGGAAGGGTGGGGATGAGAGGGGGGGAGGGGAGGGGATAATTGGAGGCGGGCCTGGGCGAGAGAGATGGACGAGGTATGGTGCGAGCCGACGAAATCAAGATGGGCGAGTTGTGCGGGTGTCTGCGAATCGGAGCTTTTTTTTCTGACTAGGGAATGAAGTTAGCCCGGGGCTATGTAGAGGGAGGCGTTCCGGGAGGAAAGAGTGATGGAGGAGAAATAAACACAGATATGCATACAGTGAAAACCTCGTTAATATAAAGTCGTCTGACACGAAATGCCCCTTATATGAAGTATAAGTTCGGAAAGTCGGTTGTTGCAACAGACTTATTGATTAAAAACCGTGCGAATAAAGGAATGCACGTCGAATTAAATATTACAATTATAGGGCAAAATTAAGCAGCGAAAATAATTATTATGGAATACAAGCAGTTAATCTTGCACGTTTAATTAATTAATTAATTAATTTATATTGGTCCAAAAACATCACAATGACCTTTACGCTGGATACACGCAAAACAATATACCAACTCTTGCGTTAGACATATCAAAATTTGTATTCGTCTAACATAGGTCAGAAGCGTCATGCGGTTAATGACTTTCAAGTTTCATAATTATGTTTTTACTGGTGATAATGCGTGTTTGGTAATTTTACTAGGCATCTTGCTCGTCCGTATTCAGATACTCCCACGTACTCACCCCGTATCTTTGATTCACTGATAAGATGTTATATAAATTTTTATGTTTATAAAGATACCAAAAGCAAGGAAGATATTTCAGTTTTTCGAAAATTTATTTACTATTTCAAGCATAGCAAAATAATCCATGCTTTAAATTCCGCTAAGGCATCGTTAAGAATTTCATTAATCAATACACAATTAAAAATCTTTCGGCTATATGAAATAATGATTTCCTTCACTTATCAGCTGGATTTTTCGGAATGTCTCGTTGTAAATTCATTCCGCTGATCATTAAGCATAGATACATTATGCTACGACGTTGGAATCGACAGGGAATAAAAATTGGACACCCATTCTTGCTTTGCACGATTTAGTCTCATTAGGTTAAAATAAAGAATAATGGAAGCAATTCTGAACGAAATTATATTATACCTATAGTTTCGGCGGTCTGTACGTTTGTTTGTTTGTTGGTTTATCTGATGTAACGCTACACCCGCTCGCTATAAAAATGCGAATAATATTTATTTTTATATATGCTCTCGGCAGGATTCTAACCCGCGTCCCAAGCATTAGGAGCTAGAGACGCTAACCACCCATCTACCAATAACTCGAGAAGGAATCGAGATCGAAACTCAAAATTTGGCATGAATGCTCGATTAACATAATTTAAGGTGATGACGAAAAATATCTCTAGAAAAGTCCTAGGTTCTACTCCAATGAAGACATTTCCATTTCCCATAAAATAACACGTAAAAATTGATTTTTCGACGTGCGGGCTTTGATTCTTTTTAAGATTAAAATTAGAAAGAATTTACCTCCGAGCTTCGGATTTGAAGAAAAAATTACCACGTTTCTTATTCTACCTACAGTTCGAAATCGCGCATGTTAAACGTTTAATTAATATATTTTGTGGAAATCTTGTCATTTTAACGGGATGTTGCCTTGCCGACCAATTACATTGTTAGAACTCGAAATCCTATTGTTATTCCAATCCTTATGGGAGTAGTCGTGCTTTGAATGCTTTTAATACGAGAGAGAAGGAAGGAGAGGGAAATGATTTTCATAGCAACCTACGTAAACAGCATTAGTAAATGTACATTCATTCTCTTTCGTGGAAGAATATACGCAACTATTTTAAGTTTAAGATATAATTGTTTTCACTTTGGAAATTTCGTTATGATAACATCATTTTGAATTTTCTTTACTCCAGTCATTGTTGACTTTATATTATAAAATCGTAATGGTCATTATGATGCGTAACGCTCTAATTTTTTGAATAACTCGATTATAAATAAACTTAGAAGCCTGAAATTTCTCAGGATTTCAGTGTTGATGAATCTTTACGTTATGACTAAAAAATTTCGAAAAAGGTCACGGGTTCGACTCCATAGGATGAATGTCGTTTCCCATACGATAACACGTAAAAATCACCTTTTTAGTTTGAAGGCTTTCATTCTTTTACTCTTTATAATATCTTAAAATTAAGTTATCGACACGAAATTTCCGCTAAAACACGCCAAACTGAACGAGGATTCTTATTCTTACCGTCGAATACTCAATCTCATCGAATTCGCTCATATTTTGAATTTATACTCGAGTTTTGGTAAATTTTTTAACATTTCAATAATAAGATTCCATGGTTATCGGTATTGTTGTCCTCGGTAATTTCCGTGCATGTGCACATAAATAAAGGCTTAAAGATCGTAAATAAGATTAAAACTTGCTCGAAATGACCGAAGCTATGAATTTAATGCAAATACATAAATCGAACGCAGTAGGTATTGTTGTTATTTATATTTTTTATCTATATTACTAAAATTCTATTTCTGGTTGTCTCTCTCTCTCTCTGTAACGCTCTATACATCAGCCATTTTTAATCTTCGGAAATTTCAGCCCTCTTTAAGTTTATTTTTTATTGAGTTATACAACTAATTTTCTTATTTTTTATTATAAACCAAACATACATCCCTTATAAAATATATTCTTTAAAGTCATATACATAACATATTCCCGTTAAACTAATCTAAATCCAATAGGTACATGATAGGAACGAAGAAACAGGAAGGGAGTTGGCGAGCGTCAGCGAGCAGGGTGCTTGCCCCCTAGTATAATTATATTATTACAAACGGCTCTCTAATATAACCTCATCGGAAAATCTAACCCATTTTCTTGGCTATCGCTTTACACGGTCTTTTATATGAATTCTTTTGTCCAGCAAAAGCAAGGGATGACTTTTTATAAAATCTTTTATATGCGTTCTTCCGATATTTATTTATTTATATATTTATATATAAATATTACACTGGTGGTGTAGTGGTTAGCGTGTCGGCTTTCCGTTACAAAGTTCCGGGGTTCAAACCCCGCGAATGCAGGTTCTTCAAAAAAAAAAACTATCATCGGTGCCTGACAGTAGGCAGCAGTACTGTCAGTATGGTATAGAGCCGAAAACAAATTATGTTGGCTGGGTCTATATTCAATAGAGCTGCAGGCGTGATCGGGACGATTTGAACGGCTACAGTACTGCGATGTGGAAAGCAAGAGGGAAACTACCACATTAAAATTCCCTAGTAATGATTATATGGTAGGACAATATGAGTTCTCTCGGGGTAAAATATTCCGGAGGTAAAATAGTCCCCCAATCGGATCTCCGGGCGGGGACTACCTTGAGGAAAGCATTTGTCGAAGGTAACTTACGCTTAGGTACTTGGAATGTAAAAACCATGAGGAAGGCAGGAAAGCTAGAGAACCTGAAAGAAGAAATGAGAAGAAATAGGATTGATATGATAGGGCTGAGCGAAGCTAGATGGGAAGGAGAAGGACAGTTCGACTCGGAAGAATTCACGGTAGTTTACTCAGGAGGAAATAGTGGGGCATGGGGAGTACCTCTGGTACTTGGAAAGATATGATGAAGAGCGTGACAAACATAACAGCAAAGAACGATAGGTTGATGGCAATAAAGCTAAAAGCAGTCCCAGTGGACATGTTGATAATCCAGGTGTATATGCCAACGTCCACTCATGAAGAAGAAGAAATTGAGTAGATGTATGAACAAATTAACGAGATTTATGAAGAAGACGGAAGAGGAAAGGTAAACTGCATAATAATGGGAGATTGGAACAGCATAGTTGGTGAAGGACAGGAAGAAAATGTTGTCGGTCAATACGGACTTGGGAAAAGAAACCGAGGAGGAGAAAAACTGGTAGAATTCTGTGTTAATAACGACTTAGTAGTGACTAATACATGGTTCAGAAAACATAAACGAAGGCTGTACACATGGAAAATCCCAGGCGATAGAATGAGATGCCAAATAGATTACATCCTAGTAAAACAAAGATTCAGGAACAGCATAAAGAATGCTAAGACATTACCAGGGGCAGACATTGATTCAGATCACATCCTTCTAATAGTCGATGTAACTACAAAGCTGAAACAAATAAGGAAAACGAGAAGAGATAGACAGATTTGGGACCTAGAAAAAGTGAAAGAAAGGAAAGATATCTTCAGCACGAAGTTGGAAGATCGCCTTAGAAATTTGGAAAACAAACCGAAGACCGTGGATACAGAATGGGAGGAAGTGAAAGCCAGCATCAAAGATACCTTGAATAAAGAGATTGGGAAACAAGAGAAGAAAATCAGAAAACCATGGATCACTAAGGAAATGTTGGAGAAAATGGATGAGAGAAAAAAATGGAAAAACGTTAACAGTGAAGAAGGTAGAGCCAACTATAGACGCATAAACAATGAGATGAGAAGGGTAACAGATAAAGCTAGGGAAAATTGGATAAAAGAAAAATGTGAGGAAATACAACAGATGGAGAAGTTAGGACGATACGATGTGATGTACGCTAGGGCACTGGAGTTAGAAGATAAGAAGTCTAATGGGATTCGTGGTAAAGGAATTATTAATACAGATGGGAAAATAGTCGCAGAACCAAAGGATGTAGCACAGGTATGGGAAGAATACATTAAGAAACTATACAAAAAGCAGGCAGGATCGGTACAAATGGAACTGGAAGAAGAGAATTGCATTGAAAAAGACAACTTGGGACCAAGTATTATGAAAAGCGAAGTAGAAAAGGCGATACAGGAACTAAAGAAAGGAAAAGCTACAGGCAGCGATGGAATACCAGTAGAGGTAATTAAAGTCATGGGATCGGAAGGACTAAAAGTGATTACGAAACTAATTAACAAGATTTACGACTCGGCAGAGTGGCCTCAGGATTTCTTAGATGTAACAATGATCCCTCTAAAGAAGAAGCCAAAGGCAATGCAGTGTAAGGACTACAGAAAGATATCCCTACTGCCACACACTTCGAAGATCATCACGAGGATTCTTAATAAAAGACTAGAGAAAAAGGCCGAAGAAATGCTAGGGGAAGATCAATTCGGCTTCAGAAAAGGACGTGGAACCAGAGATGCTGTCGGTGTAGTGAGAATCATATCAGAAAGTGAAATAGAGTACAGTCAAGATTGCTGCGTATGTTTCGTCGACTGGCAGAAGGCCTTTGATAGAGTAAATTGGGTACTGCTGATGAGGATATTAAAGGATATAAGTGTAGACTGGAAAGACAGGAGACTGATCAGGAATCTATATGTGAATCAAGTTGTAAAGGTCAGGTTGGAGAATACGGACACCAGCGGAGTACATATCGGTAGAGGAGTAAGACAGGGCTGCTGTCTATCGCCGAACCTATTCAATATATATGGAGAGAGATTAATGCAGGAAGCGATAGAAGGCACGGGAGATTTCAAAATCGGAGGAAGGATTATAAGAACAGTGAAATACGCGGATGATCAAGTACTTCTAGCAAGAGAGGAAAAGGAACTCCAGAAAATGATAAATAGATTAGTGATAACAGGTAGAAAATACGGTATGGAAATTAATACAGAAAAATCCAAGGTTATGCGAATATCAAGTAAAGAAGAAGAAAATTTGAATATAAGTATTGGAGTAAAGCCATTAGAACAAGTTTCAGATTATAAATACCTTGGAAGCATCATAACGAGAGAAGCAAAATGTACAGATGAAATCAGGACTAGAATAACAAAAGCAAAAGCCGCATTCAGAAGAAAGAAACTCCTGCTAACGGAAAATATAAAGCAGGAAATCCGCAAGAGGTTGATAAAATGCTATGTATGGAGTATAGCTTTGTACGGAGCAGAAACATGGACGCTAAGCAAAAATGATAGTAAATACTTGGAAAGCTTCGAAATGTGGACATGGAGAAGACTGCTGAAGATAAAATGGAAAGATAGGGTGAAAAATGAGGAAGTACTAGGAAGAATAGTAGAGAAGCGAACGATTATACAGACTATCAGAAAGAGGAAGGCGAACTGGATTGGGCATTACCTGAGGAGAGAGTGCATGATTAAAGAAGTGCTAGAAGGAAAACTGGATGGAAAAAGAGAAAGAGGTAGGAAAAGGTTTCAGCTAGTAGACGACTTGAAAGGGAAAGAGATCTATCAAGACATGAAGAAAACTGCGGAAAATAGGAGTATATGGAGAACCAAGTTTAACCTAGAATAATCACGGACCTGTCAACGGACAGACTACCTATGATGATGATGATATAAATAGTGGTTAGCGGGTCGGCTTTCCGTTACAAAGTTCCGGGGTTCGATCCCCGCGAATGGAGGTTTTTCACCAAAAAACTATCATGGTGCCTGACAGTAGGCAGCAGTACTGTCAGTATGATATAGAACCGAAAACAAATTATGTTGGCTGGGTCTATATCCTATAGAGCTGTAGGCGTGATCGAGAGGATTTGAACGCCTACAGAACTGACAATGAGATGTGGAAAGCAAGGAGGAAACTACCACATTAAAATTCCCTAGTAATGATAATATGGTTGGACAATATCAGTTCTCTCGAGAAAAAATATTCCGGAGGTAAAAGTCCCCCAATCGGATCTACGGGCGGGGACTGCCTTGAGGAAAGCATTTGTCGAAAAAAATAGGAGTATATGGATAACCAAGTTTAACCATGAATAATCACGGACCTGTCAACGGACAGACTACCTATGATGATGAGAAATAAATGTAGCAATGATTCCTCTAAAGAAGATGCCGAAGGCAATGCAATGTAAAGACTACAGAACGATAAGCCTACTGTCACACACTTCGAAGATCAACACGAGGATTCTTAATAAAAGGCTAGAGAAGAAGGCCGAAGAAATGCTAGGGGAAGATCAACTCGGCTTCAGAAAAGGACGAGGAACCAGACATGCTATTAGTGTAGTGAGAATCATATCAGAAAGGCAATAGAGTACAGCCAAGATTGCTGCCTATGTTTCGTCTACTGGCAAAAGGCATTTGAAAGAGTAAATTGGGTACTACTGCCGAGGATATTAAAGGATATATGTTTAGACTGGAAAGACAGATGACTGATCAGGAATCTATATGGGAATCAAGTTGTAAAGGTCAGGTTCGGGAATGCGGGCTCCAGCGGAGTAAATATCGGTAGAGGAATAAGACAGGACTTTTTCAAAACCGGAGGAAGGATTATAAGAACAGTGAAATACGCAGATGATCAAGTACTTTTAGCAAGAAAGGAAAAGAAACTCCAGAAAATTATTAACAGACTAGTGATAACAGGTAGAAAATACGGTATGGAAATAAATACAGTAAAATCCAAGGTTATGCGAATATCAAGTAAAGAAGAAAAAAATTTGAACATAAGTATTGGAGGAAATCCATTAGAACAAGTTTCAAACTGTAAATACCTTGGGAAATGAGGAAGCAGGTGAAAAAGTCTGCGATGACCGGGAATCGAACCGGGGTCTTCCACTTGCCGGGCGAATATTCTACCACTGTACTACCGTGTCATACTAATTCTCCTGTTTCAGAACGGGAATATTTTCTTAGGTTGGGATCAAGCTATCTATGCTAGTATCAATCAGCCCCAACGGATGTCCTCAAGGAGATACACCAAAGAAAATCCCTACCCTCTCAAATGGTGAGAATGCCATTCTATAAATTGATAGAAAGGATGATCCGAAGATCCTTATGCGACAGGCGTACGCTCATCATTTGAGAGAGTAAGGGTTTTCTTTGATGTATCTGCTTGAGGACATCCGTTGGGGGCTGATTGATACTAGCTTGGCTAGCTTGGTCCCAACCTAAGAAAATATTCCCATTCTGAAACAGGAGAATTAGTCTGCCATGGTAGTTCAGTGGTAGAATAACCGCCCGGCAAGTGGAAGGCCCGGGTTCGATTCGCGGTCATGGCAGATTTTTTCACCTGTTTCCTCATTTCCCATCATAACAGCTTATGCCTGTCGCATAAGGATCTTCGGATCATCCTTTCTATCAATTTATAAATACATTGGAAGCATCATAACGAGAGAAGCAAGATGAAATCAGGACTAGAATAACGAAAGCAAAAGCCGCTTTCAGAAGAAAGAAACACCTACTAACGGGAATATAAAGGAGGGTATCCGCAAGAAGTTGATAAAATACTATGTATGGAGTACAGCTTTGTATGGGGCAGAAACATGGACGCTAAGGAAAAATGATATTAAATACTTGGAAAGTTCGAAACGTGGATATGGAGGAGAATGCTGAAGCTCAAATTGACAAGGGTGAAAAATGAGGAAGTACTACTAAGAATAGGAGAGGAGCGAACGATTATACAGACTATCAGAAAAGGGAGGGGAACCGGATTGGACAGTACCTGAGGAGAGAGAACGTGATTAAAGAAGTGCTAGAAGGAAAACTGGATGGAAAAAGAGAAAGAGGTAGGAAAAGGTTTCAGCTGATAGACGACTTGAAAGGGAAAGAGAGCTTTCTATACAGGAAGAAAACTGCGGAAAATAGGAGTATATGGAGAACCAAGATTAGCCATGAATAGTCACGGACCTGTCTACGTACAGACTACCTATGATGACGATATATATTTTGGGATAGACCATTTTTTGTTCCGTTATATCTTTTGAACGAATTATCGGATCGTTATGATTCTTACATTGCTTGAAAGCTTAAGGCTTACAGATGCTTTTAGACCATATTCAATTTCGTATCTTATCTTGAAGTTAAGCTGTGTATGTTCAAACTTTCCAAAAGTCTATTTGGTTGCGGTGGCTCTGCTGGCGTGTCTGAGAACGTTTAATAGTAAGAAATTGAACCACTACGTACATATTCACAGCATTCTTTGCACCTATGTTAGAAATGATACCGGGAAATATGGATTTCAACGTGAGTTGTCATTTTGACCAATATATGGCGGGAGAAGTTATGGCGCTTAATTGTAGTGGCGTAATGGCGAAGGAGTTGGCCCGCTACGCTAAGCATACCCTTTCAAAACCTGCCAAAGTTGGATTTTTTTCAATAGATCTTGCGGGCCCCTATTTACGTGCTTAGGTGAGAGCACGCGAATCAACGATACATCCTTCTGAAGGGACGTAAAGCCGTTGGTCCTCCATGGTATTTTCGAAAAGAGTAGGCTATTGCCGGTACAGTAAAATCTCGATACAACGTATCTCTAGGGAGCATGAATTTTAAGACTTTATACTGAAAGTACGGTATACTGAAATACCCATTTTCTCTGAAAGCATCTCAGTGGGAGTTAGGCATTCTCGCAAGTCCAGCGCAAACCGAAATCGTCGAGATTGGGAGTCTAACAAGATAGATAAATCGTATAATTTAAGATTTTATCTCAATGCTATTGTGAAAATACGAGAGGGATAACTGATCATGGGTTCTAAAATTTTCAGTACGGAAAAATCCTTCTTTTATGATTTTGGCGGAGACAAAATATACCTTCAAAATTGGTGTAAACGAATTGAATGAGAAAGAAATTGTTATGGTTACAGATGAAAGACTACGTTAAAACCACAAAAATGTTTTTTCGGGAGCTCTGAATATCATACATAGTATTAAAAAGTACGTTAGGTTGAAATACGTTACTTTGAAACATTTATTTATGAAGTCACAAAATTCCACATATAACGAACTTTGTCATCAATCATTCTAAGATAGCGATTAAGGTAAATTATTTACGTTCGTTATTTTTCATTGAATGTTACCCATTTTCGCTCTTTAAATATGAAAACAAGTAAGAATTTAAAAAAATAAAAAAAATAAAACCTTTTTGCTTTACAAAATAGGCGGTCTTAAATGGTTAAAACAAGATAGATTTCAGACTATTTGTTCGTTATAAAAGATTTTGGTGTCATTTTATTTTCATTACTATAACATTACATATCATTTACGTAATAATCTCAATCCATAAACTCGAATAAATGGAGTCTAATACAAAGTTAATAGGAAACACATTTCTATTTTCTCATATACGAAGTATATTGAGAAAGTAATGCAATCGCGAAAACATTCGATCTCGAGATTTTGATGGGAATATACGTTTTAGGGGTATATGAGTCCGAAAAAGAGGTTTTCGCAATTCCGTCTGTTTCTCTGTCCATCTGTCCGTGGCTCTAGAGCAGGGGTCGGCAACCTGCGGCTCCTGAGCCGCAAGTGGCTCTTTAAGAATTTGCGTGCGGCTCCCACCAGCAACTCTCCCTGATAAAACCTCCAAGAAAGAAATTGGCTTCGTAAATTATTTTAATAGAAATTGCATAAAACTAAAAACGTATGGACGCATTCCGTAGAATAAACGTTTGGTTTACAGAGATAATTCCAAAAAGTAAAACAACAGCAAGGTTAAGGTCAGATTCGCCCCCGCCCCTCCCATCAATAACTGCGGCTCTTCTTATACTGCGTTTTATACATAATTTGAAAAAGTGGCTCCTCTTAGGAAAAAGGTTGCCGACCCCTGTTCTAGAGCCTAAACGGTAGAGCGAAAATGAATGAAATCTCGAACTTAGGCATTTTATCATATAGAATAGAAGCTATGAAGAAATGGTTGAAATTTCAGTATGATTAAGGGCCGTTTATTCAAGGCAATTTGAACAACAATTTTATTTTATGAAAATCGGTTAATCAAACTGCGTACAGTTACTTAAGTTTACGTGTGCAATAAATTAAATAAATTCAAATTTCTCAAAAAATGAATTAAAATTCAAATTAATTCTTGGAAAACTTTAATAACAATTGGATTTTCTAAAAAAAAACGGCTCATACGAATTACATCAAATTTCGAATAGTTATTTAAGATGTTTATAATGATTGTACTTAGTTGATATTTTTCGAAAGATAACTAAACGACGCATTAGTATATGAGAAAGTTTGTACATTGTATAATGTACCGATTTTTTATTGAAGCTCAACCTTGAAAACCTCCGATCAAAGCGAAATTATTACGTAAATGATATGTAGAGAACAGTAATGAAAAGAATATGACACCAAAATCTTTTATAACGAACAAATAGTCTGAAATTTTTCCTGTTTTATCCTTTTAAGGCCGCCTATTTTGTAAAGCAAAAAGAGTTTATTTTTGAATTTTTTAAAAATTATTACTTGTTCCTACTTAAATTTTCATTGGTTATTTCATAGTAGGACACGCGTTGAATGAGACGGCGAACGCGCTCCAAAACAAGCCTCCCTTCCTCCCGGATTCCTCTTCTCCAAAGCCTCCGGACGCATCCCGTTGTTCTCTCAGGGGTTATTTCTGCCCGCGCGACGCATCTCTCGCATCTGGCGGATGCAGGAACTGCGTCCGTGTGCCGAGGTTAACGCACGGGAACGCGCGGGTGGGCTGCATATTTTTTCTTTTTCTGTTTTCGAGCAGACGGAATTTTGTCAGACTGTTGGCAGCGAGAGCGGAAAAGCGACTCGCGTTTACCATCCGTCCGTCTGTCTTTCTTTCTCTCTCTTCAAATTTATCCCCATCAAAACATTACGAAATGCACTCCTTTGACCTAGCTTAGTCAAGAAACTGAGCAAGTTATCGCTAATCCAATTAAATTTCAGGAGATTGGATAGACTTTGATGACGTTGTATGTAGTTTTCCGGGTTTCGCCGCGTGTAGAACGTTTTCCAATGTCTCCCGTCACGCTTGCGTCGCGGGGAGCATCTTCGGGAATGAGATGCCAGTTTGACGTAGTTGACCATATATATGTGTGTGTGTGTATATATGCCGGAGGTGGCACTTCTTCTTTAACCTTTGCTGGTCTAGCTTCACTACCGAGGTAGAATTTGATGTTTCCAATCTTCAAAGCAAAGCTTGTTCAATCATAGCGTAGTCTATCTCTATCACAAAAAGTAAACCTAAACAGGTAATTCAATGTCATCGGTAGCTGTCGATCCTCGTTACAAAATTGAGATACACGTAGGAGTAAAAAAAAGGTTAATGTCAGTAATAAAGAGGAGAGGACGCCGAATCAAAACAAACAGGACATTCCACGCCCCTCTTTCTCGCCCGTCTCCTTATCTCTGGCAGTTTTCTTTCGAGGATTATACGCCTGGGAACAGGTTTACGCACTCAATGCGTGAAGTGCCCTCGGGATAAGCGTTGATTTCCACAGGAAAATTTTCACGGACAGTCGACATCGGGGTGTAGTACGGCGTGATCTTGAGGCGTGAAATTCCGCAGCTGGTATTGACCTCAATCTTTATCACTTTTTAAAATTATAGTGTGGAGGAGATTGAGGATATTTCAAAATAATTTGCGCGCGGTGTCTCTCTTCTCTCTGTATGGATTGTACTGGAACGATCATACGTTTCTTAAATTATACATGTGCACGAAGGAATATAAAAAAGTTTTATTTGCGAGCTAGCCCTGATAGAAGTTTGTAGCTTGCGCAGTTCAAGTAATGTTTTCTCCTTCACATGTTTACGGTGATGCCCGTAGCAAAAGTGTGGCGAGAGGTCTTGCGATAAATTCTTCATTATTTCCCGATATAGGAAAGTAAACAGTCTCTAGGACAGGGGTGGGCAAACCTTTCTGCATGGCGGGCCGCTTCGGTGTTTGCGAATTCTTCAGCGGGTCATATTGAAAGATGCCAATGCTTAGGCGGGCCTGATTAGAGTTTAAATCGGAAATTTCTTAGATTCTTAGGCATCGTACATAAGTGAAAAACAAGCACAAACAAGGATTGTAGGGCCAAATTTTTATACCTAAAGGTTTTATTGTCATAATTTTACCAAAAGTAATACAAAATTGTGTTAAATTTTACAGATTGCTTTTTCACCAAAGCTTCGCGGGCCACGTTAAATGCTCTCGAGGGCCACATATGGCCCGCGGGCCACGGTTTGCCCACCCCTGCTCTAGGAAATTTTATCTATACAAACACGGGGGGAGAGGGGGCGGGGGTCCACCGGGTCCGGATCTCCCCTTGGATAATTGTGATTTTTCTAAACTGTGGAAACATATATCGTTTTTTTAAATTTGGGTTCATGGGCGCCGTCTGAAAGGAATAGGAGACGGTTTGTCCCCTTTGTTTTTAACATAAATATAATTAATAATGCAATACGCGACAGTGATGTAACTTGCATACAACTTTGTGCTTGCCAAATATTTCGGACCCCCTTGAGAGAATCCTGTGTGCGCTACTGATACAAGCATGTGGTTAAATTTTCTCATTGACAAATTAGTGTTGTTATTATTTATAAGCTGTCGGAGCTTCATACTATTTTGGTAACAGCATAAAACGTTTTGGGCAGTTTTCCAAGATATGTGGACTATTAAATAGTTAATCTCCCCGATTATTGTATTTCTTCTTATTAAAATAATATGAATTTTTGCGTGAAAATCATAGAGGGTTAGGAGATACTACTCGGTGCAGTTACTTCATAAAGTTCTCTGATACCTATTTAAACGGAGAGATTTTCGAATGAGATGATAATCCTTTAAAACAAGGGTGGGGACCCTATTCCACATGGCGGGCTGCATAAGTGGCGGTGAATCCTTCGAGGGGCCGTATTGGAAGTTGCCAATGCTTTGGCGGGCCTGATTAGGTTAAATTGAAGTTACTGAGAGATTATAAGGTATCATGAGTGGAAATCAATTCTAAATTAGAGTATTTAGGATTAACATTTCAGTATTAAATGCTTTATTATCATTATTTGGATAAAATATATGAGTTTATGTGTTAAGTTTTACGGATCTCTTTTTCATCTCTGCTTCGCGGGCCACATAAAATGCTCTCGGAGGTCGCATGCTGCCCGAGGCCCGGAGGTTCCCCACCCATGCTTTAAAAGAACGAATATCAAGCTGTCCTGGGTCACAACATAATTTTTAATAATTTTTCCGAATTAGGAAAAAACCGTCATGTTTCTCTGGTTGAAAAATTATGCAGTGTATGTAGTAATTTTGCTCGTATCGCCGGGAATATCATACTGTATGCTTATTTAGAATTTCTCCTTACGGAAATAAACGCGATTCGCAAATTGAATGCGCATGTTTTTGTCGATGACGCGTTTTATTGATTCTTGCCAGCATGCCCCTCCTCCCTCCCCCTCTAACCTCTCTTTAAGTCTCATCCATCGGAGGAAAGAAAGGACGCCCTCTTGGCATCTGGTGGGTTTTTACGATCCCGTGTTAAAGTGGGGTGACGATGGCTCGGAGGGAGCACGTTATCGCGTCTCCATGGTTTCGACCCCTTATTGACCCACCCGCCTACCACGTCCTCGCAATGTACCCGCGCTGCACTTTTCTCTATTTTTTTTTAATTCCGCCGCGGAGAAAATCGATATCCCCAGGCTATGGATGCAGGACCGCCCCTTCCTTACTTCACAACGGAAACGGGGGTGGAATAATTGCCGTCGGGGGCACTGCAATCTCGACGGAAAACTGGAAGATTTTAATGAGGGCATTATTTGGTCGTCCTTTAGTTCCTCTTTCGTCCGCCGTGGGGGAGGGCGAGCGTTATTTTACTCTCCAGCAGATTGGAGGCTGATTAATAAGCGGGTCATTAATTTAATTACAGCATTTACAGTTATAGAGCTAATATTAATATTGAAACTGTATGAAATGCGTCTTCCGGGTGTATTAATTGTAAGAGTGAGTATAAAGACCGGTTTATATGGAATTTTAAGTCTTTGGCGATCACGTTATGTTAAATTGTTTAAAATATGTTTTTTACGTTAAGTTGGCTGAATAAAGTTGAATAAGAGAGAACCCTTTATAGGTTACTGGTACAGTAGTGCACCACTTTTTTAAATTTTAACTTTCTTTGGTTAGTAATATAATATGATATACAGCAGTTATAAATGAAAATAAAGTGATTTCCATTCCTTGATTTCTTGCCCTATAAAGGGTTAAGGTACTGATAGGTTTTTACCTATTAATTTTCAAATACTATAAATAAAATCATGATTTTCTAATAAGGTAATACGATGACAGCACAACGTTAATTTAAAATCGATGCGATCATAAAGCAGCCTTTACACATAGGAGTTTACTCGTATGGAAGTTACTGCTGTAGGAGTACTTGGATGTGTAGAATAGGTACTTTTATACGAGTACACTTTTATAGCAGTGCGTGCAAGTTACTCGTATAGGTAGGTGGCTTTCCTAGTTCCCGTCCAAGTTGCTGTTATTCTGTTTCAAAATGACGTCAACTGAGAAACGTGTTTTTAGTGATGAGCAAACTATGACTTTTATTGCATTGTATCCTGATCACCCGTGTTTGTGGGACACTAAATCGAAAGACTATAAAAATGTCTTACGATTAAATGCCTACAAATGTATTAGTGATGCTATGGGAATGTCTGTTGAGCAATCAACATTAACTACTAAACAAAAGCAAGTTCATTTATTCTACTAATCTTTTCATGCAGATCTAAAAACATTTCATAATTCATTCTAGAAGAGTTGGTGAAATCTTCACCATTCATAGACAGTATATCCTTAATCAATATTTGTTCAATTCCAAACCGGCTTCGTTCAACTAACAGCGGTTTAACCCAACATTTCCTTCGTTTCTCACTTTTCTTTGTTTTTTTATCAATTCATCCAATAACAACAACCTCCACAATCGCCACCGCGGCTCGCTTCTTTCTTGACGGCGCAATGATATTTCAGTTACTGTCTTACGAGTGTTGAAACATGATTAGAGATCAAGCAATCGCCACCGCGGCTCGCTTCTTTCTTGACGGCGCAATGATATTTCAGTTACTGTCTTACGAGTGTTGAAACATGATTAGAGATCAAGCACTCCAATAGTAGTAACTTCTATACGAGTATACTCCTATGTGTAAAGGCAGCTTAATGGAAGGCTAATGAGTTTCATGAAGTTCTCCTTGGACGAGATTTGGTAAATTAAATATTGTCAAAAAGTTTTATAGCTGTGATTTTACTTCTAAATAAGAGAGTGCTATGTACTTATAAATGACATCCAACAACCTTCTTCAGATATTCATAGTCAACTTGAACGCCCACTAAAAAGGTAGAGTAATTCATACGCGCGTTTCAATTGAAAAGCGTCTATGGCAATTCACTAATACATATTTTAGGGGAGTCGTGGTGAGGGTGCTGACCTGCTGCTCTGATCAAAACCGGTGCGAATCCTACGAAAGTAGGTTTTTTCCCGCTCCCCTATTTGATTGATTAAGTGCAGAACATACAAATCAGCGCTCCGTCCTTAAGAAGGTGCTTCTCGATAAGAGTTGAAGTTATATGACTCAATGTCTCAGTTTGTCTTCTTTTTGGAGGATTCATAGGTTTGGACTTCATCTTGCTTAGTGGTGCCATAATTCCGCATTGATTTTTCTCTATTTCTATCAAGCAGTATAGTTTGTGCGGATATGCGCTTAAACGAGAGCAAACCAATCAAACTTTCCACGATCCATTCATCACTTGGATAGGTGAAAACCTTTTTAAAAAACCTTCTTTTTTCTTTTGGCCCGCGTCATCACGGGGAGTATTTTTGCCATCGGCTTGTCTCCTCCCCTACGTCTCATTTCTCTCCGACGGAATCGCGGTTTAATACGGGGTCGAACGATTTATTAATGGATAATGCGTTTGGGTTCAAGCGTGGGAGGAGGCTGTATCTTTCATTGCTCCTTAAATCTGTAGCGAAGCTGATTTATCGAGGGTACGACGCCCCAAGGGGGGTAGCCTACTGACCAAGTTTGATGTCGGGTCTCCGCTTCTCCTCATCGGCGCTGCTACTCCTCCCGTAAGTGCCGACCGACTCGAGAAGAATTCCATGTCGGATGTCTAACAACAACTGCGCGATTCGTTTAGTTTACGACGGGTTAGTTAAGAGGAATTTTATGCGGCGGCCAGCAGAAGGAAGAGGCGATTTTAAATCTTTAATTATGGTCTCTCCCATGGCGTACCGTTTTTTAGGCCCGTACGGAATGATTTAAATCGTAGCGGTTTCGAATCCCATAGACGCGTTTTCGGGGCAGTCTTCCAAAAGCGCACCGCATACCACACACGCTTTTGCTCCCGCTGCTGCGCCGTGGAAGCAGTAAATAACTCTCGGTCCGATGTTGTGAAAATAGGTTCGTGAAAGGCGGGTTGCAAGAGTTGCAGGATACGATGTTTTAGTGAACGGTGCGGAAACGCGTTGAACGAACTTTATTCCAAGAATACCTGTTTTACGTAGATAGTGGTTATTTGCGGGTGAGATAAATTTCCCTGGGAGTTTATGTAGTAGTTCCTTTCGGTCAGGAAAATTCATGCGTGGATCGTGAGAAAGTGGCGGAAGAGAGCCAAAGTTAACTGCCATGTATGCATAATTCGAGAAAGAATTTCCGTTCTTGCTTTATGGTGTGAATCCAATAGATAATGAAGGCAGCTCCTGTAGCTATAAAATAGTTTATTCGAGCAATTTATTGGTTTATGAGTTGTCTCGATCCTCTATACAGAATGAAGTTTAAAAGAATATTTTTCTCAGGGAGATATTTTGTAAGTCTAATTTTGTTTTTTACGCATTTTCTATTTTCGTGAAATGAGATTAATTCATGTTTCAAGAAAAGTCGAATAAGTTACGCCAGCACGAATAAAATTTTTCTCTGGGTTTAATTTTTAAATGTCATTCAAATCCAGTAATAATGTTTTCATTTTAATATGAGTTCCTATAGAGATCATTTTTTTAAAACGACATCATCTGATCAGAAAAAAGAACTATTGTTTGCTCTCGAGGAATTTTTTTTTCAATTTTTTCATTCTGGGACGGTCGATGAAAAAGTAAAGAGGACGAAAGAACTGACGTATCTACCGCAATACCTCACTTGATAAAGACCCCTTCATCAGGATCGATATTTCTCAAAATATCGTCGATCTCCAGCACGTACTCGGCTTCCTCTTCCTCTCTCTCTCTCTGCCCTCTCTTCCTCCTTTCCACTGCCTTCCACCGTCTCCCCATCTATCCCCCGTAATTGAATGGCCACCTTTCGGAACCGGTCGCCAAGTGATGGCGATTCGTGACCAATCGAAATAGGGAGAAGCTCTCTTAGCGCTCTCTACCGGTAAAGTGAGGACCATTTAAAAAAAAGAACAGACCTAGATGGAATAGTTTGTCGTGGTTTGAACTTGGGCGGAAATATGAGTGGCACAAGGAAGGGAGCGCCGTGTTATAAAAACCTTTTACATCAGGAGGAACCGAGAAAACGACTTTTTTGTGTCGGAGGAAAAAAGTGGTTTGCCAACGGAGAAAATTGCGTTTTCTCGAAATCTCTCCGCAGTTTTGCATATATATTTTAATATTTTTTTCGTTAGAACTGTCTGAATTATGAGGCAAAGTTATGGTTTTCGTGTGATCAACTTTCGAAACTGTTTAATTTTGTTTTTGCGTTTCCGAGGCGAATGTGATGAATTATTGCGCGCCATTAACGGTCGGAACGATTCATTTCGGTGCCCGTGTTTCTTTAGACAATGAGGTCGTGAAAGGATCCAAATCGAGGCGTGGCAGTTCTTAATAGCCGCAATATCTCTCGTGATCCGTTCTTACCGCTTTGACCCTATATTTTCTTAAACGAATCTCATCGACGCTATTTTTTATATTTTCTTCCGCCGACGAAATGTGATCCTTTATTTACGTGGAATTTGCTCACCACCTGTCCATTCAGCCACGATACAATACACCCGCCTTAAACAAGCAATGATTCAAGTTTCCGGGAAAATACGCTTTTTATACGCTAGTAATTTCAACATCTAACGATCCTACCAGTGGCTGTTCTAGTTTTTATCCTGCATCGGTTTTGAGGGGCAAAAAAATAACGCAGCCATGTGTTCCGAGATGACAGGAGAACTTTTGCGTATTGGCTGCCAATTCGACGCCGAAAAGATTTGCGAGATCACACAGTCATCAACGCAAGGGAAGTAATTTAGTAGCCGCGTTCGGCCTAAAAAATAATCAACAACTTGGTTACAGTTAAGAGTTATCGGAAAAGCTTTTTGCTTCGAAGGGAACGCGCAAAAAACAAACGCAAGGGGAATGAATTCCTTCGCCCGTTTAATTTTTTTTTCGTCAGGCACCATTCCGTGGCAAACGCGGACATCCCCGTGGGATGCTCAATGGAAAAGACTGTTATAACACGATGTCAGGGCGCGTGTCCTGGTGCGCGCACTCGAGCCATTAATCTCGTTCGCGTGGTGGTATCTGGACGGAGAGGGAGAGAGAAAGAGATAGAGAGAGAGAAAGATAGAGAGAGAGAGAGAAAGGGGAAGAGTAGGGATTGCGGTACATCTTCATGAGACTGGGAGGTCAAAGAGAGAAAGATGGGATCTGGGAGGTGAAACAGGAGTAGGGACGAAAAAGAGAAAGATATGGTGAGAAAGAATATATGTGAAGATAGGTAGAGGGATGGATAGATAGATAGATAGATACTAACATAGATAAATGCGTGTCTTTATTAGGGCGAGATGAAGAATAGAAAGTTTCGACGTAACCCTTTGTCGTGCATAAATCACGGAATAAATTTACCGTATATCATTTGGTGAAGGTGGAAACGAAAATATGATCTTAGGAATTAGGCTCAACTTTGTGACAAGTGATATGCGTATTTCACAAGAAGAAACAACTGTTTTAACTTTCGTTGCACGACCTGTTTCATCAGGTGATGATGCTGGTTATTTGGCTAGTTTGTTTTTTCTTGTTGAAAAAGCTGGAAACGAAAAGTTACAGGACTTTCATGGGAGATAACTAAGGGAAAATAGACTATATGCAGCTTTGGATAAACTACTTTGCAAGGAAAAACCCACACGAGGATAGGATATAAATAAGAACGGAGATTGGGAAAGGCTGAATTCATAAAGGGATAAGAGGCAGAGACAGCGTTAATAAGGATAGGCATTCGAAGGAAAAATGGAAGAAGAAGCAAGGAAAAGAAAGGAATGGAAAAATTACTGTACGGAGTTATGAGGAATGGAGAATGAAATTTGAAAGGCTGGGAGAGATTAAATATGGAGAGTTTAAGGGGAAGAGAGGTATGGAAGAGAGAAGTAGAAAGAAGCGAGAAGCAGAGAGAAGAAGAGACGGAAAGAGAGAGAGAGGAGGAGAGGTATTCAAAACCCTACATTATCCTCCTTTGAAGCCGTAGGGCATACGAGGAGCCTCTTCCTTCTACATCGAGAAAGAGGGAGGATGAGGTGATAGAGTGAGAGCGTTGCGTGGGTGGGTGGAGCGAGCAAAGAAGAAAGCTGCCGGAGCGGCCGAGGAGATGTCTAGCACGCGTGTGAAAGAGGATTTTTTTCTTCTTCTCCTCATTGCCCTTCCTCTCACCTCTCCGAGACCTTCCATCCTCCTCATTTTACGCCCCACCAACGCCACCTTTCTTCCTTCAACTCCGCCAACCTCTCTCTCTCTCCCCCCGTCTCCATACGTGCTCCTTTCTCCTCCTCCCCTCCCCTCCCCCTCTTCTCTTCCTCCCTCTCTTTTTACATCTTTATGGCGGCGCGAACCCAACCCCTACTCTCTTCCCACCATCTTTCCATTCATCTCCACCCCCACCGTTTATAATCCTCTCTCCCTCTCCTCTCTCCCTCTCTATACCCTTCTCTCCTTGCAAACCTAGCAACCTGGATGTTGCTTCTCTTTGCCTTCTCCTCTCATTCACCTATTGGGACTTTATTTATCCCTTCAATTTCGCTTTTCCGCTAGCTTCTTACGGGTTTTAAAAGCGTACTACTACTCATGTCGTTAGAGGGGAGGAGGAGAAACATCTGTGACCACTCCACTCCACTCCTTTTTCCTTCGCATGGGCGTCGCTTGGCATCGGCGCGCACGTTTTTTTTTTCTAAGAGGCTTTCTGTATGTGTGTCACTGCATTTCTTAACCGTCTAAATCCTCCTCCTCCACAGCGTTCACTCTTTTTTTTAGCGCTCTTCGTGAAGAGGAGGGAAATTTTTTCTCTGAAGGAATGAGTGAGAGGTGGGTGGTTGAAGTTTTCGTTGAAGACTTCTTTCCCTTGGTCGTGCTCGGGAGGGGTTATAAGTTCCAGCCCTTTTTTTCCTCCATTACTCTTCCTCTGTTGGGACTTGGTGCGCGCTTGGTGTGCGTGTGTTTGTGTGTACGAGGGAATTTTATTTTCGTGTCGAGGTTAAGAATTTTTTTTACGAGGGGAGGATTTATCAGCGGTACGCTCCCATTAGTCGAGTCAGTACGTGCGGTATTCACGATAAGGAGAGTATATCTTTCTGCTGTTTGATTCGATGGTTGTATCGATAAAAATGGACTATAAATCTCTTAGCGATATTTTATCTCCTGTAACGATGTTTCGTCGTCTTCTTTTTGGAGTATTTTCAGAAATATCGGTTTAAAATTCTGCGATATTATATCACGTTACGTATTTGAGGAAACAGATAGGTGAAATGTCGCTGATAAGGATTGTTTTGTAGCCGAAATACGCAGCTGTTTTTCTTAAAAATTTTAAGGCAATTGAAGAGACATTGCGTCAGTTTCAATTATAATTTTGGTTTATCAATAATAATCCATTCAATATTTTCGATGTTAACAATTTATTTACGATCCATCAAAGAACGATGCTTAATTTCCATTATGCAATTAAGATTTTTCTATTCAATACATTTCTTAAAATCTCCATGACATATTTCTCCAATTGTTGTTTTCTCGAGTTGATTAGTGCACGAATAGTTTATAAATATCCATCCACCTTTCATACAAGTTATAGGAGAAATCCGACTTTAATAGCCAAACAGAGAGTCACGACGAAAGGTTTAGTCATTCATCTCTCACAAAGCATCCGACTTACACACCTCGGAAGAACTCTTGCATAGTCGAGAAAATCGAAACTGACTCGAATTCCTCATTCGTGAGCAGTTAAACTAATTGATAGCGGAACGTTAAGCAAGCCCACTAGGAAGTCGAAAAATAGAAATAAGGAAAATTAAAAGTCGCGATTTTTCCCGTTCGAGCTAATCTTGTTCCCTACATCCGACTGGTTTTCCCTCGTAAATTTTTATTTTTTTTCCTTTTCCCTCGGAGACTTGAACGACCGAATATTATTTCTCGTTTCGAGAGAGTCATTTCTCTTTTCTCCTTTGGCGATATATAGACGTCTTCGAAGGAAATGTTGGGTCACGGATCTCGACGCATCGAAAAGTGTGTGAACAAGAAGGACCGCGCGAATATATTTTTTTAATCCTAACAGTTTTTTCAGGTCGTCTTCATTCATTTTTTATTTCAAGACGCGGGTCGCTTCGGGATCAAAGCGTCTTCTCTCCCCTTCTTGACACAGCTATCCGACGTCTGAAATGGAGATAAGGAACTAAGATAAAAAGTCCCGGGAAACGGACGCACCGCGGAATAAAAAAAAACGGCCCAGACTTTAAAACGGACTGGCGAAACATATCTATACTTGAAGGGTATGTTTTTTGCGAATTCCTGTAGGGCAGAGGGAGAGAGAAAATCACACGTTTTGCCTTCCACCACCGGTTTCGTACTTCGGCCCTTCTAGCAAAAACGAAACGAGAACTTATTAAATCTAACCCGGAGATAACCCAGATAAAATCGTCTCTCGGTTTCACTCCATTGTCGTAGAAAAACGAGAGATATCGCTCCAGAATCCTTTGATATAATTTCACTTATCGACGGACGATCAATCAGAGTGGCCTCTAGGCGGGGGCGGGCGAAAGGAGGGGAGGGGTTCGGGTTGTTTGGAAGTGGTTGCAAGGGAGGATGTGGTGAGGGTGGGGGTGGAGTAATCTGAGTCTCTCTCTCTCTTTTCCTCCTGTCGGTGATGAGAGGGATGGTCGATTCAATTTCTCGACTGTGGGAGGTTCCGGAATAATAATTTGGACGCGGACTGATAAATTACTTCAGATTCGGCATCCGCGATGTTTTATTCATTGTTTTGATAAAAAAATAAAAGATAAACCCCTTCTATCTGGCGATCAATATTCATCGATTTGTTTTGGAGATAAAAAACTAAAGGCTTAATTTCGTCTTTTAACATCCATTAAAGAGGTTTTGTAGCAATACATATCTAATATAACTTCATATTTGAAAAAAAGCATGAAAGGTCTGATGTTATTTATGTGCATTTCAAAAATGATAAATTGAATGTGAAGTTCATAGAGAGCCTTATATTTTATTAACGTCAAGATCTTAGCAATTAAATATGATTTGTGGTCGTGGGAAAAAATTATGAATTGTTCTCTTTCATATTTCCCTTACTATACTTTTAACCTTGCAGAAATTATATCATATAAATTCTTAAAGATTGTTTCATACATTGTAAAAATTTAATTCAACGATGGGGGTTGATGATTGGCATATCCAATTTTTTATAAATGTTGACGTTTCAACGAATGTAAAAAAGTATGAATAAGCGGTAATTTTCATATCCACCGACATTTCCATTTCCTAGTTTCTGTAATTTAAGGCTACCGCTTGATTACCCTAGTTCGCCCTTCAATTAGTCTGCTGGCAATTTTTCAACACCGCTCCATAACTCGGTGATTAGCAGTCTCTGTCACTTCCATTGACGCTATTTCACGCTCGAAATTCCGAGAAGATTACTCACAGCAATTGAATTCTTGCTCCGGAGCAGATAAGGTCGGAAAATTACACTCGTCTGGCGGACCAAGAGAGCATATCTTGTAACCGAAGGAGAAACAAAAAAACGTTGCTCTCGCGGTATCTAATGGGCAATTCATTTTACTGTCACCCGTTGCCCATTAATTTCCTTCCTGGATCATGCGCAAACTATTAATTTGACCATAGGCCACTTTCGCAGAGAAGGCTCCCATTCTTTTCGTTCTTAAGAGTTCGCCGTTCTAAAAAATGTGCCCGGGAAACCGGTTGGATCATTTCTTGAGCTATCAGCTTTCACTTCCCTCAAACAAAAGTAATGGGATAGGTGAGATTTCCAATCATACATGCATGATGCCCACCCGGAAGACATGCTGTTTCTCTCGAAGGGAGATTGTGTGGAGTGTGGGAGAGGAAGGCGGGGATGGTGGATGATGAGGGTGACTTTGCCAAAACGAAAGTGAAGCAATGCTTAGCATGCCCCGGTATTTTGCCGGCGCATTTGCTTATGCAAACAGTCCTCAGTTCGACGATGACGAAAGTCCAGTTTGGATGGGGGCGTGAGAAACTCGGAAAATCAATGTATCATGGAATTGGTAAATATGTACACCTACTGCCCTTTTAAACCTATATGTAAATCGGAAGGTTCAACAGAGGAGGTTTTAGGCATAGTTGCAGCACCATCGTATAAAGGTAGAAAAGATTATGTCGATACAAGTAAGAAAAAAAAAATCTTTTTGCTTTACAAAATAGGCTGCCTTAAAAGTATAAAACAAGAAAAATTTCAGATTATTTGTTCGTTATAAAAGATATTGGTGTCATATTCCTTTCATTACTGTTGTTTTACATACAATCCTTGTAACCGTTTTTGAGAAAATAAATTGTTAAAACTGCCTATAATGAACGGCCCTTAATTATTCTTCAATTTCAATTAATTCTTCGTAGGTTCTATTCTATATGATAAAATGCCTAAGTAGGAGATTTGATTCCTTTTCGCTCTATCGCTTAGGCTCTAGAACCGCGAAAAGACGGACAGATGGACAGAGAAGCAGACGGAATTGCGAAAACCACTTTTTTCGGTCTCAGGTACACCTATAACGTATATTTCAATCATCATCAAATCTCGAGATCGAATTATTTCGCGATTACAATACTTTCTCAATAAACTTCGTATATGAGAAAGTATAAATGTGTTTCCTATTAACTTTGTATTAAACTTCATTTACTCCAGCTTATGGATTGAGATTATTACGTAAATGATATGTAAAGTTATAGTAATGAAGATAAAATGACACCAAAATCTTTTATGACGAACAAATAGTCTGAAATTTATCTTGTTTTATCCTTTTAAGGCCGCCTATTTTGTGAAGCAAAAATATTTTATTTTTGAATTTTTTAAAATTCTTACTTGTTTTCATATTCAATGAAAAATAACGAACGTAAATAATTTACGTCAATCGCAATCTTAGAATGATTGATGTCAAATTTCGTGATTTGTGGAACTTTGTGACTTCATACGGTTCTAACGCCAGTAGACTAGTCAGATACGAAACCCAGCATTATCCTACTCTTTTCGAAAATACCATGGAGGACCAACGGCTTTACCTCCCTTCCGAAGGATGAAGCGTTGATTCGTGTGCTCTTCCCTAAACACGTAAATAGGGTGCCGCAAGATCTGTTGAAAAATTCCAACTTTCGCAGGTTTTGAAAGGGTATGCTTAGCCTAGCAGGACCCCATTTTGCAGGTTTTGAAATTTTGAAAATAATTTTCTACCCAGAAGCTATCTACCGCAGCGTGAGGAATAAAAATACTTTCCCAAAGGAACCATCTACTGATAAGGATAGTTCAAAATTTTTAAACTAACAGTGATCATTATAGAGGTATAAAATGAGAAATCTAATAGAAATAAGCTAAATGTTTGTACAATTAAGCGTTATAAATTCTCTCGCCATATATTGGTCAAAATGACAACTCACGTTGACATCCATATTTCCCGCTATCATTTCTCACGTAGCAAAGAATGCTACGACTATGTAGTACTACTTCAATTTCTTGCTACTAAAACGCCCTCAGGTACCAGCAATCAAATCGACTTTTAGAAAGTTTGAACATTCACAGTTTAACTTCTAGATGAGATACGAAATTGTTTTTGGACTAAAAACCATCTGCACGCCATAAGCTTTCAAACGACATAACACTCCTTACGGTCATTCGTTCAAAAGGTATGAGGGAACAAAAAATGGTCTACCTCAAATTATGTAAATAAATAAATATCTGACGGACGCATATAAAACATTTTATGAAAATACCTGAGATCGATTTAAGATAGCTTTATCGAGGCTCTTTTTTGTTCTCAAGGACAATACGAGATTATAGAGAGAAAATTGTTACGTGGACTGCCAGCCTCCACTTTGATGAATTGCAGGATAATATGAAGATGTACACATTTAAAACGTTAATAATAATAATAAGGTGTTCCCCTAGTTCGGTTTAGAAACCGTATGCGCCAGTCAGTGACGACCCGAGGTGTTTTGGCGCCCCGGGCGAGAAACCGCTCAGCGCCCCCCACCCCCTCCGTAAATTTTTAAAAGAGCTCGTTCATTTATTCATTGATCTGTAAAATGATTGATAATGAAAAGTAAAAGGAATTTTATAGATTCCCGCCTATCCCGCGATATAAATTGGTATCCAGTATTTATCCACTTGCAAATAATGTAGAGATAGATGGCGGATTAGCGCCCCCAATACTTGGGCGCCCCGGGCGACCGCCCGGCTACCCGGTACCTCGAGCCGGCCCTGGTGCCAGGGGTCCCCAACCTCTTCCCTTTAGTGGACCGCATTGGACAATTTGAAGATTAGTTGGGGCCACATTTCAAATAAAGAAAATCTGCTTATTGTTAGATGAACGTCACTTAATAATTAATTTTAAAAAGTTCAGTGAATGACGTGCAAAAGTTAATTCAAGATTTTTATTCAAATTGCATACTAAAGAAAACAACAAAAAAGGAAAGGTTAATAAATTCTTCTAATGGAAGAGACTGCATGAAACCAGTTTAAGGGGCCGCATGTGGGCCGAATGTGGGCCGCAAGTTAGGGAACCCTGGTATGCGCGATTCGAGACACTTTTCAAATTTTCGGCAAATTTTGAATTCTTGCGCTTTTTATAAATTTCAGTTTTTGAACATCGATTCCGAGCTCTCTTTCCTTGACTGACTGTTTCTTTCCACATGCTGCCCCTCCAAAAGCCGTGAATATGTTCCAACCATTTGGTGGCCGTCGGAGAGGCGTAGTTCGTCGATTTGATTTCAGCCTTGAGGTGGACCCGATGATTCTCTCCGCAACGCATGATTCGGAGCTTGTTTTAGATTTTGGTCGCCCGTCTTTTATCGGCAGAGGAGTTTTCGTTGCGAACTATGTACTACTAAAAATTGAATCGATCGATTCCATCTCTCTCGAAGTGTGTTCCAAACGAATAAAAAAGAGAGCAACAATGCGTCTCCACAAGAATAATGAAGAGTCATGGCGTTTGGAATCTCATATCAAACTGGAGTAGGTCGTGGACAGTTTTCTAAATCTGGGCGCGTCAGCTCACGCGAAACATTCCTCCTAACAATCCCCTGCTCCTCCCTTCTCTTTCATCTTCTTCGTAAAGGTGATTTTTTTCCTTCCTGGCTTCTCTCGTTCGCCTGAAGAAACACGTGTTCGGTTGCTTGTTCCTCACGACGTCTAACTCCTTCTTCTCATCCTTAAGCCTTAATAGAGGAGGGTGTCCATTGTTACCGATCACCGCGGGAGACTTAACTTCCTCCTCCTCCTCTTTAAGGGGCCACCTGGCGGATGGCACGTCACTCATCTCGAAATCGATCGCTTGTTGGAATAATTAACGCTGTCCGTCGTCGGAGAGGCGACGAAAGGAAGACGTACGCACTAATGCGAGATGAAAGCCAATAGGCACTGTCGGAGGAAGGAGGAGACTATTCTGCAGTCATCCACGATGTTTGTTTTGATCAATCTCGCCGTTTTTAATAGCGCGCTATTGATATTCGTATTTGTTTTCCTCTTGACGCGCGTCCAATTTTGTGTAACACTCTCGTTGGAAATTTATGACTCGTGTTCGTTCCAATAGTTTTATTTTTATTAATTGGAAATGCTCCATGTAGGATTGTAGAGGAGGAATGAAAATAATCTCATGTTCCAAAAAGTTCTTTTTGAATCGGAAAGTACATACAATGGGCAAATAAAATATCAAATTTTATATTTTCTACTGTTTTAATACCTCAGCAAGATGTGATGCATCATTTTCATGAGATAAAACAGTGAAAAATACAGCGATATTTTACGTGTTCATCATGGATCAACTTCGTAAGGTTAAGCACACTTCCGCGAATTTTATCCGGAGAGTATAATTTCATAAAAAGAATCATTCATTGCTCTTGCTTGCCTTTTGTTTTTTCATTGCTATGATAGTTACTTTTGCGATTTGTTTGATTCTAACATGTAATTACGCTGGTTTGTTTTTAAGCTGAATTAATGTGATGAATAACATCTGCTCGGTAAATTCGTGATACGAATTCCTCTGATTGCCGAATTTTCTTTGAACGCACGTTCAATTTCGTCGACCGTTTAACTTTCCTTAAGCGGCCGTTTCATTTCGCAGCCAATGCTAAAATTGCACGAGAAAACATGAGTAAAAATTATAGATGATTTCGATATTACATTTCCCCAATACCGAAGCAAAAATCCCTTCCTTATTCTAAATCTCCTCAGGCGATTTTGCTTTAGGAGCGAATTTCACGACGAAGGGATTATTTCCACCGCATTCTCTACGCCATTCGTTTCCATCGTCATAGAATTAACTTTGGTTAATTTATTGCGAACGCCCATCCTCGGGATCTGGTCACGTTGAATTTCGGAAATAGTGGAGTGGTGTTGGAAGGAGGAGGAGGATAAAAGAGGAGGAGGTAGTGGATGAAAACGTAGAGTGGGGGAAGGGGGCGCCTCAGGGGGGGAGCCGATATACAGCTCTCGCATGGGGAGATCAACTTCCAGAGGTCCCGAGGGGTGGAAACGGAGAAGGGAATTGGGGGGCGGGGAGGTTAATACAGGTTCAATGCGATTTTGGGATGGGGGGAGGGGAAGTTGGAGCCACGCGGGGGGGGGTATCTTATACTGGGAGAACGAGGTTGGGAAATGGGTGAGTTCCGAAAAAGTAATCTCTCTCTCTCCCTGATAGTAATTGTGGTGATGGTGGCGCATTTAAAAAATTACTAGGAAGAAAGAAAGAGAGGGAGAGAGGATTTAAGGTTTCTATACAGGAGTGTGGGGTGCGATTGCGGAGACCCCCTACGGCTCATCCTTGAAACAGGGCCGTTCCGCTTCGGAGGACGCGATTTCATGGGGGCAGGTTGACGACCAGCATCCACCTCGGTGGATGCCGAAAGCGCCGGCTCTATCTCTCTTTGCCTCTTTCTCCCTCTTTATCTCTCTTTCTCCGTAAGACGGTTGTTTCCTTCTCTTTTTCTCCGAGTGGATGGTGTGATGGACGTGCGTGGGTCTTATTGGGATTAGATGGAAGGGGAAGAGAGAGGATTGGATCGATACAACCTTATAGAGCATCCTGTCACTCGTTATCTCTTCCTCCTTCCGCTGGGTCTGTTCGAGATCGACAGGGTTTTCCTTTTATCGGAGATTTTATCCGTCTGATGATTTTTATACTCGGGAGACGTAGACACGAGCCGAAAATAAAGTATCGAAGGATTTGATCTCTTTGTTAAAATTGCTGGGTTTTGTATCGCCAGAAGATCGGTATAAATGATTTAATAGTAATAAAAAATTTGATGTTTCATGATCGCGAGAAATTTAAACACGGATAGGAGTGGTGCAAAATGAAATATGCCATGCATTGTTTTAATTTAAATTAATGATATAGCACCTACCTATTATGTTTTATTGCCAGTTTGTCTTAGTTTTTGTATGTAACCTAAAAATAAATATAGAAATATACACAATTTGTATTTATTTCTGCAGAACCTGTAGAAACAAGCGCAGAGTTAAAATAGTTTCATGTATTTTCTCATTAATGAGTTCAGGTTCCACTTTGTGGTAATTACTTATGATACAAAAGTAAATCAACTGTGTAACTTCCAGGGAAATCAACCCCTCTGTATAATTTGTTTGGTTATGCGTGATGCTCAGTCGGCATTGTCGTTAGTTGAATGACAAGCCAATCAATTATTACCGTGGTGCCGTTTCTAAGGCGTGAAAAAAACGCGAAGTAATTGAATATAATACGAGATGATATAATTCGAAGTTATTTTGAATACATTTTTGATATTTGAAAGATATGAATAAATTGTTTATAAGAATAATAAGTACGAGATTTTAAGTTAAATAATATATTCATTCCTGCCATATTGACGGTCTTATATTTGTATACTAGTTTTTATTATAAATAGCACGGTCGGTTTCGCTACAAACGTTGTATCATGACCTAATTATGGTACGATCTTAGTGAAACATTTGTACCATTTCGTGTATTTTATTTACACTTCGCTTGTCTTCATTTACCTCAGGCAGGCAAACAAAAGATTTTAAGAGCCGTATCATGTTTTAGATATACTATTTTTATCGGAACAAAAATCTAACCTTAATGTAATGGTAATTGATAGGTTAGAACAACAGCCTTCTAAAAATCGCTCTTCGTTAAAACATTCGCGGAAACAGATTAGAATTTCGTCCACTCCTCAGCAATTATAACTCGTATATAATTGATTTCTAACAACATCGCGGCAAATGTCTTCGTTGCCAGAAAAGAACGCCTTCCTTTCCATCTTCGAGCGCCTAAAAAAAAAAAAAAAAAGTTCCCGCCGACGAAAGGGAAATTGCGAGAGAAATTTTTCTTAACGCGGAAGGTGCGGGTGGATAAGAGGTCGAGGGAATCATGATCGAGGCGTGGTCGTAAAGAATTGAGCGAGAGAGAGAGAGAGAATAGAGGAGGAGGGAGCGGAGAGGGAGAGGTTGCGAGCGGAAATTGCCGCGTTTTGGCATCTCATCCCACACCACATCCCTCTCCCTATCCTCTCATTCTTCTCTCTCTCTCCACCTCTCTCCTCCACCCACCCTTCCGATGCATAAATACTATCGCCCGAATCGTCCGTTAGGCGAGTGAGAGCGGTCCTAGCAATGGAGCGGGGGGAAGGAAAAAATGAGTCAAAAAAAAAAATGGTGGGGAATCCACGGGGTCAGGAGGTCGAATCCGAGCCAATCTCATCTCTCCACTCTCTCTCTCTCTCTCTCTCTCTCTCTCTCTCTCTCTCCTTTCTCCCATTCCTTCTCTCTCTCTCTTGCTATGCTCTTCACGACGGGGATGCCCAAGAAAGCAAGAGGAGAGAAGGAGACCGAGTCTCGTATTCCGCTTTCGCTTGGGCATCCCGAGGGGGTGATAAAAAGGTATCGGATAAAAAGAGGGCGAGAAAGTGTGTGTGTGATAGAGTGAGAGGGGAAGAGAGAGAGAATCGAAAAGAAAAGCACACCTGGCAATGAATAAATGCTCATCCATTTCGATATTCTTCCCCCCCCCCCTCCCCCTCCTCCCCCCTTACGAAGAAGGCAAACCAAGTGGACCTCGTTCTTCCAATACTTTCGCATACTTTTCACTTGTTCGCTTACTCCTTTTTACTCCTTTATACTCCTTACTAGGCCTTTAATGAGGTTTAGGAAGGAGTGACCTTTTTAAGAGGCCGCTTTAGACGTTGGGAGATCTTCGACGAGCCGCATTATAATTCACATTTTATTTATTTTTACTCTTAATAGGATAATAAAACATTGTTATTGATTTGAGACCGGGAGAGATTCTATTAGTATATAAAATCGTCAATAAATATATTTTAGCGTCATAAATTCTGTAGGAAAACATTTCCGGCCATAATTTCAACTAAAAGTCTATGAAATTATCCTTATGAAATTTCACAGATAATATTCCTAATGGCGTCACGATCCGCGCGAAATGCTCTTGACGGGCTGGCGGGCCGTGGGTTAGCCCACCTCTACCATATCGGAAAAACCATGTCGTCCTCGTCTTTTAGTAGGAATGCGAACTTGCTTTCGGTTCTTCTTATCATTCTCCTTCGTTAATTTCCGAATATTCGTTCGGAAACTCTCGCGACCCGGGACGCCGTTTTCTCATCTCGCGGACGAATGATATTTTTGTCGATTGTGTTTTTTTTAGTTCGTCCTCCCTCTCCGCACTCATCTTCCATCTGGAATCCCTTATCTTCCCACCCGCACTCGGTCGAGAAACACCCGATCACCCTCGCTAAGTGATTGGATGACTTGCAAACGCGGGGAATATATTTTTTCTTTTGTTTTTTTTTAATTTTTCGTTCCGCGTTCGCGGTTTATTTTTTCCTCCTCTCTCGATCATTCCCTTTCGAATGACACGCCCTCTCTTAAAGAGTCGATGAGACTAATTTGCTTTGCTTTCATGAGGAGTGGGCTCTCTACGATGATGATGAATTTTAAAGAAATTAAGCACGATTATTTTGCGTGTACGAACTGAAGAGTGGAGTAAATTTTTTTTTACTCGATTGACTCGTTTGATTGGGAGGTTGTGATGGAACGGAGAGGAGTAGGTAGGAGGGGAGGGAGGAGAATATGAATGTTGATATCAAGTCAAACAAGGACAAAGAGAGAGAGAGAGATCGCTTGTATATCTGCATGTGTGTATGTAGCAACGAGGAAGTGGACGGCACACACGCACCGTAGATGCTTATCTAAATGACTCTTTTTTAATTAAAGAGAGACCGGAAAGGCGTGTCACCCGTCGTTGCGTAATTTTTTTCTTACGTTAAGAGGGCGTGATAAATGCATCAATCAACGAATGGTACGGAAGTGAAGCGGCCATTGCGGCTTGCCCACTCATAGGCCCCCGAGGTGTATAAAGGAAGAATGGGTCAGACATCCTACAAATAATAGTACAAGATATAATTAATGACTCGCTAATTTAACGACATGTTCTTTTATAATTAATTTCGGTAGAGGCGCCACGTTGAAAATGACTCGGCGTGTAGTTTAAAAAAGTTTTCAGTTTCATTTTCTTTTGCAATATTAATGATTCGCTTTATTTATGTTGGCGAGGTGATATTTAATTCTACTCTTATCTGCCATTAGATGTGATGATTATACATTAACACGCAAGGCTATGGCCCTGTTTATAAATATTAAACTTGATTAGGAAGTCAACTATCAACTCGTCATCAGAACAGTTTGGTATTAATATATCTATACGGCTGATTTTTTGTCGGATTCGGGCGAGATTCTTCAGCTTTTATTCTCCTGGATTCATAATTGAGTTAAAATTACATCAAAATCATACAGGTATTTTGGAGACAGGGGAGAAAAAAAGAACGGCTATAGTTGTAATCAGTAAATAAAATTAATTTCGGTTCGAAAGTGTATCGTGTCCATTGTTCCGCGTTGGAGAGCATGAATGAGTTATTTATTCCCAATAGGTTTCATTTAAGGGCTCTCTCTCTCTCTCAATATATATATATATATATAAAGAGAGAGGCATGGTGGGGATTAATTGAATTTGTAATCGCCCCACTTAACTGTTTTACTCTTTGGCACGTTTCCCTCCCGACCAATGCGCGTTTCGGATCTCTCCGCTCTTCCCAGGAGTTTTTTTTTTGCTTCTCCCTCATCTTTTTCTCTCGCTTTTTCTCCCTTTATCTCTATCTCTCCGCTTACAATCGACCTCTTGCTACCCACCCCCACCTCCATCCTTCTCCGGTTTACCACGAGTAGGGAGAGAGAGAGTACAAGGCGCGCCTGCATTGTCCACAGCCAACCATTTGTCTTGGCTTGAGCTCTAATCCCCCTTTTGCGGACCGTGATGTGGAAATTCCTCCGTTAGGTGTCCCGAGGAGGATTATCTCTCCGAATCTCCGACGACCTGGCAAGTTAGACCGTTCCGTCGCTCCGCCAAGACGGATCCGCCAATTAAAGAGTCGGTATGTTATCGGAGGGGGTGGATCTTGATAGAGAGAGAGAGAGACGCGTAAGGGTAGAGCCATTATTTGTTTGAATCGCGGGAAAATGCCTCTAAAATTACTCTCAGCGCCGTCTTTAAGTAGTAGCGATTCGGCGATGACGTGCGGGAGAGAAGAGGGGGATGACGGAATCGTCGGTAGAGCCTTTGGAATAAACGCTCGGTTTAATTTAAAAGGACCGTGAAGGATGCGTTGCGCGGCTAGAGTTAGGATTTAAGTGGCGACGACGACGTAAATTACAAATGGAAGGGGAAAAAATCTTTCTTCGAACGTGAGAGATGAAAGTGTTGTTACCGGTGATGAACTAGGGATTCTTATTTTACCAAGTTGCTTAATTTTAAGCGGCGAAATGAACTTTCGTTCTCTGATTAAACGCATTGTTATAAATTGTATTCATTATTTTGTATTAGTTTTTTTTATTGGAAGAGATTTATAACATGCTTATTGTCTTTTTTTACTGAGTTTTATTCTTCTTTGGTGCCATTTTCAAAATTTCTCCCACATAGTAATAATATCGATAAGAAGTCATTCGTATAATTTATTTGATAAAAATTATAAAATGTGTTTTCCGTTCCATTTCGAACTATATTTTTCATTCTTCCCAAATGAAATACATTTTGCTGGATAGTAATAAGGACAGAACGCACGACACACCGATCCGTCAATTCACGCCATGGGCCTCAACCGGTGTTAATTCCTCGCGATGACCAACCTTTCGTCTTTTTCTCATCTATTTTATTATTCAACGGTGGGATAAATGGCTTCGTTCCGACCCCGCGCAGCACTCGACGCACGCACGCACGTCATGTCTCTCAAAGAGGGAGTCCCATTTAAACCGCGAATAGCAGCAGTATCAGCGGGAGTCCCACGGGAATCCTTTATACCTAGCTTCCTCTTATTTCTCCTTCTCGCGGCCAAAACATTCTCCCATTTAACACGCTTTTAAAATAGCTCGCGTCGATCAGATTTTGCGAATACCGCAGATGAAGCGCATCTTTGCACTTCTTCCTCGTTCTTTTGTCCCCTCTCTCTCTCGTTTACTCCCTCTTCCAGCAAATAACGAGGAAGGAAAGACTGGACCGCCGTGGTATCTATCTACCAGTTGCATCCTTATATGGACTATCTCTTTGATATCTGACTCGCCGGAATTTTAGGAAGCGTTTCTCTCTTTCATTCTCTCTCTCTCTCTCTCTCTTTAGAGCGCGTGAAAAAATTTACGCGTCGCCGTCCTTATTTCCTGCGCGCCCCTTTAAGAAAAAAAAAATGCCGACTTCACCGTTACGATTCTCGCTTTAAAAAGGGGTGAAAAGAGAGAAGAACATACATACATACATACATGGCACACAAACCTCCCCTTTTGCTGTTCCTTCTTCCTCTTCTCCATCTCACACATCGACTTAATGCGAGATTTCTTTCGATTGTATCGTTTCGCATCTTTTCTTCGTTCCGAGCCTTCGACTCCTCTTTCTTTCTCTCGCGAGATCTCGTTTTATAACGAGTTCAACCCTCACATGCGTGTGTGTGTGTGTGTGTTTGTACATTCCCGGGAGCATGGGAATGGTTGGGTTGGGAGAGAGGTATGAAAAAAAGAGAGAGGAAGTATTTAGATGGAGGGGAATAGGGTGCGTAGAAAAGGTGCGCTGATGTCGGAAGCTAACCGACACCTATATCTCTTGTTTTTTTTTGCCCCGGTCTCTTTGGTTTTTTGCGATGACGATTATTTATTTATATTTATAGGCTCGGCCAGCTAACGGCTATGGAAGGAAAAAGTCGCGGTAGGAGCTTTAAATGGAGGAAGTTATTCCTTGCCGTCATTACGCCTTGTTGCTTTCTTTAATGTGTTTTATGTTCAATTCTCGATGTTGGCGTTTATTTTCCGATGGAATATCAACTGATTTATGATGCTTTGTTTCTTTAATTATTCTGCCAGTCCTGTTGTGAGTTACGGTTGGGTTTTGATTTAATTTATTTAGTTGTGTACCTATATATTGCAATTCATCGTTGGATTCTTTGGCTTTTACAGAGGCCGGACCGTGAGAACATTTTTCTGCGTCTTACGAAAACCTGATATTACGATTGTTGAAATTTAAAAAAGGGCAATTTTATTTTTGCCAATTATACTCTTGATCGAACCTATATGAAGTTATTACGCTGAAAAGTCTGTCTAAGCTGCTTCCGATATAAATTTTTATCCGGGCCGTCGAGATACTTGTAACTTTCAATGCGGCTCGCTGAAACGTTCTCAAATAAAAAATGCGGCACTCTGTAAAGAAAGGTTGTCTACCCCTTTACTGAGGATTCAACTTCGAGTCCTCTCGGTAGAAATTTCATGTTGGTTCTTTCTTCTAATATAAAAGGTCTTCTTTTACATGCTACGTCAAGCATCAAAAGAAATTTTAAAACTATTATTAGCGTTTTGTTCATCGTAAAATTTCCACGGTTTAATACGTCTCCCGTCAATCCGTGACCATTCGTAAGAGGACGTAAAAATGTCAAATAAACCTAATCTTCCTAATTCATGCAACATTCCATTGATCTTTAAAAAAAAACTCCGTTTCAGTTACGGTAAATTTATTACGCAAGAAAAATGAATTTCGTTCCTCATTATTTTAGTTGCTTATTTTAAGTGCGCAAGATTCTGATCCTCAAGGTTCATTAAAATGCGTGATTAATTGAAGGAACCCTTCATGTCTTCAAATTCCTTGTAAAAAATAAACAGTAATGAACGGTAGCCGGTAAAATTATTCGGATTCCATGCGTAAACTTCACTATCTCGTGACATTTACAGCGTGCCCAAAAATGACTAGCGAAACGTTTTTTAGGCAAGGGAAATGTGCTTTGAGATGTATCACACCATGTACACATTTACACATTAGCTTGATATGTGAATATACGATCAAATTGGTAAATGTTTTAATCATGAAAAGGATGATTAGCGAAATACGTAGTTATATTCTTCAGCTATTTGTTTCCCTTTTAAGTCGTGTATCAGCTTAAACCTTTTTTCTCTTTTTCCTTCCAGTTTTCCATTTAACACTTTAATCATGCTCTCTATTCTCATGTTAAATCCGATCTAGTTCTCCTTCCTCGTTCTTGTATCCTCTATAATAATTTTCTCCCATTCTTCTTAGTACTTCCTCGTTTTTCATCCTATCTTTCCATTTCATCTTCAGCATTCTTCTCCACGTCCCCATTTCGAAGTTTTCAAAGTATTTTAAATCTTTTTCCCCCTGTGTTTCCACTCCACGCAAAGAAATTCTCCATACATAACATTTTATCAATTTCACGCGTATATCTTTCTTTATCATTCCCCGTTTCTTTCTTCTCTGAAAGGCTTTTGCTTTCGTTTTTGTAGACCTTATTTCATCGATGAGTTTTGCATCTCTTGTTATGATGTTCCAAAGTAATTATAGTCTGAAACTTATACTAATATCTTTCCACCAATAAGTAAGCTGAAGTAAATATGTATCATTAATTTGTATGATAATATTTTTCAGAAATCTTATTTATTTGAAAATACAATTAGATAATCAAGAAAATTATCGCTAAGCGGGTCGGTTTGAATTAAATGTACGACCGACATTCTGAGAGCTCCACTCTCAACTTGTACAGCTTTTTAGCATTCTACATCCTTTGCTCCTCCGGGAAAAAAATCAACGAAGGAAGTTGCGCTTTCTAAAAATTCGAATTAATAAGGTTACAATGAACGCGACCTTATCTACGGATGCCTAAGGGCTCTCGGTCTGATTTCGGCCTGGCCCTACATTACGCGATCGGAACCATCTTTATTCTTCCACTCTCCCATTTGAATTCGGGTCATTTATGATAGGCGAGAGACCGTCCGCCTCTTTTTTTATTCGCAGTGCGAAACTTAAAAAATTACATAGAGAGAGAGAAAGAGTCAGGTAACCATATAGGGACCTCAAATATATTCACACGTCCTCGCGCACACACACAAACACACTTCTCCAGCACTTTACATACTGATTCCCACCCATCCTACCATCGGCTCGATATGCGGACGAAATATTTTCTCGGGTCGCATCCACGGCAGTATATCTTCATTTGTTTTTTTTTTTTTTGAAGTCCCGTTTCTTAATGACAGATTTACGGCAGGTCGCGACCTCTTTCCTTTATTTCATCCCAACTCTTCTCTTCGTCTTCTTGTCTCTCGTCTAAGGTCGTCCCTCTTTGATTTTTCGAGCTCACTTTAAATAAAAAAAATTAAGACGTTGATGTTGCAGTAATGAGTACCGCACATAAGCGTCGGAGTGTAATGGTCGGTTGCTAGTACTTAGTGTAAAAAAATGTAAGGTTCACCCGTAATGATTGTGTGTGTGTGTGTGCGTTGCTGGAAAGGGTGCTGAATATTAGCGGTAATTGGCCATCTATTGCCTCGAGGGCACTCCGAGGTCGGTAAGTGGGGCTCCAATTCGCCTTCAGCCGTCATTAAGAGCGATTGAAAGCGGGCAGCAGTATCGCATCCCCGAGATGAGAGAGAGAGGTCTTCTAACAATCGAAAGAAAGATTCCGGACCCGGATTTTACCGAACATGGTGGTTGTTGCCTGGAAGCGCATGAGTCGAGAGCAACTCGTGTTTATCTTCTTGACCGTTTTAATTTCGTTTCAACTCCGCGGTCCATTGTGTGGCGAGCATGATGCTACCTAATTGTTCGAGATGAAAGCTGAAATCTTTCCCTTCTGTGGCGATTTGTCATGGAGTGCGAGTCTTCAGTCTTACGCCGTTTTTTTTTTTGTATTTTTGGTGGTATTATTCGAAGCATTTGCATGCTTGTTGTTCTTGAAATGGCGTTTAATATCGCGAAATCGGATTTTCTCTTCATATAACAATTAGAGAGAACATTTCTATAATGTTTATCTATGTCCGAATTCCCATATATTCGTATTATTTCCTGTTTGTCATATGAAGTTCTTTTGCCATGTTAGACAATTAATTCACATGAAACAGTTAGTGGTGTTCCTAATTCAATGCGCTTCTGATGGTAATTTAAATTGCTAATGTATCATACCTGTTATAGTCTATTGTTTTATATGGTGTTGACTGGTATGTTGGTTTATTTCCCTTTCAAATCTGTTAATATTTTACAGTTAGCGTAGTTAATTAGTTCTTACCACAAAATGTGGCCCTAGAAATTGTATGATTAAGCTTGTTTTTAAAAAAAATTATTGCTGCGTAAATTTTCTATTACAAACAAGATGACGGCATAGTTGCCATTTTTGTTCTGGCCAAAGACATTTTTGCGCCCTAAGCAAGGTTTGAAAATTACGCCCCCTTCCTAATGAGAGTATACAGTGCACAGGTTTATCTTATTTACCATTTAAAGGTAAAATAAATTATATAAAACGTTAAGCTTAAAATTTCAGATTATCATATGTCTCCCTAAGTGTGCTGCGCTCTAGAAGGGCGCCTAACTCGTCTAGCCGTTGTCCCGGCTCTGGGTCCTACATACATGGTGCCCAACCTTTTCTATATGGCGGGCCACATCGGTAGCCGCATTGGAAGTTGCAAATTCTTCTGCGGATCGGATTAGAGTTTAAATCGGAAGTTACCTAGATATTCGGAGGTGCTATACAAGCGAAAATCATATTAAAATAATGTTTTTATGGTTAACATTTCAATATTAAAAGTTTTACTATAAAAATTTTCATAAAAATGTACGAAGTTGTGTTCAATTTTTCCAATTGCTTTTTCGTCATGGCTTCGCGGGCTGCACAAAAATCCTTCGCGGGCCGTAGGTCGAACGCCACTGCTCTATAGTCCCCGTCACTGTAATTCTTATGGACGTAAACCGGTTGAATAGTCTTAATTAAATCATGTCCTTCATAAATGAGTTATACATATCATTTATAAGCTAAAAAAATAAGCTTAACCCCTTCATTCACGTTTTAAAGTACCAAACATCTATTTTCCCTTATTATCACATTGTTTCTCCGTTAAGTAGAAGAAAATATTACATTCGTTACTCGCCAGTCGTAAACATTCCTTTCCAACTTAATGCCGAAAAAAGTTTATGGCGATACTTTTTTATCGTGTATACAATTTCACATTCATCATTATTCAATAAGTGTCGTTCTATATACAGGGCAGCCATTTTTCTTTAATCTCCATTAACATGGTCAATTAAAATGGAAAATTTAGACCGAAAAAAATCCACCTCCATCACGCCCAGGGGGACATAGTAAATGAAAACGTTTCTCTTCCGTTACATTTCCTCGGGCCGTCCTTTTTTATCTTCTTTTTTTTCTCTCTCTCTCCCACACCCATTCCCCTTTAAGTCGATTCGTGTAAAGGGGTTCCATCCCACCGCTCGACCCCGAATCGATATTAATGGCTTTTCCTCGCTCATTGTCCGCGTCTTCAGCGCGCGCCCACACCTGGGACTTTTGCGGGCGGATCTTAAAAAAATAAATAAATAAATAAACTCGAAATTTTCATTCCCCGCCTTTTCCTTTTTAATTGCCCGATCCACCTTTTTTTCCTCCTCCCCCGCCGAAGAATACGTATATAGGATCGATCTCGAATAAAGGACGCGGTTAGTTACAAACTGGTTAACTGGTGAGATGGCCATCGTAGAAGACTATAGAAGGCTAAACGATGAGGGAGACGTAGGTGGTCTCTCTCTCTCTCTCTCTATATATATATGTATATATATATATATATATATATATATATATATATATATCATGCTTTTTCTCATTCCTTCTTTCCTGATCATAAATAATAGCCTCGGGATGTCCCGGGGGATCAGATTTTTTCGCATTCTCTTTCGCTCAGTAATTACGGGTTCCCGCGAACATAATGTCGGGAGGTTTTAATTCCTCCGTTTTCGCGATTTTTGTTGCCCATTCTATGTCTTACGTTACAAGTATGTCGAACTCGAAGAGGCGTTGGGGTCGCATTAAAGCGACGGATGTTGTAGAAGAGCCGCATTAGAATTGCTGTTTTTTAATGAGGGCCAGTGTGGAAAACGTTGATGTTATCTAGAAAATTGGACGTTTCTATTTGCCATTAAAAACAGTAATTTAGAGAACGAATTCTAGTTGGCCTCAATAACCAAAAAAAATCTTTTCTCCTTTTCATAAATATGATAACATTTATATATATTAATATAAAATCTCAAGTGCTTCAGCCGAGACGGAAATGAGCATTCGGGCCGCAAGTTTGACATGCCTGCCTTACAACGTCAAATTCTCCATTTTCCATGTATATTTTATTGTTATTTCTGCCGTTACTTCCGTTAATCCTCTTCCGCGATCTCGTTCGCCTTCAGTTATTTTTCCCGTCACGATAAATAGATAATTTTTCATCTTTTATATACCGAAAAGGGAAATATTCATATTAATGTTCTCCATCCATGTCCGGGAAGAAAGACTCAAATTTTAATACGTATTTTTACTTTCCCAGGGCCCACTGAAATCCCTGTAAAACTGGATTAGGTTTTTCTTACCTCGTGAAAGTTTATTTTCATATTTATGACATCCTTTCGGTCATCGTTATATTTTGGGAAAGGAATATGTTTTGATCATTCGGGAAATGCTCTTCGTTGAGAGAAGGCCGTGTTGAGCAGGAAGATCGTTCTTGTAAAAAAATGTCGTCATTCGCAAATTACAACTTCCTTTCCTCGCTGTTTAATTCGCGTACTTAAACGTCGCGCTCGGAATCCGCGGCCGTTTCATTTCTCCCTCGAATCTCGCAAATTTCCATTGTAAATCTAAAGATCTAACGACGACCGCCTGTCAGTGACCGAAACCCGTTTCAGCGAAATTTCCTTTTCTCTGTCGTTTTCCAAAAGCTCAAGTCGGAAATTATGAAGGAGCCCATTGATGCGTGACAAATATTACGGCGAACATACAATTAGTAAAAGGCGTGTGTAATCTTCCGCTCATCATGAAATTGACTTATTTTACATACATTGCCGAGCACTTTCTTCACGTATTTCCTTTTCCGTCCTCCTTCCCTTCTCAAACCCTCCACTCCACTCCACTCTCCCTCTGTCACTCCACTCCTCCTCCCCCATTCCACCCTTCCTCCCCCTCTTTCTGCAATCCACTTTCCCTCCCCTCCTCCACTCCACTATCCCTCTCCCCCCTCCTACCATCCACTCTCCCTCCCCTCCTCCACTATCCCTCTTCCTCCTCCTACCATCCACTCTCCCTCCCCTCCTCCACTCCATTCTCCCTCTCCCTCCTCCTCCACTCCATCGCCCTCCCCTCCTCCACTCCACCTCCCCCTCTTCCTCCCCTTCTTCCTCTGCGTCATCCTCTTCCATCTCCACTCCTATCTTTGGGATCCCACCCGCAACAGCGAAATTCGCGGATGTCTATGGAGAGGGAGAGAGAGAGTGGTGGGAAGAGGAGGAACTGGAATCGGGCTGGGGAAAGCGGACGCAGGAGTGAGTGAGTGAGTGAGAGAGAGAGGTGGAAGAGAGTGGGAGGAGAGGGTCTCTCGCCCGCAGAGAGGATCACGAAGCGATACCGCGTGGAATAGTCCGCCATTCAATCCTCGAGGCCTCTTGCCCCACAGCCCACACCCCTCCATATACAATGCTCGTCCCATACCCTCCGACACTTGATGTATCACTTCACAGCCCTCCATTCCATTATTCCCAATCCTCGATTCCCTCTCTCCCTTCGAAACTTACCTCTCTCTTTCTCTCTCTCTCTCTAGGCTACGCCCATCCTCCCTCGCTCTCTCTCTCCCTCCCCCTTTTCTCCCTCACTCTCCATGTCTCCCTCTCTCTTCATCCCACTACCTCCCTCTTTCCACCTCCCTATATCCTCTTCCCCCTATATGCCACCCTCTCCCTCCTCCTCCTCGCTACCTTTCTCTATTTCCCATTATAGTTACCTCTTGTCTCTCCATTTCTCTTTCTCCCTAAAGACGTTTGTCTGACAGTCTCTGCCTCAATTTCTTTCTCTCTTCATTTCCTCTCTCTCTTTCCCTCCCACTCTTCCTTTCTCTCTCGTTTCCTCTTCATCGCATGTATGTACCCATCAGCATATTGTCTTCTCTTCTCTCTCTCTCTTTCTTCTCTCATAACACGATTCCTGGTTTTGATTCACTACGATACCTCTCTTTCCCTCTCAACATTCCTCATCATATCCTTTTTCCCATTTTCATCCTTCTAATGTCCTTATCTCTCTCTCTCTCTCATATTCTCATTGTTACTTTCCTGCCTCGGTTTCATTACTCTTTACACCCTTCTCTCACATTCGCGTTTTATGGTTTATTCATCTCGACTCACTTTATCACTCCAAATCTTTTCTCACTTCCGTTCTAATTATTCACTTATTTTCCATGTGATGTTTTTATTTTATTTCTCCCACTCAGGCATCGTTTTTTTGTTTTATATCAACGGATATTCTGTTCATTTCGCTGCCTTTTCTTTATTAATATTTTCGCTATATGTACTCGGCAAGTGATATTTTGCAATTGAGATCTGCATTCTCATGCCCAGCAATCTTCTCTTTCTCTTTTTAATCTCTGCTCTTCAACTTATGAAAGGGGAGATTTTCCTATCTCGATATAGTCCCACAGAAAATATGCTAGTGAATCTTCCTATTGTTCTACCGATTACCTTTTGAAGTCTCGAGTCTGCATTCTTCTCAGTGTTAGTTTACCCATTTTTGAGCTATCCAGGGACTACATCTGTTGTTTTAATTTCTCCAGTTTTCACACTTCTGTCTGCTATAATACCTTGATATGGCTTTAATCCGACTCCTATTCATTAAATTTTCATTTAAAATTTTGTTGATTCCATTAAAAACATCCTTTGATCAAATGTAAAGGGAACAGGCATCTGTATCATATTTGTTTGCTCTTTCTGGAGATTTTTACTGATGTTTTCTGTACTTTTTCTGATTGTCACACACACACACACACACACTGGTTCTCCTAATACTACCGCAAATACTACCCCTATTGACCAAGCTTAGTTTGCTCACAGCTGATGAGACCCTTATTAATTGGTATCAAACGCAACATTACAGATTAATAAGATAAAACACCAGCTTGTCCCTTGGATAACTTTCTATACCTCGAACTCTCTCTCTCTCTCTCTTCTTTTCTTTTCCCTTATATTTGCCATGTTGTTTTGAGGAAAGAATATCACGAACGTATATACTTGTTTCTTTTTATTTTACTGTTCTACCTCCTGGAGTCTCTTGACGGGCACCTGTTGAGCCCTTTCCCTCGTCTCGTTGGTAGGTGGGCGTTTACCTACCTATCTGTCTCTCTCTCTCTCCGAGATCCATGAAATGATACATGATCTACGAGATGTGTTCGGATAAGCGAATGTCACACGCATGCACACACTGAGTACGGTTCATATGCGCGCGCTAGATGGCGGCGATGGGATGAGTTGTACCTGTCCCGCGTGCATTTGCCAGGATTTTTAATTTCTCATATAAGTATTGTAATCGCGAAAAAATTCGATCTCGAGATTTTGATGGAAATATACGTTTTACGTGTACCTGAGTCTAAAAAAGTGGGTTTCGCAATGCCGTCTGTGTGGGTCCGTCTGTTCGCGGCTCTAGAGCCTAAACGGTAGAGCGAAAATGAATGAAATCTCGTACTTAGGCATTTCATCATACAGAACAGAAGCTATGAAGAAACGGTTGACATTGATTATTAATTAAGGGAAGTTTATTCTGTGCATCTTTAACAACATTTTGATTTTCTCAAAAATGACTAACGATTTTGATCAAATTTCTTAGTTACTTGAGTTTACGTCTGCGGTAATACTACGTAGTTCATATTTCTCAGAAAATGAATATAAGGCTAGTGTATTCTAGACAACTTTAACAACAATTTGATTTTCTTAAAAACGGCTACAACGATTTTGATCAAATTTCGTACAGTAACTTGAGTTAACGTCTGCGATAACACTACATAGTTCATATTTATCAAAGAATGAATATAAGGCTAGTTTATTCTTGGACAACTTTAATATCAGTTTGATTTTATAAAAAACGGCTCATACGATTTTCATCAAATTTTGTATAATTATTTAAGTCGACGTTTATAATGATTGTACATAGTTCATATTCTTCAAAAGATAAATAAACGACGCATTAGTATATGCGAAAATTTGTACAATGTATATTGTACCGATTTTTTTCTATGGTAATGCGCGGTTAAAAATGTAAATTGTGAAGTGTTTCGTGTATGTATAGAAACTTTTTTATTAATAATTTCTTAATTTAATAGCCATACGTTTTTTTCCATAAGTCAGGTAAACTTGTGAAATTATAATATCGGATTATGTAACTGGTATTTTCCGATACCGGGAAATTTATACCCAAACCCTGTGGATCAAGTTTCACATCTACGTCTTTTGTCGATGCGTTATTATTCAAACAACTCGATTCGAGTCGTAAAGTGTTGCTAGGCGTTCGAGATCGATTTACGATGGCTGCATCGTGGCCTGAGGTTTTTTGACTGCCTTATTATCGCGAGACGCACGCATTCGAAGCCTATAAACCATTCGCAATGGCGTTTGGCGTGATCAATGAGTTCCTATTTGAAAAAAACGACAAATTCAGTCGAGAATGTTGTGTGCAAAGCTTCACTAAATCACTCTGGTGAATTTTAAGGTGGACTATTCTTAGTGTTTTGTCTGTCGCAGGCAAATTGCTTCGAGTAAAGGGTTTCGCAAATCCCATCATTGACAATCCAAATAGCTCCTTATTGTACTGTCTTACTTTGTCGCGTTAACAATCCATTCACTGCAGCGTTTTACAAAACGATCCATTCTCAAATGTTTTCTACTGATCAATGACAGGATAACGTTTTAATTCTATAGCAATGTCACCCAAAATAACTTTTTCTACCAGTGAATTAATTACCTTCGAAGATTTTTAGTTGGTAAACTGTGGTTAAATTTATGTTTTGACAACTCTGGAAAATTTAGAAATATTCTGCTTAAGTACATTCTACAAAATATTGTTAATACATGTTGCCAAAATGATGGGGCTCCATCAGTGAGCTGTATAAAAATAGTTTTAATATTTTGTAACGCTCAGTTTTTCGTATTTTTTTCTTTAAAAAATGTAGGTTAAAAGGAACATAGTTCGTTAACATCACGCAGTGCTTATTTATGAAGTTGTTTTTCTGAACTGGAGCCGAAATTCATATGATACACGATTTCATTATCTGGCCTACTAGATTTCAAAAACTACCGGTGCTACTCTTGGATTTTTGGCTCGATGCCAACTACCTTATGCTTATAAAATGATTCCGAAAAAAATTCAAGAAAACTTTCACGATAGTGGAAACTTGTTTCCGGGCTAATTAAAACCTTATCTACATTTATATTAATAATTTCTTCCTAGAAAAAAAAACTGCCTCAGCTTTCACGGAGCTGAAGGGTAGACAAATTTATTTATCCGACTGAGTTATGGATCTTGATCCTTTTTGATTCAGTGAGAAATTTTGTTCGTTCTTTTACTTCAAACGTAAGAGTAATAAACGCTAACATTAATACACAAAATACGTTTCAGACGCATATACTAGTACTCTGCAAATAGAATGATCCACAATTAAAGTGTGTCAATGGGGAATATCTTGCCCAAGCAGAACGATTACTCGTTATTTTTGTGTAATTTAGACTTCAGTTTATACTAATTTATTAATCTTTTAAATATGGAAGGGATAGTCTGCATCGCTAATCAATCAGGATATCTCTTAAGCCCTTGGGAATCTTGTTATAGGGTTACATAATTTACAACATGAGAAGTAATGTATTCTGAGGGTTTATTTATATATGTCGCCTGATTCGTAACACGCACATTAAAAGTTTTCTTAACCTTGTTTTTCAAACGCCATTTTTCCACAAAAATAAAAAAATGACTATTGCTACTACATGCACCTATTCGTTCAAGTATCGATTTTATTAACTGTCATTCCCTAATTCAAAAATTTAATTTGTGGCTGTTGAATTGATTCGAAATAATGCATTTCACTCGGTTCTAAGTTAAAAGAAGAGATTAAAATAATAAGGAAATGAAAAACGAATGGAATTTTTTTAGCGGGAGGTGGGGGGTCTTGTTCATGGCAAGGAAAAACGAGTTTGCGATGACCATTTAGATTTTATTCGCCGTCTCGTACTTAAGCTCGCCTTCATTTATCGATCTCGCTCGCCAGGAGGCGAGCGCGCGGGTGCCCTTAAAAATCGGGTCACGAGGCAAAGGGGTCGCGGGCAGTCAGAGAAACGGAAAAAAATAACTTTTAAATGCATTTTTATCTTCTTCTTCGTCCTCTCTGCGGATCCGCATCGCTTCTATTTGTCGCGGGTCATCGAGTCGCAGCTGGTCAGTCTAATGCGCCTGTGTTCTAAGGTGTCTTCGTACTTATTCAGTAGCAACGTTCGATTCAGGGGTGTGTTTTTTCTGGCTTCAGTCCTATTGAAGACACGATTTTATTGTACTTGTATATTCGATATTTTATCGAGTTTTCCTTTTTCTATGCCGCTACTTTGAAATAAATATTTCATGATCTCCCAAAATTACCACTCCCAAATTATAAGCGTGAATCATTTCTCGTAACACTTAACTAGCGTATAAGGAATATTTTTCACCTCAGACAACTTAAGGAATTTCTTGTTTACGACGTCAAAAAGTCACTTAATGGCTGCACAAAACATTGAGAAAAATGTCGGAGACGGAGAAAATTTATCCCATAACTCTCCTAAGGCAATAAGCGGTCGCCATATTACCAAACTCGAGAGGAAATATGTTTCTACGAAGCTCAGAGAACGTATTATGTTTTTTATACGTAGATTCAGGAGGATAAAAACGTATTTCGCCGTTTCCAAAACGGAACGAAGAAATTTTTTTGTGTACTTTTCAAGTAATTGAATTCTGGAGCAATGAATAACTCTCCTTCCTTTTCCTCATTACCAACGTTGAAGAATTTAACGCAATTTGCGGAGTATTTTCTGCCACTTATGTGAGTTATAGAATAAAGAGGGGGCTACGGTTCTTTCCGTCCAAATCCGTTCCGGTTATGTGACATGTGAATGGTATAAATGCATGCGGAGAGGAAGAGGGAAGGGGGTGGGAGAGGAAGAGGGAAGTGGGTGGGAGAGCAGGTGGCCCCCAAAGGCGGGCGCATGGAAGCGTCTGCGGTATTACCTCTCTGCTTCTGCCGCGTGGATGAGAGAGAGGGTGGAGGAGGAGGAAGGTGGGGGCATGTGCCCAAGGCGGCAGTCTGCTCCTATGGCACGCTCAATTACCTTCTTTCGGTGGCGATTTGGCTTTAGAGAAAGGAAAAACCGCTCCTTCGCCCCGAGATGGTCTTTTTTGTTGCCTCTGTCTCTTCTTTTCTCTCTCTCTCTCCCTCATTCTCTCCTTCGCTCCTCCCATCGCATACGACCACACCCTTCCTTTCTTCCGTCTCGCCCTCCAATGGCCCGGAGTGCTGGAGAAAAACCGTGAAATTACGGAAGACCGCTCAGACTTTTCACGGCTGATGTGGAAAGGATTTCCCTTCTTGGTGATTTCCGAAGACGTCTCGATCTATAAATGCCGATCTGTGCCAATTTAATTCTGGAATGTTCGCGTAATTTTTCGTTATTTATAGCATTTTTTTCGTCCGTCTCGTATGTCATTTAGGCTACGTTATATTTTCCGAATTTTAAAGTAGATATTTTATTCTGGTTGGTTGATTGAGAGTCCACTTGGTTTAATTATTAAGTTGTGAAAAATCATATAGTTTTTCCATTTTTTTATTTGGGCTTTTATTTGTAAGTAAAATTTACTAGTCGTAGTATATAGATTTTTTCATCGTAATTTCCTTAGTAAATATTCTCTTTAATTGTAAGTTTTGTAATCAACGTTTATTTCATAACTATCCGTGAAATTATCCAGTGTTCTTCCGAACGAAAAGTGTCTTTTATCGACGGCGGCTGGACTCGCAAGATAAAACTTCATTTTGAATCAACGTACGTAGAGAATGAATAATTACCATATTTTATTTTTCAAATTGCTTCCCAACTGCGGTAACCTTTTCGCCGCCTTCGTAATCGTCATCACGCAACACTAAAGCATGCGATCGCCCGAAGCTACTGTGACATCGTCTCTGTCGAACCAACTGCATAAAAGACGCACGCATTGAGGTGCCCATGGGTGAGGAAGGAGGAGGGGCGGACGAATTAGCGTCCATCTCCCAATCTCATCACGCCCTCTCTCGCACGCATGCCCTGAGAACCAAGTTCGGACCCCCTGCCCTCATTGTATTCCAACCGAGAGACACCTGCATCACCAGGGACACTATTCCCAAGGGTCTCTCGGAGACGTAGAGACGGAAAAGAAACGGATGTCGCATTTGGTGGTTGCGGCTATAGAATAAACATGTTAAAAATCTGGTTGTTTTATGGACTGAGGATGAATTGTATGACGACAGTAAATATGGGTTAAAGCACATTTTTATTTCCGAATTCCTCTTTAGGCGTTTCAAAAGTAGGCTGTTTAATTTTTCCTCTGTAGATGTACAATTCTTACCATTTCCCCTCTACTTTTCGTTTACATCTGCATTATTCTATTGCAAGTAGAAGGAACTGTATGTTAGGTGATGTCTACACATCCTACAACCATCCTTCGCTTTGTACTGTAGATGTGCTCCTAAAAAGACCGTGTAAAGTGAATCCGTGCAAAGTGGGACTTATTGAGTTCAACATACTACAACTTAGAGACCCGGGTTCGTGTCCCGGTCAAGTTCAAAATTTTTCTCCTTCTCTATCTTCACATACTACAACTTAGTTACACTGTATTCAGCAATGCTTTCTTTATCCTTTCTTATACCCTCTGGGTCGAACTGGAATATTTTATGTTTTGTTGAATCGACGGAGACAGTTTCAAAATCGTGTTAAAGAGAAGTTGATGGATATGTAATTCTAGGCAGTTCTGTAGCAGAAACCGCACTAAACGAAAAAATCGTAATGTAAAACCGAGCAATTCGAGGGATGAAAGTATCTGCTGTCCAATTAAAGTCGTTATTAGTTTTTATCGAAGTACATTAGAAAACCAAACATTTGAAATATTTTAATAAAATCCATCTGAAGTAACCGCTCACTGCTTGAATGTTTAAAGGAACGATCCTGCAGAGAGCGTTGACGCAACCACTTCTTTTACTTCCCTTCGTCATCGCTGAAGCACTCCTTAGCGCTATCCTCCGCATGCACTCATAGAGTGTGCAGAACTTCGTCCATTTGCACCGCGCGTATTCCTGATTAGGCACGACACGACGCGAGAGCGAAAGCGTGTCATTACGTCTCTACTTTTTAAACGAGGGTCGTGCGAACATTCGCTCTTAACTGTGGTCCGGTTACGGGACCGCATTTCTGCGTCGCCTTCGGTAATGAACAAGTCCTGAGAATTTCGCTTGAGGTAGCAAGCACACACTGCATTATGCTTTATTATTTAATTCACCGTGAATTATTTACCCGTAATTGATTCGAAGTGAAATCCGACTTAAATATTTCACGCCCTGAACGTCGATCGCAGAAATTCGGATGTGAGTAAAAAACTCGATTAATAATGCTTGTGGCGGTTATATGTTTTGAACGCTCGATTTCACCTGGTTAAAAGGGCCGTTTAAGCGCTCCTAGCTTATGTTTATGTTTCTGATTAGAAAATAACACGCAAAATTATATGGTAATGAAATGTTTGTCCGTCGCAGGGAAATGTTTGCGCATGTTCGATCGAGATTAATTACGTTTGTATTATCTCATTTCTCGAAGCTTCGCGTCGACGCTGAAGGAAAGGCTTGTGCTGCAAACAGACCGCATCTGAATAACTCAGTCGCATGGCAACTCCGCCCTCTCTAGCAGTCCATCACCCTGCCTATCCCCTCGCTTCCCTCATTTCTCCCTCCCATCCTATCTTTCTTTCTCCCATCCTCCATCCATCCTCTCTTTCTCCTACTCTCTCCCACAATTTTCTCGACAAAGTTCCCCTTTCTACTCTCATCTCATTCTCCCGCAACAATTTTTCTCCTCAAACAAAAGACTCTCGTTTTCCACGCTACCTCGCTTCTTTCCATTCGCGTAGGTACTCCCATTCCATTATTCAACACCCGCATTCGGTTTACGTTCCGACCCTTTCAGGACATTACGTGGTTTCCTGCTCTTTTATCCTAACCCCGTCTACATTTTTTTAAAAAACGTTATTGCTGCATAAACTTTGTTTTGCTAATCCTTCGTTTACGTCGCATCATTGCCTTTAACATTAATATGATGATGTGTGCAACATGATTGAATAATTAGTCTGTTTTATGTCACTGTAGCATATTTTTGTTCCCGTTCGCTCTCCTGATAACCCATATCTTTATTAAATGGTAAAAATAAGGCTCTCTGTCACGTTGTGATCAGATTTTTATTTTAATGTTTTTAGTTAAACATGTTGTCGAAACAAATATTCTACCATTCACTTCCATTTCCTGAAGAGATATCCCATGATTAATGATGTGTTCGAAGAAAAACACGATAAAAAAGGAGAAAAGATTGCAGTTGATAGACGACATTAAAAGGAAAGAGAGTCATCAAGAAATTAAGAAAATTGCGGAGGACAGGAAAATGTGGAGAGCCAGGTGTAGCATATAATCGCCGACCTGTCTGCGAACTTGTACTGTTTTACATTTCTGAAATCAGTTGGACGAATTTCTGTGTCTATTTGAGTCATGTTTTTATATCATCGACAAAAATTCTTCCGTGAAAAGGCAATTTAGATGCAAGAGTTATACATATATTTTAATTGTATTAATATATTTCAATGTCACGCAAGATATAATCTAATGCGGCCCTGGATTTTTGTACTTATATTTAATTTTGAGGTTCAAATACTATAGCTAACTCACCTATCCCGTATTAGCGATTTACTCTACAATTTCAGGGAAAGTGATAATGATGTAACTCTGAAAATCGTAATAAAAACCATTTCTTAAGCTACACACAATTACAAAACTCCTTAAACTTTAATGAGAACTCTGATTAGAATGTGGCTATCGTAATCGAGTTTTTTTCCAAGGAGAAAGCCACCAACGAATCGTTTCCCCGCGCATCGCTATTTCCTGCCGCCTATCCTCTCAACTTATCGATCACCTTCTCCTCCTCCCAACCCACGCAGTCCACTTCACTCATCTAGACCTCCCTCTTCCGTTCACCACCCAGCCCAGCCACCCCAGCTTTCTCTTCCCTCGGATTTTTCTTCACTACTTTCATTAACGCCAACCTCCCAACCATAATTACGAGGGCGTGCGTGCGTACAAACGGGCGCACGCTCACGTACACACTTGTTCAAAATCGTCCGTTTCTGGAACTCGCTTTTAAAAGGATACAAAACGCGTGGCCACTTTTACTCTCATCTCTTCTTTTCTCTACTTCTCCACGCGATATATATATATATACACATACATATACCTATACATAGCAGCCCTTTTAACGATAAATCCACGGCACGGAGTCCTTAATTTGTAACCTTACAATTCCCCCTAACCTCCCGCCAACCCTTTCGTTTCACGAAACGCACACGTCGCACGCGAGATGGAGAGAAATAGCCGGTTACGCTGGGATCGGACATTAATGGACGCGCGTGCTATTAAGCCGCTCGGTTTCGTGTAGCTTTTCCTTTCTACGGAATATTCAGGAGGCAAATTGGTGGGGATTGGATGCATCCCGCCCCCCTTCTCCCAAATTCTTTTTCACTCTCTCTTACTCCTCATCTATTTTTTCATAATTCGGTTCAGAAAATGATCTTTTCCTTCTCTTCTTTTATCCATCCCCAATTTTCCTCCTCCGTTGTGAAGCCTCTGGATTTCATTAAATTCCCTCAACTGAGGCGAGAGACTCTTTCCAATTCATTCCTCTCCCGTGGAGGTGGCTCCTAGTGTGAGAGTTCTGTGCGTGCATTGAGCAATTTCGCCCTCACATAAAGGCGAGGGGGGGATGGAGATATAGGAGGTTATTTTGAAGAGGTTCTCACGCCGAAGCATTCGGATAGAATCTCGCTTTTTTGTTTCGAGTTGCTCTCTTATCCATTTTGCCTTCGCTTCCGACTTCCTTCCTGTCCATTGTTGTCTCGCGATATTGGCCCATACCGTTGTCTCGCGCGGCGCGATGCATTATTCGGAACGCGAACCCTTCTCTCATGCATTTTCATTTTGATTTTTCCTCTTTTCCTTTCGGTAATTTCCTTTTCACTTCTCGGGTTTTCCATTGAGTTAGACCTGGTTAAATTTTATCGCTACGTTGCTTTGATCTCGTTTGTTATCCTTTTTCTTACAGTTACTTATTCGATTTCTACTGCTGATTTTCTGTGAGTTCGCGCGTTTTCCTTTCAGCGTTCCTTGATGTAGCCTAATCTCCATAACTCGAACGTCTATAACTCTAATTTTGGATCTCTCATAAAAGATGCAGTAAAGTCTGAATAATTCAAAATGCTATTTCGTCAGTCTTCTGCATAGCAATAGGTTTAAGTATATCAGAGAATAAACCGACACATTATTACAAAGAATGATATTCTGCAGAGGTGTGTATTAACGAGGTTTTACAGTACCTCTTACAACTACTTATTTTTTGTATTTCATACAATTAAAAATATTTTTGTGTGCCCTAAAAGTCGGCCTATCGAGGGTCGAGTTTATCGAATTCTTTTGATGAATGTGAATGTATTTGATAACAGGGAGGCTTAGCGTATCTACCTCACATTTTGGGGTCGCGGTTCATGCCGAGATCATGATGGTACGTCTTGATCCTTTTTATCGTTATTGTGCTAATTTTAAAGGACGTTAAGGGCTCTTTATGAGATAGTTATCAAAATTCTCTGTCGTCAATGGTTTTAGCGATGTAGGTTCGTTATTTCAAGATACGAAAAAGAGGTCGTTTTCCATTCTTTACGATAATCCCTCGGAAATTCGAAGCTCCTCCGTCCATTAGCCCACAGGATCCTCTCGCCTAATCGGAACTGGGAAATTAGATGTCGAGGCCTCGGGATGAACGATTATTCTGCGTCAATTTTTTTTATCAGTCCGAGGCCGGCCGTGAAGTTCTCTGCTCGAGAATGTTTTGAGAAACTCGAAGAGATTGAGAGGATAGGGACGGAGGGAGTAATTGTTGGAGAGATGGAGCACACTAAAAAAAAAGAAAACAAATCGATTGATAGGAGACGTGGGAGGGTTCGGGAAAAGGAGGTAACGAGGACCGCGCTACAGTCCGAGTGACATGCCTCGATAGCGCGTCGGTGCTCAATCGTAAAACTTCGCCGACGACCTCGCGAATCCTCTCACCACTTCAAAATAAAAAATTACCTCCAAAGAACATCGACGCCTCGTCCTCGCTTTCGCCCCAAAACGGTTCCGACGACCTGACATAGTGAGGAAGAGGTTTTTGGGGTGTCGTCTGACGTGGAAAGCGCGCACAAAAAAAGCGTTGTTATAACCGGGACATAGTTTTTTTTTCGTCTTTCGGATATACGGATGAGGTCGCCCGAAGATGATCGAGTGCCTAATTTTAACGTGCAATGCTTCGTTTTTTCCCTCTCTCTTTCCTCTCATATTGAAACTACTCCGGACCACCCATGATCGTAAAGGGATTTCTTTTTCATTTTCGGCTCCGTAATTTCCTCGATCAATTTGTCGGCCTGTGGTATGACAGTTTCCGTCAAAGCACTTATATTTTATCTCCGTCTTCCGCAAAGGGGGTGAAAATAGGTCATACTCGACTTATCCAAAAGGACTTTGGAATTGAGCCAATCGATGGCATCAGATCCATCGCGCCGGACTGCATTGCATTTTAAAATATGTACACGTTTCTGTTTGTTTCGCTGCTTGTCTAATGTATTTAAAACAATCTTTCGTTTATTCTTTCCCCTTTAAAGCATCTACGAAAGAATATTTTATCAATAAGAAATCAATTCATAATAAAACATGCGAAATATCTCATTATTTACACTTTGGTAGATGCCAGCCGAATCTGTCAAAATATGCAGTAAATGCGTAAGAGTTCCTCATTACCCGCTCTATCGTAATCAAATGTTTTCCATCTAATTTCTCAGGTGAACGGCGACCGCCCGCTGCCGAAGGAGCCCATCCCTTCGCATCGCGCGCTCACCCCTTCACCAGCTCACGCCGCCCTCCCGGATTCGGAGGACGACTACTCCCCCGCGCACTACCGCGCCGACCCGAGTCCAACCCCTTCCCAAGGGTCGGGTCGACCGAGGCAGCCCAAGAAATCGTCCGACGCCAGAGCTTACAGCGGCGACAGGCCAGAGGTCAAGCCGGGAGAAGAAAAAAGGAAGGGAAGCAGTCCGCGGAAACGGAAAGCGCCACCGCCTCCGAGGCCACCCCCTCCGGATCTCAGCCGCCTTTCCGGAGGAAGGTCACCATCGAGCGGCGCCGTTCCCAAGGAACACCAACATCACCAACGTCAACCGGAGAACTTTCCAGTACCAGTCCATTCTCCCCTTGTGGACATATCGGTCGAGGAGGTAGTCGAGGTGTCGCAGGACGGCCTATACGAGAGGAGAGCCATCGAGGATAGCTATTATCTCGCTCCGTCCAGGGCCCCGTCTCCAGCAGTGGAGGCGCACGATGAGAAGAGTGTCTTAGTCCAAGAGGCATACGAAATGGGAAACGGAATAGGAAGGGCCAGCAGCGTAGGTTATGGGTCGTCCACGTACGACCTGGAAGAGGTTAGCGCCTTCGAGGAGGCGGTTACGTCGGTGACGACGAGGGAGGAACATGACGCCATCTACCAGCGGATCGCCGAAGATGATTGCGACACGGCGTCTCGGGCGGCTGCGGCGGCGTCCCCTCCTCCGGACTCCGGTCGCGGAGGCAGCGTCGGCACTGAGGTGCTCGATTCTCGCACCGAAGGAGGCACGATCTCCAAGGGACAGTTCGATCCCCCGCAATCGTTGCAGCTCCTCGCTCCTCCTTCGTCTGATCACCAGAAGGAGGGCAGCAATGCATCGAAGACAACAGCCGTGGCCGCCGCTTCTGCTTCGGCGGTCTCTCTGGCGTCCCTGGACTCCATCTCGTCCATAGTAAGCGAGGAGGTGGACGAGTACGACGACCTTATGGCGCCTCAGAAGAGCACTACCCTATCTCCTAATGCCCTCTGCCTGTCAGAGGTATGTGTTTTTTTCGATTATCCGAGCTCTCTTTACTGAGATATTTTTAGAAAAGATTCCGCGAGTCGAAGTAATATATTTCGTAAAATTTTATTGCGTTTCCAGTTTAATAATCCTATTCCACCCGTATTCCTTTTCGACTCTCGAAATTATTTTGTTTTATGTTTATATATGGCTTAATGGTTCGAACTTTGATTTATACTATAAATTGTAATTTTTCCGCAGTTATATTATTATTTCTGTTCCTTTTATCGGTCGTGTTTCTGAATAATTTTCAGTTTGAGTAGTAATATTCTTTTGTCTTGTCTTTAAAATTATAGTATTCACAAAAGGGTATTCATAAATTCCTCCCTATGGAAATTAATCAATGAACTTTCGAAAAGCTCTTAAGTGTATCAAGATTAAACAATACTTTCTCAAAAGAACGATGAAATAGTATTCATAAATGTTGCTTAACATATATTTTTCAGCTGAGTTTTTTTAAATATGACACTAAAAATCATTCCGTCTTGGAAATATCGAGGTAGTCCAATAAAATTGTGTCAGAGATAATACGTAATATAGCCAATCACCTGGCGTAATTCTAGTTAATTTTAAAATATCTAAAAATCTAGGCAGAGTAGTTAAAAGGAACCTTTCATTATTAAGATCGAATTTTCATAATTGGTGTTGTTTTTTTGACAAATCTATCGGCTGAGTTTAAAACGGAAACGTTTATCTGGAAATTTTAGTGCAGATGAAAAGGGGTCGACAAAAAAAACACAGGAAGTACACGTTTTAATGTCTCATTTTGATCTCTGGACACGCCCTTTTCTGTTCTATTGAAGCGAAGAGGACCTCTATAAAACTCGTCGTCGTCTAACCATCTATCTAAATACGAATCGCTTTCTTTTTAATGCGAATTCCGTCCGTAGTTAGGTAACACTGCAGTGTCTTTGATCCGGCGAGTTCGGCCCTCGGGGGGAAGCGGCGCCCATAAATCTCTGTTACTCTGGAATGCTTTACACGCCCATTAAAAGAATTAGTATCGGTGCTTTGCATGCCGCTGGACCATTTCCGGTCTCTAAGCGACACCTACAGGAAATGAGTGCCCTCTTACGGGTGGACGCGTGACGATCGCATCTGGCGCCGCGGGATATCCTTTCGAACAGACGGACTCGTGTGTGTATTATCATAGACTGCCGAGATATCCTTGACGCATTAAGGGTCACATTTGGGAGGTGCATCGTGCACGGAGAGCGATGGGGATTTTTTTTTATATCCAAGTGAAGGTATGTATGTACGTCTTCTAAAGAACGAAAGCAGCATTCCACTTTTGACATGGTAATATTTTTTCTCAAATCGCTCGCTGTAAATTCGTAAATGTATTCAGTTATCGCTGTCCGACCTCAGGAATCAGAGTTTGATAAGTGATCTCAACCTGAAGAGTCATATATTCAATTTTTAAAAAATAATCGTACTATCCACTCCAGTGAAAAAGAAATTCAAATTACCGAATCAGCGGAAATGTAAGGTTTAAAATTTATTTCTAAGAACATTATTATATTAAAATCAGCTAAATCTATTGCATTTATTAATCGACACTGACAAATACAGATGGTAGTTACAATCGTGTTTAAAACTTTCTTTAACTAACTTTTACACAGTGTTTTAAATTTTTGGTGTTATGCAAGTATATTATTTAATTACTTATTCCAACGTTGTGGGGGGATCATTTCAAAGTGATGATAATAAAGGATGGTCTATTATTAATTATTTTGTAAATATATTCGATTCAGAATAACAGTAAAATTTTAATTAAGGTATCCTTAAAAACATTCAGCTATGTGGATAAAATGATTGAAATTGAGACTCATTTAATATTTTTAATATATGTAAACGATGCTAGTTTATTCATTTCCACTAACTTCAGTAACCAATTTTTATCATATCATTATTTATCCTTAGGTTATCTTCCGCACACTGCCATATGGCCACCTAATATAGCGTAACGGTACACAACTACTCCATCGAGAGAGAGAGAGAGAGAGAGAGAGAAAGAGGCAAACCCTCTTTTCTCTCTCTCTCTCTCTCTGTCTTTCTCTCTCTGTTTCGCACGACTGCGGCACCCTCAGCGTTCGCGCGCCTCTGTCGGCGGAATTTCCTTCTCATACACGGCAGAAAGGGCGAGTGTGCCGCATTTGCGGCTTTTATAATGTTCCTTTTAAAACATTACACCGCTAGACACGGAGGGAGAGACAGAGAAAGAGAATAAGACGCGGAGGGAGGGATGTCGGAACGTAGGGTCGCCCGAAAGCGTGAGGTAGGAAGGAGAGAAGGGTCGGAGATTTCAACGCCTGCTAGCCGCCGTCATCGTCACCGCAAAGAGGCGGAGGTCCCCCTCGGAGAGCGGGACACCCCTTTGGTCGGCCTCCGGCTCGCTGTCGACGGCTCGTGTTTTCTCTGTCATCCCTTTCCTCTTCCTCCTCCGTCCCATTCTCTATCTCTCTCTCTCTCTCTACCCCCACGACGACGTCGATCTCGCTCCCATAGAGACCCATCTATATACCCGTTGCGATACCTTTGAATGGGGGAAAAAATAAAGACCCTTTCGCGCGAATCACGACTCGCCGTGTCCAAGGCGGCTGCGACAGTACTCTCTTAGCCTCTTCTCTCTCTCTCTTTGCACCCCTTTCACTCCTTCCTTTCTCTCCTCTTTTTTTCCTACCTCACCTTCTTCTCCGCCACCCAACTGAATAACAAGGGGTGACTAGAACACGAGGGGGAGTCAGAGGGGTGCCCGGGGGGGATGGAGTAACAATGCACGATTAAGTGTGAGGATCGTGGGAGGAAGGGGAAGGAGTTGGAGAAGGTGCTGGAGAAGCGGAAAAGGATAGAAGGTGGCGGTTGGTGGTGGATGGCCGTCGTGCATTTAGGGTCGCATTACGTTTGTGCAACCCACGCGCCCGTGTCTTCGTCACTCGGGTAGGGGGTCGATGTCGGCGGTACGGTGTGCGCGGGTTGTAAGCGGAAGAAACGGTGGAAACGTGCCGTTTGATCCTCGTTTTAATGGGATTGCGGGGACAATGTAAATATTCATGTGACGAAATGAAAGGAGCGGGGCTTAATTAAGGTGAAACAACAAATGGTTTATTTCCTTAGGTTGCGCTATCTCGAATGTTCCTGCGATATTGCGTCGGAAAGAGAAGTTTGTGTTTTTAAGAAAAAACCGCTTTCAATTATTCGTGACCTGGATTATCTATGCTCTATTTGGCTTATTTTGATGTTTCCGCATTGAGTGATTTTAAAAAATTTGCAATCATTACAAGAAACATTCACTAAGGTTAAATTGCTTATATTAGTCCTTTCAAACGGAGACATAGAAATTTAATGCTTTTTCATTTATCTTTAACAAAAAAAAACGGGTCTCTCAGATATTTTAAATTATCTGGCATAAATGAAACTACAGCTAAGTATTTTAGAAATATATCTTACAGCTGTTCAGTTTTATTTTTCAATTCAATTTAACGCTGTCTTAAAGTATTAATCATAAAATATTCCCTTTTCCGTTTTGTAGCATTAATTTCCAAAAAGTGAACAAATTAACATCTAGTGGAAAGGACACTGAATGTTGTAATAAAAAGCATTATGATATTCATGATTTTATCGCCTCAGATAATTTAATTTCGTACACATTTCCCATTATTGCATTAATAATTTCCGAATACAAAACTAAGATCGAACGTAATGACTAAGTCACGGAACCTTATCACAACTCGATCGTGACGGGATGTTCCAGATACGTACTCTCGGCATCGACATTAAGAACAGGAACACGGGCGCGAACTCGCCGCGTAAAATAGCTTCCCGAGCAGCGTGGGAGCTTTAGTCCTGCTCGCAAGGTTACCTCTCTCGTAAAGAGTTTATTCTAACGTTAGTCCAAATGTTGTTAATAATTAAGGAAACTGCATGCGTTTAAAAGAAAAGAAAAAGAACGGGGAAGCTCCATCTCGGAGTGCATCACGAAAGGTGAAGCGGACCCATTGAGACGGCGAGGCGCAACCCGTGAGAAGAGATAAATCAGCAACACATAGCCTCGTCAGTCCCTCCTCGGTAACTCCATACTCCCCTGCCAACCTCTTCGCAACCTCCCCTGATCCTTGACCTCCCACCATCCCTCCGGCTTCTTTTTGTGCCTTCCTCCCACCCTCCATCCCGCCCTCTTTCTACCTCCGCTCCTTCCATTCCCATACTCTCCGAAAGACACATTTCCGCCTTCCGAGTCCCTCTCGTTTCTCCGTGTCTATCTGTCCGTCTTGGCCGACTTCATCTGCGTCTGTGAGTGCAATGCCGACTCCGCCCGTGCGTATCTCTCTCCCTTGCTCTCTCTTTTTCTTTCATCATTTCCATCCCTCTCGAGCCACCGCTTTTTAAAAAAAACTCACTTTACACTTTCATGCATTAAAAAGATAAACCTACCTGTCGAAATTCTTTGCCGGTATCTCCGTTGCCCAAATGTTCCTTTCCACGATGAGTGCATTTTTTTTCATTTCCAGCGCTTAATTCTTTTGAAGTTGTTCTTACTTTTTCATACAGGTAGCACATAAGAGTAGGTAGGGTGACCGCGAAAAAAATGAGAGTTCCAGATTTTGATAAATGTACAGGTTTTAGATGGCTCTGAGATCGATAATTTTTTAAATTCCGTCTTCTCTGTAGTCCTCGCATTTCTCAAGAGGCTGAACGGTTTAATATAAATTGAATAAATCTCGTATTTTATAAGGCATCGCGCGAGATATAATATTTCTTGAAATTGACCGTATCGCGCATTAATGGAGGAGTTAATTCTTATACATTCATAAAATGTCAACATACTATAAAATAGCTTAAAGGGGTTTAGATAAAATTATCCAATGTTTGGTGTCATAATAAAATAAATATGTCACATGATAATATATTGAATTTTATGCCTAGCTACCGTCACTATTCCACACTCCTCTGGCGTCATGCAAAATTTGATTTATCGCCTAGAAGTACAGTTGCTACGAAATAAACCGCGGGAAAATATTTTCCGCGCGTAAATACATGAGTGCGTAAAATGTAACCAATTAAATTATTATTTGGAAGCGTGCGGGTATGAAAAGCTTTGTGGATATTTTAAAAACATATTTGGTCTTCTTGCATTTAAAAAAATTGAAATATTTCATCCTCACCGAGAGGTTCGTTTTCTCTCACCAGGGCTTAAAAGCAAGCACGCGGTATAATATGCGCAGCCGTTTCGGTTCGTAAAGGTAGTTACGGTTAATGTCCTTTACTTTCAGGATTAGATACGTGATCGCATATCGGTTTAATCTAAACATCTGGGTCCATTAGTGCTATCGACTCTTACAAGGCTGCCCACCGCAGTTACGCGAATAATGGAGCTACCGCGGGGGGCGGGTCAGCCCCCGTTTTCCATTATACACATTCCATTAATGCTACTTAATGCAAACACGACCGTAATGGGAAATGGAGGAAAATAAAAAAACCGTTTCCTAGGAATGACTATAGCTATGTATTCGCGTATTAATACTAGAGGACATGCTAAAAGAAACAATGCAGAATTTAAATTCCTTAACGCCTACACCAAGGTTCGCTAACCGTATGTTCTCGGGCGCCGAGGTGCCCGCATGAGAAGTACTTTTATCATTCAAAAATTGTACATATACAACATTCATATGGTGCCTCCTAAGTCTTAGGAGGTCCAATATTAGGATTTGCAAAAATATATAAATGTTGTTAAATTATAGTTATTGCGATGTATTACTCCAGATAATGACAACACGAATGGGCTAAATACGTACCATGGCAAATGTGATATTATTCATGTTTATGTAAAAACCTTTTATAAATGGATTTTATGTGGCGCCCGCTGCCCTTTTATTATTATCTAAATTATCCCGTAAGCGTCGAAGATTGGGGACCTTTGATCTAGACACTGGCAAAAATCGTGCTTTACCAAAACTACATACAATTGTTTTGTTTCTCCTGGACTCTCAATTTGTGGCGAAGCTAGTTTATGATGTTAGATACCATTTTTCATTCTTTGGCGTGAGGCGTCGAAAATGTTTTCAAAGGAAGGCGAGCCTTCACTCGAAGTTTTCTCCCACCGCGTTCATAATCCTTATTGGCAGTCGGAGAGGAACTGAATAGCAAAAAACATAATGAAGGAATAAATTTTCTTCCAGATATCATCTGTTTTCCCGAGTATTTTAACCGTCAGTCACTCGTATCGATTCCCACCCTTCTTTTTTCCTCCCTTTTTCCCCTTGATTTTCCCCACCTCCGTCTCCCTCCTTCTCTTTCTCACTCTCCTACACATTCCCAGTTTACTCTTTGTGCACGCAATTTTCACTCTCCTTCCTCCCCCCCCCCCTTCCAACCCCTCTTCCCCTCTCCCATCTCCCTCCTCCCCCGCACTCCGAACGGGCGATTCATTCCGCACTCGACTCTGCACCCCTCCCTTCTCCGGATCGTGAGTCTTCCCGGGGAAAGTTTCCCACCCCTTCCTCTCTCTCTCCTCCTCCTCCCTCGCTTCCCTTAACCCCGACCATAAGAGGGACCATCCACCACACCGATGCCATCTTTATTGCGATGCATCCAATAGGCATTTTCCCATGCTTTTCCCTCTCCTTTTTCACCTCCGTTCTCCCTTTCCCCACCCATCTCTCTCCTGCATCCCACCTCCCATTTTTCTCCTCTGGATCTCTCTCTCTCCCCTTCCTCTTATCTTCCTCTACTCCTCCCTCTTTACAACCCAACCTCTCCTCCCCTACTTTTCTCCTCTCTGCATCTCATTCTTGTAAAAGGCTAATGACCCCTTTCCCTCATTCATTCCCTTGCTCCTCCCCCCCCCCCCCATTCCGTTCCACTCCTATTTTATCGCTCTTTCTCTCTCTCTCTCTATTCACATTGTTTTCTCTCCCACCTCTCTCTCTCTCTCTCCACCTTCTGGAACAACACGCTTCTTTACGCCCATTGCTGGCGAGTCCGTTGGTCTGTTGGGTGGCATAGGTTCTCTATATCTTCTCGCTAAAAGATGATGTGGATTGTTTTCCTCCGAAGGTACTGCTTTCCACGCTCTTCGGATTTCACTCGAGGCGATGGTGCATAACTCATCCTATTTACCGGAATGTTAATTTTTTCTTTCGACTAAAAAACGAGAGATGGCCTTTTCCCATATTCGGTAACCGCACAGTTAGGCGTAATAGGTCGTAACTCCCCCGTCAATGAAGGAAATGATTCGAGGTTATGAACGTATACAAACCATCGCGCTCAGCGTTGAATATATATATATATATATATAAACAAAATAGCGACTCCTCCATGTTCGTCTTTTTCATCTTCTTCATGAAATTTCCAATTTTACGAGACCAATCCGCTTCCTCCGACAAGCCTACTCAGCTCGCCTCCTACATTTTCCCATTTCCCCGATATTCTCCGTTTTTTACCTCTTTTCCCGAAAAATACGACTTAGCAATCTCAACTCTCTCCCCCTTCGAACTTTATCAACCACTCTACCCTCTCCTCCTATCCATTTCTTCCCTTCTACCACTTTTTCCATCTATTCCCTCCGTTCGGCGAAGTCAGTCGTGCCGAAATCGCTCCGGTCTCAGAATTATTTTTTGTTTTATCCTTATATTTTGGCTAAGTTTATAGCAGAATGTCAAGTTACTATTTTATTTTGAGCTGATGTTGCGGGATTAATTTGTCCAATAGGAATATACGATCGAAGTTTATGAAGCGAGGAGATTAACCTGCTGACAGCGTTAAAATCATAAATAACAGCGATAGATTTATTATAATTTGTCAATATTAGAAAAAACGAACTCGACTGAATGGCGGAATTAAATATAAAATAGAATAACTAAAAGATCCAAAATCCAAAGAAGTCTAATGAAGAATCGTTAAAAGATAACACAGCAACTTAGCAGTGAGTGGTTCGAACAATTTCTAAGTTGTTGAAAGTGAAACATTTTCAAAATCTACATCGTCTCCTGATAAGGAAAAGCGATGAAGGTAGTCGATAGCTTATTTTCAAATATTCGGAACCAGAGGTTCTTTGTATGGCATGCTGCGCATCGCGTTAAAAAATTAACCATATTTGCCTACGCAAAATTTGTTTGTAAGCGCTCTTTTGATATCTTCTCCGACTTCTCTTTTCTGACTCATTTAAATCTTGTTTCCGGTTCATTAGTATGATTTATAAGCGTGCCATGCCAGTTATCTGGGTTATTTGCATCACCGCGAATCCGCCTCTCACCTTCTCTCTCCTCCGCATCTTTTACCTGCGTTCCGCCCCATACGCGCGCCTCCGGAAGAATCTTCTTCCAAATGACTGGCATGCCTCCGGGACAGGTGTGTTGAGTGTATGACTTGCAAAGAGGGCGGGGCGACCCTTGGAGACCTTAATCGCAAGAAGCGCCAATGGAATGCACTGGCAGCGTGCTTGTGTGTGTGTGCACGCTGCGGCAACTTCCCTTCCTTAACACGGCCACCCTGATGCCACAAAAGCCAATCACGGATTTCGAAGAATCACGTCGGCTCTCAGACTGCTATAAGGGATGGAATTAAATTAACGCGCGGAACTGACGCGCGTGCACTTTCATTGGGTGATCGATCGTATTTTTCGGAGTTTTGACGACCTTCATTTAGTTTATTAGGCCGTCATTAAGAGGGATGCGAAATGGACTTTTCACGAGTATTGATTAACGGCTGGGTCATTCGGCCTGACGAAATGGCATATTAAAGGAATGATGCTTACGCATGGTGAAAGTTTTGTATTTTTTCGTGTCTATAATTAAGAAAGCGATCGAATTTAGCTATTGGTTCAAATGAATGAGCTAAAACTAAAAAGATTTTTAATATATAGATTACCTCCATTTAGGCTAATAATGGTATTAAAAGCAAGGTTTGTGGTCAAAGTTAATGTTTTGTAATGGTTTTCTCTGAAAATGTTTCTCCGTAAAAGCATTCAACCTTATGAAAATTATAGAAAAACTACAAGAAGAGATTCCTATCTTTCATTATGAGTACTTAGTTGCCAGAAGTGGCCGTCCATTAAAAACTGACTTTTTTGAAAATTATTTACATAAAATTTGACTTTTAGTCTGCATTGGAAGCAGACTTGCCTCGTTTACTATAACGTCTCAGAAACTGAAGACATCCAAAGAAAATTATGAATGCTATGTCATCCGATGAGTGATGAGCTCTCGGAAAACCTCGTCCGGTGGTGTTTAAACGGTGTTAGGCGAAAAAAATATCTATTCAAAGTCAACCGATTTATCCTCATGCGCAGTCGGAAGGTGCGCATAATTCACACTCGAGAGCCAACCACCCGGAAATAATTGGTGAGTGACCTCTTGTAAAAGGTCAGCCTCACTTCCTCGCTAATGCAGGCTGGTAGATCACAAAGTCTGTTAACGGAAACTTGGTTAAAAACGCGGAAGGAATATCTTCGGTCGTTTCTCACTCAGGGGAGTTGAAAAAAGATAAAGCATCGATATGTTAACGTGTCCGAGAGAGACGACTATATAACGCGATGCTTAACATTTTCCGTTTCGTTATTCCGTTGTTTCCATTAAATCGTGAAAGAGTAAAATGCACCCAATGAAAAATGCTTGTCTTTTGAGCATACTTTAAGAAAATGTTATAAGGTTTTACAGAGAGAGGGGTACGAAAGAAATGAGATTTTCAAAGGTAAATATTGATTGCATAAGTTTAAAGTGGTAACGATTTTGTAAACAGCGTAATAGGTATAAACAAATTATCGAAGTTTGGTGACTGACAATTCTCAATATGATACTGTCTTTTAAACATATTTAAAACTCGAAAAAATATTCCTTTATCTGTTAAATGTGGGCTTGTGACTTTTATTTAACTAAAAATGCAAATTTGTCTCCTTTTCATGCTGAAAGTCGATATAAATCATTTTTTTCTCATAATTATTTTGACTTCGTCCTAACTTCTTGCGTATTTATCAAAACTGGAATCGAAGTTACATCGTTACATTTCGGATATCGTCCATGCTTAAAAAAGTATTAGTTCGAATATCGATACAGAAGCCCCTTTCACAGCGGTGGGTTTACATTCTTGATAATGCTCCCATTAATCAAAACACAAAATTTAATATCTTAAAGAAAAAAATCACATTTTCTTATATTTCCTGGTACGAGATTTTTCACGTAACATAAGGACAATGTGGCGCGTGTCCAATTCACCACTGTGTATGATTGAATTTTATACTATCCAGTTAATGTGTATCACGTTTATTAAACCACGTACGTCGAATCCGCGACGGAGAAAATCTCTTTGAACGAGGCTCTTCCTCGTATGCGTAACATTTGCGGGAAATATCATTACCCTCCTCGGTGTTGTTTAAGTCGTGCGAACCCTCCGGGCCTCCCTCAGCGAAAACTCGCATCAGTCATCTTCAATTTTATCCCTCAGTTATCTTCCTGGTAGCAATGAGAACTTCGTGGATCCTTCCCGAAGCGAAACTTTCCTGAAATAAAAAAAAATTAAAAACGCGAAACGCTCATGAACGTCTTTTATTTCTTTTAGGCGTTCAACTTTCTTTCTCTTTTAACTCAAAGAGAACTAACTGCCACCCCTTTCCTATATATTTCTCCCGAAAAATCTTCCCATATAACCTCACAAACAAATCCGTGATGACCTAGTGACACCACCACCCCTTCCCCGTCGTCCGAGATCCCCGCGCCGATAAAGGCGGAGACGGCCCAAAACTTTCTTCTCTTTTAAAGACGATGAATTAGCGAACAATGAAGTCGTGGACGGGATAAATAGCACCGGAGGCGTTGGAAACGAAGGAAGAAGCGACGGAAAGGAACCGACCTGCCGTCTCAAAGAAGTAAAGAGTAACAACCGTATATCTAACTAACATAAGTGAGGGGTTTCGGGTTACGGAGAATATTTTCTCATTTGTTGATCTGCAAAGAGAATCGATGAATCAACGAGAAATCGTTTTCGAGTGAAAAAAAAATATTCGGCCGACCCGTTCTCACAGGGCAAGAAGAAGAAGAGGTTAGCGAACGTTATTTTTTTCCCTTTCATTTCGAACGTTCGGGTATATCTTTTTTTATCCGTGCCGCGGCCGAAAAATCCATTCTCCACACTCTCGCGCCGATAAATTTTCATGAATCTCCTTTTTTTTCCCACTCCGTATGTGCGTATGTATATTTAACGCCTATGGCTTTCTCTCGCAGAATAAGATGCGAACCCTTTCAACGTATTCGGGTGTTATCTCATATCCTCCATCGCTCGTCCGTCGCGTTTTCCGAAAGCAACTTTTCGGAGGAATGGGAGAACGCCGAGTTTAAAAGTGCTGGAAGAAAAGAGGTCCAGGTCAGGTGAATCGAAATAATTTCTTTAAAAATTGACCTGTTGGAGAAACGCGGGATCCCGATAAAAGAGGGACGATTTGAAGGATCGAACGCTGAAATAGGTTCTCTTTCTTCCCAAGACGGCGATTAGATAGGACATCCAATACGCGCTAAGTTTATGGTTTTTTTTCCTGTTATTATATTTGTTGCTGTGTATACAAATGCTCGAAATGGAAAATGTTACGAAATGGACCGCTTGTATTTGTAGTGGAACGGAAATATTTACGAAGCGGAACGCTTTTTCTTTTAAGGGATGGTATTTCTAAATGTCTGACGAAACGGAACGGCGTGACGAGCCGGAGCGGCGTTCCGGTGCGTTCCGTCTCATACCGAGTACTGGTGTATCCTTTTCCACCCATCTTATTGGTGTTATTCTGTACCGTTTTATTCGAGACTTTTCTTCCTTCGTTTTTCCTTCTCTCCGATTAGTTTTTTAAGCGTGTCTTCAAGATGATCTCCCCATCCGTCAGTCCATCGCGTTTTTCCTTAAGTTAAAAGAGCTAAAAAGATAAAATTTTCGATGAAAATGGCTATAGGCCATTCATAACACTGTGCACGAGGCAAAGTAAATTATATTTATAAAAGCGCTCGATCCGTTCATTTTCACGAATTTAAAAAATTTGTATAGTTAAAACTTCCATTTATTTTCTTCCCTCTTCCATCCGCTTCATTCACTTTCTTGTCTTTTGTTTGTACTTTGCGACACTTTCATGATTATTTCAAAGAAAATAGTTGGTTCAGTAATTCTGTACGACGGGTCGTAAAAACGCACTTGAATTAAATTTATTATTATCAATACGTCGGTACATCTTATATGCTGATCCGATCGGTAACAAATTAAAAAAATAATTTAAACTTTTGAAAAAAAAACACGGGTTTAGGTGAGATCTGTCATCAGCTGTATAACATACGCGAATTTTTCTCTAGAAATACCTCTTGAAAGTAAGATTCCTGTTGCTGCCGTGGCAACCACCCTTTCCTCTCATTCATATGTCGTCCGATACCTTTTCGCGTGACTAATTCCCTCGATTTTCAATCGCTCGCACGTGCGATCTCTTTTCTCTTTTTCTCTCTCCTTTTCTCTCTGGGAATTTCATTTAAACGGATCAAATCATCCGTTCCGGATTCTACTGATATGTTTCCGTCCTCTCACAGAGGAAGTTTCTTTCTGCGTGAACGGCGGCGATACAGGGAAAAAATTGAAATGCAACGAAACTCCATAAATTTTATTTTTTGAGAAATCTTTAAAAAAAAAACCAATCGGCGGAAAATTAAAAAACTTTCTTGTCGAAAACGGCACTTTGTTGACTCGCTTTCTAAGTATCCACTATTTAACGTTTTCAATCCGTGGAACTCGGGAAAAAATTTCCGCCTCGATCAGGGGTATTCTAACTTGCTGGACGGATGTTCTACTGCTGAACTACCTAGGCCAGGAGACGGCAACCTGCGGCTCTTTAAGGACTTGCGTGCGGCTCCCAACAGTAACTCTCCCTGATGAAACCTCCAAAAAAGAAATTGGCTTCGTAAATTATATTAATAGAAATTGCAGGAAACTAAAAAGGTATGGGCATATTACGTCGAATAAACGTTTGTTTTAGAGATAAAAGCAAAAATAAAACAACGGCAAGGTTAAGGGAGGAGGACGGCGTCCAGTCAATGACTGCGGATCTTCTTATGTTGCATGTTATACATAATGTGATAAAGTGGCCCGTCTTAGGAGAAAGGTTGCCGGTCCCTGACCAAGGCAGACGAATTCCCATTTTTCGAGAGAATTTTTCGATTTTCAAGCCAAATCAAGAGTATTTGTCCTGCTTCCCACCGACCATTGCAGTCTTCCTTCACGCATATAAAGCTGCGATTTACACATTTTTACCTTCGTTTTGACTCGCAGTAAGCTGCCGACCTCGGTTCCTTTTTCGAGTAAGCATCTCTTCTTTTCGCATTACTTTTTATGAACATCGCGGAAAAATCACACCCTCTCTTGTTTCAACTGGTCGAATTTTTCACGTTTCCGGTGTGTCATGTTTATACCTTGGATGATACATTTCCCGTCGTTCCTAATGGAACGTGCGAAAAGCCAACAGGAGTTTTTTTTTAACCCGTCTGGCGAAGATTAATGAAGCACTCATTTTCCTTTCTTTCCGCAGACCAGAATATAAACTTCTCAAAATAACCAGCCTCCCAGCTTCGAATCTGCGCTATCGATTCTCTCCCTCTCTCTCACGTTATCGCTACCTGTTCTCCATTGTATCGCTCTGCTTCTTACTTTCACTCTTTAACCCACCTTCCTCTTCTTCCTGAGAAATGGAGGATGACTCCATTTTCCCATTAAACTTCCGAAATCTTAATATCTTACCTTTACGCCATTAGAGAGAAGTCAATAAATTTAAGTCCGAGTATATTTAAAATACGCTTTCCACTTTCAGTATTTTCCAAATATTTGTCTGAGTATGTTATTTTCTTTTCATCCACGAATTAGAAATCTGATTAAGTGGGTAATTCTCGTTCGATTAAAAACAGTTACATGTTGTTCTTATCAATCCCCGACTCAGCTGCTGTAAGTTATGGTTTTATTACTTCCTACTTAGACTTCTTACTAATTAATACCTTGTATTCCTTCTCAAGAGATATTCATCATCGATAGCAATTCAAAGGAGAATTATCGACATCACCTTATGACTGGAACCGAGTTGATAGAGTATGCCTCTCAAATAGCCTTATAAGTTTTTTCATGGCTATTAAAGAGCTGCATAATTTGTTAGGGAGCATTATTTTTTGTTATGTTATTTCACCTTCTCCTATTGAAATATTTTCAGCGTATTTTATCCATATTTCTGTGAATTTTCTTATTGAATTCAAAAACGCGCGAGGGTATGTCCCATTAGAGGTTTGTGGAGAATAAAGACATAAATAATAGGACCAATTTTGTTTTTATAAAGCCACTATATTATACTGATTATCAAGATATAAAAACTGAAATCTCATCACGTGGCTGGAATCCAACGAAAGTTCGAGGTCAGTCCAACAGCCGCAAAACGCTTTGGTAAACCCGTTCTTTTTATTTATAGAATTAACTATCGGCAGGTAATCACTGAAGCAGGCTACCAAGCTGGTTAATTGTGAGTCAGTTATATAGTTTTTTTTCCGGAAAGTCAATTTTTTTTAAAGCATTCGCCTCTATCCTATCTTTTCATCGTTCTTTCTAATTTCCATCCCCATCAAATCCTAGACTCATCGTGTGTTTCCCCTCTTCTATTGCCCACTCCATCCTTTTCGCGGACGAACTCTCCCACACCCCCTTTTGGTCACCTGATCCTCCCCCCTCCTCGATTTACCCCCCCGCTCAACCTTTACCAGTGCCTTCTTCCACCGCTCGACCTCTGTGAAGAGCAAGAGGTCGCGGCAAGAGCTGCAGCGAGATGCGAGAGAAACCAACCCTTGCCCTCCTCCCTCCACCAGGGGGCCCCGTTCTCCGTGTGCATGCACACACGCACTGACCCTTCTATTCCTCCTCTTCTTTCTCCCCATGGACCCACCCGCACTACCTTTCCACCGTGTTATGAGCTCCTCCCGGAAGAAAACGATATTTACGTGCCGCGTGCATTAATATAAGGGTAACCGCCATTGCTTTCGATAGGGAATGGATAGATAGTATCGGCAGCACATTGTGGTTCGAGCGAAAAAAAAGAATATTTTTAAGCCAGGCTTTTAAACGATCATTACCGTATCAGACAATGTTTCTTTTTTTATTACAGTGGCCATAATAATGTTATCTCCCTCATCATGAAATAATACGCATCGGGTGTTTAGATTTTAATTTAAATACGAATTAATGGGAATGCAGGAGTCAGCGCTTTCTCGTTACCTTATCTTCATATCACACATGGAAAAATTTTCATAAATTTCTCTTTTTTCTTATTCTAATGGCAAGAATGAAAGAGGGAAGTCTTGAGAGTATAGCGGCGATATACTATTCAACGCGACTTTTGAGGTATCTGCCTTTTTACAAGGCCTACCTGAACTCACGGATAACCATAAATACAAGGCTCCTATTGAACTTTTGAAGGTTTTTATAAGTTTTATGGCATGTAAATGGCTAGAGTTTCAATAAAAGATCATCCTCGATGCAATTGGTCCGGCCAGTCTCTAGATATAAGACTAGAAAAATATCGGGCGTCATTTTAAAATATAGATTTTGGAAAGTTATACACACACATCTCAAATGCAAAATAACTAATATCGGTGAGTCACCAATGATTACGACAGCTTTATGTCCGAATTTCCGGCTTTTTTTTATTGTTAATGATGCGACATAGTTCGTCGGGTTCATTTTTATCCATGCAGTATGTTCTATTCTTTAACACCACTTCAACCTACTCGAACGTTGATGATAAATGCCGCCCATTCATTGGCGGAATTACAGCAGTTGTTTTTGTTGTCGTGTTATCTTGCAGTGGAGTGAGAAGACATCAGTTTCGTCGGAATTTATGACGCGTTGAAATCAATACTAATTACCGTCACGACCTTTTTTATTTTAATTTATGTGAACCTTTTGACTCCTTTCCAGTTTTTATTCGCCAATGCTTCGTCGGCGATGTTTGAACTCGTCTTGGCAGGTGGTCGGCGTAAATACATATATATTTTTTTTAAAAAACCACTTCCGTCTATTAAGTGGCTTGTCTTACTTCTTTCTCTCTCTTCCGCTGGCGGCATTGAGGAGTTGATGACCTTTCGAGATAGAATTTTCTTATATGTAATTAAATCGTCACTGGTGTATGAGCTAGTTTAGGTAAATATCGTAGGAATTTTTTCCCTAATGTGGGCAATCATCTATTGCATTTTTCTGTTCTAGATAAAAATATCATTTACGATCATACGCCGTGTTTCTAAATCTTCGCCTCAGCAAAAAATTAACTGACGCGAATCTAATGGATACATAAGTATTAAGCACTACAAAAGTAAATGAAGACTGAAAATGACATTTTAGCACTGACGACTTGAAACGTCTTACATACTTCAATAGAAATCTTTAAATATAACACTGTGAATCTCAATTTCCGTCCATATATGCATCGACCAAAGAAAAACCCAAAAAATACACCCGTAACGTCTTTAATAAGCTTGAAAAGCGAACGCCCAGAACGTTATGGAGTCAAAGGAATTTTGTGCGTAATTTTAAGGCCGTTGCACTAGGAACTTCCACACGTATTATCACGTAACTTATTCAAATTTTGTAAAAAAAAAAAACGATTTCGTGTATTATTTGTTCCATTCTATAACGCCTCTTTCGTGTCCAATTACTTGCTTGCCCTTTACTGGCATAATGGATTAATCTTTGGGAATTACGTTTCGTGTTGAATTGGAGACTTGTGTGATTTTATCCGAACGATGGACCAGTTAATGTCTCTATGTGCGCGTAACGTTATGGGTTCGGAAAAAGTAGTTCCTTGACTTTTTTCTGCATCTGTCTCTCTCGCTCGCTTAGCTCACAGTTTAACATTAGCTAAACATTGTAAAGCGATAAAATAGAACTGTTAAATATATTAAATTATACAAAACGGTGATTTTTAAGGGTGAAATAAATTATTTTAAATATGAAAATTTTTTTATAATACGTTTCATCTTGGACCAGTATGAAATCAGCTGTTTTTTCCCTTATACTTAATGAAATGTGATTTTCACATATAACTAAGATCAGGGAATGGAACATGATATTCGAAAGTTTTATTCGCTTGATAAATCAACCGACAAAAGTTTTTGCTTTGCAATTCACGCGAATGAGGTTGGTAAAAGGATATTGTTAAATCAAGAAAATGTATAAAACTTTGGTTTGTTATCAAAGTTGTGCATGACAAATGTATCGAACTTTAAATGCGTTTATTTTTTATGGAATCTCCGAGGTAGATAATGATTTTTGTATTCTACTCGCAGCATATTACGAATTCTCTAGTAGTTTTTATTTAAGTTAAGATGGCAAGTAGAATCTTAACATCCGCGTTTTTGCTCCCTTTAATTTAATTATTTTTAAATAAATCTGAGGGGCCGAGAAATTTTCTAACGGAAAAAAGCGCACACTGCATTAAGGCAAATTTCATTACGCGTCGTTACATTTATTGCCTCTATAAGTCTACAAAATTGCCGCTCTTTATTTAGAAATTCTCCTCTCAAACGCGCCATCGAGAAGTGAATTTATTACCGACACTAAAAACCTGGAAATTTTCGACAAGAATTAACGTGACTCGAGTATATCGTCGGCACGGGCTGGTTTTACACGGCGAGAGATAGAGAGAATTCAAATGAAGGAGGGCGGTCTTTCGATCCGACAACACGAATCCATTCACGACGACGCAATCAAACTAATGAGTAGCCCCATGGCAACGGAGGAGGGCCTCCGCATCACACTTTCCCCTTAAACGCCTCCATATTAATATAACGCCCCGGAATCCATCCGCTAAACCACTTTAATGCCCTTTCTCTTACACTCTGCCGCTCTCTCTCTCCACCTCTCTTTCTCTCTTCTTCCTCTCATATCTTTTTTTATATGGACTCAACTCGACATATCTAATCTCGAACGCGGGCCTCAAAATGATACCAATCTAGAGATCCACGACCGGAAACAGGAGCGAGTCGCGGGAGTAGGAATGAATAGGCATGGGAGATAGAAATGGTGGAAGAAGAAAAGTCTAATGAAAAGATGAGGGGGAGAGTCTATTGAAGTGATGGGCAAACTACGCCCCGCTCCGAATTCCTTGAAGACGTACGCGGCGTAATTGCACCCATCGGTTTTAGTGAGCGTAGGGTTAGATCAGAGCGTGCCAAGGAATACGTTGAAATAGTCTGTATAACCGAGAAATGTTAAGGCATTTGAGTTTATATTCGGTACATTGATAAAACGCTTCTGGCGTCTTGCAGGGTATTAATGTAAATTTATGCGATTATGCCACAATGAAAGCGGGCCGTGAATGTAATATAAATAATTTCATATTTTTTGATTAAAAGTATGGTTCGAAAAAGTCTTTCTTTTTTATTTATTTACACAGGTACTTGCAATTAGGCATATCCAGGTGGCAAGGAAAATACAAAAAATGAAAAATAAATGCAGAATATAAAATCTGATAGTGAATAAAACTATAGATTAAATAATATAATAAGACATGGATAATAAAAATTTAAAATGAAGAATATACTTATACAATTCAAAGCAGCTAATATACAGGAATTTACAATCATTTTAAATTACTACTGCCCTTTTTGATTATATTTCTTAAGATTATTTTTAAACAATTTCACATTTTTAGGCAAGTGATTGAAGAACTCTTCAGGTAAAGCGTTCCATTCGACTATGCCCCTATTGATGAAACAGTATTTCCCCACATCAGTCTTTTTACATTTACATTTACATAAATACCCTGCAAGCCGCTAGAAGCGTTTGGCAGGGGGTGTCACAACACCAAGTGAAGTCTAGCTAATTCCTCTGTTGGATTGTCTTATCGCGTCTGGGAAAAAGGATCGGTAGTATTTCTCTGTTCTAGCGGTAATTTCGAGATATTTTCTCCTGCACTGTGATCTAACATTACGTTCACTAACACCGATCGGGACGACTATGCCGCGTACGTCTTCAACGAATTCGGAACTTTCAAATTTTTCAAATAGTTTCCTCTTGTATTCAATTCTTCTACTCTTCAACGTCTGCCATTTCAGATCTCTCAATAACTCTGATACACTCGCATCATACCGATATTCTCCTTTTACAAATCTAGCCGCTCTACGCTGAACCATTTCGAGCTCTCTAGTTAGGCCCTCCTCGAAAGGGTCCCAGACGGCGCAACAGTATTCCACGATGGGTCGTATTAGGGAAAAGTATGCGATTTCCTTCACATTCGAGGGGCATCCCCGCAGGACTCTAGAGGAAAGCCCTTGAATTCTGTTTGCCGATGCTATAACGGATTTGCTTCCTACTACGTAACTTGTGCATATGATCATTTTTCCCCGTAAAATATGGGTTTTCCATTCTTCCACGAAGATCTTTTTAATGAACTTACGACTCTAAAATGTTATTAATTGTCGATGCTCACTGATCGATTCCATCATTTCAATTTACCTCCGATGCGAACCCTAATGCGCTCGAATCTGTTAATGCCGTAACTGCTAATGCCTCGTAAAAAAGTTTATCCACCCCTGCTCTACGGCTAATTCTCCCTCTCCCCAGCCGAAGAGGTGGAAGGCTTTCTCTGCAAACTCGGTCGAAAAAAAGCTTTCACTCATCGCTGTCGTGGAGTGAGCGAGCGAGCGAGGCGGGCACTCACTCCCTTTCGAGGAGAAAGCATTGGGGCAGGACGCGAAAGACCCCTCCTCCTTTCTCCATGCCTCCTCCCAAACTCTCCTCCCACTGTCTGTCCTCTCGCGGGAGAACCTGCGGGCCCGGGAAAATCCGAAATGAATTGCCGGCGAGAAGTTTTTTTTTTAACGCGAATTAATTTCCGCACGCCTGTGGAATTACTCATTAGACACGGCCATCAGTTCATTAAATTAGAGGACGTCCGAATGGAAGGGGGAAAGGTCGCTCCCCTCTGCGTCTTTCACCTCACCTTCTCCCCACTTACTTAGAAGAGAAAGAGAGAGAGAGAGAGGATCTTCCTGGCGTTAATGCTAATGGCCAATAGCACCCGTTTCCGCTCTGTGGGGATGAGGCGAGTGCAACCAATCAGCGGGCTCCATCGAAATCTCTTAACTCTCTCTTTCTCTCGGAAGTATAAGTAGCGCTGTGCTATTTTATCGTTAAAACGACATTAGAGTGTAACTTCTGGTAAAAATTGCTTAAGTCGATTTGAGATGGCCAATAACAATCATCGTTTGGGGGAATTAATGGAGTTTTCCTGAAGGTGCTGTTTTCACCTGTTCATTTTTTTAACATTTAATATATTCACGACTGTATCCTTTCATATATATATATATATATGTATGTATGTATGTATAATTTAAAATCTCTAAAAATAAACGTTCTTTAATGTCGAAGAAATAAACATTCCAGTGGCATTTTTAAAACTACCCCTCTCGATGGCCATTCCTGTTCCATACCTCCATTAAAATCTTCTCATCTCGAACTGGGAAAAAAGTAACTAAAATTTCTAATGTTCACCGGATGTCTTGTCATCTGTCTATTTTACATAAACTGTCTTCAGTCACAGGACGACTCTGCTCGTCGGAGCAAAAGTAGTACTAACTTTAGCTCATCGAAATACTCGACTTCTTGCTTGAATGCTTTTTGACTGTATTTGGCTCTTTACGGTTCATCGGTCGATTAATGCCCTCGAAGTATCTCACAGACGCACAAAAACCATTGTAGCTAACTCTATGCGTTTTTGCTTTTCAAAAATTATTTCGAAATGTAAATTTCAGACCAGAGACGGGGAGTATAGAGCCCGCGGCCCGCAGATTGTCCCGGAGAGCATTTTATGAAAGTGATCCTTGAAAGTTATTACGGACAAATTTATAATTTTCTTAAAATTTTAGGATTTGGTGAATTTATTATTTAAATTTTATTTTCATCGGCAGTATTCTCTCAATTTTGAATGTGAATTCTAATGCGACCCTCCGAAGCACTCGTAACTCTACATTACTACGTAAATTGGTAGAGTGGTTGTTAGCGTGTCTAACTCCCACTGCAAGGGTCGCGGGTTCGAATCCTGCCAAGGGCATGGTCGTTTGTGCTTGTCATAGAAAATGTATTAGAACACATGTAATTGGGGAAACCTGTTTGTGTTAAATAAATGATTATTATTATTAAAAAGGTTTTCGCATCGTTGTTTTAAATTTCTTTATTATAACGGTGTTGTGAACTTAATACCTACTTAAAGAATAATGAAGGTTTTTTATGAATGGCATATATAAGGCATAAGAGGTTAATAAGGGCGACGTTAAAGGTCCTTCAGATCAATGACACGCACACAGACCACCGTTAACGATGGACCATCCTACCTCTTAAATCTTCCTCTCTCTCTCATTTCGCGTGCTTGAGATCTATTATTTTGTCTCAAAAGATGTTCTGAGTACGCCCATTCTCGATTTTCACGGATCATTGGGATTTTTTTGCGCGAACACATTTCCATTTTTTTGCGTTATTAATTATCTCGCAACTTTCGAGTCTCGATTGAAAATACGAGCGAGAAATCCAATCGAGGAAACCATGTCGGATGGAGTGATCACAGATCGCGGCAATCAAAGCGTGTTGGATCGATGGCACGTGAATACGTTTAAATTGGCGGTTATAAAAGAGGAATATAGGGCGAAATTACATGCGATGTAGGTTAATAGTCACTCAAAACGAAGTTTTTTTTGCGTGTTTTTTGGTGTAATTTATGAAGGTCGCCTGTAAAAGTTGGCCAACGACGAAGAAGAAAGCATTACGATTTCAGATGATGGTTTCATTCATTCCTTTTCTTCTCGACATTGACATTAAAATTATTCGCATTAACCGGAAATAAAAAATCGATTCGATCTCGTCGTAATAAGTATATTTTCCCTTTAAGAAAAAACATTCAATTTGCGTGATGAATAAGCCTCATTGTTAAGCCCATACTTATTTTAAAACAGGTTAAATTCGGATGATTAAAATGATTACAAATTACTTTAAAATAAATTTATACAAGTAGTAATTTTCATTGAGATTACTACTGTGCCATTATTGAAACTAATGTCAATCAAAGCGACCGAGAAAGCCCTAATTTTGTGGGATTGTATCTCATTAAATTTAATACTGAAAAATCTAATGCAGCTTTCTAACATAAGTTGCATAACATTTATCGAGTTAAATTTACAAAATTGAAGCCACTAATTTTAGCGCTGTAACGCTTATCACATCCTTTTATCATTATCAACTTCAGACGTTAGATGATTTCGTTATTTTTTGAAGAACTTACGTCTCTTGAAAAATAAATATAATATAGTTACACAAAATTATGCGTAAATAATCCGACGAACGTACTATGTATCTTTAATAATATCTTATTATATATGTTTTACGGATTAAGAGTTAAGAAATTATATGAGTCGAAACGGAAACAAAATGACAAAGTTATCATAGGCCTACCGTAAAATTTCAATTTATAGAGTTATCAGAGGCGTGTCACAAAATTTCTATGTATTCGTAAAGGAAAAAAAAGACTCGAGCGAAAAATGAAAAACACAAAACCAATGTGAAAGCGCATTCGGAACAGAGACGCGTCACTTTTTCCGATGCAATTAATAATTGAATCGTACGCTAAAAAGTAATTAAGAGCGATTTTCAACGCCTTTTAGGTAGCAGTACGATTTAATCGGTGAAAAACGGGCAGAAAATGGGATCCCCACTGGCTTCTCTCCTTTATTGCAACCGCGCTCAATGGCAGCCGATTTCCTGCATGAATGGCCCCACCGAGGAAATTTACTTTCTCTCGGCCCGAGATCGTGAGGAACGAAATGCCTACTAGATTATAAACACAAAGCAAATAAAAAGGTTCAGGCAACCTTTTAAGATTGCTGGTAATTCCTAGGCGGCGTTTTGCCTTTGGCTTTGAAGAAAAAGTATGGCATGTGTTACAACCTTCAATGCATTATTTTTTTCTCAGATAAAACGTACAAAACAAGTGCAGCTTATTGTGGAGGTGTTTTATGTGTCGGTTGACGCAAATCGCAAACATTGCGTGAAACGGTCTTGTGAAAAAACGTAACTTGAATAATTTCCCCAATATTTCATATCAGTGAAATAAGAAGAGACTTATAGAGAGTATTTTATATAAACCTGATGAGGTTTACGTGAAATATTATTGATATGAATAAAGTATATGTCTCTATATTCGGCTCTTAACATCAAGTTTTTCATTGAACTTGAGGTAAAAAAGCACTGATTTCTTAGAAAAGAAAGGCACGTCATATCAAACAATATGAAATTCCATGCAAATGGCAGACTAATTTTAATTATTTTAAGTTATAATTAACTTTCATTGCCTTTTCCTTTTTATACTTATTTAAATTGTGTACAATTTTTATAATTTCTCCTCTATTATTCTATTCGATTTTGTATCCGGTTCATTGGATTTGTTTTTACGGAAGCATGGTTTAAAATGCGCAGCACGTGCACGTGGATTAATTGGTTTCTCTAGGAGAAAGTATCGGGCGATTAATATTAATTAATGTAGACAAAAAATATCCCCTCACACTCATCGGATTCAAATACTTTCATATTACGTGAAGTTACTAGAAAACAGCTCGTGCTTTCGTGAAATTAAAAAAGAACTCGAATCTCATCCTGTATTCAAATCTCGTTCGAGGAGTCTTTTCTTACATGAAATCGCTTATAAATGCCTTGGAAGTACTCGCAAAGTGCCGCGAAGTCGCCTCATTTTGCGGGCGAGCGTTTTATCAGATGAAACTGAAACTTGCACGTCACGGGAGATTCTTCCGAAGATATAAAACACGTGCTCCCATTTCCAACTCTTAGATATATAATAGTAAATTTTACGGAGCATGGAGTTACATTTTTTGTATTCCGGCGTCGTTTCCAGCGTCTGTGAGTAATTATCAAACTCGGTGTTTTTTTTTTCTCGGCCGTAAGCGAATGATTAAGAGGAGCGATCGGATTTTCGAGGTCCTCATCGTGAGAAAGACCTGCCGTTACAGGCGGTCACTCACTTTCCGGATCGGGAGATTAAAAAAGAAGGCGGAATTCGGCACGAGGTGTCTGCCGGACCAAGCGCTCCTGGGCGTGGGAGGTCGTATTGGGGAGAAAGCTTGGGCGGAGGCGTTGGAGGGAGGGATGAGAGAGTGCGTCGTGGAGGAGGGTTTGTGGGGGGAGGGGAGGGAGGGAGGTAAGGAGAAAAGTGTACTGGATGAGGAGAGAGAGAGAACGCGGGGGGAGTCTTTTACGAGGAGGTGGGGTGAGGGAGGAAGGGAATGGACAACATTCGAATCGGTAGTTGGTGATCTCAACCGCAGGCATTGTCACGGTTGACGGAGCGCGAAAAAGAGTGAAACGAGAAGCCAAATGCCTTGAAAGAAAAGAAACGCTGAGGAGATAGAGAGATTATATTTAGAGGTGTGGAGGTAGGAAGGAGAGAAATAGAGGGATGGAGAAAGGAACATGTGCAGAAAGGTAGAAATTAGAGTCGCTGGAACACGGATCGGAAAGAAGCAAACGGCATAAACGGAAAGAGCATTTTTAATAATATGTTTTCGTTTTCGAGCGTTGGAAATCGAATGAGATATCGCTGGATTATGGCCGTGTAATGTACCCCTTGCGCAACTTAGGAGTCGAAGACATAGTAACCTTTGAATTATCAATTGCTTTCTTCGCAATCCGTTTATTATCGTAATTCTCGAGTTCCTATTCATTTTAAGGGAATATCTGAACTCGAAATATAATCACGTGCATTTTTCTATTTGAATTCCCAAAATAGTCGTATCAACAAAAAGACATTTAAAATCTATCGCTGGGTACAGTATTTCTGTGGATTACGAGTGTAACAACCTCGGTCTCGAGGCTCTTGACGAAAATACGGATTCACTCGCCAAGTAAACATCTAAAAGATATGAAATCAACTAAATAGACTAACTACCTTATTCTGAAAATATATGTCTTATTGTATCTATTGTACTGGGATACAATATACATTTAATATCGAAATATACCACATTGCATAAAGATTTTAAAATAACTTCGTGAAATTTAAACTTGGATCGATTAATCATTGAAAAGGTCGTATGTGGCTCGTACGATGATATTTAAAATCTTACGTGGCACTTTTAGTAAAATGTTTGGTGACCTCGGGTTAATAGGGTTGGAACAACGGGTACCTGGGAGTGAGAGGGTCAGCTAAGAGGGTTAGAGAAGAAACACGAGATTGCACACGGTAAGAATTGGGATGCGGTATGCGTTGCTTAGCAACGGAAAAGGATAAGAGGTTTTTAAAAAAATATAGATTCGAATCTGTAGAAGGGCGAAGGAAGTCAGGTTTTAGGCGTGGTGAATGCTGAGGGAAAGAGGAAGGTTGGCGAAGAATATAGGAAATTTCGGAGGGTGTGCGTGCGTTAAGAGAGGGAGGATACAACGCGTGGGCGGATCCAGGAATGAGCGATACCCATGCAATATAGGAATGGACGCCGAAATCGTTATTTCTGTTGGAGAGAAACCTCGACCTCTGCTGGTGGGGGTCCCAAGACAGAGATACGGAAAGAGAAAAACGTCTTTTCTCCCTTCGAAAAATGTAGGACGGCGATTATCGCGTTCGGCTGCGAATGCGTTCGGATTCCGGTCGTGCGTGTGTCCGATGGAAAAGCTCCCGATTTAATCCATTGATTCATCGTCTTTGTTTATGAGAACGGGCGGTGAAAGTCTCCGAGAGGCTCTTTGGACCCGGCGTAACGTTTAGCCAAATGTGAAATTTATGACGGGGCCACTTTTCATTCCCTTTGTGATCGGCTTTGTAGGATTATCTGTCCGATGAAGGTTTTAATATTAATATGTAGAAATTTCTGCATTGTAAAATATAGTTTAATAAATTATCATTTAGCTCTCTATAGAAAGTCATTTTTTAAATTTCGCTACACGGATTTAACACCTACGGTTGAAGCTTAAATGTCAAATAAACCGCGTAATTTTTTAAGAATTAATATTTCAGTATTTTTACTTCATTGAATTGGTTAGATACCTTCCAAAAAATCCTTCGAGATTACCAGTAATTCCTACACCACATATTATTATCTTAGATGTGAGTTTGACTTTTATGCATATAATATTTTTCATAGATAAGAAGTTGGACATAAATGCTTAAACATTTTTAATGTTACAATAGGTGCTTGAATGGACGTGATTATTTTTTTAGGGATGCTGGTTACTGCATCGAAGGAATTCTTTAGTTTACAAACTGAAATTTTGCACTGTCTTTCTATGTGCCTTATTTGCTGAAACAATAACCAATCAATTAATAAAAGGCATGATTATAATTCTCTTTGACTCGATCAAATATCATCAAATGATGATTTATCTTCCCGTAGGATTCAATTTCGCTCGGTATAACCAATTTCCTGGCGCAAAAGATCGTCACAGGTCATTCGCAGAGTAATTTTTACATTCGCTATTGAGCAACGTCATTCTAAAGGTTTAGTCATGACTGGATTTCTCACGACCTTCGCAAGGTTAAGCACAGATCTCAGTCATCGAGATCGGCTTAAAAAGGTGTCCGAAAGAGGTCAAGAGTTTCATACCGCAATCCTGAGCCCCGTAACAGACATCCTATTCGAGCTAATTGAATTTTCAGTCCGGAATAAAGAAAAAAGAAACTAAAGAAAACCATCGAACAGCTGGTAGATCCCCATCCTAGAGTTTCCTGTTCTATGGCCTTCTCTAACTTGGTCGATCCGGTCGACTCCGCCGTGAGAACAGACGAAGCGCATTTTTCATAGAGCGTGTCTGCTCAGTTCTCGCGAACATCCTTATTAACCTCCCCTTCCCCTTTTCCATTCTATCTACGTCAGAACCAACTTTCTTCTCTCGAATCTAGTCGTTAGTCTTGTTTTTTAAATTTAATCTTACGAGAAAAGCTTTTTTGAAAATATCAATGGTATTTTGTTGCCGTAGGTATCCCTCCGTTTGAAAAATATATTTCGATTTTTTTAATTTAACTGGCAAAACACGAGGGTATAATTAATATTGATTTATATTTTTCAATCCTCTGGGGAATTTTTTTCATTTAACATTCGCGTCAAACTGAAATAAACAACTCTCTCTTTTTGAACAAACAAGCTGACTGTGATGAGTCAATTTAGCTTCCCCTTGTCTCGACGACGAGGAAAAGGGAAGCATTATTTTTTTCCCAAACGAAATGGCGATACATACGTACATATCTATAAATGTAGAACTTAGATTGATATACGTTTCATCAAAAAAACAGCATGGGATAAAATGGCTGCATCTTATTTATTCAATAAGAAAATTGCCGTGCATATTGGAGCTTCTATTTATCAATCGTATTTTGACTTCAGAAAGGACTTTTAAAACTGTTTATCTGTTCTTGGTCTCGTTTCTGGTATAAATTTATGTCATACGAGGCCAGATAAATGACGTTCGGCTAAAAGATTTCTCAGGTACATATCAGCATAACAGTTTAGATTCCGAAGGAAACTCACCACCGCGATGCACAAATTCTCTTAAAATCTATTATGGATCTCTTATTTTTTTAGATGAAGACAACGTATGTTTTAATCAGGGGCGGATTTATAGGTATGCGCAGTGCGCGCAGAAGTAGGGCCTCGTGCTGCTGAGGGCCCCCCGAATTCCAAAATTATCAAAAGAAATAGGGCCTCAAAAAAGACTGCGCGCAGGGCCTCACTATCCATAAATCCGCCCCTGGTTTTAATAGAGTAAAAATTACTATAATTAACCAAAAGGCAACGCACAACCATTTAATAATAACAGTATAATTCCCTAATACGCACATATGAACACGCTTGTTTTTATGAACTCGATGCATGATACTTGTATAATGCATACACACGTAGTCATCCGAGCTTAAGAGTTGTTATAAAAAAAAAACCTAACTTACCCAGCAGCGTACCGATAAAATGAGAGACCGTCCACCTTTATCAACGCTTCCCCAGTATTCTACCACTCTCCTGCTTCTCTCACCATCCTTCCCCCTTTAAACCTCTCTACTCCCTTTCCGTGACCCCCAACCCTGCCTCATCTCGGGGCCTCATTACAGCCGATGCAATAGATTGTGATTCCTCACCGTCCTCTCTCGCTATCCATGAACCACTGCGCCCCCAATTAGTCCTCGGCTATCCTCCTCCCCCTTCCACCTTGCAACTTCCTCCCTCCTTCATCCCCTAACCCTCTTTATTCTCCGATCCCACCTCCATCTGTTATACGCACCTTCCCCTGCACAAACACCCCCGTTTTCAGTCCGTTTCGCGGATGCTGCAGTGCCTCCGCCTCCTTCCTCTTCCTCGCGGAATACCTCGCGGACCTTTTCTGCCCCACTCCCCATGTTCAAACAGTCGCTCCGATTTAATGAAGTGGATTCGCTCCCTTGAAAGCCCGCGCCGTTCCTCCTACCGACACTCGCTCGAAAAATAAAATAAAATAAAAGAAGGGGGATTATAAGAGGCACGCATTCCCTTAGGTTGGAACTGATGTTATTGGTCGTGCATTAAATCTCCCTACTTTCCTCCTCTACACCCGACGCTAATCTTATTCCCTCCTTCTTATTCCATTTTACTATCTCCCCATCTCTCTCACTCTATTCCTATCTTTCTCTAGCTGTATTCCCCCATCTCTCTCACCCTAGTTCTCTATCTCTCTCATCCTATTTCTTCATATCTCTCTCTCTCTCTCTTTTCCTATCTCTACCCTCATGCGTGCGCTAGGCGGATCGACGATCGACTCATTAGCGTAACGAAATTACTTTATGGCCTCAAATGCCGAGGCAGTTATGATCCGTATTTTATGGGTTGGCGTACGTAACGCGGAGGTGAATGAGATTACTGTTATGTTAATTAAAGTCGGTCGGTCAGGCGGTCTCATCAAGAAGCGAGCATCGCTCGGATTACGCTATTTTCTCGGAGATGGGCAAAGGGCGATTTTATCCGTGCACACAAATCGTTCGTCAGAAGGAGAGGGAGAGAGAGAGAGAGAGAGAAAGAGCACGAAACCATATGGAATCGAGTTGAACGCTCGATGGCTTATTTTCCTTAAAATGTCGGCAAGTTCATCGCGTATTTATGATTTGTGTTTTTTTTAACTAGATGTGCGTTTTGACCTAAATACTTGGAGAATTGGCAACTGATTCATGAATAACTCAACGCTGAAGAGGGTTAAAGTTTTTTAGTTGAAACTTAACGGCCGATTTGATTTTTAACTCAAGCATTTGCAGTAATGAAACTTTTTTATGAGAATACTGCTAAATTTTCGGGATTAAAGGAATAAAAAAAATCATACAATATATGAACCTCTCTGTAGTCAGTTTAATTTCGTATCCATATGAATTACGATTTCCCAAGCATCTCATATCCTCAACATTATACAACTCGGCATTACTCAGGTAATATATACTGTACGGGAGCACTTAATGCATAAGCCGCTTTATTGGGAGCTGGCATTGAACGGGGTTCGTTTTACCCAAAAATCGTTCCATATCGTAGCATCTCAACGAGTGTGTCCCGAGAAATTGGCAGTTAATTATTCGCCAGTTACTTGCTTGCGTTCCGTTCGGTTGATTTTCAATTCATGCTATCTTTCTTGGTCCTTATAGATACAGCCGCATCAATCAACGTTCGTAATGTACACACTTACACTGCATTACGTTATGTTTAGCAGTCTAGTGCACGAGTTTTTAACCATTTCACATCTATGGACCTCCCATCAGAACAGAATAGGAACATGGACTACCATCAACTATTTATCTTAGTTTGGGATCTATTAACTTTTCCTGCTAATAACTCTACTGGGGTGCTTCTACCTTCAACGCCATCGTTTCTAGCATTTCAGTTTTAATCATTAACTAGGACTGCCTAAAGTAAATTCACGTATCACCGACGGTCTGCAAACCACTGTCAATATTTCGACAGCAATTACGAATATCATTTATTGCATTATTTTAGTTGTAATTTCTCATATGCTTGCGAAAATATGAATTTTCTCCCTTCTTTTAATTTAGTATTAAATTTAATATTAATTCCCTTCATAATATATAAAAATCATTCGAACGCGCGGAACGATGGTTAAATAAACTCGAAATTGTGTCACAAAACATAAAAAAAGGTCGGGAGGCGTGCGTGTGACCAACAAGCTCGTAAAAACATGACCCCGGGGTTTCTTTTAACAAGAAATGGAACGACCCTGCGACAGCGCATTGCCTAAATGCTTATCATTATCCGTTCCGTTAGCCTCTTTTATTTTGTATCTGACCAACTTAAATAGTAATGAAATAACCGGAAGTGTTTCAAAATGCGCGTCGTCTCAGTTTTTCAGGTCATAACGGAGTACTCAAGTAAATACGCACTCGGCAAGAATTACGAGCTTAACACCATGAATGGAATATTCATTTCCCTTTCCCCCCACTCCTCCCCCTCCCTCGGGGTAGGAATTTCGGCATTTCCTTCGTCACTGAATATATCACCGTTTCACACCCACTGTGGAATTGTAAGCCTTCGGGCAGTGTGTTTGTGTGCGCGTGCGTGTGTGTGAGGCTGTTGGAGGGCCAGCTGAAAGATAGAGTAAGAGGTGGCGGAAGGAGGGTAGGATGGGAAGGAGCCGATCTAGTTAGAGGAGGTTTATTGGGACAGTCTGACTTTTCTTGCTGCCACCTTCTTCTGCTTCCACCTGCCGTCGCCGCAGCGCCGATATCCTGCTCCCGTCCAGCACTGTGCAACGACCCAAAGAAATGCGGCTATAAAATATGTAACATCTTCTTCCAGTAGGTCTGGTTCTGGTTTTACCCCGGCGGCGAGAGATTTTTTTCCAAACCCTTCTCGTTATGTAATGTCGTATTTATGAAAACCTCACTATGGCAGTGCTCAGTCGGTTATATCGAAGGCTGCCAGCTAGTTTGCGAGGGGAGCCTCGTCGTAGTCTGAACAACTTTGGATTTCGCGTTCGTGAAATGTCAAACGTAGGATGCCGTGGGATTTGAACTGATTACATAGCAAATAAGATTAAATCTCCTTGTGGCTCATAATATTTTAGAATCGCCATTGATGACGACTGTCTTTCGTCTGAAACGTACATATGATTTTCCCAACTTTTTCACACTTTGGAGAGGTATATATTTTGTAGAATAAAGTAAATTTCAAAGGAAGATCAATCTGACGCCGAAAGATCAAGATTTGCATCGCTATCAAATTATAAATAAGGGGAATTGATTTTTTAAAATCCCAAGAGGCTTTCAACATTTTATTAAAAATTTTATTAAAATATAGTTTGTGAGATGAATTAAACTACCGCAAATATTATTTTTCCATCTATTTCATACCTCCAGACTATGTATTATAGCTTGGTAAGTCAAGGGTTGAGATTCGATCAGAAAGCACTAACTTTCTCCCGAAATCTTCTATTAAAACCCTCATTTGCGTGATGGACTGATTTAATCTCTCTCTCGTTTTCCACCCTACCTGTATGATTTATGAAGGTACATTCATTTTATTCGAGTCGGGATCATTTCAACGCATGTGTCCCCTCGATTTTATCCTTGATGGACGTACTCTTTTCCGCGCTATCACTCCGCATAATTCCTTTTCTCTCTCTCTCTCTCTCTCCCCTTTTATTTTTCTCCTCCCATTTTTTCATTTTGCACCCATCTCTCCGCCTCTCTTATTTTCGCACCATTCTCCTTCCTGCTCTCCCCAAGTTCAACCGGATTCCTTCATAGTAGCACGAGTCGAGCGGCTTTTAAGGAGTTGATGGAGCGTGTTGTTCGCGGTCTTTTTCCCTCTCGGCTACGCTGCGGTAGCGCCGACGCTTGTTTGTCAGTTGCTCGGCCGAATGGACATTCGCGCGCACACACACACACACACAACACATTCGCTCCCTCTCTTCCACATTCTTATTTCTTTCTCTTCTGCTATCTCTCCCTATGACAACAAACACACACCTCTCTCTCCACTCCACTCATTTTTTTCTCTCTATCTATCGAAAACACACCTTAACCGTTCCACACAAAGAATGGATGGAAGAGTGCGGACAATCTCTCTCTTTGTTACGCTCCATCTGTCGATACACGTCTCGATGTGGTATGGCGTGGATGAGTGCAATAAAAATGACCTTACCGAAAATGTGCTTCATTTTCCTTCTTTCTAATCACAGCGTCCTCGAGAAATTATTTTTACTTTCTCATATACGAAGTATATTGAGAAAGTATTGTTATCGCGAAAAAATTCGACCTCGAGATTTTGATGGAAATATACGTTTTAGTTTGTAGCTGAGTCCGAAAAAGTGGTTTTCCCAATGCCGTCTGTCTGTTACTGGCTCTGGAGCCTAAAAGGTAGAACGGAAATGTATGAAACCTCGTACTTAGGCATTTTATCATATATGAAGAATTGGTTGACATTGCTCAATAATTAAGGGAAGTTTATTCTACGCATTTTTAACAACAATTTGATTTTCTCAAAAACGGATATAACGATTTTGATCAAATTTGGTACAGTTACTTGAGTTTACGTCTGAAATAATACTACACAGTTCATATTTCTCAAAAAAATGAATATAAGGCTAGTTTATTCTTGAACAACTTTAAGAAAAGTTGGATTTTCTAAAAACCGACTCATACGATTGTCGTTTCCTAAAGATAACCAAACGACGCATTAGTATATGAGAAAGTTTGTACAATGTATGTTGTACCGATTTTTTCGAAAGAAATTCTTCAAAAATATCTCTCAGCTTTCGAAATACGTATGATTTGGTTGTTAAGTATCATCATCATTAGTGTCTTCAGACAGGACCGTGGTTGTATTTAATAAAGAAATAATTTTACGGCAAAGGAGGATTTCTTTTCATAACCATGGTTAGACGTTAAACCGGATTCTTCACATTATCTTCACGTACACAATCTTGATTTATTAATAAGTTATTTTTTCACTTCCATTCGTTTAAAAGCAGAGCCTTTCTCGTTTTCTGCCTATTTTTCCTCGAATTGTCAAGGATGTACGTAGTATTTGTTTTGTTTTATCCAGTCATTTGGGCATATACTAAATCTCTTCCTTTCGCATGTTCCATGTTTAAAAAAATCGGTGTGATTTTACAATATATGTCAAATACATTCATATCGTATTTTCATATCATTAAATATTCTCAAGTTTTCCAATCATTACAATTAGTCACTGCAGCTTTCTATCTTGTTTTATCCTCTGTGAGGGTCTTTAAATTTCCGTAGTTGGAAACAGTTATGTCTCCTATTATTTGTTTTGCTTATTCCAACCTAGTTTTTTTCTTCAATTATCAATTTTAGAATGCCATAGTATCTTAATAATGCTCTATAAATCTTGCTCTTCTGTTTATTATTACATTCGTGAAACTTCTCTTATCAATCTTTTCTAAGATTTTTACATTAGTGATTTTAGATTCCATGTAACTTTCGGAGTTTTTTCTGCAAAACCAGCCATTTAGAATACATTAAATAGAATAAAATTAAAAACTATCGATCAAATTTCCCAATGTTACTTTGGAGCACAAGGTACTTGAGATAGGCTCTGACATTTTTCTCTCACATCATACCGCCATTTCATCGTACGAGATATGGCAGGCGTTTCTTCCTCCTTTACGAAAGAACGTATAAATCAAAGTTCGCACTAAGATACAAATTTACTCCCCAAATGATAGAAATATCTGCCCCATCAAAAACGTTCGAAGGGCTTATATTTTCGGGCGTTTATGCAAAGTGACGGGCACTCGCAAAATAAATCCGGTCATAATCAGATCCAACCAGTTGTGGCAAAAACAAAAAAAAAACATCCACGATTTCCGAACGTAAGTTCTTTCAACGACCCCCTTCGAATCAATTCATTATTTCATCCGTGTTTATTTTCACGCGCGCACCAGCGCGTTGCGATTGTCATCGCGGTCTCTCGAGCACCCTGTTATTCTCCCCGGCCGTCCTCCATCCCACCCCCTCCTCCTCCTGCTGGAGCTGGAAGCGGCCGTCGAATCCCTCTTTTGATTGAAACACATCTGGAGATCGATGACACGGCGCCCGAGAGATGGCCAAGGGGTCAACGCCATTCATTATTCCGTTGTTTTTTTGCCGTCGTCTTTCCCACGCCTTACCCAGTCCCACCTTCTTTCCTTCCTCTGCGGCATCCCAACGGTACGTGTGTGTGTGAGAGAATAAGCGGCCTTTGGACACGAATCTCTGTATAGATAGGTGGTCGCCGCAACAACCCCATCCAGACCCCTTTATAGTGTTCCACTACGCAAAGGGAAGATATATATATATATATATATATATAAGGAGGAGGAGCAGACATGTGCGAATGGCTCTGAAGAAGAGCCCTCGAGGATAATAATCGCGGAATACACCTCCGCTTGTGTTCCATTCTCCTTTTTTTTGCACTTGCAGCGATACCACCCTCTCTCCCTCCCTTCCTTTCCTCTTCTCTGTTCCCCGTTCTCTTTCTCTCTTCCTCTCTCTCTCTCTCTCTTTCCACACGTTGGGGGTGTACCGTTGAGTCCCCGTGACACAGTTCGATCGCGGTCAAAGGACGCCCATCCACTGTGATCATCCGCCTAGCCTCCTCCTCCTCTCTCTCTCTTTCTGTCTCTCTCTGTGTTTGTATCTCACCCTCCATACTACTCCATCCTTCGTTTAACTACTTCCTTCTCTTTCCTCTCTCTTCACCCTTCTCCCCTTGCTCTCCTATCTCCTTTCTTTCTCACTTCCTAACTACCTCCCTTTTACTAGGATGACCAAGTCAGGTCTCGCCTAAGTTTTTACCGCAATTACTCTGTCTTTTTATAGAAATTTTCCGAATTTGTAATTTGGTATTTTGCTTGTATGTTTTTCTATTTATTTTATTTTCTGGTTCTTTTCTGTGAAATTCTTATTAATATTTTATTCTCAATTGTAATTGTTGACGCAGGGTTAAATGTAAGAAGGGACTATACAGTCTCAATTTTGCCCTAATAAAGTCGTTTGTCTGTCTGTCTGTCTGTCTGCCCCTTCTCCCTCCTTCCCTCATCTGCCCTTCTATCCTCCCGCCCTCCTCCCTCCCTGCTTCCTCTTTCCTCTATTCTTCCTTCCTTTTCCCTCTTTTCTCCCTTTCGTCTCTCTTCTTACTTTTTCCGGTCTTCCTCCTTCCTTTCAATTTTCCTCCACCCTTGCTTCCTCTTTCCTCCTTATGACGATTTCTTTAATGAATCTTGGTAGGTTTCGCAGGTTTTTCACATTCTCCATGTGGGTGTTTTCCTGCAGTGGATTTTTTATATGGATGCAGTAATCCTTATTCCAAGACAATTATATCTTTTTACAGTATTGTATTATTATAATATGATTATTATTTCTAGTATGTAATATTATATTTGTATCACGACGAGGGGTTAGGTGGAAGATGGGACTTCCTATAATCTCGATCTCGCCCTAAATAAAGACCATATCTAATCTTTCTTTCTTCCTCCTTTCCTCTTTCATCCTTTAATTCTTCCTCCTTCCTTACCTCCATCCTCTCTCTCTTTTCCTTTCTTCCGTCTCTCCTTTCTTCCCCCCCTACACTCTCTGCTCACTATACCTGCGCAGTTTCCCATTGGAAATGTCAGGTGAAAGAAAGCTCTCTCCTCTGAGACCTATGTACTGTATTCGCAGCTTCCGGCTGGTCACTTCCGATCTCGGGGGAAAATTTTTTTTTTTAAAAGAAAAGGTCGCCGTTCGCATGGCGTTCGTTTCTCTGGCTATGAATTGTGGACCATAGTCGTGACTCAATTTTTTTTCTGAACGTGGATTTCACTTGAAAGGTGGTGACGTTATGTAGATCAAGACGGAAAGGTTCCTTCGAGTCGCATGGTTTTCCTCGATTTTCTCCCCGTAAGTGCGTGTGGCCATGAAGATCGTTTTATTTTTTTAGTCTTGGGTGACGACGGTCTCACTTCGGCGTGCTTAAGTCGCGTGGAATTTACGTCAAACTTTCGTTAATGCTCGTATGTATCATTTTTATGTCACTCTCTCTTTCAACTTTCCATTTTATCACGGGGTGTTTTTTTTATTCGAGAACCACGCGTCCTATAGCGGTGATACATTTTGAGATTTATTTGTCATAACGTATAAGGGTTACTCGGTTACCTTGGCATTTTTGTCTTCGTGATATACACAGAGCCGGCGAAGTCGCAAATGTATTATGTGCATTAAAGGTATGGGAAATAATGTCTCTTTATCCATCTCCATTCGGATGTTAGGCACTGTGTGGTGAAACTTTGGTGGGAAAAGGTTTTCGTTTCTTGGAACGCGGAAGTGCATTATGGGTTCGTTTTCCTGCCTCGCTGCGGCACACGTTTTTACCATATATGTTGGACACGAAAATGATGTATTGTGACAAATTGATTATTCATGAAAATCCGAGGCACGTGGATAGAAATTCTGAAAGCCGGAGTGCTGATCCCACCTTTCTCGTTCTTTCGAATCGAGCATTGGAAAAATCGAGGGAAGCGTTGAGAAAATATTCAAACTTTCCAATAACATCGTCCACTCCATCAACGAAACTTCCTAAGAAACGACTGCCTGAGACTGTTAGAGGACATTTGTGAAAAATATCTTACGCGTGGAATAGAGATCGTTTCTATAAAATAACGGTCCTAGAACTGTACTATCTGATCTTCACGCGATGAAAATCATGGTGAAGTGTTTAAAACTGAAAAGTCTGGAGGCGATTTGGAAGAATTATGTCACATCAAAAACGAGCCTTTGGCATTGGTTACTTAAATCCGCTTTCATAAGCAATTCATATTCAATTTTCTTTTCTCCGACCATCATGGATATTAATAATATTTTTTATTTTGACGCACTCTCTCCCCGAGAAACCTGCGTTCCAACATGTATTCCTCGCAATCTTCTAGAACACGATGCAATCTTCAAGCTAAGCTTCCTTCTTGAATTTTTTATTACCGTTAGCCTGCACCAGTTTTGGAGCTTGATGCTTTAACAGATGCATAAACTTGTATTCATCATTAGATCGAATCTCTCCGAGGGTTTTTGAAAAAGACTTTAAATTAGTCAATCGGCTTGGATTCAGATAGAACCTTATGTCCATAGATCATCATTAAAGTTCTGGAGTTACTGATGTTGTACACTTGACGGTTTTTCTGGTCATCGGAATAACCGTACGTTTTTCCTCGTAAAACATTCCTAGAATTCCTTTTTCCTTATCTGGGAGGGTCAGTGTTCATTGTGAACACTGACGCTTTGGAAGTGCTAAAATCTTCATCTCTCCCCGAAACGACGGATTCGCCCGCAGCCAATTAAAGATAAAGTAGAAGTTTGTAATTCCGCTCTGACCTCCACTTCTTCTTTCTTGTTCTCCTCCCTCCTGGGATTAACAGTCCTCCGTATGATATGGCTTCGGTCTCAAATATATTTCCCAGAGTAAAGATCTACTTTTCATTCGGCTATCGTGAGGGATGGCGTACTTGTATCAGGAATACCCTCGAGATCCAATCTGAAGACGGAACGAGATTAATTTCCGTTCGACATCTAGCTTCCACTTCTTTCACATAGAAATCGGTAATCTATCATTTCGAGTTAATCCAAGGGAGCGAACATGCTTAGCAGTGCCGTAACTAGCGTATGGCCAAGGTGGCATTTGCCATAGGCGCCGCTTGCAAAAGGTGCCAAACGTTCCCGCAAAAAGTGCGAAAAGTTAATTTTCCCACAAATAAGTGTTAGTTTAACGCCCAAACGTTGATTTATTTATTATATTTATTATTCATTCTTAAAACGAAGAAAAAATTACATCCTACATAACCGAGGAGTTTCCTAAAATTTTGCCATAGGCGCCATATCGCATAGGTACGCCTCTGGTGCTTAGTAAAGAATCATTCTATAGGATTTCTGGTTCAACTGTCGTGCATCTCTGAAGGTTGAGAAGAGTTTCGCAACATCTAGACAGCGCCGTATTATTTTCCCTATCCGCGGGACTCGCCGACGCGTTCTGTCCGCCCAAAACTGCATGGATACAACCGTAGCCGTGTGAAATTTGTTAGTCTCCACTCACAACGGGCGCCAAAAGGCTCCCGCAAATGATGTGAAAATGTTTCTGTTAAAATAAACATGTAACGTTCATAAAATAAGTTTAATATTAAACTTATTTTATGAAAGTAAAGTATCTCTTTTATAAGGACAGGAAAATTAATAGTGTGTGTGTGATTTAAAAAAAAAGATGTTTGCTCAAATTTTGTCATAGACGCTGTATCGCTGACCAAACAGCGTTCATACAAACGGTATTCTGTGCTACGTTAATTGTTAGTGCTAAATTACAAATCGTGTTGTAATGAGTCCTTATTATAAGGACCCGTGTTATAGGAGAGCCAGACGGATACAGGCGTGCGAGTATTACTTTCGACTCCGTTCCTTTATGGCAGGGTTTTCCAAAGCGGGGTACGCGTACCCCTGGGGGTACTTTTAAAGGCGTTAGAGGGTACTTGAGAAAATTTACGTAATGGCTTATATTATAACACTGGACACTCCAAATTAGCCTTTTCTCCTTGATGTTGTTATAGAGTATGTTTTACAGTTATTTCTTCACTATGTGTGCACATAAAGAATACAGCATATTTTGTCTATAAAAACATTGCATGCATACATAACAGTAAACTGCAGTCTTATCACCGAGGGCGGCGGCTTAAGTATTTGGTTTGCTTCCATTGGTCAAGATACATACTTATGTGTTACGGATTGTCATAAAACCAGATAAAACCAAACTGGCGAATCTGATATACGTACACATTTATATTCCTCGGTTTGGATTTTCAGATATAAAAGAACATTTGAAAGGACTCACGGAGCAATTACAGGAATATTTTCCAGAAAGGGACGATTCTCATAACTGAGTGCGCAATCCATTTGATGTGGATTTTCCGAATCCACATCTTACAGGAAAAGAACAAGAAAGCCTCCTGGATATTTCTGCTAACGGTTGCTTGAAAATTAAATTCTCGAAGGTATCTTTGATTGCTTTCTCGGCGAAGTTATCAAATGAGTATGGGGAAGTGGCTGAAAGAGCAATCAAAATATTCATTCCTTTCCCCGCATCGCGCATGTGTGAATGTGGATTTTCGCCTCTTGAGTTTAAATAAGACAAAAAATCCTAAGAAATTGCCTGTCCAACCTGACTTAAGATTGAGGATTTCTTTAATCGAGTAAAGGATTGATTCTTTATGTCGTGGAAAACAGCCACATTCATCCCAATAAGCGTTATTTATGTAAACTCGTTCGTTTTTAAATGTCTATCTTGTGTAATACATACTTGTATTATTTTATAAGGGGGTACTTCAATTAATTGATTGAATTCCAAGGGATATGTGGCCAAAATAGTTTGAAAAACCCCGCTCTACGATAGCCAGCAACTATGTAAAGTAAGCGGCGCACTCTCTCGAAAAAGGACTCGCAAGAAAATGGGACGAAGTTCTACTCCGTCCCACTCTCCTTTTAAAATCGGTAGACCTCCGGGTCAAATTTAATTATTTTCACCTTCCATGGCTATCAAAGTATATCTCTGTATGCGGCCCGCCGATTTTTTCTTGCAAAATTCTCCTACTTTTTTCCCCTCTTCCAGAGCGATAAAATTTTCAGCGGGAAATATAATCTTTTTTATTGAAGCGTAAATTTTCCGTGCGTCGGCCTCGAAGAATCTGAAACGCACGCGGAGCCGAGCAAAAAAAGTAAATAGTACAAATCTTTTTTATAATCGCTTTAAAAACGCCGCTTCACGTGTATTTTTCGTAAGTAAGTGAGTTACTCTGGCAAAGCAACGAGCGTAAATTACGTGAAATATACCGTAACTTACTTTCGCGGTAAAAGAAATGTGGATCAGATTTGGTAGGGACGGTATCTGCAGTCGCCTGCGGTAGGAATGAGAAAATAAGTCGCGATATAATTCGCTCGCCAACCAACATGGAATTAAAGAGTCTTAAGATGAAGCGATAAAAGAAAGGAGTTCAGAACTACGAGGAAGTATTTTTAAAGGGGCTTTTATGGCAAATCCAGTTTTTCAGTGTATCTATTTGATTATTTAAATGATCCTCTCCAGGAGTACACAATACACAATTTAGGATACATTTGCCAGGCTTTATATGGCTTTTTAACGGTAAAAATAAAAGTTTACGTTAGGTACACATTTATTTTTATGGGTATAATAACCTTCTGCAGGATCATCGTTTTAGTTTGTATACAAATCTTTTCGATATTTATTATCACAGTATTAATCCGTAAACAGCTTTTATTCATCATTTTTATTTAATTATTTTTACATTGCTTTATAAACAGCACTTTACGCCTCTTTACAACGATAATACGACTATTACCAAATCTGGTATTTACTACAATTGACCATGTTTCACCAATAGCCATAAAAAGGTTGGGAAAAACAAATGCGCATTACGATTCGTCGATAATATAGGCAAAAAAATTTATAGAACCTCGTGTCGTTGAAATTCCATTGATGAAGGCTGTTTTGTTGCCGAAATCCGCATCCGGTTTTTTTCCAATAACCAATTGGTTATTGGAAAAAATCCGCATCCGGTTTTTTCCAATAACCTATTGGTTATTGGAAAGAGAGTTATTAAATTTGATTTAAGCCTTAAAATGAGCCTGATAATTCTTTTCTGTGCAATATCCCACTGTAAAAATATGACATTGCGGTCATGGTTTGATGGAACATTCGACGAAACGAAAACTTGGTAGTTTAATTATATTTGCCTCGTGCGGAAGTCCGTGCAAATTTGCCGTTGCTTTTTCACAGAGGCACACTGAAACATGAAACATCTCCCGCACGCTTCCTTCTTTACCCAATAACACGCGCGCGTTAAAAAAAACTTCTCGAGTAAGCAGGGAATGAAAGGGCCTGGCTTCTTGATTTTCTGATTCACTGTTGTCGTTCTTTCATCGATGATTTTGAACACCAGACGTTGAAACCATGGAGAAGTGGAAGGTCGGGAACGGGCGTGGTGGGAATACCCTTTACAAGCCAAACATTTACACGGTAATTCAACGCGGCCATTTTTTCCCCGACGCGCAAACGCCCGTGATTCACGTTTTCGCAACGTCCCACGGGACTCCACGGGATATGTCGGCACCACCACCCTCTTAACGCTTCTCTCTATGCGTCACATCCGTCACGTTGATGAAAGAAAAGTTTTTTTTCTCCTTCTATCCCATAGCTCCTCAAACTCCATATCTATCTCCCTCGCCTGCGCTTAGCCGTGAAAACAAAACAAACACGCGTTGAAACGCGATTCTCCCATTGTTGCATCGGATGATTGCGGTCGAAGACGCGTCGGCCCCTCGAGACCGACGCGCACACTTGCGAAAGCACGCACCTCCGTAACGCAATACGCGTAATTTCTTTAAAAGGCGCGGAAATGGGGGAGCGTGCGTCGAGGGAGAAAGAAAGAGAGAGAGAGAGAGGTGAGTAGGTTTACGATCCCTCTTTCTCTTTAAGGATGCGCGGGTGTTTCAAGTGAAAGGTTGGGAAGGGAAAAAGAGGTGAGTGAACCGTCACCGACACACAAACACACACCGTACAAGTATATACTCAGCAAGGGTTCTTTTTTTCATCCGACTAAGGAAAAAGGCGGAAAGAGAGAGAGAGAGAGGGAGAGTAGGAAATGAGGGAGACAAGATCCCTTTAAAGATACGAAGAGGTGACGCCCCTGTACGTATATACACTATCGCGTTACAGTAGGGGTGATGCGGATGAGGCAGATCCCGCGGAACCGATCTGTCGGAAAGAGGAGTCTGGAAAGGTGGATGGGGCAATTTCCTCTGATCTCCGACCCTCGCAATAAAACCGCAATTAAGCCTCATCGATGAGAAGGGATAGAGAGAGAGAGAGAGAGAGAGAGTGGAAACAGGAAGGTTGAGATCTCAAGCAGTGATCTTCTTCCCTTAGAGATGCTTCTGCGAGCCTCGCGTCTCGAATCCATGGCTACCGATCAAGTCTCGGTCATAATTAAAGTGTCTTGGTAGTAGAATTTTCGATGCATCGCTCAGATACGGATTCGTGTCCAACAATAGAACAAAGCGTTGTCTGTTGAGTTTCTCCCATCCTTCCTCCTCTTCCTCTTCTCATTCCCTTCCTCCCTCGCAATACTAACTCCTCCGTATTTCCCGAGCCGCGGCACTCACTGCGCCGGTAATACACCCCGTCTCTTTAATACGGGAGGTGGAAGTTGCGGGAAGTTGGCGGGAGATAAGAGTGCAGTCTTATTTGACGTGCAGCTGTTACTTGTCCTCAGGTGGAGTGGGAGACGACTCCTCTTCTGCATCCGCAGATCCGCCTACGTATCCACCTCTCCATCCTCCATATCACGAGAAGCTCAGAATGGTAGGCTCGCTACAGACTACTCCGCCTACTAGCTGGAAAGAGTAATAAATAAGGTGATAAGAAGAGGGGGTTTATTAATGCGCGAGGTACAAATTGCAGCGTCCGTTTCTCGCGGTGCGTTTTTTTTTCAATTTCCTTCCATCGCTTATGCGAGAGGAAGAGAGATCTTCGGTGCGAGATAAAAGAGTTTAAAAAAGGCGGATAATGTACTTTCGGGAGTTCTTATAGTAAATGTTTTGAAATAAGTTGATTCTCTCCAGTTTATTATCTGCTGGATCAAAGCAAGAGTAGATGTTTGGATTTATGCGATAAAACTCCGGCGTTTAGAATTTTTTATGCCTTAATTCATGTATGCGTTGTTTTTTTCGCTCCGTCTTGCTTTCACCAATCTTGCAGCGGAAAATATGAGCGGGATTTTTTTAAAACCGAGAAATGAGAATGGGAACGCGCACGTAATTCATTTATTTTTTAAGTTTTCAAATCAAGTTGCCGGCACGTTTTTCACCGTCCCTTTCACCGAGCACGTTTATATCAACGTTTAAAGTATATTGCGTATGGGCTTTATTCGGTTACATAAATTCGAAGCGCTTCACGACAAATATTCATATCTCTCCCTACTATTTCCGTCGCATCGGAAGCTGCGAATTTGTGGCCGTGTCAACCGTGGCGGTATTTCATACCGGCAACTTCTTAAGCGGCGTGCCTCTGGATGCGCTTTCAGTCCTACGGAGCAATAAAATTTCCGCCTTATTTCACAGACTGAATCTGACATGGATTATAGAATATCGACTCCCGTCCATATCCTCGAGTCATACAGACCCCGCTATCTCGGGTCGGCGCGGCGCTCATCTTACCTAACCTCCGCCTTCGCTGTCCCGAGGCGCACTTCCCTATCTTTTTCTCCTTCTCTGTTCCTCTCCCTCTTCTCTCTCCCTCCCTCCCTCCCTCTCTTTCTCCTTCCGTCGAATCATATTTTCCTCACCGTCATAAGCCACGCTGCTTTCTCGGTCGCGTTTCTCCCCTGCACAATTCCTTCCATCGCACAGCGGGAAGCCGCAAAGCGAGAGAAAGAGAGAGTAGCAGTCAGACATTTCATTTTATGGAAGGAGAATGAGGACTTGCTTCTCCGACTTCGTCTCCAGAGATACACGCTTAGCGATTCGCCGTTCCTTGTGTTCCCTTCCATGTCGGCGGCGGCAGACACTTTGGGCGTGGCCGGGTGAACCGACTCCCATCACCCTTCCGCTCTCATTCTTGTGCATGCGTGTGCGTACGAAACTTTTCATTCAAGTCACCCTCTCTCTTTATACACCTCTCTCTCTCTCCTCCTCTGATTGTGTCTCCCATTGTGCCTCCTTAACCCTGCTAAAGACGAAGGCGCAGGCGCCAATATCTCATCCCAACAATCTCTCCCGTCATTTCCTCCTTTCCAAAGCTTTATGTTGGCGATATCTTTACCCCGTCGTCTTGTTTTTCTTTGCTTTGCTCCTCTCGAACGACTATCGATGTTTATTGCGGGCAAGGGACTCTTTATGCCGTTCCGGCATCTTAGCAGCGGTGATTTTTCGCGGTTTAGTATCTAGGTAATCGCCGTCGATTTTCCGCTCTCGCTGGATCGTAGGGAGTTGGTTTTTTTCCACCTTATCTCGGCATTGTTTGCGGGGCGTTTATTGATCGAGTAGGGAGAATGAGAGAGAGAGAGAGGGCGCTAGTATTTGTGTGAAAGGGTGCTTTCGGAAGTTAGCGGGGTCCCGATTAGTGGTCATTAGACCTTTACAAATTAAGTTTTTCTTCGGTGTCGGTTATTAGATGAAAAAAGTGCCTCTTGTGAGATTGAGAGATTATTTTGTGTGTGCGTGATATTTAAGTGGCAACTCTTCAGTGAGTGAAGGTAGGGACAAAGTATTCCACATAGTCTTTCCAACCTCGTATCTTCTATCATCTGTTACTAGGCTTCATTTTGATATGCGACTGACAAATGCTGATATCTGTATATCTTAGAAGAAAATTTAAAGGAAAACTATGCAGGGAAAACTGTGAAAAGGCGTAACCTGATCGTCAACCAACCTTATAATATTTACAACTTCCGTTTACATATGATTAAATGTCGAAGTTTATTGATATATTGTTCTTATTGGACTGACCATGAATAGCCTAAATTCCTTCTTCATAGTTTTTAAAGAGCAACTATAGATGGTTTGCGTAGAACATAGTGATATAGTATCTGTATGTCTTGTGCTACTCCTACAATACTCTACTTCTGTTAACATGAAAAACTTTGACGACCCATAATTTCGTGTAGATTTATCTTGTTTCTTTCGCATTAATTGCCTTTTTAATGATTAATTTCGCAAGAAAAATATCCCATCCAGCCTATCGAGTTATTAAATCTAAATATAATTGGACACGGCTCTCTTGTTCCATCGATCCAACTGCCCGGCCCGAAAAAATAATGTTAACAAGAATCATTCCGAAAAGCAAATTAATAATTTGTCACTCGGCTTAAAATATCCATTCGTTTTCCCTGACCAATGTAGTATATTTTTCTCGATCAGTCGTATAGTTTGACTAATGTACTGACTAATTAGTCAAAATATATACGCGATCGTTCGGTTAAAGTAAAAAAAACCTAGAGGCTAGGAAAAAGAAACTGAATATGATGAACGCACCTTAGCTCTCTGTTGTTCCGTCCTTCGGCCGGTTGAGAAAATTTATGGGGATAGAAGCATAAGGATGGGAGGAAAGCTATTCTACTCCCATAAGACGTGAGCTATCTGAATCTTATATATATATTTTTTTCCTCCACGCATAAGACTTGTTAAAGCGTAAAAAAGAAAGATGCGAGCCCTTTCGGCATCATCATAAGATCCCGAACGTGGATAGAGCGCCCCGACCGTTGTTTCAGGGTTCTTCCTGTCATGGTTCCACTCCCAGATTATATTAGAGAGAAAGAAGGGAGGAAGGGTTGAGTTGGGTTGGTGGGAGGGTCAGTGGCTCTTAAAGGTCCGAGTGAGGTGGAGAAACGGGGAATTGAGGAGACACTTCGGAGATTTAATCGCCAGGGAAAAATGTATATTAAAAAAAGAGGCGTATATTCCCAACTCCTACCTTCCTTCCACCTCTCATCTCTTCCTCTTTCCCCCACACCCTCGTTTTACAACCTTCCCTAAAACCACGTTATTTCCACATACGGAACATTCTGTGGGACTTAAAGGGAGAGTGTAAAAAAATCGTTTTCGGTTCTTTTTTCCGGTTCCTTCTCTCTCTATCCTCTCCCTCTCTCTCTCTCTTCCTCTTAATGGAAGAGCACCTTCATTAGCCCTTTGATTGAGCACCGTCAGGAGTCAGGACGTTCCCTTTTCCCCCTCACCAAACCACCTCTTTTCCAAGGGCGGCTCAAAAGAGGGCGCCCGCAGGTATTCCCACAGGTGTTACCGCGGTCGCGTCGATCTCCTGCTTTACTGTTAGGGGAAGGAACGTTTATTTCTTCCCGCGCGAGGTTTTTACGGCGATTGTTTTTTCTCACGAGGAGACGCACACTTGACTGAGAAATAGGGGGAGAGAGAGAGAGGCAAAGTCATCCCTCGCTCGTCACCATCTTTTTTTAATTTAATTTTACTTTTAAGACGCGCGCCTCTTACCAGAGGTAACCCCGCATAAACCCATATAACGCCGTTGTTTTATTTTATATATTTTTTTCCCGGTCGGTCGATATTTTAGGTCTTGTCACGCCTTATTCGGCTTAAAGGTATTTTTTCTCTCTCCTGAGGATGCTTTTCATCATCTAGAGCAAACGTTTATCTTACGGGAAGTGCCTCGCTACCCTATAACCGCAACGTCAGAACGTTTTTAGAAGCATTTGTGTACCGGCTCTTTGAAAAAAATGTGGGACGTTTCTTTTTTTTTGACATGTTTAAACATGTATCGATGTTATGATTTGTTTTTCCGAAATCCTGCCAGACGCGGATCGTTCTTCCAGAAGAAATGAAAGGGAATCGGTGCGGGACATACGAGTAGAGGCCCACCGGCGAAGAGAGCCTGCTAATGAAGCATAAAATTATGTTTTCATTTCTGTTAATGTGCACGGTAAATATTTATTCTTGATTATGACACCAAAATAATAGTTTGCAATGCTACGTGTTTTATTGTGATAATTCAATGCAATTTTTCTATTGAATTCCTGTTTATTGTCCAATAACTGAGGAAAATCAATAATTCTTGCGCCGGGACTCTCGTAGCCGTAACTACGCCATAGATACTGGACATTTTAAGTTGCATTTTAAACTAAGACATAAAAGAATTTGGATCTTGGACAAATATACAGTTTTATAAACTTAAATGTAATTTTGGTGGCGAAACTTTTAATTCGTCGGAGAATAAGATAATAGTCACAGTTTCGAAAGATTAAAGTCTCATAGAATTTAATTCTTTGTTCTCGCGCCATGTTTCCATCATATGTTTGGACTCAAAAGTTCGTAGAAAAAGCCTTTCAACTATATCAAAGGATTAGCTCATGCGTCGGAGAATTCTGTTTTTAGCCGAGATCCTCGACGTCTTCCCAGATCATAACTCCCTTCCAGCTCATCCCTTTCCTCGGAGCTGACGTCTCTTATTTTTCATTTCTCTCTCTTCGCCCCGTCAATCCCTTCTTCACGGCCGCAATATCGCCGTGAAGTGTTTACCGATCCTTCTTCTCCCCTTCCTCTCTCATCATCCATCCTCGCTCTTCATTCACCTACCCCCTCTGATCGTTAACTCCATTCACTTCCTTCCGAGTCAAAGGGACCACCTTGCGTCACGTTGCTCCGACGCCTTCTCCAACGCAGGCTATCGGTCGAGATGACGGAAAGCGCGAGGTTGGTCACGTTGTCAAACCAAAGAGCGGCTAAGGAAAACTTTGAGAGGAGTATTCACGGCGTTGCATGCGTAAAACATTTTGTAACGATTGTTCGTTGTGTTTGACACGGGAAAATACGCGTGCTCTGGATACTGATGATGCGTTGAGAATTTATTCCAATCCGTAAGTAGGTAATTGAAGTTAATTTTTATTGCACCTCGAATTCCAGTTACCGTTGTGATGTCGTTCTTGAAGAACTTATGTTGTCAAATTCTATGATTTTCATGCTTATAATATTTAGATAAATTTGCGAATCGTTTCGTAGACATTTTTATTCATCAAAACATCCGGATTGTCACTCAGACGCAATATTTTTACCTATAGCAAACATAAAAGCGCGTTAACTTGAAGGACAGACAGAATGGCGAAATTGAGACTATATAGTCCCCTCTCGCATTTAACCCCATAGATTGAGATTTCTCCCGAGGTTAATTAATTCATTCTCCGCGTCTCCGTTATTACACTTGTCGAGACGTCAATTCCAGTTTAATTCTTCACTCAATATTCACAATTATCATGTTCCGAAAGTATCTTATAAATAAATTGAAACGATGTGTATTTGTTATCGGCGGTTTACCAAGTGTCACTCAGACGTGTTGCTCCGTCCCTTAGACCGAAGATTTATCTTCGCCTTCCTTCGCCAAACACTTTGCGAAGATGATCGATGATCGATGGTCCTCCACCGATCGCATCGACGCTTCGTTATAAATTACGTCACACATCCGTGTCATTTCCGCCTCGCGATGTCTCGACAGTAAGCCGATACCTTTGGCCTCTCTCTCTCACCCAACTCTCTCTCTCTCTCCCTCCATTCCTCTCTCGCATCCTGGCAAGTAGCTCACTCTCCTAACTGACACAGCCGCGAACTCCCACTAAATACGTTACTTATCCGGAGAGAAAAAAGTTCCTTAAAAGACACAAGGGGTCAAGACCCTTTTCCTAGTAAGAGACGTGGTAAGAGGGCTATATTTTTTACGACATCTAGGAACTGAGCCGACGTCCCTTTTCATTCCTCCTACAAGAGTGACAGTCATAAATTGATGTCTAAGAGAGAGAGAGAGAGAGAGAGAGCCGCTGCCTCAATACCCTCGTTGAACCATTCGCGAGAAGCGCGGACGTTATTATCTGCTGCTCGCACTCGCCTTTCTCCCTTGTTAACGCTGTTATGCGAGTCGGACGATGCTTTACCAAGGTAAGTATCTACACTTGAATTTTCTTGCCGCTCCAATACCCATTTCTCTCTCTCTTTCATTTCTTCACTTCGCTCCGCGCCTCCCTTTAACCCTCTATTCAGTGTTACTATCTATTTCTTCTTATTACTTCTCGTCTCCTTCCTTCGTCCGATTTCACCATTTACTTTTTCTCGCATATTCTTTTTTCTGTCCCATTTTATGGTTCACATATTTTCTTTATCTTTCGCTTTCCCTTCATCAGCCCTTGTATCTCATTTACAATCTCGCACCTCCTTTAACTTTTCGCTACCTGTAGGCGATAGGAGCGCCACCGGATGTTTAAAGCTTTAAAAATGGCAAATATAACGACACGTTTTATTTGGACGTTTCTCACTGGTATTTCAGGAGTGGCTATTGAATCGAAAGAATTTTGTAAATTTGTACAATCATGCTACTAAGCAAATTTTTTTGCCAGAACGGAAGTGTATTTACCGGGGATCTAGCTTGAGTCTTACAGTTGTACTGCTTAGTTATCGAGTTAGTATGGTTTTTATTAATAAATTAGAGTATTTCCGGGTAAGGAGGCATAACAGAAAATTTCCTTTCTTGATCTCAAGTCATAACATAAATAAACATACAAGATTTAATGTAATGGTGTTTTGTACGCATTGGTACATGTACCGTGATGTAAAATAAATCCATCTTTAAGTGGGAGACCTGGATTCGATTCCCGGTCTATATGGAAAAATTTCTCCTCTTCCTTCTAATCTATACACAGGGCCGTTTTATCCATTAGGCACAGTGCCTAGGGCCTACGAGCCTTTCAAGGGCCTACGAAAATGTTTGATGCTTGAATGTGTTGAAGTATTGTTGAAATAATTTCAAAAGCAAAATTATAAAAATGCTTTCGAATATCTTTAATAGCAAAAAATTAGATTTAACGTAGGTGCATTTTAATATATTTGATATGACGTAGAGTTGAGCCTTCGAATGCAAGAGTGCCTAGGGCCTACGAAGGTCTTAAAACGGCCCTGTGTATACAAGGTGTCCGAAAAGATTGGAACCAAAGGAGAAATTGGTTATAATGAATTCTCTGTATCTTTTCTTTGTCTGCAAATCCATTACAGTAGACGTGCTAAATTCAAAACAAAATGAAGTTTCGTCTGCAAACATGTTTGGAGATAAAGAGTGAACATTTTGAACAAATTTTATACATAAAATATTTATTTCTCCTATGGTTCCAGACTTTTCGGAAATCCTATATTTTGGTATATGCGTCCATGCATACAAAAACTTAGTTACTTTAAATCATATCTCAAAAATATAAAAAATGGCGGTGAAAGGGTTAACTTCCTCCACCTCTCTTTCCGGCACATTCGCTTTTATCCACCTTTCTTTTCCCAAACCTTCATATCCACCTCCTTTATCCGTAATTTTCGCTCTTTCTCTCTCCCACTCCTCTCTTCTCACCATCATACATCCTTACTTTTCTCTCACTTCTCCTTCCTCCCTATTTCTTCTTAACTCTCTCCTCCAAAACTAATCCTTTTCTCCATCTCTCTCCCTTTCTCTTCTCCATCTTCTTTATCCTGGAATTCCTCTCCACCGCGCCTAATTTACGACTCCCGAAGACAAAGCGGAGCAACTCGTCCGGTATGACCACGCTTTCGAGTGGAAAAAATTCTTTGATTCCGAACGAGGGAAGTCATCCCTTTTAAATTCTATTTCCAACCCCTACTTTACGTCTCCGTCGTAAATATTTCATGGTAGTCGTCCTGAATTAAAGAGTCCCTTTCTCTCTCTCTCTCATTCTAGAAAGGTGTGATACGCTTGATACTTTTGTGTAGGTTAATTTTTTATAATTTTAACCGTGCGTTCACCGTTTGATTTTTTTTAAATAACGCGCGTGTGTTTTCGATAGTTTTGGATTAACGCGTTTCATTTTTTTCCTCACAAATCCTCCCGAAAAAGAACTCCATGGACTTTTAAAGTTTTATTTAATCGTCGGATGGTAATTGTCACGGAGTATAAACGCATCCCTCGCTTTGACTTATCTTTATTAAGACAACCTAACCTTTTCTTATTTCGAGGCTTAATTACCGCCATCTCCCTTTGTCACACGCCCTTCACCCCATTCCCTTCTCTCTCTCTCTCTGCCCTAATCTCATAGAGAATTCCTCTCTCGCTACATTTTCCTTTCTACACCGTCTCTCTCTCTCCGCCTATTGTTCCTCCCTTAATGTCTAGATAAAGAGCATCTCCACTCCTTTCCTTTCCTCACGCCCTTCCACTCTATTCGTGCCTTTTTTGAAAGGATATCATTGTCTGTCCTTTTTGCGCCCGTTACCCTTTTCCACGCTCTCACGCATTCACACGCGAAATACGCGCAGATGCCTCGAGGGGTTAATGGAGGCAGTAAAGTTATTATGGCCACGGCACCGAATTAGTTAACGAACCTCCCCCCTATCCCGTTTCCTTATCTGCTTTTGTCTTTCCTCCTCCTCCTCCTCTTCCTTCATATCCTCCCCTTCCCATCTACTCGTGCTCGTTTCTTTTGTTTTCGTCTCTTTATCCCACCTCTTCCTCATTCTCTCATCATCACTTCTATTTTGCTTTTCTCTTTATCTCCATATCTTCGGTATCTTTCGTATTAGCCTCTCTCTCTTCCTTACTAGCCTCCCTCTCCCTACCGTCTCCCTTTATTCCCCGCTTCTCCTCTCGCATCCTATATCGTCCTCCTCCCCTTTCTATTTCCTCGTGCACGTTCCTTTTGTTTTCATCTCTTCATCCCACTTATTTTTACTTTCTCCATACGTAGTAATGGGAAAGTATGGTGTTCACGAAAAAAATCGACTTCGAAATTTCAACGGAAATGCACGTTTTGAGGTTCCTAGAACACGTTTAGACTATTTTCGGAATGATGTGTGTGTCTGTGTGGATGGATGTATGTAATTGTGGACGCTCTAACTCAAAAAGTACTTGCCATATCGTTACCAAACTTCATATATAACACTTTCGCATGAGCATAAAGAACTGATTAGTTTTTGGACAATAACAGCTAAACGGAAGTCGAGGTTTATTTGAAACCCGATTCGGTTTTTGCGATATTTCTCCGTTAAAACATATTTATTATATATACAATTCTGTAGAAAGGTTATAGAGAATGTAATTTCCTACAACTTTCATTTGAAACAATTTTCCATAGCAGTTATTGTTTATGAATTATTTAAAAAAATAATCGGTCTTTTCGGTTTCCGTCAAATATCTCCTTAAAAACGTCGTAATTGGTCATCTTCGTGAGGACCAAAGTTGTAGAGAATAATATTTCTTCCAAGTTTTGTTTGAAACAAATTTTCGTAGAACCATCCATTTCGGAGATATTCTTTTTCTTAATTTCGAGTATACAGCGCCAATAGCATGTAGTGGTGAATTCTGTAAACATATTCAAAATATACCTAATTTACGGCAGTAAGGACGACTGTACTCTTTTACGATACGAAATAATTTTGCCTTATAATACTATTCATAATAATTTAAATATCTATACCCCAAATATGGAGAAATTCATGTATTGGCCACATCAGAATTTTTTACCCTCTTATCATTACTTCCATTTTCCTTTTCTCTTTCTATCCCTATTACCATTCCTTGGAATTGCCTCTCTCACTCTCTCTCTCTCTCTCTCCTCCACACTATCCTCCCCCTATCTATCTATCTCCTGCCTCCTTTATTTTCCTTCTTCCTCCCCTCTCCCATCCCCATCTCGTCATCTTCCTCCCCTTTCCTCTCGCGGCGTTTTATCCGACGCCCTTTTCCTATTACGAGAAACCCATTCCCGCCCCTTTCCGCCTCCGCTTCCATTTTTTTTGGATCCGTCTCAACTTTTCTTCTTTTGTTCTTCCTTCTTATTTTCCTTCCACTCTCATCCGTCCTTTTGCGCTGTGTATTCTTAGGCCGCTTTGTCATGTTAATCCGCATTTTTCAGACTACGAACAAATAACGTTCGGAATATTTTCGAAGCCCGTGTCATTCGGCGAGCTTAAAATTCCGACGCTTCGAATGCCACGAGTGTATTTTCAAATGGCCATTCAGCAACCCTTTCTCCCTTTCCTTCTTTATCGTTTTTTTAGGAAAACAAATACTTTCTCTATTCTACGTTTGCCCTTGGGATTGAAAAATAACTCCAGGGTTTTACCGGCGAAAATAATATTTCTCTTGAAATTGGATTTTATTCGATGATTTCTCTTTTCTTTCGAAGTTAAGATATCCAAGAATTTATCCTAATTTGAATTATTGTTTCATACCGTTTGGTGTTAATCGATAAAGACGTTATTACAGGATCACGTTGACTCTATTCTTGTCCATAGAGTATTCGGGCGTGGAAAAATGGAGAGACATTAATAAATGGAACGGAATAGATGAGAGAACACATCTACACGAGTTCTAGTGAAGTTAAAACAGATATACAATTATCGTATTTTCGACTTCTTTGTTTTTCTATATACCCAAGTTTATTGGTAAACAAAGCACAATGAGTGAAAAGAAATTTTTGAGAGCTTCTCTATGTGTTTCGATCTCCGTGGAAAAAGGGAGAAAACCAAGATCAAGGAGAAAATGTGTGATGCTCACCACTCTCCAAGCGTAAGGAAGAGGAATGTATAAGTATCGGAATTCAATTTTCTGGTTTGGACCAAATCCTTCTTATCGACGAAGATAAATAATGGAGTATTCCCAGAATATACATCGAAGGAAATATGCAATAAATATACTCCTCGATAATAAATGTCTCGATGCACTCCCACCCCACCCCTCCCCCTCGTTCATCTCATCCCTCCATTCCCCTTCCTCGCGCCCTATTCGAGGCAGCTCCGAACGAAAGAGGTCGTAAAACACTTTGGCGGAACGCTCATAAACGGTCCCTTTTGCGAGTTTGCCGTTTAGTATATATAGAGAGAGGAAAGATGAAGTGGAGGTGGACCGATGGCGCCGTTAAAGGACTCCTTCATTTCCGCCCAAGGAACCTTACTCGTTTTTACTGCCTCTCCCTCCATTGGTATGGTCTCCGTCCGAATGTGTTATTAAAATACACACGCGTGCGAAGACGCGGTTCTCTTGGAAAGGGTAATGTTCGCGCCTTCGTCCACTGTCTCGTCCATTGCTTTTCTCAAAAGGTCACGGAGAGGAAAAGAGGGGGAGAGAGGGTGAGTGAGAGAGTCTGGGGCAAGGTTATGTGCACCCTGGCGCGTCGCCTGGGGCAACGATCGATCCGCCGCCTGCTCGAGCACTTCCGCTCGTGCACCGAAAAGGTCAACGGAAAATCTTTGAATGGAGGGAGGAATAATGCGCGCTTTGAGGATGTATTTAAAATATTTATTTTCTGATACCTTGTCGTGGACTTTTATTGTTTTTACAAAGTAATGCCGCGCCAGGTGGCGAAGGAGGTAAGGTTTATATTCATTTTAACGAGAGAGGTTTTCGAAGTCACCATGGTTGCCTGTCAATCCGTAGCTATTACCGTCTAGTTTGCTTCAAGATTATTTTTGTAAGTTATAAAATATTCTTTTCTTGTGAAGTATATGTGTTGGAGAAGGGATGTGATTGGTGTTAATTTATTGCCGACATCGGGTAAAATTGTCTTCTTGAATGTTTTTCAATTGTTCTGTAACTTAAAATTCATATTTCAACCCTTTCGTTCTTTTTAATTCTAATTTACCCGTTATTCCTCGTAAATATAGCCATTTTTGTGATTACTTTTTGACCTTAAGATAAGAATATCTTTTTAAAAACTATGTCCCTTAAAATTTCAAATCACTTAAGAGTTACAGAAAAGATGTATTCAAAAGGACAATGGGTGTTTCATGTTTCCAGTGGCAAACAAAATATTCATTTTAGTCCGTCGTTATCATTCGCTACTCTTTTCGAACAAACGTGTCGGAGAAGGTCGTCGTACCAAAAGTGCAACTAAAAAATTTCTATAACACGAAGTTCTTCGTGATGAAGTGATTTTTTCACCCTTAGATCTTCTAACCGTTGTCTTTGCCCATCAGAACGAGCGTTGACAAAGGAGAAATTGTTTCCCGGTTGCCTCCTTCGAAACACTTTCCCCGCACAAGAAAAAAGATCGCTCCGGCGATACGATCTTCATCTCCAAGTCGCTTGGCACAACTTAAACAGTCGAACCTTATCAGATCCTCAATTATTTCCATCAATAACACGATCTAGAAATCGATCGGTTCGATTTCACCATTCTTTCCTGTTTCGTTTCGCGAGGGAAGAAAGCATTTCTCCAGATCTGTTCTCCGTTCTCGCATAGTACATACACGCCTGCCGCAAAGAGATATCGATCCGACGATCGTATTTCCTTGTATTATATTGTGAAGAAAAAGATCTTGTCTGCATCGTGGATGTATATTTAGGCACAGATTTTTGGCTCTGGTCTTGAGAGGGCAACGTGCGTGGGCGGTTGCAAGGTTAGATGCATTGAAAGTTGCCTTTTTCACCCTCCTTCGACTGAATAGCCGTTCAGAACAGGTGATCCTTATCTCGCTCTCTCTCTCTATTCCTCTGACACCACCCTTCAGCTGGCTTATTTCCCGTATTTTCTTTCTCTCTCTTTCTCATCCCAGCTCTCGCAAGTATCCGTACGAAGAAGAATAATATGGGGAAGAAATAAACCCGGTGCTCGAAGCAGCGCGCGGTTAGTCTTTCGACTCATTTACGGACGAGTTCGGATATAAATCAAGTCGAAGGGAATATAGCGTGGGGTGGACTCGGTTCTCTTTTTTTCTTTCTTTTAATGCGGTCGGTCTAGCTTACCATTGTTTTTCTTCCTTTTTTTTCGGCACCTCGTTTATTTCACGCTTTGTGGATCGGTTGCCAGGTTGCCGGGGTGACATTAAAAGATCCGGAGGCTAATATATGATAACTTTTGTTTTGTTACCTGCTCGACCTGGAAGGAAATTTTTTTATGTATTTTCCGGGAGGATGCCATTTATATCGATTTCTGATGGAGATGTAACGCGCGACGAAATGTACAGATTTGATCCTTTTTTTTCAGCTGAACGAGAGAGACACTATCAGCGTCTTATAGTTCGTGCTTAGTGAGAATCATATGAAGTTCTGAAGGTGGAAGGTGGTATTTTTTTAATTCGATAAAATCAATATAATTAGCTATGTAATTTTACCTGAACGTTTCAATTGTCATGGAAAGTTCAAATTTTTTTTTTACAGATTATCGAACGAACATGTTTTATACCTCTCTAAATAAAATGTAGGCGCTTTTCATGAAATTCTGTCGCAGTCGTTCGAACGAATTAACCGCTATTATTTTAGATCATTTGATAAAAACATTCCAAAATATGATGTACTCGTAAAACAAACAACATTCTTTTCCGTTCCTCTTAAAAACACGACCTAAACCTCTCCAGAGGTGAGGAAAATCCATCCGTCCACTCTTCCTTTCACACTCCGCCGTACTTGGTTCACCTAATCCTACAAATTCTTCCCTTCCGGCGTCGCTTTCCTAATATCTTGAAAGACGACCCCAGCGAGGAAGGCGGAGAGTTGTACGGGAAGTGTGTGTATATATATATATATATACTTATATAAAAGAACATCCCCTTCCAATTCCTTCTCGTCTCCTTGGCAACTGCATTGTGGGACCGCCCCTCTTTCCCTTCCGGCGGAGTTGCAAGAGGGAAGATTCTTCCGAAATATTTGCGCTAATATCCCAACGAGGAATCAACTGAGTAGAGAGCGGTCGGTTGGGTTGGGTTATATGTAACGTTGCGTTGGAGGGATGAAGGAGAGGTTGTTGGGTTGGGAAGGAAAAAGGAAGGGCGTATGGAGAAGCTTCATCCAATCACTCATCATAATAGGCCCGACTCTTACGTAGGTGTTTTGTTTCCCTCTTTTCCTTCCTCTCTCCGTTCGCGGACGCACGCGTTAATTACATGCCTCGGGTGGGGGGAGGAAGGTAGGCGAGGGGGAGGGGAGGCGTTGTGGAAGGATGGGCGGAGTTCAACACTCCGGACACCGCCGATGATGAAAAAGGGAAAAAGGAGCGGCTAAGCTAGGCCTTTTAGCTCGTCATTAACACTCATCTTTTTTAAAAGGCCGCATTTCTCTCTCTTTCTTGTTTTTTCGCCCTCCCGCCAGCGCCGCTGACTATTCTCCATCACGCCCTCTTTGCCCAAGCTGACACCTCGGCGAGTCTCCCGGCATGTGGGGGTGGGAGGGAGGGGCGGTCGCTGTGGTTACTGTATGAATTGTTTTGAAGGCTTTGGAATTATGAAGGAGAGAAATTCTACAGGTTCATAAAATGTTCTCCTTCGGCGAAACGTTTACGCGACAAAAATCAAAGTTTCTCTTTTAGGTTATCGGGTTATGATTTTTAAAGGCTCCTTTTTAAAGGGACGTTTTTGAGAATTATGTACGATTAAAGCTTCCGGAGTTGTTTATTATACTACTCCGAAGTATTTAATTATATTATTATAACTATTCTATTTAAAAGAAATCAAAGGAACAGGCGAATACGATGTATTTATTTAATCCATATGTCTGATTAAACCTTAATAATATATTATTATATATCTTCCAAAATGTATCCGAAGGAAAGGCCTCTATCGTCACCCAACGCCCTCTGCTATTAAGTACAGTGTCAACGTTATTCGGGAATATTTTCGATTTTTATTACGACGGATGCATTTGCCATTTTATTGACTATTCTTCCACTCTGCTCATTGTTTATCACGCGCACCAAGTGAAATATTACGTCATACTTTTAGGACTCGATGAAATTGACTGAACAGATTAAAATAAATAGCAAGCGCTTTTAAGGTTCTCCATTTTCTTCCATCTGCTCTTTCTCCCTTCAACATAAACATCATCGACGTATGCAGTCCTCAAAAAAGACATCCATCATTCTTCATTATAGCCATTCCATCATCTTAATTGCTCCATAAAATGCGATTATTGATAAAACAAATACGGAAGAACAGCTGCGCTCCAGTATCTGGGGTCGATGCATCAATCATTCCGCATTCTCAATCAACGTTAGAAAAATCGTTTCGTTAGGGCTCGAAAATTTTACTGAACATGGACGAACATGAGCTTCTTGGTTTTCGCTGGTAGAACCACCCGAGGATTAGGACGTGAACGAGGCCTTCCTCGCAGACATAATGAATTCAGCGGTCACACTCATTCTTTTAGACTGATCCCGGAAGCATTAGGAGGGAAATGTAAAAATCGAGTGAGAAAATGTTTTCGCAAAAGTGTCTCGCGTGTAAGGAAGGATGCGAACCCCGATATCCTGTCTGAGAGACGTCTCCTGGGCTCGTCGTTCTCCGAGTCTATAAAAACGATCTCTTGTTGTTATAAAGAAGGGGAGAGAGTGGGAGTGGTAGATGGCGCGGGAAGAGGAGCGGGGAGTGTCTTCCGGAGCTTCCTGACGACGCATGCAGGGAGGAGTAGGTTGGGAGAGAGAGAGAGAGTGCTTCCGCCTCAGGGGCTATAGACCCTCCTTATATTCTCCAACGCCGGGGTTGGGTGGGAATGGGGTTTGGATTGGGATGGGGTTGGGGGATGGATATATATTGAAGAAGTGGGGAAGAGATGGTATAAATGAAAGGGAGTTTTTTCCGAGGGAAAGGGAGGATTTTTTTATAAACCCGTGTTGTAAGGTGGAGGATGGAACGGGGAAGTAAGGATGGGAGGAGATAGGGGCAAATAAGGGTGAGGTCGGTGAAGGGAGGGAAAGAAGATGGGAAAATGCCTTAATTTTTTTTGTTCGGTTCTTGTTTCGTCTACTTCCTTGATGGAACGGATTCGTTTGCCGTTTTAATGCATATCGTATCTTCCTACAGGGAGATCAGTTACATGAAGTTTTTATGATTATAAATTTTAATTAAAATAGTAACTTTAAATAGGTATAGTAGGTATTTCAGTTTGTCAGTAATTGATTTAATTAGTAATCGTAGCCTTTCATAATTCATTTTTAACTCGAGTTCTGACCTGTTCCCACCGGCTGACGGAATGATTTGGATAATTTGATTCCTTATAATTTGATAAAAAATGTAAAACCAAAATTATAAACCAATCGGACGGAATTTTAATTTATAGGTGCGAGAAAGAGTTGACTGATACGGCTTGTTTCGTTATGTGAGATACGATAACAATGAATAGGTTTATCGATATTTTAACGTGTCATCATTAAAATAACATGTCGAATAGAAATATATTCATATCCGTTGTAGATGCGAGAGTTGATGTTATTCCAGATTTAAAAGAATGGATAATTTGAGTCATAGAAGGAAACATAAAATTCACAAAGGAAGCTCGGATTTATAATGAAATGTTTTCACCTGTTATTTAAAATTAACAAGGAATTATTTACGAGATATTTCAGAAAAAACACTCTCGAGTATCATTTATATACGGTACCACATAAAACAAATTGTAGTTCCCAATTGCCACGAGACAATTTGTAAGATCGACGGTGTAATATCGTAGTGCCAAGAAATATTAAACTACCGGTACGACTTTTACGATAGCATGAAAAAAAAACATTTAAAAAAATAATTTCCTCCCCAAGCAATCGCCGCAAAAAAACTTCGTCGGAATGGCCACTGCATCGCAGTATCCCGTCTTTTCCACCCTGCAGACGTTGGTTTTTTTTAATCGACGGGTAATGCAATTAAAATTAGTGTACACAATAGCAAGTGTTTCTTGCGGCTTTATCTTGTGTTTCATGACTTTTTTCTCTCCCGTCGCACGGTCGGATAACTTCTGTAATGGAATTCTTGCTTTCTCGATCCCGGCTCGTGCGTGACGGACTAGTTGGAGAAGACCTCCGTTTATTCGTCCGTCACACCTGGCGACCCCCGTGAATCCCTCCGCTTTGTCATATCGTATGCTTCTCACTCGTCGCCCTTTCCGACATGGTCGTAATCGAAGATTGATTTCTTAAGGAGATCGCCCTTTAGCCAAATAACCAAACCTCTCCTGACTGATGAGGTATGCTAATATGCGCGGCGTATTTTTAACGTTAGTCATCTTCGAAAAAAGTTAGTTTTTCGTGAGCTTGCTCTTGTCAGACTCCGTGTCGGACGGATCATTCCGTATGCTTTTACACATTGCGGTACGGTCTGGGACACTGGCGATGAAGTCCTCAATAGCCAACCAAAGTGAGATTAGGACTACGATAAAAATATCCTTCCCACCGACTAAGAGAAAATTATAAGTGCATAATTTAATGCACATATACGCGAGAATGTTTCTTATGATTGAATGATTCAAAATACCGGGAAAGCTGATTTTTTTATAAATCCTTTCCGAGTGGGGTTTTGTGTGACAGCAGCGAGGATGTGTCAGGAAAAATGAGAACGTTTCGCAGCCATATGTAAGGTCGTATTCTAAATTGTACGGATTGCTGTTTAGTTTGGATCGAAAATTTGTATGTTAAGTCATTTAAATTGTAGAAAGAGGAGAAAAATTCACTTTCCGTTTGATTTTTGAGTACATGAATTATATAACTCGGGTGGAATTTTTCCTTTGTCTGGAATACGTACCTCAGCAAGTCATGTGATTCAATCTCAAACCGATTAAAAATTTCTCTCGGATTGTTATTGCGTATTAATTTGGAATTCAGTCGGAGACCATAAAAAAATCTAAAACTGAATTTTATGACATTTTTAAAATTTCCGTTTTGTTGTGGCACTCACAACCCATGCCCCCCCTCCCCCCCACTCCCCTCGCGGCAATGATTTTAAATGTGAATTACTCTTCAAGATCATCGAGAAGAATTTGAAGTGGATCTAACCGTACATGATTATATTTTATAGTTTCTTTAACCCTCTGGTTCCTGTGCTAGGCACATCCCGGCCAAATTGACCGAAGCGACCGTCCATTAGGACCCCTTACAACCCCGGTCACTTATCTTCTTTAGTAGAGGAACGCTATTAAAAATTCAGAGAATGAATCAGGTGGATTGGATTTTTGTCTCGCCGAAGAGAGGGAGGCCATTAACCTCTACGGAAATTGGTTTGGGATCGTAAAAAGAGACGGGAACGCATTGCATGTCGGGGCATCCCGCGAGGGTTTTAAGGATTCCAAAGGCGAATATACATGCCCGTCACGACGTCTGCCGGAGGTCCCGGGAGGCATTTGTGCGCCTTTTTTTTCTTCGGCGGAGGTGAAGTGTACAAATATCCCATGTGGCCTCAACTCACGCCTCTCTTGACAGGGTCCAGTGAAGAATGGGTTTAGCGATGAAGTTAGACGGTCCGAAACGAAATCACTTAAGCTGAAGTTTCGCCTAAGTTACAAAGTTTTACCCAGAAGCAGAACTTTTGCACTTTGAGGTAAAATGAACAACCCACCTCATGAAACTCAATTTCGACGTAAATCAACGGAAAAAATACCCTAAAATTATCGAAACTTCGAGTCATAGGAGTTGGTTTTCACAGATTTTCCACTTTATAAAAGTGAAGTGGGAGAAAATACGGACAAAATATTAAGAAAACAAAAGGGAGTTTATCCGAATAAAGAGGATTGAATTGGCATGATTTGATGCAGTCCAGTGGCATGCATTCGAATTACAGTAGAGTACTGTGTAATAAATTGGATTTATTATCAAAATATCCTATTCGTTAAGTTCAGTGTTGCCATAATGATGCAACTGTATAAAATATATTACGTGCGCCTCGGATAATGCGGAACTTCGGATAATCGAGGCAGATAATTGGGACTCTACTGTATACATGGCCCTCGGTGCTTTGCTGAAGAAACTACCTGTAGTGCATAATACACCAATTTCATACATGCCAACGAATTTCATAGATCCTTATCTGGTGAAATTTTAAAGCTAATAAATTCTTTATTTCTTTAATTTTTGTAATATGTAGCACCAAACTCATGAATAATATCCAATGCGAACTCTTTTCCTGCCCACTGAGGCACTTTCATTCACTGATTTGGCCCGCTAATTAAAAAACTCCCACGCCCCTTCTGCAGTTCGTCTTTATTAGTCCGTAAAAATATTTTTATTTGTCTCAACGTCTCATTAATCAAACACGACTCAACACATTATTTTGTTGATTTTTCGTTTCTTTTAGTAACAAAATATTTCATACGTTAATACACACTGTCTGGCTATATTTTTACTGAAGAATCTCCGCCGGAGATCACCTGCTCCGGCCGAGCGGAAATAAGTAAATCTTACCTGCCAAGAGTCATCAAATTTACACCTGTCAAGACACGCCTCCAGCAGATTGAGACGGCAGAGTTTATGGAGATAAAATTTTCCCAGTACGGACGTCCTCTTCCCTGTACTTCCCCCATTTTATCCCGCCCTACTCCCACAATGACGCATAAACCCCTTGAATCCTCCATCCCTTCCTAGTGGAGAGGAAAGCCGTCTAAACAAAAAACACGAAAAGGCGGAGTTGTCGCAGTCGCCGACACTAGGGAACAGGTAGCGATGGTCGTCTCTCTCTCTCTCTCTCATTCCTCCCACGGTGTCAGTAAAACGTTCTCTCCGGTCATTACTCTTTCTAGAGTTCGAGAGACCATCCTCTCTCTGTGCGTCTCTTTAAATAGGGAGGAAAAGGGATCCGAATGTTGCCCTCGCCGAAATTATTTGGTTGGTCCTGAGAGAGATGGGCGGAAGAGTGCTTTTAAAGGCGCCGTTTTGGTTTGTCGCGGGGAGAACTCTGAGAAACTTAAGAAAAAAAAAGTGAGAGGGATGAGAGGGAGGCTGGGTAAGTTGGGATGGACCTCACGCGGCGAGAACACGGGGCCTGGAGAAGGCCTCGAGGGCGTCAATCACCGGGCATAGCGTGTTGGGAGGTCCTTCTTTCCCTCCCCTTCGTTCCCTCGAGGGCCCGCTCCCTCTACTACCTTCCCCGCCCTCCACTTCCCTCCGGTGTCCCTGAGAAACACCAGAGAAAGAACCGACTGCACTCTTCCAACCCTTACGTGAACAACCCAACCCCATTCTTAACTTCTCCATCCCTCTTCCAGCACACACGCATACGACGACTCCACCTCTTCGCCCTCGGACGCTAAATCATCGGATGGCTTGCTTGTGGGGGGTTTTGTCACGTGCTACGAGATATGTGAGCGGGATCGCTGAGGCATTCTTCTCCTTCCTACCGTGCCCTCCAACCCCATCTCGCACCAACCCTACTCCCTATCTCTTCTTCCGTGGGGATGCAAGACTGTATCGTTTTAAATATGAGTTTGTGTGTGGCCGAAGTGCATTGTGGTCTCGGAATTATCGTCCGTCCCAACGAAGCGAAGAGATAGGTATAATGGTCGTGAAGGTGGGTTCCTTCGAGAGGAAGATGGGTTCTTTTATTTTTCTCTTCTGATCACTGGTCTTGGAAGGGGCTTTTTTCGGTCCTTTTTCAGGCGTTGCGCGCGCGCGCGTGTGTGTGTGTAGGTGCGTGTTGTTAAAGCCAGTTAGGAAAAAGAGTTATCTCTTCGTTTAATTTTTTGGTTTTAGTTATCTCTAAAATGAAATTTGGGCGGTTAGTTATCGTGAGCCGTAATTTCCAACGAGTTAAAAAAGGAGAACTGTCTAAGAGGGACAGGTTGCTGCCCCCTTGAGAAAATCGTTGTGGTAGGTTGAGTCGTGGAATAAATATAACACGTGATAAAATTTAGGAAAAGAACTGATTACGAAACCGAAAGTTGAAATATTAAATTACTTTAATCAAAGTATGTTACATATCAATTTTAATTTTAAAAAAGAGGTTTAGAGACTACGGCGTGATGGTATGATAATAGGAGAGGAAAAAGAAAATCGATGGAATATGCACTTTGAAAGTCCTCCATTGCGCAATGATACTAAAACATAATTATTGGTGTGAAGTTTTATATTCTCTTTATTTATTTAAAGCATCTTATTAAAAGTAAACATGGACGAATAAATAATGCTGAAGTTTAAAAATCGTAGTAAGTCTGGATCGAAGTATATAAGAGTAGAATAATTAATGGTTAAACATATTTATTTACGTCATACTTTGATAAAATGAAATTCTTACCAATTCATAAACTTATTCTCCATCTTTATGAAGACAAAGTTGTCGGACACTCTCATCTTCACCACTGGCCATGCCTGTATCAAATCACTATGAAGATCTTCTAACTCACGGAAAAGACAGCCCTTTCGGTTGAAAATTTATTTTAAAAGCAATACTAAGGGATGTCGATTTAAAAGGCAAAAAGTAAAACCAACTGCTATCCTAGCTACGGCACTAGAGTTGCTTATCTTCACCCATGCGACACTTCGTCGAAACGACGGCTCTCTTCCGCTTCCCCTTCCATGGCTTTTCCTCCTCCCCTTTCCCTGTTAAGTGTCTTAGCCCTTGCGGCCCCACTCAACCCAACCCACCCCCGTGAACCGACTATCTCGCAGCATTCTTCACGGTCCATCGGCCACTTTTAGGAGAATACGTCTTCAAAAGATGTCGTGAGCTTCTAAAGCAACCGAGCAACGTTCTATGTCGTCAGCGGAGAATGAGGAGGGGTGTGAGGGAGAAGTTGTTTGCAGCTCGTCTTGACAGCTGATGATTAACGAGGGATTCGCTTTGATGACAATGTCAGGAGGGAGCCTTATGCGTTACGAGCATCCGAATGGTAAACTCTGGAACGAAAGGGGGAGAAGGATTCTCGCGAAGAAGACCAAGTTCATAAAAGGAACCGACGGCGGGTTTTGCATTTCAATTCTAATGGAGACTTCATTGAGGACTTTTCCGAGCTCTATTATCGAGATTATGAATGCAAATGACATCTCTCTCTCTCTCTTTGATGATTGAAATTTAATGAATATAATTAGTGTTAGGCGGCCGCTTAGCGTTAAATAATGATTGCCCATTCTTAAAATAACGTATGGAATTATTTCCATCGGTATCTACATCGAAATGTTTAAAAATAATAAAGATTTCACCTGATCGTGATGCTAACAATAAGTGTTGAGATCTAGGTCGTGAAATATATTTTACCCACCGTGGAAAATTACTAGTGTTGTTATTTCTTAATGTTCCTCGAAATGTTGAGTTTGACTGAAAGTGTGCCGATTAAAAACAAGAATATCTTACAGATATGAATGTACCTAGTAAGTTTTGTGAGTTAAGAGATATAATTGAGTTTTTAAAAACACATTAAAATATTCTATCAATATACATTTATAGTAATTTTCGAGTCTTCTATCGTAATGATTCTGGATATGAATTTTCTTTATTTCGATGAAGGGCATTCATTAATTTGTTTTTATTTCATGGAGTCGAATCTAAACTCACAAACGCGCGAGTTTCCGTTTATGAAAACGTTAAAATGACTGAAAGTATTCACAACAGCAGAAACAAAGGATAAAACTCTTGCTATATAATAAATAATCGTCCATTTCGTCCTCGTCAATCAAAAAAATGTGGGCCTAAACGTCATCTATGTTTAGAAGTTAGCGGATAAAAGCGATACTTTGTCCTAGTTTTACAACGGTCTGGAAGTTTTGTTCCGTAACACGATGGATGGCTTCCATTAAGGAGTATAGCCGCAACAAAACGTCGATGTTTTGACAGTTATGGAACAGCCATCTTCTTCGGGGCCATTGTGGGTCACGTGCACCACCCGTCATTTTAAAGAGATTTATCTGACGACGCATAAACACAAGGAAACATATGTCGGCTCCCGATTCGCCCCAAATTCGGGGTTCATCGTGGCAAAGATGGCCGCTGGACGCATGCGACTCGACCGATGACCTCGTTTTCCGGTGTCACCATTCCGAATGATTTCACCAGGAGAACGGATTTTTGTGGTCCATTATGTCGCCCATTTTAAGGGATAGGCACGGACCAGTGGAGAGATTGTGGGAAACAGCTTCGCACACCAATTAGTATCTCGAGTGCAGTCGAGCGGGTGATGGAGCGTGACGTATCTAGGGCTCTTCCCCCGCAAGAGAAAGAAATAAAAGGCTTTTTTGGAGAGATGCACCTATGAGAGAGCTTTCTCTATTTTCGGAAGTTGATGCCTCTCATTTCATCCACCTTTCCCCCCTCCACCATCATCCATTCTTGTTAGCGTTAAACAGTTTTGATATTCACATTCACCATGTGATTATGGAAATACACCTCAGAATTCTCTACAGATTTTCGGTGTTGATAATTGCTTCACTCCTTTGGATACGGTAGCGTAGGTGCGCACGCAATGTGTAGGAGCCCACCGACGTACGGGTCCCACTTCAAAGGGTTAAATTTATAAATTTTATTTCTGTTCCTACATGCAGATTCGGATTGATATTTTCCATTTATTTACCTATATTAAAATAACGATTGACAAATCTGTATGCTTTTCGTGATAACTGAATGTTATTCTTGGTTTAATTGTTTAAGAAAATGATAAGGCATAATTGATTCTACGAGCACCTAAACCCACACAGCCGTAGCTAATGATTGGGTATGCGTGAAGTTTATGCAGGTGTTAATATTTCAGCACGACCAATAATGGAATAAATAATTAACATTTTAATTTTTTTTATAATTCTGGATTTGGGAATTAGTAAAATATTTCGTTTTAAAATTGAAGGACATTTTAGGCTGAGAGGCCACAAATAATCGAAATCCAGCTCAAGAAGTGAATCATTCGCCAAACGTGCGACGATATATTCTAGCATTGCGTGTTTTATTTTGGAAGTGAATTGAAATCGGTTCGTGAAATTCACACGTAAACTTTCTTTCGCCGTTGAGACGCTAAGGGTTTTTTTCATTGTTGTTAACTGTTGGATTTACCTTTGAAAATGTATTTAAGAAATAAAAGTTGACTGAAAATTAAAAGCTCCATAAATCTTGGCAGTGATGTAATTTCCGAATCTATCAAAACTGTAGCGATCGCTTAATTAAGCGCGAAAGCCGAGCAGATTACTCAGGATAAACTCACCAAACCCTCCTTGAATATTCCAACGGCTCGAATCGTCACCGACTCCATAACCGCACGTGTATTCCAATCAACGCTTAACGTCAATAGACATACTCTTCGAATACACAAAACCCTCCATTCTCTCTCTCTCTGTCACCGCTCTCTCTCTCTCTCTCGAGAGCTCCCGATGACGATAAAATTCCGCGAGACCCGAAACTGATCTCCGTCCGACCCTCAGAATCCTCTTCATCTCAGTCAACACAACTTTCCCCGATCGTATTCTCTCCTTCTTCCCATCTCATATTTCAATCATTCTTTCCCTCATTCTTCACTCTTTCCTTTATTTATCTCCCTCTTTTTTCCTCTTTCTTCCTCCCTCTCTACCTTCATTTCTTTCCCTCCCTATTCTTTCTTATTCTCTCTCTCCCCTTCTCTCCCTCCATTCCTCTACCTCTCTCTTCATTTTCCCCCCTCCCTATCTCCCTTCATTTCCCTCCATCTCTCTCCTTTTTTCTCTCTCCCTCCATTTCTCCCCTCTTTCTCCTACTCTCCTTCATCACCATTCTTCTTTTACTCCATCTCTCTCTCTCTCCCTATCAAACACCTCCCCTCCAGTAACATCCTCCAATTCAATCTCCCTCTCCAACCTCTCACTCTCCCTCTCCATCTCTTTACCCTCCCCCATTCAATTCGCTTATTGCTTCCTGCACCCTCCCTTCCTATCCTTCTCCCCCATCCTCTCTTCCCCCCCTCCCCCTTCCCCACAGTTCAATCTTTCGGAGCACCACCCCCTCGGGCCACTATGCAAACGCATTCCTCTTTCTACTCCCCCCCCCCCCTCCTTGCAATCGCCACTCCCGAATCCCCCTTCCTTCCTCCTTTTACCTCTCCCACGCGCTTTTCCGTCTTGTTGCAGTGGAGCACTATTTCACCAATATATCAAATTATAGTCCCTCTTTCTCTTTATATATACCTGCGGTGGCGTACCTATATATATTATTTTCCCCTTTCACGGTAGCCCGCGGGTTTAACATGCGCGCCGTGCGGGTGGCATGTAACGTTGCGTCTTTTTTAATAGGAGTTTATGTGTACCTGCCCCTCTTGCGCTGCAGCGAGGTCGGATGAAAAATTGATTTATGCGTTTTGGTAAAGGAATCTGCTCCGCGAGTTCTCGTTCGCTTATGTTTATGTCCACGCCTCTTAGGAATTTTTTCTCGTGTTTTTTTTCCCTTCCCAACTCCGTGTTGTATGATCGTTCAACACGCTCTCCCCGCTTTCCTTAGTTACTCCTGCCTGGACAATTTTCTACTCCAATTACTGTCTAAACTTTCGTCTCCCCGTCCCGTTATTCCAATTATAGTTTATTTTTCCCACAGCTCCGATCCATTTTCCAATTATGTTTCTATTCGGCGAATCCAGCCGGTCGAGAGGGTTTCAGTTCGCTTCCGAGCCGTTAGATCGCGCGTGCTATTCCCGCTTGGGGACGACGTGCTTCTCTAATACTTGCCGTCACGCGTCGATCAAACAACTTAGTATTCCCTGGAGATGAGTTGGGGCGAAATAGCCAAGTGGACGATCATTTTCCCTAGCTTCGCCTCTCTCTTTCTCTCTCCATATTCGGACATCGAACCCAGCTTTTCACCAAACTATATGCTTTCGTATTCGTCATTTTCATTACACAATAATTTTAAAAAATATTTGCGCCTTTATTTTCTTTCACATTCATTCATCAGGCGCGTTAACGATTGATTTTCATTGCGTGAGTTTGGATTTTTCCTTTCTTGCTTCGTGAACGTATGTATCTCTTGTATTGTGTGAGTCATTCACCAGAGATTTTTGACTGCGCGTTTGATTTACTGTTGACATTTTAAAAATGAAGATGCAGTAATATATTCGTTGGGATTTTTATACGAATCAAACATGCACCAGAATGACCGTTAAGCTAGATCAGTGTTTCCAACCTTTTTTGGCCTCGCGGCACACTTTTTTGTGAGCAGGATTTTGGAGACACAAATGAGATTTAAATCAAATATGGCTGACACATTTAGAGCGGGTAAAATAAAAAAAAACAGATTTATTACCAAAAAGAAACGTGCGCAAAGATATCACAACTGATATTAATACACCATTTGACACTTTATAGTCAATATAATATTGTTTTAAAATTTTCTAGAAATTTTGGCGACACACTAAGGACATGTTCGCGACACACCGGTTGGGAAACACTGCGCTAGATATTTGTATCACCCTCTCTTAATATTAATGACATTATCTGTCTTTTCATCTCCAGGCGTGTTCGTCTACTACTTCACCTTTCTTGCATCGCGGCTTCCCTCTGCTAAGTCACAGTTCTCCTCCCTTCTCCTTTTCTTTTGACTTTGTTCTGCTCGCCGTCACCTTTCATTCCACGCCTGTTTACCATATCTCTCCTCACTTCTCCTTTCATCCGAACTTGCTTTCATCGTCTCGTCTCATCCCGTTCTCCATCCTCACACTCCCCTCTCTCTCCCTCACCCTCACCTTCCTCTTCTCTCCATGTTATTCCCTTTCGTCCTCTTGTCACCCCTAGTAAACTCTCTCTCTCTGCATCTCCTGCTTTCCCTTCTTTTCCGCTCTGTTGGATCTGCTCCACATCCTGCCCTTTCCCTGTAACAAACAGTACCTCTACTCCCCTCCCTCTCCCCCCTCTTCCTCTCTCGCTGCCTGTTACTCCGCAGGATGTTTTGACTCTTGGTCGATATTTGGAAGCGAGAGTGCAAGGGTGCCTGAGGGCGTTGTGCGCAAATCGACCGTCTATTTCTCTTCTTCCTTGTCACTTATGATAGTGCCATCTATATATTTGTTGAGATAGAGGACAAAGAAGAACCTCTCTCATCAGATTCTATTCTTTTTCGATGAATTTTACGATAATAATAAGCCAATAGTTATTATTTTGACGCAAATGGAAACGTATAGTTCGATTTTTTGCTTTGTTAATAGGAGCAATATAGTATGAAAATTTTCCTTTTAAAAATCCGATTTTCTTAAGATAAACGCAAACGCATTTAGTTTAACACGAAAATTATTTCACGAAGATGGTGATTGAATGTGAAAGCTATGCGGGACAGGTCATGGTAGTCCATCCCAACCATCGAATATGTCATATTGATGTTAACGAGTTGGAGGAAAAATCAGGATTAAAGCTCATATGAGCTATAAGGGGTCCCTGTTATATTATGGTCTTCCAATGGTTGGACATCGGTCGCTATATTCGATTAAACGTGTCTTCGCAGCTATATGTTCGAATAAATAGGTACCATAAAATGGTTATCTTTTGTGAAAATTTCGCGCCTATTGAGTCGCACTTTATCCGATCTCGATGTTACATCCCAGATTGTTTGCAGTGTGAATCTCAATCTTATCATTTGCTCACTACCTTAATCAGTCTTATCGATTTCCGCTAATCTTCACAACAAGTTAGGTTTTTTCTAAGAATCGGTTTTTGTTATCGAACCTAAGGAGATTAGAGGAAGGGAATTTCCTCGTCCGCCTCTCTCTCTCTTTCTATCTCTTCTTGTTGGTGAACAAATTCATTAGAGGGGCGCGAGGGAATGGAGTCGGGGGACTGTGAGAGGCGTTGGAATTTTCCACGAAGATCAGATCGAGTCCCCGCTTCACTCGATTCCCCATCCTATCCTCGGGACTGTCACTCCCATCCACTCCCTCCTCTCGCCTCCCAATTGGATCTATCCGAAAGATTTGAATTTTAAATTCGAACGCTTGTGTGTGTGTGTGTGCACTTGGGGAGAGAATGTCATCAAGTAAAAGGAAAATGTTGTGATGGGGTCTTTGGAAGTTTCCATCCAACGTTTTGAAAGCCGTCCGGATCGATATCCTTGGGAGATATCCTGTGAAAGAGGAATCTATTGAGATGGGCATTTCTAGAGGAATCCAATTACATTTTTATTCGTCGGAATCTTCAATGCCCTCGTCCCGTCTGGTTTTAACTGTGGGCACCGGCTATAGCAAACGCTCGAGGAAGGATTCGAGTGGTAATTCCAGGAGGAAAGGAAATCCCGATTTTCCATGTTTGTCGATTGCTTAATTGAGTTTGATGATCAAGATTATTCTCGTGAGCAAAAAAACTTTGAGCAAACCATGCGCGCACCTTTTAAAGCTTGCCTCATCAGCAACTCCTTGGAATCAACTACGAGCGATGGATAAATTGTAGATGAAATGCACATCTGGCCTATACAGCTGCTTTATTGCAACAGAACTACCGTGATTATCAATTGGATCCAAGCCATAATTTTCTTGAAACCCAGGAATCCCGTTTAAATTATAACACATCAAGCCTATGCACTCTTGGTTTTATCGAATAATGTGGTTTCTTTCAAACAATTTGGAAAGTAGTAATACTTTCAATCGGACAGTATTGAAAAGAAAAGGAAGTCAGTCGTTTGCTCATCGATAATTAGGAATAAGGGAAAGAAATTTTGCATTGGAACCTTTCCAAATTTATCTATTCAAATTCGATTGAAAATTCCAACTTTATTGAAAACAAACATTGACTGATTTCATTGTTTTGCGTTCTCTTGTTACCCAGTTGTAGCGACAGAATCAGATAACCCTAAGTCCTAACCAACCTCTCTGTCGTCTTTATCTGTCACCTCCAATCCCTCCCTCTTTCTTATCGCCGCGCCCGCTCGTATTTATCCTCTTGACTCTTCCTCTCTCTCTCTCTCTCTACTATTCGTGCCCACTTCCCTTCCACCTCCCTCCCTCCGCCCTCCGACAACGCCGCTTCGCTCCATCTCCGAAGGCTATCGTTTCGTCCACCCTTGACCGCCCTCTACAATCCCATTCGTTTCGTGTCCTCTTGGGATATATTCCTCCGCCTTTTCCTCGACACGAATTTTCTTTCTCACCGTTCCCTTATTTTTTATCCTTTTTTGCCTCCGCCTTTTCCTTTCTTTTCACTCTCTCTATTTCTTCGTCTTCTGACTCCTCCTCCTCCTCCTCCGTCATTATTCCTCCTTTCCTCTTTTTCAAGCCCATTTCTCTGCTTCTTTCTTGGCCTTGTTTCACTTCTTACATCTCCTGCCATTTCATTATTCCTTGTCGCTCCTTATTACGTTTACATTCTGTTTCCGTCTTTTCCCATCACTTTTATTCTTTGTGCACTTTTTATAATTACTTTTTGTTTCTCCTTTCTCGCTTTGGGCTTATTCTTCAGTTCTCTAATTTCTTCTTCTACTTGGATGATTCCTATATTATACCCTATTAACCTGTTCGTAAGGCGATGTTTTTTTCTTCAATTTTAAGCTGTAAAAGTCATATACTTATTATCGTGCCCAAAGACATCCCCTCTTCTCTCACATTCAATCTCATATATTCTCTCAGGACAGTCGTCTGCTTTTAAGCGGTTAAATTTCTCATATTTTTCTGAGTTAATATTCCGTGCACTTAATTATTTGCGTTTAAATTTAAAATTAAGCATATCCCTTTAGTCATTTAGAAATAAAATATTTTAATACTCATAATTTTTATAACCGATGTAATTTTACATGCTATACGAAGAGGATGTGTGACCAAAGCACTTCATTGGATCAGTTTTAATTCCCTTGAAGAAGGCAAGAGTAAATGAATGTGAATATTATTCTTAGGATTTGGAGAGAGAGAGAGGCTAAAAGCGAAAGTGAATAACTGCATAGGTCAGATAAGTTCGGGTTTATAAAAGGACCTTGTAGCACATCCATAATGCCACATTAAGCAAACGTGTAGTTTTTCATTTACTTATTTTCAATTTTATCGTCCGTGGTTTTTATCCTATCTCTTTGTGGAACAAGTAACAAGCTAATCATCATCTTCTCCCCAATTGCAATTACATACCTCCCTTTCTCCAACTCTCGCTCGTTTCACGTGGTTCGGCTTCTTATATAAGCCAGCCGCCAATCTTTAGAATCTCCCACGCCGATCAGTCCTCACTCAAATTGGAGCAGTATCCCTCTCTCACTCTCTCCCATACCTCACCAACTTAGAACCTTCCCGTTCTCTCCCAAACCTCCCGTAAAGCCCCGTCCAGCCCCATATTGAACCGGTTCCGCCTGATTAAACACAACATGGTACCATACTTCCCATGCCCATTAATTTCCCCCTGCCACACTCTCTCTTCCTCTCTCCCCCCCCCCCCCCAATCTCCTCCCAGCGTCTTTTCTATCTCTCCCTCCCTCAAAGCGCACCATTGTGACGTGCCTCGTCTCTCTCGTCACGGATATCGCACGCACATGAACGTTGAAATGGCACGGTCGCGTGCTCTATCTCGTACATAATGTCCGAGGGCGCGTGTGTGTGCGTTCCGGAGTCTCGTTTGCTCCGAATTTCCGCGACATCGTTGAGATTACTCCGTACGGAAGAGCACACACGGTTTTTGGTGTCCCTCCGCGAAGGTGCCCCTCTGTGTAAATCACCTTCCGTGTCTTCTAAGAGATACTCCGAAAGGGTTTTTCCTTGCGTGACTGCAAGAGTAGTGAGTTTAACGTTGGGGTTTGTAATAAAAAAGTTTTTCCGCATGCACGAAACATTTCGCTATAAATCAGATGGGCCGTGTACAAAAGCGATTCGCGTAGAAATTTCCTCCTGAGGTGTATTCTTTTCTCTGTTCTTTTGCATCGGCAAATTTTTGTAGCCCCGGCTGCCGGGTAACCGTACAACAGTGATACAAATAAACGGATTATAAATTTCAAACCCAAATATTCAGGCAATGTGCTAAAAATCCATACCAAGTCGTTTTGTATACAAGAATTTTAAGTTGACGTGGAAGGAGAGAGAGAGATAGAGAGACCTCTCGTACAGATAGGAAGTGTGAGGCATGGAAAGTGAAGATAGAAACCGAAACATTAGTGCAGGCTTCACGTGTCTACTACAGTTCACTTAATCTTAAATTGCTCTATGCCGTTCATAAAGCAAAAGCGTGTTATTATTCCTTAGTTTTTTGGCAGAGACTACGAAGTATCCTTTTTACGTATATCTACATGATACCCTGCAAATCACCAGATTGGTGGGTGGCAGGGTGTGCAGAACACCAAAACCTACCTAATACCTTCTTTCGCGGGTAACACACTCCTTTACTGTCAAGATAGATAGGAGTAAACATTTTAGATAAATTCTCAATTTAACTTTTCCCGGTACCTAATGAAAAAGATGGAGGCATTTTATTGTTAAAAGTTTTAATGCAGAAAGTAGTTGCGCCATTTGTTTGAAATTATGCGTTTCTTTCGACTAATCGACAATAAATAAACCGTAGATCGTTATCGCGATAGATAAATCGGAATGTTGTCGCAATTAAAGATGTGTGGAATCTCGAAAACGGTCGGATACTTCCTTTTACGATTACTAACTATAAAATCAAATATTGCCCATCCCTACCTAAATGTTAACTTCTCGTTCTTTTGTTTCTTCCGTGTTAGCATATGGCAACATTTTACTCTTTAAAAAAAAACAGAAGAATATCTTTCTTAGATTCATGTCGGGACTAATCCGTCCGAAAATTAATGGCTACTCAGAAGTGTACTCCCAAAAACGGTCGAAACGGCGAACGTGTTCCTCCCATCCTTCTCGAATCCTTTCAAATGGTTTCACTTTTTTTGCCTGTCTTTTTATCCTAACCATTTTCCCTCGCTCTATCTCTTTCTCTCTCTCTTTCTCTCTCTCTCTCACTCGGCTCTCTCTCTCACTCGGCTAACAACTCCAAAAAGTCCACACTCCCACCTCGTGACGCACCCTTTCTCACGCGCTCTCCGAGTTTTCTCACACGATTTCCCCTCCCTTCTCTCTTTCCCAGGAGACCCTCCTCCACTCCATTACTCCCTCGTACCTATGGCAGCGGGCAACCCCTCCCTTCCTCCCTCCCTCGGCCTCTGTCCTCTCTCTCTCTCTCTCTCCCATCGCTTTTATCATCCCCACCCACTTTCACTCTCAACCGCGGTGCACGCCCTTTTGAAGCCTCGCTCATCCCCTTTTTACACTCCCTCACCTCTCCCATCGACCCCCACACACTCATCCGTCCCATGGAAATCCTACGTTATACCTGCCTCCCCCACTCCCTCCGTTCCTCTCTCTTTGACTCTTCCTCTTGTCGTCCCTCCTTTTCTCCTTCATTCTTCCTTTATTATCCTTTATCTCTCCTCCTCCTTTCTTTACATTTTTTCTGTGGGCCTTCTCTCACTCACGTGCCCTGCTTCCTTCCTCTCTCTGCTTTCTTTCCACGTATTAGCTTCCTTTACCTCCCTACCTTTTTTTCCTTATTGCTCTATAGTCCTCTTTGCTGTCTCCCTTCCTCTCTTTACTTTCTCTTGAATGTAATTTTATTATTATTTCATTATCCTGCATCATGTTTTATTCTGTCGTAAATGACGAATGAGTTTATGTTTAAGGAGGGAGCGTCCAAGCTTCAACCTCGCCCAAATAAAGGCATCTATTTATCTATCTAGCTATCAATTTCTCTTCCTCATTCTTTTCCTTTTATACTCATTCTTCCTGTCTTTTCCTTTTCCTCTCTCTCTCTCTCTTTTATCTCTCTCTCCCCTTCCCCTCTGTCTCCCTCTATCCCCCTCCCCTATTTCTCTCTCGCCCTCCTCTCTTCCTCTGCATTCTCTCTTTCATCCTCTTCAGTTTCCTCTCTATCCATCTTCCTATCTCTCCCTCTTACTTCTAACTAGGGTTGCCAACTTTTAGATCTTCATGAACCGGAGAAGTTGTTACGGGTTGCCTACTTTAAGATATTCGTGAACCGGAGTTTGCTTGAAACCTGGATACTACTTTAGAAGAAACCCAAGGGAAATTAAATGTAATGATAAATATATTAAGTATTATGAAAGCCACTCATGATTTTAGGACGTATGATTAAAAATCGTTGTTTATTTTTTTTAAATATCGCTAATTAGCGAAATAGTAAGAGCGTCGTCAATTTAAGTTTTTTGTATAAAACAAAATACAACGGAAATTAATCTTAATTCGAATCATTTATAAAAAACGCAAAAAAGTCAAAAAAGGGCTTTCCGCTGCAATCGAAATTGAGCCGGAGATTTGTGCCACTCACCCGGAGACCGGAGGTTACTGCGGTGACCCGGAGATCTCCGGCCCGAAAGCCGGAGGTTGGCAACCCTACTTCTAACATTTTCTTCTCTTTTCTCCTGTTATTATATCCATTGTCCCCTCTAACCTTTTCCTCTCCCTCATTTCCACTCCTCTTTTCTCTAACTCCTTTAAAAACCTTCCTCTATCTCTCATCATCATCGTTTCTCTTCTTTCTTTCTACCCACGGCTTCGTCCTACACTGTCGTTCCGACATATCCAGACGGCTAATAATTGAACTTCGGTCCTGATCGTTTCCTAATCATCATCAATGCATAGAACGGCAAGAAGTCAACCTGTATAAGTGTGTGTGTGGGTGAGTGAGTTCGGGTCCGTTGTTCTCCCCGTTTGCGTGAGCTTTTGGATTCAGATTCACTTCCGCGAGAGAAGGCTCCGTGCGCCAGTTCTTCGTGTATTAGTTCCGTGAGAGAAAGAGACTCCTTTCGGTGGAAAAGGTTTCTCTCTTCTCATAACCTCTCCCACACCCTCGATATACATATATATTTTCTCGGTCACGACTGCAGGGAGGTTGGTACGCTCTCCCGCAAACCTTTTCCTCCTCCTCCTCCTTTTTTTTTCGGAGAGAGCGCGTAGTATGTGTTACGGGCATTTTTTCCGGCAAGGTCCAAGATAGCGCGGGGCTTCTCCGTTCTGCGAGTTCCAGTCTTCTGGAGTCACACGTGGGATTTCGAGATGGCGGCAGTGATTAACGAAAGGAGCGAAGTGTTTGGTACTTCACCCCTGGGAATGTGACGGAATGAAATTTCCAAAACGTTACTTTTTAAAACGAAATTCGAGTCGTTGTTCATTCGATACTCGATCGTTACTTGGTCGATACTTTGCCGATACTTAGTCGGTACTCGGTCGTTACTTTGCCGATACTTAGTCGGTACTCGGTCGTTACTTTGCAGGTACTTAGTCGGTACTCGGTCGTTACTTTGCCGATACTTAGTCGGTACTCGGTCGTTACTCGCCCGTCACGGTGTTATCGTTACCAAAGTGAATAACCGATTAATGACGCTTCGGCAGAAGAAATTAAAGAGGAAAGAATTTTATCTCCCAATTAGTTTTCATCGCCCACTATAACGTGGACGAAAAGGAATTTGCGCCATCTACATTCGTACGCGGGATTAATGAAGCTTTTCATCGTTCCTCGCAAGGCTAAGGAACGCAATCCAATCCAAACGAATGGAAGGTTAAAACCGTTATTAAAACAGGAGTTGGACATAAAATCCGATGATGGGCGAGTTTGATGGCCATTTTACTCCCTCCTCATTGTCTCGACGACGTCCCATTCGTCCGGGAACGAATTTCTGCCATTAAAAAAAAAATAGAAAAGGCTCTCGTTAAAAGAAAAGAAGGATCGTATTCATTCGACCCTTGATCCGGAGAACAGTCAACATCGAACCGGGCTTCGTCTCCCACCTACATGCTCTTTCCTGCTCTCCTTACCACTTTTTCCTCTTATTTCTTCGATCCGCGCCCCTTTCCTTTACGGTTCGGAATAATTGATCGAGACACGCTTTTAGAGGATCTTTCTCCTCGGCGGAATCCCATCCATCACGGTCCCGTTTCGAAAAGCTCCGTCGTTTAACGAGTTGGTCCAACAATGAATCCCCTAACGTCATAACGCGGTCGCCATCGCTACGGGAATTAGTCTCGCCCCGCGCATGGGCGTCGTTTCCCTCTTCACAAGAGAAAGGGGAGGGGATGAGGGTGGAATTATAGAAATAGGCGACGCGCTAGACCCGGACGAATTTCCATCTCCCGGAGGCAGCCGCCCACCGGAAGTGCACGCCGTTTCCATTTGCGGATATCCTCTTCGTCCTACTCGTGCCGATGAGGACCATAGAGGGTGTTTCCACTCCTCTTCCTAACTCGACCCCTATCTATTTCCCCATCCGACATAAGAATCCATAAGGGGCACTCCCTTATCTGTGTGTGTGCGCGCGCCCCCCTACTTTCGATCACGCTCATTTTGAGCAGGACAAGAGAAATATATGGGGCGAAAACGGGGGGGGGAGGGGGGAGAGAGGGAGGTTAGCTATTTCTGTCCCGCTTTTTTCCTCTCGACTAAATACGTGTATCCCCGCCTCCTTTATTTTTTAAATTAGGGACGCTCCTACGGATGGCCTTACCCACTCTCTTACTTCCCTATCCCCCCCTCCCCCCCTCCCATCTCTCTGTCTCTGTCTCACCCCAACCCACGCGCACTCTACATCCTTTTCATGCGTCTATCAATCCTTCCGGACGTGAATCTCGGCAAAAAAAAATTAACGGTAATAATAATGATTCTCCTCAATCATTATCCGGCGAGGATGATTAGGTTCGAACGATATCATTGGGTTCGTCAAGGGGAGGATTAGCGCGACCGTTTTAAAGGGAGGACATCGACGTGGATGCGATCCTCGTCCCGTCGTGTCGAATGCTACCGGTTGAGTCACGCACGGGTCTTTTGCGCCCAATATAGCTGTCATGCCCACGCAGATGGGATTATCGGGATTGATGTGACGTGCTATTACTTTTTGAAGTGCGGATCCGAGGGACTTGTCATTATCCGGCTCGCACATGTTGTATCTTGAATCAGTTTCCGATGCAAATGTGACAGTTTTTTGCGCCGGAAAGCCTTTTTATCTCACATGTATGCCTGCGGTTAGGTTAATAGAGTACCGCCTTGTATTACCGAAGCATAGGAAAATGATATGTTAAATTTAAAAAGGCTTCAGGCGTGGAGAAGATGAAAGAAAATAAAATGGACGGGTTAGGTAATAATTGAGGAAGTATTAAGAAAAATAGGAGAGAAAATACGAGTGATCAGAACTGGGCTGAGAATTTCCAGAAAAGATACTATTGAAGGAAAAATTGTCAGCTATTAGACAAATTGAAGTGGTAAAAGAGTTACCAAAAATGAAAAGCGTTTCGAAGTATAGCAGGAACTGAAGAACACGGTCCGACCTATAATCATGTGCTTTTCTGTGGACGGGTTATTTCCGATAAAAATGCCTGTGGATTAATTTTAATCTTTGATGTTTTCACGTCTATTAATTACTATTTTCATAACAAGAAGAAGTCCTCTTACTTATAAGTTGAATGTAAGCATAAATCACTTTTATTACCTCCCCTTGAAGTTACATACATACCCACACAAACATGCTCTTATTCGGACAGTTGACTCAATTTCTTATTCATCGTATACCCACTCATTATTTACTGTTTTTCATGAATATTAATACGTCTCACGTCCACCGAAGAAATCAACGACTCGCAATTGGCTTCCATTTTTGACGTATTCTATAAACTGTACGCCGCTCCGTTTATGATAAATTGCGGTATCGATAGAAACGTAATGACAAGTGCGTGCGAGAAGCCACATCAACTCTCAAAACTTTGCATCACAGCCGCTCGATATCACTCAACCACGCCCACGACAGTGCCTGTCGGCCAAACGAGGGCGTGACGATTTGTTCGACGTAAAACAAAAAGAAACGCGAAACTTTGCGAAACGCTCCTGACAAATCACATCCGCCGATTTTTTTCGAACGGGAGATTATTAATATACTCACGAGCGCTCTAAAACGCGTTCGCTTATGTTTTCTGAATCCACGCCTCCACATAACGCATAATCGAATAACAAATCGGAAGGTGTTAACTTCCTTGCGAAACGTTTCCGTTTTTAACAGACGTTGCTTTCTCTCTCTTCAGGGCAAAGAGGACGTTGCTGGATTGGTTGAGCTCCTTCTGGTCCCCATATACATCGCTGCAGCCGCCACAGATGGCAGCGCCCCCGGGGCGGCAGCCGTCGAAGCAACTCGACGCGTCCTCGTGAGGCAGGCGAGGGACGTCCTCGTCTGCTCTTTCTTAGGAGACCTCAAGCGCTTCCGCATGGAGTTCTGCCTTCCGGCCGCAGCAGCGCTGAGGAAGATCAAGAGCGCGGTTGTCGATGAGGTGAGAGGGGCAGTGGGAACGAAGTGGAAGAAAAAAAGGGAGATTTTGGTTTATAAGTTTCTGTTGCGACTTAACTGATTCGTCGTGCAGTAATCATAGGCGATGCAATTAATTTCTTCAGCCCATAGATTAATCTCATAAAATTTAACGATTAAATATTTATTTATGGATGAAAATGGTTTACATGATTGGTGTAATAAGAAAGAGATTTTTACGTTTTACTATTGTTGCCTATTTAATATACTACACAGGCCGGTAAAACTAGATGGGAACCTAGGTGTATTTGATAACAGCAATCTTACGAGGGTAATGAATACATACAATAAATAATGGTCGAGCTTACCTTCGGACCGAAATCAGATCGAAAAAGTATTTCTCATCGATACCCAAATGAGCTTTCGAAAACTAAATGAGGAGTTAGTCTACAAAACAACCAAAATCAGTGGTGATTTAGAAACGAAAGCGATTCATCCACTTAAGGTTCGTTAATCAACAACGATGACGGCTACTATGCCTTCAAAATGTGCCTCTGCATTTTCCAACCATTTTATGGATATTACAGAAACGTAATTTTTCATTATCATCCTTGCCTACGCGTTGAACTAATTGAATGCATTATTCAACCAAATTCAAGGAGTAACAAAAAGAAGAATTATTAATTGAGCCGCAAATGCCAAACATTAATGATGCTCTTCATAATGAGCAAATATCTACTTGAAGGAACACAGGAGATGGGAAAGAAGCGAAAAAGAGGAAGGAGGTGCAGATGGATATGGAGGTGAGAGGAAAAGACAAAGAGGCAGAGAAAGAAAAAGGCCGAGAGTAGAAGTAAAGAGAAAGAGAGGAAGTTAGAAATAGATAATAATTGACAGTAGAAGAGAAATTTTAAAAATTTCTAGGAAATTTGAATGGAGAGAGAAAATATAGGAGAATAGAGGAAGAGAAGCGAAAAGGAGAAAAGTAAAGAAGAAAGGAAAGGCCAAGAGGTTCACTACTTAAATGCAAATGACGGATGTGGAGAGAAAAGGGAGGAGGCGACTGAATTAACGCATCATGTCAACATCTTCGTAGCATGACGTGCGGTTAGATGTAGGGAGTCGCTCTGAACCTGTTAATCATCGAAAGGGATATAAAGAGGGAAAGAGAGAGAGAGGGACACAAAAAAGAAACTCGGTATCTTTTTAAAAGGCCTCGATTGTTGCGTCAGGGCGCAAGCAACGGTCGCGGTGAATATAATGAGCTGTCCGCGACCATTTCTCATTTTTCACTCGCGTATTTGGCTATCGATACAAAGCTCGTGTTAAAAGCGTTATAAATGAGATGTTTCGATATGATTTATCTTGTTCGCGGTACTTTGTTAAGTAAAAGCTGTTCCGAAACTTGCTGAGAAATTGTCTCTTTAACGATAGTAATAAGCTGCATAGTTAAAAAAATGGAGTTATAACATTTTATGAAATATAACGTTTTGCTGATTGATGCATAAACAGGCTATTCTCCGTTCCTCACAATTCTACTCATTAGCTACAGTTGATAATAAAACCATCATATCATGGTTTTATTATTATCCTAGCACTGGTATTATTTCTGAATCTTTGTATAGAATTTTATAGCTGTTAAATAAGCATCCATATCGACGCGTGTTTACTTATAATTCCTGATGCTCTAACTTGATAAACATATTTGTTGCGTGGTTTCATTATTTTGTATTATTTTTTACATTTGCATATTAGTTGAACTTTTGATAAATGTAATTTATCTGATTTTCTCATCTGGTATCATTTCCTCGGATCATAACTAACTGAGCAGCAATCTAGCCGCCAAGTTTCACTTCAATTTTGTGAGGTAAGAATGGAATCACCGTGTGTGGTCTGATCGACCACATCGATTTGAACGAGCGGTTCGATATCATCTCGATCAGACAATGGATCACAAAAGCTTTTATCTTTCATATCCAACCTCCTTATCGGGCAGAAACACTTTATTGAAAATTTAGTATGCGTAGTTTTCCATCAAATCCCATCTATCTCTCTCTCTCTTCCGCGTTGGCGCGGAGAAAACATTTCGCCGCCCTTTCGACCCCTAGTTAATTTGCGAATAAAACGGAGGCTGCCGTCGATGTAGTCGATGATGGAAAAAGAGAACGGCTATTACCGCAAGTGGTCGACGCCAGGAGCCATCCTCCTGCGTCTCCTTCCATCTCTCTCTCTGAGATTGGTACCGTCCGCGTCACGGAGGGAACCCAAGAAAGGGAGGAGCGCTTTATAAAAATCCAGAGATCCGCTCGCAAACGAGATGACAGGTTTGTGAGGGAGTTTTTTGAGTGGGAAGTCCAGAAATGCCGCGCCGCGGAGTGGGATGTGTACGTGTGGGATGAGATGAGAAGGGTGTGTGGTAGGAGGGGGGGGGAAGAAGATGGGTAGGGAGTGGAGGAAGGAGGAGTAGGAGGAATAACACGATGCTTGAGTAGACGTGGAAAGAGTGTAGAAGAATGCGGTAAAAGAGATAACGAGGAAAAGAAGTGATGGGACAGGTGGAAGAGAAACAATGTGGGAAGAGAATATAGAGAAAGAAAAGAGATAACCACGAAAAATGGGGAAAGAGGAGTGAAGGATGAAAAGGAAGGGAAAAAGGAGAGATCAAAACGATGAAGAAAAAAGATAAAAGGAAGAATAATATGAGAAGGCGAATAAGGTAAAACAAGAATACGGAGAAAGGGTAGCTGATAGAGGAGACAGACAGACAGACACAGTCAAACGACTTTATTTAGGGCGAAATTGAGACTACATATATACTCTTATATTTAACCCTACGTTATGAATTACAAATGACAATAAAAATAATAACATATAAACATACAAACAGAAGACAAATACCTGAAACGAAACAAACGAAAAAAGAACAAAAAAACAAGAAAGAGAAGGCAAAAACTAAAGGTAGGCGAGCAGTGAAGAAGAGAAGAAGAAACGGAAGAGAGAAAAAGAAAAGGCAGCAGGAAGGGAGAATGGAAGGAAGTAGGAGGGAAGGAACTACAGGAATACGACGGAAACAAGAAAAAGAGAATCCCATAAAAGAGAGAAGGAACTCATTTAAAAAACTCGGCTTGAGAAATTTATAATCTTTAATAGAATGGGCACTTTTAATTGAAAAATTGAGCTTTAAAATAGAGGTACCGCTTAATATGGAATCTTAATCACTCATATACGTATAATAACTAAATTCGGCTTGAGAAATTTATAATCTTTAATAGAATGGACACTTTTAATTGATAAATTGAGCTTTAAAATAGAGGTACTGCTTAATATGGAATCTTAATCACTCACACATATAATAACTAAACAAATTGGTAAAAATCGGAGGGGTTTCAATTGAAGACGCCTTGGCCGAAAAAGATGACCAGCGCTAAGAGGAAGGTAGAAAAGAAAATCGGAAGAAGATGATGAAGAGGGTCAAAGATAGTGGGGGATGAGTAAAGAGGAGTCTCGTCTTCGCTCCGCTTCCATCAACAGCTGTTGCGCCGCCATATCCGAGAGAGAGAGAGAGGCAGAAGGGTTCGAGTAGACCAATGCGCAATGGTTCGAGACGATGATTCACGGACAAACGATGCCGTTACGAAATTTTCGGAGATTCTTTTATTTTCTCTTGATTTCTTTTTCTCGATGTTTTACAACGGAGGATTTGCATCTTAAGTGAGTCATTTGAATGAATTGCGCGTGATTACCATCGTTTGTTTTTTCCCCCCTAAGCTTTGGATAAACCTGGAGACGGGATGGAAAAATATTTGTTAAACGGTGAAAGTTTGCTCGAGGAAATTTGAGGGCGTCTCCCAGATATGATAAAACGATGATATTTACGGCGCTTAAGGATTTTTTTAAACTCCATCTCAAGGTTATGCTTGGGTTAACGTTGGTGCTTCCGTAAAAGGTTGCGGCATCGGCCGTGATTATTTTAATTATGAAAACGTTCATCGGAAATGCCTGGGAAAGATTTCAAGAGTAATAAATTTAAATAAATGACTAAACGTTTAAATAAAAAAGGTACTGAAGGTATATTATTAGTAAAAATGGGCGTCTATTGGATAAAGTTTATAATGAATGACGCATCCACTTAATGAAAATTGGAGATTGATCTCGTTAGTTGTCACGTCTGTAGTTTTTGAAAGAAACTGAAGTTGATTTTCTCCCTGGAAATCACAGTAATCTACACAAAACAGTTGGTCGTTCAGCATCAACTATGGCGGTATTCAGGGCCGCCCCGAGGTTGCCCGGGGCGCCAAAGTGTTGGGAGTGCTATTCCAGTCATCTATCCATGCATTACTTGCAGTCGAATATATGTATTGGACACCAATTTATACTGTGAAACAGGCTGAAATATTGGTGGCGTTCCTTTTATTTTTTTCTTTATCAATAAGTCTTACATGAGACATGAGTAAATTAACGCGTACTTTGTAAATATCTCAATAAATATTTACGGAGGGGGGCGCTGGAGTGCTGTCTCGCCTGGGGCGACAAAATTCCTCGGGCAGCTCCTAAGCTGTCACAGTTGTCCGCCTTCGAAAGATCCGTCACAAGCCACCGAAGAATTGCGCAACGCTACCACCCGCGCAGCACCATCTTCCTTTCCTTTGACTTGGTTTAGATTTGTTTTCCTTATCCTAGAGTTTGATCTTCGTCTACGTCTCTCCTAAACTGTGTCAGTCGTTATTGCGGTTAGCGATGGCTTCGCGTAAAGAGGACCCTCTCTCGGAGCGGTGCTTTCCCACACCCCTAAATGGTCCCTACGCCTCTATGCCTACGCCGTCACTTCTCCAGCTGCCACAGTGATTAGTGTTTCACCGAACAAAAGGTAAGCAGCGGAGCTCCCAACTTCGTCCCGCCACCTGATAAGGGATCGGCAAAAAGCAACCCCGCCTCTCTTGGCTCCCGGGGGCAGGTTAGTTGTTTATCTCTCCTCCGCCGCCGCCTCTCTCTTTCTTCTCCTTCTCCCGCTTTCTTGCTTTACTTACCTATCTTTCCCTTTCTTTTTTCCTCGTCTTCTTTCTTTTTCATCCAAGCGTGATCTTAGTGTCTGCTCTGCAAATCCACTTTTCCGCTTAAACCGCGGCATGTGTTTCTCATTACCATGACGCCTGAATATAATCAGAGGCCGTCTCGAAACTTCGCCCACCGATTTTTCTCCCCTCTTCCCTCCCGAGGTTTTGGCCTCCACATAACGTTAACCAGACTCTTTAGCACTGGTTTTTTGTCAGGGCCAAGTTATATTGTAAAAAGATTTTTAAAATGTTTAACGAAATTCTTTGATATCGCTGTTTGCTTTCCCGCGCGTGTTTGTTAAGGTTTTTCCATCTGTGGTGAGGAATATGTTGAAAATTATAGCTTTATTAAAAAGTCAGAAATAGTGAGTGATTTAATTTTTTTCATCGGTATGATTATATAAAGAACTGCTTTTCATTTTCGAAATTTGTTTGAAAAACGATTCATTTTCACATGGGAAATCAGTGCTTCTGGATCCAAGGCGACTTGTTGTTACATAATATTAGAAAAACTTGAATTTTTCGAATGTAAATGCTCTCGATAATCTCCGCGGCAGGAAAAATAAAACTTTTCTTCGACGGAAAATTTTTGAAATTAAAACTTAATTTGTTTTGAGAGGATTGCATTATACATCAATGTTATCGTAACCCTGGCCACTCATAAGATCATATGGAATTGGGCACAGTCTTACGCAACCGTCTTCGTCTCATTTACACGTGCCAATATACACATTCTACGTCAGTCCTTTCTATTCAAAACATTCCCATCCCTTTCTCTCGCTCATATCTCCTGTCTCCCGTGTGCACCTCTCTGTTGGGATCGCCCCGCCGTCCTCTCTACCTCTCCTCCTCTTCCACCGGTTTCTACCTCCACCTCATCTCTCACATCTTCCAGACCTCTCCTTCTCTCAACCCTCTGGGTTCCCCTTTCTCAACCCAAATAGTCCCCATATTCCCTCTACCTCATATGTTCCTCTATGGCTCTTCGCAGTTTTCCCCATAGGCTTACAATCCACGCCACCCACCTTGCCACCTTAAACCCGCGCTACCTCCCTACCCACCTCCCCTCACTCCCTCCCATCCCATTACCTTTCTTTTGTCGCCCTCATCGCTGCTAGGCGCCTCGACCCGACTTCTCTTCCAAGCCAGGATAGGGTGAAACCCAATGCTTCTTTGAGACTCCTTCCTTGGGAGTCGTGTTGGAGTGAGGCTTGACCTCTTCAACCTCTCACCCTCAACATACCCTCCCTTCCTCACTCCCATCCTCTCTCTCTCTCTTTCTCTAGCAATCCACAAAGGCACAAAAGCGTTGGAAGCGACGATTCGGATCTACCTCGGGTGAGGAAATATGAATAGCGCATGCCTGTTTTTAATTGCGAGACGGCAGAGAGAGAGAGAGAAAGATAAAGGGCACTGGTTTTGGTTTAAGGAAGAAATTTCACGTGCGAGAGAGAAAGAGAGAGAGGTTTCGTTTTTGTCTAGCGCAGCGATAGATGGGCGGACGTTTACGGCGATGTCCGGGAAAAAGGAAAGGCTCATTACAGGGCGTTTCGTGGAATTATGAAATCGTCGAGATGAAGATAGTTCGTGATCGATAAGTTATTTTCAACGTAAGGCCATATTTTACGTAAGAAACACGGGAAGAGCTTTGTCGTAAGGAACGCCAGTTCGTGATGGATGGTTTTTTAAATCGCAATGGCATTATTTTTAGACGGATGATTCGCGTCAACACGTGTTTTTCTAACTTTGATTGGTTAAACCTTTACTATTATTCTGGGATATAATGGGTTGAAATGTACTAGAGTGGAGTTTTATTTACGTATTGACGTGTTTAGAAATCCACTTTTTACTCTTCGAGCGGAAACAGCGGATGATGATGAAAGTCAGGCTTTACGCATTACAAATTTTCCATGCATACCTTTAAGTGTGAAAGCATCTTAAGCTTTATCTACTTGAATTTCCTTGAACAAAAAAAAACAGTACAGGCTCTTCTGTCACTCCTTCGTCAATTGAAATATTAAACAAACGTTAGCCGAATAAGCCGTTTCATTGAGGTAATCCATGATCACGATGTTATGAAAATATAAAACACTTGGTGTGGCAAATATAAGCGTCCGATGATTTATTATTTTCACCTTTCGAATTGAAAATCTCTGCAAACGTTTATTTTCGCATTATTCTGCACCATCGTGCGATGTTAAAAGAACTCATTCGAAATCTAGAAAAAGTAGTACGCACGGTGCTCCTGAAATCTCGAAATAGATTGATGAATCCATGAGACTTTAACCTTTAAAAAATCGAAGTGAAATTTAAAAAGTATCGAGAGGAAAACACTATACAAAGAACTCGAATGCAAGATACCACACCACGGTAACGACAAAAATCCTTGAAAACCAGAACGCTCGTTAATTTCGGAAAACGCGTTAAGATACATCGTGAAGAAAAATGAACTTCTAGCACGCGGGATCTCGGCAATCTTTCCTGTTCCATTTGTCAGAAACGGAAGTGTAATTGCCTTTGAGTAGAGCCAACCTCATCCTCGCTCTCTTAGCAGGGTGGGTTGCGGAAATGAGGGAAAAGGCTTTTAAGGAGGGTTAACGAGGGAGAGAGAGAGACGTAACCGGATATATTATTTTCGGAAGAGGCATGACGACCTCTGCATCTCTGCCAGTCAACCCGATTTTCGCTCCCGAAGAAATGCATTTGTCTTGCCGCGTTGATATTTCCGCGTTCCTCTCGTTGCACGGAGGAGCCGATTCGTGGGAGGAAAAGTAAAACGAGAGGTGTGTATGTTTGTGAAAGACCGAACGCAGAAGAGTTAAACGATTTTTTTGATCCTCCTTGTAAGCGGCAAGAAGGGGAATAAGATCACGAAGCAGTGAAAGGACTTCAGAAAAGGCACTTCTGCCGGAAGCGGCGTTTTCAAATTTTTTTAGCACATGGTGCTCGGTTTCCTAAAGACGCTGAGAATATTAAACTAGTGACAGACGCATGGTTAAATTTTATATTATTTTTCCGTAGTGATACGACCTCGTGAAGTTGTAATTATTTATTTCTTAAATTCAAGCCTTAGAAATGCAAGGATAAAATAAAATTCGCGAACAATAATGAATAAAATTTTCTTATCTCGACAGCTTTCGAAAAAAGATTAACGCTGTTTAATGAAATTGACTGTAATAAGCGAAAAAGTTAATTTAGCGAAATATTATAAGTGAATAATATTCAGTATTTAAGACATTTTTCTTAAGGAGAAACAAAAGTAACCACTCATATTTCCGAACCTCACCCATAACCTCACCGACCTGTAAGAGAGAGAGAGGGGGGAGGTGGGGTGGGTGGGGGAGGGGGGGGGGGGGGAAGAAAGAGTATGGGAAGAAGGATCGAAAAAAAAACTTCCCAAATGCTTTCAAAATTCAGCAGCTACCAAAATTAGCAATTCATAACGTCAGCGAATGGGATAGGCTCTCCTAATAAAACCCTCTCGCAGAGAAATATGCTTTGGGTGTCGTCCAGGAAGAAATCCGAGAGGCGAGAAAGGATTCGCCGCAGACGTCCGTGCTTTAGAGTGGCAAACCGGCTCTGCAATATTAATGCGAGGCCTTCCTTCACTGGATGCCACTCCGGAGCGCAGAGAGAGAGAGGGAAAGGGGGAGGATGCGCTAAGGAGGGGGAAAAGGGGGTGGCGTGAGAGATCCATCCTCGTCTCCTCGACGGAGCATTCGAAGCGACTGACACCCATCACGGATCCTCCCCACTCTAATCTCCCTCGGGGAGGCAAAAGGCGGCAGCAGCTGAGACGGCGCACAGTACCACCTCTCACGAAAGAGAGAGAGAGAGAGCCTTTCACGCCAATAATAAGAAGGGTTTTTAAAGACGAACGCACTACTTACTCTTTTCTCCCTCCTCTTCGCGTCTGTTTTACTTTCTATCCCGCGCCCGTGGAAGGAAACTGCCGTTTTTAATGAATGGAAAGGAAGAATGTGTTGTGAGGTACCGAGGTAAAAGGGTAGCGTTGCGGTCGGCGATGGATGGATCGCAAGCTTCTTTCCGCCCTTATTGATGGATGAGATGCAAAATGCCGGGGGAGCGAGATAGAGAGGGAGGAAGAGGCGTTCCAGATCTCTTTAATATTTTCTACACGGAATTGAGATCGTGAAGCGAGCCTTTTGGAGATTATCTGATACGAGATTGGTTTTCACGAGCGATCTCTTTTTTTCGCATCCTTTTTCGAAATAAGGAATTCGATAATTTATCGTGTTTTTTTTTTACTGTATCGGTGTTCACGATATTTAGCTTCTCGAAAGGTAACTTTGATGATTTCCTGTCGTTAGAATTATTCCGCCGTTAAATGTTCATTTTTGAGCTTTGCAATGTTACTTCTTAAAGTGGTTGTAGTGAAAAAAAAATGAAGGATGGTAATCGGTCTTTTGTTTCTGTTTTTATTCCTCTGCATAAGAACGGTTGCAGAATAATCCTATGAATCTCCAGATAAAGGTTTATTTGAGTATAATTCTAAATGTCATGATAAATGTTAGCCGTTTCGGATACCTTGTCTCTATCATTATGGTGCAGTGTTAACCCTCTGTATATTTTTTATATCAATCCAATCGTAACTTCTTACGCTGTGTGTGTTTTATGGTCCATAAGCTCTTTTCTAACGATTTAGATGAAATGAATGCAAGATCCTTGATAGAATATCTCGCTGTTTGTGTTTTATAGTCCATAAGCTCTTTTCTAATGATTTAGATGAAATGAATGCAAGATCCTTGATAGAATATCTCGCCGTATCTAGGACGGCTTATAGATCTAATTTGAGTCGATGAGAAATCACGATCATCGTACATTGGAATTGAGAGTATTTCTAGGTTCAAATGAAAGGAAGTTCTATAAATTAATGGTAAAATCCAGGGATACTTGAGTGACGCCACCAGAGAATTTCTATCTTTTCGTCACGGAAACATATTCCACAATAAGCACTTAAGTATAAAAAATTGTAAATTTAAATATGTACTTGTCGCAGGTGTCTTAAATAGACGTAACGAGACTATAAAAAAGTAAATGGACATTTCGGCTACAATGCAGCCATCTTCAGTGTTGATTCACCGAATGTAGGCTGTAAAAAAAAGTGCTTATTCATGAGTTTGCTTTCAGCCATAAAATTAACTAGATAATTATCTGTTGAACTACAAAAACATATAAAAGTATTTAGGGCGGCCCAAAAAACATTTTGCTACGAAGATCCCCGGAAAAATACTCTTATTAACTAATATTTTGACGCAAAGGCACGCACACAAAAAATGACAGCGTTTGTTAGGTCAACCATTGATGGAAAATTCTTGTCGAAGAGGCGTGAGACGTGATTGGGTATCCCGGATGGTCTTGTTTTGGTCGCATGGTCCGGCGTCAACCTCCATTCTCGACGTCCTCTTTTGCTGCCCTTTCTTCTTTCTTCTCACGCGAGAGCAGAAGAGAGCGCGGGTCCGTCCATTCAGCCTCAGAATGGGATTCGTTAACGTGATTGCTGAGACGTAGTTTACCGAGAATCGGGCCTTGACGAGGAAGGGTCGCCGCCATGAAAGAGACCGATAAAAAGAAGGGAAGGGAAAGGATGGTAAGGGAAGGCAATGACAAAAAAGAACCCTTATGATAGAAAAAGACTCGTCCTATTTCGCGTCAATAAAGCCCCTTCTGCCTTTTATTTCTCTACGCGAGGAACGGGAAGTCATCAGGGAACGAGTGATTCGGTCGCTCATGTGACGTCGGCCAATCGCAACGATTTTCACAGTGATCGACGGGCCAACGGGCTCGTCGATGAGGTGGACGTCTGGAAAGAGGGAATAGGGTGAGGCGGCGAGTTTAATAAGGCGCGATTTAAGGGGGAGGTCAAGGAGAGACCGTTATGGCCGGATGAACCTGTTTGCGGTCCGCTTTGTCGGCTGAAAGGGTGAAATTCGGAAAATGAAATCGATTTAAAAAAAAGGGTCGCCTCCTGTTATTGTTTTGCGTTTCGATGTCGTTATTATATTATTACATGTAGAGCGCATTTAGTATTTGCATCGTTCCGGAATATTGATAATGAAGTCAGGAACGGAAGACAGTCAACTAGGAAGGATAATAACACGCTGAATTTCGAGACTTTTAAAATGGTGTTTAAACGCTCTGATGTTAAATTATTTTTTCCTTTGATTTATTCGTATTTTTAAAGCATGAATTAACTAATCAGTGCCCAGCGTTTTAATTTGAAGACTTCATTTTCGGTTACCGTCAAACGAAAAAAGAACTTTAATTTTGGGTAATGGTAAAAAACATTTCGACTCAAATTCGGTGCATACCACACATCAGTACGGAGAAAATAGACTGAATTGCGTAGGAGAAAAACATAACTTGACCGATTTTTCTCTTGCTTCTATCTCCATTTTTCGAAACGAGAAAAAACACTCCAACCACTACCCTTTTATGCCCATATTTTTTTGGGAGGGTGAAGGAAATTCCCATTCCCATCCTCCTCGCAAAGCGAACGGTCGTGGCGCCATCTCTCGCTTCTAATCCAAAACCTACTCACGTTCTCCATATTCCCAGCTTAAAAAGGATAATCTCCTCCTCTGGATCTCGTAATAATAAACGGTTTATATCTTTTAACTATCCAGTCATGTTTATTCCTTCTGAGGAATCTCTGACCCGAGCGGAGAGTCAGTCACGATGCCATTGCCTACTTGGCAGCAAAGGCAACAGCCAATCCCCCCCCCCCCTCCTCTTTCTCTCCATCTCCAAACCCCCAACCCTCGCTCCCGTCTCTCATACCCATCCTTCCAACTACTCACACTCCACGCTCCTTTTGGAGTCATTTCTTGGCAAACTCTAAATAATAGATGGCCGCGAATCCTTTCCCACACATACGCACACGCAGAGAGAATCCTAGGACGTGAAAGAACAGGATAACTCTTTAAGAAGACGGGGGCCTAACAGACAAGAGCCGGGCACGCTGTGTTATGCGCTTCTTTGGCGGAAGGATAAGAAGTTGTGAAGAATGGAAATAAAGGAGAGTAAAGGGGGAATTGGTGGGAGTAGGTGGAGGGGGGAGATGACGGAGGTGGAGGGAGAGGTGGGGGAGGGGGGAGACTGCGTGGAGTTACGAGGTCGGGGGGAGGAAGGGTGTAAGGGAAAGAAGGAGAGAGGGAAAGAATAAAACGAGGAAGCAGTTGGGGTGGAAGAGAGAAAATTGAATAAAAGTCGGCGGGGCAGAAGAAAGAGAGAGGAGGATGTCGATGAGGAGGGGGTCTCTCTCAAGGGAGAGGATCTTGTGTTTAGGGAGGAACGATAGAGGGTTGTGCAGATGGCGGAGGGAAACGGAGAGGTTTTTATTTTTTCTTACTATTGCTCTTTCGCACTGGTTCGTTCGTTTTGTCTTTCTTCTATTTTTTCTCATTTTTTCCTCTCTTTAAATTCCTCTCTCGTCTCTCTCCGTTTTCCTCTCGTTTTTCTTTCTCGACATTTCTCTCTGATTCTTTATCTTCCTTTATCTATTTTCCATCTATTTTTCTCTTCCTCTCTCTCTTTAACGTTATTTCACTATTTTTAGTTCTCTTTTTTCTATTTCCGCTTTTCTATTTCACATTTTCTCTTTAATTCCTCCCCTTTCTTATTTTCTCCTTCATTCTTTTCCTTTCTCATTTTTCTCTATTTATCCACTTTTCTCTCTCTCTGTTTTATTCTTCTCTCTTTATATTTTTATTTTTCTCTACCCACTTTTCCTTATTTTCTTTTTTATTCTCTTCCTTTCTCTATGTTTCTTCCTCCCACTATCCTTTTCCTCTTTACATTTCCTTCTTTTTTCTTCATTTTCTCTGTCTATTTCTTTCTTTCTGTCTCTCTGTAGACATAGAATTTTCACCTCTTTCGTAAGCCTTACGCAACGTGCTAAATCATTCTCATCCCTACCTTCTCCTCTCCTCTCCTCCACTCGCCCCTCATCACACCGCATCGCGAAAGCGAGAGAACGAGGCGTTCATTATTTTTCTCTGTTAGCATCGAGGGAAGCGTTGGCACTCTTACAGATCATTAAGGATGCGTCGTTTTATCCTATACATTCGCATCAGAGGTACTTTGATAGAATCCTATTAATCTCATGTTCCATCTAACGAGTAGCACCCGTAATACTACCTCATCATAATGATTGAGATGTTCAAGAAAGAGGGAATATAAATCGGCTGCTACCTAAGTGCTTATGAAAATCCCATAAATATACTCCTGGGTTAGCGTCCGAAAGTGTATGAATGTATGCGTGCATATGAAGTTAAATGCTAACGTATTATTGCTTGCGAGAGTTCAATCAAGCATTCGAATGAGGGATAAATTAATCTTTGGATAACGTTTCCATTCGAAATGTTTTTGCCATCAAATTGAAGGAACTTTATTGCTCAGATTTGTTGGACGAATAAAAATAAATTTTAGAGAAATTAAATTCAAGCTAAAACGTCTAAATAAGCTATGATATATATATATTCATTTAAATTAAAATTGTCGGCTGCTTCTTTTGTTCCGTTCCCTTTCTGTTTTGGAAATGAGAATGTTCCATCATCATGTGAAGCATGAATCTATATCTTTTAAATAACTCTTTAAGGAATTGTGTTTATATTTTACCGTCTTAGAAAACCTCGAAAAAGCTTGTAAACAAAAACTATTCCTTTTATATGAGCTCTAAATTCAACAAATAAATCGTCTCTGCCAGAGAAAATTCTAGCACAATATGAGGTTCTGTCAATGTAAAAAAAATTGTCTTGATTTCAAGTAATAGGTAGTTATAGCAAAATATTACATTGTTTTTCATCACATTTACCTGAATTTGAGTTTGTATGCCTGTTATTTAATTGATGAAGATTATTTTAGTAATACGCCGTTTTCGCTTTGAATTAAAGTTTTTTCCTCTTAAAATTGTAGAGAATGTATTAAAATCGACATGGTTCTTTGAATTTTCCCACGCGCAATTGAAGCACTCTTAAAAATTGAAGCGGACGAGGTTTCTTCTTCTCGCAACTGGCAGTATTCTTCAACATTTCTCAGAAAAGCCCTTTCGTTATTCACTGGAACCACTTTGCGTGCTTCTTTTGGATGATAAAGCTGAGAGCCATAAAGGATTGCGAGCTAAAGGAGCTGGTCTCTATGACTCCATTGCGGCTAAGGGACGTCAGAGAAGGGAACTCCCCTTTTCATCCTCTCTCGCTCTCCCAGTTTCACCCACATCCTATTCTCTTCTACTTTTCATTTCTTTATTATTTTTCATGTCTTCGTTCGTTTACTTTAGTCCTTCATAATCCCGCGCAATTTCTTTCTTAGTAAGAATTTCCTCTTTCCTTTTTCCATCTCTTACTGTATCGTTTTTGACTTTTAAATGATATCCTCTCGTTTTTACTTTCTCCATATGTAGTAATGGGAAAGTATTGTGATGACGAAAAAAATCGACCTCGAGATTTAAACGGAAATACACGTTTTGAGATCCCTAGAACACGTTTAGACTATTTTCGGAATGATGCCTGTGTGTGTGTGCGCGTGTGTGTGTATGTGATTGTGGGCGCTCTAACTCAAAAAGTACGTGCCATATTGTTACCAAACTTCATATGTAACACTTTAACATGAGCACAAAGAACTGATTAGTTTTTGGACAAAAACGGTTGACCAGAAGTCGAGGTTTATTCGAAGCCCGATTCGGTTTTTGCGATATTTCTTCGTTAAAACATCATTATTGTATATGTAATTCTATACAAAGGTTATATAGAATGTAATTTCCTTCAACTTTCATTTGAAATAATTTTCCATAGCAGTTATTGTTTATGGATTATTTATAATTAATCAGTTTTTCGGTTTTCGTCAAATATCTCCTTAAAAACATTGGTAATCTTCGTGAGGACAACTTTTTGTAGAGAATAATATTTCTTCCAAGTTTTCTTTGAAACAAATTTTCGTAGAACCATCCATTTCGGAGATATTTTGCTTTTTCTTAATACCAGTATACAGCGCCAACACCAGGTAGCGGTGAATTCTGTAAACATATTCAATACGGCAATTCTACTATACGAAATGATAACTTTTGCCTTATAATGCTATTCATAATAATTTAAATATCTATACCCCAAATATGGTGAAAGTCGTGTTGGCCACATCAGATTTTTTCTTTTTCTCTCCAGTCTGTATTTTCCGTGTTTCTATTTGCAGTCGAACTTCTATAAGTCGAACATCTAAAACTTGAATTTCCCACAACTCGAAGTGTATTCGTTTTTACGGGACAATATCTTTTTGTTTTATTTTTCATCTATAACTCGAATTTTCTACAGGTCGGATATTTTTTTCGTTTCCCTTTAGGTTCGACTTATAGAAGTTCCACTGTATTAATTTACTTTTCCGAACGGCGAATGAAATTATCCAAATTATTTTCCAATCTTTTTCATACTCTTTCATCAGCATCTCCTGCCTGACGGTTCCTTGCTCCATCTCAGTTTTACTGCTTATGATTCTCTCTCGTCCTTCCTATTTACCCTTCCTCTTTCAGAGTAAGGCCGTCGAGCAATAGTGGTTTTTTTGTCGCCTAAATAGATTATTTCCCGCCTAAATGGATAATTTCCCGTGATGACCAACAAAACATGGAGTGATTGAAGTTAAGCGGGTAAGTAAAAGGGAGAGCTTATTTGAAGACTTTTTCCACTATTCTGTCAAAGGGATAAACACGAGGCGTGGTATGAATGAGAAGAGAGAGAGAGATCCTAAATGGGTCGGCACATCCTTTTTGGTGGAAAAGGCTTTTTTTTCTAACGAGACCGACGGATAGGAGAAGGGTCTAATATTTATATTCATCCCTCTCGTCTTCTTTCTTCCTCTATTTCTCTCGTTCTCCGTCTTCCGCCACCTCGGTGTCAACTGAAACACTAACTCATTTGTTTTGTGGCATAGGAAAAAAATATGAGAAGCGCTAAAGAAGAGCGAGTGTCTTTACGAGATGCGGAGCAATGGGGAGGGAAGGAGGTATAGAAGAATGAGCGAGAAAGAGGAGAAAGAAGGGGTTAGACCGCGTTATCCTCGACTTTAATATGCAAGAGAGATGAGCTGTTATGCAAACCTCTCGCATAGCGGAAGGAGAGAAGATGGAGCTGCTTGAGGGAAATAGTATATAAAAGCCTCCATGTAAAAACATTTTGAAGAACTGCGCAGAAAAATGTTATCCCAAATACTGCTTATTTATTGGAAGGAAGAATGTAGTCATTTAATATGCAGTATCACAGCAGCACAAATCAACGGCAACCGACGTTTGTTGAAGTCGAGTACTTAATGTAAACAGAATATAAAAAAATTGAGGTTACCACACTACGTTCATCAACCTCATGAAAGAAGTCGTTATTTTGTAATTACGTATTTGTCTGAAAAATAACTGCATTCCTTTATCCAAAGTGTTGGAAAATTGTCTTTCGATTTCGGACGAGTTATTATTTAAAGTTATTTAGTTTGAGAAATTGTTCCGTTATTCATTTCACGCCCATTAATCTCTCTGTTCTTTTTTGTTTTCAAAATTATTTCAATCTTTTTTGAAAGGATTTGATGTTCTTGTCAACGTCAACCCCAAATCGCTGTTTTCGAAGTGGCGTAAAAGCAGTGACGCACGTAACGTTGAAAACAAATTTCCGCGTTCGGAAACGTCGGCCGAAAAGTTTGTTTTGACTTCTCGTCGAAATTCTTCCAACGCAATTTGAGAGAACTTCTGTCCGATTCCTACGAGTTTAATATTTCACTTAGATATTTTCCCCCCTAGAATTCTTCGTGGGTCGCATTAAAGGTGACTTATGTTATTTAAACCTCTCGACAACTCAACAAATGGCTTCTCATAACCTCTTTTTTGTGACTTTGTGCCTCCTTCCCCTAATGTTTTTTTTTTATACCGCCCATAAAAGTAAGAGCACCCCGTACGTGCATTCCACTCCCCCACACCCTGCTATAACCGTTCCTACTCTTTCAGAGCCACAAAACATCAAACTCATTGTTCCTACAGCTTTGTAGACCATTGAGTTCCCCACCATACGTTTGCTTTTGTCTACGTTTGTGAGTGCGCACGCACTCACCACATACACAAGCAACGCACGCCTATAAATTCACGCGCCTGCTCTGGTGGTGCGTTAGGAAAGATGAGTTTTTTTTTAAATTTTAACTGTAGATGAAGATAACCAGAGGGAGAGATCTTGAAGATTGAATCATGTTAATTTTTTATTTCTATCTTGCTCGCCGTTCTTTCTTCATCCCGACCATTTCCCAACAAATTCTCTCTCTCTCTCTCTTCGTCCTTATGTCTTTCTCTCACCCATCTCATTCCATTACCTCTTCTCACTCTCAACCCTCTCACTTAGCACTCCACAAAAAATCTTATTTTTCTTTTGTGTTCCCATTGCGTCTCCTCTACTTCAAAGGAAGAGGGAAAGAAGGAGGAGTAGAGAGAGACACATTAACCCAAAAGAATCGGCTGCTTCACAATTCCTGGTAAAAATTCCCAGCGTCCCATCAGCGACCATTCAACACTCCGTTGTTGACGCTTCCCTTTTAGTGCTTTATTTTATTTAGATTTCCATGGAAAGAGGAAGCGATGATAACTCCTCTCGTCTCCGAATTCACGATCGCAACTGCTCTTTGCTGAATATATTGAAGGGTTTTCGCGGAAGTTTTCGATGGTGATGGACGTCTAGGTGGAGTATCGTGTCAGTGTGCGCTAGGCTACCTCGTAGCATTGGAAAGGGGGAGGGGTGAGACTTGCTCCTCTATGGAGTTTTGGGCGCAGGAAAGTAGTAAAAATAAAAATGCCTTTTAAGGGATATCTCTCTCTTTAAAACTCGAAATGGGACAAATGCCGCCGTCGGGGCCAGTGGAGAGGGGGGTAAAGGGTTCGGTGGTAGAGTTATTGAGTTGGAGGGGTTGAGAGAGGGTCGTAGAAGGAAATGGAGGAATAAGGTCTTCGACAGTTTGGAGGGAGGAGGGAGCGGGGAGGTGATGGGTGGGGGGGAGAAGAGAGAGAGAGAGAATGGTTTCTAAGATGGTGGTCCCAGTGTCCTCCCCTCGTGTCGACCGTTAACTGGTTCCAATAATGGATACAAATGGTAGCAAGCTGTGGGGAACTCCATTTTCATCCTTATTCGAGCCAATTAGGGCGCTTCGAACTAAGGGTCGGTACTTCACGCTCGAATTTCGGTCGCGGCGAACGACCCAGCCGGGAAGAGGAGGGGAGGGGGGATGCGTGTGACGCTTCCAATGCGCAGTGGCGGAAATGAACAATTTTGTTTATTAATTTTCCATTATTTATTCAACATCACAGGTTTTACCTTTTGCAAAGTCCTCGTTTATGTGAATAAATACCTCAGACATCCATAACCGCAGATGCGTTCGAACCCGCGAACTTAGTATTAGAACTGATTGTAATGTTAACGTTGGAGGATGAATTTCTTAATTTGAGGCAATAAAATAGATTTTTTAACCTATCTCTGACAGACTTAAGTGAAATATTTCGTATATTTATTATTCCCCTCTGCTTTTTTCGTACCAGTGAGTGTGGGATGTGGTGAGTTAATAGCTATTATTTTGTATTTTTTCCGTTGTCTATGATTATTATTGTCGAAATATGCCTAGAAAATAGTTTAAAAAATAATTTAAATAACTTTTAATGAAGAATTGCGGGATATTTTTAAATGTATAAGGATCGTATGTAGAAGAGGTACACAAGTGACAACGAAATACTAGTAAGACATTAAAAAAATAAGCAAAACGCGATCAAGGAAAAGAACCTCACACTTCATCTTAAAATAATTCAGAATAAATTATTTGTATGTGCCAAACTTAATATGCTAGTGATTAATTTTCTTCCGGATGTAGGAATTCGCAAACGGTTCACAGTTCAGACTCTCGTTAAGTATTGCCATCACTTTAATCTTAGGCACGCGTGTTGGCAGAAAATTAGTAACGGTAGAGAGGGACGAGTAATTGTGATATATCTTTTGTTTGAGTCACGTCGACTTCATGACGTATTCCCGAGTATAGGACAATTTGCTAATACGAGGTGGGTGAGGAAGGTGGTGTACCATATCGCCCACTTCCACTTTCCAATAGAAGTCTACAAAATACTTGACAGTTTTTGCATATGAAATGGCAACTTGAAAGTCTGTCACCACATTAGTGCACTTCTACGCGTGCGCCATTTAAGCATGTCTAGTCCATATCCCATTTCTTTCCATATGCGTTGAAACATGTAGACATTCACGCTCGCTATAGCAGCTTTAATTCGTTGCGGTGGTTGATCACATTGGTGACTTCTCTTTGGTGAACAATTTCTTTTACACGCCCTCACAAGAAGAATTCTTTCTAATGGTGAACGCGGTAGTAAGAGGTTCTTGTGGACACGTATGGATACTGGAACTTTACCATCCCAACTCCATTTTATTTCCTCCGAATTCGTCCTCTTACCATGGATTACGTCATTGATTATCTGCAACGCATGCATACTTGCCAATTTAGCGACTTAGTCCCTAGATTTTGCGACTTTTTACTTCCTTTAGCGACTTTTTTTTAGTGTTTAGCGGCATGTCACTAACATTGCGATTTTCTACTAATCTAGCATCAAATTTATATATTGCTTTATGTAAGCATAAATACATGCAATATACAACATAAATCAAACAAATTAATTTAATAATAGCTTTATTAAAATCAATATAATAAGTTTTAATAAACCTTAAAATATTTCTGGTTACTTCCCCATTTATGATATTTTAAAGAACTTTTATACACATTTTGAAAGTCCTCTTTATAATTGACGTAGAAGAATGCATACATACATCATAAAACGCAGTAAAATTAAGGAAGAAATTATTTTAATTAATAATTAGAGAAGGTATTTTTCTCGATGTATAAATTAGACAGATTTTTATTATGATTATTTAACGTCATTAATGAAGCTCACCTTGTTGTTCAGAATTTTAGAATAGAGAGTTAGCAAGATTACTGTCACAAATTTTGACTCACAGTGTGTTACAAAGTATGGAGAGTGTTGTCATAAATGGATGAGCGCTTCTTATGCGTGTATGTCAGAGATTTTGAAGGTGGTATAATTTCCGTTTTTAAGTTATTCCAAAAATCCAAATGTTTTATTCCCTTTATTAAAAATTCTATAAACGAATACTTGATATGCGCTGATATAGTATAAAAAATCACTGAATATGAGGCGGAAAACCTCCCTGCGTGTTATACGCGGGTATTTACGATATTTTATTTTTCTACTTATAAAATAAGCTTGACATATAAATGTTAATATCTATTCCATTTTTATTAATAAAAGGCATGCAAAAATTCTACCTTATTTAATACTAATAATTAAATATTATTTTAACTGATATTTATAAAAGAGATAAAGTTTACTAATTAGGTTAACAAGAATTATTCGAAGTATTTATGAACTATTTTATTTTTAACGACTTTTAAGCGACATTTTCTTTGAGTTTAGCGGCGTTTTATTTGAGTTTAGCGACTTTTTAGGGTGGATTTAGCGACATCTTCAAATTTATTTTGGCAACTAGTATGAACACGTGTTCGTCCTTGTAGGGTGTGGCTGTATTTTTCCCGGAGGGTGAGGGCGTGTTTTTCTGTGCGTGTGTGCGCTCGCGTTTGCGAAAAATGCAGGGCGTCGTCTCCCGAAAGGGGTGGTCACGCTGACACAAGTGGACACTCGTTTACCCATCCGAGAGATGTGAAAACACTTTTATCGTACTCATAAGAGTCAGTAGTCGTTTCGCTATCTCGCGGCGTACTTTTCTCGAATCGTCTGTCATCGACCGTCATTCGTTTTGTTGAAACCTTTCAGCGTCCTGAAAGTTTGTTTCACAACGCGCGTTATTTATCCTCCCCGGCATTCGTCCTTAACAAGGTTTGTTTGGATAAGAAGACCGTGCATATGCACTTCCTTATCTCCCCTCGCGTTCTTATCGCATTTTACGCGGCGCGAACGTTTGACCTGTAGATGTCCTTGAAGATGTGTGGTTATGTTTTTAACCGCAGAAGTACGTGCGAGTCTGCTTGTGTTGTATCTGCTTCTAGCTCTGGTTAAATTCTTGAGAGTAAATTATTAAACGTGTTACAAGTTACGTATTATTATAAGTGAAGCACCTCATAAGAGGCAGTTGAAATTTATGGGATAATCGGATTTCTGTCGAGGAAATAAAATCACTATGTAAAAATTCCACTATATTTGGGAAACATGACCTACGTAAAACCTAGGATTTCTGTGAATATCATAGTAAATAATTAAAAATCAGCCTGTTTTGCAGAAATATGTCTCATGATAAGTGAGGCAGTTGAAAAATGTGTGATAATCGGATTAATGCCTATATCACAGTAAAAAAATAGCAAGAAGTCATACTTTGTATTCCATCTGTGTAATTGAAGTTGCTGAAGAATGACAGGAGGTCGATCCATTGTTAGCATATGATGCTACGCGATATAGTAAGAGTCTTTAGTTTTAGTGCCTTTCAAATTCATCGGTTAATACTTTTCTTTCTTCTTCCAAGAAAAATATGTATCGTTGGATTTATTTATGCACTTCATTAGGCATTTACTTAGCTATTCATTTATTTATTTGTGTATTTAAACAGCACTCAGGTCTTTTACATTCAATATAAATGTTATTCGAGATCAACCATTATTTTTCTTCCATGTATTCGGAAATGTTTTAATAAAATGAAATCAAACTTACTATGTAAATTTTCCCTTTCATTTACTATATTCGCGTCCAGCTTCGCCGTACCTGATTTACTTTATGTTCAATGAAGTGACACCTTTGGTTAATTATATCGGAAAATCTTTCGTAGTAGATAATATTTCCTGTAATGTACAAAAACAAGGAGTCAGGCCATGTTATTTTCGACGCGCTGCATTTTTAAAAAAAGATTTCATTGTCTCAACCTGCCATCTAATCGGAAGCTCAAGACACATTATCTACCTGGAACTATAATGAAGATCAAACGCAAGGAAGTGGTCGGTAGAGAGGTAGCTCTTCGTGCGGGTTAGAGAACGAGCAATTTAAAGGGAGCTCTGAAATTGTTCTAGGATATTTATAAATCTGGACAGATGACTCCGTAAACTGATAAGGGAGAGAGAGAGGGAGGAAGAGAAGGATGACTTCGAATGAGGGGAGACTGTAAAAGGGGTTCGTTCCAAAGCGATGTCTGGAGCTGATTCGGGAAGGCGTAGCTAAATAGGGTGTGGGGGAGTTTTAAAGAGAGGGAAGGGGAGGGAAGAGAGGGAGGGGTAAGGGATTCGAAACGGTCTCCCTTGAAAGGGTTGTGACGGGAGGGGTTTCGTAAGGGAAAGGGGAAATGGTGGTGACCGGGAGAGAAAAATGGGAAACGGGCAATAAAAAACCTTTAAGGGACTGATGGACGTCTTCTTAAAAGTCATTAAAATCAAAGACGTATTCACGTTGAGTTTGTTTCGTCGACGGTTTCCATGGCAAGAAATGGTGTTTTCTTCCCCCCTCCCGTCCACTCACTTCCTTACGTCGGAAGATCATGCTCACAATTGAGAACGGACTGTAGGGAAAATTTTCATCCGGCTGCGTTGATTTCGAAGCGCCTTTGTTTTGGAACTGTCGTCACCTTAAACATGGACATCGAAAGGAGAGAACTTTAAAAATAAATTTAATGCGGAGATTCTATTCCAGGATGAGGGTCGCGTTCAAAGGTGTAATTTTTTTCGATGATAATGATCCAGCCATTTAGATACTATTTGAGAATTTAACGACGAGCGATAAAAAAAATGTTACGCCTTCCCAAGTTAGAAGAATTCTTGGTAATTTTTTTGGGTCAAGAACCTCAGAAATGAAAAAAACTTACATTTAGGAGTTGACGTAATCTTTTACTGGTATTTCGTTTACTTACTTTTATTTTAAACCTGAGTAGGGGATTCTTTTCATTGCCTTCGTAATTTCATCTTTGGGGTAAGCAATTTACGCTCTAAATCATTACCTACTTCACTTCATAAAATTATGTTTCTTAAAGCGTTTTCGCTATTAAATGAAATGAAATTTTAGCTAGAAACCCTTCTCGAAATTCAGTCAGATTACATAAAACATTAAAAGAAGTTCCCATTTACTATTTAAGCTTTTTTTTAATGTTCCCGTCGTCGTAACCACGGAAGAGAGTTGCAGGAAGCACACTGCCGTTGCTGTTGTTTCCCTTGAATGATTGAACAGAATATTAATGGAGATATCTTCCTGGAAAAAAAAGACACCGAGGAAATTTTTCAGCACCTCCGCTCAAGTTTCAGGAAGACTTGCATTATTAAGAGATGCTTTCATAATGGGGGCATCACCCTTGTTTCGCGAGAGGAATTGTTCCTCCAGAATTTTTCATAATGGAGAGGTGTGTAAAACATAAGTGAGAGGCAGCTTGTACAAGGAAGGTACGTGGAACGGGAATGAACGCGCGTAAGGAGTATTGCGCAGACACGCACTGGAAAGAGTAATGAAACTCGAGTCGATTACTGCGAATGGTCTTGAACGGGGGATTATATAATTTCCCCGTCGGGACAAAATATATTCATTATACGTGCCGCGAGACCCGCATCCTTTTATTTGGATAAGAAAAAAACGGAATACAGAACATTTTAAAGTGATCCTGTTTAGGTTTACAAGATATCGATTTAAAAAACCATTAAGAACTTCCGAAGGTAACCTTAACGGGTATCTTCCCTCTCCCTCCCTTTCTATCTCCCATTTTATTTCTCCCCCTCCCTTTCTCTCTTCCTCTCTCTCCCTCTCTCTCCCTCCCTTATTACCTCTGTCTCCATTTCTCTCTCCCTCATCACAGATCAATAATATTCAATAAGTCCTTTCACTGTAACATCTTCTAGATCAGGGGTCGGCAACCTTTCACAAGTGGCGCGCCAAATTCAAGCCAATGTATGATCTCGCGCGCCAGTAATAAAATTTAATTTAATTTAATGATAATTTTTATTATTTCATCATACTCTATTTATTTAATAGGCATCAAACTGTAAACGGTGTGCATTTTTACGTATAAGTCTGATTTTGCGTATTATGTGTTCATTAGTCACAAAGGCGGCGAAAGAACACGACACGGCAGGAACATGAACCATGTGAGATTAGTGTTACAGAATTAGAATAAGCAGACTAGAGGTGAATAATAATTTTTGCTATAAAATAGTTATTTCATTAAATTTGTAAACAACCCTTTGATTTTTACTACATGTAATCCTATAAATATATAAAATATGGCTTATTTAACTTCTTTATCATTTCTTCTTTGGCGTGCAATTCAAAATCACCTCGCGTGCCACTTTTGGCACGCGTGCGATAGGTTGCCGGCCCCTGTTCTAAATTGTGGAACGAAATTTCCAAAACAATAAAAATAACTCACAGTCACTCCCAACATTCAAATTACACTACTGTCACAATCACTCATCTCTTTACAAAGCAACACTTAATAACGTTTCATTTCAGTTTTGTCTATCAAAACAAAATAAAAGACTGTCACTTTTTGTGTAATGCTTTTTGAAGATTAATATCTCGCAAACGACTGAGCCGAATTTGATGAAATTTTCAGGATAGCATTATGATATAATAACAAAACGTTTTAATGTATCGAACTCGAGATCAAAGACCCGGGTTCGACTCCAGGGGATAATTTCTATTTACCATAAGGTAGCACTTAAAGATGGACATTTCCACGTGCAGGCTTTCATTCTTTTTTAGATTAAAATTATAAATAATTGACCTACAATCTTCGGATATAAACCGTTTTGAAGAAAACATTATAAAGTTTCTTATTCTTTTCATGTTTTTTTCGCCTACAGTTCGAAATCTCTTAATTTCAACGTTTAATCCACACAGTTTGAGGAAATCTTGCCATTTTTAACGGCCTACCTATTCCATTGTTAGATCTCGATATCATATCGTATTGTTATTTCAATCCTTATGGATATAAACGTGCTTTGAATGCTTTTAATACGAGATAGAGGGAGAGAGAATAGGGGAGAGAGATGGAGGGAGAGGGGTGAGGGAGGGAGGGGGAAACGATTTTCAAGACAGTTGAAGTTTCTGATGTTAATATGATCTCCCTAAATAGTTTGAACGATCGTATCTTTCCTCCCGTCATTTTTTACCGGCATTACACTAGTAATACGATATTTAAAAGTGAACATTTTAGTCATAATAATGTGAGACCTATTTATCAGTCAAATTTTTATCATCCTCGTTCATTTTAAGCAATTACCAATATTTATTTAGCATAACTTATCCGTGCAATGACTTTAACTTTTTTATTTATTATTTTTTTATTTTATTTATTGCCGTCATTAGTGAATCTCTGCAGGTATCGCTGGACGAAGGTGAGACTTCTTAGTCTGAATTTCTCCTCGAACAAAGACCTTATAAATCAATCAATCTCTCTCTCCTTCTACCTCTCTTTATCTCCCTCTATCTCTCTCTCTCCCTCTCTTTCCATTCCTTTCCCTTCTTCTTTCCCAATATAACTTTCCATATTCGACGCTCGAGCATTATATCAATGCTTACGACTTTTTCATATTTCCTCGATGGAGGGTGTCGTTCTCCTTCGGCTACCTAGAAGTTACGAAAAGTTGGAAGCGAGGGAGAGGAGATAACCGTCGGAAATAATGTATATTGTTTTTTTTCTCGAGAGAGAGAGAGACCCATCGTTGCCGGAGAAACGCGAATACTATGGAAGCTGCCGAAGGCGTCTGGCTTCCCTTTGTGTGGAGGGGAAAAAAGAGAGAGACGTGTGCGAGTATGCTTTCGTATGCGTGTATTGGTGATGAAGGGAGAGAGTGAGTGGGGTGAGTGGGCAAGGGCGAAAGAGAGAAGATTGGAGGGTGAAGGACCGAGGGCGTATCCTGGTTTATTGTCAACCCTCATCACATTATTAAAAAAACTGCCTCCGTTAAAACCCGCACACCAAACGGTGATTTGGAGGCAGTGGAGAATTTAATTATTTCTTCTCTCCGGGACGAATAGCGTCACAGCGTGGGGGAATTATATTACTAAAAGAAAAGGTCGGATTTTTTTGCGGAGAGCAACATTGAAGTTCCTTAATTATCGGAAGTTATCTTATCTCTCGAAGGCGTGTCTTTTTTAAAATCTCGGAGCCTTTCGAACCATTTATTTCGCATCCAATTTCGGTCGCCATTTCTAATTCCTTAAAGGTTTAGTTACTTTTTCGAGGTAAATCGTTGTATTTCTTGGTATTCAGCGTTGGTAAATGCATTGAGAAAAATACCTTAAAATATTGTGACACGGGATTGTTTTCCTCCGCGAAAGAGAATTAAGACGATTCATGATTTATGATATAAAATAATAATAATCGAGATTCGTTCATAATGGGGATATTATTTCAGTTTCAAAATTTTTCGTGCTAACCGTCATCTTTGCGATGTATTGGAAATTAAATTTATTATTTGAAAAAGATGATGGTATTAGGTCAAAATTTTGGAGCAGCAATAATCTCCAAATGTCTGTAAGGTGGAAAGAAGTTATGTTAGTATTTTTATTCTCGCTAATTCACAAAAATGTTTCACTTTGTTTGCACCGATTTTCCTTATATATTCTTCACTGAGTAGCCAGCCTTCTACTCAATCCTTAGAACGGAAAAAATGCCACTCTGCAAATATGGAAATTACTTGTTTTCCGCGAGGTTTCGTATTTAACCTAAACGTATGCGACTCCATCTTAGAAATCCTACGAGAGGAAGCAGTTACACAAGTCTATGTCAAGTTATGCTTCGGAGATGTGCACATATGCGAGTTTGAAACCAAATATGTGATTTCAGTGGTCTTTTGTCGACTTCAAAAGCCCTGGGCATCTCCTTCTCTTCATCTTCTCTCCGCCTTTTTGGTTTTCTTTCTCTTTCTTTTTTAGATCTTCCTAACAATCATCCTGCAAGATACGCGCACTAGCTATATAGATTCCTATCAGTTTCGTACTTGAAGTGATCGATGTGATCTATATGCCGATTTCCTGCACGGCCATAGACTTTTTGAATTGCTTCATCAGTCATGGTTGATGTGATGGATAAATTTCGTTTTTACCAAAGTAGAAATGGCAGTTAATATTTTTCATGAAATACGGAATAACCCTGAATCCTACCTATCAAGTAATATTTGTACCGCCATCTCATAAAAAGGTTTTGAGTTAAACCTTAAAACGTTTTAAAATAAAGTTCCTAGCCATCCAATCCACTCCAAACGCGATAAAAACGTACGAAAACGACGCATCGAATTGGCATCGGCGCCGATATCGTAATTTTATTCCGATATGACGTGTCGTCATAAATTTCGATACGGAGCGACGTCCTTACAATGCGGGTACATCGATAAAAGGGAGCCCATTCGTCCCAAGTTCGGAAGAAGTTTATGCAAATTCCTCGAGGAAATGTGTGTACGGTATATGGATCGGATTTCTTCGGAGGAGAAGATTTGGGGCGGAGGGGAGTGTAAAGAGAAGCAAAACGAGAGTAGGGTTTTACGGACTGAGGCCTTCCCGGACACGTAATCCTGGTATCAAGGATGGGAGTGGCGGGAGGAGAGAGAGAGAGAGAGAGGCAGGCAGGAAGGAATAAACATGATGAGAGAGAGAGATTGGGTCTTCAAACGGAAGGAGAAAGGAAGAACGGAGGACGAACTGAGGCTGGTGTGAGACGGATGAAGGCTCGTAAAACTTGCGCGCATGAGGATGAGCGTTTTGCGGTCGTTGTGCCTGACGGTACCAACTTCTCCTTCATTCCTCCCTCTTCCCGTAGCCACCCTCCACCTACCGAAACCTCGGCCCTCCCCACCTCTCCCCCCTCTCCCCTCCTCTCCCCCTCTCTCCTCCCCCACATCACCAGTTTTTGTCGCATCCGTAATGATTTGGATAACGCACACCTGGAATAAGAATAGAGATAAACCAGCGTAAATATGAAATGGGGTGAAAAATTTTATTGTATGTTTAGTTACTAAAACTTGATTGCAAACGTTAGAAAATTAAGTGTAGTTTTATTTTGTAGTAACGGTAGTGATTTGTAGTCTCGAAATGTGGATACGAAGATAGTGTACAGATTGGATGAAAAATTAGGAAATGCTAATAATAATAATAGGCGAAAAGCGAATGATTACATTAGGCGAGAGAGAGAGCGAACAATGATTACGTACGTGATAGACGATTTGAAAGGGAAAGAAAGCTACAAAGACGTCATCATCATAGGTAGTCTGTCCGTAGACAGGTCCGTGATTATTCATGGTTAAACTTGGTTCTTCATACACTCCTGTTTTCCGCTGTCTTCATCATGTTTTGATAGCTCTATTTCCCTTTCAAGTCATTTATCAGCTGAAGCCTTTTTCTACCTCTTTCTCTTTTTCCATCCAGTTTTCCTTCTAGCACTTTAATCCCAGTCCAGTTCGCCTTTCTCTTTTTGATAGTCTTTATAATCGTTCGCTTCTCTCATATTCTTCGTAGTACTTCCTCGTTTTTCACCCTATCTGTCCATTTTATCTTCAGAATTCTTCTCCATGTCCACAATTTAAGATTTCCAAGTATTTACTATCATTTTTCCTCATCGTCCATGTTTCAGCCCCATATAATGCTATACTCCATACATAGCATTTTATCAACCTCTTGCGGATATCCTCCTTTTTATTCCCCGTTGACAGGAGATTCTTTCTTCTGAAAGCGGCTTTTGATTTCTTTATTCTAGTCCTGATTTCATCGGTACATTTTGCTTCTCTCATTATGATGCTTCCAAAGCATTTATAATCTGAAACTTGTTCTAATGGCTTTCCTCCAATACTTATTTTCAAATTTTCTTCTTTATTTGATATTCGCATGACCTTGGATTTTTCTGTATTTCCGTACCGTACTTTTTACCTGTTGTTAAATGAAGATTGCGGAAAGCAGGAGAATGTGAAGGGTAAGGTTTCACCAATAATAACCACGTACCTGACAGGTTATATATGATAATGAATTTATATGTGATAGAGGATAAAGACATTAAAAATTAATAAATATTTTAAATATCCATTAACGCATCCTCATTTTATTTTATGAATGGAAAAACATCGATTAATCGGCAATTCCAACTTCAGTATTGATTCAAGAATGAACTATATAGCTCGCCTTATGGCTGAATTGAAATTGAAAAAGAAACTTCCGCTGATAGCAATAAAAAGGATGGGAAAGGCTAACAATTAATCTGTCATCAATGGTGACACACCGATAGTATATCATATGGCTATCTGAGTTTCAATTCGAGCAATAATTTCCATGTTTTGCATTAATTTTCAAATTGTTCTGCGAAATTTCCGAGTAATACTCAAAAGGTATTCATCAAATATGATAGTGTTTGTTCCAAAAAATATCCAACCGTCTAAATCAGCATTGTTCGAGTGGTTTAAACTTTTTAATCGCTGAATTGATATTCTCATTAAATTTTTTATCATTAATCTGTTATTCATTTTCCGGATCAAGCTGAAAGGTTTGCATCAAGATAGTGATTTCGTAACAGAAAAAAAATAGAACGAGTTTTCATGGCTTCGCGAATTTTGATAGCACAATTTAAGGTACATACTACTAAATTAATCCACTACAGTACGCACGCTTCCATATTTTATATCTTAAAAACCAATTTTTCCTTTCACTGATATCTTTCTCTCTTCCATGAATTCAGCCCCAACCACCTTTTAGAAGGCCCCATGGTGGGATCTCTCTCGTGCCCCATCATTCTTTTATATGTGGATTCTTACCCTCCAATCCAATACTTAAGATTTATTCCCTTTCCTGGCTCCCTTTGCAGGCCGCTTCACCTCCACCTGATTCACTCCCACGCCCCGACACTCCCTTGATCCCTCGAAAGAGCCATCCCACGCGACCTAATATAAAGCTATTTTATGAGAGTCGTTCGGAATCTCTCGGAAGAGAAATGCTTTGTTTTACCGAGAACTTTTATAGTTACTATTTCATCTGCTCTTGCCCAGTGGGAATGCCTCGGGACGTAGTACTTTAATGCTCTATTTTATTTGATGATCGATTCGAAGCAGTTGCATGAAATCTTGTCGTTATGGCCTATGCTTTTAATGTAGAAGTTCTTATAATAACCACTAGATACGTTAATAAATGAGAAATTAATCGAGTATAAAATAAATAATTTTGATGAATTATATTTTATTTCATTATATCGGTTTTCAATTGCCTATTAATAATGATTTAGTTGCGTTTCCGATATATTTGCAATATTTACAGAAATCGTGACTCGATAGGAAGTCTCTCTCTAAAAGTTTTCGATTACATTTTGACATTGAAAGATTTTAATGCAACGCATTTTTTCCAACATCTTATCGATGACGGAAAAATGACCATTTGCATTTTTGCCACGTTTTTCACAAAATTACACATTTTCACGACAAATCGGAAGTGATTTGTCACCTATTGCTCTCCTCGATAACGTAAAACTCTGCGTAACATGTACACGTTCTCCAATATCTCATCTTATCGTGCGTACACATACCACCTTCGCGGGCGAAGAGCGTGAGACCAATAAATCAATTAGGCGTGATTACGAATCGTTCCGACAGAGAGAGAGAGAGAAAGGGCTTAAAGACGAGAGTGAAAGCGATCGAAGATTATCATCCGTCCATATTAATATATACGAGCGCGGGTTTCGAGGCTGTCGCTGGAAAGGTCGATAATGACGTAGAAATTCAAAAATACAATATGTTATAAATAAAACGGTCCCTCCCTTTTCTCGCTCCTGTCGACTTTAATGGGATGTATCGCAGGTGTAAATCACCCTGTTTCATTTCTCGGTAGGTAATCTTCTCTTTTCTCTTTCTTCTCCATACTATACCTCTTTACCTGCATTCTATTTATTTCCCTCTCTCACTCTCTCTCGCCTCTTTGACTCCTCCGCCCTCACTCCTTCCATCTTTTTAGTGCATTATCTCAAAAGTATCCTCCTCTTCTTCTTCGACCCTTTTGATCCTGACCGAAAGAATTACGCAGTAGACTCGCCCATTAAAATACATTCAACGAGGAATCAGTCGTTCAATTCCTCGCCTCTAACTCATTCCTATGTGTCTTACAACTCTTAACCCTACAAAATGCCTCGACCCCCGCTCTTTTCCCGTCTTTTTTCACCTCCTCTCCCCCTCCTTTTCATCCTGCACCCCTGACCTTTCACGACCCTCAACCTAAACCCGTTCGTACGTTGTTTAAAAAAAAGTCCGTTTTTCACCATCCAGTACCATTAAAATTGCTATTACCGTGGTTTTCCTCTCCTGTGTTCAAATTTAACGATCTTGCTCGTGAAGTAGCTACTACATCTGCCGTAAAAATTTGTAGGATCGCAAAAGAAAGTGTGGCTTTCAATTTTTTTTAAGCCGAAGACTTTTTTCTCCAAAACTTTGATGGCGTAAATTATATGGTTGTGTGGTTGAATATAAAAATTGAATTTCTCACAGTTATATTTCGTCTCTTTACCGCATACTATTCAATGTTACTCTGCAACGCTATAAAAAGATGCTGACATTAATTAAAGAAATGATTATTTTAAAAGTCATACGATTATTTCTTTCGTATTTCTCTCCGTTTTAATGGTGTATTTATGATTTTGTGTATTGGCAAATTTAATTTGTTCTCTTTGCATAGGTATATAGGGAAACTATTTTTGCCTGTCTGTGGTTTTTGCATTATAATCATTTAATTGTGGCCTAAATGAAATATATTATAATTTCTTTAATTTATTCTAAAACTGCCCGCCCTTATGTTATCCTCGTCATTTATTCTAACTCGTATTTTATCTCACATGCGTATTTTTTAAATAATAGGACCGTAAACAATCACATTTATAAATATTTTTTACGCCTCGCCTACTCTGGCGCGATCGTTTTGGGACCGTAATATATACGCATTCAAGGAAGCGATGAACTCGTAGCGTAAGCTGGCACCACTCCTTCCGCCCTCCCGAACCTCCCTCCTCCCCTTATATCTCCCTCCTCCCTATCCATTCAATCTCGGTCCCTCTCTCCATCTCTTTCTCACTCCCCCTTCCGTTTTCCCTCCCTCTTATACCTCTTTATTTTTCCGGCCCTCCCCCCTCTCAATTCCCTGCTTTTTTCCTCCGCCCTCTTCATCACTCCGACATCTACGAACCCTTATATGGTCTCTCCCTACCCTTTTATCTCTCTCCCTCCTCCCCCCCCTTCTCACTCTCCCAAATAAACCCTCACCAAAAAACCCCCCGCATTTACTTCCATTCACTCACGCACCTGTAATTGATTGGCGTGCGTGCGGCGGTCGCAGATGGAGGTGGGCGGGGGTAAATGAGAAGAGGAGGGGAAGAAAGATGGATGGATAGGTGGAAAGGGAGAGGGAGAGAGAGAGATCTCTGGACGGTGGGTGGTGAGGTCTGTGGCTCTACGGGTGTGGTGTCTGGGAGTGACGCGTGTAGCTTCTCCATCATGACCGCGGACCATGGCAGTCTTCTTTACTTAGTTACTTAAGGGAAGGAGGCACGGTGGCGGAGGGATGAAAATTCCCATTCCTCCCGTCATGCCTCTCTTTCCCGTCTTTCCCGAACCGCTGCTCCTCTTAAGCCGCCCCGTCGTGGCTCATTTTTCTTGGCAGCGTTACTTAATGGGGCGGTGCGTCGAAGGAGGAATTGGGAGTCTTTCTCTCTATGGTGATGGGGGTCGTTTTGCGGAAGTATTGCGTGGTGGGAGGCGTTCCTCGTTAATAAAGAGGTGTGTGTGTGTGTGTGTGGTGAGAAATTCGCTCAGGAAGCGGTAAAAGGGATTTTTTCGTCGTTTATTCACGCCTAATTTATATGTTAGTGAATATATTGAGACTTCTAAAAAGTCAGACAACTCGTGTTGTAACTCTTTTTGGGCGTTTATAAAAAAAAATATTCAAAATATTAGGAAATTTAAGAGAAGATTTAAAGAAAATGGTTGTTCAATTCCAAGTGTGAGAATAATACTAACGGGAAATGATATCGTTTCCTAGTTATAAAGCTTCGACCGTAGTTATTCTCCCTTTATGGAGATTTGATCGGTTTCTATGCGTACGTTATCTATAATATGTAGTATATAGGCAGAATTACTAATGAATCTCAGAAAAGGTAGTAATAAATCCGACAACACTGTTTCATGGGAATAGGGTTGTTTTTCCAGCCAAGATGTTTACAAGCTGAAAATCGGTACCGTGTAATTGTTTTCCCACAGGTTAAATTCGCGCGATAACTTCCCTTTGCCCTTTTTAAAACATCCACTTACCATATTAATGCGACTGTTATTCAACAGTTGGTATATGTAAACTTAAGATCCGTATCTCACTTTTCCTGACCGTGAAAGGAAATTGCTCCGTTTTTTTTTACATGGGGCTTTCCGTTTCGCCATGGAAAAATCTACGCTCGCCGGCCATGTTGGCCTGCAGGTGGAAGGAACCGTCTGGCACCCGGGCGAACGAAAATTTGCATAGCTATCTTTACGAAGTACGAAAAACACACCGAGTTCGCTGCATATCGTGGGAAGTGATTTCCCTCCGCGACTTTCAGCTTTCAAATATTCATAAGGCTCATCATCGCATTTAGGAAACGAGGACCGAAATTTCGTGACGGTCGGCGTTCCCGGTGACTGACGCTGCCGTATACGCCTTCGTGACCAATCGGCCACACACACACAAAAACCTTTCGTCTTCTTCCGCGAGCGATTTCTTTTTCCTCCTTGGTTTTTCGAGTAATCCGCAGCTTTTATTCGGTTCATTAAAGATTAGAAAAAATCGTTCGGAACCGCAAGTTTTAGTTTTTTTTCGTGAACTTCGATAATCTATCGGCATGTGTTTACCGCACGCCCTGAAACAGTTTCGACTTTACGGAGAAATCTCATGTGAACCACTCATGGGTCATTATATAGTAAAAACAATGAAAATTTAGCCGACGTGGAGCATTTTAATCGTTTCAATTTTCACCTGTTTATTTGTTTCCATTTAATTACGCGCAACCCCGTCGGAGACGGATAACTCGGGTAATATTGATACCCTGACGACGAAACTTGGAAGTATAATCACAAAAATTTAATTACAGCGCACCACGACAGGATTATTTGTACTTTCACCTCACCATAATCACGCACGAAAACAATTCCCTGCGCGAGAAATTTACATTTTAATGACCAAAACCAAATTCCAATGGAACATATATATAGCATCACCGAGACAAACATTCTGCTTTTAGGGAACGTCATAATCCTTAAGGCAAATAACATGAGGTCAGTTCGTTTTTTAAATACGTATGAGAGATAATAATTCAAGGAGGCTGATGAATAAGAGCTGATTATCCCGTTGAAAGCAAAAACACCGAGATAATTACGCAACCAGCTGGAAAACGACCGAATGTCCGCACCTGACGCCGTCGACAGACGGTCAAACGCGATCGGTCCCGTTATATCCTGTACGTAACGCCGACAATGACCGAGACCTAAGGGATCGATCATATCAATGCGCATTCGAGGTCGTCACGTGCGTGACCCAACACACCAACTCCAACCTCTGCATCCATCTCTCTCTCTCTTTGTACATCTCCGAAATAGAGAAAGAGTAAAAAAAAGAGAGATATGGCCGCCCCATCGGCACCCCCGAGAGAGCCAACCCGTCACCTGGTCTAGACGAAGAGGGCGGATCTTTACAGTCATCACGCAAGTCCGTCCTACCTTTTCCTCCTCTTCTCCGTTTCTCTCTGTATATTTCCCTCTCTCTCTCTCTGTCTGTCTCTCTCTCTCTCTCCGCATCACCCATTTTCTCATTACGAAGACCTTCTCTCACTCTTCCTCCCTTAACCTCTCGTACCCTCAATTGCGTACACCCTTTATGGCATACTCTTCTTTCCTCCTCATCCTCCGCTGCAGACCACCCCTTTTAGTCTTTAAGAGTTAGCACTCGCATCCATTCTCATTTTCTTCTTCTCCAGAGCACAATTCCGACTTGAATGAGACCGCCTAGCGATGATGATCTTTTATTTCTCGGCCACCCCGCACTCCCCCGGGGGCGTGCGGACTTCGTTCCCGTATTAGGACGGCGATTATTCCGCGTGTTTATTTTTTTTTCGCCCGGTTCGATTATGATTGGAAGAGAGGGTGCGAGAGAGATAGATGGAAGAGGATCGCGAGAGAGGGCGCTTCACCTCGCCTTAATCCGCTTCTCTTCCTCTTTTGCCCGTTCATTTTCGAATGTTAATAATTATTCCCTTTTTGCCATAGAGAGGTTGAGGAGGTGTGCTCTGAGAGGGTGGCGAGGATGAACGGTTCCTCTAATTAATACGCATTTGCCATTTTTATATCGGGAGATGGTGGGAAATGATCAAACAGATTCTGGTGTTCAAAGTCCGCACTGGATATCGCAAACTGTGTTTTCTCTCTGTGTTTTGGCGCTCCGTATATTTTTAAAAGAAGAAAAGCGACTATTATAATTGATTTCCTCTTTGTTCTGGACTATATTTGGAGAGAATATTAGAGTTAGTGGTTCCTTGAACGTTTTTAACAGTGACACTGCTAGCGGGCTTTCACGTTAACCAAGTTTTCAAGGTAACGTTATGATGTTTATTTATTTTTATTCGCTTCATAAAAAGTGACGTTTTATGATTTTCTCATCAGCAACAACAAAGAGGAGCACATTTGACCATTTCCAAGGAAGGATATGAACACATTATTTGCTAGAAACGCTATTAAAGCTTCTTTATAGGCACCTTTGAGTACAATACACTTTTTTTATTAATAACATCTCCCCTTCATCAAACAATGCCCCAAAAATTATTCAAAATACGTATTTTATTGTGGTAGATGCCTATCTTTATGAGTTTTGAAATTTTGATACGCTTCCAGGAGCACCGTTTTCCTCATTAAAAGTTCAAGAAACCCGTTGTCCGTTCGAAGTTATATCGACTTCGAATTTATTTTTTCGGAAATAAAAAGGATCCTTAATCTAACATTAAAGTATAGTTGAACGACCTTCAGATCGCCCGAAGGTGTTTAGGGCTCAGGGTAATTGCGTCTAGTTCAACTTTTTAGATCCAGGAGTTCACGTGAGATGAAGAACGTGATCTGAATATGAGTAACCGCATGTATGAATATAAAAAACATGGCCTACCGCAGAAAGGGAGACATTCCCTCCCGAATCATGATAATGAAAAATTACTTATTTTAAGTGATTATCGGAACTTAACTGTTTGGCATACTTCAGTATTATCTCTACATTATATACCTCGAATATTATGCCTCAAGATCGAAATTGATGAAGAATTTGCCTGTATGAAATTGCAAAACGAAACGGATGTTATTGCATGCAAAACAACTTCAGTAAACCCAAGACAAAAGCTAAAAATTCCTCGAGGTCCTCAACGTTTAAAGGGCAAATAAAATCTATTAGGTAACGAGGAGAGTGCCCTTTATTCGCTTCCGATTGAACTTTCCTATCCGGAAACGCCCTCATAAAATACCATTCGAAATTACATCCTGGCCCTAATTCGAATTAACATAGTCCGGATGTGAAATGAATCCAAACATTCCATATGGTGACAATCTACTTAGAACCTTTAATTTATCATTCAAACACACCCATTTTTACCGGGATTAATTACGCCGATGACCTCTTCGGCCATCGCTTTTAATAACACGGTTTGAGAAAAGAAAATAAAAGCGACTATCCAGTTACGGGGTGGTCGATCGTTTTTTTTATATTACCGCCGAGTAAATCAATCATCTCTATCTACCTCAGAGCCGAGATGTATGTAAACGTAATATTTCATCACAAAAGCAAACGGATGAACGAGAGAGGGAGAGAGAGAGAGATTCAATTACGTACATGCACAAATACGGTAAACACGCACAAAAAACTTTCCGCTCTCTGTATGTGTGAGACTCTGGTATCTATATAATAGTAGGTCTCTCTACCTTACACCAGTCCATTCCAATGTATGCATGCCACACCGTTATAATTATTTTACGAGAGAGAGAGAGAGAGAGGGGGGTAGAGAAGTAGAGTGAGGGAGAGAGGGAGACAGAAAAACGACTTTATTTAGGGCGAAATTGAGAAGGTGAAGTCCCTTCTTAAATTTAACCATTTCTTCAGATTTGAATATTATATACAAGTTAATTACAAAATTCACGTACATATTGATTACAAAATTTCGTTAGCTGAACAGAAAGAATTACCATAGAATAATGTTAGTTTTGTGGATTGGAAAAATAACTGTGTAATCGCTTTATTTAGCACAGAAAAAAGTCCCACTGCGGGAAAACACCTACGAAGAGAAGGGAGGTGTAAAGAAACCGCGAAAAATCCCTAAATAGACAAAGAAGAAAAAAAGAAAAAAGAAAAAATAACGAAAGAAAGAATAAAGTATTTCAATACCAACAAACAAAAGGAGAGGGAGGGAGAAAGAGTAGTTGAATCGTGAACAGTTCCGAAGCGCGAGAAGGGTGAAGGAGAATAAACTCTCTCTCTCTCTCGCTTTTTCTCTTTCTTTCACTCTCCTCAAGAGTCCGTCCTTTTCCCCTATCTATAGGATGTGGGGCGGTGAGAGAGGGTTTACGGAGAGGATATGAAAGGGGAGGAGTATGGCGGTTTAGAGGGGAAGGAGACTAATAAATTTCCCCATCCACAGTCACACTTTCCGTGTGTGTGTGTGTGTGTGTGTGTGAGCGTTTGTACACCCGCCCTCCTGACCACGTACCCGGACACGAGTCGTACAGCTCCCACTAATTTCATGAGTGGTCGTACCAACCACCACTATCTCCGCGAAGTGCTTCCCTTCGTCTCCCCATTTGGTCTCTGCCTTTCTCTCTCCCTCTCTTTCTCTCTCTCCATCCATCTCTCTCCCTCTCTCTCTCCCTCCCTTTCTCTCTCACTCCCTTTCTCTCCCTCCCTTTCTCTCTCCCTCCCTCTCTTCCTCCCTCTCTTCCTCCCTTCCTCTCTTCCTCCCTCCCTTCCTCCCTCCCTTCCTCTCTCTCTCCCTCCCTTCCTCTCTCTCTCCCTTGCTCTTTCTCCCCCTCCCTTTCTCTCTCCTTTCCTTTCTCCCTCCCTTTCACTCTCCCTCCCTCCCTTTCTCTCTCCCTCCCTCCCTTTCTCCCTCCCTTCCTCTCTCTCTCGATCCCTATCTCTCTCCCTCTCTTCCTCTCTCTCTCCCTCCCTTTCTCTCTCCCTCCCTTCCTCCCTCCCTCCCTTCCTCTCTCCCTCCCTTACTCCCTCCCTTTCTCTCCCTCCCTCTCTCTCTCGATCCCTATCTCTCTCTCCCTCCCTTTCTCTCTCCCTCCCTTTCTCTCTCCTTCCCTTCCTCTCTCTCTCCCTCCCTTTCTCTCTCCCTCCCTTTCTCTCTCCCTCCCTTTCTCTCTCCCTCCCTTTCTCTCTCCCTCCCTCTCTCCCTCCCTTCCTCTCTCTCTCCCTCCCTTTCTCTCTCCTTCCTCTCTCTCCCTTCCTCTCTCTCCCTTCCTCTCTCTCTCCATCCCTATCTCTCTCCCTCCCTTTCTCTCTCTCCCTCCCTTTCTCTCTCTCCACCCCTCTCTCACTCGAATCCACATTACTCTTCCATATCTATTTCTCTCTCTCTCTCTCTCCCTCTGCTCTTTCCCTCTCCCTTATAAACTCCTTTCTCCTCACTCCTCCTCATATCTCTCCTCCTCCACGTCGACCCTCATCTCCTTTCCTCTCGGCACCTGAGCTCTTCCTCCGTCACTTCACCCCTTATATTTTTTTTTGACTTAACATCAATGGGGGCCGAAAACTCCTTCCCCCTTTCTCTTTTTGTTTCGCCAGCTAATTCTTTTCTGTAGTTTTATTTTTGTTTTCATAAGATTCGCCAGTGGTTCCTTTCCTTCAATTATTTTTTAATCTCCAAGCGGATTCTTATTAAAGTTCCTTTGTTCAATTCTCTCTCTCTCTCTCTCTCTCTCTGCTATTGTTTCTAAATTGGAATGAATTTAGCCCCCATTTGAATTGAAGAATGGATTATCCTCTTCACGTTATGTTTTGATTTTATTTTACTCTTGAAGGCGTCAGGCATGCAGATGAACCAGATGAGCATTCCATTTGCAAAGTAGCCATCCTTGGTCCTAATTCAGTTTTTTTTTTCATTTTTAGAATAAAATATGCGTTGTCTATGATCACGGATACCTTGTAGCATAAATGTCAATCCGATTTACTCAAAAGTTAATTACTCCTGTACATATTTGCATTGATCACCACCCCCGTTCAGAGGCATGGATATTCAAGTGTATTGGTGCGTGTTCATACGTGATACATCTGCATTTCATTAAAAATTTTAATCACTACTTTTCTTATAACACCATTATTTTGGCATGACTTCTTTTGAGATACGTCTTCCTTTAAAAACTTTTCTTTCTTCAAACTGGAACTCAGCTCATTTTCTACTCTTTCCGAAGGTTCTTCCTAAAGCAGGGGTTTTCAACCGGAGGCACGCGTACCCCTTTGGTGTTGAAGAGGTACGCGAAAACGTTAAAGATTTAAAAAATTTCGTTTTACTTCGTCTGTCTCGCATGACTTCGGAATAAAAAGTTGCGATGCTACGAATAAGTATAACGTTATAAAACGTCAAATTAGGCCAAAACAATGGATTTTAACGTTATAAACATACTGCTAAGGTAGTTCAGTGGTAGAATATCTGCCAGGAAAGTGAAAGACCCGGGTTCGATTCCCGAACATAGCAGGTTTTTTTCACCTGTTTTTACATTTCCAATTATAAACATGTTGTTTACCTTAATACAATTGTTATCCATTCTTTAAATGTACTAAGGGTTATGCGATCATTAAAAAATGTTCTCGTCTTCAATCCGTAGATTGATTTGCTGCAGCTTTCCATTAGCTTCTTCTGTCTGCCAGTCTTTTAATTTCTTCATATGTTTGGCATCCCACTTCCTGGATTATTTGGTCAATATATCTCAATCTGGGTCTTCCTCTACCGTTCTTTCCTTTAATCCTCCCCTCCATAATATCTCCAAAACTGTTCGAATATAATCGTTGTTGGAGTGTGAAAACGATGAGTGGAAAAATTCTTATCAATGCAAGCTTGGAAGGTTCTTGTTTGTGTGAATTAGAGAAATTGTCAATTAATTATCCTTTTTTAGCACATTTTGAAAGCTCACATTCAACAATACGGACGTGTTTGTGTTAGTCTACGTGGGAAATGATGAAAATGATCGGTAACCTGGAAATTATCTGAAAACGTAATTTCCAACGACTGAAACTTTCCCTCCGTGTCCTATTCTTTTCATCCATAAAATTATTCTCGTCCTACTCCCGAGTCCAGCAATGAGTGAGTTCCGTATGCTTTTTCTCCAGCCATTTTGCCGTGCGTGCGACTTAAAAAATCCACGGCCATCGCTCTGCTATATTTGGTTTCTCTCCCCACTTCTCTCTTTTTCACTCCCTACCTCTCTCTCTCTTTCTCACCCTGCCTCTCTCTCTCACTCACTGCTTCCGACGATGCATCTTCTCCGCAGGAGGATTTTATTAAGACCTGTATTCTGATTTGGTTGGGAGACTGGATTTATGTCCGAGCGACTCATGTTTCTCCTCGTTAAATGCATGGGAACTTTTACCTTCGCGTCCTTGTCGACACGATAGGGCGTCTTTCTTGCGGAATTCTTCCCACTATATCATTCTCCACGGAATTCGGGAAAACACGGTTCGTTCGTTGCTTCCATGAAATAGAGTAGTATCATTTTTCCTCCGCCGAGTGATAGAGCGGCGTCGCGGGAAGCTTTGATTGTGTTGTGTGTGGTACTCATTTTTCAATTCAGTTCAGTGTAATCAAGCACGAAACTTTCTAAATCCTGTGCGTCTATGTTATGGCGGGGGTCCTAATACTCGAATTGCATGGAGGCCAAATGGAAAATTTGGAAATGTTTGATGGGCCGCCTGTAGAAATCATGATCGTAAACGTTATGTTTTTTGGAACGTCAAACACGAATGAAACTAGCATACGTTTTGATGAACAGAACATACTATCATACAATACCAATATATCGAGCGTTTTTCAATTGATTCTCCGTAATTGCATCATCTACGCTCTATGTTCCACTCAATTACAGTATGATTAAAGTAGTGACAGTGGCACACTTTTCGAAACGCAGAGAGCACTTGAGTGTTTTACGGCAATGTTAAGTTACCTCATTGCTTTTTCTACATATTGAAGAAAAAACCTCCCAATTGTTTCGGATTATCTCAGCGTTCAAGTTGTCTGCGATTTTTCTCTTTCATATACGAATATAATCGAGTCTTTTGATCGTGAAAAAATTCGATTTCGATATTTTGATTAATATGGACGTTTTAATTCCAAAAAAGTGGTTGCAATGTCGCTTCTGTGTAGTGTACGCGCGGCTCTGTTTACTAATAAGTTCAACAGAAAATAATGAAATTTCGTATTTACATCCCTCTGAATATAGACCCTTTTGAAATGAAATATATCTAGCAACATTGAAGGATTGTTTATTCCATTCACAAAATGTCGATTCACTAAATGGCTGCAAGGATTTTGTCGTTAAAAGTCTAAATTTCGAGTCTGATGTGATAAACAACCTACGCTCTTTTTTCTAAAATATAAACATATAACGTCTGATGAAGTAAATTTTCAAGCTTTATACTCAACTATCGCCATGTTTTCCTCACTCCAGCAGCGTTATTATGACGATAATATATTTTTCCTGCGTAAATATCTACATATTAATACCATTGCTGCATGGACTAGGAGGAAAAAGTTTATGCAACCTATGCCGCACCGTTTTCTTTATCGGCCTTTACTGTCTTTTCTATTGTTAAGACTAAGATCGCAGTAGCATTCCGCTCCTATTGTTTAGTTTCTTCCCACGGCCATTAAAAGAAGCCCTTCCTCCTTTCCCGCAATCCTTTGACTCGACGCAATCGAGAACACAACAGTACCGGCAACGAAAAAAAAGTGGAGAACGCACCATTTCGTACATCTTATCGGGTTATGTGTTTTTCGTACGCGGGCGAATTTTTTTCGCCGCCTTTGTTCATGTCTCCTTCCCTCTCAACCTCTCTTTTTTTAAAATCTCATACCGCCGTCTTAAAGCGAACGCAATAAAACAGGTGAAAAGATCTTCGTTCCTCTGCTTCTCCCAGAACATCTCTCCTGCCGTACTTACAACGTTCTCTTTACCCACTCCTTCGAAAACAGGTCCGTTTTTTCCCTTCTCTCATTCTCATCCTTACGTCGACGTGACTAAGTCCGAGACCGTGAGGTCGCGAGTTGATATCTCTCGTCGTCTTCCTTTTTTCACAATTCCATTTTTCGTGGTCCGTTAACGCCGTGTAGCGTCGTCCTATTTACCCCTAATAAGGGAAGTAATACGATGCACCGGTCCAAGTAAAGAGAAAACACACACGTACGCACGTCGTCCCCCTCCCCTACCACTACTTCTCGCCGTTTGCCCTTCTCACCGCGCGAGGGCAACCACGCCCCTCGGTGCGTCACGTACGCGCCCTCTCGCGCTTAAACGCCGAAAAAAATAATGAACGAGCGGATTCGAAAAAAGGGAACCTTTCCCTTCCTTAAAGGACAAGTCCGTTGCCCCATTCTCGAATTAAAAACATTTAAACGCTTTATTAGGTGCATAGGTGTTCAAAATTCACTGTGTGAGTACCAAATGAGGTGCTTTATAAACTCAGGTTCCCAAGTTGGCATTGGAGGGGAGGGATAATTGGAAAAAAGAAGAAAATCCCATTTCGATTTCGAGGGTTTTCGATTCAGAAACGAGTTAGATTGTGTTGTGTTTAACATCGTGCTCATTTAGTTCGACTGATTTTACTGCATCACATTGGAGCAGCCGATACCCTAATATCTCTGTCACAAATACAATTTCTACACACATCATTATGTATTTTCCACGCAATGCGTATATTTCTTATATTTTTCGTGCGATGTAAAATATGCGCAATATTTTCATTTTCCCCGCACCCCATGGCATAACGTGCTATTTCAAATCACACTTGACGTTAGTCTACAAGTTATTATTTTATAGATACCCTAAATACGTGGAAGTAGAATTTAATTTTCGGAATTTCTAGAAATAACGCACGAAGATCATCAATTCACCGCAGATTCCTGGCGGATCCATAGAGCGTGAAGAATAAGCCGAAATTTAAAGAAATACGTATTAATACTACATAGGATCGCGATTTAAACCCGGGACTGGGATTTTCGCACGAGACGAATTTTTATTGCTGACCTCATCCCCTTTGGATTCATATAAGCCTTAAAATATTTACAGTCAGAAAAATATCTTATTCTATTTCTTTCTTCTCCCTTTAGATTTTTTAGTCATTATGTGCAAGACTTCCTTCGTAGGCAAATTTGAGACCTTCCGATAGATTCATGTACTATCTCCCAAAAATTTTTATTTTTTTATTCACGTCGATTCATTGCAATGGGTAAATATATGCAGAGACGTATATAATAAGATTATAAAGGCTTTAGCTAAATCTGTGTTTATGGAGCCTTCCTCCTTTTCGAGCATCTCATGTTTCTCTTTTTCCGCTTCTCGCTTTTTGATCTCATTCTCTCATCCTTCCCACTTTCTCCCTCCGTCTTTCGCTTTCTCTTTGCTCGCCCCTTTTTCTTATCGCATCTTTCATCGCTCTCTCTCTCTGTTTCCCTTTCGAGCGCCAGCCAAAAATATCTTCCTTACGTCGTCGACCTGCGCTTCTTCTTCTTACCCCCTTCCACCCAATGGTCATCTCGGCCTCTTCAATTTTTCAACTTCACAGTCACACATAAAAGTGTCCGTTTCACCTCTTTGTCTCTCTCCGTATCTTTTTGGACTACAACAACCTTTCCCTTCCGAAATCGCCGCCGCCCCTCTTGCTCATCCGCCTCATTTATCTGGCTGCCCTTAAAGTTTGATCTGACCCCTTTTTATATATCCCTTTGCTCTTGTAACCTCCAATTTCTTAATAGCCAACTTCCCCCTAAACAGATTCGTGAACGAGGCGGTCCATTTCTTTCTGCCGCGTCACCGCACAACATAATTCCCTTCGATTCCTATCTCGGAGGGCTTTTGTTTTTGCGCCCTCCGCGTTAGGGAGCTAGGGGTCGTGTAATGTGTCTCTTCCTTCCCCTCTATCTCTCGTCCAGCTTTCTTCCAGTTCCTTAATCTTCTCCTGTCTCGTTTACTTATTCGTGTAGTCTTATCCTGACCATATTAATGCACCTGACCCTTCTAAAACGCGGGGGATGCATTCTTTAAAAAAAAAACACCACGTTGGTAATCTGAATCCGTATTATGTGAAAGTTCCATACCCCTTCTGGCAACCTCCTCTATTCCAAAAATTCCCAGACGTTTCTATGAGGCCCGTACATATTTACAAATACTGGTGTGTTGTTGCTGGTTCTATAAGCTTATAAACAAAACGCTTGGTGCCTCCGACACCTCTCTTCTTCGCTATGCCATTTGGAATCTCATATCCCAAGTACGACCAAAATGCGTTAATGTAAACAGTATATCGCACCATCTAAATTTTTGGCATTAAAAACAAATCACATTATAAGGTCTCTTGTCATAGTAGGGCCAGGTGTAACATCCTTCGTATTCATCTTTTCCATACTTATTTCTTTTCGATTCTACATGCATTTTTCCCATTCACGTATTTTACAATGCTTTATCCCCTTTTCCGTTTTATCATTGTTTATTTCGCCTCATATTTGTCTCACTATAAAACTTTGCAAAGAAGATCATTGCTCTTAATGGAAATGGCTATGAAAACACTTCAAGAACACATTATAATAGAACTGAGAAACTTGATCCTCTGAGGAAAAAATGGTAAGCTTAGATAACAAGCTTAAGATTAGTGGCTTTGGCTTCGATGAGAGAAAGAAAGTCTAACGGTGAAGACAGCGAATGTTATTTATATTTGAATAGTGAAGGAATTTAATTAGGATGAATGAAAAGAAGACAGCGGAAATTAAAATGAGTTTTCTTTTTAGAATGAATGGGATGTTGAGAAGGAATCCATTCAATCTCTTAGAGCAAAGAGTAGAAAGAAATGTACCTATCCGTAGTGTTTGAAGAAACATGATATTTGTGAGAAAGTAAAGCGGCGTTTGATGAAGGTAACTTGAAACTGTTAATTAAAAAGGTGTCTAATAATCTTACATAGTTTTTCCTCTTTTACTTTCATCCGCATCTCCCAATGTTCTCCCTCTTTATCTCGTGGCTTTCTTTCTTCCTCTCTCGGATTTATTCATCTCTTTCTCTCTCTCTCTCTTCCTGGAAAACCGACTCATATTGGCGTCTTGAATCATTCCGCAATAATCGAGATATGTCAGTTTGACTGGGTAGACACAGAATCGCGATGACCCGGTTTCGTGTTCTCGGAACAAATGCAAAACGTCGCCCGTGTGATAATTATGCGCAGGGGTGGCGCCTCTCAGCTGGTAGTGTGGGAAAATGGACTCTCTCTCTCTTCCCCTCATTCTTAGGAGTCATAGAGACGGCGGTCGAGAGGTATATAAACAACGCTAACTCGGGAGGGTTCTTGAAAGATAGGAAACATGACGCCGCAGTAAATATTTTCAGTGCCTTAACAAGGAGTTGAGGCGAGGTCTCTGCCTCCGTTGAGAGATGGAGCGCGCCCCTCCGCTACTAGGAATATATATGGACGGCGTTTGCGTCTTCGTGAATGAAATTAGAAGATAATTTTCCTCCCGATGTAATCTCCGAAAGATACGAGCAACAGGCAGATGGAGAACTAGTTTTATTTGTTTCGAGGATCACTTGGGTTTGTATTTTATCTGTTTAGAATTATCGGCCCGTTTAAATTCTTAAGGAGTTAAAAAAGATTGCGTTAATAGAATTACCTTACATGGCATTACGTATTTTATACGTGTTAATGTAAAACAATATTGAGCGCTCATTTTTATGAGATAATATATAAATTAAAAATAATATCTATATCTATAATAGCCGGATGTCCGTCCGTCCGTCCCACGCTGTATCTCAAAAGCCGTTCGTCGTAGAGATATGCGGTAAACTGCGTTTTGTTTCTACAAGCTAGGAAGACCCCTAGAAAACTATTGTCATTATCATAAAGTCCCGGATTCGAATCCAGGAGACAATTATATTTTCCCGTAAGTTTACACGGGATTTTCGATTTTTCAGAGTGGAAGGTTTTTTCCTTCATTCATTAAAACATGTAAATATGGACCGATTTTCTTCGTTTTTGCTTTATTCGACGGCTAAAACTCTGTACTATCTTATTCTTGCGATGTTTACATGTTACGCGGTCGAATCATTCAGAAATACATAATTGTTTTCGAAATTTTACGGATTAACGCAAATAGGCTCACGCATAAATTTAAAATTAAATGAGAAAAGGGACACACGTTATTTTTTAAAACACATTACATGGTTATCTTCTCTTCATTGAAAATCTACATAAACGGTTGCATTGATTGTTATATAAAAAAGAAAGGACATATATTTGAATAAAAAGAAAAACAAAAGTTCGCGATCAATTACTGTGTAAGGAAATGCATTTTTAGATTTAAATGTGAATTATTGAGATCAACTTATTTTACATACTTCATAATTTTTTATAAATCAATTGAAAATTCACCGCGCAAAGATTGCGCTGGATCAGCTAGTTAAATATTAATTTACACGTTATTATTTTTGATTTCTTACATTCTTCTCAGTAGTGGTGGGTTGAATACATCGTCAAATCACATATGCAAATAAAAGTAATTTATTCATACCTATGGCTAAAAATCAACATCATTTCTGGTTTTGAATTCAGAACTGTTTAGCGATATAAAGCAAATTTTATTCCTTTGTAGCACATCCAAAGCTGAGTTTATTTATCAAATAAAACTAATTTAAAGCATCAACTTGTCTGCCACTGATTTCTGCGTATTCCTTATGGCGGAACCTGTTTAATCATGATAAAAATACAAAAAAAACGGCACCACAAAAAGTGTCAATAATGGAAACAGTTGACATAAGAATCTTGTTTCTACCAACGTCGACAAAAGGCATAAATATTCATGGAATATTCTAAAACGGTATCCAGTTGCGAGATCGCGCGAACATTCCTTTTTTAAAAAATGGAATGAGTTTGATTTGTTGCCTATCGTTGAAATCCATCGTCAATTTCGTCGATGTGTGCGTGTTTTTTCATCTCACCCTACTGCAAAGTGTGAGCATTTTGTGTAGAGTGACGCGCCTTATGAAGCCGAAGATGGGGTAGTGCAGTGCCCAGTAACCGCAATGCATGCTTACGTGCATGCACGCATCGTCCCTTCTGTATGAATATGACTCTATATTCTCTTCTTGGAGTAGCTATTCCGTCAAATGTTCGAACGAGATTAATTAATTAATTAAAGGATTTGCAATAAAAATCCAATCGACGAAATAAATTTTACGTATTCTATCGGCTGGATTTATTGATCGGTTTAATTTATTTAATTCTATTAAATTTTTAAAGATTTCATACAAGCCTAGTTATTGCAATTGACTCAGTATATATTAAAGATTTCATCTAAGAGATTTTTAAATGTTTGATTCCACGCTATGCATCTGCCCGTACTTGTTTTTTTTTTGTGATTCCATGTCCAACCCAACGTTAACCTCCGTCTTTCACTTAAGCACAAGGCTACGTTTGCTCTTCTATTGCACAACTTTTTGCTCTAACTACGACTCCGAGCAAGGAACCTATCAGATGTTACGCGAGCTTACAAAACACAACACGCTAGAAAGAGGTTGATACGTTGTTCCTCTGCTTTGAAGTAGCAATATCCGTCTGGGATGGACGCGGAACTGGGTCGTGGAAGGAGGAGGAGGGAATTTAAAGCAGAAGCGGCGTCTAGGAAGCGTGTTGCGTGTCGTGCCAGGTGCGAAAATAAAAGGGAAGACAGCGAACAAATGATTGACAGGGGAACTACGTGTTAACTTCTTCCATGCCGCGAGAAAAATGCTCGAAAGGTTGAGAAATGTAAAGGGGCGTCGGCCTTATCGCGTTCTAGCGTCTAGTCGAGAGAGCTAAGGGAAGGAGGATATCCGCGTGAGAATTACATATTCCGAATGGCGAGAGAATAGGGGGCGTTGTCACCTCTTCAGAGAACCAAGGCGTTGTATAAGGCATTCCGTGCCACTCTCTGGATGGAAATGGATGAGGAACGTCCGGAGGGATTTTTCACAAAAAACGGAGAAATATTGTTCGCTTCACGCGAGGCGACGCGGCATTAGCATTGAATTCGATTTGAAGGCATATTTTTTTTTCCCCTTGGGGTTACTTCCGATCATATCTCGTTTCATCCGCCGCTCAGAGGCAGGTTAGCGAAATTCCCTCGACCTGTTTTGGTGGAGTGTAGAACGCGGTCGCGTTTACCGGTCACTTTCGTTCCGTTTTCTTTTTTTTTCTCGTTTGTTTCGGGAGCGTTGCATTTGATTAAGCCATTAAGATCCCTCGTTCGCATATAAAAATCTACCAACTCCGACGTGTGGAGTGAAAATCGCGGTTTGGCTGTTCTAGGTGGAAGTAATAAATTAGTTTTTTTTATAAATGAAATTTAATATACAACCGGGATGTTAAGTTCAAGGCACCCTTCATACGTAGAGCGAAAGGTGATTTCGAAAGATAATGAAGTGGTTCTGGAAAATTTTCCGGTCTTAATTTTTTGTTGTATTAGTCAAATAAAAAAGTTAAATAGAGGTGTATTTATGCGGCCTGCACTTTTTTATGCATTTGTTTTAATAACAGTTTACAATTTTATAATGCTTTACTTCCGTATCGCCGAGTTCCATCATCCGATTAATAATGTATCCGATTGAAAAAATGACTTTCGAAGACTGCGTTTCTTTGTGAATGCATCGGCTAATGAAGAAAAATCACCTTATGATCGTCGTCCAAGTTAAAAGGCCTAACAGTTCATCTTACCCAAGAATAATCCCCGGCTTCCTTTTATATTAAACGGCATAATGAACATCTCTTTTATTTTTATTTCTGCTTTTCGATCCTCACACAATTACTTCCTCGGCTCAATGCCTCAGCCGCTTCGATTCACATTCATCAGTTAATTTATCTCTTTTCTCGCGCGCGATTGGCGCTGTCGCGAGGAAAATAAAAAACATTACAAAACGAACGGCGAAAAAGCGTACTACTTAATTAACCTTGGATTCGGCGTCGGCAAAGCGTGTTGAAGATCGTTCGCCCGGAAGCGTCGCATGAAAAATTAGACGTCGTCCTCCCCCCTCCTCCTCCCCTCACCTCCTCCCCCCACCCTCCCCACCCCCGCTCCATAATAATAATAAGACCTCCCCTCCAATTAATTGAGCGAAATGACGAATGGCGCCACCTATCCTCTCCTCGTTGCCGCTAATCTGCCGCGTCCATCTTTGCCAAAAACCGAGCGGTAGCCCCGAGGTCTTCGAACCTTTATATAAAAAAGATGAGCCTCTTTCAACCCGATTCGTTTTTTATATTTTATTCTCACGGTACTTCTCCGCAAAGCAACTAGGCGTTCGTTCCGTCGACAGCCGACTAACCGCGGAGACATTTCGAGATCATCTCAACTGGAAAACACTCGTAGTAGGTTTGTAGTGCTTTCGACGAAAAAGCTGCTACGTGACGTTTGTTGAATTTTCACCAGAGAGCGTTTTGTTTGCGTACGAACACGTTTTTAACACAAGTCTCGCTCTAGTTCAGCTTTCGGTTTTTTAAACGTCCAACCCTCGAGGGAATTCGCATCGTCTTCGCGCTAAGTTTTTCGCAGCATAATACCGCTTGCGTTCATATTTTCGAGTGGAGTGCAGACTTTTGCTCAGAGGGTCTCGAGTTTGATCCCGTACTCAGATTACTCCTCGGATGGGATAACACGACCGGAGGCTTAATCTCCACACGAGCGCACACACACACACACATATATGCGTACGGGAGGTGCGAGATGAGGAAGAGTGAACCTTCCGTTTCGTTGCGAATCAGATAACGAGGTGTGTCTACGACACGTGAGGTGTGGTGGGCGTGCGTAGGAAGAAGCGCAGACACGGCGTGATTATGAGTCTCTCTTCTGCGTCTTTAGCGATCATCTGCCTCTGGGGAATTTTATCGGTTGTGTTCGCATACTTCTCTGATTGTGAGAGAGACGACGTGGAGGACATATCGGACGAATGGAATTAGAATCATTCTGTCGGGATGTCCCTTTTGAAGTATTCTAGTTTGTTTCTTTCGCGTTTCTTTATAAAGCGTGAAATTGATTGATTTGTTAATTTTAGTGAGTTAATTAATTATACAGTGATAATTCCTACGATTAATGAATTCGTTGGAAGTGTGACATTGCGGTTAGATGGTTCTGCCAACGCAATATGAAAAATCTATATCTATAATAGCCGGATGTCCGTCCGTCCGTCCGTCCCACCCTGTATCACAAAAGCCGTTCGTCGTAGAGATATGCGATAAACTGCGTTTTGTTTCTACAAGCTAGGAAGGCCCCTAGAAAACTTTTCTCATTATCATAAAGTCTCGGATTCGAATCCAGGAGACAATTATATTTTTCCATAAGTTTACACGGGATTTTCGATTTTTCAGAGTGTATGGTTTTCTCCTTCATTCATTAAAACCTAAATATGGACCGATTTTCTTCGTTTTTGCTTTATTCGACGGCTAAAACTCTGTACTATCTTATTCTTGCAATGTTTACATGTTACGCCGTCGAATCATTCAGAAATACGTAATTGTTTTCGAAATTTTACGGATATTTCGTACTCTTTCCGGACGTTGTCAAGGCCACAGTCATTGTTGCCTCCGATTCAATTAATGCCAATTAAACCTTCAAATAGGTGAAAGAATAGCGTTATTCGCTTCGCACTTTGTCTAAGCATCGAAATTATTGCTTTAGCATGTCAACATTTATACATAGCAACATAAATATTTACGGATAATTATTTCTAACTATTCAATCAAAGTAGTTGAATCTTCCTATCATCGTTTGAATGCTGGAATCTTATCTCTTTGTAAGTAGAACCATTATATTATACATCCACAATGTTTATTAACGCGAATAGGCTCACGCATAAATTTTAAATTAAATGAGAATAGGGACACACGTTATTTTTTTAAACACATTACATGGTTATCTTCTCTTCATTGATAATCTACATAAATGGCTGCATTGATTGTTATATAAAAAAGAAAGGACACACACACACTTTCGATTGTAATTATTCTTCAAATTTTTAATTATATCATCTCTGCACAGTATAGCAATTAAATCGTAATTATGAAATTGTTATATAATCAGCAGCGGAACTACAAACATTCGTTCCCTCCTCCATGCGGGAATAATTTTGGGTCCCTTCACAATTCCTTGTTTAATACAATATACAGATATGGACCACCAGGGTACCCTAAATCTTTCGCTCCCGCGGTTGCGGTCTCGGAGGTATTTTAGTTCCGCTATTGTATGTAATATTACGAACACATCTCTTTAAACGCTTTTAGCATTTCACCGACAGAATTCCTTCTCATGTCAAGATGCGCTCCAAAAGTTCACTCGAGTATATCCTTCCCTATTACGCCAAAATTTTTATATAATCGTGCGCGGGATATATATAAGAACGCTCAAAACTCGGTGAGCGGTGAAAAAACGACGATTCATGCACACTTTGGCGATAATTCAAACTGCGAAAAATGCCTCAGAAGGGCGTGCAGAAGTAGACGGCGCGAAAACCTAACTCCGATAACGCTCTGTCCTACTTTAAAATCAGCTGCCTGTCCTTGGGAAGAGTGGGGAAAGAGAGAGAGAGAGGGAGGGAGGTAAAGAGAGGGAGAGGGAGGTAAAGAGAGAGAGAAAATCGATTCGCTCCCGCGAGGAATTCTCAGCGGACGTTCCCCCGTCGTGTCATACCCTCTCCTTCCTCTCTCTCTCTCTCTCTTTCCCCACCTCTTCCTCTCCGTGCATAAACTGCACGCGCTGCGCCGTGTTTATGAGGGCCGACGGTCGCAGAGGAGGGGCGGCTCGGTGCACGGTGCACACGCCCCGGAGAGAGGTGCTCGAAGGGTGAGGAGGCGATATTAACCGTCCGAGGAGAAGGGGAGCGTGATGGGAGACGGTGGGAAGGGGGTTTCCGTTTCCTGGGGGACCTGCATGTCGGTATTGCGTGTTACCAGCACGCGATAGACAGACACACGGCTCCCCCCCCTCTCCACTTATTTTTCAAAGCCCCACTCGCCGCGCGCCCTCTCTTTCCACGAAAGAACCGCACCGGCAAACCGCGTCCATTCTTTTTCGCGTGGCGGCAAATATAATTCACTCTCCGGAATTTCCTCTCGCACCCATAGTGTTCCCTCTGGCGAGCGTGGGCGGAAGCATTTTTCGTCGCGCGTTCGGAATCCGGTCGCGTTTTTTTTTTTTTTTTTTTTAACGGCCCCTTTCGGGTGCGCGTTGCGGGATTCGAGATCGCGGTCGGGTCGAACACATAATAGGGTGATGCAAGAGTCGGCTCCGCGCGAGTAATGCGCGGCTTGTTATAACACATAGGCTAGGTTCGGATCCGCGGATTGCGGTTTTCATTTTGAAGCGCCGCCGCCCGGAGGGAACGGGGAACGAGCACGTGAAGTTAGCTGTGAGCACGTGAGGGCGCGGCGCTTGCGAGATTTTTTTAGAATACCTACTACTATCGGGCTGAACCGTTTCGATTTTACTTTAGAAATCCTCGTGTTCGGTTCATCAAATGTTAAAACGCGTTAAGAGTCTTTAACGGTCTCTTCGAATGAATTTTGCCATCGCTTGACTACGTTACAGATCTGAAGTTGAGTTCTATTAAAAACCACTTATTGAAATGGATGAATGTTACGTCAAGATTCTTTCTCAAAGGTTGTATAAACACGGAATTCAGCAGCGTGCATTTTCGTTGCTGGTTAGTAAAACTTCGCATTTTATCTTGGATAGTATTTTTATTCCTATTTATTAGCATGGATTTTATTATGGCATACATTTTATGTACAAACGATCTGGAATATTAATTTCTTTTTTCTTTTTCCACAGGTAAGAACAGGAGAGATCCCTGGCCACACTTTTTTCACATTTTGACGACGACCTTCGTTTAAAGGTAAATGTTAATTCATATGTACATGTGTGTGTAGCTATTTTTGAAATATTTGGCTCTAATTTCCATTAACGAAAGACGCAAGTTGGGAATTATTTTAAAGGTTGGAATCGGGGTCGTGCTATTAACTATGCTAGATTTCTTATGAGAATACATAATCACAACAAATTGTAACATGTCCGCCTGTGGACTTATTTACCGCAGGTTTATTTCTCACACGGCGGATACCTGATAAACGGCGAACGCTGCGATATCGAATATCCTAGCTTGATACAGTTTTTTTTGCAGTCTTACCCAAGGTGTTTCCAATCGTAATTTGTACTACAACCATCGTAACCGTTCATACAATTACTAGTACCTAGTCGACATTGCACCTTCCGATGAAATACTTCATTTATTTTAAGCGGGAGACAGTTTCATAATTTTTTTTAAAAATTGATAACGAATTAATTAAAATTTTCGTCATTTGTAATAACAGTCCTACTGTGAGGAAACATTTGTTTAAATCTTTGAATTCATCCGAAAATATTCGCTGAGGTGGTTACAATTAAATCTTCATCTTAAAAAATATGTGCGGTAAAGTTTACTGTTTAACAAGGTCATTGGTCAAGAATCTTGCCTTTTCAAGAATTAAAAAAACTGCTAGGTCTGGAAACAATAAGGTGTCGTATATTTTGCCAGGATATCGCAAAATGTCGCCGTTTTCTCTTTCTAATTTTGAAAATATTTTACCCATAAAAATCAGGCCGTTGTACCGCTACAAAAACGCGACCATCGGTTGCCTTTGAAATAGGCCAGGAAAATTAGGAGTCTCCTGCAATAAATTCACTTCCTATTTTGGAAAAATTTCTATCTCCATACATTTCTCTTACCCCGACATTATTTTCCGCTGATCAAACCAAGAAACATGGAAACTAGTCAAATCTTGGCGCAACACATGTTACTTGTCCGGCGGAAAGCAAATGAAACGTTTCAGCGAATGCATAAACAATGCGACAGGATTTTTTTATAAATTAGGTCGCTCGCATGCGAGATTAAATCAACGTAGCATGTTACGTTCAACTTGCATTTTTACTTTTGCTCTAAGCCGCTTTGAAAGTCAGCCAGACATAGATTATAGTTCCTTTTTATTATTCACCTCCTCTTTTCTGACACGTCTCCTTTCGAAACCCCTTTCCTCCCCCGAGAACACACCTTACGTGCACCCGATCCCTCCGTCGCCGTGGCGACAACACAGTGTGATTATTGTCGTGTGCTGCTTTACGAGGGGTGGAGGAAGGTGCATTGTGGGAAGGAGGATAGAAGAGGAGAGTGGGCAGGGGACAGTTCGGGGGTGGGAACGGACCCCTGCAGCGACGGAGAGAAACAAAAGAGGGACAGGATGATTGAAGCATCCGGTATTTCTCCATGCGATACGTTGTCGCCACCGTCGCCGCCTCCGCCTCAGTGGCTCCATCTTTCGATCTCGCCTCCAAATCGCTCTCGTGCCGACCCTTTTTTTGACTCACCATCATCCGGGGAGGGTTTGCGGTCTTTCCTGCGTGGCGCGGCGTGACCTTGCGGAGAAAGTGAATCGCGGATCGATGTTTGTTTGTTCGGTTGCGTGGGAAGAAGTCTTTAGATGTCGATGCTATAGAGGTCCATCTCTTTGGAGGGCGTGATGGAGAAAGAGAGAGAGAGGGAAAGCGAAATGGGAGGGATCAGAGGTCTCTCTCCTCCGATTAAAGTCCTCGTGATCTTCTTTGTCGAACCCTTTTTTTCTCCTCTCTCGTTTGAAAAGGGGATGTTTTTTTGTGCGTGAGCGCGTGTCTCTCTCAGAATCTTTTTGATCTTTCCGTGGGATAGCTTCGGATAAGTCCCGAGCTACTCTTTAGATGGCCGTGTAATGAATGCGAAATTGAAGGGTGGTGGGTGAGACCACTTTTCGGCACTTACACACGACGAGGGGGAAAATCTCTCTCTTTCTCACTCGATTTTCGCTCCGAGCGCTTTTCCGACTCTCGGACGTCTCCTCATGAATTATTCAGCGTGATCGTGTGGCTCGTATATTTGCTGCAATGTACCGAGGTGTTTTTATGTATTTTTTTCCCTCGGGCGTGAATTTATTCTGGGTCCCGAAACATATTTTTGCTGGCGTTGTGAAAAAAGTTTACGGGAGAGATTTCAGCTTGTTCGGTTTTGCTTTTTGAAGTCCCTAATGATTTTTTTAAAGAAGGGTTTCTCGCGTGTTTTGCTGAAAGTAAATTGAAATTTTATTCAATGAGAATAACGATAGTTGATTGTGGGACAGGAAAATATTGACTACTGACTTCTGTAAATAATAAAATGGGATGGTTTTGTGTGTCTTTTTAATGAAGGGAATCGCAAGCACGGCGTTCAAAAAACCTGCCAAAACATCTTTATTTTTGTTATTTTTAGATTTTATGAAAGTAACGGGAATAATTTGTCCGATTAAATTTATCATATTTTAATTCGGAGATATCGGCGTGATTATTTGATTCTTTATGGTGAACGGTAATAATGGTGTTACTAAGCCACGACTAGGTCAATCTATTTTTTGAACTTCGCCCCGAAGACCGCAAAAAACACTCCTCGCTGCCGATGAAGACGTCTCGATTGAGTAACATTAGCAGGCTTTTAGCAGCGTAGAGAAAAAAAACCGATCCCGATTCGCGATATCGTGAGCTCTCCGTTCAATTTAAATCAATTAAAACCCCCGAGTGCCGTTTTCCCGTTCGTTTTTTTTCCCCTCCTCCCCCACCTTCCAACCTCTCCGCTAAATCCACTTCGAATCACGCTTCGGGCGGAATCCCCCGGAGGCTCAACGATCTCGGAGGCACCTTCAGAATCGTGATGCCTCCTCCTCCGCCGCCGATATCCCCACTCCGCATCATCCGCGGCCACATCTTCTCCGTACATTTTATTTCGACCTCCTCCCCCCTCTCTCTCTCCCCCTCTCCATCCATCTTTCTAGAACGCATCTCCTCATTTAACTCCACGTTTCCCATCCCACTTTGCCCTTCCGTGGGCACCCAATCCCCTTCGTCCCTTCTCCTGTCCTCGGCGGCGCAGTGCCCCATTGCGACCCGAGGAAAAACAGTCGTCCGTGGCGCAACGATCGCACCTGCTGACCTTTTTGGATGCGCGAAGCGAGCTCGGCTCCGTGGGTGTGTATTTTCGAGGTACGAAAGAGGAGGTGATAGGAGAAGGAGAGATGTGGAGAGGGGATGTTGGAGAGAAAGAGAGGAAGAGGAGAAGCGAGCTCTTCAGCACCCACTTCTCTCTCCTTATTTAAAGGATCGTTATGCACGCTAGTCTAGAATGAAAGGAAAGGATTGAGATGAGACGGAGAAGAGGAAAGGGGGATGGAGGGAAGAGGATGAAGGAGTGATGGGGTCGGTCACCCAACGCTTAGACGGAGGATAGGAGAGCGAGACGAAACAATGAGGAAGGGCGTATAAAGAGAGGTTGAGAAGGTAAACAAGCAGAGGAAGGATGAGATCTTATCACAAGCGTAAATTATGTGTATACATACTGTTAGAAAAACGATTCATATAAGTTGTAAATAGATTTATAATAAAATATAATTTATGTCCGACATTAAAATCTGTCTCAAAAGTGTAGCAACTGCAGTTGATTCTTAAATTTAATAGAAGTAAAAATATCTGTAAAGCATCTTAAGTGATTGCAAGTTTTGATATGTACTAGATAGGTTGCCAGTGGGAAAATGAGTGCATATTTCACTTGTCAATTGCCAGCATCATTCGCTCGAGAATTATCAAAGCGATTGACATAATACGATTAAACGAGATGGGTTATCTTTCAGAAGCTTTATACGATCATATTTTTAAACGAAGCAGACGTGCTGAATGCTCTTTGATCTCGCCCTCATTAAATTTCTATGTTAAAAAAGCTTATATCCTGGGGTAGTATGTATACGGAGAGACTTTATATCTAGGAGAATGTCGGTGCGGATATCAGGAAGCGATAATTTTTTCCATAAATTATTCATCGTCCCCTGCCGTTGCCTCCAGTCGACCGTTCAATCACCTATTCTTTGTTTGAAAGGAACGCTTAGAAGGATAAGAGGATGATAACTTAATTAATATTTCCGAGCTGTTCGACGTAGGTTAAAAGAAAAAAACCAAAACAGTGAACGGAAGCATGCTGATGAGAATGTTAATTCGACGTTCTTCAAACGTGACGGGAGTTCGGAAAAAAGAAACGTTCAAATTCCCATTAAGAAAGAACCGTCGAGTGCAATGACATTTTTTTCGCCGAATATTCATTTTAAAAATGTATTTATATAAAAATGGAGTATAACTGTAAGGATTTCGCCGGGTTATTGTAATGTATGTATGTACACATCGTATGTGTGTATACAGACAGTGCCGTCTCCATGGTGAGGCAGCTCTGCGCGACCGCCCTTGACCTTGTACTTGGGCGGATTTGCTCCGGATACTTCCCCTTCCAGGATCGGTCATGTGTTTATGTTCTATTGCGCTATAATCTTAGGCGAAATGGACGACTTTGTGGATTGCCGTAGGCGGAGCAATTCGCCTGGACGTGGCGTTTTACGGAATTTATCTTAGGAGTGCAGCTTTTATCGACATTTTGACGTCTATAAGCTCCGTTTTACTTATTTCGGTATTCCGTTTAGTTCCTCATTAACAGTAACTTATTACGAAATGAGGTAAAGTCTTAAAATTTAATTAACGAAAATTAATTTTTCTTTTTTTTTTGACGTTATTGGCTTTCGAGTCGATTGAGTTTTACGAAGAACGTAATACGATAGTAAAACCTTTTGCACTTAAAAGAAATTCCGTGAAGTTCTATCATAGCCTCAAAAAGACTGGAACTGCCTCGAGGAAGAGGAGAGAAGTACGAATTCCCCTGCGTATTTGCAAGCCAGCCTCCAACACGGACGCCATTAAGAGCTCTGCGAACCAATTGAACTATTTTTACAACAGTGCGATCGCCCCGAGGTGGCCCTTGTAGAGTGGAATTACGAAAGCAGCCTATAGGCAGGAAGGAAAAAACAAAAAGCGATCGCTTCCTCGACAAACGGGAGGCGAATTACAAGCCGAAAACAGCAGGTATCACGGTGACTTCCAGGTAGCGTCGATGATGATTCGATCGACAAACATCGATCTCGAACAAATGAATGTTTTCCACCGAACAAATGAACGCGCGTGTATTAATTTCATCCCGATCAATTAATAATGATTGATCTTTTCGACTCGCCATAGATTTTCCACGGAATCGTTTTAACCGGACACGGAACGGAGGGATATTTTAAAAAGGCGAAAAGTAAAGGACGAGAAAGGGGGGATAAGGCGGTATTCGCGAAAAGTAGGTTTCCTTTAGACCACGAAAATGTAATTAGCCGTTTTCGAAGGGGCCCGGGAGGGTTAAGAAAAAAAAGAGGGACCGGGGTAACCTTTTAAAACTTTAATTCCATTTACCACTGACCCCGATGGCATTTTTTCCCCTCTCTCTTATCTCCCTCTCTCTCTATCTCCCTCTCTCTCTCTACACCCCATCGAGTGGTGGGAGAGCGAAACCATCATTTCTTCCTCGTAGCGAGAGAGGGAGATTTTTTTCCCATTTTCGTCCCCGTGAAGCAACTCCTTCTATCGCCTTATGATTAATGTCGTCTCTTCTCTCTCTCTCGATATCTAGGTTCTTGTCTGTAAGAGCAGTTGTCGGAGGGTAGAGGAAGGGGGGGGGGGAGAGAGGGTCGAGGAAAAGGGTGAAACGAGAGATGGATTAGGAGGTAGAGAGAGAGAGGATGGTAGCCAGGAATGGGCGAAGGTGTAAATGAAAAAAAAATAGGAAGGTGGTAGAGAAGATGTGATATGGTAATGGAGGAAGAGGGAAGAAGGGGAGAAATTAATAAAATGCGGTTGGAAGGTATGGGAGTTAAGCCAGAGAGAGAGAGAGGAAATGAAGGAGGAAAGGAGGAGATGACAGAATTGTGCGAGGGAGAGCAGGAGATTAGCGGAAGAGGTGGATAGGAAGGAAAGGATAAAACATAAGAGGGGGTGGATAGGGTGAGTATAGATGGAAAGGGGGAGGAGGATGGATTAGGGGAGGTGGATAGGGGTGGAAGTGAAAAAAAAGAAGAAAACGGCAGAAAGAAGATAGGGTGGAAATGAAGAAGAGGGGAAAAGAAAGAAGGCGAGAAGGAAGGAAAAGAAATAGAGAGAGAGAGAAAGTGGATGAGGATGCCAGGAAGATGGAAATGAAAGAGGAATTGAAGAAGGAAAAAGGAAGGGTGAGAGAATAGTAAAGAATGAGGAAGTAGGTGTGTCAGAGAAGAAGGAAAAAAAACGGAAGGAACGGAGTATGAGCAATTGGGTAAGAGAGGAGTAGAGGGTAAAAATGATGGGAAGATGGGTGGTGGAAAGAGAAATTAGTGAGGAGATAAGAGAGGGGCATGGGTAGGTGAGAAAGAAGGGAAAACAACATGAAATTCTCATAAGAAGATAGGATAGAAATTGAGGCAGGAATGGTGGTTAAAGGAGAAATTTCATGCGTCAAGAATCGAAAGAAAGAGACTTAAAGAGAGGAAAGGGAGGGGCTTTAATCCGTCGAGGGATGAACGGAATGGAAAAGGGGAGGATGATGGTTGGGGGGGGAAGGTGGGTAGGAGAGGGGGCAGGGGAGGAGGAAAGAGGGTTTCGTGAGCCGCTTACATAATTTTTGCGCTCCTTCCACCACGAGAGAGAGAGAGACTGACTTCGCCCTGCCCCGATACAGTCGCTGCATCCACTCAAACGTAGCGGGCGAAGGGATAAGTACTGGTTTCTTTCTGGTTTCAAAAAGAAAACTTCTTTACGACTTTCTTGCCGTGCGGCAACCATTCCTCCGAATTGAAAAAAAAAAACACTGCGGCCGGTGTACAGCCCACGGGGTGGCGGTTCTGGTTTCTCTCTTTCTTTCTCTTTGGTTTGTTTGTCCCAACCCACGTATCGCTTAAAGTTATTCTCTCGGTTCTATCAATCGTTATGGAAAGTGGGAGATATTTACTTATTTTTTTTAACAGAATAACCGAGCAGATTTTCCCCGAGAACGCAATCGAACGAATAGAATTTTTCGCCGATGGTTTTTAAGAGTTCCGAGAAAATCTTAAAGCGTATAAAACTTTCTCGTTTTTATGTTTATTTCGATGATGTCACACTTACTTTCTCTCGAGTTGTATGAATTATCGGATTTGTTCTGTGTTATATCTTTTTGCAGTCCGAAAGTTTTACGTTTCCGGATTTCTAAGAGCCAAAGATCGATAAAACGGGCATTATTTGATTTGGAGCACGGTAAAATGTATCAAATCCAACTTTTTTTTCGCGAAATCTCTATTTTCGTAAAGGTCGAATTAGTGTACCTACTTGAGGTCCAAAGGACGCCTTTAATTGGCGTCCAATTTTTTCCACAAAATCTGTAATTTCATAAAGGTCGAATTAGTGTACTTGAGGTCCAAAGAACGCTTTTAATTGGTGTAATTCTTCCGCTAAATTTTTTCACACGGTGCAGAGCGATTACTCTCCTTCTCTAAGAAATCACCAACCATCGCCGTATTCTTTCGTTTTATTCATTTTTTTCGCGAACCGATTCCAAAAATTTCGGCTCACGATCTCTATTTGAAGGGTATAGACTACGCGTTTTCCGTGCCCCACGTTTCTGAATCGAGGGGAAAAAAAGAGATTATCGACCGCTTCCGCGTCATTTTTTTTATCCCTCTTTCGACCGAATGTGTTGCCGCTCTTATTTTTTTTCTTATTTTTCGAAGGAAATAAAAAAAGCAAAAGAAATTTTCGAGCACGTAGGAATCGAACGCTTGTCCCCTTGGGGCGCACGCCGCCGTTTTAAATCCCCCTTCCTCCACCTCCACCAACCCCCAACCCGCACAGCGCCTTCCATTCCTTCTTCTCACCCCCTTCCATCTCTCGTAGAACCGATGTCTGCTCCGGGGTAGGAAATCTGGTCCGTTCCATAGAGTCATAAGCCACACGATTCCACTCTCTTTTCCCTCCCCGCTCTCTCTCTCTCTCTCTTTCTGCCTACCTTTCCTCCTCCCCCTTTCCCGCCTCCGCCCCCCTCCAGCCTCCGCCCCTCATCCACCCCCGTAATCATACCACCCGATCCGAGGCGCGGGAGTGAAAGCTGATCATGCACGGGGTGCATAATATTCTCCGCTTCACCTTCCGCCGTCGTCCTACTCCACCCCCGCCGGCTCTTCCCCTTCACTTCTCCTTTAACTTCGTCCCTCTCCATCGAAAAGCACGGGGTGAAGGCTGATGAAGGAACCTTTGGCGGACACGAGGAGATAGAGGTAGAAGTAGGGGCTATAGGATAGGAAATGGGTTTTTTTTTTAAAGTGTTAGCGAGGTGGTCACAATGAGCGATAGACCAGGAAATCTTTTAATGCGTGCTCGATGTGTCGGTTAAACGGGATTCTGTTTATTTTTCGTTTATTATTTATAGCGTTTTTTTTAATCGTATCGGGTCGGGTTTTAAAAGGTATTATTTTTTACGTTCTTCTTCAAACTTTAACGTTTTCGCAGTTTGCGCGATTTTGAAAGTTTTAGGATTATATTCCTGTTATGTCTCTCGAAAACTAATGGATCAGAATAGGTAATTTTCCTGGAACTCGGGAAGTTTTTTTTGTGTAGCTCTAGGCGAAAAATGTTTTTTCGTTATTCCTTTTAAGTCGCCAGTTATCAATACCAAATTACTGGAATTAGAATGAGCGGCTTTTTAAAAAAATTAGTTAATTTTAGTAAATAATCAATTTGGATTTAATGCCAAAAAAGAGGACAAATTAGTAACATTTAACGTAGAAAAAACCTCTTTCTCCTGACGATCCACGCGCCGTGCTTCTGGCGAGTCAATTATTGAAGCGACCTAAATTAGTTAATTTGCAACGATTTCATGACAAATTTTAAATTAATAATGTAAGTACGAGTTTAACACTTTTTTTATAATAGAATGGTTTTAAAAATCTAACAGTTTCGTTCTGATTTCCACCGTCATTCGTCCTGCAGCAATTTCCCCATTAAAAAACTCCGTTAAAGAAACGCTTAATCTATTTCAAATCAAGAGCCTAGATACGTACGTTTTTATTAAGTACATGAATATCTGCTGGTATAGCCGTTAACCGCTTGATTCATTGCTTTACCATCACGGTGGGAGGGTTTCGGTTCTGGAATCTTTCTTTTTTGTTCCCACTGATTTCTCTGTCGTCTTCCCTCGCATCTCTGCACTTTTTGCCCCTCGTCCCACTTTAAAGAATCATTCGCGAATCTAAACCCAATATTATTCGATTTATATCCTTGTCTGGATTTTTTGCGAGGGAAATAAAACCCACGTTTACGTATATAATATGTTCAGCTATTTTTTTCCAATAGACAGCCAATGAAGATTGTTTTTTTTATTAGATAGAGAGATCAGGCAAGCTTCTCGAGAAAAGAAGAGATCGCAAACTTCCAGATATTCTCGGCAAGTCGCGGCGTTGTTAAAGCTTGAAGGAGAAGCAACCCATCTTAAGCTTCGCTCGCTCTTTCTTTCTTTTTTCTCTCTCCTTAATTCTCTTGATCTTCGCTTTGCGCCCGACGTTCTCTTTCTTCTCTATCTCTCTCTCTGTCTCTCTGAGAAAAGGGAGTCGCATTGCGCGTAAACGGAATGAAGCTCTTCCAACGCCGTAGAGATTGCGTCCTCTCCCGAAGTGAATGAGGAGAGAGAAGGAGAAAGATAAGGGATGGCGAAAGGCGGGAAGAGGAGTAGGAAAGAGTAGGAGAGCTTGCCGATTGCGTCTCGTTACTTAAGAGCGGCGAGGGAAAAAGGATGCGTGGGAGAAGGGAAGGGGCGGCAGAAAGGTGGAGTTGAGAGAGAGAGGGGGGTCATTATATGGAGGGTATTAACGCGAAGGCTCTTTTAAATAAAAAAAAAAGACGCGCCTCCGCTCGCGGTTCTGCTCGAAAAAAAACGACGCAATCAGGGAGAAAGGGCGAACTGAAGTGAGTTGGAATTATCTTGCCTCGTCGACGGTTTTTTATTTATTTGTTTATTTTTTCAATAAACCTGTCTCGTGGCGAGGTAGGATGAGAGGAGGTAAGGTATTTCATAAATATGCAAATTTTCTTTCCTCTACGACTTCTTCCTTTTAGAACGGAAAAAGACGCTTCTTCCCGAGTCTAGAGAGATACGGGCCTCTTCTAACGTCGAGAACTTGGGAGTCGTTAATTTTGTCTACTTTTTTATCTTTTTACCCCCCCCTTTTTTTTAGGCGGCGTCAATAAAAAAAGTACGCGTCTTAAAGAATTTCGGTGCGGTCGTTTTCCGCCTGTTAACATATATTTGGATACCACTTTTTTCTCCTATCGATGCTCGCACGCGGACGTGCAGGCACGGCGCCAAATATTTTCTCAAGCCTAGCGGATGTGCACGCGAAGGGACACGGAGTAAGGGAGGGGGGGAGGAGGCTGTTTGATAGAGGTTAGGTGCCGGAAAATGGTCTCTGTTGAAATAGAACGGGAGAAGTAGGAGAGGTCGTAAGGATGGTGGTAAAGTTGAAGAAGGAGGGAACGGGGGTAATCAAATAAAAAGAGACGGAGCTGAATGGGTGCGAGGCAGAAAGAGAGAGAGAGAGAGAGAAAGGAAGAGAGAGAGAATGGAGACAGGAACGGGTGTTTTTTAAGCGTTATGATGATGATGATGATGATGATGGGTAAACCTAATCGAAGACGAGGGATTGTCTCAAGAAAACGTGTTTTTTTCTTCTCCTCCTTCATATCTAAACCGCTAATCAAAACGAGAGGGAGTATTTTTTTATCGACGAACAATCAAAACTTCACGAATCTGTCTCGATGGATTTATGTTTTCATCAAATTTGTGATCGCGTACGTCGTTCCGAAACGGAATATGCAATAAATCCTTTCGGAATTTCGCGAGATTAAACGCGGGGGAAAATTTCGGACAACCGATTCGGGTAAAAAGTCTGCCTAGGGAGGAAAACTTCGTGATTTTTTTTTCGTATCGGAATTGTACGCGCCGATGATTTACGGGTTAATTCTCGAGCCTCGACGGGAATTCGCAGATATTATTCTGGGTTATGCGCTTTTAAAAGCGGACCGTCCAAGCCGTGACAGCAACAATGATTCAATCGGAATGACGTCGGTTTGGCGAGCAAAATAATTCCCAGGCCATAAAATCGAGAGAAGATGGCGGAGCGAGTATGGAATAGGGAGGATGAGAGAGAGAGAGGAAAGAGGTTGTGGTATGGAAGGAGAGGAATGGAGGAGGAGGGAAATGGGAAGGTAGGAAAGAGAGAGAGGGAGACTGTGGGTTGCTCTCTGTAGATGCCGTGGTGGGCGGTCTGGCTGCGGGAAGGGGGAAGGAAGTAGTTGGAGGGAGTTGGGAGGTAATGGAGAGGGAGGAAGAAGCGCAAGAGAGAGAGAGAGAGAGAGAGAGGGAGAGAGACTCGAGCAAACATAACGGAAGAAGTGGCTCTCTTCGCTCGCACATGAGGAGGCACTTCGAAACATCTCGCGGCGTCGGATTGCTTTTCGATCCTTCTCCTCTCGAAGGAGAAAGTAAAAATCTTGTGCTCCGATTCGATCCGAATTCGGACCTGTTGACCGTGCGTACGAACGCGGCACACTTCCATCCATCGAGACGCTTTTTTAGAGAGAATAAAAATCGAGCGATGTGTAAAATTACAAAAAAAACGTTTCTTTCGAAGAAAGTCGAAAAAAGCGTGTTATGGACGGTGTTAATCGAAGTCGTTAAGTGTGACTTGGAGTGATAAAGGGGCATGAAAAAATTACATGCACGAATGCAAGTGGCTGGATATATTTTCCTTCGCGCACACAGCCGACAATTAACGCTGTTATGACAACGTCCGCTCTCCGCGTGTGCTCTCTCTCTAACACGAGAGCTCGTTAGCGGCTCTCGCGGCGGATCACAAATAAAAAGCGGGTCACAGAGCGCACATGTTAATTGCGTCGGCCAAAGACGGTTTTCGTTTTTATGGAACCGCAAAAGGTAAACAGCGTCATAAGGCGGCGGCTTACTGTTATGTCCCGAAGCGCCGGACTTAATAAAGTTCAGTCGGGAGTTACTTGAATGATGTACTTGCAGAAATTACGATCGACTGGTATGCCAGGTAAACAGAATTACAAAAACCTAATTTATAACGTCTTCCTGCCAGTTAACGACGCGCCAATCTTATATTATCGTTTAGCGAATCTCGAAAATGCAGGATAACAATTGTCGATAAGATCGATTAACAAGGAAGGGTAAGTCATCGCGTGCCACCGATCACTTCGTAGTATCGGAGATGCTACCTGTTCAAAATTCGACGATAACTGATTCGGTTAATTCGTTCACGTCTAATCGTGGAAAAACACGCCATGCCGTTCCCTCGGATTCCACCGGGTAATCTTCGGTGAAAAAAAAATAAAAACAGCGTCCTCCTCTCCTGTTTACGAGTCGATTCCCACGTGTCGCGCTCTCTCGCCGCATCGCGCTGCCCTCCTCATCCGTCTCATCGTCACAACTCCGAGAAAACCGCTTCCATCTGCACCTCTTTTAACTTATCGTATGGTGGTAAGTCTTTGCTTACATTTGCCTCCTCTCTCTCCACTTCCCCCCTCTCCCCTCCTCCTCCTTTACTAGAGAAGGAGGAGACCTCTCGGCGGAATAGAGAGAAAGAGAGAGAGATGGAGATAGGTGAAGCAAGGAGGGAAGGGGAGAAAGAGAAATGGTGAGGAGAGAGAGAGAGAGATGGGTATGGGGAGTGGTGCTGGGATGGGGAGAGTGACGGAGGGGAAGGGAGTCGGCGGGAGAGAGGTAAGCATGGAGGGAGAGGAAAGGGGGAGGTGGAAGGAGAGGGAGAGAGAGAGAGCGCTCCGTCTGTTCTCTCGCCTCAGTCGCCCCCAGCCGGTCGTAGCGGGAGCTAGTGCCTCTTGGAGCGGAGCGTTTCTTTCGAGTCAGGGAGGTTGTTAACTCCTCGACCAGTCCAGTCGATCCGCTGTTACAAAACTCCCACCCCAAAACAACCCGGTGGACGTCGTGCCTTAATCCTACGAGAGTGTGCTGCGTTTCTCGTCCTCCGAATCATTCCACCGTCCAGTTGTCGTATCGTGGAGTTAAAGGAAGGGATTCCCGGAGCCGTGTTCGGTACCAATAGAAAATAGTGACCGTGAACCTAGTACGTATTCGCCGCCGTCTGGGATGTCGTACCCGTCAAGAGCCTTCGATGCCTTAAAATAAAAACAAGTATCGTGTGGAGTTTTATTTAGAGAGCCTTGCCGCCTCCGCCGTCTCGTTGTTTGACCTCGCGGAGCCGAGTGGGCACCTGCGCCGGAGAGACCGTTCCGCGCCTCACAGGTGAGTCTTTGGGGAGACGTCCGCCCACACTGTAAAACCCCTTTCATGCGCCAGTCCTGCTTCTCCGGCAAGGGGAAAAAGAAATGGAGAGGATTCTCCCGCGAGATTCGTGTGCAGAGGTCTCGGACGCGGTCTGGTGAGGCAGTTTCACGCTTTACAGGGTTTCCGGTGCGCCGAGGAGTTTCGCGTGTGAGCGTGAAAACGTTCCGATGTTCCAAAGTGACATTATTCGCCTCGCCTTATATATAGGCTCTTAAGGATGCTGCGATCTCTTTGTGCCGCGGGCGTGATGTGTTCGCAGGAAGTTCTCTCTCCTCCTCGTTTTGCCTCGCGAACTAAAATAGCAACGAGGTTCCGAGCAAGGAAAAAATGGAGCGTTTTTGCTCGTCGGGTTCGTGAAGGAAAGGATGGATCGAGCGGTGGATCACTCGAGAAACGGTTGTCAGTCACCTGTGGGTTTCGCATTCAGATCGTCTTGTTGTGCTTTTTTGAATCATGTTGGATTTTATGGTGGTGATGCATACGGTGCCGATCATCACAATTTAATTTCTCGTTATCTCTTTTTGTTTTTTGAGAGACACAATTTTTGAGTTTATACTCGAGAAACTAGGTGAAATCCAAGTTAATAAACTCGAATTGTTAGGTGCTGTATGAGGAGGGGAATGAAATTCCGACCGTTAACCATTTCCAATGTTCTGTTTTTCTTTACCGTCTCTGTGCCGTGATGGATTTTTGGAAGCGATCGAAAAGTGCTTATAAACCAAAATCGTGGCCTTATCGGATGGGTCGTTTGCAATCACGAGAGCGGAAGGAACTGCGAACATTCAGGAGGGGGAACGTGTGTCGTGGGAATTTTTTTTTGCATCACCCATTGTCATGATGAGACCGTCCGGAACGTTTTCTATCGCGTCAGTCGATGAGAATATGCGTCTAAAACGTTATTTTCCGTTAAACCACTGGGCTAAACTGTATCAAACCCTGTATATCACTAAATCGTTACGCGTGATTTTTATTCGAATTGCGCAAAACTAGTGAAACTTAACCTGGAAAATAGACAAAATCTTAATGCATGTAATGATGAAATATATCTTCCCTCGAGAAAAAGACCTTTTCAATCGCGGAGATAGTCATTTTTCCGCGAACGAAAAAATTATAAAAAAAGACGGTCCGCGAATTTTTCGGTTCCCGCGTTGCAAACGTTCTCTCATCACTTGGCGTGCTGCGGAAGATACACATCTCCCTCCCACTCAGTTCTAAATTGGCCCTTTGCATGTTCAAGAGGAAGAGACGGAAGGTAAGAGGGAAGCGAGCGAGCGAGTGAGAAAGAGAGAGAGAGAGGTGAAAGAGAGGGGAAGATGAGGTTTTACTAGCTGGCTGGTCGGAAGCGTGGAGGCTGGCTAAACCTTGAGCCCACTCCGGTGGAACAGGTCGCGAGAGAATGAAGGGGTTCCACGAGCGTGAAGGGAGATATAGTTGAAGGAAGAAGAAACTTCAGCTTGGGCGACATTTTGAAAGGACATTTTATAAGATTTTTTTTCATAATCGGATGGGAATATAAGCATAGTCGAAGGTATTACCCGGGAGGAAGCACGGGCGAATCTCGGGAGGCCCTCGCGCTAGAGGGGGGCCCAAAAGAGATAGAATGTGAAGGCGTCGAAAATATCTGGTCCGCGCTATCCTAGCTAAAGATGTTTTACAGGACGATTATTCACGTGGCATTATCGATAGGAAAAAACAGTTTAACGGATGTTGTGTACTTTGACTAGGTATAGAGATCTCTTTCCAATGCGCAGCTGTTGGTTGCGGTCACCATGTCTCTCCGAGTGCATGATAAGATACGATACGTTATTTTTTCCCCTCTGTTTGCGTTTCCCAATCGCGCAATATCGTGAACCGGGGAGAGAGAAATTTCCAACCTGTATCGGGAATGCGGAATTGGTCCACCAAACGAAGGGCGATGTCTCCCGTGCTCTTTGTCCTCATACCGCCTCGCCTTTACCGATTTACCGCTTCAACGGCTCACAGAATATCACGTTATTGTTTTTAGTTTTTTATTTTGTATATGTTCGCTTTTGATGTAGGTATGGATTTTTAAATGCTGCGAGGCAGTTCATGTTTTCGGTTGGCTTAACTCGCGTAAGCTTCGGGAAAATAAAAATTATCTCGAATTCTATTTTAAATGTTTTTTTCTCCTTTATTTTCACGTCACGTAAAAGGTTAATTGCCGGAGCTCCGGCCGATTTTTTTGTTCTTTCGGCGACTGAGAGTGCTCCTTTTCCAATCCGATTTTTTTAGCATTTTTGTCTCGCATTTCGCGTTCCTGTCGCGTGCAACTCGCGATAAATCGCCGAAACGCCGTTTCCTTTCATTCATCTCTCTCATTCTCCTCCTCTTCGCCACCCTATTACCCTCTCCCACTGGCCGTCTCCACCGGAAGTCGGCGGCCAATTAATCCTCTCCCTCGCACTCCTCTCTCTCCCTCTTTCCCCCCCTTATGTCCTCTCTCTTTCGTTTTTCACTCCCCTTTTCAACGCATGCCTTTCACCCTTTCTTCTGAAAAGGTTCAGGAAAACAGTGAAGTAAGATGGCCTCTTCGTGTCCATGGGTTACCGTAAACATTCCCTCTTCTCTTGGCAACGAAGACGAGAAACATAACCTATTCCTCTTTCTCTTCCTCTCTCTCTCTCTCACGCACTCGCTCACCATACCTACACGCCAATAAACACGCTATCGTATGAACTCTTCCTAAAGTTAACGCAACGCAAGTATTTGGGAAAGGCGGCGCTCTTTTCTTGTACGGAAAAAAAAAAGAGACGCGGTTATTGAGGTCTCTCTTTCTCCACCGCCTGGGAAAAAACCTTTATAACCCCGGAGGGTTTTTCGCGCAATTTATTTCCTCGTAATGGAGCGCATTGGCCTCCTCCCACTACACCCCCACCACCTTTGGTCCTCCACCTCTTCGGTGTCGTTAAGGAGATTGCAGGGACTGTTTCGGAGGAGGACAAAAAGGGGACTTTCTCGGAGGGATTTTTATAAGCGTACTACTTGCCGCCACGTGACTTGGGAGAGAGAAAATACGACCTCAAACGAAAACGGCGTACACGGCAAAGGGAGTGCGTTTTATATGTTGAAGGGAAAGGATGTTTCGTGAACGGTGCCGTTTTCCTGCACCACCCTTTTTATGAGGTTTCGGCACGGTGGGAAAAGAAAATAGATTCTGTTCTCTAGAAGATTATCGAGCACGTCTGATTACTGAAAACGAATTCAAGAATATGCACTTAGGTATAAAGTAATTGAAAAGCAAGTTAACTTCAGTAACTATAGCAGGGTTCGACGAACCACTACTGAAGACTAAAAGGAAGGTGGGTATTTACCTTTTCAATTTTTCGACATAGAAGTGCTTATATACTGGCATCGTTTTTCATTTACACACTCTTTTTAACGTCTCGTTTTTATGGTGTAAATTATCTTGAAAGATTTGTGAACACTGTTTCAGAAGAAAATTACGTTAGGTAAACGTTTTCCACTTTTAAAAAAGTTTATGAGAATATAACGAGCGAATGAGGACGCTCGGAATGGATCGTTGCTTGCTGAAGCTAAGATTCAACAGGTTGGCATTTACATAGGGTCATGACTTGGCAGCTTATTTTTATCGCCGTCTTAATTTATCGAGGATGGCGAATTTACTTTTCTTGTCACAGTGCAAATACACCTATCTCTCAGATGTCCGAGGCACGTCGTTTTATAGCCTGTCATTCTAGCCCAACATTTCCTTTTTTAACTCTCAGCACTAGGACAAACAGCTTTCGTAACCTCTCGACATCTCAATAATTTTAATGGGCACTTTACACTCGAGCCGGCTCTCGATCCTGATTTTGCGTGCGAGATTATTCAATCGTTCGCGCGGCGAAAATGTTTCCCTTTTACCTCCAAGCGCGATCTCGTTTCGTCTCTTCCACTTTGGTGGCGTGCATATCGTCACGTCCCGCCGCCGTAACTCCGAAAAGCATTCCGTTCCCGCGGTCACCTGGCGGGGATGGCAGGGCGAGATAAAAGTAAAAGTCTCGATCATTTCTCCCTCGTATATATCGAAACACTTTTCCCTTTTCGCATTTCTCTCACTCGCGACCTCAGCGCAGACCGTTTGGCCTTTTAGGCGTTGTCAGGCGATTTATAACGCAGCCCCATTGTGCACCTTCCCCCCCCTCAACTCACCCCCACACCGCACACACTGTTCTTTCCTCCCCCTTTCTCCCATAATAGCACCTCACCCGAAGGAATACTTCACCTCTCTCGCGGGTGTCGCGGCATTCTGGCTCTTTACAGCATGTAACTCGGAACGTTATGAGCGTGGGTTGTGAGATAATAAAAAGTCTCTCTCCCCTGCACGGTAATGGTGAACAAGGTTTCCTTTTTTCCGCAACTATGCGCCAATGCGTGTGTCTCTTTTTACCCTTCCCTACCCCGCCACCAGCGATACCTCTTTCTTTCTTTATCTCTTTCTCTACGGTCCTGGAAAAACGCCAAGCGCCGTCACCTAACGACAAGTGAGAGTGAGCATTGCGAGCGTGCAGCCAGGATATACTCCCCTTACCGCTCCTCCTCTCCACCCTCCCTCCGTTCTCTCCTTCCTTCCCCTCCAGCCTCCACGAAGGAACTTTCTCACTCATAACGGTATCGATACAACGGCGACGTGAATTCGACGGAGGAGAATGAAAGAAAAAAAAGGTCGTCAACAATCACACGGTTGCCTAGACGGCGAGGAGGAGGAGAGGGGGGGGAGGTGGGGGAGGGTCAGCCGGAGGCCCACACACACCCCTTTATCTGCGCTGAGGACTGTATAGACCTCCGCCGTGACTGTGGCGCGGCTTAAAAATGAAATGGGCGAATGAAAGAGGCCTGGATGCGAGGCCCAGACTAGCTAGGGGGAAGGAGGAAGAAAAGGAGGGAGAATGCGTGTGTGCTGTTCGATGGGCAGTGATGTCACTCCACCGTCTCCGTTCCAATGGAAGGCTGTGACGAATGCACATCATGCAAATAGGGGTGGAGAATGCTCGGAATGGGAGCGGATATGGGCGAAGTTTCAAAGGCATCGGTTGATGGGTCTAAATAAAATAATGAAAGAGTTGGAAGTACTAGGCGGAAGGAAGAGGGTGGAGAACGCTTGTGGATAAAATGAAGCACTGATCAAAATCAACCTCAGCCTCGGGGATTATTTAATTGCAGCTCGAATCGAGATTCAGAAATGAGTTATGAGACTCGGCTTACGGTGGTAATTCACCTGTCGTGGATCGTAACGAGCGTTGCCAGAGAGGACGGCTGTTTTTTCTTAAACTGTGCGTATGGTTTAGTCAACAGTTTGATGATTATAGGAAGTAAGCTGCTCGCTTATTAAGTGAATTTTTTATAGGTATATGCTATACAAGTAAGACTCGAGAAAGAGAGAGAGGAGATTGCTTCCTTTATTCTTCAGGTTAGATAGTGTCTTCTGTGTTATATCAAAACAAAAGGTTGTTAAAAAGCCGCCTTCTTTCTGGCAAGACACGAAGAAAATGGCCAATGAACACCGTGTATGTTAAGCCTATATCTCGTGATGTAAGGAATTTCCGTTCCCTTCTCGAAAGTCATAGGCATTTGATGAACTGAATGAGGCGGTTTATTATATGACATATCTGCCTGCGTTCTCAATCTTTTAAAGCCCGTGGGAGTTCCTCGTACAACGCGTGTTCGTTTTCTTTTACATTAACGGCTTCCGAGAAGTAAATGAAATCTTACTGGCGATAAATTACACGCGATAGCTTGGATAAAATAAACGCGCTTAGTCCCTTCTCTGTTTCGATGCTCGCAGTAAGGTTCGCTTAATTTAAGAGTCGATTTCCTAAATGAAGCGAGACATTTTGCTGTGCCATATAAAGAGGATCGTTGTCCTATTGAGAGAGGCGTGGGTTAGAATGGAGGATGTGGCGATTTCTCGTACGCCCGTGGGATACAGGCTGTTGAGTTGCGTACGCATGACAGTTGAGAGGGCAGAGGGGAGCAAAATGAGGGGGGAGGGGGGGGGGAGGAGAGGGAGGGTGAGAGAGGCGCCGTGATCCCTTGAGGGATTGTTGGACATGTGGCATGTGCATGGGAACTGGTTTTCCAAAGGAATCGAAAGAAAATAAGCACGTTTTTTGTCCTCTGCTCAATTTGGGTCGATCTGTCTTTATAAACCGCCACTCAGATAGCGCTCTTCGTGAAAGTTGTCTCATATGCTAGACGAATTAAATAAGAATACGTGTATACCTATGTATCGACGCGAAGTTTCGTAAAGAGATTCATTATCGACGACATTTTTAAGCGCATCGTATTTAAAATATTTTAGGTTTTATGGTTAGCGGGGAACCGAATCGGTTTTAAAAGGGATCAAAAGAGCGTCGACCACCATACATTTACGATTTTTTACGCGACGTAACCGCTTTCCAAGGTTAAAAATAGCAATCTGTTCGTTGCGGTTCGCAGAACGTCTAAAGGGATCAACGAACGACAGTGGATAGATAAGGTTACCTCCGAACATTTCCTTAAGGACACGCACGGTTTGATGATATTTAAACACTTTTTTGCGTTGACCTTCGTGCCGCCCATTTACATATCCGGAATCGATATTGGACACTCAACCCTTAGGTTATAACGCTCTGTAATTCTCTAAAAAAATCGAGCGACCTCTACCATCATCGGAAGGGTCATTCTCCCATCGGACCATCTCGGCGTTTAAAACTATCAATTTTGTACGAAATGTTGGAGGAGAGTGGACCCAAGAGTTTTGTATTTCCATTTTCGTGGCACATTCCATCCCAGGATAGCCATTATCTTTTTAATTACACTTTTACGCGGGAGGGTGCGCGCTGGCATCGAGGAATTATGCGATAGTCGAAATTAAAGGTTTATATTTAAAAAAAAAAAAAGGTCGTCTAGACCACAAAAGGGGAAGTTATCGATTACCTTAACACCTAATTTGATCGGATGGTTGTTATTAATCGTCTGGCTTCGCATTTTATGTGAGAGACCCTCTTTCTTGCCTTTTGGTTTATCCAACATACCTAACGTCTTTTATGCTGACCACGACTGAGAAGTTGAAGCCAAGGTCGATAAAACGATAATCCACGCAAAAGGGTTAAAGCGTATCTATTTCCAATTTTCAATTAAAGATGTATCAGTGTTCGCAACAAAATTACATAGAGTTGGAGAAATGGTGGACTTTTAAGCTTCTCATCAAGAAATAATCATCAGTTTCTTCGTACTTCCTGGGTTTTATTTTTGTCGATGAAGCAGCCTCTATCATTTTAAAAATAAAAATATAATTCATTAACCGCCTTCTAACGAGTTCGTCCTAAGATTAAAGAAGAGCCAGGCCTATAGAAGTCGGTATTGCTGGTCTTTATCTAAAGCTGTGATGGTGAACGTGTTTGAGTTCGCGTGCCAAATCAGTTAAAAAGAGGAAGTGAAATATTTTTCTTGTCAGTTAAGATTATTTCTCTATTTGAAAAATGACACAAAACTCTTGAAGTGACTGTATTTTCAGCGATATATAATTTGTCTTCGGCGTTGTTTATTTTGCCGCATCATGGATGGCAACGAAATATCCTTAAAGATCTTTTTAAGATCAAAATTGGGACATCAGTCGGTTTCTGTAGTCTTGTTATTGTGGAACCTTGTGACTTCAAACGACTACCAGCGCTAGTATGCTTCTCAGTCTAAATCACAAATCAAGGGAGGAGATAAACACGTCAGGGGTCGGCAACCTATGGCACGCGTGCCATAAGGTGGCACGCGAAGAGATGTTAAGTGGCACGATATTTCGGAGAATAATTACGAAAAATATGTATTTTAAAAATAGTTTCACTTTTATTTCAATTTTATATTGTATTTTAATGATACCACATTATATTCAAAATTCCTTATAATATAAGAATCGCTTTTCCTAAGCGTTATGGACGAAAGGAATTTAATGGTGATACGCGCGAAGGGTAACGGATTATGAATATTGATAAAGAGTCGCACCCAACAGAAAAACGTTGCCGACCCCTGGTTTACGTAGTTCTTTTGACGGTTTTAACCTCTTAAAAGAAAACTATGGCAACTTAAAAAGTGTAAGCAATAACCGACCTGCGTTTTCCTTTCGTTTCGCGATATTCTTTCGCTCACCAGCAACCAGTTGATTTTTATTAAATATTGACTTTTATTTTATTATTCTTTAATATTCAAGTAGAACGCATTCTCTCATTTTTGTATCTTAAAGGTACATATCACATTTTCCGTATAAATTATTATGGAATAAATTTTTGAGACGCTCTTGCAGAACAGTGCTTCGATTATCATATTTTAAAGAGGAAGAAATTTTTAAAGAAGCGTCAGTTCCACACGTATAACAAACTTATTGGGACAAGAATTTACCTGTTTTTCGTATTGATCTTAAGCAATTTTGATGATTTTCATCCAACTCTTTCCCTCAGTTTCGAATCGTTATTTTATGCAACGGGATGTTTTCGGGAGGTAATTTTCATGACATGATTTTTCGAACAAACGGCAAAACCTTTTAAAGTCAACCAATCTTCTGCATTCCAGTTCTCGCATTTCCGGAAATCCTCCCACCATCTCCCGAAGGTCCTTTCTTTCAGCATTGCGATCCTCGTGCGGGGGAGGGGAAAGAAACGTTTCTCGTTCTTATTTTGCCTCTGTACCACTGACCCCGATTGCAATTCCGTTGAAATTCCTACGTGAGAGAGGGAAAGAGAAAAAGAGAGAGAAAGAGGGAGTGTGGGAGAGAGAGAGAGAAAAATACCCAATTACCTTCGATTGACTCAACTCCGGTAACGACTCGACCTCTCTTCTTCATCTCTCGCTTGCGGTTCCGTCAGCTGTTTCAACGCTAACGCACACACACACACCCTTTACACGAATAAGATCCCTTACCCCTCCTACTACTCCCTCCTCTCCACCCTACCCCAAGGGAACTTTCCGTTTCCTGTTTCGAAGCTACAGAGGTGGATATAGTAAGGAGGAAAGAGGGTTCCCTCGGTTTATGCCGGCGCGACCTCGTCCCCCACTGACGCACGCCACGAATAGAATTCCTTCTCTCTCACTACCGTCGCGACACACTCGCCCCTCCGTAACACAATGGGGACGGACAGATGCAGATGGAGAAGGGAATCGAGCAGAAGAATAAGCCTTTAAAAACGCTATCCCTTGCGGAGTCTTCATTGTATCGCGCGCGGCGCCTTTTACAGATTGGACTAAACATAGCGTTTCGGTGACGGACTCTTGAAATGTCGTCGCGTCGTTCTCCAGATATGGACGCTCGATTGAAGAAAAACAAAAACGACTCGGATTGTAACCCCGAGGGAATAACGCCCTCCCCCCTCTCTTTCTCTCTCTTAACTTTCCTCCATTTCGGTTTTCCTTCGCGGGGTTTACGCATACTCCTTAGGTGTACACCCGAACACTTGACCTCGTACTACTGGATGGAAGTTGACAAGGGAAGGTCCATCTCTGTAAAACTGCGTGGAATTATAGCGCAAGAAAAAATATGGAAAAGGTTTGGTAGCACAATTTCACCGTGATTAGAATGTTATACTAAAGCTGTGTTACTGAGCCGTATTACTTTTTGCGCGAATCATTCTCCAGCCCCCCAAAAAAGCATCGTTGCGTCTATTTTCGCCGTATGACTGGAATCCAATTGATAATTTAATTAGCTTCGATAGCCATAAAGAACTTTATGACGATCAGACGCACATCTCGGACGGAAGGATTAAAGAGAAAGTAGGAGGGTAAAAAGAGAGAGAGGGGGAAGATAGGAGGGAAGAGAGAGAGAGAAGAGTCCGCAGTGACGATTTTTCCTATATTATTTTGAGTATCTACATTCTAAGTACAGTGCTTCCCAGTAATACCGCGCGTTTCGGCAGAGGTTTTAAGACGGTATAAGGAAGGATGAGTTCTCTTTTACCCAATATGACTTTTTTCTGTTTTTATCCATCACGATCGCTTCATTCAACGAAATAGAAAAATCGATGCTGACATCATGTAGTAGTCGGCGGCGTGGAATTCTTTCAAGTTCAGAGTAGTATGCCGGGAAGGCCCGCGTAATTTCCGAATAAGCAACCGCGAAATAACCGCGGAGTACTGTATTCCCTCTTGTTTACTCCATCTCTTCTTTCCTCCAAATAAAATCTTCTCTGCGTATTCTCCATCTGCTTGCGTGCTTTTTAGCACTAATTCCGTCTACTTAGCTGTTCATACACATCCGCTTGTTCCCACACCCTTATTTATTGCCGCTCCACGCTAAAGAGGTGGTATGGGAAAGAGAGGTTTGGTGGTGCAATCCAGGGTCAGCAGGCAGGGCACCAACCGCGACAGATGGGGGGAGGGGGAGGGGGGGTTGAAAATGGGTTCACAAGAAAGGGGTGGGAGAGAAGTGCACGCAAAGTGTAGGCTTTTTACGAAGGGAGGGAGTTGAAGGGTTGTAACGCTGGTTCGGCAGAGGTTGGGGTGATCAGTCGGTTCGGAAAAGGGTGAAAGAGGGTGCGGCAAGGGGTGAGATAGCGAGGGAAAAAAGAGAAGGGGGGTAGGTAGGTTATTCAACGGCTGAGGTACAGAGAGAGGGGTTTTGGAAAAGAGGGTTGGGAGGTAAGGGGAGTTGAACCAGGCGGCCTTCGCTCCGAGTCCAACCCCGGAACGATGCTCTGGTTGCAAAGGAAAAATCTCTTTGGACTCTTCTTCATCTTTTCTTCTACACCTCCCTAACTCTTTCTACTTTCTCATCCTTTTTTTACATCTGAACTCTTCTAGCATCATTCCTTTCATTCCTCAAACCATTTCCATTCATTTCTACCTCTCCTTTACAATCCTTTATCCCCTTCCCTCTCTCTCTCCCCTCCATTTTCTCCCTCCTTCCCTCTCCACTGGCTCTCCTCTTCCTCCTTCCTCTCTCATTCCAATTCCCTTTCTCCCGCTCCTTCCTCTCCTCATTCCCTCCTCTCGCTCTCATTTCCTCTCCTCTCCCTCTCTTTCCCTCACTTCCTCTCTTTTCCTCCTTCATTTTTCTCTCCCTCTCTCATCCCCTCCTCTCACTTTCTTCTCTTCCTCTCCTCTCTCTTCCATCCTATCTCCCCCTACTCTCTCTCTCTTTACCCTCCTACATTCCCTTTACTCCTTCCTACGTCTTTCTCCCCTTCCCTCCCTTTATCCCCCCCTCTCTATCTCCCCCTTTCCCATCCTATCCTCTTGTTCCCCTTTATGCATCGCGGATGACTCCTCCTCTCACTCCCATCCACCTCGTTCTTCTTCCTTTTCGAGTCATCGCTTTATTTACCCATTGTGCGTCGAGACAACAGATCCTTTTTCACTTTCCCTTTCTTTCCTCCGTGTTACCTCGCTTCCGCAGAGAGAGAGATCGAGGACGAAAAGGGCATAAAAGTCTTCCGATTAAGTCGGTTTCTTTTCTTTTCACTCTTCTTCCTTTTTCCGTTCTGCCCCCGCGTAAAGTGTCTCTGGCGTCTCGGAGACTCGGGTTTGTTTGTCCCTCGCCTCCATCTTTGGCTGGCCATTTTTCTTATTCTTTAAAATTCCCTTTTGGTTCGTATCTCTTTTCTTTTTCTCTCTCTCTCTCTCACTCTTTGGGTTTCTTACCCTTTCCCTTACCTGACACCTCGTGGCGTGGAATCAGAGATTGGTTTTATCGGGGAATAATTCTTATCGAAAGAATTCCCAAAGAGTGGAGTGGGTTATCGCCCGTCAACATTCCCAAGGGCGCGGCGGCGTCGCTTTTTCTTCTTCTTCTTGCGACGTGTGAATTAGATTCGAACTTTGAGAGCGAGGCGAACGTTGTGTTTCACTTCAAAACGTAGAATTTATTCGGTGGAGGCGGATGGTAAATAAATATAAGTGGAGGATGTCAGGTTTGGTGGGAAAAAATGAGGAGTGAAAATGTTTGATTTCAATCGGGTTATTTATCATGGTTTATGTGGCGGAAACAAGTCGTAGAAAATGATTCTTTTAATTAAAACCAGGCGTATTTATTCAATGGGATAATGGGAATAAATGGACATGCAGTATAATATGTCATTAATTAGAAAAAAATACCATTAGAGTATACCAATTTAGAAAATAATATGTCGATTATAATGGACACCGTTGATTTGTGTGTTGGGGTCTAAGAGAAGAAACGATGCGCTTAAACAAAAATCGCCCGCGTTATCTCCTCAAAGCACGATTTATCGTTTTTCGATAAACAGAATTAAATTTATTTCTTTCGATTGCGTCTTGAAATCACGACAGATTAGCCACCCAAAATGTGATAGAAGGAAAGCGCGACGCAAAAAATCGAGCCTTCTTCATAAATAATTAATGCGCAAAATGTCTGAAACTTTGAAAACATTTTACGCTCGCAGAATCGGAGAGACGTTATCAGAAATCGCGAAAAATATTTCCGAATCCGGCCGTATCAAAAAAAAAATAGTAAAAAAATATATAGACGCGAAAATTCTCCCGGCGTTTATTTTCGGAAGGCTTCGTTTCGGATTCCATCTGCGACTCAATCTTTCTGCTTTCCCAGGAGGTTTCCAACTATGACAAGTCCCTTCGGAGAATGCGGGAATCCGACGAACGCATAAAAAAGACTCGCATGATCGGCGAATGAAGAAAAAATAAAAGAAAGACCCTTAGTAACACGGCCGCGTTTAATTCCCTCCTCGGGCTACCTATATGGGCAAAAGGGAAGAGATAGGATGGGAGGGAGAACAGACCTCGCTCAAGGGCGGAGGAAGGGTAAGAGAGGGAGATGGAAGGGATAGGGAGGGAGAGAGAGAGAGGGAATGGGAGAGAGAGAAAGAGATGCGAAGGACCTGGACGGAATACGAATGAGAGGCGCAAAAATAAATCGCGCCTGCGCGGTAGAGTTGTGCGAATCCGAGGGGGAAAAGGGGATGGGAGGGAAAAAGGGGTTTTCTGTCTACGCGCGGTCGGAGTAGCGTGACAGGTTAAAGAGAGAGAGACGGTCGGATTCGGTCGGGAGCGGGAAAATCCGCGCAGAACCGGGGGAGACCTTAGTGAAGAGGACTGCTGTAGACTAAGGTGACCAACCGAATTTGGCGGGGCAATCCCTCCTTTTCATCTTTGTTAAATGTTCCAACTTTGGTCCCCGGAATGTCCTCGATGATCACACCAAGCTATCTGATATACACATATTGAATCTATCTATCTACGACTGATTCACCAATAAATGCAACAAATACGCTATTTTAATATGTCCCTCCTTATAGTTGGTACATATTTGAAAATGTCCCTCTTTAGCTCCTTGAAAAGTTGGTCACTTTACTGTAGACCATTGGTCTTCAACGTGGGTGATAGCGCCCACCGGTGTGCGTTTTATGGTTTTTACTTGGCCTTGTTATTGTTAAATCGTTAAAGAAATTGGGCGGCTAACTTATTTAAAATAGAAAAACATAGTAAAAGTGGGTGGTGAATCAAAAAAGTTGAAGATGTATGCTGTAGAGTCTACGGCATACGTCTTCAGCAACGTAGACGGACATTAGTAGGATAACTTACCCTCACCCTACTTACCATCTCGGTATCAATTCTCCTCTCAACAAAGTCAATTCTCTTTTTTTTTCGGCATTTTCTCCAACCTCAAAAAGCACCTCTCTCTCTCTCGTCCCGCGGGCGTTGTCTGCCCTCGCCCTTTGTTCCCATCCTTTTTTTTATATTTTATTCTTTCCCAGACCTGGCTGGCTGAGGCATCATCCCTCGCCCTCTCTCTTTCGCTCCACACTCCTCACCCTTCCCCATGGTCCTCGCTCGTCCATTCCTTCCCAGCGCAGTTTAAGGTCTCATTCCTCCTCCCTTTCCACTGTTTCGCCTCCCCTCTTCTTTCTTTTCTCCGGCTACCAGTTTTCAGTGGAGCGAGCGGCTTTACGAACTTCCAAGGAAGAAGTCCGGTCCTGCATCGCCAATGACTCGGCTGAAGGGATGCTCGCACGCACACACCCAGGGGTCGGTTCTCTCTCTCTCTTTCTCTCGAAAGTCTCTCTCTTTCTTTCGAAAGTCTCTCTCTCTCTCTCTCCTTCTTCCCCTTCGCTATTTTTTCTCTCCCTTTGCATCGTCTTCTTGTTCCACATTGTCATTCTTGTCTGGCCCTCATTATGTCTCGCTTTCTTTTGTTTCCCTCCGTCTCGTGTCGCTTAAGTTTCCCCTATTAATCAGACGAAAAATTCGAGGGATTGATGTATGTTTTTTCGCAGGGGAAGATTTTGACTGTTTATGTATGCGGGTATACTACTCGAAAGTGAGGCGAATATGTTTTTAAAACTTAAATCGGTCATATTTTGGTAAAATATGTTTCAATATACCTATTCCTACCTAATAAATTTTCAGTAAAGCAACAGAGACCTCTCTCTCTCTACAAACATCTGTGCTAGGAATTATATGGCAACAGAAAAGTGACTTAAGGCTAGTCGTCCATTGGATGCGTGTTCGTCCGAAGTCAGTTCGTCAGAAAACGTGCGTAAACGAGCGAACAGTCCCATCTAATTGAAATACATTGAAGGTCGTCCACTAGACGCCATTTCATTCGTGCGTTTTCCGACGAATAGTTGCGAAGTGCGAACGATCCCATTCCGTTGGGATTTTCGCAAGTATTCCTGCGATTTTGAACCTGTTGATAGCCTCCTTCTAGAAACTTGCCGGAACTGCTTTTTCCTGTTGTTATTAAAACGTTTCTTGATTCATTAGACAATAAAAAAACTTCGCTTCATTATCTTTTAGATCCTTAAAAAAGTGATGAAATTCCCCTAGTGAATTTATTCTTATTAAAATATCACTCGTCCAAATTGTTCTTCGTTTGGCCATCATACGTCTAACGAGGAAAGAATTTTCTAAAAATAATAGTTCAGAACGTTCCATCTTGGTAACTGAAAATGCCATTCGCCCGTAATTTGTACGTAACGGCTCGCACGTTTTCTGACGAATTGAGTTCGGACGAACACGCATCCAATGGACGACTAGCCTAAAGTTTAAACCAGTGGTTACAAACTGACTGCAGCTGACTTTTAAAGGTCCCGCGAAAAACTTTGTTTAGCGAATAAATAACCGACTTTAATGTATTGATGGGTAATTCGGGCAATAATTTTCCCTCTAATCTGTTTTGGATGTAGTACCAACAAATGGATGCGTCCAAGGTTGTAATATCCGAATGTTAAAAATATTAAAAAAAGTTTCAAGATGGGGATCCCGCGAAATTCTGTTTCTATTTGAAGTGGCGCACCAACAAAAAGTTTGTGAACCTCTTTGTTTGATCGAATGCAACCGTGATTTTTTTTGTTTGAAGGTGAAAAGGTCACCTCAGATATCATTCTTATCAGTGTTTTCTCCGTATTCAACAGAATAAAGAGTAGCCCAATTTCTAAGTTCTTACACGCACCTCTTTCGCTTTATTTCCACGTCGAGTAATTTGCGTTCCCGGTAAAGGCCTTCGCTTGTGTTGCTCAGTTCCCGAAAATCATTTTACGACCCGCCGCCGCCTCCCTCCCCCACCTCCACCACCGAGACCAATTTGGCGTGCTTTTCGTACGGTGTTTGCCTTCATTATCGACCGTATTAGGCTCTTTACGCCGACGCCCTCCAAATAGCTTGATATTAAGTCCACGCCTAAAGCGAAAAGCAATTTAATCGCTTATCTTCTTTGTCGTTTTTATTTGCACAATAGTAAACACTGTGTTCGATGGAAGATTAAATATATTGATTCAGCCTAGTTATTTCCTCTAGGCGCGAAGTTTTTGATTTATAATTCTGCTTTTTTTGTTGTCGAAATAATATGCGAAGGGATTTAATCTGTGCTTTCAGAAGAGTCAAAGCTTGAACTGAGGGTTTAAAAAAAATACACGAAAGTAATATACGCAATGCTTGAAGTGTTGATTTTGCTATATTTAACGTCATCTACTTAACATACCCGACCATCTTTATTCCTACGGAAAGATACATATGTTGACGAAATTCAGTATTAAAAGCCTCTTAATGAAATTGTTTTTGCCGGAATTGAAGGATATAAATTGCCTTTTAACAATGCAAATTTATACGTTGCTAATAGAAACACTCTACCGCAAAGAATTTTTATAATATGTGCACTTAATAGGAATCTGTAATATTTTATCAATAAACAGACGACAGAAAACACGCTTTACAACGACTTAGCCTAATGAAAAAGTCCATTCTTGCAAATGTGATATAAAAATGAATATTATAAGTTAAATACCTATTTTTTTGCATTATATAATTTTTATAAAAAACGGACCATCAAAACCTTAAGAAATCACCGTGAAATTAGCGTAATTTTATTCCACTCGGGGCAGACACGCGTTATCCCAACCTTTTTTTTTATAATAAACCGGCGCCACACTCTCTGCTTCCCCCTTCCTACCCTTTTCGCCGCATTATTCATCGTCCTCGAGACTTCCCACTCGACGGATGGTGAAGCTCTCATCACCTTCGCTTTCTCGTTCTAGCCCAAAAAGCTTCACCCTTTAATATCCCTTTGTTTCCCGCACGTGAAAAAAAACTACGTCATCGCCGTTGCATCTTCCTTCAACCCCTCCCACGCCACCCTTCTCATCTTGCGCATCATCATCCCCCCTCGTGACGAGACAGACAACCCTATCCCGCATATCTCTTCCTTCCCCCACGTTCCATTTAGCACCTAGACAATGATTCACTACGTAGGAAGTGATAGGCGGGGGTCGACGGCGGAAGACGTGGAATAATCGACGCAGGGATGCGTTCCTAAAATGGTTAATTAGATAGATTCGCTCATAGAGCTACGAAAACGTTTTACTTTTCGTAGTTACTTGCGGACTCCTGGAGAGAAGAAGTATTCCGCGGAAAAAAAGACTCGGGTGTAATACGAACACATCTCACGATCGGATATTTCGTCCCCTGTCACTTACGCTATGAAATTTAATCTTGACGAGCCTCTTTTGCGCTGGCCGCGGAAGTGTTGAGGATTCTCGTCGTGTCTTCACCTCGTTTCTTGTTTTTAGAATTTTGTTTCTTTTTTTTTTAATGCTTCGAAAGATTGCGATCAAGTATTACTTGGGCAAAAATAAGGCCAGCGAATAAGAAGCAGCACATCGGATACGAAGTTTTCAACCCCCTCGAAAGACGGCGCACGAATAATTCATGGCTTCCACTGCTTCTATGTCGGTTATAATTCACGACGACGCGAATTTTGGATGAGACTCGTTCCGTCCGCTAAACTCGGTCGTTTTATGTCGGCGAATATCCGTCCCTCTGCCCGAATTAAAATTTAAAAAAAAGAAAAAGCAAACGCGAATTCTTTTTGAACTCGATTTAAAAATATCTCTCGGAGACGCGGTTGCATCGGAGAATCGAATCAATAAATAATTCGATTCCGTCTGGGATAAAAATACGATCGGAACGGCGACGAGGACGGAACAAATTCTCGACATCGGACGTGACTTCGCCTTCGCTGTTTATAAAAAATCATGAGCTCTGAAGGATCAATGCGTGTACGAGTCCTCGGCAGAGTGCGTGCGCGTGTTCATGTATGGGTTTATATTTCCACCACACGATCGCTCTTATTTCGTCCCTCGTTTTCATTTCCTTCGACAGCAAAAACAGCGCCCTCTGAAGAGAGCTGGTCGAGAACCGTTTTCTAAGGCTATCTTAAATTGCCATCGGGCCGATAATAATAGTCCGCTCCCTTTCTTCTTTTATGAGCGAGGCTAGAGAACGCGCTAAATGGGACACAGTACGTGATAAGGCACGAAATTGTGGCGATATTAATAATGGATGGATAGATAGATATTCGTCTTCATTATCAGGGCGAAATTGAGAACATAATGTCCGCTCTTCCATTTAACCCATTTATGGAGAACGGAAAACAAGTTGAAAAAGATTTGAACGCAATGCGAATTCTACATAACTTGAACCGCAATGGAGTGCAAAAAAATTCGGCTCATAAACAGGAAAGAAAACAAAATTTATGTCGGAATAACCTGTTTCAATTCAACTGTAGATAATTTATACAACAATGTGATTTCGCCGCTTAGCACCATCATCAGCGATTCATTAAACATATTGATTTTACAGCATGGAACTGGAGGTAAAATATATTTTCCGATCCATCCAAAATATGAACCATAATATCTTCAGTTCGTAGGAGGTAAAAAAAACAGAGCGAATTGGAATCTTGGAGAAATAAAATCGGAGAAGAACAGAAATGAAATTAGAGGTGGAGAGTGGAGAGCGGCTAAAAATGTCTTCTCATTGAAAATATAAGAATCTCTGATAATTTGCTTCCGAGAAAGGGAGAGGAAAAGAAAGACAATGAAATGCTACATTCGACGATGAAAAATATTTTTTCTATTCTGAAGACAAGGATATGCGAAAAATGTGTAGAGGAGATTACAAAGACTGAATGCAAAGAAAAGTACGTCCTTAATACGAGCAGCTTGTTAGTTTCAAAAAGTCATTAAAGAGTAAGTTGCATGATTGATGTTAATGACTGCGGCAAGGAATAAGGGGTGAGAAGGTGGGGGCGACATGGAATTATAATTCGAAAGAAAAGAGTCTATAGTAGATCTTTAATACACTCGATTAAAACTCATAACATTGTTAGGAGGCCTAACAATACACAACCGGCACCCTTGAAATTATTCCAAAAATGCGTTATCGATCTCTGCATATAGACTGCAATTAATAATCAAGATGACTCCAGTCGCCATAAGACGGTTGAGGATAAAATCCAAGGAATTTGGCTGAACTTTGTGGTAATTGCTACTCAAATTAACTAAGAAAAATAACTTAGTGAAATTTCACAATTTTTTATTTCACGACCGATTTCGCTAAATAACTAGCATCGTCGGCTATTTAGCGAAACCGGTCGTAAAATAAAAATTTGTGGAATTTAACTAAGTTATTTTTTTTCGTTAGTACGGTTGAGAATGTTTATTACTCAATCCTTCTCGTAGGTATTGGATTTGTCTTGATTATCAATAGGATTTCTCCACCGGCTGAATATAATTAAACGTGGATAGGTGTGGTCCTCTTTCGATCGAAATTGGTGGATGAAGAAGGGAAGTAGTATATTGGCATGGAGGAGGCGAAGCAAAGAAACATAAAAGTGAAAGGAAGACAGAGGAATTCTCGGAGAGGAAGGGCATGAGAAAATGGTGGCAGTAGGTGGGGAGGGCTACGTTAAGGGATGACAGAGGACAAAGGAAGGCGGAGGGGGAGAGAGGGAGGTGGGCGGTGGGGGGATGTCGGAATGCGGGGGAGGGGTAGGAGTCCCTCTCTCTCTTCCCCTCTTCCTCCTCACGAGTGGGCGATGGACTTGATTTCTTCTTCTTCTTCCTCCGTAAGAGGAGTGAGATAGACGTGTGTGGAGGAGGTTGGAGAAGGACGACCTCCTCCTCCTTTTGTTGCGTGCGGGCTCTGCATCTCTTTCGGCAGCAATAGGCAAGCAGCTCACGTCCGAATCGCGGAGTCCATTCGGTGTCTGCGAGAGTCTTTTCTTTTGCCCATCCTTCTCCTCCTCCTCCTGTTTCCTCCCACTCTTTCCACCCTTCAAATACACGCAGGCATCCCGCTTGCGCGACGCGCTGGGAGAGAGAGAGATAGGGAGTGTGTCGGAGCTGGGAGGTTGTCGGGGTCAGTCGGCGAAGCGGTGCAGAAAGGAAGTCTCTCTCTCTCTCTTTCTTACCTCGAGTACGTGCGGAGACGTAGTGCGAACCGTCGAGGACAGACAGAAAGCGTTCTTTTCTTCGCTCTCTTTCTATTTAGAGCGAGAGGTTTTTTTTATATTTCTCGATGGAGATCCGCTATATCCCACTTTTGAGCGCTTTTTTCTTAATAAATATGTCTTTCTGTCCGTCCATCTGTATGGGCAAAATCTGCGGAATTCTGCTGCTTGGAGGAGCCGAAATTTCAGGATAGCTTGGTCTCTATGACAGCTAAATATGACAAAACTTTAGTGGATCTAGGATCAGTTTCTGGGGAATAATCGGTGTTTACGGCGGAACTTTGCTTATACATTCATGCTTAGAAAAAGATTTTGCGTGTATGGATGGAACGTTGGCGTGATTGATAGCGCATCGGAGTCAAGTACCGGGTTTCGACTTCGCTGGTGTTTGTTTTTAAATATTGATCTTTTTATTCTTAAATTTTTGTTTTTTTTAAAGGATAAATTAATATTTATTTACGATAGTATTTTGCAAAAAAGAACAAGCGCCGTATGTGATTCGCTCTGCAATTCTCCTTTTGACACCTTTTGGTTGGATCAGGTCGCCTGTATTAATTGGATCGCCCGCTACTCTCTGAGTATACGTCGCGAAAATATTCTTCCAGTTTCCGTGAGCTATGAGAGAGAGATAGAGAGGAGGGGGGGGAGGGGGAGGGCGATAGAAGCTGCATTTTTGCGCTCGCTCCTTCCGCCGTCTCCTCCTCCTCCCCCGCAGTCTCAAGCCGCCGAAGTAGGGAGCGCGGTCGAAGCGAAAGGTCATATTCGGAGAGTCGATCGTTTTCAATCGCACAGAAGGGAATCCGTCTCGCGCATGACGAAATGCGGTTGATATTTTAAAGGAGAGATTGGCGAGTCGTCCACAAGCGCGAGGGAGTTTTGTTTTGTAACGATTTTCGGAATAGGTCAACTTTCACACCCTCTTCATTAGGTTCATTGGTTTTTCTCTCTTTCGGCGAGCAGCTATCGAAAAACGTTTCGCCTTTTTCTTTAAATTTATTGCGAGCGTATTTCGCGTCACTCCGCTAATTATTTATCGGCTACCGTCCGCTGGGAAGTCGACGTACGAGATTAATTCATCTCCTATATATCACTTTGCTTTGGCTGCTCTTGCGTAACGCAAATGTCGCTCGATCGAGAACCTATTCAAGCGATATTTCTAAATACTTAACAGTAATAACACCACGTTTTCGTGGCTGAAGGTGAAAAATAAATTAACCAAATGCAAAAAATTGCATCTTTTCGCTCGCTGGTTTCGGAAAAAGCGATTACCGGAGTTTCGTACTCGCTAAATCGTTTCATAAATTTGGAAATGTGTTTTCGCAACGTGGGCTGGAAAGTTTTCTTTTACGGGACGTTTCAAGACATTTAGCGTTCTTTACGCAAAACAGTTTTCTCCTCGTGCAGGATCTTTCGTTTGCCTGAAGGAACTCAAGGCCAAAACTGATTCCCGTAGCTCCCTGATAGATCTTGCCTATGGTATATTTTTTCTTGCGAGGAACTGAAGAAAGTAAGGCTCTTCTTGAGCTTTTCGGGGCGAATTCTCTGTCATCATATCCTACCCAGGAAACTCTTTTAAAAACTCCCATCCGGTAAGAACGGTTTGAAACAATAAGTAACAAATGAGGTCGAGATTAGATACGACGCGGATTTCGAGCCGTTCCCAAAGAACAGGTGGAAGTTTGATGTGCGCATGTTTGTCTCTCCTGAAGCAGATCAAGATAAGAATTGGGTTACGGAACACGAAAGAATCTTTTTTCTTAGGCCTGTGGAGTGACTTTTTGGAGTTATTTTTTCAGTCAGTCATGAAGGATTTTTTAATATTAATAAAAAAAGAATACTTATCGAGAGAGGTTTGGTAGTGCGCGGGTGGCATACGTCATTCACTGCAAATAATTTTTCGTGATGGCTCCGATAACACTGTTCAGGAATTGGAAATTAAGACCTTCGATTGTGATAAATTCTCATCTCTCTCAATTTGTAATCAAAACGAATGATAAAAGAAGACTTTTTTTATGTCATTATCATTCGTACCCGCCGTGCAGGGAAATTCCTAAATGGCAATGTGAACGGAATTCTAATCGCCGGCTCGCACTCTCACGTTCCATCGGTTTCCGAAATCCAAAGTTTATTTTTTTCTTCATCCGATATATCCGCGGAAAAAAAAAGATAAGTCGGTACCTCGCCTTCGGCACCTCTGAGACAGGAAACGCTTTGGAAGAGACGGCGTCCCTAATAAAGATCGGCGGACGGAGGAGAGTGAGTTTAAGAGAGGACGAAGGATTGAGTCTGGAGAGGACGGGAATGGCGAGGTGAGCAACGGCGGCGGCTTGGCTTGGCTTTCGGGGAGGGTCTGGGAGGAGGTGGCGGTTGCGAGACGGACTGGAGGCGGACCAGAGACAATGGGAATCGACGGCGTGGTCGGAACCGTCGTTCTGTAGGAGGATGAGGAGGGAGGGAGAGAGAGAGGAAGTCTTTCCACGAAGCAAGGAGGCGGCATTGTCTCTCAGCTTCCCTTGGAGTTTTTGATCACGTAATAGCTTAAGGGCATAGGAATTCGTGCCCCCCTCTCCTCTTCTGCTTCCCTCGCTGGGTGCGGCACTTAGGTTAGGTGAAAGAGAGAGAGAGAGGAGGGTTTTTAGAAGGAGCGGAAAAGGGAAGGAAGGAGGAGAAGAAACAAAGTTTTCCTTCTCTCTCTCTCTCAACTCCTTCATTTCCCTTTCCAAACCCGCATTCCCAAATAACTTCGCCCGCCAGAGACGGTCCTAACGCCCGCGATAGAGTTCCGCCGTGTTATATGTTTGGCGCCTAATATCCGGAGTGCTAATGTAACGCGATGTGTAGAGGATATGCGTGTGTGGGATAGTACGGCAGAAGAGGGTGTCCTATTAGGTCAGGAGAGAGGATGAAAAGGTGGGGGGAGAGGAAGTGGAAGGGGCACGCCATGCTCCGCGAGTCCCCTTTTTAGTCGTGCCTAACCGCCATTTGTTCCACTCTCTTGGTTCCCTCGCAACGCCTGAGAGGGGGAAAAAAAGGAGCGATTATCGAACGGGTAAAAAGGGATGAACACTTCTTCGTCTAGATGAAGAGGTGGAATTAACCGATTGATATCGTTGTCGGTCTTTATTAAGGTGGGATTTTTTTCGTGTCGGTGACCCTCGGATCGGTTTAAATTGTTGTCGAGATAAAAAGTTTCGTTAAACTTAGGATTTTTCACCCCGTGTTCATTTAATTCAGACGAGTAAAAATGCCTCTTTACTATTCTGTTTAGCCAATACTGTCTTATCATAATCTTAATTAAGTCGTGGATTTCATTTACTTAATATTAATAAACTTTCGCGGGGAAATTTTCCCGTCATCTCAGAATTGTCCTGTGTATTCATTGTATTATCCAGAAACATCCGTGATGTTACGTTAAACCCCAAATATGAATGCAGCTTAACCTGTTTAATGCAAGTTTCCATGATTTCCATCATTTGCAATAACGAGATATCTCTAGTAACAAAGTAGTTATAATGAGAAACTCACACCTTTGTATTCGCAAGGCACTTAATTACACTTATTATAAACAAGGCGTTTTGTTTCCACCCAGATTGCATTATCGTGACTTTACTGTGCAGAAATTCAAGCATATGTTTTTCTTCGATTTACCGAGCGCATTTTGGCAAATTTTTCCGGCCAGATCTCCGAGAGTAGGAGGAAGAAAAAAAATTCCTCCGATGTTTGAGGAATTCTCCGCGCAAACTAACACTTTCAAAAAAAGGAAAAAAAAATGAGATGGCGATGGAGAGGCAAGAATCCCACTCCATTGATGTCTTCTTTTCCCAAGACTTTAGTCGTCTCAATTCGCTTTCTAAGCCGATTTCCTCCAGGCATCTTCCCTCAAAGCCGCCGGATATTTTCGCTTCCGCCACGCTTTTTCTTCCCAACCCCCCTCCACGTGCTTCCTCAACCTCCCTAATACCTATTCCCGTGGGTTAACGAAGGATTTCACGGACGTTGAGTGAGACGGAATCTTTGACAAGAGGGGGTTATGTTCGGAAACACCACGAAGGAAGGAAAGAGAGAAAGTGTAAAGGGATGATGGCAGTTTTAAGAGAGAGAGAGACTGGCAGAGAAAACATGTTCTTCATTATCTACCACAACCGGCAGAGTGTGAGTGTGTCTGTCTGTCGCACTCTAAACATACCATTCCGAGTTTTCTTTTTTTTTTAATCTCTTGTTTTGTCCTCGCTCGTTTCCCCCAACGTGTTCGACAGTGTCATTAATTTGCCCAACGGACCATTCGCATCGTTGCTGTCGTAACGAGTCCTTCGATAGTCCTTTTACCAACCGATTTCGGTAATGTAAGCGACGCGGGTCGCCGCTTGGATACCACCGGTGAAGCGTAATGAATAATTTCTGTTATGCCGTTGACCCGTTCCCATTTGTGTGTGTGTGTGTGTGTGTGTGTGTGCATTCGAGAATGAATTTTTATATCCTGCTTCTAATTTAAACTGGTCGCTGAGCCGTGATAAAATATACTCGTAGTGTTGTTCGTTATCACTATCGCTTTGGAGAATTCAGACCGCCGATTTTTAAAAAACAATTTCCGTATAATCTCTTTTCGGCTTACGAAATTAAGTTCCTAATACGTTCACGTCGTCGTGGGTTTGATCCATTACAGTAGTAGCAGCGCGGAGTTAAAGACTTTCGGAAAAGTCAACGTTGGGAAAAATCGCGTCGTGCAAACTTAACGTCTTATAACAAAAACAAATTGTTTGTCGCGTTACGCAAAGTGCGGTGCGCGCACAATTTAGGACAGCATACAATGGCATTTTTTTAAACGTTTTGGGTAAATGAGTACCACATTTATGTAACCGTGTACTTATAACAAGGGTGTTACCGTAGTCTGTAAATGAAGCTTGTTCTTATTTTTTCCTGTCGATCAATAATTACGTCCCACGAGTATAAGTATAATTGCTTCGAACGGGCAAAACGCTTCAGAGTAACATGACGTACTGAACGTCCCGAGAGAAGAATATATGTAGAAGGGTGCATGCATCTTCTCAGTTGATTGGTGTTGACTTTTATAACGACGTGTTATCCAACCGCCTCCAATGGGTTAATGCGTTCAATGAATTCCAGCGAAGGAAAATTTCACGGATATTACGATCGGACTTGAACGTGACATTGAGGTGACCTCAATAAATAGCAGTTGGGAGAGAGAGAGAGAGAGGGTGGGAGAGCAAGCAATCCAATGAGGATTATGCGGTGTCCTCACTTATTACGTATGAAGCGAGTATCTTGTCCGTTAGTTATTGCTCCCAGCGTCGAACATATGCTCAAGCGTATTCGAAACGGCAATCTTTACGATGAGTTCCGATCCCATCGTAATTCTTCCCGAGGTTGTAACTGCGAGGCGCAACAATGCCTCGCGTCCCTTGGAAACGGACGTTCATGGCGCATCCTTCGCTTTAATTGTCGTCGTTGCTGCCTTTGTATTTTTTCCTCAAACCTAGCTTGCTCTGTCGGTCGTACGCACATAATTTGCGTAGGCTATTTGTGTCGGAAGTGTTTATCGATTGGCGCAGAAAAGTTTACTAATAAGTTCGACGAATGATTTTCACCATTCGGCTCGCCCTGGATTTCGGAATACCACAAACAAATTATATAAACCACGTTCGAAAAAGTTTATTTAGGTCGCGAAATGGTTGAAAGTGATTGTACCCAGAAAAAGAATGGATGGTTTATTATATATGTCTGAAAAAAGAAGAAATAAACTCCGAAGACCGCGTGGGCAGGCTGCGGGTAAAAAAAATGCGTTTATTTAAAACGCTCTCGGGTTCTTGCTACAAAAAAATCTTAACGGTATAAGTTGGCGATCGATCTTTAACAGTCTCCTCTTTTCTTCGGTGGGTGCTGCCATGGATATACGTATGCGACTTGGATTGCAATGGGCCTCCCTCTGGCGTTCCCTCTTTCACCATCCTCTTTATCTCTTTCTTTCTTTCTCTCTTGGAGGACGAAGACAAGCGATTCGCATCATTGAGCCACGGAGTGAACGGAGGTAGCGATTTAATTCCCTCTTACACCTTCCACCCCCGTCTTCCCTCCTCCCCCTCCTCCCAATTCGCACCCCCGCCTCCCCTTTTATCTCTTCTTTTCTGGCTCGATCCCGCCCGCAGGGGGAACATAAGACGCGGCTTTCAAGAAAGGGAGCTGCTCCCTGTTTTTTCTCGTCGCCAAGAAAGGAATTCCGTTATATAGAGTTGGTCATGCGAACTCTCAGCAACCCTTCTATTCCCCTCCCCCTCCCCCCCTCTCTCCTATCTCTTTTTTTTTGCCTCCTCCCCCACCCTTGTCACTTCCGGCATGCGCGCCCTTTTAGAGATTGAAACACCCCAAACAACAGCAGCCTCCTCCTCCCCCCCCTTCTATTATCCCACCGCTGTACTCTCTTTCAATCACACTCTTAATCTCTCCTTTCTTTCTCACGCTAAGGGGCCTGCCGAGAACAGGCTATGGAAGTTTTCTCTCTCTCTCTCTCTTTCTCTCTCTTTCTCTCTCTTTCTCTCTCTCTCTCTCCCCCTTTTGGTTTCCGAGGGGAGGGAATTGCATTCGATCCCATCTCTCGTTCTTTCTAAAGCGGTGCATTTCCTTCGGACTAATCGCGGACCTGCATCAATTTGCTCACTGGTTGGAATTGGATTGGGTTTCATCCCCTTTTGAAGAGAGGCTAATTTTAACCGTATTTTCCCTCTCTTTATCTCTGTCTTCTTATCCTCGCGAAATGTGATAGAGGGGCAAGTAGTGACGACGCTAATGCGCGTGACAGGTGGATGTTAATCGCTCGCACTCGGATGAAAACAAAATTGTAGGGATTTTTTTCGCGATTGCCAGATGTATCGAATGCAAGGTTGGCGATATAGATCGATTATTTTTAGATAGCGTATTTTCCAGCAGACGTTTATAAGAATTTGTGTGAATTTTTTTACGGTAGTATTATACATTTTTCATGTAGTTCCAATCGGCTGGCATATTGAAATCTATTCTGAGAATAATCACGTAATACGAAACGATAATGATTGCAACAGTTAATAGTTTTTGATAAGTTTACGGTTTCAGATTATGTATACTCACACTTTGATTGAAATGAGGATGTGTAATTGTCATCCGGAGATAGCTCATTAAAAACGCCTAACTGCCATGTTTTATATTCCGGGTTGTTGCCAATTATAGTCATTATCTTGTCCCAACACCTGCCATTCCGAGTGTTTCGCAAAATCCTCTTTCAATTTCACCTGCTATCGATCGCACATTTTAATAAATATGTAATCCACCAGGTGTTGTAGGTTCGAATCCGTTTGACTTCGATCGATCCCTTTTCCAGGAGCCTTATTCCCGTCTTCCCGAGCGAGTAAATTTTCGACCAAATTACTCGCAGGTGTCCGAATAATCTTCTCCCGTTAAAAAAAAAAAGAAAAAATCCCTCCTGTTTCAGGAAACGAAATAATTGGATTTATCCTTTTTAAGAGAGAGCCAAGATCAACAGACTCACCACTCGCTCGTGTTCGTCCTTCGGAACATCTGGTCTATGAGAGGGAGGGAGAGAAGGAGAGGGGGCGTGAAGGAAGGTGGAGTGGGAGCGGTCGGGAATCTCTTGTTTTTCTCCATTTGCAAAAGGACGGCAACCTCTTTGTGCCTCGGGCCGGTCTCGTCCTTCCAGTCTGGAGTGAATCATCCCGTGGGACGCGCGTTTGTACGAATAAAATAAAAATAAAAAGGGGCGGTGTACGGATGGTTGCCTATCCGGTCGGGAGGTGGAAGGAAGGAAGGAAAGAAAACGGAGGGAGGTGAGGTGTAGAGAGAAGGGCGTAGGAGTCGCGGAACGGCGATTCGCAGTCTCTTGGACGCATTGGAGTCTTAAACCCGTCACGGTCCGAGTCATGTAGGGAAGTGGGCTCACGCAGACGTCTGAGATTCGGGACGCTCCTCTATATTCTTTTTTTTTTTTTTTCTCCTCCTCCTCCTCCTCCTCTAGCGGGGGAGAATTGAGATTTGCGACGGTGGGCCGATTCTTCGCGTTTCTCCTTTGTTTTTTTTGCCCCCCCTCTCTTTCCCCCTCTCCCCCCTCCCCCTTCTCCCTCTCCCCCTTCCCCCTCTCCGTCTTCACCTGATCCTCTTCTCTTTCCGTCTCATTCCTTTCATCTTTCCTGTCTCCTTTACTCTTTTTCCGCTTTTTATCTTCGTGGCGGGTGAGTGGAAAAAATCCTGAATTAAAGCACGAAAGCGTTCGATATTTTTTATACACGGGGGTTTTCCTGCCTTAAATAAATTTACTTCCACGTTGGTCAACTTATCTGAAGCGCAAACACATACCGGTGGCGGGTTCGGTGGAGAGGTGGGGTGACGAGGACTGTCGTCTCTCTTTAGGAAGTTTCTGGATCCGCCTCTTGATACTGTCGCATGAAGGATCCCCCGGCTACGAAAGGCTTAATAGTTGATCTCTGCGGCCAATCGCTACCATTGAGTCTCCTGTTTAACTCTTTAAGTGCCCACAACATCTCTTAAGATCTATCCTGCTCAATTCATTTTACCTTTTTGTACATGTGTGTGTGTAATTTTATATGTAATAATAAAACATTAAAAATCCCTTAGTGGACGAAGTCATACTCCTCCAGTTTTCCCTATCAATTGCTTCCCTTCTCCTCACACAATACCCATGTCTTTCGGTTTCTTCATATTTCTTGGAATCCGTTCATTGATGCTAGACGATAATTTCTTCCCTAGGAATTTTTCTCTCCGCCGCAGACAAACACTTCTTTATCCATTGCACATCGCTCTGAACTGCGTGTACGTGGTCGCGATACTTCCACCATGGTAACATTCTGTAAACTAATTATGAAAATCGTGGGTGGTTGTTACAGATTTCTTATCTAAGCGTGAGTCGTGTAAATACTCATTTACAAGTATTCTTCTTCACGCTATGAAATGCGTCATTATGCTCCGTCGCGCTTGCCACGAGAGACATTCTTAAAAACATTTTCTCCGAGATATTCCAATCTCGTCGTTGATATGGAAAACTTCTCGCGCAAGTGCTTTCCACGCTTTTCACGTGAGAAATCCTTAAATAGGAAATTCCTTCCGCGCAACCTGAATTGAAATATTCACCTTCTCCCTTTTTTCACTTCTCGGAGGTTCTCTTCTGCTTTCGGACGATATTTTCCGCCCCGCCCCGCGCCTCATTTCCATCATCCTCTCTCTCTCTCTCTCTCCCACGGCGAGAGCCTCTCTCTCTCGAAGGCCATTTACCTTCTGGAAACCTTCCTTACTGTCCTTGGGATACCTCTTTCGCCCACCCACGCTCCTCTCTCTTCCCTCTTCGCCATTTTCCCTCTTTCCCTAATGAAGGGACGTGGAAATCTTTTTTAAAACTCTCTCGCGTGTGTCAGTCCAGGATAAGGAGTTGAGGTGCACTTGGCGTTGTCCTCCCCGTCGAGATAGCGATTTGAGAGTCGCCGGACCGGTTTTATTAAGGGTTTAGACGATTTGCGCGCAGGAAGAGAGAGGGACAGTGTGTGTGAGAGAGAGAGAAAGGAGGGAACGAAAGATAGAGAGCGCAAGAGAGAGAAAAAGAGAGACGCTAACCGGTCTGCCAATAAGAGGGAGGGTAAAGCAACGATAATCGTTACCGAGGTACTCAATCCACCAAGCTTGAATAATGGTTCTAATTTAAAACGTCGGACGTGGAGAACGAAAAATGAGTGCAGTGAGGAATGGGGGAAGAGGGGGACGGGGGAAGAGTTTTGTATTGGGATCTTAGCCTTCTTCTCGTTGAGTACGTTCTCTGTTAAATTGCCTCTAATTGCATAAAAAAACACAGGAGAGGACTTATTCGATGGATCGATCGATCGATCGACTTTCGCGATGAGTCACGAAGTCGGTCCTCGGTTCGCGAGATTCGAAAAAAATAAAAATAAAATAGTCGGACCGCGCACTTAACGTTTTTTTCGTCGAGTGAGGCGGTCGTTTGTTAACGGCGTTTTGCTTCGGTTGTTTTAATTGGCCCGAAATCTGTCACGCGCTTCGATTTCGCAAACCTTTTTCTAAGCTCTTGATGCTAAATGGCCACCATGCACCCTATTCGGAATCCCGAATCATTTCTCCATCCTTCAACTAAATAAATCCTCCTCTCATCTCCTTCCCATTCCACACTCTCAGCCCACTTCCCACTCCCATATCACCCCCTTATTCCCCCAACACCTGCACTCGCCCTCCTACTCAGCCCCTTCCCACGTAATGGCGGTCGGTATTCCGTTACCCTGGTGATCGCGGTTGGGGTCGTCCTCTTACTTAAAGGGGGTGAATGGATGAATGAACGAACGATGAATGAATGAATGAATTGCATCAGTAATCGAGTGTCAAGAGAAAGAGGAAGGGAAGAGGCGAAGTGAGGTGAAGGAGGAGGGAGGCAGGAGTGAGGTCGCTTTTGTGCCAGGAATGTGCCCCCCTTTTACGCGTCGTTGTTCGAGTCGTGTTCCCATGATCCTCCTCTCTCTTTGGTCCGCGACCTTTTTTTTTTTACTCTGTTGCCAAACGTAGAGCGTGGCCAATCCTTTCAATCGTCCTAGGAGGCGTGGGAGATAGAGGTCTCGTTTTTTTTCGTCCCCTTCTGCGCCACCTTTTCCTCCGTCATCCCATTCCATCTGGAGAGGGTGGCCCTCGCGAATCGCGGCGTTCCGTTGGTGGTGTTCTTCCCCTTTCTTCCTCCTTGCCAGAGATCCGATCCTGGGTGACCCCGTTGACGGTTTTGTTACGTTCGTGTCTTCTTCTTCTTCGCCTCTAGCTTCCTCCTCGTACGGTCTCCTGTCGTGTTTTTTTCTTTAAACGATTCCAATAGGTGTGATGTCTGATCGAACTTCTTCAGACTACGACTATGAGCCTTGTGGAAGTAGAGGATAGTTTCTCACGCTCGGCGTCAGCTCGTTAACGCGGAATCGCCATGGGAGGAACGCGAGATGAATAAGACGATATGCTTTTTCATAGTGTGTGCGTGTGTATGCGGGTAGTCGTCTCGATTAGCGATCGGAAATTGAGGAAAAAATTAATAGAGGATGTGCGAGTCTGGTGCGTGGATCATTAGCAATTTACGGTGATTCAGCATGCCGTCGTTCATATTTTTATTTCGTCTCCTAAGTTCTTCGGAAAGAGAAAAAAAAGATCCAGGATATGGATGCGATCGCGACTTTAACTCATGCATATATAATCACAGTGTATCGAAAAGATTTGTGTGTAGCAGCGAAAGCCAATATGTTAATCAAAAGGTAAAGGATGTAAGGCTACAATCTACTTCGATTGTTGCTCATTTTTTGATAATTCCAACGCGGATATCCCCAACATTAAAAATACCGAGCTAACTATCTGCAAATTACCCTCATTATCATTACCAATTTCTCACAAACGGTTTTTAAGTACCTATTTAAAAAAATGAATTATTCATTGAATTTCCCATCTCTTTGATTCCCAAATGACCTAGGGCAAGGAAAACTATCCTGCTGTATGCAGCTGCAAATAGCTCTGTAAAAAAATTGCAAAGACCCTCGTGTGCACAATTAGGTACCTCTTCAGAGGAACCGTTTTCTTTTCCATCCACATCCTTCTCCGTCATCAATTCACAATCATTCACGCGTTACATCATTCGGCTAATGATTCCATCAACCCACATCTCTCTCTCTCTCTGTACACGCCCCCCTCCTTTTATCCTCTCTATCGCATAAACGCGCGCACTTATCGAGATACGGGTAAGGGTTAATGGATCTGCAAACTTCGCTTGTTCCCCATGCTCTCAGAACTCGAGAAAAAAAGACTGAGAGACCGCATGTCGAAAATTTCCCCCTTTCCCTCCGAAAAAAAAAAACATCGATGAAACGATGATTCGCGACCCTAAATCTAAGTATTCCAATCTAAATAGACCTCCCTCCGTGGGACTCACGCGGCCTCACTCTCTGAAAAAATAAAACACGAATATGTGTGTGTTGGTCGGTTGAGAGATGTGGCCAGAAAGAGAGAGAGAGGAGGAGGCGGGGGAGGTGTGTGTGGGGGAGTTGAAGAAGGGGACCGAATCAGAGGGTGCCGAAAGCGATCGATCATATGAGCTCGGCGGACGCTGTGGCGTATGAAATAAATTAGAATGGAGAGCGAGGGCGTGCGATTGTGCCTGCGCGTGCGTGTGGACCTCCCGGCGGGACACAAGTGGCCTCGTCTCGAGCGCGGGACCATATGTTCGCCGATCCCGCAGAGGGGGAGTTCGATCCTCGGCTGTCGCTCGTAGAATAGGGGGAGTTGTGGAAGGGCCATACGTTCCCTCTCTCCGACTCCTGTCCCTTTCTTAGCGGGGAGGCGGACCCGGGTCGAAGAATATACGAGTTAATGGTGTGTTTTTCTCATTTTTATCGGGTTTGTTTGCCAATTATTTAATTTTATTTATTATTCGTTCTCAGTGGCGTAGGGACCATGGATCCGATGGATCGGTTGATCCAGGGTCCGGAGCTCTAGGGGGTCCGAAGGCCCGTGGTCGACATATACAAAATTTTACCCTTTGTGTCATTTTAAACCACAAGAGCTGCTAAATAAAGTGAAAAGAATCCGAGATCATGAAACTTATTTCATTAAAAATTTCCCCTTAAAAAATAAAATAACCAAAAAATATATATTGGAGGAGAGGGGGGGTCCGTAAAGAATTCTCGAACCAGGGCCCGGTTTCACCTTGCTACGCCACTGTTCGATCTCACTATTTACCTCCGCCTATGTCTTCCATTTCCGTATCTACAAAAAAACAAACCGAGATTTCTGTCACTATTAACTCCTAAACCTCGCTTACAATTCGCGGTACTTTACATTAAAGGGCGAGTTATGCACCAGCGTTTATTGGGGTGTAGACTTTGAAATTGAGATATTTAAAAGATTTTTGAAGGCTGAACCTTGATCAGATTATGTTCTCACATCCATTTGCTTTCGTTTCCGTTCGTATTTACAAATCCTCTTGATGGATAGTCGCTTATTCATCTTCTTCTTTATGGAATCACTGACCTTCATGAAACGTCCTGTCGGTCGTAATTTATAGAGTTGCGACGATGGAGCGGGTGACCATTTCAACTCGCCGCCAATCAGGGCCACGGTTTTTCATTGCCGATCGATTTATTCGTCCGAGTGTGAAAAGTCTTTCCTTAGTCGGCGTTATTCTCGATGGATTTTTGTTTCCCTTTTGCGTGCTCAGAAGAATCAAAAAGGTACGTCGGTGTAATATATTTTGATTAGGTTAAAACCAGTCCCATTAAATCCAAGCGAAGAGATTTTTTTCCGGCGTCTTTTTCCTCTTGCGTTTTCCCCTTGAATACCTCCTGAGATACTCTGTAAGATATTTCCTTTGGAGCTCTTAAATAATGACATTGGAGATGAGAATCATTTCTTCAATTAATTCCGCGATTTTTTTCCTTTGTCCATACCTCTGGATGGGAATGCCGAATGGATTACACCCTTTGTCAGCGAAATTTCACCCGTATACGCCATAGAAAGTAAAGCAGGGAACGTTTTGAGGAAGAAATTTAACTTTCATTGTTTATTTAAACGCTCCGTAACGTTTTTCTTTTCCCAGTTTCCGACTTCGTAATTTGGTCCAATCAAGTTATAGAGAGGGAGAGAGGATAGGCGCGGTGCGACTCGATGTCGAGGACCTCGGCGTTGGAGCTTAAACAGGAAGTTTTAAGCTCCTCCGATCGTTCGTTCAAGTCTCCTCCCGAGTATGCGATGGTTACTCGGGAGTACATTGTTAAGGAGGAGAGAGGGGTCATTAGCAGTTCGGAATCCTCCGTCATTGCGCGTGATACGTAGGTGTTAAGGAGTCGGGGAAAAGAATTCGTTGCCTGGATACGGGAGAGTTCTCTCATTAAGTCGATTCGGTGTGTGTTATCGAATCAGCGTTACGGAAAACCAAGTTCTCTAAGAGAGAGAGAGATTGAGTTTGCGATGCTTTTTGCACTCTCTCCTTCCTTCCTCTTTTTTCTTTCCCCTTCCCCCCCCTCTCTCTCTCCCCCTCCTCCATCGTTCCACTCTTCTCCTCCTCCCACTTCTTTTAGCCGCGCTCTTGTTCGGGCATTGAGGCGAGGCAAGGCCAAACGTGGCTGACTCATCGTGTTCCATCCCTCCATCTTCTCTCTCTCCATCTTTCTTTCTCCCTCTTCCTCGCTCGCTTTACCTTTCTCTCTCTCTCTCTCTCGTCTACCTTCTCGATCACTCTCTCTCCCTCTCCTTTTTACTCCGCCGCCACCTGTACCTGCTTCGCCGCACTCCGCTCCACACATTCTCGTTCGACAAGTAGGATCACGGGCTGCCCTCCACCCCTACCTAACTCTTAAACCCCTCCTTAAGCTCTTCTTCCCGGTCCCTCCGCTTTCCCTTCATTTCTCCGGTCTCTTTGTCTTTCTCGTCATCAATCATCGTACCTTTTTTCTCCCTTTTCGCCGTGATTTTTTTCCCTTCCTCTTAATATTCCGCGTTCTTTTTTTTTTGTTCGCTGCGATCCAGTTTTCTCTCTTTCGTTCTCTTTGCCCCTTTCCGTTTCGTTCCTCCGCTTCCTTCGGGTTTTCGTCATCCGCTTAGCTTATCGAACGGTTAGGATATGTCTCGGTCGCAACTATCGAGTAGGAGGAGGACGCGCCGCAATGCGTCGTTAACATTTTTTTATTTATTGTTCCGCGAACTCCTGGGAAGGTTTCAGATGCGGTCGGAAAAGAAAATGTCGTCATTGTCGCGTGCTACGGTGGATAAATTGCGGGAGATGAAACTGAAATGTCTGTCGTTGGTTTTTCATTACCGGAGCGTGTCGATAATAGTGTTTTGAATATCCGATGATGCTTCGTGGCAAGCGGCGACGGATACGAAGTCGTCTCGCGACTTGCAAAGTTTGAATCCGATCGTTGGGAAGGTTCTCCGCTTATCGTGTCAGATTTATTGATTGCAGTGGTTGGCCTGTTTTTAGTAGAAGTCGATTAATTTATTATTTTCATTCATTGTGGATGATCGATGAAAAAAATATCGGACATACGTATATATATTCAGGGACCTGAAAGTATGATTTTTGCATGGATCTTCACGTGATTTTGCGTTTAAAATGTATCGCTCGTCCTTTAAAACATTTAAGATTCTCTCGTAAGCTCACTATTCTGCATTTGGCCAAGGTTATCGCGATTATACGGATAATTAACTAACTTCTTGCATAAGTTTTATTGGCAAACGTCGTTAGCGAGTAGCCCTTCCTTGACTCCTTTATACTTGCGGACCTGGAAAGTCCTGAGAAATGGCAAGGTCGAAAACGTGTTATCGCGACTGGATTCATAGAGAGTAGTACATTGGAAACAATTTAGGTTTAAATTATTCATGTCTTTGTCGTGACCGTAATTGAGCAGTTAACTACGATTTGGGTCGGTGCCAATGAAAGGCGAAACTTGAAAGCGTCATTACGTCTCTTATAAATCTATACACACAATCACACCACCCTTGAACCATCGCAACTAGAGGAATACGACGCTGTGAAAGGCTCCGCCCATTACCCTCGGATTTTTGTATCCCTCTCGGCCATAAATAAAAATAAAAGTTCATCGATGGACACGATCAGATCTGTAGTCGACGCAGTCTAACTTGAGCTCTGAGGGTCAAGGGAGCTTTTTTGACAAGAGGCTCTAGCAAGTCTCCGAACGACGACCTAGGCAAATCCTCCACTAATTCTAATCCCTGCCTATACATTCGGTTGCTTTATGTGCGCGGTATGCCAACGTGGTCCTCTCTCCTGCTTTGTCATAGCTCAGGTAGACTACACCCACTGTAGTTCTCTCCACCATTTCCGTTCAAAATCTTGTCTTAACTTCATCACACTTCAAATTCCACCTCTCCCTCTCCTTAGACTTCTTCCCTTTCCATTATCCCATTTTTCTTTTATTAGCTTTCCCCCCCTCCTCCTCCTCTCCCTCATGCCATCACCTCTTTATTTTTATTCATCCCCCCTCCCGCATCGGCCGTTTCTATTTTTGTATTGAAATCCTCCTCCTTTTCTCGTTCCGTTTTCTACCTCCTCCCTTTCCATTGCCTCTCGCTCGTATCTCTTTCTACTCCGCCCTTCTCTCAGTCTCTTCGCGTCGCTTTTTTGTAATATTTTTCGTCCGTGGCGGTCTCAAAGGGATTCCTTTTTGATGACTTCCAGTCGCCCGCCTGAGCAGGGCTTGGAGGGAGAGAAGGAGGAAGGGGGAGAGAGAGAGAGGAGTGAGCGATGGAGTGGAAGGGGAGGTAGTGAGAGTGATGATCGGCAAAGAGAGAGAGGGAGAGTGAAGGATTGGGCGTAGTGTAAACCGGGAAAGAAAGGTTATATTCCTTCCGTATATAGAAGGCATGTTAAACAGGCGGCCCTTTCTGTGCTTCAGTGCGTCCCGAATGCGAATTTTAGAGGCCAAATCGTTCGAGTTATTATGTAAACACTTTATTTTGTGAGAAGGAGACAAAGTTATTGAGGTACAGTATACCGTGTTTACTAAATTATTGTTTTTTTGCTAAACAGACGTCCAATCTACTAGATTAAAGTCTATTTTGCCAACTCGGGTCCTCAACTGTAACCCTAATGTAGCCCTTCCATAACATCCCTCCTCTTCGTAGGTGTTTTTCAGCAGTGGGACTTTTTTCTGTGCTAAAAGAAGTGATTACACAGTTTTTTCCAATCCACAAAACTAACATCATTCTATGGTAATTCTCTTTGTCAACTAACAAAATTTGTAGTCAATATTTATGTTAAAGTCTGTAACTTAACTTGTATATAATTCTCAATCCTGACGAAAGGGTTAAATGTAAGAAGGGACTTCACAGTCTCAATTTCGCCCTAAATAGTCGTTTGTCTGTCTGTCTGTCTATATACCTCTTCGAGTTTGATATACCTCCTCTGCAGCAAGGGCGTCCAACAGAATTTCGATGCTAATCAAATGTTTGGCAATCAGGTCATTATATAATGACCTCACGATTCAAAATGTACGCAACGTTAATAAATAAGATGCGCAAACTTTTGAAAATTGGTGTTTTAGGCTGTAAAATCCCATCAATCAAGAGTGATACCACACACAGTAAACCATACTATATGGTCAATTTGAAATGTTGACTTGAAAGAAATACGTTTCAACATAGGAGGGTGAATTGAAAGTATGGTTAATATAATACTCAAAGTTGTTTATCGCGGAAAACATATTACACGCACCAGAAAACAAATTTCGATTAGTTAGAAGAAAAACATTACTGCTGAAGAGCTTGTATTTCGTCGGTTTTCCGCATGTATACGGCCATTTCGCCACATGCGGTTATTACGAACATATCGGACACCCCTTTCATAGAGTAAAATCGGGAAAGGCGGTAATGAATTATTCCATTCCTTCCGTATAACATTCCGTCCCTCTACTAAATACCGCGCATGTGCAACAGCCTCGTTTCGTATTACGCGACGGAATTTCGAGACGCGATTATCGCGCGTAATGTTGGTACGGGTGTGCTCGACCTCGAGCTGCTGCTATCTCGGACCGCGAGGTGTGAAACACATCCTCGTGAAAAAGGTTTCGCACGATCAGAGCGTCCGGGGCGATTTATCGCTCGGGTTAATTTTAATCTCTCAAGGAGAGCAGGATCGGTCCTTTTTCATCGCACGTGCAACGTTTTGTTGCGTTCGTTCGCCGAATATTTTTTTGGTGGCGAAAGGCGAGCAGGATATGCAAGCGAGGAGAAGAGAAAAAGAATTCTCCCCGACGGAGGTGGATTTCAACGGTCACGGTTGTTGTGATTTAGTCTGGACGAAATCGTAAATCATTTCGCGTGAATTATTTCGGGTGACTAACGCTTATGAAATGAATCGGTGTAACAGATTGAAGTTACTTCCTGGAATATTGCCTCCAGTGTTCGAATCGGATAGATATTTTGCGTACAGTTTTATAAAAGTAGTCGAACTTCAATGAGTCGAACGACCATCGCTCGAATTTTCGATGGGTCGAAGTAGACACTTTTTCTCCTTCACGCTCCTATAAATTAAAAATGAATTTATATGGCTCGAAGTTTAGATTTTCCGCGATTTATCTTTATTCAAGGTTGCATTTAATTAATCTTAAATGGATTAATTCCAATTCGACCGATCACGCGACATGCTACTGAGGTAAAATTTCGAAGCGCACATCGCTTTGACAAAGCGTCCAATTATCCTCAGTAGTCGATCCCCCATTGAGACCCGCATGTCCATTTTAATTAAGGAGAAGTTTCGTCACCATCACAAACGATTCTTTATCGTCTGGTTCACTCATTCGAATTCCTCTCCTTTTGCAGCTGCGATTAAAAAAATTAACGCTCTCAAGCAGAGAGAGAGAGAGATAGCGAAACGAGGATAAGCGTGCGCTGGGCTCTTTTGCGTCAGAGAGAGAGAGAGAGGGAAGTAATTGGCACGGTGCAATGAGCGTGATTCCACGGGGCGACCGCCTCCCAAACCGCGTGCAGCCCATTTCGCACGCACACGCGGTTCTCTAAAAGGGTTCAAAAGACTAAGCAGGCCCTGGAGATCGCTATCCGTGAAACTTACCGCGCGATGACGTCAATCGAAATGCACGGACACTTGTTCTTTAAAGAATTCGGAATTTTTCCGGGACGTAATAAAGCGTTTCGTGCATTCGGTGTGGCGCTCCGTAATAGAAAGTACCCGGTGGTTAATCATTTTGTGACGCATTCTCTTCCGATTCGATCGAGTGTTTTCTCTCGGGATGAAGGCAACGCTCGTTGTAATACGATAGGAATCTATTGAAAAATACATCGAATTCCTATTGGCCTGTGTCATCGAAGAATCGTTTAGGTTATCGTTTCTGAATATTTTTACGCGTGAAGAAATCTTGCTCGGTGAGTCACGGTGGCACGAACCGATAAACGCGATCTCTGAAATACAATCGGATACGACGCGTATAAACACGGCCCCGAAATTCCTTTTATGATGCAAAAATCTCATAGTGGACGGCCACATAAATACTAAACGATTCGCTTTTTCGAACGCAAAAAAAAAATAGGAGACGCTGTAACAATAGGAAAACGGCGAATATATGCAAATCCGGAGTTGTCTCGCTCGTCTAATAACGAATGCGCGGCAGGCACATCCGTCGCAGACCGCGAAAGGTTTTAGATTCTGCCGGCCTTACATCCACCGGAACATAATGACGCAATTAAACCCCGCGTCGAAAACATCTGCGAGACAAAACACTTTTTATTGTGGTCCATAACGAGCGACTGAAAGGAGCTGACGGTCAAATGCTTCCTCCGCGACGGTTCTTACGAAGAGAAGTCATAAAAATAGGGGACCGTGAAAAAAATGTCGCCCTCTTTTATTTCAATCCGCTCCACCCTACTCGAAGTACTTTTGCTTTTCCTCCAGTTTTCAAGTGCTCGCCTCGGAAGTCCTACATGCTCCCCTTTATATGGAAAGGAGGCGTTGCACCTGGAGTAATGGTGGAGGTGGAAGAAAAAGACTTCTCCCTCCGTTCTCCTTCCCACCTTTCACTCTTTCCACTCCCTCCCCTACTTCGCCTCCTTCCTTCTTTCTCCTCCCTCTCTCTCACATCTCCCTCCTCTTCCCCCTCCTCTTTCCTCCTCCTCCATCCCTGGCGAGTATTCCTTCCGCCCAAGGTGGCCTCGCGCTGAGTCTCCTCGGAGGCAGGTGATTGCACAGCGAGAGGGAGTGGCTCGTACGGAGTGATAGGGAGGGGGGAGGGTGTGAGGGAGACAGATGCGAGGAGGTATTGGAGGCAACGTGCTCGAGTGGGAGGAGGAGGGAGAGAGAGCATGTGGGAGCGTGTGTGTGTGTGTGTTCGTGCACCTTGTAGAACTGGATCAGCCTATTAATAAAGTTAGGGATTGACGTGGAGGCGGGGACGAGAGAGGAGAAAATTGTAGAGCGAGTTCTTTATTGAATTTTTAAAAAATCGTTCCATCGGATTTCTTTTTGGTTTGATTTATCTCCGAGGATTGCTAGTTGGAGTGGATGCGATTTATGTGGGCGGGCTTCTTAAGGATGTTTAATTTCTTCCGATTTTTTAAAAATTCTTTGTTTCGGGAAGTAGGTACTTATAATCCTGTTTCGTTTCGTGGAGGAATTGTTTTTTTTGTGAGAGCGTTAGGTTCGAACGAGTATAAACCTCATCGAAAAGGAGATTGACCGCTCTTGGCAGGTGGGAATAATTTTAGCAGCTTTCCTTGCATTTGAAGATATCAAGTATTTCGTTGTCTTTATTTACGTGATGAGTCTAAGTTTTACCAGGCCTTATCGCTGTCTGAGGACAATGAGTGCGATGTAATTCTCCCTCCAACCGTGACTCTGCGCCAAAGAAAGAGATGAATTAACAGATTTATTTTCCGCTTCGCTCGTCTTTACGGCGATCAAATTAAATTTACTCCGGAGTGCTTCGTGGAGCGTGGAAAATATACATCAGATACGTCGTGCCGTAGATTCAGATTAGTTTACCAGCTATTATTGTAACAAATATTACAGTGGGCGGCTATGGGAAGGAATCGGTTGCCAACCGCTAAGTATAAAAGTCAGCCTTCATCAGTTTGGAGCGGGTAACTTTTATTGGCTTACAAAAAGAAACAAAGGAAGACTGGGACTGAATGTTAGCGGGAGTAACGCGATCTCCGCCCTTGTCAACGACATCAACGCTAAACTTCAATAACACACCGACAGAGGGACTTGTTGGAGTGAAGTACAGCCGCACGCTTTGAAAAAAATAAATAAACGAAAATATTTTCCTGGTTCTTTTTATTTTTCAAACGCGACGACTTACGAAGTCAAATCTTTGAGCTGCCCAAGGTCGATCCCGGATAAAAAATGATCGATGTTCTCCATCTGCCGGTCGTAGGATGCTACGGATTGAATGCAAAGAGAGAGAGAGTGAGTGAAAGGTGTGGAGGGTGGAGAAAGAAAGTATAGTTTGGTGGGAGATATATGCGGGAAAATAGAAAATGGTGTAGGAGGGACTAGGAGTAAAAATAATAGAGGAAACAAGGGAGAAATTAATTGCATAAGCCGGTGATTGGCCTTGGGAGGTCAGTCGGTGTTGTGAGGTCGTGTAAGACGGAGAGTTGAGTGTGGTTGTGGGTAGAAGAAGAGGGCTGAGGTCGGTCTGTGAGGAGGACAGCAGCAGAAACATAGGGAAATTAAGGGTAGCGGTATTTTCCGTTACGCCTACAACAGGAGTGTGAAAATACCATGGAGATGGTCTTTATCTGTGACAGTAGCATCGACAACACGAAGTGGCCGTAGTGTAGCTAGGAGGCATTTGTCGCTCATATTGATAAGAGCGTTTTACTTAAGTTTGACTTCCTGTATTCAAACCCTGAATTATGAAACATTTTCCAAATGTGTACCTATATGAAGTAGAGCAGGTGTTAAAAACGTTTTACGTGGTGGATCGAATTAGCTCTTGCAATTGCTTAGGCATTCAAGTTCAGAGTGGAAGTTGCTGGAGTGGCTGCAAGGGATCTTAAAATTTAAAATCAATAATAAATAATATTTTGGCGTCATAAAACTATATCTCTAATTTTAAGGAACAAGTTCGCTTTCAAGCGGCCTTCGTGTGCCACACTGAATGCTCTCGCGGGCCTAATGTGGCCCTTGGAGTGTAGCATTCCTACCCCATGAGTTGTATATTGGTTAAAGAGCTTCTCTACACTTTTCGGTAGCTTTTCATAACAATCACTCAAACTCGTTCGCTTTCTTTCCCTCCCTCTCCCAAAGCACAGAACCGAGGCGAACGTGAAAGTCAAAACGCAAGTGCGGTCCTCCGGGCTACGCGTGAACACGAGAGAGAAAATAAAGAATATCGGAACCCCGCAGTCACCCGATCATATCTTTTAAAAAATATATATGTGTTAATTGATGTTCAAACGTTTCGTAACGCAATCGGGTGGGAATGTCGTCGGGTTGTTTTTTTTTCGGTCCGACGGAGAACGGTATAGGATTGATGAGGCGATTTTTATCGCCGCGTTCTCAAATCGGAGGTTCGGCGATCATAATAAAAGGCTTCCGTCACGGTTCCCGTTCTTCGATACAAATATTAAACTTATAATCCGAAAGAATCGGGCTACGCAAGTCATTCCGGTATATATATATATGTATGTATGTATGTATGTATGTATATATATATATGGATAACTCGTTTAACATAATCTATCCGGAAATAGGTGACTTTTTTTTTTAAATATGAGGAATGGATGGGTTTAAATGTAATGAAAAAGCTGAGGGACTTTTATGATTGAATCGTAAAATTCTCATGCGTCCCACGACGGGATAGGGAGAAAATATTGCGTCCGAGAGAGAAAGTATAGGTATAAAGACATACTCCTATTAACTGAATGGTTATGACTCTGGACGATAGAGAAGTATTTTATACCATAGACATGTAAGTAATGACTCAAAAGGTTTGCTTCGGCCTTTGTATTGGTAAAGACCTCGGAGAGAATAAAAAGATTATAGAAATCGTAAGAGGCCGATCGGTGAGAAGTGGACGGAGGAAACGTTGAATAAAAGGAGAGGAAAATAACAAAAGATGATGGTAAAAGAGAGAAGAAAAGATAGCGACGTGATGTTGGCAGCGCACACCTTGTTTGACGGAAGGTTTGAGATTGATAAAATTGAAGTGGAATGGGCGTAAAAGTAAGGATTAAGAGGGAAGGGAGTGAGAAAGAAAGAAAGAAGGTGAGAATGATGGGAGAGAAGTGCGTTGGGAATAAGCGGAGAAAAGGGAGTCTGGCGCAAAGGCGCGTCTCTGGAACGAGAGAGAGAGAGAGGGTGACAGCGAGTGGCAGGAGAGGTGGAGAGAGCTTAAAAGCAAGATGAAATGATAAAGAGATTGAAAGAGAGAGAAAATGCGAGACAAAGAGATATGGAGTGCGCGAAGGCGAAGACGGGGTAGAGAGAGAGAGAAGAGAGAGAGGAAAGAGGATATATAAATCCCGCTCAAGTGTACATCCGGTTCTTGTTTGCGTTCGATGGTTGGGATGGAGGAGACTTGTCATCGATGCATTTCCATGGCGACCTGCTCCGCCGATCGAATTGCTTAATCAGCCGCGTTAAAAACATTTACGAGCGTTTTATAACGAGGTGGAATGTTTCTTCCCGACTTCGAACTAATTGAATACATATCTTTAATGTTGGTCGCATGAAAAATAAATTGTTAAGAGGAAATTTCTTTTATCCCTACTAATTTTCGTTTTTGATGCTGTGCCTATTTTATTACGTTTAAATACGTTTATTTATTACTGTACAAGAAATGTCGGAGTTTATTTATTTTTTTAATTGCGGATCGCTCGGTTACTTAACCATGTCCACGGCCGAGGACGTTGCTCGAGGCATTTCTTCTCGCGCGAATCATCCTCTCTGCCTCCACCTCCTCGTTTCTTTTTGCGACCTTCGAGAGAGAGTTTTAAAAATAGAGGGCAAGGCATTGAATGATGTTGAAGGCGTGTATTGCAGAGGCGGAGGAGGAGAGAAGGGGTAAGAAAGAGTGGGAGAGAAACAAGGAGAGAGAAGGAGAAAAGGAAACAATATTAATGGAACAGCACTCGGGATGGAAATTCAAAGGTTGTGATTTGAAAAAAAGCTAATTTAGAAAAAACCTGCTAATGGAAATGTGGGATGATCTAAAATAACGAAAGGGGTGGAATTTGAGTAATATTTTGAGATGGAAAGAGAATGAGAGAAAAGGGATAAAAAAAAGTATAATATTACGGACAATGACGTTTCAAAAAGTCCACTCAAAATGGTCGATAGAAACCGTATCCGTATTTCAGCTGCAAATCAGCCGTCTTAATTTACGGTTTTTCGAGAGTTGGTTACGAAAAGGAAACATTTAGAATCAACAGTAGTTGGATCATCTATGTGGACTACTGCTTTGTTTCTTAATCATTAAAGATAGGAATGAATAAGGTGATAACGGCAGTTTAGCGAAGGTGGATGAATAGGTGTAAGAGGAAAATAGAACATAGGGAGAGGTGGTAAGTGAAATGATAAGAATAGAGAAAGACCATTGGCGCCTCATTCGCTTGCCTGGAGTATGTGGGACACATGCTGACTCTGGATAAATGGGAGACAATCGAACACTGGGCAGCGGAGGTAGGAGGGGGAAGGAGGAGGGAGCGATGGGGAGAATACGAATTTGCGTAGGAAAGAAGAAAGGGAGTGAGAGTAGCGGTCGTGATTCTGCCCGTGGGTATGGAGGTATTGGAAATGCGGCTTGCGGATAGGATTGTGGTCCCAGATACGGTCCGTGAGGAACTTTAACCGAAAACATTGTTTTCTCCGCAGCACTGCTTTCACCGCGACCATGGGATTTTCCCTAGAATCGAACGCTAGAGTGATTGTTGAACCTTAACGACGGATAAAGGGGGTCTTCATTTTGTAGGAGGCGCTGCCATCACGTGACTTCTTTGTGGAAGATGGTCGTGACGTTTGCGGTGTTTCTCCTAGCTTGCGCGGAAAGGTGTCGACGAAATATAAATCAGCGGGGAAAAATTACATTTAAGGCGGGGCTTTTTTTGTTCTCGGAACAATAGAACGTGTTTTTTTTTATTTGACCGATTCATTCATGGGAAACCAGTATATGAATGAAAGGTGGAGTGATTATTTCGAGTAGGTTTTTCACGGCGCAGTGTAGCATTTTAATTTGTCTATTATGTTGATGTGTGATGAAACACACCTTGACTTTTATTAATTAAAATAATTATTTTGAAGTGTTTATATACCTAGTTTCTTCGTGAGTAATTGCCATGACACTTATCTAAATGTTGATTTCCATCGTATGTATCAAACTAATGCAAATATTATGCATGTATATTAGCGAGTCTCATAAAAGCTTCAGGTTAAAATATAATCAAAGTCATTTTTCGGCAAAACATCTTGCTCAATTTAAATTTCTGAAAAAGAGATTTAATATCCTTTTGAAGGCAATATCTTTAGACTTTCCCGGTCAGTAAAGGGCAGTAATATTTCTCCACTGTCTTCCTGATACTGTCAATTGCAAAACATTTGCAGTTATTATTCGCGTTTGAATTTGCAAATGAGTGTTATCACTACTATCCTCTTCCATCTTCATAAATAGAAAGCAATCCATCACGTCTTAGTAAACATTTTCACATCCATAAATGTAAAAATTTGCGTTAAAAATAAACATCATTATAAAATGTAAACATCGTGAGGCAGGCAATGAAAGTTGGCGCCACCTGGTAACCGAAGTTGCAAACTCCTTTAATTACGCCAGGTTATTCCATCACGCGAACAGCCCGCCTCGACGCGTGAAAGGGACGAAAATTCAATCTCGATCACATCTTTCCGGCGAAAATAACCGTCTTCCGCTTGCTTATAAATGAAAAATCAGGATTTCCGGGCTAGATTTCGTATTAACTTTTAGAGAGGTACCCGAACATTTTAAAATATAGATTTCGCTTTTTTTCGACAAAAAGAATCGGCTTGAAAATATTCGATCCTCTGCAGAAAGAGTGGGAGAGAGAGGTAAATACAGACGTGCGCGTATTTAAACCAGTTTACCAGCGAAACCGAAAACGGTTGCCAGGGGAACGATAAGTCCACGACACAATCTACTGTGCGCTCCAAAGACTGCAGCTGCCCGGAAAATCGTTTTCTCCCCTTTATAGTCAGTTTCGCATCGAGATGACTCACGTTCCTCCTAAATATTCTCTTTTCCGTCGATTCCATCGCGCCTATTCGTTCACAGCGAAACCGAGCCAAAATTCCGGAGCGTTTTATTTTTTCCCCGCCTGCGCCCTCCAGTTTTTTTTTTTGCACTTCTTGACTTCTCGACCTAGTTATTATCGCAGTGTAAACGAGGCGTAATTTGCTTCGCGAAGATTAAAATCGTGGCACGCGATTTCTTCGCTTTTTTAAAATTCTCCTAAGCTGTGTTTAGCTGTGAAATATTACCCTGGACGGCGAGGTCGTAAAGGTTTGCCTTTTTTATTCTCGCGAAAGTTATGCCCGCGACGTACTTATTACCTCGCTGATAATTCTCTCTCTCTTTCTCGAAGACGTTCCTAATTCGCTCCTTTCTTCAGTGGAAGCGCTTCTACGTTAACGCACCATACTCAATATGCCTTAGTTATGAAGCGTACCCGTTCATTTATTAAACTCGAATCGTTAGGATGCTGGTAACTGATGTGTTTATGCGCAAATTAAACGTACGTAAATCTTAAAAGGGTCGATTACAGCATGGTCGAGACTTCTCGATTAGGAAATCTTTTAACGATTTTGGTCTCGTTTCCCGTCTTCGAACGGTTTTCTTCGACATGTACCTCCCTCAACTCAAAAGCTGCGAACCCGCCAGGTATGTTATTTCTCATCAAAAAAATGAAAAATTAATTATCGATTTCACGTAATGGGATGGACCAAAATGGACGATCCCGTTAACTTGTAGCCAAATGTTGCGTGTATGTGGTTTACTAACCCGTTTCTATAGCTACGAGACCTACCGAGATCTCCACTACTTTATATTTTCTATTTTATAGATGGATCGTTCCTGGAATTCACGTGGCTCAGATCCGAGTCTGGATTTTTTTTTAAGTTTACGGGAATTGATAAAGCTTTATTCGAGAAAGTGTATTTTTGGACCGTCGATCGCGACTCGGAGGATAGAAAGCCTGGTTCTATAAAAAGCGGAGCGTAGGTCCTATACAAGTGTTCATTAAGCGCGTTCCGATATCCGTCTCCAATGAACCGACGCAGCGATCACGTGGATCGGACGCGTCCGTCCCTTGACTGCACGTGCTACCGTATCGTGAGAGTGGGAAAGGAGGAAGAGGGAGGGGTAAAAAGAGGAGGAGGATGAGGTTTGGAGGAGCGGAAAAACAGTGATATCTTGTAACGTATGTCTGCTGGACCTGCGTTTCTCTGTTTTATACCGAACATTTTTTAAAATACACCGTAAGCTTCGGGATGGAAAATTTCAGAAAGTCATCATACCAAATAATAACTCTGAAAATATTTAAGAATGTGAGACTTGAAAGAGCGAGACAAGAGGTGAATGCCCTCGTCGGAGCGGTAACCAGAGGTAAACACTGAAATGCTGGGACGGTAAAAACTCAGGAGCATAATATGAAGAAATCTCGGTTGCCTGGGTTACGCCATTAGATATTTCATCCAATATCTACATAAATGCATTCACATATATTTTATATATACATTCATATCTAAGTTTATGGATGTATGTGTGCATACATGATTGTATGTATGTATGCAGGTATTATTATTGGTTTTTGTTTCAAAGGTAAATGTCCACAAAGGCAGTTCGTTCTATAAATACATTTTCTAAATGTAGGCGACATTGATGTTATTTCGATCGAAATATTCATTGTAGATGATAATATTTGTTTCACGTCAAACTTCGCCTGACCTTTTATAGACACGAAATCCAATAAATGACGAAACGGCGACGTATGTGGTCCACCGGTCTCTATTTCCCACTCCGAAAACAGTATTTGCTCTCGGAAGTGGAGTTGTTTTGATATGGATGAGAGGGAAAGAGTGCTGTGGATTCATGCGGTGATGGATATTGGATTTGCGGCGGTTCTCAACGTGACCGTCCCACGCTAAACAGAGGACACGTGCGTATCTCAAGTGAAACGTTCCGTTGGTTTCTCCATTCCCCACGCGTTCCTCTCCTCTTAGCATCCGGACGTATGCAGAGAGGGGGGATGTGGCGTTGCCCGCGAAGTCTTATCACTCATAGGCAAAAAGAGAAGGAAAATAAATTACGATTACTTTTGAAATAGTAATATTAGTTTTCCGAGGAACGAATGATTCGAACAGATGGAAAGTTTAATGGATGCGGGTATGACGCAGGATTAGAGACAGTCAGCTGGACTGGAAATTAAACTAATGTGGAGAGTCATTAATCGTAGCAGGAGAAAGAAGAAGTTTAATTAGATGAAATGAGAGGAAACGTGTAAACAAATGGGCGAGTTAATATTTGAAAGCATTTGGACTGTTGAGAGAAGTCGTAGAAGAGAGGGTGTAAGGAAAGCGGCGATGGAGACAGGGTGGAAATTCGGTTAGTTAAGAGAGAAGGGGGAATGGTTATGAGAAGATGAAGAGGACGGCTTTTTGATGGTGTAGATCGGAGGATGTTATTAATCAAAAGCTTATGGAGGGAAAGGATATTGGAATTGAATATTATTCCCAGAACAGAGTAAGCGCAAGATGTGCCAGGAAATAAGTTTCAACGCTCGCTTTGGTATCAACCGTTGGGCTGGATCCCCCGTGACCTTGATCTTCAGCAGCAACGCGCTTGCGACTTTCACTGAAACGCGCAAACATGTCGAACGCAGATGTTCTTTTATGATTTCTTTCTTCTAAATCTTCGTTAGGTTTCCCCGGTAATAAAGCCTAACTTTCACATTTCATCATAAATATCAGCGACGTAATTAATAACCCTCCTCTTCCGCCTCGTTTTATGTGGTTCCTTATGCGTGTTTAGGGATCCGCGAACAACGTGCTTTAATTGTGAATCCGTCACACGTCGTAATGAAACAGCGTATATCCAATTATATGTTTTGGTTTACTCTTTCTTTCACTATTTCACGCGTGATGTGTCGAGATGCGTGTCATCGGCTGCCGTCCATCCTCCTCTTTCCAATCCATTCCACATAACGGCAGCTAAACGGCTCCTTATTTGTCGGCGCGATTTTAAAGAGTACGTACTGTCGAAGCGAGTGTCGTCACGAGCCTTTAGATCCCCTCCGGGAGATACGCGAGCCGAAGAGGTTGGGATGCGTGGGATTTATTCGCGCACGCATCCCAAGATGAAAAGGAAAAGGAGTAGTCGCCATTGTTTCCCGCGGCGATTGGGTTAATTTATGGTTTATGGTCGATCTAATCGGCCGCTTTAATCCTATGGGATTGCTATTATGGACACATTACGCGTATCTGAACAAAATTTATACGAATAACATTACCGCGTGCACGTAAATCTCGCTCGAGGCACACTCTCGTTCCTGTTCGAATTCCGCGTTTTCATTCTGTGAAATCTCCTTGGATTTATATTCCGAGCCGAATCTAATGTTATTTTACAGCCGTACAAATGTTTACATCGTATTAAAGGGACAGGTTTCGTAGTCGTTCGTGAATGTTACGAAAAAATGTTTTTTTAAGGCTTTTTTAGAAACTGCCCTCACCTTTCTACCGGTTAAACCTGCGTAAGTAGTCAGATTTTTATTCCTTTTTTTATGAAGCCGCTAAAAATCGTACACGCGTATTATAAATCAACGCTTAAACTTAAACGAACCGTTTCGATTCCTCGTTTCGGGTGTTTACACCGGAAACGCGGAAAAAAATTTCCGATCGTTTTGAGCCTTTTTAGTACTCGCATCCGTCCCTTAAATTATCTCCTCTCTTTTTTCGGGTAGAAAATATCTTTGGCCGAAGAATACCTTACGGTTTTTATTTATTTTTTTTTTCGACGAAATTTCTTGGAATAGAGAGGACCGTAAAAAAATCGCAAAGCGGCCACGAAAACCGTTCTATCGATCTCGAAGAAAAAAAGGAGAGGAAGATAGAGAGAGAGAGAGAGAGAGAGAGGTAATATATTTTCATTTTCCATGGCACTTGTCCGATTATTCGGGTGTTCCGAGGGAGAGAGTGGCCCACCTCTTCGGGGATGGCGGAAACAGAACTTCTCTTTTAAGACGGATTTTTTGGATTCTTTCCAATCCTGTCGGCTGGGAATGCGGCTTTGCTGGAAAAGGGAGCGTTGTGGGTTCACCATTTCGCCCATTCTCCCCTCCATCTCTCCTTCCCCCTACCCTCTCCCCTCCTCCCCTCTTACTCTCCTCCCTTCCCTTCCCTCCTCTCTTTTAAGGGATGGTCCTATATTTCGCGTGCACGAATATTTCGCAGCGGGCGACTTCGCCGCGGAATGGATTCGGACCGGCGTGTTATATTTATAGCGGGGAAAATCCAGTCGGTCGCTTCCACGCTCAACCCGTACCCTCCAAATAGTGCCCTTCCTCGGAAAGACTGAACCGAGAGTTTTCGGAGAGGAAATTTAAAAAAACGAATGATAAAAAACCGGGTTTTTGTTCGCTCTAGTTGGAGTTTTTGGAACGGTGACAACAGCGCGCCGAAATAAATCGAATGCGGTGCGCGATATTCTCGCCCTCTTGATTCACTCTTTGCTAGAATCGGCAGCATTAACGTAGGAGGAACTTCCTGCTGCTGCAGAACTGCCTCGGATGTCGCGGATATTATTGTTTATTTTCCTTCGTTTATTGTTCGTAGGCTTAAAAAAAGAATCCTGTTCGTTTAGGTATTAGGCACATTTTCTAGATGTTGGCTGCCATGAAGATTTAATTTTTTTAAATTTCGGGAGCGTTGAACTCGACATGTGTTGATATACTTAACAGAATACAAATTCGAGTTTTTTCTTATAATTAATCTTGCATTCTTTATATGTACTATTAAATTTATAATGGGTTTCTACCAGTCATTGCCTTGCAACATCAATTTTTTGTGTTGTTAAATTCCGTGCCTCAGCTATAAAAAGCTTGGGGAAAAACAGGTAAAGCATTTCGGCTGCAAATAAGCCTCCATCATTTTCGACGGTGATATAAAGACCTGTCAATTAACTAGTTAATCGATCGAATGCCAACTTTCCTCGTGCAATCTCGATAATTCTTTTTATGACATATTCTGTAAGTGTTGCCTCGTAACTGACTGAAGATGCTTTAGCATCGCATTTATCAGGAGGGTTATTACTCTCCTTTAAGTAATTCTCTGATCGAAATAGTTGCCTGTCGCTATGATTAGAGTCCTCTATCTCTCTCGAATAATGATAGGCCTTCAGAATGAGCTTTGGCGACGAAACGTGTGCTATAAATCAAAGAGTAGAAAGGTTTGAGTTGTTACGAATGATTCGGTTTTTTTTCGCTCCAGAGCGCGATTCAGGTATCATTCATTCATTTCGCCAGAGTAAATCTCTCTCGCACCTGAGCTGGCTGACTGTTGCAGTGTGTGCGGCGAATTTTGCGCCCAAGCGGTGAGGCAGCACGTTCTCGAGTCGCCAGTGGCAAAGATTCTTGCGTAATTTGTATCCATCCGTCATCCATCTCAAAATACTGACTCATTCTACTTGACGTGCAATACAGATTATAAAAGTCGAGCGACATTCACGCGGAAAAAATCACGGATTTGCTTTGTCCTGCGCGAATAACTTAAGGAAAGATGAAATAATCGCGAATAAAAATAAGTAAAAACACAATCAGAGAGACCTGAATCTTGAGAAAGTTACGATAAATATGTTTAAATAATGGTTATGTCAGAACCATCGGGGATAGTTTTTACTGTAAATGTTTTCTTTAGAGAAACTCCAACCACGCCACAAAAATAGTTTCATATTTTTAATTTAATTCTTTAAAATTTTAACCGCTCTGTTTATATAAGCTGAAAAAGACACCAATCTCTTTAATATTTTCGGGCTCGGCCTGACTTAATATAATCAGCTTTTTTGTTCCAGTTCCCTTCGCTCTCGAAATAAAATGTCATCCACTTCGGTCGCTTGATTACATCAGACATTCGCGTTCAAAAACAAAAACGAGACATTAATCAGATGCGGACGGGAACGGCGCGACGAAAATATAAAAATAAGAAAAGCGGAACTCCTCACTGAAAAGTTCCCATAATATCTTGTCGGAACGGATTAATTTGTCCAAAAAGCCTTTTTTTATATCTGGAATGATCGACACTCCGACAAAACCAGAACTGGCGTCAAACTGACGTTTAAAAACAGCTCTTCCCGAAAAAAAAAAACGGCGCGGAAGATGGAGAAAAAGAAAGAGGCTGTCCGAACAATCGGAGAGGCAAGCGAAATAGGGCTTAAGAAGGGCGAGTAGTAGAAGAACAGCGCGACATCACGCGTGCGCGAGATGGAGAAGATAGGGAAGAATTCTCTGTCAAGGCCCGAACAGAAGGCCGGGGAATATTATTATAAAAAAAAGATGTCGGTGTTGTTTAGGGGAGAGCCTCTGCGTTGACTCAACAGCATTTTGTAGAAGGAAAAAATCTCCTGTTTCCCTCTTCCATTCACTCTTCGGAACCAATTTCCTATCCTTTCGTCTCTTTCTTCATTCTTAAATCTCAGTAGTAAGTCCCAGTTTATCTGTGAGAAGGATAGAGAGCGAGAGAGGAAGACTTGCCGACTAGCATGACCTCGACGTTGACCCACACCGCATCGCCACAGTCGTCCCTTTGTTCTTATCTTCATCCTTCCTTCCCCCCCTCCCATCCCCCTCCCATCCCCCTCCCCTCCTTCTCCTCCCGACGTCTTTCGGATGCGAGGAGAGATAAGGAACGAACGCAATTCTCTCATGCCGTCTTGTTTTATTTTCTTCTTCTCTCGGACGAGATGTGATAGATCGCGTTCGATTTTTTTCCTCTTCCTGTCTTCCAGAAAAAAAAAGCGGCGGGTTCATAATCGACTCCATTTATCTGGACGTACCGAAATTCTATGGGGGTTTTCCTGTTTGTTTCTCTCGCTAAAGAAGTGTGAAAAAGTGTGTTTCTGTTGAAATATTTCCGGACCCGAAGATAGCATGTCGTTATTGATGGGTCCTCGGGGTCGCAGAATGCGACGACTTTTCTTAGGCGCTGATGACATTGGAATGGTTTGACTTCTTGGTCTGTGTTTGACTGTTGGGCGTTCAAGAGAAATACAGATAATAGTTAAATATTGACTTTACTTTTAATGGGTGGTAATTTTCAGTTTTTGTGGATTGGTTTGATATTTTTTGCGTATTTCATGTTATAGGAATAAAGAATATGAAATAATGTAGTTTTTCGTGCTACTACTAGAGGTAACAAGTTAGGAAAGTGTACAACGTATCACAAATGGGCGCATTTCGTGCATTGGAGTATTAGAAAGAAATTATATTCCTGTACGTAAGAGAAATAGCGTTTTAAAGTTCTTTTCTTCATAATAAATAATCCATTTTCTTCCTATTTAAAAATAGTGCATGCACACGTAAGGAAATTAAACGTTTGTTTGTGAGATTGTTTATGTTAGCAACAATGAAGAAGTAGCCATGCAAGAAATTCTCTCGCTTGACTGTTGCGCCGCAAATGGAGAGGATATTGACGAGCCTTCGGCTCGCTTTGTTTTAAATTTAGTTTTCGTCTCCGAGCGCTACCGCGCCCTTCGCCTCGCTGGAACCAAACTATCCCTCCCCGTTGTCCGGTGATCGAGTTTGTAAATGTCGCGGAGGGCCGGTCAGTCATAGGTTAGCAAGCTTTAAAGTAACTCAGTGAAGCCATTGTTGTTGTGTCATGGTTGCAGGGAGGAATAAATAAACCTCTTTAACAACTACAACAATCAGTCAACAATTAGAGGGGGGTTATAAAGGAAAAGAGCCAATGTTTTTTTTCAAACAGTAGCTGGTAAAATAAACGATTATTTTTTTTCATGTGTTATGTTATCGCAAAAAAAGAAAACGATTTCAGCCAATTTTGTAAATTAGCTCCCCGAGCCCCTTATTATGCCCGAAATACGGGATTTTTTCTTCCAATGATTTATTTCCCAGATAGAGTAATTTTTTTAATGGGCCTCATCGAGTATCTTCATGTATGATAGAGATCTCAAATCTCACTTTTCTATCTCGCTAAAATTTGACGGTGTATAATTTCGACGGATTCGTCCGGAAGGGAGCTTTGAGGGGGAGAGAAAATAACCGGCGACGCGTCGTCATCAATCGGAACGATTTTTTTTTAAAGAGCGGTCACTCCGAAGCTTTCACACGAATTAATTCGTACATTATTTTTTTCATCCGGAAGTCTTCGAGCAGTCTGAACCACATCACAGGTCCTTGGCCTGTCACGGCTCATTTATCTCAACCATTTACTCGTCTCGAAGGTATATTCGGGAGACGCATCGACAGTTTAAATAAGAGGACTTTTCGAATAGAGTGAAGAGATTTTTTCCCATATTGAACGCGAGTTCGAGAAACGGCGAGAGAGAGAGAGAAAGAGGGAGAAAGAGAGAGGGCCGCACCATCGCGGCTTATTTATATTCGAGGACGGGATTGAGAGAAAAAAAGAACCGGTTCCTCTCTCAGTTGCTGGACGAAAAGGAAATTGTAAACGGGAGTTTTAAGACCGCGATATGGCGGTGCGTAAAAATTTCGCCCTCGGCGGTTCTGCCGCCTTATATGAAGTCTTTCGCCCAAAAAAGGTGCAAGGATAAATGGCGTGTATGTTTTTTTACGACACGTCTTTGTGTTACTCGTCTCGAGTGTACCTATCTCACGAATAAAAAGAGTCGCGTCAGAGGGAGATTTATGTCAAATACGCGGTAACGATCGTCTCTTTATATGGTCGATAAATGTATGTTTTCGGGATTATGCGACGGCGGTTTTCCGAGATTTGCGTATGGAAGTAGGGAGTTGAAAATGATAATGTGATGTGTAATTTGCAAGGTTGAATTTTTTGAGTAGTTTCCTCTCTTCAAGGTTTTGCGAGTTAGATTATGGCGATTGGTTTAAATCTAATGCAGCTTGATTTAGGAATTCCAACTAAGAATTTAACATTCGGTTAGACTGGTAAGGTAGTGTGCCTGCCTTTTAACCCAAAGGTCGCGGGTTAGAATCCCGCTTCGGGCGTGGATGTTTTGATTCGTCTTGGGTTTTTGTTACATACAGACAAGCCATTGCCTTTATAGGGAATGTATCATAAAAATTTTGAAAAACATAATTCTTCCTTGTACATTTTCTGTCTTTCGCTATCTTTTAGGTTCTTCCATTCCAGTCTGTCCCACACAAAAAGACCTTTCTCTTCATCATCTCTTACCCATCCCCCTTCTTTTAAGAAATCTGATAGTGTGGCTTTTCTCTTTTGCAACTTTGATTCTTTACTAGCACTCTCTCTCCCATGCTTTCTTTCGCCTCACCATTGCCTTTCAATATTTGACCCAGCCATTTCCTTCATCATTCCCTTATTAGTTGTATTAAAAGCTTCATTGTTTTTCTTTCAGACCAACAAATTTTCATTCCATTTTACGCCAATCCAGCATCTCGAAATCCTTTAATTTGCATTTTCTTTTTTCAACGTTATTATTTTATCAATTTACACAATGTAAAATGAACACTACCTTAATGCACGCGAATATTATGAGCCGACCAGAGCGATATTTTATTTGGAAACAAATCTTGAACAAGAAGGCTGGCGAAGAAGCTATTTACTCCATATGATAGCAGAAGATGGGGAAGCAGAAGTTGACTAGGTGGAAGTTCTTAAAAGATCCGGCGAGAGGGAGGGATGATCGATCGCTATTTGGCGATCGCTCGCTCGAGACGGCTCAAGGCGGATCCGGAATGAAAGAAACGTAGCGATTAAGACCCTTCTCGCACGCACGCACACACACGCATGTAATCGGAGCCCATCCTTACTTCGAGGGCTGGACGCGAATGGGCAAAGTCTCTTGTTCTCTTGGAGTGCTGCCGACCCACTTAGGTGGAAATGCAGAGGACGTCGGGAGTAGGTGAGGAGGAAGAGGGAGTGGCAAGGAAAAAGAGGGAGTGCGTGTGTGCGATCCCCTTTGGACCAAGTTCAGGGAGGGTGGCAGGAAGGAACGAAATGAAGGGGAACCTTTGTCGGAAAGGACGAGGTTGAATAGTCTCGTCTTACTCGCTAAAGGAAAGGGATGTAGAATACTGTTCAGTATTGCCTTTGAGGACGGGGAGAGAGAAAAAGTTCAGTGCACCACCGCCCCTCCCTCAAATCCTTCCATTTCGCTCTCTTCCTCTCGGTTCCGCCTGGTTTCATGAAAGAGGGTAAGAAAGTAGGCGAGAGGGAGGGAGTGAGGTCGAGCAAGTTGACTCCCGTGGGAAAGCGTATATTTGAAAACGAGGGTGCCATAACGTTTGAATGACTCGCTGTTCGAACCTCGGTTTTAACCAGGACAGAAGGAAGAGGATTTTTTTAAATGTGCGTATGACACCCGCCCTTAGCTATATACCCCGCCGTAAAAAAATTTCGAGTCCAAATTGCGCAATACGACAAAAGATTTCAATCAAAAATTTTCCGTGTCGTCGATTTTTTTTTCTTTGAAATACGCGGATTCGGGTCGTCGCAACAACTGGACTACGCCCTTCTCGCGTCCGTATTCCGACGACTTTATTGGGTTATAATTGAGGATGGAATTTACCGCATGGGTGTTTGAGCGGACCGTTCCAGTTTCCGAGGAGTGGCGATATATCGGCCACCCAAGTGTCCAATGAGACCGCGATAAATACCGACAAGACTGTCCACTTTGTAGGCAAAGTTTGCCGTTGGCAGAAGAATGCAATGGAAAGGGATAAATATGCATCAGCACGCAAACTCATAAGACACCAAAAAGTAACACGTGTGAAAATAAGAGAAGAAAGTGGAATGAGCCGCGATATTGCGGACGTCCACGTGACAGCCGTTTTAACCCGCTCGAACAGTCGAGGTACGACACGTGTCTAACCATTTAATTAAAAAAAAAAAGAACATATCGATCGCGGATATGGAATGCAATCATCGACTCTAAAAACAATCTCCTCGGAACAGAACGATTAAATCTCTTCTGGTGCCTACTTTTGTTATTTGCAATTACGAAGCGGAATGCAGGAAAATGATATTAAAGGAGGGAATCAGCGGGTAGGGAAAAAATTGGAGAAGCGTTTCACAGGAAATTCCGTCAAGACTGCACCGTAATGTTCCTCGGTCGTTAATTTCCCCAGTGGCACGTTACCAACGCGCGTATTTGCACGTTCCCTCCGTACTGAGCACGTGACAACGGGAAGTATTTTTTTTTTAAATAAGGGAAATTTCCCGTCGAAAACATTGGGGGAAAATAGAGGTCAATCGAAACCAGCAAATGGGAAATGGGCGTTGAGAGGGTCCGATGGGCAGAAGAGGTCAAGAGGGGTAAAAATAAAAATAAAACTTCGATGGAAATGCAAGAGGGATTTTAAAGGAGGGCTCCGGAGGATTTGGAAGTGGGCGTGGCGCGGGATGTGGCCCTTGGAGAGAGGGGAATGGGGGTCAAGAGGTCCGTTCCGAGAAGGCACGAGAAGGCGACGACCGCCCAGTTACCGTAAAGCACCGTCCGAGGCGTTCGTGACTCCTGCTGGATCCGTCCGACTCTGGGAATCTTATTATTTCTCTCTCTCTTTGGTTCCCTTCTATTTTCTTATTTATTATTCTCCTCCGGGCAGCAAGATGCGACCTTTTTTTCCGATGTTTACCGTTCAAACCACCGAAAAAGAGGTTTCAGAGCCGAATGTGTTTGCCGACGTAACTGCAGGCACGCTAACACATGGCCCATGTTCCGAAAGGACGGTTTTTAAGAGATTAGAAAGTTTCCCGACAATTAGAAAGAGGCAGATTTTAATTTTTCATATTAAAACCCTCTCTCTCGTGCGAATGTGCTTTCGTTTTTTGCGATGCTGCGCCGAATTAGTATATATTTTTATTGTTGCCGTTTTTTAACGATGTGTAAAATTTCTAACCTTTTTAGAATTTCTAACCTTTTTCACGAGGGAGAAAAAATTAGAATCCGTCTTTTAATAGAAGAATTGCTCGCTACTTTTTCCCCTCGGCTACGCCTGTTGACTAACCGGTTACTTCGTTTTTTTTTTATGAACAAGATTTTGAACATTTTCGCCAGCGCGATCAGAATTACCTTATTTTCTGTCTCATTTTCTCGCGAAATTAAATGTTAGAAACGGTTCTTCTGATCATCGACCGACGCGTCGGGTCGATTTCCATAAAATTTTCCTCTCCTAATCATCCACAAAAAAAAATGCCCGAGAGATCACGCACCCCATATTTGAAACGAATTAATGCACCCTTTGTGCACGCCTATCGTCATTATGGCACATGCGAACAGTTTCATCCGATCCGTAATTTGTTCATCCGATCCGTAATTTGTTCATCCGATCCGTAATTGGGCGCCCAAAACCTCGCTTAGGCTCTCGTCGACGACTTGACCGATTGAGAAACTTCGGCTGCTAACCTGGACTCTCGGACACGAGGAGAGAAATTTTGCAACGAGCATGCCTCGAGGAAATAAGGGGAGAGAGAGAGAGATAAAGGGAGGGAGAGAGAAACTTGTAGTTGAAAAACGCCGTCGCTTATTTTTCCGGAGGCATGAGTTACGTACTTTAGCAGTTTCGCAGCTTAACAGCAAGCAGGCAGGGATATTTCCAATGCGGCGTTTTAAAAAAAGAAGCATGCACGCGATCGTTTTAACTGGCTCGAAAGCGAAAGGCTTTCCTGGCGACAGCTAAAAATTCTGCTGCTTCGTTTATTATGCACGTTTCGCGCCGTTCCGAATATCGTTCTAGTTTTATTTGCGAGTGGGTGCGAGAAGGTGAGAATAAAAAAAAAAGAAACGCGATTTTTCCCCCCGTGTCTTGATTGAGTAGGAGTTATATTTTTTTTGTCTACGAGTCCGTTCGCGACCCTGTCGTAAATGATGAGGAATGCTGTTTAGCTGTTTTTATTTTCATTTTTAACCTTGGCGACTGGCGAAGCCTCATGGAGGAATCTTCACTCGTTTTCAACTAATCTGAGGAGTGATGAGGTTATTGCGTGCGATGGAAGCGGACGATTCCAAGCGAGAAAGTGAGTATTTTTGCCTTTTTGTGTGTGCCTCCGCATTAGCGGGAGGCTGATAAATCGCGTTCTGTCTTAGGTTTGCCTGGATTTTCTTTAGCGCAATTTATCACCGCCGTTCCATGATATATACGGCTAATAAGACTAGTAATAATTATTTATTCTCTCTTTTTCATAGAAAATTAAAATACATAGCACGAGGGAGCCATTTGCGGGCTATAAATATTTAAATTTAATCGTAGGAAAAACAAATAATCGCCGCTTTTTATATATAATTGATGTCCATTCTGCGAATTAATAAACGTTCACCTTGAAGGAAGGGTTGGTTGCAAAAAGCGACGTAATTACTCATTCCGGCGCTAAGAGCTCTCTGGAACACACACAGAGTTTGAGTCCACCATTTTATTGCTTATAGGCGTGTGTACGTCAGAGAATGTCAGATCGCCTCTTTTGAAAGGAGGTGTAATTTTGAAACCGGAGACGATGCCAACGACGCGGATTAATTATATCCCGTGAAGTGGGCTTAATTAGATTCAATCGCGCATCCGTACCCGCATGACTCATCTCTAACTAGCCTCGCGAGTTTTTTTTCGTCTCTATCCTCTCGCACGATTTTATACGAATGCGTTGACTAATTTCGTCTCTCTCTCTCTCTCTCTCGACTTCTCCATTCAGTCCTCATCCCGAGAGCGTGATTAATTTCAGCCGTGGACAATTTGATCGTTACGTCGACGCCCACGGATTATAAACCCTTGCAGACGTGTCGTATCGTCGAGAGCGTTCTCGGAAGCATGCTGTTTCGACTTTATGATAATAATAATTCAGCTTTATTTTCAAGGGCGATATTTAGACAATTTAGTCCATTCTTACAACTCATTACAACTCATCACGACGAACACAAACATCCATGCCCTCGGCGGGATTCGAACCCGCGACCTTAGTATTCGGTGGCAGATACTCGAACCACCCTTCTACCAAAGCCTATGAAAAAAATGGACCTATGGTATGGTTCTTGGAAAGAAAAATCTCCGCGACTATAACGCAACCAGGCTTTTTTTTGTATACGCACCACCTTCCTCCTCCTCCTTCCCCCAAACACAAGACGACCCGTAACAAATGAAGTCTTTCTTTCCGCGAGCGGATACGCGTGCGAGGGAGAGAGAGAGAAAAAACGAACCTTTTGTTTTCCGCCTTGGAAATAAATAACGCCGCGGTATAAACCTGTTCGAGGTTTTTTTTTCTCCCCTCTCTCTACCTCCCTCTCTCTCTCTCTCCTTCCCGCATTATCTCCCTATGCTAATTCGAAGGTGGGCAACACGGAAAAATCCTTTCCTTACAACGCATCCAAAATTTCGTGTGGGGAATCCTTTTGTTACTTCACGGAGCTTTACTGGGGCCATCACTCATCCATCTCCCTCCATCCACGATGCCTCCATCTACCGAAGGGAGAGAAAAGGTTTTATTTTCTCTCTCCCTCCCCCCCCTTTTTACCTCCATCTACTACAACGTCCACCCTTCCCACGTATATATCCACCCTATGGCAGAAAACCCTCCCCTCCCTCCTCCCTTCCGTCCATTCTGTTCATTTCCCTCCTCCCCCCCCCCCATTCGCCCTCTTACTCATCCTTTTACGGTCCTTTCCCTCTCAGTTCTTTACACCTGACCTTCCCTCCTCGACAACGCGTCCTCCTCCTCTCCTCTCGTCACCCACCCACACCACCCCGACTCACAGAATGGACCCCCTTCCCCCATCTGCCACCCACGCACGTATTGGCGTACGTGCATGTATCCCGGGGAAACGTTCTCACAGGAACCGCCACCCATCTCTCAGCAGCTCTCGTCCCTTATCTCTCCCTCTATCCTTTTCTCCCTTCTCTTTCTCTCATTCTCCCTTCCTCTCTCTTTCTTTCTCTCTCTCTCTCTCCCTCTGTTAGTGGACTTGGAATAACTATAAATGAAACTCTTACTTGGAATCACCACGTCATTGAAATCTGTAAGAAAGTTTACTCCTCCCTTCACTCTCTTAAGCGTTTAAATAACAGAATTTCCTTTTCGCTCAAGAAGCAACTAGTGACCGCGCTCATAATTCCTCAGTTCGACTCCGGTGATATAGTCTTATCAATATCTAACCCGAGAACTCTCTATAAAGTTTCAGAGAGCACAGAATGCCTGTGTTAGATACATACAGAACCTTAAAAAAATCACATCACATCTCGGGACCTCTCCTTAAACTCTCGTGGCTGAACCTAGAATCTAGAAGACGCTTGCCCTTACTTTCGTTATTATTTCAAATTCGTAAAAGTAACAAGCCTCCTTACCTCTCTTCGCAGTTCAATTGTATCAACACTGTTCACAATCTACATACAAGAGGGAACCACAAACTTCCCATTCCTCATCACAGAACCGAAATATATGATAAATCGTTCAGGGTAACGGCTTGCAGATTATGGAACGAACTTCCAGATTTTCTTATAAACTCACCATATTTAAATTCATTTAAACAAGCCTATCATAAACCCCTATTTTCGTTACAAAGGAATAACAACACTGAAAGGACGGTCTATTAATTCTCTGCTTTTCTCCCAAACCGTCCGAGAACACTGACACACAAGAAAGCATAGAACAACTCGCACTGACCAAAACGGATTGTTATTCCTACAGCAACTCGCCGCTAATGTAAGATGAAAAGACTTAATGTAAATAAGGTTTTGTTCCTTTTGTATATATGTATTTATGTGTATATTTATTATTATTACATATTTACATATTTCTAGTTATTTTAAATGCTTATGCTTTCATTTAATTTCACTTAATTTTATTAATTTTCATGTTCATTCTTCAATACTTTATAATATATTTTGTGATTCTTATATTTTAAAACTTGTACGTACTATTGTAATTCCACAATTGTCCTTCTTATATATAAGTAGGGCTTTCGCAAGTTTTTTCCACCCCCTTCCCTTCGTGGGTGTTTTCCTGCGTGGTTTTTTTACTAGGTTGGCCATGTCAGAAATTTCCAAGGTTTTTACCACAAATACTTCGTCTTTTTTTAGTTTCCGAATCTATAATTGGATCTCTTGCTTTTTTTTTGTTTTTTCTTTTGTTTAGTTTCAGGTTTTTGTTTTCTGCCAATGTGTTTGTATGTTTATGTGTCATTATTTTTTATTCACATTTGTAATTACTACGTAGGGTTAAATGTAAGAAGGGACTATATAGTCTCAATTTCGCCCTAAATAAAGTCGTCTGTCTGTCTGTCCCTTCCTCTCTGTTTCATTCCTCTCCCCACCCCTCCCTCTATCTTTACCTCCCTCTCTCTCTATGCTGTCTTGTCCAATTCTATTTTTCTTTCGTCTTCTACATTAATTACTTTCACATATCTCTTTTCCTGTTTATCTATTAGCCCGCATTTCCGCTTCGATTAGTCACATCCCAAGTGTTACTTCTTTCTACCATTTATGTCATTCTCCATTTGTCATCCCGATCTCCCAGTTGACAGTGATGCGTGTAATGCCAATACTAACTTCTTCTACGCCTGTTAATTAATTCTTCCTCGATTCAGCCTTCAGAACAGCTATCCGATTGCTTTCCTTTTCTTCCCCTCCTGTTTTTCCATCAGCATCCCTCATTGATTCCATCCACCCTTCTTCGACTTTTTCATTTTTCCTGCTCCGTTTGCACTCTTCTCTTTTGCTACCCGATAATTATTACCGTCTGTTCCTCTTCCTCCTTCCGCTATTTCACTTGTTTACTTAATTACATCTTTGTTTTTAGAGTACGCTTCCGTTTTCCCTCCCTGCCTTCCGTCAATTCTCTCTCCCCTCTTTTACTCGTCTAGACTGGTCCATTCACCTTCTATTTGCTTCCCTCCTTCTTCCCCTCGACCTCTACTTGCTGCGTGCATCTCTCTCCATTTATCTTCAACCTCTTCTCTCCTGCCTACAGCTTGCCTCGATCGTTTTCCAATCGTTTCCATCTCTCTCTCTCTCCCTCTGCTCTTTTCTATCTGCATCCCATATTTCTCTCCCTTTCTCTCCTCCTGCCTCGATCCTCTGAGGTTATACTAGTACCACCCATGGAGTACTTCCGATATTCCACCTCTTCCCACCTTCTTCACCCTCTTTGTCTTCGTGGGAGGGAAGATGGCCGAGAGGGAGCGACTCTCCCATGTCTCTCTCTCTCATCCCTCCCTCTTATCCTCCAGCCTTATAAAGGATATCTCTCTCTCTCTCTCTACAAGAGGGAAAGAAGAGGTGAGAGAGAGAATAGGGCGGAAATTCGACGATCCATTCATCATCATTCGCGGTCTGATGGGCGTAAAAGTAAGAGGAGGAGAGTGTAGAGAGGGTGCAGATTGAAGGAGAGGGAGAGAGAGAGAGAGAAACAAGGAGCTCGTTATTTCGGCCATTCCGGCGACTGCCTTGTGCCCGCATGCAGCAGCTGTCCAAACAAGGGACCTAAAAGGGGAGGAGGAATGAAACGGAGGGGAAGGAGAAGGGTAAAGAGAGAGGGAGAGAATATAGGAGTATCGTGAGATGGCCGTGTGGTCTCTCTCTCTCCTTCCATTACCCAGAAGCCTTACTTAGCTTTAAGAGGTCTTTGGGTTTTGGATGTGTGCGCGCGTGTCCGTGGGTCCGTCGCGTGGCTCGGTGTTGTTGTTTCGTGGTCGTCATGTGCGTACCGCGTGCGTCTGAAGAGGGAGAGGAGGTGGGAAGTGATAGGAAGGTTTGGGATGTAGGGTATGGGGGAGTGGGTGTTGATGGGTGTTGATTGGATCCCGTGCATCATCGCAGGCACTTCTCCGATCCCACCGCTGCCCTGGTCCGAATGATCGGTAGTGTGGGGTGACCTCGGTTTTGCGGGTCGTGCGGATCTCCTCGAAAGTTTGGGAGAGGAAAAAAAGCCTTGCTCGTCTGTTTGAAGAAGGGGTTGGTGGTGTTTTCCTAACCCACATGTGGGTGCCAATATGGGCACTTGGCGAATGATGATTGCGCTTGTAGGGTTTTGTAATGAATGCAATTGATATCGGGTTTAACGCTCCAGTGGACCTTTGAATTTCATATGGCTGTTGTAAATTTTGTGTTTTATGCCGATAATCACGAGGTAGTGTGCAATCTAATGAAATTATGGCGTAAATTTACGTCGACTATTCAAGTTTTCAACGATATTCTTCTGTATTTTCTATCTTCTATTCTGTTTCCTTTTCCTTACATTTCATGTTAAGGCACGATAAATGTTTAACTTATTTTATTTATATCAACCACATTTATTAAAGCGTATCTGTGTTTCGCTTTTGTAGCATCCCATATATCAATAATATGACTCATTATATAATATGTGAAATAATTAGCTGTTAAATCTTAACTCCCTAACAACTTCGCAGATCATATCTCCCCAAACCCAAGATGAGAACCACAAACTCCACCAAATGACTTTCGCTTCGTTTACCGCAGAATTAGTTCCCATTCAAGAGAGAGCCCAATTTTGCGATGCGGCTTTGATTGAAAATGACCGCCAGTGAGGTGGAGTCGAGGAGTATGGGATGAGGAATGGGAGGAGGGTGATTAGAGGGTTCCCCGATCCGAGGAAGGGTACGACCGCACCGGAGACCGCACCCAAAGGAACAAGGGGGATAGCGTAGCTGAAGGCGCCGCACCCTGACGAATGTTCCGTGGCAGCCGTGCCGACCCCGCCCCTCCGCCTCCGACCGCCCCATCCCCGCCTCCTCAGTTCATCCCCCTCTCCACGCACACCACCCACCCCGCCCTCCACCGGAAGCCACCTCAACCGAGAGGGAGAGAACGAGTGAGAGAAGTTGTGTGTGAGTGTGAGGCGGTGAGTCTCCGTAAAAAAAAAGAAGAATGGGAGAAGAGGGTGCGTTTCGTCCAGATGGAGCGTCTTGTCAGTGCCAGTACTCCTCTTAAAATCTCCGAAAAGCCTTCCAGAAGAGGACCGGCTGGCTGTCTTCGCAAATCACTGGGGGCGCCGAGTGACTATAGCCGCAAACGGCCGTTTGGTTTCCAGTTGCCTGAGATATATCACGAGTTGGTCTGTCCGCCAGATCGAGTCACGCGTCGAAAGCGTTCCCCGTCTGTTGCCCACGGGCTTCGAAACGTAGCGGCGACTTTTTTTTTCTCTTACGGAGTCTTTTTGTTTTTCGTTACCCAGATACATAAAGATATCGATATCGGCTCCGGTCTCTCGATTTATGATTTTTTTAAACGGACAGCGAAACAATGGGTGTGACAGGTGAACGCCGAAATTTCTTTCTGGTGGGCTATCGAGAAGGAAAATCGTATTGCTATGGAGTAGTAATCGATTAATATCTGTTTCGCCTGGTTGAGTACATGTATACCCTCCTCTGGTTTCTCCTCCTCGGTCTAAAAGACCATTTACTTTCACACAAACGCAGAGTATACAAATGTTGATTAGGATGAAATCACTAGCGGCCATTGGTTTGGATAAATATGAGAGATTTAAAATCTGATGTTACTTTAAGACATTGGTGTCACCGTAAATTTTCTGCCTCTTGGTAGGTTTAAGGCTGACCCAACCCAGTGTGTCTCATTCAAGGCCTTTTCCCTTCGTCTTCTCAAAACCATTCCCTTCTTTTAATAAATCTAAAATTCCTTTCCTCTACCTTCCTGTTTGCATTTTCCCTCTTGTGATTTCTTTCACCAGAACGTTGCCTCTCAAAATTAGACCCGCCCATTTCTTCTTTCTCTCCATTATCTACAATGCAAATTCCAAGTGAACGCGTTTTTTGTTATCTTCTTTTTGATATATTCAATGGTGAAAGTTTATAATTCTAACGAGCTATATTTTAACTTTAACCATAAAATGACATCCCAAAAAAGGAGCTATTTTACTTTACTTCGATTCAAGATTCCTCGTCCCAGTTTCACTCCCTGCAAATACTCAGCTTTGCCAAGTAAAAGTGCAAAAATCCCAATACCTTATTAAATTCCTTTCCCATAAAGGATAACAGCGAGTTGTTTATTCTCCGAGGACAAGACAGCCGAGTGAAAGTTCAAAGCATTGACCTTACCTGTCTTCCCGTCTAAAACAACGTATTATTTAATCTAACGGTCATATCCGAGGATAATCCGCCACCGGTAAAAATCTATCAAGCGCTACTCTCTCAATTCTTAAAGCAGATGTTTTCCTACCCCTTGAAGGCCGCGCGGCGTCACGATCCTCCGTCTCCGCGAAAACCGTAAAAAAAAAACCCCCCACGGCCGCGAGAGAGCTGCATACAGATCTCGCGAGGTACAGAAGAAAAAAAAGTAAATGGAACCGGGCCAAATTACCGAGTACACGGATCCGCCTTCCATTCTAACGTAAATACCCTGTTTGAATTTCCCTTCCCATGTAAACTGTGGCGGAAAAAACGTATTTTTTTTGTTTCCGCAACGTCATCCGTTGGAAAAAAATTTCTCGCTACCTTTTCCCTCCATCTCTCTTTCCAGTCCCTTATCTAAAAAAGAACTCCTTCCTTCCTTTAACCTCGCGATTCGTTCCCTTCCTTTCCGACCTCGTCCTGGCTTACGGCCAGAGAAGGGAAAAAGAGCAAATCTCTCTACCTTTTCTGCGTCGAAATATTTTAAGGCATGTGGGTCTTACACATATGTAGGCGCGTATGTGGTTCGGCCGCTCTTCATCCCTCATTTGTTTATGGGCGCGTGTATTCTGATGGGCGTGAGCGAATATCTCTCGCGAGAGATGAGAGATAAGGAGATTTCTCGCGTCGATGTCGTTTATTTATTTATTTTTTTTTAATTTGCTCGGGAAAATTCACCTCGTTCCGCCCTTGTCGCATTATTTTTTGGACCTCCCTCTTGTGCTTGTTCTCTTCTCTGTGAGTGTGAATGATTCAGTCAGGGGTCAAGGGGGGATAAATCCTCTGGTGATTTATACTTATATGCGCGGTCGTGCCGCTCTAAATTCAAGTCACTTGCTCTGGATAGAGAGCGTTCGGAAGGAATTTTTCTTCGAGCAATTCATCGCGCAAAGAAAAAAAGGAGTGGCAAACGAGGATGTTGGTGAACGTGACTTTGTTATTCGATCAACTTGTTTGTTGGCGCTATAATTCAAAACATATTGAGTTTAGCATTATCCGTTCATTTATGAGCATTACAATTTGACATATTATATGTTTCAATTGCTATTTTCGATAGACAAGGTCTGGGTTCTTGGCAGTTTGTTGAACAATACTTTGTTCTAATTCATCTTGAATCCATTTTTGGTTCTAATATCTGTGCTTTTTATTCCAAGTACTTTAAAAGTTTCACAGCACCCATTCACTAAAACTGTTCTGTATTAAAACAACCTTTTTTTAATTTTCTTAGACCTAACATGCGAATTTTTCAACATAAAAAGAAGTTGAATCGTCCTCTAATCTTCTCAGCAAAGGCCGTTGTAAAACGGTTGGACAACAGGCATAAAATTGTTTACATTGTATCTTTTGAGAATTTTTTATCCTCTATCCTTGAAGCCTAGTCATTTCATATGGAGAAAGGGTTCTTCTTATCGTTTACTACCTCTCCGAGGCCGAAATCCAGCGCAGCGCTCGAATTCTAGCATCGCGCAATCACTCATGGCAAAAAAAGAGCAATTAGTTTCAAGGCCGACGAGGGTAGACATAAAAGAAGGAAAAACCCTCCTAATAACCATAAAATTATTTAAAAAGATATTCGTGTGTGGTTTCTGACTTGTGTATATTTGTGCGTGTGACGAAAGAAAAAGTGACTCTGGCGTAGGAGTAATTCCCCATAAACTACTCCCTACTCGTATAGAATCAAATATGAGCGACATAGAAATATCCGAAAGCGGTATCGTTAAATTACTAAGTCAGGTCCAAAGAAGAAAATCGCCAGGGCCGGATGCCATCCCTGCATTCATTATAAACTCGTTAGCAAACGAATTAGCTCCGTACCTTAAGATCGTATTCACAAAATCTTTAGATGAGTGTGTAGTTCCTTTGATATGGAAAACAGCCCACGTTACACCAATACATAAAACGGGAAGTAAATTAAAAGTGAACTACCGCTCTATATCGTTGACGTCAATCTTCTGTAAGGTTTTTGAGCACATTATCGGTAGCTCAATAATGCGATTTCTCGAAAGCAAAGATGCGCTTAATAGAAACCAGCATGGTTTCCGGAGAGGCAGGTCATGCGAGACTCAGTTAGCTCTACTCACACATGATATTGTGAAAGCAGCGGATAAAGGAAGAGGAATTGATGCAGTATTTTTAGACTTTAGGAAAGCCTTCGACACCGTTTCTCACATAAAAATAGTGCATTAAGGGCTTATTCAATTAACGAGAAAATTGTAAATTGGATCGCCTCGTTTCTTTCCGATAGAACCCAGAGAGTAGTTCTCGATGGAGTTGAATCAGACGTCGTCAAAGTGACTTCCGGCGTGCCTCAGGGAAGTGTAATCGGACCTGTTATTCTTGATATATATAAATGATTTAGCGGATAATATATAGTGTAAAGTTAGACTCTTCGCGGATGACACACTTTTGTATGGAGAAATCAACACAATACACGATCAGGAGAATTTGCAAAGGAACCTTCAGGCTATTACGAAATGGTGTAAAGATTGGCAACTCGACCTGAATATAGAGAAATGCGCCGCAATGAACTTCACGCGCTCCATGAATTTCAACCGTTACCCATACCAAATAGCTGAACTAAAGCTAAAATACGTCAATAGCTACAAATATCTAGGAGTAACTCTCAGTAGCAATTTGTCTAGTAGAGAGCATATCAAAACCGTTATAGCATCGGCAGACACAATTAAATGGCTTTCCTCTAGAGTCCTGCGGGGATGCCCCTCGAATGTGAAGGAAATCGCATACTTTTCCCTAATACGACCCGTCGTGGAATACTGTTGCGCCGTCTGGGACCCTTTCGAGGAGGGCTTAACTGGGAGCTCGAAATGGTTCAGCGTAGAGCGGCTAGATTTGTAAAAGGAGAATATCGGTATGATGCGAGTGTATCAGAGATATTGAGGGATCTGAAATGGCAGACGTTGAAGAGTAGAAGAATTGAATACAAAAGGAAACTATTTGAAAAATTTGAAAGCTCCGAATTCGTTGAAGACGTACGCGGCATAGTCGTCCCCATCGGTGTTAGTGAACGTAATGTTAGATCAGAGTGCAGGAGAAAATATGTCGAAACAATGCTAGAACAGAGAAATAGGTACTACAGATCCTTTCTCCCAAACGCGATAAGACAGTCCAACAGAGGAATTATTTAGAGTTCACTTGGTGTTGTGACACCCCCTGCCAAACGTTTCTAGCGGCTTGCAGGGTATTGATGTAAATGTAAACCCGGAGTGCGTGAGATTGCGTGTGTTTGGTCCCTGGCGTGGAGTAAATTCCCGTAAACTAGTGTGTGATTACTTTCCTTTTTAAATAGTTTTATGGTTATTAGAAGGGTTTTTCACTGATTATAGTTAACTAGTGTAATGCCCGTTGAAATATCAACGGAAGAATTATAGTTAGATTGTTTATTAATATTTGCATTTAAAATAATTATTAGCACACTTTTACATATGAAATATTTCGTCATATATTACATTTCTAGTGAATATTCTGTTGTCGTTTAGTAAATGCCTTGGTTTTTATTTTCGGCTATAAAATTCTGTTCTTGTTCTCCCACCTTGTTCTCGTCAATGCTGCATATAAATGTCGCTGTGCAAAGACCGGGAAATAATTATATGTATACATATATAACTTAGGGAAAATAATTAAATTTCGTGCACTTAACATTATGATTGTTTTAAAATTGTACTCTGTACTTACGAAGAAAGAAAGCTTACTCGAATCCTCAATAATGTTCTCCGTCGTTATGTATTACATATTTAAAATAAAACTCTTTAAAATATTTAAGTTAAAAACTAATTAATCAATCAGCGGAATAATTTCTTTGAATACTATCTGAACAAAACAAATCAATTTATTTCAACATTGTAAACTGTTACCTAGACGATTGAATGGATTGTTGTATTGGAGATCCATATTAACAAAAAAATAAACTAATTGTTTATCGTAGAAACCGTTAAAATAGTTTTAAATTGATTTTTGCTTTGAAATATACTTGTCAATTCAGTACATACTGTAAATTCCAATTCCTTTTATAAAAACAAATCAATTCATTAAAAGATTCACTGTTGTTTCTTCGAAAATTGCCTGTTAACAGTTTTAAATGTCCTTTTAATTTTAATTGAATTTTAATTTATATTCATTTCCAAACTTCGGCCATTGTTACGAAATTAATTCGAGGAATAACAATATAAATTCGTAAGCACGTATGGTTTACAAAGAATTTAATTTAAGAATACTTTTTATTTCCAATTTTTATAAAATGACACTGTTGATACTTAAAATTTTTTATATTTACGTTAATATGCTTATTTTCCACAAAACACGCCAACCTCTCCCCTTCCTTCCTCTCCCTCTCTCTCTCGTATTGAAGCACTCAAGGTACGCTTATTCCCAGAAGGATGTATACAATAACAGTAATTTGAGGTGTAACACTTATAATGGTCGACATAGCAACATCACGTTAAAATGGCGTGATTTCCACAAAATATGCAAATTAAACGTTTAACGTGGAATATTTCGAACTGTGGGCGAAAAAAGACGAACGGAATAAGAAACTTTATAAATGTTTCTTCAAAATGGTTCAAATCCGAAGGTCGTCTGTTAATTTCTTCTAATTTAAATATCCAAATGAATAAAAGCCTGCACGTCGAAAAATCGCGTTTTACATGTTAAGTAATGGGAAATGGAAATGCCTCTCTTGGAGACGAACCAAGGAATTTTTTCGCGATTTAAATTCGTCATTCTCTGAATAAGTGTTAATCAAGCATCCCTACCAAATTTCGAGTTTCTATCATTATTATTTCTCGAGTTATTAGCGTTTGCATAGCGTGACCAACCAACCAACGGACGACGCCTATTATTATATAAAATTATATAAAATTAAACATAGGGCACTTATATCTATTTTTTCCATAAAAGAAGGAATCCATTCCCTTGAACTTACTTGGGATCGTGCAAAAAGTTTTTATGTTAAGATTATGAAAGGAACATCTAATCGGTCTTTCGCTCACCTGACGTCACATCCGGGTTATTTGGCAGGATGTGTGCGCCAGAGTTCCTATTGTCTCCCACGGTGTGTTCTGTGGGACCGTTGTGACGGCGCCAGGGTGGTGAAGGAGGGGAGGAGGAGGAGACAGGCTCGTGTATCATTTGTACCTTCTCCCCGACCCACCGTTTGCCTACCAACAAAGCGCCCTTGCAATGTCTCGGAAGGAATTACTATATTAAGATGGGTTTATGATACCCATGCCGAAGAGATGGCCCAAAATGATGCGCTCGAGTTTTTAATTAGGGGCCTGTTCAAATAAAGCTCGACCCTAATTTTTCTCCTCTCTACCTTTCTCTGTACGCATCCATGCTATTAATAAAAACTGGGTTATGAAAGGTAATTATCGTCTGCCTTCGAATAAGTAATGTGCCATCGATTGTGGTCCGTGTGGTAAATCATTCGCGTTCTCAATGCAAATTGCTCAATCGCCGAATACTCTGTGACATGATTGAGTTACGTCCTGGTTTTTATTCTACAAACATGACTCCATGCGATTGGGACGTCTCAACCCCGTAATATACTTTAAAGAGAGAGAGCTTCGATGAAAAGTGCCTATTAACAATCATCGTCGACATAGAGATCGCTTAGAAAGTATAGGTTTTTACCCAGTGGAACATGAGTTCGTACGTCAGGATAAATACGAGGTGTGTGCATTAAAGTGATTTGTGAGTTTTTTTTCGTTCGGGAACTACAATGGTGCAACGAAAATTACCATCAATTTCTAAACGGTACTGGGCGGGTGTTGAATTTATTTCCATTCCGCGCCATGCCATTTCTCACTTCGTCTCTTATTTAAATATCTCCGCCTCCTATTTTTTGTCGCTTCATTTTTATGTATTTAGGCACTTTTTTTTACTTCTTTTCCCTTGACGAATACATAAAAGTTCTGCCGTGCCGCCGTCGTATTGTAAGGTAACAATAACCTCTAACATCATCGGTTAGCTGAGCAATTGCCCGGATTTCTAGCAAAATCCAGTTGCCGTCCGTTTAAAATTCAGCACGATGCCCGTTATCTTGAAGCGAATTTAAACGAACTTCCTGCTGTTCTAGCAAAAAACCGCTCGAGCAAAACCAACAAATGATCAAACTACTGTCCACCTTCAATTATGTACATTGATAGTACCAAGAGCTCAATCGCCGAACTGTGAATAATTATGCTACAAAGGGCATCGAATGTGCAGGAGGGGAGAGAAAAAAATAAATAAACCGGATGCTGCCGTGGATAGAAATTGAACCAACTGGTCGACGCTCTTGATGCATGAAATTAGGTTCTTGTGTAGGCGTCCCGCTGTGCCTCCCAAACAACTCGTCCTCGTAGCTTACTAGTATGAATGGGATTTTAATTTCCTTCTCGCATTTTTCATCCCTCTCTCATTCTCGCTAAATCCTCTCGCGTCTTCCATTATAAGCTACCACTTGACCGTGACAACCTTAATACTTCATCGAGAGGCACGCCCTCTCCTCTTTGCAGTTCACCAAAAAAATGAAACAAATATGACCTTGGAAGAATCGAGCCATCTCGATAGTCAACCACGCGTGATCGCCCGCGCACTTCTCCGGAGAAACCTGTACCGCGTGTCTCGCGAAGGACGAGTGGGAAGATACGTATATTTTTCCTGGTGGACACACTTGAGTACAAGGTTTTGAAGGAGACGCACGAAGGACTCGAAAATACACGCTCTTTGTGCAAACAATGAGGTTTTTATTTTTTTTTGTGTGTCGACGTTCCAAGAATAAGGCAAATATACAGGCTTTAAATCGTAACTAGATTTTATGTTGACAAAATACGTTTCTCCATTAGTCAGTAAAATATTAGGAATCCCAGCTTCGCATTTCGGCTACAGAGCAGCTGTGATGATCCAATGGCAGTAGGTTCTAATGTAGCTCTATAATTCACTTTTCAGTTAGATTCTTCGAATATATTAGGAACCAGCGCCTGATGAAGCAGTACGCAAAACACGCAAGTGCGTGGGGCCCAGAGGACAAGAGGAGCCACAGCGAGCCGAACGTGTCTCGTCTCGCCCCTTCCAAGTGTTGTCGCACAGATCACAAACCTTACAATAACTGCTGCTTGTTACAAATTTACGATTTGGGTGGAGCCTTAAATGTGTTGTCCTTGGGGTCCATAGGCCTCTTAATCGTGGATAGAATTATTAAATTACGCTCCTGACTTCCAAACCATGATTTTTCCTGTTCATCGAGCTGTTCTTTCTTTTATTTTCCTCAAATTGTTGAAATACTGCAAAGCATCAGTTTCTTCGACATATTATATTAAATGAGTGTGCAGCCTTTTTAATTACACATTAAAAATTCCGGTTTCCGGTGGGCCAAATAACGGTTTTCAATGGAGAATATTACCAATTTTTTTAACGTTTAAACGTCACCAGAAAGGTTTGATATCCATAATATTTATTTAAAAGAATATAAAATTGCCAGTATTAAATATAGGTCAATTTTTTAATCGAATATACATGGGTCTATTAAAACGACTTTCGGATCCAGTTCGACAAAATGCACTGGAGGAAAGAAAATGGGAATGATGAAAGTCGGAAAAATATCAATAGTTCCGGCAGGATTCAGAAAATAATGCGAAATTTTACAAAAATGACAACGGCACCCGGTGTTCCCAGGCAGTCATCCATCCAAGTAATATCCGGGCTCTACGATACTTAACTTCGGTGATCGGACGAGAACCGGTGATTTCATCTATGGCCGTTGCCGAAGAATATGGCCCTAAGAATTGGATTTATTTTAGCTTACTTGTGTACAGGGCCGGATTAGGCGGTACGCAAAACACGCGAGTGGGGCCCAGATGACAAGGGGGACCAAAGTGGGGTGACCCTATCCCGTCCTGCCTAAACCCTTTCCAAGTGTTCCCGCTCAGATCACAAACCTTGCAATAATCTGTTATTTTAAGAAATTTTTACGATTTTGGTGGGACCTCAAACGTGCTGTGCTTGGGGTGGGGTCCACGGGTCTCTTAATCCGGCCCTGTTAGGAACAGACAGAAATGAAAATATACGTGTACATATTATACATGTCTTTGAAGACTGGTCGCAAGATTTTCATCTAAAGCAGCGAATTGATATTCCAATCCTTCAACGGCAGTTAAACACGATCGTGATGAAAGTATAACCGGCAGGAATCATAATTATACGAACGCTATGCTAAAATCACTCAAAATTTCGTTTCGGTTTTTTCTGTTTTTATTACCTACCTGTTGCGCCATCACATCGAGAATGCAAAAACAAACGACCTCAAAAAATGAACACAATAAAAACGTCGTGATCTCTCCCAGAGAAACGGATCCTCATAACAATTCGAAACAATTTCCATTTTGAAGACATTTGGGCGACGGCCGAATGTTTTCTGGATGACATCAGCCGGAAGACGTCCGTATATGATGAAAAAATAAAAGGAGTGCGCCTTTCCATGTCTTTCGCCGCCTCCTCCCTCTTTTCCTCCTCCTGCCTCTCCTCCTCCTCATATCCTCTGCCTCACCCTCGCGTCGCTCACTCGGTTATGCATGCATATCAGAAGCACCGAGGAAGAGGCGGAGCGGGTAACCACATGTCCGGGGAAGGAGTCATCATCATGGGTTAGAAGAGGCCGTCGGTCTCCGGAGATAGGAGGATTGCGCGCTGTGAGAGAATGGGGGAAAAAGGGATGGGGAAATGAGGGGAGGTTAGCAGTTAACTCTGCACGCCGCTCATATCCCTCCCCTTCATACTCTGTGGGACAAAACTCTTCCTCTCCACTTCCGTTATTATGGAAACCGCGCGTTTTAACAGCGGCCACATCCCATACGAAACGACCAAATAGTTCCTCCCTCTCTCTCTTCCTCTTATTACGCACGCACTCCTACCACCTACCACCGTCCGTCCGCAACTCACGTGACGTGTCGCGGTTGTACAAAACGGGAGGAACGGACATCGTGGATTCAAGGGACGGCGACGGTGTCTTACCCTCCCACTCTTTCTTGTGGAAATACGGAGTGACTTCCGGCGATGGAGATGGAGTGTGACTCAGTGGTAGAAGAGGACATTATATGTGTGTGTGTGTGTGTGTGTGTGAGTCGGCGTCTGTGAGTCGAGAGAGTTTGCGAGAGGGAGAGTGAGAGAGGTGGACTGCTTCTTTATAAGCTGCTGCTCGAGGGGCATTGGCCTCTTGTCGCCCGACTGGAAGGGAGGAAGGCGTGTCCTTGGTGCGCGCGGTCGGAGAAGGGCGACGGGGATTAATTCGGGGGAGCGGGTCAGCCAGGAAAGATGCGCGTTCCGCTGTTCGGGTGTTTATTTTTTTCAATCCCGCTTTTTTCCCCTCTTACCGTCCGTTCATGTTTCACTTAACGGGTTGGTGTTGGAAAAGGTCGCGAAAATGCGGTATGTGGACCCGTTTCAAAAAACGGTCTTGTTGGAAAAATTTCAGGTAGTTTGTTTGACAGTGATGACTTTTTTTAAACATGGGAATGTCTTTTGACCGGTTTGTTGGTAACTGGAGCGTGTCGAAAGGGATGAGGGTGTCCTATTAGAATGTAAAAGTTAAAGTGAGGCGAATTGATGTAGATGTTTCTTATTTTTCGTTTTAAAATACTCTTACAATACCCTTCTTAGAATCTTTAGTCAAGTCGAACATAGAATCATTATAAGCATTATTATTATTATTCGCCTCCAAATGAATCGTATTTTTATCTTTTATTTTCTGTTATCCCTTCCTCTACACATCTTTACTTTTGGCCATTGCCCTTCCTCGTTGAAACAAACACATTATTGGGACATTTTTCGAAATTGTGGTCTTTTCGAAAATTTTTTGCCGATTTCCAACCATAATTGGTCGTTGTTCCGGATCTGAAAGAGACGCGCAGCTTTGAAAAAGAGTGCTGGACATCGTATATATTTAGACCGAGTAGGTTGATTCATCGGTTAATTTCGTCTCTATAAACCCATTAGTGCCTACTGGAGGCGTATATAACGCACACCTGGTGCGGCTGGGTTGAAAACGTATAAGAGAGAGAGAGGAGGGGGCATCCATTGTAAAAAATATAATAATAAGCCGTTCGGTACTTGTTACGCGGTGGCGAGCTCCACGAGGATTTCCCCATTATGCCTTCTCCTCTTCCCCCTCTCTTCCCATTCCACTTCCACGCATTTTCTCTTCTTTCCTCCCATTCGAAGTACTCCATATTCGCCACACACGCGGCCTCTGCAGGGGAGAAAACAAAAGAGACACGCCCAACTCCTATATTTCTCGCTCGCCTCTCTTTCTCCCTTGTTCTCTTCGTCGCCATTCCTCGCCTCTCTCCATCGTTCGGTCGCTTCGCTCATTTCCGCCCTTACCCTTGACCCGATCCAAACGCCCTATCTGCAGCCACGTGGAGGGCTCCTCCTTCACCTCCCCCACCTCCTCTTCCTTCGCCGCGTCTCCGCCCATCGCCAAAGAACTCTCCACTCTTCATCGCTATCTCCTCTCTTAAAAGTTCCCACTCCCTTCCCATTTCACACACTGACTCCTCCGTTTCCAGCATCGCCTCCTTTAACTCCCCCGTTCCCAAGGAGTTATATCCGCCTGTTTTTTCCCCTCCGGGCGCGTGTGCGTGTGCGCCTTGCCTTACCCCTTTCCATCGCTCTCCTATCGAGGGCAAACGCCTGTTTTCGCTCCTCGCTACAATTGTTTTGCCTCCTCGTTCGGTGCTTTTCTGGGGCCGAGGGGTTTGTTTTGGTTTGTTCTCTACTCCCCATTTTCTCCACCGTATCCTCGTCGTGAATATCCTTATTATTATTATTATTTAGGAAGGCTTCGGGGAGCGTTGGGAAATAAATGTTTAGACTAGCATCGGGACCCATTCGGGAATTTCAAATCTAAAATGTCTGTCCGCTTGTTTCTTTCACGTTATCAAAACTTTTTTAGAGTGTTAAAAATCGCTAAAATTTTTTCTTGGTTTGCCGAAGCTGGATGTAATTGTATTTTAGCGTACTGAATGACGTATATCTAGACAATGAAAATAATTAAAAACAAGTAAACATTTATTAGACGACTAAAGCCACACAAATCAGTCAACGTGAGGATAAAAATATCATATTGATGCCTAAATACTCTTGATCTCCTATGAAAATGAATCACACTTTACTATGATCACGTATAATTTTTTGTTCCATTAACTTCTCCAAGAATTAATGATCTTATGCGGCACGATGCTTTACAGCAGGGATCGGCAACCTTTTCTATGTGGCGGGCCAGATTCGTTGCTGTGAATACTTCGGAGGGCCGCATTGGAAATCAAGAGAGGTTCGGTGGGCCGGATGGGCGTGTAAATCAGAAAATACCTAGATATTTTGTGATCTCATATAGTGAAAATCAATTCTAATTAGTTTACTACCCTTAATACTCCACCAGAAAAGGTCTTGAGACCACAATTTCAATGAAAAAATATGTAATTGACTTAGTTAAATTGTACCGATCACTTTTTTATCATGGCTTCGCGGGCCGCATAAAGCCCGCAGCCCGTAGGTTGCCGACCCCTGCTTTACAGTGTATTACTCCTCTTAACGCACAGGAAGAATCAGATTCTTTCTTTGCTCTTCCCCCTCCCAATATCTCCCATAAACCCTACAATTTCCCTCCTCCTCTTACTCCACGAACGTGTCGAAGAAGATGGGTGGTCTCCCATTCCCAGGAGATAGAATCATTCTACGAGAAGTCGTCCCCGGTGGGTGGTTTCGAAACAAGAAAAAAAAGAACGAACGCATTTCGTTCGTAACACCTTATGATTAGGCCGGATTGACACCCGCTGTTATTAACGGCACGAGACCTAGTCGACGAGTAATTGCTTTGGATCTGAATCGATGCATCGACACGATTAGTATATATGGGAATGGACGGAGTAAGGGGAGAGGAATGAAAACAAGTAGAAATAATAGACGCACGCACACACACTCCAACTCTTTCCCATAACGATTCCGAACCGTTGGGATATAGACTGTCTTTTTTATGGCGTTACGGTCGAGTAACTCTTTGATCGCCAACTCGCAGTCCTCCCGAGGGAATGAAACAGATGCTATACCGTGATAATTCTGTCGCACCCACGCAAGCAAACGGAACCGAGAGTATGGTATCTCCGATCTTTGTACGCCTTCGGTCATAAGACACTTCGGTACTGTTTTTTGAAGCTACATTCTTTGTCTTACCAAGGGTTTCTGTTCATTTGTTTTCTTTTGCCAGGTATTTTTATGTCGAGGTTTTGAGATTTTTTAGATGCTTTATGTATGTACTTAAGAAACCGTTTTCCATCTTGAAAGTGTCATATGAACTAAATATAGAAAATATGATTGAAGAATTTCATTATGTAGACCATTTTTGGGAGTAGAACTTCACCGTTAGTAATCTCTATTATGAGTTACACTAAATCTCAGTAACTTTATTAGAGTTTTGTGTTAGTTAATAAATAAATGTTTTTTCTGGAAAGTATTGAATGAAACTAAGATTTTTTCAAAGCCAACATTTCTGTTCCCATTCTTTTTTCGATTAAAAGATATGGACATTTCTGCAATAAAAATAACACGTTCTCTCTAACTTAGTCAAAAATGAAATTGAAAAGGACAGCATATGTAAACAAAGCTCTTCACCGCATTGGAAACAGAATTTTTCGCCCCGGAACCAAAACAAGTCTCTCAATCCCAGAAACTTTTCGATGATTTCCACTCCATATGCCCGCAACAAAACGCCTCCCCCGAAAGTTATAATACTTCCATAGAAACGTAAAATAAAGGTTTCCTCTTTGAATAGATCCATTTCCTTCCGAAACGAAGGGACAGTCTCAGTAGCATTGCTCTTATGGAGGAAAAGGGAGTGACAGTGATCGCCTCCTGTGTGCGTGCGTACGAGTCCGAGCGCGTACGCACATGTGGATCCAAGAGTATTGTGGTTGAGTCTACCGAAAATGGTACGCGGGAGTGACACACGCAGACGTGCTAACGAACCCACTGCTATTGTAGTAAACGTGTGAGAGTCGAAAGTGAGGCCGCGGATACAAAAAGCTCTCTTTCCATTCGCAGATGAAAACGGTGCCGTATCGAGAAAGGTTCGACCTCCAACCGGTGCTGGAAAAAACATCTTGTTTACATTCCCATTCGCTTTGCATTTAATCGTTCCGTCTCCAACGGCCTCTGTCACGCGTCGGAAATTACTGGATTCCTTTGTCGGTTTCAACAGCTTGTAATTTCTCGTTGTACGTACATAAACAGATGCAGCCAAGTGTATATACGGGATTATTTGAGTTCGTTATACTTGGTACGTACGTACGATAGGGAGGTTCATGGTAGAGGCCCCCCCATAGCGTCACTGAGAACGGAGGCAGGTGATGTAGTACACGATAGCGCGGAAAAAGCGAATTTGTTAAATGAACCAGAAAGCGTTTACTTCGGAGAGCAACGAATTTGAGGAACCAAGGTTTAAAGATGAGGGAAATTCGATGGAAGATTTTATATTCTCTGAAACAGGTATCGCGCACCTACTAGAGTCGATTAAGCAAAATTAGTCTCCCGGGCCAGAGGGCATATCCGTGCGTGTGTTAAAAGAGCCTCCGTAATCGCACCTTATTTGAAAATAATATTCGAAAAATCCGTTGCACATGGTAGTACCGTTCCGAAAGACTGGAAACTAGCATACGTAACGCCCATCCACAAAGGCGGTGATAAAGAGAACCCCGAAAATTATAGACCGATTTCTTTGACGTCATTATCGTGTAAGATTCTAGAACATATAATCATTAGCTCTGTTCTGCGTTATTTAGATGGTCGTTCTTCGCTAAGCAAAAGGTAGGTCATGTGAAACGCAGCTCGCCCTGTTCGTAAGCGATTTGTTGCAATGCGGAAAGAAAAACACTCAGTTTAATGCCATTTTCATTGATTAAAAAAAAGCGTTTGATGAAGTACCCCATAATAAATTAATAGGAAAACTAGGAAAGTACGACATAAACCCTAATATCGTGAGTTGGGTAAAAGACTTCCTCTCCAACAGAAAACAGATAGTAGTAATTGATGGGAAATCTTCATACCCGGTAAAAGTTGCATCAGGTGTTCCACAGGGAAGTGTCATAGGCCAACTACTATTCCTGATATATATAAACGATATCTGCTCGGTAGTTTGCTGCAAAATAAGACTTTTTGCAGATGACTCCGTTTTATATAAGGAGATAATGAGCCAGGATGACCAAAAAACGCTCCAGGAAGATTTAAATGCCCTTTCAGCATGGTGTCAAGATTGGAAAATCGAAATTATTCACAGCAAATGTTCCCTGTTGAGTTTCTGGAAAAGTAAGAACAATGAATTAGACTCGGAGTACAGAATTGATAGATTGAATATCCAATCTGCGGAATACGTTAAATATTTAGGAGTCACCATTTGTCGTGATCTATCGTGGAATATGCATATTCGAAGGATCGTAAGCGCAGCCAATAAGAAATTAGGTTTCGTAGGCAGAATAGTAATAAGTAGCACAGAACAGGTACGAGAAACGTGTTATTTATCATTGGTCAGATCCTGGGATGAATACCGGTATTGGAAAACCGGAATTAATACCGGTAATGAATTAGACACATAATACCGATATCGTGATTTACAACACCGGGTTTTCGGTATTGAAAAGTTCACTCTGTGGGAGCAGTGCCAAGTTACCAAAAATGTATTTGTTGCCTGTGTGAGTAGAAATAAAGTGGGGGATTCTTCCGAAAAGTGACTCCGACGGATCGGTATTAGAGATTTATAATATTACCTAATTCGATGAGAGAGAACGATTGGAAATGGTCTCATCCTCCTGAAATGCGTTCCTGAACCGAAGCGCGGTATTTTTTGACCTCAGGTCCACAAATTGACTCATTATTTTCATTTCAAACATATAATTTGGTTTATAAATTTATTTTGTGTAGTGCAATCCTTTCTTCTTACTTTGCCATTATTGTTTGTGGAATATGAAGATTTTTCTTTTCGAAAAAAAATGTTTTTTAGCCTGGGGTTGAAAAATATCCCTTATCGGGATGGGTGTCACCGTTTTGAATAGTAGTAAAAACGCCCTGAACAGGGCAGTTATCTAACTATAACCTTATTTTGAAAGCAAGAGTGTTTTTGAAAAGTCCATATTTATGTAGTTGTTGAAATACTCATATCTTGCTTTTGAACTCCGTTTGATATTTTGTAAGAAAGAGGGTTTATCCCGTTAGTAAAGGATTATTATTATTATTATTAAAATAATATGCTAAATGATTATAAACTTATCTGCACAAAACCGGTTTCAATACCGGTATCAGCAAAAAACTGTCCCAATACCGGTATTAAAAATTGTCGGTATTATTTCATCCCTAGTCAGATCTCAGGTCGAATACGCTTCCAGCATATGGGATCCATACGAAAAGGGACAGATACTTGAGTTAGAAAGAACCCAACGCAGAGCAGCCAGATTCGTTAAGCAAAAATTTGAGCAAAAGTTAAGCGTCACATCACTCTTGAAGGAGTTGAATTGGATATCGCTAGAGGACCGCAGAATTAGCGCTAGGTTAAGGCTTCTGGAGAAATTTAGGCCGGAAGTTCTCTTAGAGGAGGTCTCAGGAATATTAGAGGCACCTACGTACATGAGCAGGCACGATCACGAGGATAAAATACGAGAGATCGACTGTAGGACCGAGCGATTTCAGAGTTCGTTTTTCCCAAGGACCATATGGGATCATAATAGGAGAGTGATTCCCACGAGGGACGTTATTAGGTAGGTTTAGGTGTGCTGCACCCCCTGCCACCCACCAGTCTGGTGATTTGCAGGGTATTATGTAGATGTAGATGTATATACATCATGAGTTTTATTGCGAAGTCTTGGCAGCTTATTATTCGTGACAAAATTTGCATACTTTGAATCGTTTTTACTCTTTGTAATGAACTGAACCGTTTGGTCATTATATTCAAATTAAGAAGAGAGAACATATGCACCTTTCATCTAAGAAAAAATATTACGTTGTTAAACGAGGAAAGATTGAGGAGAGCATTCATTGCTCGTTTCTTTTGATTCAAGAAAAGGGGTCTTCTTTCGGTTGGGCGGTCGCAGGCGTTGAAGTCTCCATGCCTTTTTTATGCTCTCTCTCAGTATCTTCCTCTTCTTTTTCCTGTTCCACCCCCTCTTTTATGTTTCCACTTTTCTTCTCTCCCTCCAAGCACGTATCTTCATTGGCAATAAGTAACAAACGATGCCCAGCGGCTGTTCTATCCTCTGAACCGCCGCTTACTCTTATATCTCTTCCAAAAGCAGCCCAACTGCATGTTGCGCGTTTTTCTTTAGCATTAGACGCCCCTCTATAACGCAGCATATTCGCCTCTTCCTTTCGTATCCTATCCATCCAGCGGTAAAATGTATTCCAATAATAATTAAGCTATCATAATGAAGAAAAACTAGTTTTCTCGAACGGAAAATAATATGTCAAACTAAAGATATGATTTTAGGGAAGATTTAAGATTCTACGAGTATAAATATGTGACACGTTTCTAAGTTAAATTACGATTAATGGAGAGGATACCAGTATTGCTGGCGGTAAGACGAAGTAGCCACAAGAACCATTGCTCCTAATAACAACATGTGCAGACTGAAGACCTTCTTATGTAAGAAAAATGTACCATTTAATGTCATCGTTCCCACTTCGAGTCAGCACATGTTACGCTTGATAATCGCGGTCGAGGCATGTCTGTCGGAACAAGTTTGGGGAAACTACTTTCTTCACGTGGGCAAGACAGCATGTCGGGTTCTCCAGATGTGACTTGGAGCAGTAAGCGAGGGAGCAGATTGGTAAAACTCTTAAATGATTACCGTGTCATTCCCTCGCAGTGTGCATGCGGATCGAAATTACGGTCGAATAAGCATCGCGGAGGACTTGTTGAGTCATTTCTCTACATAGAAACGTGAGTTAACATGCCGCACGCAATTCTGAAACCGGCCTCAAGAGGAGTGAGGTTGGTGGTCGGGGGATAAGGTCGAGGTAAGAATGACAAAAATGTGATCACCGTGAGAAATCTCTGCCGGGGAAATGTCAAAAATCACATCTCCTCCATTATTATTCTATAAAGGCATCGGACAAAAACGACATTAATTCAAAATTAAGTTTGAAAAAAATGGAGAAAGAAAACATTACCTTTAACCAACCGAGTATTTATTTGCAATTGTTACCAGTGATTTTTCACCCTAAAACATTACATGTAAAATATCACGGAGAAAATGATGTCGAAATATTGTTATTCCCAAAAACAGGAATCTAGTTCCGACCCAAGCACATATTCGCTTCCTCCTTTTCGAGCAAATATTTGTTTTAAAATATCGAAAGAAGGTTGAACCGACGATGTTCAACGCAAAATATTCACCATTTCAACAGGACTTTGTCGGTATGCATTCTAAATGGCCCTTTAAAACGCCATACACGGAGTGTTTTCCTCTTTCGTTTTCACACACGGTCGAGAGGATGAATATATGCACACAAAACAAACCAGAAAATGAATGTTCCTTCCAGCCTTTCTCTTTCCATCTCCTTTCGCATTCCTTTATTTCCTCATTCCCTCCATCCCACCACCTCTCCTCTTAATCCCCCCTCCCCCCCTTCACATCTCCACCACCCCTCTCCTCGCTTCCATCACACCGCCTCCTTTCTTCTTTCCACCTGATCCTCTCTATCGCACACTAAGTCATCCACGAGTCGGAAGGAACCGTTACTCCAGTATAGGCTCCTTCCCCTTCCTCTGCCTCCTCCTCCCCCACCTTCTTGCTTGGATCCCGTGGAAAGGGAATGTAAAGGAAGGCGGTGGAGTGGGTGGGAGAAGATTAAGAAGGAGAGAGAGAGAGATGGACGGGTTCGAGTGGGAGGGGAATGGAAAAACACGCCGAGGACAGCGCACGAAGGGGGAGCGGTCGCATACGAGGGAGGTCCAGATTGTGACGTAGGCAGATGCAGACGAGGGAGGCTGTCTTCATGGAAGGGAAAGGAGGGGGGGAATGGGGGGATAAGAGGTGGGGAGGCGCGACTACCAGCCGTGGCGGCGGTTCCTTAGGGAGCGACGGACTGCCGCCGTCGTGGGTCCTCTCTGTGAGGACTCCACGAATGGCCGTAGGGAAGAAAAAAAGTGCTTCACTCCGTGCTTTTTCTCTCCTCTTCGCGTGTTTCACGGCCCCGATCAGATAAAAAAATTCCCCTCTATTCAAGATGGTCATCGAAAATTTCCATATCTCTCCTGTTTCCTTTTTTTTTCCTTTTATATCTTCGTCTATTTCTCTTCTCGAGTTTCGTCCCAACTTCGTCTCTTTAAAAAAAAGGCACCTGTACGCTGACAGAAAATTGATCATTTACTCCGGAAAAACAAATTGGAAAGGTTTTTTTTGTTTGGTTATTTTAAGGGCTAATTATTCTGACCTTTCGGGGACTGTTTCGCATTAGACATAAACTAAAATATCCTGAAATTCTTAGGTATTTGTCACTTCTCCGAGAAGCGTGTAAATATTAAAACCGAACAAGGTTTGTTGACCGAAACCTTCAAAACTTATACCTTTCGCCTTCGAACCACTTAACGACGGAAGTACAAACTATTTTGTCGCACGCCCTGCTCGACGCCATGTGTGAATCGTTTTCGGAATTAAAAAAAAAACGCCTTTATTTTATTTCGCGGCGTGTCGCTCGTAAAAGTGGAACGGTCGCTTTCTCTATTCGCGGAGGAGAGAAATATTCCGTCCGTGTGTTGCACATGCTGTGGAGTATATGTGAGAATCGTATTGCGCGCGGGGAGAAAATTAAATTACCGCCTTTTACAACGACTTGGCCGAAGGATAGAGAAAGAAAACCGCTTCGCCTTATCCGACTTCTATATATGTCCCGCATATATTCTGCGTCCACACGCGTCTAATTCCCCTCCGAATATAGCGATTTTATCACGGAGATCATAAATCGTCCACGAAGTAGCGGTCGGTGATGGATTTTGTTTCTTTTTTATGTTTTAACGGCATCGGAGGCAAGGGAAAAAAAACAAAATTTCACGCGATCGATAAATCAAGCTTCTCCTATCGTGCGCGTGTCTCGTGGAAATCGAGGGAAGCCTCCATAGTAACCGTTGGCAACCGTGAAAAAAGAAGTCGTGTCGAAGAGGCATTAATGGAGGGGGAGGTGGTTGAGAGAAGGTGGCTATTAATGAGATCGTCGCCCGGGAGCTTTAATAACAAGGCGGGAGGAGAACCAACGGTCCAAGAGGACCTGGACATCGGCGAAGTGGATGGACGTGACCATAGCTGACGATAGGGAATCTCCTAATAACGTGGGATGTTTCTGCGCCGCAGAACCAGGAGGAGGCGCCGGACGAACGGAGGAACAGGGTGTAACCTCTCTCTCTCTCTTTTTCTAGCCTCTTTCGCCCACAAAACTAACGTAAGATGTGCCGAGGAGAATGGATATAATAGGTGAATATAGAGAGGAGGGGAAAGGCAAGGAACGGTAAAATTTAGGCGGCGAATAGGACCAACACACGCACGTGTCCCTCCATATTCCCAACTTTTCTTCTTCCTGCTTCCCACTCGCATAATAACGTCATCCGTGGGAAGAGGAATGGATAGATAGAGGATGAAGGGTGTATAATCGTCTCCTCCCTCTCTCTTTCCTCCGTCTCAATCTCCATATTCTGCAATAAGGAGAGCCGCCGCGTCGCTAAGGAGACTATCAATTCAGTCCCACGCCCATGAGTTCCTTCCCGGTGCATTCTTCCTCCGTTGCGTGTCCTGTGTGCCCAAAAAAATTCAGAGAAGGGAGGCATTCGCCGTTCAAAATAAAGGCGATGCCCGTGAATAAATTTCCCTAAACGACCTGTGATCTTCCACGGCGAATGGTTCACGTAAAACGTGTATTTCATTCCCTTCATATCGATTCAAAATTTGACAAAAATAATCGAAATTGGAATAATCTAAACATATGTATTATATAAATGAACCTACAATAATATGTAGATTCTCTTGAAGAATTGATAATAGGTATAATTAATAAATGCATGACAAATATTCATGTGAACTTATGATATATACTGAAAAATATTCTAAAGTTCTTTTCTTTAGTGTTTCACATTATAAGTTTTGCCATAGAAATCAACCGATGATTTTAGGTGTCGCAGACATCTCTCGACATGTAACTATTTATTTGCAAAGAGGAACGTTAGCATCAAACATAAAAAAGTAATCAATTCATTTTATGAAAGATGAAACTTCTTCCTTCGAGGAATCTTATTGACAGGACGAAAATGATAAAACGCCGCTTCGAACTTTCTGGCAGAACATAGCATCTCAGATGATAAGGTTTCCTTTTAATTCCATTCTGAATATATGGTCTCGGCTGCTTTAAAAAAAAATAAAGTAATCTTATCGTATTTCGGAAGACCGTTTTGCGAAACACTGATGGTAAATATTGAGAGATAAGAAAGCAAAACAGCCTAACGCGACTTTCTACACCAAAATTCTCAATGATTTCATATACTGGCGCGCAACATGCATCCATAAAGGATCATATGGAATCCTCGGTCATTGTTTTCTCACCATCCTTCGCTGCGCCCACGTTTGGCTTTTCCATATTGAAGTCGTCAATTCTTTCTGGCACGAGCTGTTCTTCTTAGACGACTGGCGTTAAAGTTTCTTTATATGGTAGTCCGATGCAGATGGCGTATGGGGAAGTAATTTTAGCAGACCATAAACTGGAAAGGACAATTATAAAATTTGAAGGCATATCCTTCTGCGTCTTTGTTAATTTGTTGTTTGAGTAGGATGCGTATTTATTTTTTCGCATTTTATAAAGCTTAGTCTGTAGTCTCCCTTATTCAACACGGAATTTTTCTCTGTCGGATTCGTTTAATTAATTCTAGCGGCCGTATTTGACTCAGAAAACTTTAATTTCATGGAAATCCAAGTATAATTTGCTTTATTAATTAATCTATTTATAAAATACATTAGTCGTAATACGTCAAGCAGTTTTTATTGACTTCTGATCCTGTAATTTATTAATGAGTTTTACCTGCAATAGAATTGAATGAGAATTTTTAATCGGTTGTATGACAGCCGAACCGAAGGAACGAAAAACAATGTTTTGCTTGATTTTTCTTGAATACTTGTAATAATTTACGTGGAAACGCGTAATATTACATTCTTACCCCTCTTTCACCTCCTACTAATTAAAACAGGCTGAAAATCTCTTCTTTATCGAAGACTGATAAACTCACCAACTACATACCCGCGGAAATGATATCCTACTAGAAAAGTCTCAGTCGGCTTTTCCTGGAGCATTCCACCCTGCCACATTATCTATATACTGTATGCACACTCTCTTCATTACTTCCGTCTTTCAATTCCCGCAGCACATCCTCCCTTGCGCCGCCGCCTCTCCCATCTCGGCTCCTTCTCGCAATCAACGGAGATCTCTTCGGTTCTTTTTGTTCCCACCCAACTCCCATATCCATAATCCCATCCACTCCACCGCAAACCGCTACTTACGAGCCGGCTCCTCTCTGTTCAACCCGCTTCCAACGCCCTCCCCCTCCTGACTCACCTGCACCCCTCTGGCCTCCATGGAGCCAATCTCCGCCGCGTGTGTGCGTGCGTGTGCAGCGTGTGTTGTGTGTGTGTGTGTAGGCCGCCCTCTTTGATGAATACCACCTCATCCTCTTCTCTTTTGGGTTTGGGAAAAAAGGATGGCGACGGCTTCCTCCTCGACCTTCGACCTCCAACCTCTTCCTCTCGAGGTCACTCTTTCTGCATCCAAGCCGACACATCCAAGAAGCGGCACCTATTGCACCGCCTACTCGCCCGGCGCGTAGGAGGTTGGCATGGATATTAAAGCCGCGGAGGATTATTAAGAAGTTTTTAAAAAATTGATGAATGCATTTTTTTTCCTCACCGTCGCTGCGTTTTTTTCCGAGCGAGTTTGACAGAATGTGCGTTAGGTCGCCTTTTGTTCGCTCGAATCTGATTGTGAGTGACGTGTGCCGGAAAGAAAATCTAGCGCCATGTTTTCGTCTAGGCACGGCGTGAAATTTTCGTAAAAAGATGAGCATCGATTGGCGCGACAATAACGGGACGAAATTTTCACGGCGCGGTCGGAACCTTGCGGAACCCCGCGTTATGACAAACGATTCGGCTTGCTTGTAAAATAAAAATTACTTTAAATTTATTTCCTTGTGGAGCTGTTATTATTTCTCGATTTATTTTTCTCGATGTTTCGGTATCCGCTCTCACACTTTCTCGTTTGCGAGGCGTGTCAAGTGCCATTGATCGAGAACGAAATCAACGACGACAGTAGGCAAGGGTACTCTTAAGCCCTCTCTATCAGGAAGCAATTACATTATGCCTTCAGCTGATTGAGACTCAGCATCAGAGGAAAGTTCTCACTACCCCGTAAACCTCTCCGTTTAAAAACGGTTCAGTAATTTTTTAAACCTGAGATCGCAGTGACTTCTTACTCAAAATCGTTTCCGGAACGATTTTTACTTTCACAAAATAATAACGCGAGGGGTTTCAGTTTCCGTAAAGTGCGTGACTCTAACGTTACGTACATCAAAACAATTTCATTTAAATAGTGTTTTTTTTTAAGTCTCGTTCCCACTCTGGAAGAGAGAAAAAGTTTTCTTGGTGAAATGTTTCCCATTCGCGCTAAGTGGAGTCGTTTTACGTTTCAGCCCGCGGACCCGTTTTTCCGGCATAACGAATGCACTCTATCAAGATGCCCATTGAAGAACCATCACGCTTTTATTTTTAAGATTTCAAGTTGTAATGGAGTTTCCCGGATGCGTTCCCGGACCTCGAAAGAGGAGCGTAAATCAACGGCTATTCCGACGCGCTTCTTCCGGATACCGCCGCGCCCCCGCTCTGATAATAAAAAAAAGTGCGGTGCGAACCGTGTGTGGCGATGCGGCGGAAGACTCCTTATTCTTCTTCGGTGGGAAAATTTCCGCTTCGTGGCGAGAAATCAATTTCTGCGTGCGGTACATTTTTTTCATCACTTGACTTCTTCCACGCGGCATTTTTTTCTCGTTTGCGGTTTCATTCCGACCGGTGTCGCTGACTAATGAAAATTTCGTCTTGTTGATGACTTCGCTTCTAAGTATGGTTTCCGCCTAACTTCGATAGATTATAGTAGTACTAAATTTTACATGCCTGCAAGATTTTATCGCGATTCCACGAAATCGTCTGTTTTCGGTATTTTGGATAGCAAATAGAGATGTCAAATCTTTTAAAATTAGTCTTCGGTTAGTTGAATCTCGATATTAATAGCGTATATAACTCGAATTCCCGGTGAGAAAGATTAGATTTTTTTTCAAAATAAAAAATATGAATACTGCTCATAAGAATTAAAATTAAGTTCGATGACTCGCGGTTTACATAACTAGATCTTTTTAGGTCTACCTTTGAAGTTGGGCTCCATTTATTTTATATATTTTAAAGCACACATGTTTTCCTCCAGCGTCGATTTATTATTTTTTTAAAGCGAGGAAAAATTCTTAAATTAACGTTCACCAATTTAATATGGTTAAGTACATGAATCGATAACCGTAAAATATCATCTCGAATATACTGCGGACTTTCTCAGGCGATTCCGTAATAAAAAAACTATATATATATATATATATCGGTAGATCAATCTTCTTTCGCTTTGATGCGCTCGAATCATTTCCATCGCGGGTTAAAAATCGCTAATAGCACACGCGCACGCCTCGGTATATTTCGAAGAAAAAAATGCATCGTGCCTCGTACATTGTGCGTGAACGGAGGCGGTAATAAGAGCTTATCAAAGGTTATTGGGGAAGAAGGAGCACAAGAATGAGGGGGAGGGGAGGTAGGTTTGCGAAAACTGCCCAGACCGAACCTTTGCGTTCAATGTCTCGTGCATCGCCTGAGATCGTATTACGCCGCCTCTCCTGGAGGAGGAAGAGGAGGAGGGAGAGAGGGTGTGTGGGAAGGGGGTAAGCGTGTGTGGAGGGAGAATGAGGGATGATGGAAGGGAGAGAGAGGGAGGAGGAGGAAGTGGCAACGACCTCTGCCGGCACGTCCAGAAAGGAGGAGGACGGGATGAGTTGAGGAAGAGAGGAGAGGGGGAGGGGAAGATGGAGAGAGGGGGGAGGGGGAGAGGTAAAAAGGACTGCACTCCATCTCGTTCTCGTCCAAATGACTGCATCGCCGCGCTGGGACTTTCGCCCGGACTCGTCAATTTTTCCTCTCTGGTGATTCGTCTTTAGTGAGATTTCGTATAATACAGGGTCGCACGCTCCGAATTTTTCGTGTGAACTGGAGTAATTCCACGTCACCGAATGGCGATAATTGCATAATTCGACTTAACCATTCCCCCTCCTCGTTTCATTCCTGCCGCCTATTCATTCTCTTATATTGCTATAACGGCTCGATATTATAGTGAAGTGTATTGAATACCATCGGAGCAAAAAAACGACATAACGACAATGATGTCGTGAACTCGCCGTTTGATCGCCTTAAAATCAGCTGCTCATGATTATAAACTATAATTTTATGTGCAATATTTTATGAGGCTCTGTAATTTAATTTTTTGTTAAATATATTTGATATTACAGTCTATTCTGTCGAGTTTGGGAAGTAAAAGAGCTGTTATTAGTTTTATTTTGTTCTTGAATTACCCTTATTAATTATAATTGTTGATAATTATCAACTGTGGAATTTTAACGATTGGTGCGTGTGAGATTTCAAATAATATATCAGAATCATTATTAAAGGAAGTTGTTCTCTAAGGTCCGCACTATACCACTGAGTTTATTGCGCCCAGGTTCTCTGAATAAATGCGGGAGAACTTTACGGAAAATCAGTTTCGAAAGTCAAATTCATGTAAAGTTATGCAATCGTAAAATAGTACAGATTTTTCACAGTGAAAGTCCTTGATGAGGAAAGGTGGGAATTTTATTGATATAGGAAATTATTTTTGCTCTGCCATGAAAATAAATATTTTCTGTATAACAATTTCTTTTTTGAATCGAATCACTCGAATTGAAATTACTTTTATTGTTAATATTGAAATTGCACATAATAAAGTATAATGTTTATTAACCAGACTTACTGAAAAAATAAATAAGAACAGTTAGCGAAGTAGCATGCGGTGAAAATACCTTAGAAAATGTTTTAGTTAAGTCTAAATCTCTTACAATACTCATTTTTTGATCGAAGTGAATTTTGTAAATGATTTTAATCTGAAATGTGCATGTTACGGAAGTATCTAAGAAAGGAACTCTACATTCTGCATTTTATACACAATAAATCTTAAAATTAGACGAAAGGTGCCGGATATGATCGCGGGTTCTCGTATTTTTCAATCGGGTCATTGAAAGCTCTCTTCGGAAGCGGGAAAATTTAATTCAACCGTTTTTCCAGACAAACAGTCTGCGGTGAAAGTCAGTTAAGCGGTTTGACGCATTAATGCACTCTTCTTGTAATTCCTCGCATCCCAGTCATAGCAGAGTCGTCCGTAATACTTCGCTATATTTAAAGAAAGCTCGCATTCCGTCCTGAATAACTATATAAATGGATGATACACATTGAGACATTACGACTATTCAACCTCGGGTTTTAATCGCGCGCGTTCGCCATATCGTGTCCCCGATTGGCGCATGCCGATGTTACCGTTCGTTGCGATCGCATTCTCTTTCCATGCATTCTTCTGGAATTTTCATATTATCTTTCCGTCAGCTTTTTAGATCATCCGTAGGTAGGATAATTGGCAACATTCTAACGCGCGAATCGCATTAAAGTGTCCGCGACGACCTTCTCTACTTTCTCGTCAGCGCGACATAAAAAAAAAGAAGAACGCGAGGAAACTCGACATTTATCTGCCGCAGCCAGTCTTACGCGAAAGTAACTCAAACTCGCTCCGATCGCACAGACATCGTTTCGTTTCTTCGGGTTCCACGAAAGGCCTCTTTCGAGCGTTATTATTATTATCATCATTTGTCAAAAATCCTTCGTTTTCGAGGATTGAGATGGAGAACAAATCATCTTCGTAATCTATTTCTCTCTCTCTCTCTTCAGACTCGGAACTGATGGTTTCCTTTTTAGCCGTCAAGGGTCTAATAGTGTGGTAGGTGGTGAAAGTGCACGGAGTTTTGTTCTTTTTCTTTGCGTTACTTTTGATTTTCCAGACGCGCGCACGCAGTCGAGCACGCTCTTTTTTTAAAAATTATTTTATGCGGCGAGTGTCTGGCGATTCAGACGATTGATGACGTCTTCTCGCGCCTATTTTTTTTGTACGTATGTACGTACACGCGCGTTTCCCGATCACTACTTGTAGGTCAGAGCGTCTGCGCTTTTCTTTTTTTCATCCTTCTTTCTCTCCTCTCATTCTTATAATCTACACCTTTCTCTCCTTGGAAACGACGCTATCAATCAAGAAAGAGTTTCTCCCCATCCCTTTCTTTCGCCGTTTCAGCTTGCTCCCCCTCCCCTCTTTTTCTCGCCCTCCCCATTCTTCCAGCGAATGTCTGCTCGCGCGACACCGCCATCTTTTATCGCCTTCTTTTCACAATAATTGGTTTTGAGATTATTAAAGATCAAATGTGGGTTGCGTCCCATATTTTCCACCGCCTCTTTGACGCTCTACTTTTTTGCGAACGAGAGGAGTCTTTTGTGCGTGCGAGTGCGTCTGTGTGTGTGTGCGCGCGCGCCTCTTGATGTTATTTCGGCGTTTTTTTTTTTGGTATCGCTTTCGAACATTTTACGCGCTCGCGCCGGCTGTATCATGTTTCGCCCGATGACCGGGCTCTTTTCATTTTTGAGATTTTTTTTATTCGCTCTCTTGAACGAACGCGAGTTAATTCGACGATAGCCGTTTTCTTCCCCGTGTTGGCGTTTTCTACGCTGATACACGGGTAATCGAATGAAATGCGTCGCTGCGACGAATTATGTTCGAATTTATTTATTCATTTGTTTGTTTGATTCTCCTTTGAGAATTGTTCTATATTTCTATGAAGTAAAATTCCGATTAACAAGCAGCCGTACTTTCTATTTACTGTAATTTTTAAAGCGTACAACTTGAAAGTTTTTTATGCATTACGTACCTGCATATTTACGGCATTTATTTGTCATATACGTAATAAAGCTGTTAGTGCGCTTACAGCAAAGTTTGAGTTACTTTTAAGTGTCTCCTTACTGTTTTAATATTTCAGTCATTTTTTATTTGCGTGTACTGTGGTTCTTGTAAAGAGACGTACTGATCAACCGGAATAAACAACATTTGGATCCAGGGGAACCGGTAAATGGGGAATTGACATTGATGGTCATGATTCCACCCTCGTTAACAGACATCCAAACGCCTTCTTTTTATTCAGACCAATTAAACTTTGAGGCTCTTGAAACAAAGGCAAAAATCATGTCTTTCTCAGATTTCGACGAAAGTAATTTAAGAAACATCAAACTCGATTGATCAGCCAATTAATAACCGGACGGCCGACGTCATTCACCGCTATTAATTAATTTCCGGCGGAAAATATCGCGGGCTTAACAGTAGTTCTGACGCAGACCGTTAAGGCGCGGCGAGTTACCTTCAAGAGGTCTTGACAAGCATTTCCCCGCTTCCTTCCCCTTTGATTTGCTTCCTCTCTTTGTTCCTCTCGTATCCATCGTCGCCGCCACCTCATTCACTAATCAACGTACGTCTCTCTTTTTCTCGCCTCCGACTTCCACATCCGCCATTCATCAGACGGGCAAACGGCGGATGAATGGCTCTCGGATCGGGCCGAACGCCGCGACACGCTTTTAAACGATAGAGCGTCATGATTACGGATACACTGCACATATCACAGGAACTATTTTCTGGTGCACATGCAATCAAGAAATTATTAGAGAGAGAGAGAGAACGGGATAATTCGCCACGGACCAGTTCCGCGCCATATTCACGAAAATATATTTTGCGGAATAAATTTTATTTAAAATTAATTGTTAGGATAAAAGCAGAGGAAAAACATTGAAATTTGTTTTAATTTTATTATTTATTAATATTCAGTATGCATAAAGGCTCGACAAATTTTGCAGAGATGTGAATGCATAAAACACCAATGAGATCATTGTTCGATACGAAACGTTGTAATGATAAATATTATTTAGCCAACTCCTAATTATATTTTAGACTGCAAAGATAATGTACGTGTTTCTACTTTCTCTTGCAACCCTTAAAATGCCATCTTCCTCGTTGGGGCGAATTTAAATAAATCTCGTTAAATTATGTCTTCCTTCGTATTTAACACCACTAGAATATGAGAAAATATTACGGCGGCGAACCGTCTCCGACCCAGAGAGAGACATTGCTCGAGTTACGTTTCAAGGAAACACGCTTCCAATTATGATGGCTTTTCCGTGGTCCACTATTTTTCCCTCCGCGGGTTGTCCGTCTCCCGGAGGGCGAAAACGACAAAAGCAGCCGATTCACCCAAAACAATTTTCCCACAGCCGACTCGCTCTCTTCTTCGTTCCTAATCCTATTTCTCCCCTCCCTCTCCTCACCTTCTTACTCCGCTACCGTCTCGCTCCCCTCCTCCGCAGAACGCACCAATTTCTCGTCTCCCCCGGGGGTCTGAAAGGGGGAGAAAAAAGGAACTCACGCGATATTTCATCCTTGATGAACGTTTCGGGAAAAATTTTTTTGTTGCTCTTCGTGGAAAAGGGAGGAGAGAAGGTGACTTTTTAGAGTTTCCGACAATGACATCTAGCGGAGACTTTTTAAGTGTCCAGGTTGAAAAGGTGGTGTTTTTTTTATGGAGATGGAATGGATGAGTCTCGGTGTGTTATCCCCGAATGATTGATAAACGCCGAGGCCTTTTTTTTTCAATTAACCGGGAGAAAATTGAGCCCGGTGTCATCCCGGGCGGTTTTTTTTTAATAATAGGAAATTATTTCTTGGTTACAAAAAGGCTGTAAAAGACCTCGTAGCTTAGAAACCTAAATTTCGAAACTCGTTCCGAATTTCTTTAACTGATTTTTTTCTTTTCTTTCCATTGCAGGTAATTATGCCAGAGAATTTTCGCAGACTTCTTAACCCGCCTGGTATTCGTGTGAGTGTTACTGCGCAGTGATGCCTTTATATCATCCGGTATTTATCGCAAGCGTAGTTATTAAGTTAGATTAAATCTTATTAATTACAATTCGATATTTTTATCTTTCCCTTATAAAATTCGCATTAAATGTTAATTAAGGAAATGTGGAAAAACTTCTAGGGATATTCACCGACCTTCTTTCGTGTCGTATCACGGTTACTCACTCGCTGCATATCGTGCCACCTGCGCTGTGAGATGCGTCTCCGATTTTGATGTGTGAGAATGCTCACGTCCGCATTTTTTTTTCGAAAAAAAAAACTCCCATACTTCTTTTAAGGGTGAGACGCAGCGCGGTCGTAACATTCGAACGATTTTCGAGGCCTCCTCCCTGTGTCCCTCTATCTAACCATCTCTAACAAGTCATTCTAGCTAAAGGAAAAAATCCCAAAACTGCTCCCTTCGGCCCTCTTGTTCCTTTTCCCGCTTTCGACCCTTTTGCGGATTTTGAAGGCGTTTTTATGTTTTCTTCAACGACCCCCACTCTATCCATCCATCGTCCGTTTCCAAGAAAAAAAAAGACCCACAAGGAGAGAGAGTGAGAGTAGGGAGAGGAGAATATCCCCGGTCGAGATGCACCCACCCAAAAAGCCATTTCAGGTGCTTGGAAAGAATTGGCGCCAATAGTCTTCAACTTCCCTTCCTTACTCCCTCCCGTCCTTTCTATCCCTTCTCCTCCCGGCTGTCACCTTTCCATGGATCAGCAAAAGTCGGAAGAAGATCGACAATGCACTCGAACCAAACGTTTTACCTTTCACGTCATTTTCTCTCTCTCCTCTCTCTCTCTGTGTCCCCGTAATATAACTATGGCCGGTCATCCGTAGGATCACAAACACCGACGCTGTGGCCAAGATGACCAGTGCCACTCACTCTGGTTGTCGCGCACCCAATCCGTGTAACGGGATGGGACAGTTTTCGTAGCCGTAGTATACCAAGAGAAGGGTTAAGAAAGGTGGTTGTGAGAGTACAGGTGGAAGAAAGAGGGAGAGAGATTGCGTCGCAGGTGATTTGTCCCGCGTGCGACGGACAGCTTATTTCCCGTTTCTTTTGGCGCCCTTCTCTGGAAGACGTGCTTCGAAGGGAACGCAGGTGTCACACCCGTTTGTCTCAAGGGAAGAAACGGAGCCACCGGAGCTTTTTTCTCTTACCTCCGTCGTGTATTAAAACGAGCTGTCGCCCTTCCGCCATCAATCGTTGCGTCTTCGTGAGGAAAAGAATTTGCGACGATGCGGATGAAATTTTTGAGTCCGCCAAAACAAACTGGCTTTCACGAGGAGTTGGAATACTTCGGTTAATAACGACCTCAATTATTTTACGGTTGTCCGTCCTCTCTTCGTGTCGCTTAAATTTCCATCTCGCTTTTCTTTTCGCCTTTGGCGTTGGAGATCTAAATAAATAAAATATTTACCTGCTTAAGCTCTTGCAAATGTTCTCAGGCGGAATAAAGTGGTGACAAGTGCTCAGAGTAAAAGCTGCGTCGTGTTTTGCGATGGAAATTGATGTGGGGTCGTTTGTATGCCCTATGCGATGGGAAAGGAGAGGTTATTGGTATATGCTCGAGGAAAAAATTAAGCGGATGAGAATAATAAAATAATTTAAAAAATAGATTGAAAAAATATTGAGTGTTTGGCTTCCAGTTAGTGGGTTAGCTTTTTCCACTGATCGTAAACAATTTTCCCCGAATACGATTAGTATTAAAAGGAAAATTTTCCGTTTTATTTGCATGTTCAATGCTAGTAAATTATATTCGATTTAATTTATGCGGAGGGAAATATTTGGGTTATAATGCTTTCGCACTTTCCCTATTGGAAATCATAAATCGCGCGCGTTTGATGACTGCGCATAAATATTAAACCAAGAGGAAATGATGTTTTCTAAAACGCGAGGTACGACTTCCTAGCAAAAGTTCGCGAGAAAATTAATTCGTCTCGTAGACTCGTGCACTTCGCCGACGCAGCACTGAATCTTCTTTTGTCTTCTTTTTTTGCCTCTTACGAGCGCGAGAAAGAGATAGAGAAGGACGGCGTGCCGGAAGAAAACAAAATAGAAAAAAACGAACGGACGTCTCCTGTTTCGCTGCTCTTGCACCGCCCAAGGCAATCGTTGCACGGCCGACGAGAAAGAAAAACATGAAAAAAGGAGAAAAAAAGCCCGCGAGAAGGAAGGAGCGAAGGGTAGAGAAAGAGAGAGAGAGAAAAGCGTGTGAAGTTCCCGAAAGGAAGAGCGAAGTGCACGTAAAGAGGGCGTTGCTTCCACCTACGGGGGCGAGGCGATTCGTGGACGCCGTCACCACCTCAGCCGGGGGACGAAGGCAGAGGTCTCCACCTCCGCCCCCTTTTCCCATTAGAAAAAAAAATGAAAGCACTCTTTCCCTCTTAAGAGATGAATCTTTTCCCACCCACTCTCACGAAGACGCCTCTTTACAAAAAAAAACTCGTCGGCGCAAGGGGGCGACCCCGCCCTCGCTAACCCTTTCAACATACTCCGAATATCTATGTTGCACCGTCCCTATGCGAAGGAACGCGGAGGGAAAAAAATGTCCGAGGGATTCCGAGTTTTTCTTCTCTCCCACGCTCATTCACCCGTGTTTGTTGATTTTCTTTATTTTTCAAGGTCTTTCTTTCCATTCGATAATCGTCCCACCCTTCTCACTTTTCTTCCGACTTCTCTCCCCGCAAACCTCTTTCGGAGGCGCGCGGCATTTCCAGAAAGTCGTCTCATTGGTGGACCACCTGTCTCGCACCGCTCGAGAGGTGTCCCTTTTTTCTCTCTTTCTCTTTTCCTTATGCCGTGTAAGCGGTGTTATTTCACGTCGTGTGTGTGAGAGAGAGAGAGAGGGAAAGGGGTCGACGCCTTAAAGGCACACAAACACACGCCTATAGCTAATTCCCGGGCGATCATTTCCTAATGCACAAACGTGGTTTTCGTCGGCCGGGCTTAAAAAGTATTTGGATCGCTTAGGGATTATTTCACCGAGATATTTTTGTATTGTTGTTGGTCCTAAGAGGTGAAAGCGCCGGGGTGTGTGCGGGTTTGGGGGATATCAGGTATGGTATGATTTGTTTATCGTCCTTAGTGATGCAACAAGCCACTCGAAGTTTCATAATTAAACGTAATAGGCGATGGCACATACATTTTCGAAGAGTTGTTACGGTTTTCATTTAGGTGACAAAAATAATCGCTGTCGTTTTAATTTTTCTGACGCCGTTGTTTTGATCCTCTTGAATTTGCGATAAAATAATAAAGAAATAAAAACTTTCCCGTTGGAATCAATGGGTTTTATTTTAGAAGCTACCGGTTTCGAGTACATATATTCATTTACACTAGTAGTGTCGCTTGATCCTTGAAAGTCGCGATTAAAATATTTTGAATTTGAAATGAAAAGTAATTGGAAAAACTATCGAGTTTTCCCTCTCGAGGATTTTAAGTATTCGACTTATGAATCGTTACCAAATATTTTTATCAGACAACCTTGGAATGGCTGTACTTTTGGAAAACTTATCGTCGAAATAACACCTACAAAAAATTAGGAATGCATACGAGATTTAAAAAAAAAAAACATGAGCTACTGTTACCTTCCTGAGTGACGTTGACAGTTCTCTCTTTCGGGGTACCTCAGGCGATTCCATTGCGATCCTGTAATTCCTATAACTCGCATTTTGTTCGAAAGTAGGCAATTATCCGCGAACTTGAAGAGCGCGCATGCGCGGTCAAACGGCAATTTGTCTCATCCGTAAGAAACGAGGAGCAGCTCCCACTTCTTCTTCATCCCTTCGCAATAACTTCCAATTGCCTTTCGGACTGCGGGGGCAGAGTCGAGACGAAATTGCTTCGGCGGTCGAATCGCAATCGAAAGAGCAAGTCATGCTCCCCGATCCGCCTGGATTGTCCCGCTCTCTCCCACTCTCTTCTCCTCGAGCGAACATTCGTAAACGTCTTTTCGGGGTCGTTACTCCTCCACCCGGCTCCGTATTAGGGTTAAATGAGCGAGATACATGAATCAAAGCACTTAACCTTGTCCGAGCCGGAGATCACGATTTTTTTGTATTTGGTCATGCTCCTCCTCGACTCGCTCTTCCCTTCTCCTTTCTTTTTTTACTCTCGCCGGATCAAGTCGGGACTTGTCGGATGCGTATTTTAGGCTCGCGTAGGATCTTTTCGAGCGCACTTTCGCGGATATTTTTAATTTCGTCACGGGTCAGTACCACCAGGGGAGGGGGAGGGGGGGGGGGGGGGGGCAAGCGTGCGGAAGATTATGACTTGTCAATTCGAAAGGGCGTGTTGCCATGTAGACGAACTCACCCTTAGTCATCGGATCTCTTCTTTCTTCGATTTTTTTCTCCGTGTGTCCTTCCTCTTGAGTGGCGCTGGAGGAACGAGTTTGAAATAGTGTTGAACTCAACGCGCGGTCCGTCCCGTTCCTTGGTCTTTCTCTTCTTTTAACCGTTGCACTAATTACTCTTCGTGGTATTCGTAAAAAAAAACATTGTTGAAAGGAATGAATTTTGTTTATCTTAAATAGGTAATTATTTATTGACTGAACTTCAGAATGAAATTAATTTTCACTTGAATTTAAAAGAAAGAAGCAACAATTCCATATATTTGATCAGGCATTAATTTTATTACATAATCGAAAATACGATATTTATTATATAGGTATTATCATTAGCGAACTATCGTTTATTCTTCAATTCGCTACCGAATTATTTGTAATGAGTTGAGACAACGTATATATAAATGCTCCATCTTAGATGAAGATTGGTTTTCATATTTCTTTTTATGAGTAATAAACGTAAAGAACCACTATATCTTTGCATTCTCCTTTTCCTCCCAATTAGCGATGTTGTTTCTCCGTTATCGTGTAACGTGCTATCTTGTAACCTAACCATACGCATGGGTAACTAAAAGGAAAGTGTCTCGAGATAAGATATATGCAGCGTGGAAACGATCTCTTCGTTGGTAATCTGTTCCCCAAAGTGAAATATGAACGCGATAGCATTGTTAACGAGCCAATATACGCATGCGCACCTTGATGGCTTGCAGGGGCGTTTTCACGAGGGCGTCCATATTTCATATTTAAGTGTTTGACCAAAGCATCAGCATCTTCCCGAGAGATATCACGGGACATATACGTAAAGCGAAGAGGGTCTTCTTTCTCCGTGACCTTCTGCATCCTAGGGTTCTTTCGCTTCTGTGAGAAAGACAAGTCAAGAGCAAGGAAGGAGTGGAAGGTCAACTTGAGCCACGGGGCAAATATCTCCCTCTCCTTCTGGAAGATGGTACCACAGGGATTCCTTCTGCCGCCGCTTCTCCGCCCAAACACCCACCCGCCCAACACCCCGACTCTCTAACACACACGCTTCCAAAAAAGCACTCTCTCACTGCCCTCAAAGGAACTCCTCTTTTTCTCCTCCCTCTTTTTCTTCCCTCACGTACTCACTCTTTCTACCGCTGCGCCCGCACCCTATCCTTCCGTTCCCGCCGGAATTCCTGGCGGCTTCTATCTCCTATTATCGCTCTACCGGTGTCTTCTTCTCAGACTTCTCAGATGATGATTCTCCTCCGCGTTGAATGGGTTTCTGAAGAGGGAGAGAGAAAAAAACCTCAGGTTCCATATCCGTATATTATTTTTTATGACCGAAAACTGATTTTACATTGCTTTCTCGTATCGTTAGGGTCCAGGGTGAGAACGCTATCACGAATTCAATTTTTTTTACATTGTCTCGAAGGAAGTAAGTTTTAAACCTTAGGTTTTGGAAGAGCATTTCTTTAAAATAATTTCGTGGTTTTCCTACACTTAATGTCCAATTCAGGGCTTGCCAACCTGTGGCAAGCTAAGAGATTTTACGCGCAGGCTAATTCGCGTAAAGATCGCAAAAAATATATTTATATGATTGTTATTTTGTTTTAATTTCAACCCATACTGTAACTTTATCGCGTCGTATACAGCATGCATTAAAAAAGAAACGTTTCGCAAAGAACGCAAACAAAATGAATTTAATAGTGGCATAAATTTTTAATATTGGTTATGAGTGTCACTCGACATAACAGAGTTGCCTGGTGTAATGATTTCTTAACTTTATCTTCACTGTCAGTTTTCAGTTGACCTAACCTAGAGGCTACGTCTTCAATGCTCCTCCCTATCTTCACGATAGACAATGTTACGCTGTTTTTATTGCCCCTCGTACACGTGGATAATTTGCGTTACAATTCGCCATGATGAAAGAGGGAAAGTTTAGCCTTCATTTTCTTCTCCATCCCATAGCTTACAGCGCCTGCCCTGTCCTTTCTCGGAACCATCTTCTCTCATACCCATCCCCTATGTCCGCCGTTCTCTCCCACCACGCGCCCTCCCTTGTAAAGAAGACAGTCGGGCTCCCTGCTGAGACGGCTGGACCTCCGTTCAAGTGGCCATGGGCCTAACAAGATTCTGGTGAGGTTGGATCGCTCGATTCATACTGATAACTCTTCCTCGGCCTTAAATGATCAAGCCCCATGCCTCGCTCAGCGTGGCAGAATGTATTGCCCTCCCAGGTGGAAGTACCGCCGTCGTGAAGTACTCGAGACCATCAACACAGATTTCGTAGTTTGCGCAAAGATTTGTGAACTATGATTTCATCGCATGTAAGAATGTCTTAACCTCTTATTATAGTTTTAATGGTGAAACGAAAAAGGAAAAAATAATCGAAGAACGAAATGGATTAATAATAATAAAAAGTGAAACTCTACAATATTACAAGAATTTATGTCACCATTTCTTTAACTTAAAAGATATGAGTTTGGTATTAGCAGAGTTCAGTTGTAGAAGAATATACACTTTCAATATTTATATCCAAGAAAAATTGTAAATAAATATTTATTAAAAAATTGGAGAGCGGCTGGTGGAGCTATGTCTGATTCGTTTCTATTAGCACGAACAAATAATTGTTTATTTAACTGTAGTAATTATCGTGCTTTAATTTGTGCATTGGAAAATTTTTCTGAACACGCTGTATGTTATCTAACTCACATTTTGTGTAAAAGAATTTAGAGTTTAGCGTAATCGTCGTGATTCAGTTCAATGAAGAATTTGCTAACGCGCGCACGTCTCTACGCCAAAATTTTGCTTTCTTTTTTCACTCTTTAACTACATAAGAAGGCAAGAAAAATCAGGCGGGTCTGCATGTCTTTGAGGGTGTTGCGATCCTACGGAAAGATGCAACATTCGCCGGGGCATTGAAGACCAGATAAATTTTACGACCGTCTCTTAAAGAGGAGGGATAGTTTTTTCCTCCCCAACGTCTGGACGTCGGACATGGTGAGGATTGAAGGAGCAGGGAAGGGAGGGAAAAGGGCCCCGAGGGATATACTGTTCCTCTCCATCGGTCCGGCTAATGGCTTCTGGCCGTGAGTGTTGAGGAAGGGAGAAGAGGGTTTAGTCCTAGCGAGATGGAGGATAGGACATGGAAGGAACAAAGCGACTTACGGAGATGAAAGGGAAAGTGTATTTCCGCGGAGGAGAAAGGGATGGATGGGATTGGAAAGATATTCGGCGGGGTAGAGAGAGAGAGAGGGAGGGAGTTAGAGGGAGAGACCGAAGACGGAAGATCATGCGTCTTGTCGATCTGAAAGAGACTGTACAAAGAGGGGAAGAAAGGGAGTGAGAGATTCAAAGGGAGTGAGTGGGATAGAGAGAGAGATGGGAGTTGGATGGATTGGGAGAACCGATAGCGGCGGAGACGGTATTATGGGTGAAAGGAAGGGGGAGTGGGAGGAATAAGAGGAGAGTGAGAGGGGTGGAGGGTGCGAGGTGGAGGGAATGGAGGTTAGAGAGAGGGAGAGAGAGGTGGAGAGGTCAGGGACTCTGGTAAAAGGAGGGCGGACAGGTACTTCTTTCCCGAAATAGAGAGAGAGAGAGAGAGGGGTATGGGTGGTAGGATACTACTACCTGGTTACCGAGAGCGAGGAGGAGTGTCAAAGAATTAATGAATGATGAGTTCTTGGGACGAGGTATGATAACTAGCTTTCCTGCCGCTTTCATTTGTTTCTTTTTTTCCGGCGCGGATAGGTGTGTAGACGAAGAGGGTAGATACCAGTTGGACGCCATTCTCATTTATTTTTCGGACAAAGCGAAGAAAAAGATTGAAGTCTTAATAGGGAGGGAGAGAGAGAGATCCGAAAAGTTTGTTTGAATTTGTCTTCGACGTCGGTCATTATTTTTCTAATCGAAAGGCTAAACGATAAAAGGAAATTACGAGTTCGTTTACTTCCCCCCCTCCCTCGTCGAAATGGAAACGTAATGATGGATAGAGTTCCACTTCGAATGCCCAATTGTCTTTCTCTCAGCGCTCCAACCTTATTTATCTTATAAGCGGAGCGATTATTTAAACATCGATTCTTTCTGTCGTTAAGATCGAAAGTTACGTAAGTGAAGCGAGTGGATCCGAGACGCAGGAATGAAAGGCTTTATTCAGTTAATATAGGATCCGCGTCGAAATTTGAATTTTGAATGGATAAAACTCATTCGTCGATCATGTTCGAATATTTTGCTCGAAGTACGTCTCTCAATATTATATACTTATGTGTTAAGGTTGTAAAGGAGAATGGTAAAACTTTGTTCTTGCTCAGCAGAATTTATTATTCGGTGAATTTTTACTTTATAGTATTACTAGAAGTTATTGCAGTAGAACAAACCATTTCCTTCAATTTTTATATTTTGTAAAATTGGAACGGGTTTATTTTTTTCTCTCTTCTCTAAGTAAAACTCATCATCAGGCTAGAACTAACAATTCCATCAGTGTTAACTTTTATTGAAATTCACTGTTCCGTTATCATTATCTTATCACTCCCGGACGAGAGTATGTTCCGGAGTACTTCGTCCATCCTCGTTGATACAAAACGCACGTAACTGTCAGAACCGTCACTTTTTTCCAGTCTCCTCCGAAGACGATTACTCAACTCAATCGGCGCATGCGCCGTCAAAATGAAAATTTCTCGCCGGCCACCGACCGAGCTGACATGGCCCTCTCCTTCCTTCCTTCTCTTTCCTCCGTTCATTTTCGCTTTGATTGTTTTGTCAATCCCGGAGCAACCCGTAATTAGTCCCCGACGCCCTGGCGCGCGCGGGCATCGGATCAAAACAGTCGGAGCGGCGAAATGAGTCTCATCTATGGGAGCGACGTGTTGTTTAATGGGCGCAGTTATCGAATGTTGGCAGTGAATGAAAACGTGCATTTTTTCCTCCCTCCGAAGATTGACGTAAAAAGGGGGCGAAAAAAAAACGTATCCCTCCCGGTGGAACGAAACGAGTCGGAAGTCGAGAAAGATGAGAGATCCATCCTCCACCAATCCCGCAGCTTCTCCTCGGAGAAAAGCCTCAAAGCGTCCGGGTGATGAGGGGGGCGGTCAAAGTCGGTTTTAAGTGTGCGTGGGAGGGGAGGAGGATGAAGTAGAAGAACCTGGCGGTTTGACTGGACATGCCCCGGGCCCCGGAGAAAGGCAGAGATTTGGTTAGCGTGAGGGAGATGAAGGAGAGCAGAGGAGGTGGTTGGAGAGAGGTAGTGTTTTTTTCGAAAGGGAGGAGAAGAGAGGGATGACGGCACGCACCCGTACCCTCTTCGAACTGCGACCCCGTGACCCGGCCACCGGCTACAGATGGAGCTCTTTCTTTCTCTCTCTCTCTCGGGGTTGAGTTAGAAAAGAGGCGGAGGATATGCAGTATGTATGTGGGCGAGCGCGTGTGAGGATGGAGGGAGTGAGGCATAAGAATATGTGAGCTTAGGACACAGAGCGAGGAGGGAGAGTGTTATTTTTAAAGGACGTACTTGAAGTCAGTTCTCGTGACCCTTGATAGAGGTCGAATAGTCAGTTTTTAAAGAGGTGGAAAGGAGGGAGTTGGAGAGAGGGAGGGAGATGCATGAGGTGATGAAAATGGAAAAGAAGTATACGCAGAGACAAAATGGATTTTGTATGAGAGAATAAGGACTGTAATAGTGAAATGGTTAAAAATAAGATAAGTATACGGAAGAAGAGGAAAAGATCATCCGCAAGTTAACCTTTCAACGCGGGTCGCTCAAAGCTCTTTGCGGACCTTATTTAGGAGATCGGAGATTGGCAAATTGCGAGCAATGCCAATTCTGCTTTTATTTTCGTGGTTCGTGTAATTTAGATTCAAGCGAGATTAATTTATTCAGCGACTTTACTAGGTATATCTTAACCACTAGTAATGATTATGAAGAATCTTGGACGAGTATACTCGTCATCACACGGTCAGGTGTTAAGTTGACTGTGAAGACCATAAATACAAACAGTACGCATCTAAAGATGAATACAAAATACTTAACATTTCCACGAAATTAGGGAGAAAACGTCTGGGATGTTATACTTAGATGAAATGGAGTGAGTAAAAGCAGAACTTGAACAGAAAATGAAAATAATTACAAATAAAAATGGAAGGTGGAGGAAGTGAGTAAAAGCGAAGGAGTGCGGATTCCAAGGGAGAAAAAGAGGAGAACGTGAGGAGATTTAAAGGAGCTTCAAGAGGGAACTGTTATGAAATGCAGCGGACTTCATTCGCAGGAGGAGATCGCAACGACTCCGTTTTGCCTCCCGCTATCTTTGCGCCTATCTCGCAAACGCGAAGGGGAAAGTGGAGTGTAGAGAGTGAGACAGAGAGGGTGTCATGAAGAGAGGTCGAGAGGGAGGAGGGGGGGATAGAAAAGCGCTGCGTTGCTGAGGATTCTGCGGAGGGCGAACGGGGAGGAGTGGTGGGGAGGGAGTTGGAATGTGCTAGTGTCGGAGTGCTACGGTGGCATGGCAACAGGCGGTCGTATTCCTTGCTCCTCCCTTCCAGCCCACATAAGCCTCCACCCCACGCTCCTCCTCCGCCATCAAGGGTATTGCCATAGCTAAGTGTGCGGAGGTGTTTATTTACGCCCTCTGTCCAATTAGTTCGGCGCTTAACTCTTTCGCACGAGTTTTTCGCCCTCGCGGAGAGTCATCGATTGCTTCGCCTTCGACTTCCGCAATTAAACTTTTTTTTTACAAGTCTCTCGTTGACCGTATCGATACCATATGGAGGATTTTTCACCCTTCCTCTCTCATACCTCGTGACCTAAGGCCTCGGCCGTTGTTTATTATGACCTTCCTAGCGTTTGAAAGAAGATTAATCGACACCTTTAATATCTCTTACGTTGGGTGATTACATTCGCTCGCCCAGAGTAATGCTTTCTTATCCCCCTGACTGTCAGATTCTCGGTGTTGCAATATCGCCACTCGGTGTCCGGCGCGGAGTGTCTCGGTCGGAATTTCTTTTCCAGGAGTTTATTTATCGATGACACTATCTCCGCATCGGAGGGTATTTGCATTATTCATTCTTCCGCCCCCTTTTGACGTCAAATACCAGTAAAATGAAATAAACTTCGCGTTTGTTCGTTTCCTGTTGTATCGTCGGTGATTTCTCGCTCTCGGACAAAGCGCGGATAAGATTAAAACGTAAAGCCGCTGTCAAACGTGGCGAATATCCTTAGATTATCGGGTAACCGAGGCCAACAAAAAAATCGCGGAAGTGTCAAATACATAATCGAACGCAATTAGCTTGGAAATTCCATACTCGGTCGGCGAACGATTCATTTATCTTCCGCGGCTCTCAGCTTTTCCGCACCAACCGATTATTTTCACTTTAGATCCTTCCTAATCCGGGTTCGTAAACATTTAATTTCATCGCCCCGAAATTGGAAATGAGCGACTCGACGTCGCAAGTGGCAGAGGCGTTTCTTTTTTGCCAATTACCCCAGGATGGCACGCATTCTCCTTGATTGCCTCGTCGAAGCGTACGAACACACTCGGAAGATCAGGGCGGCCATTCAATCTCGTGTCTGGGATACAGCTAGCTCCTTCTCGTGAAGTGGTTGATAAGGGAAACACACACTGTGAAGGGTGGAAGTGGGAGTAAGAAGAGGGTCAAAGGTCGACCATGGAAAATGGGCGAACGGCGGACTGGTTAGTGTCTCCTTTTCAAGCTCTCTTAAGAGAGAGAGATAGAGATAGAAAGCTGGAATGTGATAAAACTCTTTTCCTCTCAGTTGTTGTTTTCCGAAGGGGAACTGACCGCAAGTGACCGCTTAACAGAAATACTTATCGCGCCTCTTCAAGCTGAATCTCTCACATTCTCCTTGTCTCGTGCTCGAAGCTGCTCAAATTTCCCTTTTTAGCTTCCCTTTCTCTTTCGGGGAAACTGCTTCAGATGTTTCCGCGAACGGTCTCTTTTTTTTTAAATTCTGCTCGAAGAGAAAAAGTCTCGCGCGGTGATCATCCGTCTCTTCCGCTAGCTAGCTTGTTTGTGTTTTTTCTCTGTGTAACTCGAGCCCTTCACCCACGGTATTTTTCTCGAAAATCAAAGGGAACGTGACTTTTGGGAGGTATAAAAACTGTGTCGACCGACCTAGCCAGTGTTCTCAAGCTCAAATTGCAAGAGGGTAAAGCAAATAACATCGAAATTTAAGGCGGTCCACATGTCATAACAATGAGACGAATTATTTTGTCGAACCTCAAAAATCCATGACCCAGAATAGTAGGTATATATGTAACTTAATAAGCAAACTATCATAAAATTCAGAAATGTTAAATATTTTTGTTTTCGTATCTCTTAATTACTCCTTAATTATCTTAAATATCCACTTTTTTCGATTCTTTATAGAACCCAATATAAGCAGCAGTAAAGATGAAAAAGTCTTATTAAAAAATTGTAATTCATATTTCAGAAAATTGATATAAATAACGTTATACGTCGATCATTGTAGTCGCGAGCAATTTTAACCTTCTCAACTTTGTGTAGGAGTTGGTTTAGGGAGCCGCACTTATGTCCTTAAGGAGCCGCAGGTTGCCGACCGCTGGACTAAGAGCACAAACTAGATTAACTCATCATTGGGTTGCTTTTGGGGTGCCGACTGACTGACTGCTCGTTAATTTTAAAAAAACATCCGCAAACGGCCTCTTCCCTCTCTGTATCTTCACCTTCCCGTTCGTTTGTCTTTCCATCCGTCGCTTATCTTTAGCTCTTCCGAGGAACTTGGGAAGGGATGATTTCTTTCGCGGCATATGGCTTTGGACACATACACATATACGCACATACGCTGCATCTCTCATTGCTCGTACTCTTCTCTCCCCCCATCCATTTCCACCCTTTCTCGACTTCTCTCTCTCCCTATTGCCATCAAGACCTCCCAGGGACTTAAACGCAGCGCGGCGAAATGAACGCGGTTCGCGCCCCTTTGTGTGTGTGTGTGTGCGCGCGCTCGCGCGCGTGTTGTGTATGTAAGCGAGCACCGATGATGCATGGTAGAGTGCGGAGAATGTGAAGGCCGGAAGATAAATATGCCATTCACCATGAATGTTTCAAACGGTCGCTTTCAGAGAGCTTAATATCTTTATTTGAAATTCTTGCCGCTGCCTTACGACGAGAAGAGAGAGTGATTCTTTTTTTTTGATATTATTCGCCAGAATGAAGTAGTATAGGAAAGATTTTTTCTTGTTTTCTTATATAGGTATTATGCCTGTTGGGATCACGATAAAAGGAAAAAATTTCTCTCTTTTAATACAAGAAAGAAAAGCTTGCGAGAGCTAAATGGCAAAGAAAATTTAGTCTCATTTTCTGCCTTGACAGCGAAATAATCACATTCGGATACGATACGTTAGTAACAATTTTCAAGGTTAGGTTATATGCCATAACCATCAGTGATTTATCTCTAAACATGTAAAAAAAACAAAGGTATTTTCGTTAAATTTAAACTTGTTTCGTTTTCAGCAATCTTAAATTCAAATGTACATAAACCCATACAATTTTCTGCGTCGGAATATGGCAGGTAGGCCAAGAAAATTAAAAAAACGTTCATTTCCTGAATATTTTAGGTTTAGAAACAGTTCTGTGGCACTAAGTCTCGGGAGTAGAATATCTCATAAATATTTCACTTTGAAAAATATAAAATTAAACTTTACCATAAAATCGAATTACCTCACATTAATCGACGTCGTATAATCATTTGAATATTTAAGCGAAATAACTTATCCTGGTATCAGTTGCTTTTTACCCGAAATCAATAGAGGTGGTGAGTGCTCCAGAGCTCTTTAATCCACGAAGTCTTTAAATTAGCATAGACTCCGTATCACTGATACATAAAGGGTTGGAAGGATTTGTTTCCCGATTCCGTCTCTCGGCTTTCTGCAGCGATCGCTATTTCTGAATTCCTCGTCGCGGCCTCTCTCGACTATAAAAGCTCACGGTCGTAAAATAAAAGGCGTTACGGTTGATCTCGGCGCAGCGCCGTTTCGCAACAAGAGGGCGCTCCCTCGCGAAGAATGGAGAAGGGAGCCTGCGTGACGTCGAGGTGAAATACGTCCCCTTAATTTTTATTTTACGCGTCTGCGAAAAAATGAAGAATAGGAGGATAAATTTCTCAATCGGGAGACGCATTATCTTGTGACAAATGCAGCTAGGCCGTGTGACGCGATTCTATTGAAATATCCCGACACGATGGAATGAATTACACGGATAGGATTATGTGCCGGTAAGAACGAATAGCTCCTAGTTAAATGGAAATAGCAGGCTAAGATCGAGTTATTCACCTTTAATTGATTCTATTGGTTCGATAAATCCGTCAACGGACATTCCATATCTACATTCTTAAGCCAAATGTAACATTCTTTTAAAAATCGTATTTTATTAATGAATCAAACGTCCAAATGCATACCGTGTGTGGTGATGCTGCACATCGAAACACAGATTGTATTTTTTGTTTATTATTAAACTACGATTTGGAAAGGTCAATTTTATTTGGGTCTATCAATATGGAATATTAAAGATTTGAGCTCGGTGCCTTCATTTACATATAGGTATTTGTTAAAATTACTTTAAATATTGGTTCGCTGGTTCTATCGTATTTAAAGGTCTTTAAAGTAAAATAGTGTATTTTTATATTCATGTTAATTATAGAGGATAAACTTTCCAAACGATGTTGCCGTTTACGACATTTTTATTTCATAATTAGGATAGTTTTGTCTTAAATCTCAAGGCCGCTGTAAATGTTTATCCTTTGATTAATTTTACTTTGCGAGAATGTTAATTTATTCTCGTTAGAGTATAATTTCTTTCCCAGTTTGAAATTTCCTTCTATATATCGTTTTTTCATCCAAGGTTCCATATATAAATGAGAGTTTAAGTGCCTTCCTCCGTAAATTCAAGAAAAACTTTCTCTTTCGTTTCCATTATTCACCTTTCCAGGTCGCTCGATTCATGGCTAATAAATAAGTTCGTACAAGAGAAAAAGGACTCAATTAACCAGTTCTTATGCGATCCAAAGATAATCTAATCTAGGTTTTTACTTATTGCTCCTTGAAAATAGGACATGAAAACCTTCTCTTAATTAGGCCCGCGCAATTAGTTTCTCACTCCTTTCTCTTAAAGAGGAAAAGATGGAAGCCGCTCTCTTAATCCTAATAGAGGAGTTATACCGAACTACATAGAACAGCGTTCACAATGTGAATTTTTACGAAGATCAAGAAAAAAATCAAAAAATGTTGAAGGGACTTATGACGAAGGAGAAAACACGATTTGTTAAAAGTAAGATGGGAAGCTAATAACTCGTCGGATGTTATGGAATGGCAGCATATATAAATGCGATGTTAAATTTAGCGTTTACTTAATCCATGTTATGATACATGGAAATGGTTTTTTTTACTAATACTCTTAAACTTGACACCTTAAATCAGAATTATATGAAAACCCCTTAAGTCTTTGTGCTCTAAATAAAGAAGGAAATATGTACTGCATTATGATTTTTTCCCTTCATATGTCATTTTCAGTGCGTAATCGGGAGGGATAGGTCCTGGTGTCCCTAGAAACATAAAGGTTTTTATTGTTTTCGTTTTGGCCAGAAGCAATTATTTATTCATGTACACATGTACCTGTATACGCACGAGCGTGTAAGTACGCGGACGTATGCATTTATTTCGGTATTATCAAAGGGGTCGCAGAGCCCTTAAGAATTTATTAGTTCAGTCAAATCAAAACAAGGATTATTTATGAACCATTCCCTATTCCTTATCTCGGAGGCCATTGTATTTTCGTTGCCACAATTAATTTCTTGCTTGGTCGACAACCCATTCATTCGTTACGACTCCTGATGATATATACAGATTGACAGGAAATCATAAACTCGGAGAGAAAGAGAGACGGAGAGAGAGAGGAATGTACTGCGTGGCGCACGGAACAAAACGTTTTAAAAAATGAAGCTTGACTTTTCTCTTAAGACGTCTTTGCCACAAATCACCTCTCCAGAATTCTGTTCCTGAAACTTTTATCTTTCTAGAACCGTCACATAATCCACTAAACCACACTTTCACTAGACATTTTTCTCCCTTTTTTTGTCTCCGGCTCAAAAAAAGGAGTGAGGGTTGTAACAATTAGCTCATCCCACAGGCATCGTAAATTCAGCCAGCCCGGCGGCGTATGCAACCCGCGTTACCCGTCTCATGAGAGAGGGGGGGTTATCCACTTGGCGCGACCTCGGAGTCGACCGCGGATAGGTGAATCGTGAATAAAAGAATGGTTTCTCAAAAGAAACGATCTTTCTTTACGATTTATTTCTTTCTCCTCCAAAAAAAAATAACAACTGACTCTGTCGCGGTCTCGTTGATTTAAAATAGACGATTTTTTTTTCGAATTTCCAAGGGGACGTAAGAAGAAATGTCACGACACAAGCAGCGGCTGAATTATTACATCTTGGCCATTTCTTCCCACGCGTTAAAGCGCGCCAGGAAGCACGCGCGAAATGTTATCGTGCGCGAAAATACGAAGGGTAATGTTTACGTTACATTCCTAGAAAGGGTTTAACACGTTCAAGACCGGTAGCATATGTCACTTTTTCGTACGGATTGACGTCATTCCATTTGTGACGCAATTTTTAATGATGCTCATACAATTATTTCCTAGGTGGTTTTCTGTAATTTTTAAGTGAAAATTGCTCTTGCTTTGGATCTTCACAAAGGAACGAATGATTTTAGTTTATAGCTATTTTATTTGAATATACAAAACTGCATTTTTATTTGAGGAAAAAATTTTCCTTTTATTAATTAAAATGATAACTGTCGACACTGAAAATCCTGTAATATTTTTTACGTGGCTATGTCACTGAGCTTCTAAATGAAACCAATATCCGAGCAATGTGTGACATGTTTGTATTCAAAGTAATTGTTACGCATAAATCAGCATCTGACACGTAATAAAAAGTAACTACATATACTCTTTCGTCATTAAATGGCAAATTAAAAATAGGCGTAAATTTATGGTTTTTTGTTGGTTCAAACCTTTCTTTTCTAGAAAATCGTTCGTGAACGCGTTAAAAAAACAGTTCTCTCGGTGTCTTCTGAGTCCGAGATATGAGATAGATTGTTCGTTAGATGATAAACTCCTTTAGTTTTGAGGTCTGTGAATCTGGAACAGACGTCCTCGACACGGTGCGAAGACGTCCATCCGACGGGTGCGAAAAATACCCGTGAAAGGGGATTTTCTCGCTTCCTCCGTCACCTTCATTCTTTTCCCTTGCCCTGCGACCCCTTGCGTCATGTCGGCACGAAGGCAGGGAGAAGTGACGACGCGTGCTTCGAAAAGGGGCGGGGGTAGCCACGGATGCCACCGCGATTATACGACACGTGTCGAAAAAATTCCTCTTTCTCCGTTTCATACCGTTTCGAAGCAGCGGTTGACGCCCACGCGGTTGATGCGTGGTCGTTTGTAAGTCCTGAGCGATGGAGGCCGTAATTTCCGTGCGTGCGTGTATGCGCTGCGCACCGCTCGAGCCAGGTGCGCTGTTTTAAGAAGGAAGGGATTTTCCACGCGACTCGCATTTCTCTCTTTAGAAGAGAGAAGAAAGAGAGAGAGAGATTCGATAGTGTCTGAAACGCTTGAACGATCTCTCAACGAGTAGCGCTCTTAAAACGCGTGGATTCTGCTCGGACTCGGTAATGAAAGCTTAGACCGGATGCCTTAAGATCTCGCATCCCCCCCCCCTCTTTCTCGGGAGAGGTCGCGTTTTATTTATTTTCATTTTTTCTCTATCTTCGCTCCCCATGTAAGAAATGAATTCCTCCAATTATCCGCTTTTTTCCCTACGCCTATGATTTATTTTCGAAACGATCGACCTAGGATTCTTTGTTCAGTTGCAGATATTTAACTTCTTCCGTGCATCTTTTGTCTACTTTGTACAGAAAGAAATTTTTAATATTGACTGTTTGCATAGCAAAATCATTTTGTAAGCGTTTTTAATGAGTTATTAATTTTTACCGATGCTTTTCGTTTAGGATTGCAAATTTATAGAGATAATAATTTACGTATATAAAACAGATCAAGGCTTAAGTTTGTATTTCGTTCGCCAATATTGAACAAATTTGAAGCAAAAAGACCGAGATTCTGAGTATCGAAACCTTTGCTCTCCCGCGTATTCCCCCCATTCACGATACGTGGCGGTGTGAAGTATTTCATATCTCATATTATTCTTTTAATTTTCAAACAGCATTGAAAATCCGACTTTTAAAATCTATTATTTCTTAAATAAATGGTTCAGTCTTATATTAACGATTTTATTTGTTTGTCCAGCATGAGATAAGAATATGTCATAGATTTTTAACGTACGACAAATATGGCGCGTAATATATGCAGTATGTGGATAATATGGTTACCTTTCCGATTCAAGTTCGTCGACTCCCTAAGTCTCCTTGGATTCGAAGCATCGAAACAATGCAAGTTACGCGATTGTCACCCTTTCCATCAGCGCTACCATCTCGTCGGTTCGATCGCGACATTCCTCGCGACTCTCCTTTCGTCGAAGACGCGTTTTCCATCACTCGGTCCGGCATTGTTTTATCCCTCCCCCCTTCCTCGTCCAAAGGTATTGCGCGAGTTCTTTATTTCATCGGATTTTTTAAAAATTCGTTCGCTCCGCTCTTTTTCTCAGAAAGCACCTGCTATCAGGGGCTTCCGGTATGTAACCAACCACCTGAGGAAGAGGAATGAAAGGAGTGAGGAAAGGGAGGGAATGTAGGGAGGGGGGAGATATAGAGGAACCGAGAATCGTGCGGAGGCGGGAGCAAACTCTTTTGGTTAGTAGCGCATGCACCACCACGGGCTGCTGCTACGCCACGCACATGCGCTTCCGACCCTACGTGGCTCCGGGACATGAAGGAGCTCGGCGGGGGTTGGGACCGTATCTGAGGCTGAGATCTTCGAGGCATATAAATGGTGGAATGGGTGAAAAAGGGGGAGGAGGAAGGGACAAGGAGGGAATGCAGTGGCGATGCTGGGAGAAAAAAGGGATACGAGATGGCAACCGTGGAATGAATAAGGGAGAGATAATACATATAGAGACTTTAACGGTGGAACGAGCGAGTAAAACGCCCCCGAGGGGATGGAGTAAGGCGCGAGGGAGATCACACACACCAACGCATACGTCCCGAAGAAGACGAATTGAAGCTTTCGATGGCGGCCGATAAAACGTTAAGGGAAAGAAGACGGGTGGGTTGTGTCATTCTAAAGCATTATCCCTAGTAGGCGATATGCGAGGAGGCGGCGGAATTGGATCGGAGACTTTTCGAGTGGCAAGCGAATGGGAGTGGCGTTTTCCTCTCCGGAGAAAAAAAATGAATAGGGAAATATATAGATGTTCGAGTTAGGCGGAAGAAAATGTCCGTCATTTGTGTTTATTTTACGGCTGTTAAGATGTTTTTGGAAATAGGGGGAAAGTAATATACGGAAATAGGTTTTCTTGGCTATAAAATTTTTATAGGGGGCACACGAAAGTGGTCTAGTAGGAGCAACCGTTACGGTCTGTTGCAATGCTATTATTTAAAATTTATGCGTAGGGATCTCGAGTGACTAAAAATAGACTTTATCTGAATAAAGGAACGGGAGCTGCTCAAGATATTTTTAGAGAATATATCCATCGGTGACTCACACATTCTGGCTTGTGAATTATGGAAACATGCCGGTTGAAAAATTCCTAGAAATCGTCTCGCAAAGGGTCATTTGACTATTTGGTCAAACTAAATCATAAATTGCACGGAAATAGTCAGTTGCTTTATCAGTATTTTTAGAAAATATTTTCAAATTTATTTCATATCGCAAACTATTAAGCTAAGAATATTCGAAGTGAAAATTAAAAACGATCGGGGATTGGGATTCCTTATGGGAAAATCTGTCTCCATGGCTTTCCCTATCCCTCTTGGGTCTGTTCGACCACGGCCTAAACAAAGTGTCTCATGGAAATTCAAAACCTCGCACGCCTCCAGCCTCCATCCGTATCCTTCGACGAAGCAGATAACGGAAGAGGGGGAGGAGGGAGAAAAGTTTCTCGATAAAGGTCGACGGACGGCCGAGATGCTTTGCTTTCTTCTTTATAGTGCCATTGTTCGGTCGGAAACGCGTCTCATTTATTTCCTCGCACAAACACGCGCGCAAAACTAAGCTCACAAAACACACACTCTCATTCACTCTCCTCCTTCGAAGGCTCCGGATGTGGTTATAAGGGAGTGGGAGGCAAAGGATTTGCCGATTCCATCCGCCACTCTTCCCGAGAGAATCGACGCTTTTCTACTGCAGGAACCTTTCTCTCGGGGAAAAAGACAGAGCGGGAGGGAAAAGGGAAGAGATAGAAGTGTAAAAGAGAGAAAGATAAAATGAAGAGAGAGAGAGAAGGGATCTCCGACAATACCGATAACGACGTCCGGCTAGGAACAGAGTCCGCGAACAAAACACGCGCGGCTCGCGAATGGCAATAAAACATCGCCCACCTGTTTCGGGCAACAATGAAAGTCCCCCAAAGATGGCGAGCGAGACAGAAAGGGAGAGATTTCGGAGCGGAAGAGAGTCGGCCGGAGTGGGTTGAGGAGAGCAAGAGAGAGAGAGGGAATGGACGGAAGAGAGAGAAGAAAAGAGGGAGAGTATGATATCCCTAGCGGACAAGGGGAGAGAACGGGGTCATTCCATATAACATATCAAGAAATATAAAGGGGTGACTCAGTCGGTGTTTTATATTGTGTGTTGCGTATCAGGGGTGGTATCTTTTTTTTAACGTTAAAACATTTTTAATTGAGTCGTCAAAGCGCGAAAGCTGAGTTTGCAAGTTTGTTTTGTGTAAAGGAGGGCAGTGTGTGAGTGTTTGAATAGAGACTTTTGAAAATGGGTGATGGAAGTTTTTTTCTGCGGAGTGAATCAGCAGATGAGGTCGAAGATCGCTTACGAATATAAACATAGGCGTATTAAGACGGCACATTTTGGTTCGGGAATTATATACGTGCTAATTTAGACTCGCAAAATAACCGTACCACCGACATGAATGAATTTTATTGCTTAATTAAGCTAACAAAAGACTGAAATTGCAATTGGCAGTGTAAACCATCTATAATTTGGCAAAATTGATGAACTTTTCGACTACATGACCAATCTATCGTGTGTTTACATATAGATGAATTCCACGCAGTTAAGATTCGTTGATTGAATTATGCTATTTAGTTATTTGTTTTTTCGTCCTGATAATACTATATGCTGGTGCATGTCTCGTATTTGCACTTATTTGTTTATACCAGTTCGCCATTTTTAAGGCGAGAAAAATAATAGAACGGGAAAATTCATTCAACTTTAGTACAAATTATACTGTCATGTTTGCGAAATAAGATTTTGAGTTTATTAAAAGCTAATCTTTCTTCTATTTATTATTTTACAGAGTAACTCAAATAATAGGGGAACGGGATCATTTAAATATTTTAAAGAATTTTGGCCAATAAAGTAGCCTACTATTTTATATATCCGAGCTGAATGATGAACTTTTCTTGCGAATTATCGGGAAATATTTCCTTACAAATTGATTTTAAGGTGTTTCTATGCCGTGAAGAATAAACAAATATTCTAATGCGCATATCCGTATACTGAAAAGCGTAACTCTTTGAGGCGATTCGGCCTCAACCGGGTCTATGTAAATGGGAATCATCCGTCCCAAATATTCATCCATCGCACGGTAAGAATTAAAAGCAGAGAGTGCATGTACACAAACACAGGCATGCCGGCTCCCGGCCGCTCAAGAGCTTCCATTGCGATCATATCTGTGATTTGTGCTCGCGTACGAACTAAAACGGACGGAGCGATATCCATCCGAGGAGAGAGAGAGAGCTCTCGGCGTAACGCAAGGGAGAGAAGGAACGAGAGACTGCGAGCGCCCTCGGCATAAGGAGCGGCGGGAGCCTGAAGTCCCGCAGCAATTGGTCAGTTGTTACATTCCTGGGCGCGTTGTTCGCTGTAACAACTACAACGAGTACAAGGGGAGAGTCGGCGCGGCCTCTTTTCAAAACGGGAACCCTTTGAGATCTTAATGGCGGAGCGGTAGCCGTGACGACTCTCTTTCGCTTGTTTCTCGCGCAAGCATGTTGATGGCGGACCTTCCATCATGACGCCGGACTCTCACTCTCTCTCTCTCGGTTTCCTTCCCTCTCTCTCTATCTCTCTCCCTTATTCTCTTCCTCTCTGTCCTCCTTCAATCTTTCCATTTCATCCACATTTCTCTCCATTTTTCTCTGTTCCTCTGTTTAGAGATTTTTCATTGGAATGATATAAACGTTACCTCCTACTCATCGCGCGATTTCGTAAAATGCGTTCAGTTCAATCTCGAGGAAAATAAAAGGTCCAGATGGCATTTACCACTTTGGGGGAAAACATTCGTGATTTATTTGATGGGATTCCTTCGTCCAGTGGTTCGCCTTAGCGATGGAGTCCGATATCTCCTCTATCTTCATCTGCTTCTCTCTCTTTCTCTGCCTCCGTTCCATCCCGCTATTCATTCCGCCCTCGCAAATTGCTCTTTATACGAGAGGGAAAGATATTCCCTTTCACGTCCTTTCGGAAGGATATCTCCTTTTCTCACGCTCCATTCCGACTCTCTACTTGACGGCTCCCTTCTGATTTCTACAAGGTCGTTTTAGGTTGAAAAAAAATTGAGTCTTGCACGGAATACGTCTGTCTGTACTTTTACAGTGTCGAGTATTCTACGCCGCCTCGGAAAAATGTTGATTGGCTTACGGGAATCAATCTCTGAAAGATTTAGTATCTAGAATTTAACTTCCTTCTTATTGAAAGCGGCGAGACCTTATCGAAGAAGATAATGAAGTAAATAATGAAATTAAATAAAAAGCTGTGGCCTCTTTATCTGCTCTTGCTAAAATCTCATTATTAATCCTACATCTACATAATACCCTGCAAATCACCAGATTGGTGGGTGGCAGGGGGTGCAGCTCACCAAAGCCTAAATAACAACTTCTCTCGCGGGAATTATGATCACGTATGGTCCTATGGAAAACCGAACCCTGATATAGCTATGTCCTATAGTCGATTTATCGTATTTGGTCATCGCCTCCCTCACGCTCCCATACCCTGTCGCCATGGGGTCCAAACTCCAACCAAGTTCACTAATCCTCAAGACCCTTGGTTCGTTCTACGAATATGACATTAAGATAATATCTAATGACTTCTGGAAATTCCATGGGGAAATTTACCCATTTGAGAATTCTTTGAACCTTTACATTTACATTAATACTCTGCAAGCCGCCAGAAGCGTTTGGCAGGGAGTGTCACAGCACCACTGAACTCTAATTAATCTGTTGGACTGTCTTATCGCGTCCGGGAAAAAAGAATCACTATTGTTATATTGAAGATGTATTTGATTTAATTAGAAAATTATTTAAGTTAATAAATCGGTTTCCTAAAAATATTTTAAGGTCAGAACGAAAAAATACCAGAGCTGCAAACCACTTCAAAATTTGGAAGTGGTTCGGTTCGCGGTTCGGTTCTAAATTTTTGGAAGTGGTTCGGTTCAGACAGGAATTTTGACAAGTGGTTCGGTTCTGCTTGCGGTTCGGTTCGGTTCAACTAAATTAATCATTTGAAATACTATCCAGAAATAATTTATCCAATATAAACTTTACACATTCAGTATCAATCTGTAAGTAAATCAATCAGCAGTCATTATTATTTTAAATGAAAGAATTTATTTAAAGAAAGGAAAAATTTATATTTTAAATATATTACAATCTCATCATCATCTTCATTCATATATATTTTTAAAATAGTATTTTTGATCCTAACATGATTTTTATGTGGATAACAATAGTATCAGATAGGAAGGAGTTAGGCACTCTTTCCTTTGAAGCAAACCCGCTGATTTTCCAATGGAAATTCCTGGTCTTTTTGTTGGTCCGTATTTTGTGGATTCAGATCGAACCGAAACCGAACCACTTTTTCAAAAATTATGGTTCGGTTTTCGGTTCATTGAAAAATTAATCAGCGGTTTCGGTTCGGTTCGCGGTTCAGCAAAATGGCTACGGTTCGGTTCGCAGCTCTGAAAAAAACCTGTTCGAACCGGTTCACTGATGATTGCCGGAGAGAAACCGGAACCGAACCGAAATTTTGTTTTGAGTGAACCGGAGCGAAAAAATTACGGTTCGATGCCCTGGATGACATTCATTGTCAGAAGTTAATCTATACCTCTGTAGTGGGAAGAATACTGGAAGGGGAGGAATTTTCATACATTTTAATTTATCTAACGACAAGAAAAGAAAGAATATAGAAGCGATAATTTTGGAGATCGTAACTAAGGAGCATATCCACCCTGAATCCCTTTGCAATGCAGATTAGAAAAAAATTAAAAGGAAATCGAATGCTAGATTTGCGCTCTTGCACATGACATTGAATTTAAATGCGACGCGCTTCTCCAATTCGGTTGTCTCGTTTGGAAAAAAACCGCAATAAGTAGGTCAAAAGCTTGCCGACAGAGTGCGCGTCGCATTTGGGATTTGCCCTCCATCTTTTTCCTCCGCCCGATGAATTTTCACGGTCGGGTCGCGATTCCCGACCTTAAAACGCGCGCAAATTTATACAAGGAGAAGCAGAATCTGCGACTGAGATAGGATGTTAGTGAGGTTAAACGAAGTAATCAGCACCATAGGAAGGATCTTTAAAAATTAGTGAAGTGGATGACTCAGGATATCATCCAAAACGTAAGTCATTCTTGGATAACTCCTAAGCAGTATAATTTTTTGGATAACCCCCCAAGGAAGAACTGTGACAAGCGTTGAAATTAAGTAGGCCTAAGAACCTAAAGTGAATGTTCTTAACCCAGAAATCGTCATACATAAATTCTGGATTTACCAAAATGGCAGGATGCCTGTAAACTGAATGGCCTCAATGCACGTACTAAAAATGCGGTTCTGTTCACATAAAAATTTTGTTTGGATGTAATAAACTTAGTGAGCAAGGTAGCTATTGTTGTCGGTGTGTGGTCCACGAGGCTAAGGACCGGTTAAGGTGGGATAGATGACGCCAGGAATAGTGTTTGGAATAGATGGAGATGCGCTCTGTTCTGCGGTTTCAATTTTTTTTTGGCGAAGGATGGCCTACGCGTCAAGAGTATTTTTTTGTTTTCAAATCGTGCATTGTGAAGTTAATGAAGGCAAGAGGCGAAATGCTCTCAAGGTATAATTAACACCAGCACCCAACATGAAGCTACGATTCAAAGACGGTGGAACGCTTCCTAATTACACAATGCCTAACTAAACGCGCACCTGCAAATAGCGAATGATTTAAATGTTACATTTCATCGCCTATGGGCCAAGTAACTGGAGTCTTATGCAGAAATTAGCAATCCCTTAGGGAGGATTTGAACCCGCGACCTTTCAGTCGTTAGGTATATGTTCAATCCCGTTAGATAGTGTGGTCAGAGAACTCGGGAGAAGAAAAAGTCAACACCCCCATCAATGTAGGAATAACGATGGGCATCTCGTATATGGTGGCGATCGTAAGAGATTCATTATGTCGAGACAATACAGTTCCTTTGAAGATTAATGGTCAGCGGGTTGCATTATGCGTCGACTTCGTGACTTACCGGTACCTTATGGTGCGTTATCTGCGATCAAACCTGCCAATCAACTCATTGTGTCATTCTTTCTCTTTTTTCATTTAAGAGGATGTTTCCAAGCGTCGAATAAGGATTTAATTAATTAAATGGCAAGATCCTAAAAGTATTTTTATTCGACACTGACCTCGAGGGTCAAGATACTCCTCGAAAATCACTCCATGTTCCCTACGACTTTTCGCGTCGCTTCATAAATTCCACCCTTATTTCTCCATCCAAACGCAATAGAAGGGTTCCCTTAACGAGAGACATTTCCCAACAGGTGAACGTCCGCGGTATCTAATCCGCCGTCACCCCCTCTTCTCTCCTTAAATTTTGCTCTTGCGACTCGCCACGAGGTTCATAACGACGGTTGCTCCGGAGACGCCCCGGTAGCCCGGTAGCGTTTTTTTTTTGCCAACGCGCCGAATATATACGTATTTGTAATGGGAAAGAGGAAAACCCGGCAGATGGCTCCCGAGAGGAAGAAGGAGGGAAAGACCGCAGACGAGACGACCGCTTCCGACACCTCGAGCCCGAAACCCTCCCATAAACAGGGCTCGGCTACGAACCCGGGTCTTCAGGTGCGTGCGGTTGCGACGCGGTTCTCCCTTCGTTGCCACATGGTGCGCGAACAGACGGAGAGAGAGAGAGAGGCGTACGGCTGGTGTTTTTTTTTTGAATGTCTCGAGGACGTGTCGTGTGAGGAAGTGGCAGTAAGAACAAAACTGTTTTTTTTATTTACATAGAGTTAAAGGGAGAGGATGAAAAAATTTCGCATTTCTGTATACCTCTCCTCTCTTTCCCATCCTTCTCGAGTGTCCTTCCAGGTCTCTTCACTGCGAAGAAAAGGATTTCTTTTATAAAGATATCCGGAATGGTTGTTTTCGCCTCTTAACGTTCCGAAGCAATTTGCAACGCCGTTCTCTCTCTCTCTCATTCACTCGCGTGGCTCGTTCTCATTAATTATTCCGAGGAAAAGAAAAAGGTTCGGAGGAATGAATATATAGATTCGCAGGCAGAAAAGCGGAATGCGCTGTCGTTCGTGGAGTTTTAAAAAGGGAAAGGAGATAACGTTTCTTTCCCTCCCATTTTTATCTCGCGAGAAAGGAGAGTTCTTTTCAACGATGTGTTGATTAGACAAGAAAGAGAATGAGAGAGAGAGGGAAAGTTAAATTTTCAGTCGTGCTGAGTTTAAAATATGATGCTTTACGTTTTTTAAATTGTAAAAAACGAGTGCCGTAGAAGTGGGGATATGTATGTTGAACTGTGGTGAATTGAGAACACCTGCATTTTCCACGAGAAGGTTGAAATACTTTCAAGATATCACGCGTTTTTTTAATGTTACTAATGTATTATTTTAACGGTTTGTTTATTTAATTTTTAATTTACGTGCTAAATAACCGGATTTGGATTTTGTATTTCCATTATGTGTAATTATTTTTGTATACTGTTATTCAGTAGTGGAGTATATGGATGAAATTGTATGTAGCTTTATTTTTTGCTTTCGCCGTAATTGAATCCTTGTCCAAGATAAAGTAGCCCATAGTTTAACTCTAGGTGTTGGCTTAGCGGTACTATGTGGATGTTGAAAGTGCTCGGAATAATAACGCTAGATGATTTATCATTTCAACGCTTTTTTGTTTCATTACAAACAATTTATGCCGATCGTATCATCAAGGCCATCTGCTCTAACATCAAATGTATATAGCAAAAAAAAACGCTTTTTAATCTCAAATTAGATACTATCAGATCGGTTATTCCCTACAGATAACTCCTTTCGCCTCACTTGCCTGCTGCCTTTAAAGAGCGGCTACGCCTACATGAGATTCGATTCAATTTATCTCTTCCCCCTCATTACATATAAAGATCGGAGGCGATGTTTTTTTTATATGGGACTCCTTTCCATTATTCTCTTCCTCGCGATAAAAGACTTGCGCAATCACTTGCGATTGTGTTTTGTTGTTCCGACATGATCATTAGCTGGCAAGGGGTGGAGACGCGCGCATGTATGTGTATTTATATATTTATGTGTGTGTATATATATATATATATTTCTATACACATAGTATATGTATAGGAGGAACTCGGTAGTGCAGAATTTATCCGTCCGGAATGAGCTTTGATCGATCGTCACACTTTTCCAAAGCAATCATTCGCCGCAGATACGCTATTTTTCCATCCTTGAGAGATCCAGGTAATGGTGATGACGCTCCGCCTCCTAATGGGGAAGGCGTTGTCAATTTACTGGGTTGTGTTGTGGGTTTATTAAAGAGGAACCGCGTACGACAATGATGCGAGTTGATGAAACGCCGTTTGATCGTCGGGCTCAAGTGGGCAAGAAGCGAAGCGGGAGAAGGGGAAATCCATTGTAGCGAGGCGGCCGTTCGCCTTTCGATATGATGTCCATTCGTCCCCCTCTCCCCCCCGTTTATTAAAACTCAGCCAGCAATGAATGCATCTTTCCTTTCTCATCCTCTCTTCTTAGGTCTTTACCCCTCCTTTTCCCCTCTCCTTGTCTCTCTCTCCGCCTTCCCCGCGATATGCCAATTCCTTTTCTATTGTCTTCTTATTGGCCTCCATTAGCTTCTTCGCTTCGTTACACTAGCATCACGAGCTCGCGAGTTTCTCTCTCCGTTCCTGCTGTACGAGGAATTGAAGTTAGTTGTCCGTTTGGCCATTTCGTGATTTTTTGTGAGCGCTCTGGCAACAGCTGACCAAGAAAAATCCTCCCGTCGATTAAAAGGTGTCAAGGTGGGTGAGTGGGCGAAAAAAACAATCTATTTAGGAGCAATGCGGATATGATATAAAAGCTTTAACGCTGCATCATTGTGAATTCATTGTGAAATTAGGTAGTTCAGCAGCTGGTTTCAAATAAATTGTATTCGTAACTTCTCCGGCTTCTAAAACGGATTAGCATTCAAACTACCTACACAGCTACATTTTCCGCTGAATTTCACCAGTTAATGCAATGCGCCAAAATTTTCGCTAATAACCCTTTCTATGAGGGCACCATAGGTGTTCTATTGTCGTCATTACCTTCATTTAAATTCATAATCGAATAAAAGATCGGTGAATGGCCGCTAACCTCGATCACTTTGTCGTCTAAATGCTCATGTATTTTACGCGGAGGTTATATAATTTCCCCATATAAAACTTTATTTTTATCGCTACGGTGCACAAGATTTCGTTGTAAAAGTAAAAACATTACAGTTTAAAATATGTGAATATACATGTTTTGGGATCTATGACGAATGCATGAGAACTTTCACTGGGAATTTGTCAAATTCCTATTTATTTTCCCCCCATTTTCTGCAACGCGTTAGCCGTTACTTTGATGATCGCAGTGAGAAATCAAGAGTACATATATGTTCGTCATTATTTCGTTTTCGTATTATTCGTCCCATCCTCTCTTCCCCCCTTCTTTCTCTTTCCGCTCTCCTCACCTTCTTCTCGGCAGTTTTTTCCCCCTTTCGGACCATGTACTCTGCATCTGTACACTCGCGATATCTTATGGTCAGGATGGGCGTCGTCCCGAAGACATCATCTCTCCCGCACATAACTCTCTCGTTCGCCTGAGCCAAGTGGCTATACACTCACGCACACACTCACCATAAGTGGGCGCGAGGGGTCATCCTCTCTCGTCCCTCGCTTACCGCGTCCACACCTGCCAACATGAGCGTATGTGTCTGCATGTGTGCGTGCGCCATCGTAGGGTCCCTCTCCCACGGCACGGAGAGGGATTTTAATTGACTCGGCGTTCGTGAGATGGACAGCGCCTAGGACGTATCCCTCTCTCTCTTGAACGAGCACGTTGCGGAACGCACCCATACAAAGATATCCAGAAGGGCGATGACAAAGATCAAAAGTTGCGTTGGAGAATGGAAGATGCAAGAAAAAGGTCCGGGTTTTTAACATACGTGAATACGTACAGTACAGGTGGAAGTAGAATTGTACCTATACACACACACACATATATATATATATATATATATATTTATTTATTTATTTGTTTATTTATTTAGGGGATGTTTAAGATAATTGACAGGTGAAATTTATTTTTGTGTGCTCATTAATCTGGAAGTTATTAAGATTAAAATAATGCGGTATTTCTTTATGATGTGATTCTTAATTGAAACAAAATTTGGTCATAAGATGTCGTGGTACACTTCATCCTCCCACAAAGTCAATAATGTTATTTTATTGAAACAATTCCTCAAGGAAACTCGTGTACGTATTTTTCAATTGTTGGTCGAATCATCTTACAGGAATCTCTCTTTTCTCATCAGCAGGGTGCTACATGCAAAACGATCGATGGCTTTTTGCCAATGACGCTGAATTTCACAAGGACATCATGCATTTTTTCTGCAGTCTTGAGTAATATTGAATGCAATTACCTCAAGAGCACGCCTACTGCCGCTCGCATCTTACGCGCAGCTTCTCGTCTGCAAGATACTGAAGGGAAAAATAATTGACGTGACATAACGCGCGCTTTCTTACCCCCTCTTGATGTCAAGACCCTTCCCTGCCGTTTTTCCATATTTGGATCCACGTCGTGACACCTGATACGGAACAAGGTTTTTCGCTTGGAAGTTATGCCTCTGTAAAAATCAGTCTCTCTTAACCGCCCTGGAAGCGTAAATAATTTCGAGAAGACACGTTTTTCTCCAACCCTTTTCCCTCTCAAGAACAACACCTTTCTGCCACTTTTTTGGATCAATCCAAAAGAAAAAGTATCGGCGGAAGCGTAATAGTTCAAGGATTTTCTTATTAATATTCAATTAAAAAGTGGGCGTTCTCTCTTTCTGTCTCTTTGAGCGTAACTCCTTGACTTTCTGACCTCATAATTCCATGCTCTTGTATCCGTGTCCCGTGAAAACCCCGAAAATTTATGTACATATACGCTTATATGTATAGAGGTTCTGATTCGGAGAGGGAACATGTCTCCGGGTCTTTGGAAGGAAAGGTCATCGGTAGTAAAGGTCAGGGCGTTAAAATGTCGAGCGAAGAGAAGTGCTCCCGGCCGAAAGGTCTCCTCCCTTTCCTTTCGTTCTGTTTTTTTGACAATTGTCCTTGTGCTCTTCACTCCCAACCTATCCTAATTCAAATAAAACCGAAAAAGTGGCAGGAGATGTCTCTAAGAAATACAATGTTCGTGTACTGTGAAAAAAACATTTATAATAGATGGAAAATTTTTAGCATCCAAAGTTTTGTCAATCTTGAAAATGTTACAAGAGGAATTTCTGTAAAAAAATTTAAATTCACTCCCCATAGGCTAGAAAGGAAGTTAATTATCTAATTGTCGAGTTAGGTCTTCCCTTCTTTGAAAATTAAACCTGTATTTCGCTTAGTTTTCGCAAAATAAAATTTTAAAATTTATTGTTTACAAAAATGCAAGCCCACGGAAATCATTAAGATGAATCACAAAAAGATTATCTTTAAATTTGCAAAATGAAAAAAAATGCAAGAACGTCGACATATAAAAAAATAAAAATAATTCATCTTTAATAATAAAGTTAAAATTTTAACCCTAAAGAATGCTCGAGTTAAATATCTAATCGACACAATTCAAATGTTACGGAAACAAGGAACCTATAGAAAAAAAAGGAAGGAACGATAAGGCTTCTCATTTCCCGTCGACTGCGTCTCCGGCCCTAAATCAAAAATTGTTTTCTGAATTAATGGCGGTCCCATGATTCAGCAGCGTTTCCCACGATATTCTTTTTAAAAATAAACGCCCGCTCTGTTTTTCCTCTCGGCGTATTTTGTTTCGATCGCCGATAAAATCCGCGGATTCATGCCTTTAGAAAGCTCTGCAATAAAACACTCCCAAGCGTCCTTGGCGAAAACGGACAGCATCATGCGGAAATAATGAAGGACGTTTCAAGTGAGAGGTGGAAAACGGTAAACAAATGCACGCATGCGCTGGGTCAGTTTTTCATCTTAATAGACTCGCGCTGAAGTATCTTCGCTTTTATGTCATAGTTTTGTAAGTTTACGTATTTTTATTTTATGATTTATTTATTTTTGTCGCGAGCAACATTTATATCAAGAGATGGAGAAACTTCTACCGAATAGATGCTTTTAAAAAATGTAACGCGCAAAATAAAAATGACAGCTATTAGGAAAAACGCTCGATAAGTCGATCTAACGTTTAAATGCGCACATTCACCTGTCACACGCACTAAGATTTTATCAGGAAACGCACTAGCACCGGCCCTCACGTGGCTAATTCCTCCGGACTTCAGCCCGTATCGGCCGCATGTGTCTGTATGCGCGGTTGCGCTGTATTGTTGGAAATATCCGTACTGTCTTTCTTCATCAGTTAGCTGAGCAAAAAATTGTTCCAATATGTTTCTAATGGAGGAATTAGCCGTTCGAGGGCCAGTGCTAGTGCGTTTCCTGGTAAAATGATCATCCTGTAGTTGTTCATCTTAATAAACTCGTTTTTCATTTTATCTCCGATTTTATTGATGTCATAGCCTTGCTTACATAGGTCTTAATATTTAATTCTCTTATGGTGTATTACTGTTTTTTGACGCTTAACACCTGCTTACTTCGCGAGTTGGAGGAAACCCTACTTACCAGACGCACATACGAGTTATAATCTGCAAATAAGTTAAAGCAAATGAGCTATTGGATAAAACGATCGATATCTGGATCTGACTACCTTAAAAATTCACGCATTCGCCTCGACACACTAGATCAGAAAAGCGCCGTCTGTACCGGGAAGTATATATAAAACAGCTTGTTTTCCGGAAAGGAGTTTTCGAGGTGTCCCGCTCTCTTTGCCATTCTCTCTCTCTCCGCCGCCCAGCATCCATCTAACGTCAACCACCCACCGATCCGATCCACTCGCTCACCCATTCTCTCTCTCCTCTTTCCCTTCCACCCCCTCTTCTCACACCTATCGCATTCCTTTCCTCTGGATCTATTCCGCCGCCTCTCGTCGAAAAATAAAACTTAAAAAAAAAAACGATTGATACTCGCGCACACAATGGCATTGTCCTCATCTTTTTCTGCGCTCCTCGCAGAGAGAGAGAGAGAGAAACGGAGGAAACCTTATAGAAAGTGCGGATGAGTGTGTGTGTGTGTCTGTTTGTACGTCTTTTTGTGCCCATGCATGCATGCACGTGTCTCCGTATCCCTCTTAAAAAAACACGCTCTCGCTCTCTTCCGCTGTCTCTCTCTCTCCCCCGTCACATCCTTCCTCCCCCTCTGTATATCTCCACCCCCGTCACCTCATCCTAACCGTCTTATTAAAAGAGAAAGCAATAGGATAAGACCGAAACGCGAACCCTGGTTAACTAACGCCCAATGTCAACGTCGGTGACAGTTGAAAGGAGTGAAAATGGCGGTGGGGGAGGGGGAGGTGGGGGGGGGGGGGCGAGACGAACTATCGGAGACACTTTCAAACGTCTCCGTTGGCGAGAGAGGCGTGGGAGGGTACGGAAGCCTCCCTTTCGAACCCGGCGGTGAAATGGTACGCTCACAATCGGATCCTAGAACCGATAGGGAGAGGAGGATTGGGATTAGAGAGAGGGAGGAGGGGGATAGGGCGATAGAGAGAGAGAGAGAAAATGTTGCGTCTCCGCACAATCGACGGTTTTGAAAGTCTCGAGAGGTGGCGGGGTGGGTATTTCTTTTTTTTCCCTCCCTCAAAAGCCTCGTGAGAAGCGTCGCGATGTGTCTCTCTTAGCGGAATGGCGGTCATTGTATCACTCGGGACGCATTTCTTTTCCCGAGACGTCGGAAATGTTTCCGATTTTCTCGGGGTACAAATGAAAGTTATGTACTCTCTCGGGGTGTTTTTTTTTATTCGCCCTGATTTACCGCGAGGCGGCGTTCCTCTTTCTTCTCTTACGGGGAGAGGCGGTTAATTTTATTCCGTAAACGTGCGCGTAAAATGGAGTCATTAGCTTATTGTATAGAGAAAACGAGGTTGGAGCTAATGGTTCGCGTATGAAGAGGAGTTTGTTTTTCTTGTAGCCGGTGTAATAGCGCCTCGTAATTATTGCAAAAAATTTAGAGGAAGATTATTTTGAAATATCGATCAGTTTTTAATTTGATTGTTGAATCACAGCCGTTTATATCGGGGTGAAGGGAAAACGATTCATAGTACTTATAACGTAATTGAATAAATACGGCTTTAATGTTCAACTTCAAAGAATCGTAAATGGACATGTACCGGGAAACAAAACCCGCCGTGAGTATGCGGACGTAACTATGAGGCAATCCAGTGATATGTACTAGCCGTCAGGTTTATCATGGGATTACTATTTAGACAAAGATTTTTCTATGATATTTCATCTGGAAAATGTATTGTAAATGGATTCTTTGTATGGCTTGAACTAGATGGAAAACTGTTGCATCAATAATTTATTTTTACGGCGAATAACGTATCGCGGACTTTCTTCTCGACATTTGACAGGCGTCTGGCGTCTTTAAGAGCAACAAACTATGATTGACGACAGTCGTGAGGGCCCCCATTGTCCTCCGCGGAAGCTACCTATAAACATTTACGCCACGCGCAATCAACGCGCTATGACATGTGCCCGCGTCCATTAGTGTCCAACTTATCCCCTTCCCGCGGTTCAAACGCCTTTCGCGATGGCCGCCCGCTGGAGAATGCGCCGTTGTTCACTTGTCATCGTGGGGAGAAGGCTTCCGAGATAAGGCGCGGCAGGTGGTAGCACCTCAGCGCCGTAAATCCTGATCCGATGGGAGTTGGAGGGTGACTCCGGGACGAGAGAATATCCTGTTGCTGCGGACGCTCGGAGGACGCGCCTTAAGCACCATGGTGCGGGGAAGAGAGGAAGTGTGTGGATTCGCATACCTGCACCACTCCCTTCTGCCGTTGTCAGTCACCACGTCGACGCCTTCTACGTCCACGCGCCCCACCCTCTCACTCCATCCGAACCTGCAGCATCCCTTTGACGGCTCCTTAAATGGAAGATATTCGACACGTGTGCTCAGCCCCCGCTCCTTCTACTCCGTTCCTTCCACTCCGTTCCTTCCTTCAGTTCTCTACCGCTAAAATTATTCGTTTTTTTGTACGATTTCAGACGAGCGGATTCTTCATTTCCATTATGTACTTGGTTCTATTAAGGCTTCTGTCCTGTCCACGCCTAGGCACCAGTGACGTTATGTGAAACGAGAAAGGGGTTCTCTGGATTAAATTTTATTATTTCTCATTTATTGTTGTTTCATCGAAAGTGTTATTGCTTCTAAAATTGCGATACTGTGCCACCTTTAATTATTTTGTTTGAGTTTTGCGCAGTGGCGTAGCGGAACCATTCAGCCCCCCCGCGGTGAAAGCTTGAAAAATAACCGACGATATCTGAAAATACGGCGACACGGACACTGTCATCGGACGCCACGGGTGTATGTGTAAATACATAGGACAGCTTCACGGTGCCGCCACGAACAGTACCGCGTAGGTTTTTTTACTTTTTTGTTTCAATGCATAAAACTCGGAAAAGTAACATAGTTACATTTTTGGTGGCAATTCTCTAACAAGGCTTATTTTATATAAAAAATATATAAATATAAAAATATATATAAATGCATCATTTTTTCATTCTCATGGGATGAAAACTTGAACCACTTGGACACCATTGCAGTTAGAAAAATAAATTAAATTTTCTGAAATGCTTGAGATATCAAATTCTAAATCCAAAGGAAAAAGTAATTTCAACTTCCACATGCGTCATAGAAAATATCAATCCTAGAGCGATCTCTTATGTAATAGAATGGTAAATATTCCTACCTTATTTTAATCGTTGTCTTCGTCTTGCGTTAACGCCGCAAATTTTTCTATGACGTCATCAACATTCAGCTTGGATGCTCGTTCATTCTCAATGCTCAAAATTAGTCTTGTCTGACTCATGGAGTTCCGTAAATAGTTTTTTATTAATTTTAACTCTGAGAATGATCTTTCAGAACTCGCAGTGCTGACTGGCAATGTCAAAAAGAGCATGAAGGAAGTACACACATCTGGAAGACTGGAAGCTATCGCAGTGTTCTCTACCATTAGCAGATTACCAAAGTCTCAGACTTTGTTTTTGTATAGCCGATCTTAGTGCCATTCTAAAAAACTGCATCTGTTCTGGGAACTGAGGGTATTGATCAGCGGGGTAAACAGACCATAATTCCTTCGCATTCTTGTGTAATTCCTCATCAGTGATGTTAGCCAGTATTGTAGGGGATAATATTTTAAATCTACTCGATATATCTTTCATTGACTTAAATCTATTCTGTATTTGACTAATTACAATGTCCAATGTTACATAAAATACAGATACTTTGCAGTGAAACTCTCTATTCTTTAATACTTCAACTTCCTATACAGCAACGGTACCTTTACGGCGCGATCTATTTTCAATAAAACGTGGTTCTATGCCCCAATCTTCAGCTAGCATTTTTGCTGATGATTTAGCTTCCTCATACTGTCCTCTATAAGAAATTAGCTCATGTTGTGCTTTCTCTATTAGCTCGGTGCTTTTCATAAGATCCGCATCATCTGATTGCAGCAACTGAGACACAGAATTGATAATTTCTAAAATTTTGCTGTGAAGAACTAATAGAAAAACAAATCGAAAATTTTCCAGTTTAATTTTGAGATTTTCTGCTTCTTCGCGCTCGTCTTTCTTTACGGATGTCAAGATTATTTTAGAGAGGCATTTCAAAACGTCCGAAAAACGATACCTGAGCGTTATTAAAGCATCGTGATGCGATGACCAACGCGTCGGAGATAGTTTTTTTAAAGTTTGCTTTTGTCTGCTACTCTGTTGAAACGAAGTAAGCATTTCCCAACGTTTGATGCTATTGCCGAAAAAAGCATAAAGCTTTTCAATGAAAGTGTAAAATTATTTCGTTTCTGGAACACCCTCAACTGCATCTCTAATCACAAGGTTCAGGTTATGAGTTGCACAGTGAATGTAACAAGCAGTTGGCTGTTTTTCTCTAATTCGTTGCTGAACACCATTATAAATTCCACTCATATTTAGGGCACCATCATATGCTTGACCTCGACATTTAGTCAGACTAATACCAGCTTTTTCAATCGTATTTACAATTATACTTTCTAATCCAGAGGCAGACATCTTTTACTTCATGAAAACCTAAAAATGATTCCCAAACTTTTACCTCTTTGGCTCTTTTGTTTTCATCAACTACTACAGTTACATATCTGAATATTTTACTTAACTGATCGGTTTCAGAGATCTCATGAATCGCATCTATTATCACTGAATAAAAAGGAGCTAATTTAATTTCATTCAGTATTTCCTTTTGTACCTCATTGGAAAGTAATTCAATAATTTCATTTTGAATAGAAGGACTAAGGTATGTCACGCGACATCTTTTTGCTAGAGATGCTGTAATACGGGATCATATTTCGATAAAAGCTGAATGATAGACAAAAAATTTCCGCTTCCTATTTGACCTATTTTCTCTCTGTGTCCCCTAAAAGCGCTACCGCACATTGCAAGGGTCAATGTTACATCAACTACACGACGAAGGACTTTTTTCCAAATGCTGACTCTTTTTTCAAGTTCCATATCTAATCCCTAAATAACATCTTTCCCTTGTCGCCAAATTTCGTAGGTAGCACAGGCATGTAAATGTACTGCTGCAATTTTATGCTCACTAATTTTTTTTAAAGTCCTTTCCAGTCTCTTATGCCTTTACACCACGCTGCATTAAAGCTCTTTGTATTTCTATCAGCAAAAAGCCAACACGGTTCACAGTATACACAGCCCAATTTTGGGGAATAACATAACTAAACTCTCGATATTTTTTGCCCTGTATGAGTTGTTTCATAATAATAATCTACATTGAAAGATCTATTCTCTTTCTTGTCTGTCGGAAAAGGCCCGTTTACAAGATTCATACCTCATAATCATTTTTTAAATTTTGGGATCATCAGTAGTTTCAGAAAAATTTCCTCGATCCGCAGGATACTGGCAAGTTGATTTATCTAAAGAACACTCCGCCTCTGAAAATTCTTCTCTCTCTACCACTAAATCTTTTCCACTGGTAATAATACTAGAACCACCTATCATTAATCTATGTGCATCACCACACTGTACGTTACCCACATCCTTGCATACCTCTTCAGTGTCACTAGCAATAAGATGTTTTTCTCCCGAAGACACGGTGAAACTCTTCGCTGGCGAACTGGATTTTGCTTGAAAAAAACTTGTCAGTAATTTCGCATTCTTTTGAATGGAACACTCACCTTCTCGTTTTAATTTACGTTGACATCTTAAAATGTGGGTCTCACGAAATTTTATATTTCAATATTTACTACCTATGGGAAAATTTCACTGAAATACAGAAATTCACAGCACAATCTTCCACTGCTTGTCTTAGGAGTAAGAATGAGGAAATCACATATCAAAGAGGACACTAACGTTTTCATTTCTATTAGCGCTAACTTTCAAATTCACTGAAATGCAACTACTATGTAGAGCAGGCCTGACCGTAACAAGCTTCCAAGCTGACTGAATTTGAGGACGCTTTTATATTGTTGCGTGTCTATCCCCACAACGCCGACCGACGTAGCCATTACGTCTGACGAATTTTTCATATGCATACAGATGGTTATTCTCTTTGGCCGATGTGTTTTCTCATCTGTCAACAGTTCTGGAGAGGAAATGCTTTGGTAAGCAAAAGGATATTCTGCTCTCTGGGCCTGGCTTTTCATTTCATTTGCCTTATCGTACCTTGAAAGCTATATAGTGAGAGAAGAGAGGGATCCATTGTCCGTGGTTAATATACAAACAAGTTCTTCAAAAATATTTACGATCTGCCTCTAATGAAAACTTTGTCTGAGTTGCTTGGGAAAAGAAATATTCTCAATTCAGCTTGCTTCGGCACGCCTCACGTCGCTCTATACCAGATGCCATCTAAAGATACACTAAGGGAAAATGACAACAGCTCGAAATGACGACTAGGCGAGCAAGTTTCATTAGCTTTGTGAGTGGATAATAATGTACCCTTACGTCATGTTTATGAAGCTGAAACCTTCTAGAAGACAGTAGTATCCTTTACCTCTCAGATAAACCAGTCGGAGCCTGGTCCAACGCAAGCGAGCATATTTGAGCACGCTTTTCAATGTTTTATATTCCGGAGAATTCTCGCATGGTTCTTTAATCTCCTCCTAATATTACTTTTTCTTTGTCTCCATTATCCGTGGTGTTTGAAAGTAATGGTATGAAAAAGTTCATTTAATCTTGTTTTCTTTTGAAGAATAATCAGGACACCAGTTTCAACCTTACCTAATTCATATCCTATGCTCCAAGAGTTTCTTACAATCTTATAATTGTGAATACCAAAGTAAATTATTCTCCTCACTTAAAATGATATCTCAATCTCTTCGTGTTGAGAGGAATCATGCCCATCGTCGAGCCAGCGTTTCCTCTAGATATAACATCTTGCGAAATAATATTTGCGCCCACGACCGGTACGAAATGCAATCATTTCCATTCCCATTCCAGTTCATCTCACCCATTCTACCTTCGAAAAACAAATCCACTCGAGAGAACGCGATAGAGTCGTATCTCCAAGAAAGAATTTTTAAGACTGCAAAAATATGCGTCGTTATCCGTTCTTTTTTTTTTTACCTATCGTCCATCTAGACCACATTTATATCTAATCTTCTCTTCTCCTTATCGTGTTTTTTCTTATAACTCTTCCTTCGCCGCGAAGTTGACGTCCACTCGTAAGCGTTTCGTAACGCGAAAGGGCAACAAGGCATGCACTCACGCACGCGAAGCGAACTCTTCCCGCGGGTGTACGGGGGGAGGGAGGGAGGGGGGTGATAACCACCATAGTCCTCCTCCGATTAGTGGGCTTAAAGTTATGCTATACTACGTAAATGGAAGGCATCGGAATCTCCCCGTGGCTATAACATGGATCGAAGGTTGGGTTGGGAGTTGGAAAATGGGCACTTCCCTCTCCCTCTCTCTCTCTCCCTCTCCGCCCTGCCCGCAGGAATGCGGGGCATCGCAGAGGAATCGAGTCCTTGGCGAAGAGGATTTTTATAGGTATAGTACCGTTCATCGGAGGCGATTGACTCGATATGAGGTACACACCTTTCAGCTCGGACTAACACAAACGCGAGAGGACACAGACACAACACATGCACACACGTCCATATCCACGAACTCCTCCTTTTACCTTATTTTTTTCTTCCACGCCACTGTGGTGGATTGCGTGTTTTAAAGTGGATGAGTCACTTCGGTTAGGGAAACCCCTTGAGGCTTTCCAACGAGAGATGGCTAAGCGAGTGAAAAAAAAGGAGATTTCACGGCACGAAGGAGAGGGAAAAAAAATGATTTGGTTCTAGTCACGCCAGACGCAGTATCCTATTTGGCTTGCATGCCTGCCGTTTCTTGGCTTTCTTTTATCCCCTCCAGGTAATTAACCTAGATGTCGAGGAAGGGTGGAGAGGACTCGGGATGAAAAATTGCGGTGCATACAAAATCTTCCGGGTCCCATTTTTTTAAAGCATAAATATGGTAAATGGTTAGTTAAACGGTCCTTTAAAATATTCTTAAGAGATGGATGGAAAATTTTGAGCGGAGGAAAATATTTTTTGTGCATCGATGATAGATTTCTTTCGATAGACGCTAATGATCGATCAGGAACTTTGAAAAATCGAAGGTATGAAAAACGGTTAAGATACCTTCCGGAAATTGAATCGAGACAATCAATCTTAGCAAGCCGAGAAAGTTCTGGTTTCTCAAATTTATTTAAATTCGTTGATGATGAAATCACTTCCTAAAATGGAACGAAAAAAAAATAATTCTCGACTTGCGGACTAGTTTTGACAAATATTTTACTCGCGGGACAATTTTCTTGGTTTCAAGTCGTCGGTGGTGGGACGCAGAGTTATTGAAAAAAAATAATAATTTGAGCAAGCGCGCCACGACTTGCTTCTCAAAAAACATATTATATGTGCTTTGTAAATTAATGTTAATTTCAGGAGAATTTTTTTAAAAATTTCCCGCACGTCTTGTGTGTACTTTTCCTCTCATCCCAGCCAATCAACGCCGAATAACGTCCATTTCTCTCTTATTTTTCACGAGTCGACATTTTTTTCCATTTCACTGGACTCCCTCCGTCAGTCCGAGTCGACCGCGTGTCGTAATAATTGTCTGACCAATCACGCCGCCGCCTCCTTAAGAGGAACATAATGCGATGTAACAACCGCCCCCTCCACCTCCTTTCCCCGTGACCGTCTGCAGCGAGCGACCCGCTTCTGGTCGGAGAAGACCTCGGATAAAACACGCCAGGAAAAACCGCTCTCCAAGGGAGCGTGGCGTGCACGACCCGTTCCACAGAGAGAGAGAGAGAGGGGAGGGGGAGAGGTCGGAGGTTCAGATCTCTGGCCTCGAGGGATCTCAGCGCGATTAATCGAGGACGGTAATCACCGATTCGATATCCACCTCCTCGTACACTTCCGTGACGAGCGGAGGAAAAGAATAAGCCAAAAACAATTAAGCGAGTTTATTTTTTTTAATAACACAGAAAAATGACTCTGTGAAAAAATTCCACTTTATTTCTCGCATTAAAATAACACGACCCGAGTCTCGACGTAACGATTGAAATTATCGAAATGGTTCAGCGTGGAAAGGTTAGATTTATTTATTTGTTGGCAAGAATTCAGAGGCGGCACAGGGCCAATTACACTGAACATCGTAACAACAATAACAAGGACGAACACACACGACCATGCCCTTGGCAGGATTCGAACCTGTGACCCTAGCATTGGGAACTAGACACGCCAACCACCCCTTTACCAAGGCCGGCAGTAGGGTAAGGATACGGTTAAAGGCTATCAGAGATTTTGAGAGACATTAAACAAATGTACCCAACGGTGCTAATGAGCGGATGGTTAGATCAGAGAGTACTAGAAAATACGCACGTCGAAATAGTCGCTAGAAACGAGAAATATTACAGATCGTTCCTTCCAGACGCTATAAGAAGGCCACTAGAGGATTCGGCTAGAAGTGGTTTGATACAGTGACACCCCCTGCCAAACTCTACTGGAGGCTGGCAGGGTAGTAATATAAATGTAAAAATCAGGTCGTTTTATTTTATAATAAAGTGTAATTTTGCAATAAGTTATTCTCCTTTGTAATTATTTAATACGGAATTTCAAACAATTTAAGACATCCTCTGTGGATTAGAGTTTATTTTTTTATTTATCGTTGTCGCCTCAGAAGTTTTACTTTACTTTAATAAAAATTTCGGCTAACTCCGTCGCCCCTCGAGATGGCGGGATGTTTCGGCGCTGCGGGAGAAAAAAAATAACAGAGACGAAATGATTAATGTCGTTCTGTAACGTTTTTATTTTTCACTTGGTTCTCTCGCTGACAGGGCGAGCACTTATCATACCAGCGGTGACGGAGTGGTTTGGGGCTGTCTCCTTTTCTAATAGATGGAGTTTTATCCAACCTCGTTTGTAGGACGAATAATAGGATGAGAAAAGCATCTTTTGGGCAAGTGCTTAAAGATGTTTACGTTCTTTCCGTCGTCAATCCAAACATGCATCAAATCGTTTAGGCCCGACTTCCATAAAGTATCCTCTGACATTGTGCAGCATTCTTTCAAAGCGTAAGTTCAACTATCCCTTTTCGGTGTAAGTGTTTGTAAGTGAATTTTTTCCTAAACAAATTACAACACAAGTAATTGCAAAACATTATCTTATCGCGTGATTATCCGACCACCGGTGAAAGTTTTTAAGCGCTTTTCAAAAGTCTTGCCGGACTATTTTTTTTTTATGCGGACACAGCTGGAATGAGTCGTCGATTTAAATCTCTCTCGCGTACGTACTAGTTACCTCTTATTTCTTCCTCGCTCTCTCTCTCTCTCTCTCTCTTTCCTTAAGAGGGATCTTAATTTACTTAAAAACTTGCGCAACTAGGCAGTTTTTTTTCTGTGTTCGTCGCCATACGAGACGTGCTAATTCTCTGTTACATAGATAAGACACTTTAATGCCCGTCTCTCTCTCTCTCTCTCTCTTGCAAAGACATTTCATTCGATGGCCTCCTGAAGTCAGAGAGAGAGAGAGAGGAAAAAAGTAGCAAATCCACGCAAAAAATATGTATATAGAGCTGCCGGAACAGGTGAGAGTGCAACCCCAGTTACGCTCGATCGATAAGAACGGAAAAAGAAACTCGAGATTAAGACGCCGTTCGTTTCTGTGTTTTATCAAACGCATCGTTTTGGGAGGGTTAATGGCCAGCTTAATTCTTGGCCTCTTCTCTCGCTTAAAGGGCCGGCTTCCTTTCCCTTGGGATTATAAAGGGAAAGGGAAATCCCCTGACGGACCTCGGAATGAGAAGATCGACTCGGAGTGAAAATACCCGGAAAGATCAAAGCGAACTTAATGCGACGAGATGACCTCTATTTCTGTCGCTCTTTCTCTCTCTCTTTTCGCCTCTCCTCCCTCGCAAACCCTCTTATAGCACTGGCGGTTTTTTTATAACGACATAAAGAGGGACGGGGGGAGAGAGAGAGACGCCATGTCCGCATCTCGCATTCCATCTCATATCCTTCACAGGATGCGTGAAGGAGAGAACGTTTCATGTTAACTTCTTAGGTTGAGGAATGCACATGTGTTATTTTTTTAACATGATTACACGCGTTAAGAGACAACCTCTACCGGAGAGGAGTGCAAACGAAACATCTCCCTACCCCCCCCCTCCCTTTTCTCTTTCTCTCTCTCTTCTCCCCATCCCTTCTTCCATACCTCTCCATCTCTCTCCTCTTAATGGGGAATTCCGAAGGTTTGCGCCTCCCGCATTCTACTCTTAACGTAAGAGAGCGACTCTTTTGAGTTCCATCGAAGTGGTAGGAACGTCAAAGAGAGAGAGAGAGAGAGAATAGCTATTCTGGTGTTCTGTAAAGGAAATGGAACCATCTTTCCCTTCCTCCTTTTTTTTATGACTGCATCCGCATGAATCTCGCGTTTTTTTACGCAACGGTAGAAAATACCGGTTCGTTATTATAATTTCTCGAACGAGAAAAAAAAAATAGACGAACGAACTCGAACGAAGCGGGGCATCTATCTCATTAGTTTTTTTTCTTTAGATCGATCGGAAACTCGTTTCTTTTTTTTTTGTTTATTTCTTCCGCGAGTGCTATTTACTCTCGAGTATGAGACAATAGAATCGATCGAGAAACAGTGAGAGAGAGAGAGAGTAAAAAAGGATACTGGTATATTTCTTGATTTAACGAGATGCAAATATCGACCTTGAATTCAGATTTTTTCCTCTCTCTCTCTCAATATAATACCGCGAGAAAAGTAGGACTGAAGTTTCAGTTGGACTCGTGAAAAATCTTTATTTTTTGCTCTGGGTCGGTTTTTCAACAAAGGAACGCTAATGACGGGTGCAGGCTTTCGAACGCTTAAAATAAAGTTGCCGGATAGAGAATGCGTTCGCAGGCGAAAACGTGTCGATTCAAATACTTATTGCGTCGCTTCGAACTCGATTGTTATTTTTTTTTATCGAACGAAACAATGGCTTACCCCCGTAAGTCGTCTTATTTTTCTCGGTATTGCTTCACCAGGATTCGAACCGAAAGTCCTAACTTGAAAGTTGCTTAAGTTTTCGATTGTTTTTGGCCCGGAATTTTCTTTGTTCGAGAAAGAATTACCGAGCTCGATTTATGGATGAAATCGAATTGAAATTATTATTATTATTGTTGTTTTGGGATCTGCTGCAGGTGAGTCGCCAATGATGGCTGATTCTAGCTTAAATGCGCGTCTGGATTCCTCAACATATTTACGGCTAACGACATGGAATATTGGGGAATATAGTTTGTGCGAGTGCATCGCACAAATGTGAATTTTTCTCCTCAAAATTCACATCTGCATTTACAGCTGTTGCGGAACCAGCTTTTCAATTCCACATTCACGCGCAACGTGATTGAAAACGACGAATAAATCAAGCTCCAGACAGCCGGAAAAAAATTGAATCTCAAGAAGCGAACCGACTCGAGAGGTGACGGTAATAGGTCGGCTCTCTTAAACGTTTTCATCCAACTCTCGCCCGATAGGCGCCCGCGTCGCTTTTATCTCTTTCTCCTCCTCCTCCTCGCGCGGGCGCGTTTATCTATATATTCCTTTCCCCATAACTCCAATCCCCTTCCTTCCTTTCCTATCCTCAACGTCGCCCTCTTTATTTTTCTTCCATTCCGGCGGTGAATTTTTCCCCCTGAAAATATCTCCCGCGCATATCTGGAACACGGAGTTGGAGCGTGTTTTTTTAGAGATGGAAAAGAGGGAGTTTTTTTCTCTCTCTCTCTCTTTCAGTCGGCACCTTTCTTTATCCCTGTTTCGAGAGGGCGCCCCAAAACTCGCTCGCGGAAAAACGAATTCTTTTTCATGCGGAGATACCGAACGATGACTCAATGGAGGGAAGCCTGTGGTAAAAAAAGGGGTGTGGACGGGCGTGGATAGCGGTGAGATCCAGAGGTTAACGTACTGGGAATGTATAGGATATAAACACGTAAACTTTTTGATTCGAATAACTGTTCATTTAAAAGTTGTTTAACATTAGTTATATGTCGGTTTTAAAATTTTTGTTCATATATTTCCCTCAAATGTCTGATTGTCTTATATTATTAAGGATAACACTTGATTTATCAAGAGTTTACCAAAAATATTTTGTACAAATTTGCTAAAGATTTGCCTGCGGGTGTCTCTCAAAATCGCTTACCAAGTAACCTGTAAAGGGATTCACGGACAGAGTAATTATCGTGCCACTTGCAGACCTGCTTGCTTCCATTGTGTTCCATCTTTGGGATTTCCCCTCGAAGAAAGATAACAAGCCCTTTTTCGAGCAATTTGCGTACGAGAAATTCCGCTTTTTCATTTCGAATTGTAAACTAACTATACATTCCAAGGAAACTTTTCTATAAATTTTACCGAGGTTTGGACGTAATAAGACTGCGCTGTCTAGTTCTCAGGTTTAGGAACAAAGATTCTCGTCAAAATACAGTTGTCCCCGATTATGCCGTGGGTTTGGGGGAGAGAAAGGGGGTAGGATTAGGCACATCATAATGCCTCCAGTGGTACAAGTGAGAACACGTTACCATTAATCCAATATATTAAACTATGTCCGTACAGCGTAACACATTTTAAAATTTAATATATTTAATCTCTAAAAAAATAAAGAATATATCAAAATACTTCAATCAAACTTTAGTAAGTAATATTTAATAGCAATAGTTTTGAAATTCAACATAGAATGAAGGAGAAAGGGAAAGCCTACGTTATATCCGACTCCGCAGCAACGGCTTTATAACAAGGGCGCACAGTTTCACCGATTTTTTTTACAAATTAGTTGGGTTGGTTTCTCGTGAGGAAATCATGTGCGAATTACGTAATGGATTGCGATATTCATGCCGTCCTCAATCGGCACGTCAACAACTTTAATACGTACAAAGGTTTTTGTAGCTGATCGCCCTGGCGAGTCCCCGGCGACTGTTGGACGCGATCTCCCGGACGGAACGGCCTCGAACCCTTCTCTCAAAGGGAGGCAAAAATCACGAAATCTGGGTCCTCTCACCTTTTCCAATAAGGTGGGAGCGTTCTCCGCTGATAGCTCATATATTTTTTTTCACCTCTCTGCCCTCACGAGTAGCGCATTAATTTTGTGTCATTATTCTCTCTGTGAGCGAACGTGCTTCACGGATCTTGTCTATTTATCCCGGGGGAGAGAGAAATGAAATGTGCGATCGAACCTCGTTTCCCGCTATTATTTTCCGTTACGAAGTGAATCTGATATCTCCATAGCCCTCGAAAGGGAACGTGTTGTGATTGTTTCGTAGATTTTTTTGAATTTCCTTCTTTTGATGCATTGTCGCACGTTCGATTTTTTTTTCGGCGTTATGAAACTCTGGGGGGAAACTGGCGCGGTTCAAGGTAAAATTGGAGCTTTCTTTGATTTACTCTGGGTTGGTTACTTATCCATACGCTGCGGTTTTGGAAAAAAAAAGAATGCTATCTCGAAAGTTTACATAACGGACACGGCCTAGTTGTTCTATCTACGTCGGGTTACGTGGATGTTAAGGGTGGCTGTTTATGGGCACGAAAGCCAAGTCAAGACAGCATAATTGAGTTAAAAGATACACTTCATAGCCTTACTCCTTGTTCTTCGAAACGTTTTTATCGTAAGCTTGGGAAAACTTGTAGGTTATCCCAAAATCATGCGCCAACTCGAGTTTTATAGGGTCATGATTTATAACCTTCACCGTATCGCATATATATAGGCCAAAACCCATTAAGGCTCACCTAGATTACTCACGAAACCATAATCGTCATATCCTTCGGTTGAATTTTGCTGTCTTTTTCGGCAGAAGTGAAAGGCATCGCAATTTTATTGCTCTTTTTCCACGCTTGTAACATAAAATCTTGCATTGTAAGGTTTAAAAGTGTCTAGGCGCCGTAATCTCCCTTTACTTATCAACATCTAAATGTTAAATCAGCATTTTATCCTCACATTCATGCACCAAATTGCTCCTAGCATCTCTCCTTTGCAATGTCGTCTACCCTATTATTATTCCAGATTATCCCATGAAAATACGAGCCTCGATATTGTTCTGTCCTAAAATCGTTATCACATGCTTTATCGTCGTGTTTTTCTTCAGATGTAGTTTGGGATGCTAGTAATTCCTAAAACCAACTCAGATAAACTCTTTGTCCTATTCCAGATTAAGGACTTAAGTATCAAAAACTGAAAAATTAAGTACTTAGGAATCTCTAATAGCTACCTAGTTATGGCTACTGGAGATATCTAAGACAAGTACTTAGTTTTTAAATTTTTTATACTTGAGTGTTTATCGTGGATTTTGTTTCATAAGATGAGCTCGATAATTCTCTGACGAGTCCTAGACCTATATTTATGATGTAAATGAGTACGTACAATTATCAACTCTCTTGCCGTTCGAACGAAGATAAACTCCATAGTTTATAGTCACATGTTTGGACAATAACGTCGTCGGCTGCAAATCGGGAAACAATGAAACTCCTAAAAACCTTTCACCGAACTCGAAAGAGCACCGGAGTGCCCTCTCATGCTTCCCCTTTACCTCAATTAACCTTCGCCTCCTCTTACGGCAGGTAACATCTTAATCCACCGCTCGATTCCTTTCGTTTTTGATCGTTGAAATTTGGTTTCCCTCCGATTCCTTTTGAAGCGATCAATCCAACCGTAACATCCACTCGAATTTCTTAATCGAGAGCGTCGTCCTATTCCATTCCCTCAGCACGCAATTTCCTCCCTTTCCATCCGTTGAGATACTCTTCCTCCAGAAATAAACTCCAGCTCCGTTGTGTTGGTGGACTCCTCTCTTCTCCTCTCTCAGTCCCTTTCCCTCTTACGCTCTCTCTCTTTCTCTATCCTCTCTCTCCCTCTTTCTATATCCTCTTTCTCCTTCGGCAGATGTCCCTCTTCTCATAAGATGAGGTTTCTGGAACTTTTCACACGGGAAATGTGTTTCGCCTCTTTCCTTTTCGGAGGAGGGTGGCGCTGCAAGGGAAAAAAAGTTAAGCCACGATACTGTGGTCTCATGGGTAAATCACAGGTGTGGGTGTCGCAAGTTGTAATCACGCCTCCAATTCTTTTCTCTCTCTTTCGACTTTCCATCTCAGAACGGATCATTAACTCCGTGGTTTTTTTTTTTGTTTTCGAAAGAATAAAAAAAAAGCGTTGATCATGCTCGTCCGAGGTGTCTGAGGGGGTTTTTATGTGTTTTCCGAGGTGGTGTTTCGCGGGTGAAGTTAGGGCCATCTCGGAGTTTCGGCGATAAATGTTTCGGATAATCTGAAGTCGCCATGCGGATGCGATGTTTTTGGGGAATTTTGTGTTCAATTCCATAAGTATTGGGCGTGCACTTCGAAATTCTAGAGTTGACTCTGGAGTCAAGTAAATGGCGAATGTTTTCTAAGTGTGAAAATTATAATGGTGGCTGAGTGAAACAGACATATAACCAGGGCCGTCTTAAGACATTTGGGCGCCCTGGGCTAGCAACACGATGCGCCCTCTTATAGTGGAGTGGGGGTTACTAATTTTTAATGTAAAAGTAAATACGTGAATACACATCGATTTATTAATCATAAATGAAAACAATACACATCTAACTATATATTAATTTTACGTTGACGTCTGTAGACGTTTGTTTACAATTTATATCGGCGTATTTCTCGAGAACCGTTCGTCATAAAGATATGCGGTAAACGGCGTTTTGTTTCTACTGGCTATGAGGTCCCTGGAAAAATATTTTCGTCTGCCAAAGTGTCCCGGGTTCGAATCCAGGAGACAATTATATTTTCCCATAAGTTTACACGGGATTTTCGATTTTTTAGAGTGCAAGGTTTTTTTCCTTCATACATTAAAATACGTAAATATGGACCGATTATCTTCTTTTTTGCTTTATTAGACGGCTAAAGCTTTACACTATCTTATTATTGCGATGTTTACACGGTACACCGTCGAAGTTTTCAGAAATACGCATCCTTTTTCGAAGTTTTTCGGATTTTTCGTACTCATTCCGGGCGTTTCCAAGGAGACTCTCATTGTTGCCTCCGATTCATTTAATGCCAATTAAACCTTCAAATAGTCGAAAGAAAAGCATTATTCACATCGAAATTAATGAAGCATAGCAACGTAAATATTTACGGATAATTAGTCTGTTGACTGCGTTTGGGAAGCTTTTCTAACTGTGTCAATAACGTGTATAACAAACAAGTTCCCAGCGAATTGTTTTATTTTAAATTGTGAAATTAATTTGTTTTTTATTTTGTTTCAATTGATGCTATAACGTTTTAAAATGGTTACGTTGAGGACTGTCAGCATTTGTTTACAATGTATTGTCAACATCTGTAGATGTGCTAGAAACTTGAAATTTGGTAGGATTATAGGTTTTTCTCTTACTCTTTCTATTAAGGTGAGATAAGAGGCTTTTTTATTTTAATACTTTGAATTTCATTTATATTTCATTAATTATTCAATAAAAGTTATTTCACTAAACCATTAGTTTATTTAAATCGTATTGAGGAGATCCGGGGCTGCCCTACTAGTTTTTATTAAATCAAAAAATAGAAAATATAAAAAACAAAATAGAAACTCAAATAATAACGCAGTTTATAAATAAATAACATATTTTAAAGTACTTCTTTCTACATTTACTTGTGACAAAAAATTAAATTTTCGTCATAACTCGTAAAGTATTGCTCATATCAAAATATTTTTCAAATAAAAGTTTTAGAACTGGTAAAGAAGAGTATTTTCTTTTCTATACATTTATATTGTAGGAGTTGCCGTTATCGATAAAATCATATGAGAGTGTCTTAATTTGAGTTGAACTTGAAAATTTCTTGCATGGTTACTTCTTCATTGTTGCTAACATAAACAATCGCACAAAAATACGTTTAATTTCCTTAGGTGTGCATTTAATATTATTAAATAGGAAGAAAATGGATTATTTTAGTAATAATGTTGTGGAAACATTTTAACCCTCGAGTGGGCGCGCTCTTATTTGTCACACGAGTCACCGGGCGCGCGGTGTATTTTGTCCGCGGAGTAATTTTAGCAAAATAACTCCACAGTCCACTATTAACTGCTTACTGTGAGAAAAGGGATCACTCCCAAATAATCGTCGCAATACAAATAAATAAAATTTTTGTTTGGTCAATGCTCTCCTAAGCCTAACGAAGGTAAACCACAAAACTAGATATTTCTGTACAAAAGGACAGGTTACCACGACTGTCGGGTTGAGTAATTAATTTATTTTGATAAAAAAATATGACTCACTTATGTAGTTCTTAATCCATCTTCTTCAATTCGCCTATTCTTTTTCTTTCGATGCACTGGAATGGAACTTTCTTTCTACTTCACGATCCATTCTAAAGAAGGACAAAACTCCTAATGTGTACATTGCGGAGAATGTTGAAAATATCAACACGATGCAATCTATGTAAGTACATGTACATCGCAATTGCATTCACGTAAATTTAATACGTATTTAATATTACAGTAATACTGCCTACTACCTTTTGCTGTAAAGACATCCATCGGACTAGCCACAGGGCACGAGAAATATTCCTGAAAACCGAGAAACAATTATCACAGCGTATGTAGGTCCAGATTGCCATCTCAAGTGGTATGGATATTTGTACAAACAGACGTAGCTTATACTCGTTTCGTCTCGTAGATGTGTGCATTCTATATGAATGAACCTTTATATCATCATGTTTTGGCATCGAGAAATGCTTATGGAAAGAAATCACATGGCCCGAGAATTTTTCAGTGTAAACCTGAACCTTCGTTAAGCCCTCGTAAATTCGCCAGACCTTCACTTCTCTTCGGAGTCTCTGATGTATAGCTATTATTATTCTGTCCAGTATACAGTGTGCGACGAGTGAAATTTTTGAATGCTGCTGTCCTACGTAGTACGTACTTTCAGAAAACCTGTAGCGTTTCCGATTGCCCAAAATATTTATGAATTACAGGGAAGTAGCCACATATTCACTACCTGAAGCATGTAATAGATGGTGAGCCTCTTGAGAAATAAAAGGCTATGACAATTTATTTAAATTACAAAGATGCGAAGTTTAAAAAAATATATATATATTTTAGTTGTGGAGCGGCGGCGCCGGGCTCCCTAGGGCTGCAGCCCATTTAGCCCATATAGTTAAGGTGCCCCTGCGTATAACGTGCCCTTTCATTCTCCAAGGGTTTTAAAAACGTTTCTCGGAAAGACTACTAAATTGATCCAGATGCGTTATTTTGCTGGGTCATGATAGTTATTATGACTTATACATATATTGGTCATTTGAAACTTTTATTATTATTATTTTCTTCACTAAATCGCACGAAGAAATGGTTGCCTGAATTTTACTTGCATTAACATCAAAATGGTAAAGGTTACATGTTAATTTTCAAAGACCATTATGAATTAATAATTAATTGATTAATTAATTATTAATCCAGTCAAAACATTCAAATGTATTTTACAATTTATATATATACCTATATAAAGGTATACATATATACATTTTTGACTTCTAATGTTAATAAAGTAGCAGTAAGGCAAAGAGACCACATTCTTAGCTTTATTAATAAATCATGACGGTCTTCTTCTCGGAACTCTTAGTAAAAACTGGTTCGTGCGACTTTATAGATGAAAGTGCATAATAAATTGAAGATGTCCCTCTGTTTGTACGACATGCGAGAATCTTTTTAACTAACATGCAAATTTCCAAAAAAAAATATTTAGCAAAAAACCGACTGTATGCGTTCCCGACTGCACTCGACTCGATTGCATCCGAAAATAAATAAAACTGGAACCGAGTACGAAGAGTATATAATTCATAAAAGGTTATGTCTGGAGACTACAAGATGCCTTTCGGTCGCTTCCCTTCCCATCAGCCCACCGCTTCTTTCACCTCCCCTTTCTCTGCCCATCCCTTCCCCTTTCTCTAACATTCCCTACCCTTTCTCCAACTCTGCCTCTCCTCTCTGCTTCGCATAACAATTCCCACTCCGCATCCTCCTCCTCCACCGCGACTTCCTGCGTAATTTTCTCACGCCTTACGCATTTCCATTCTCGACCGCGCTCTCCCAACTGGTGTTACGCACGTCTCCTGGGGGCCACTCGCCCCGCCTCGAACGTAACATGGGAGAGGTTAGCCATGCAGAACTCGCCTTTTCTTTTAATGAGCGGAGGTTTTTCCTTTATTTTTCTTTCAAACGATCGAGGTAAGGAGAAAACTCTCTTCCTGACTTTAAAACTTAGTATTCTTGTCAGAATTTCTTCGTTTTTTTCTCGGCATAAATGTAAAGCGATTTTTTGTTCATTACAGGGAAGACATCAATTTTAAGTCTTCCACGCGGTTAGAAAATTTTATATGCCCATTTAAAATTAAAACACACGAGATTTTGTACGTTTTAAAACATCTATCACGCGAGTTTTTTTTCATCCACCGGATAAAAAAATTGAATCATTTAAAACTTTTACTCCATAATTTTAACCGTCTGGGAAAATGCTTATTTCCACGCCCGTTCTCTTCTGTTAAAAGTGGAAAATCGACAGAGAAATTATCTCACCCGGACACATGCAACGACATCGTATGAGAAACAATGTACGCGATTGCCGCGACCCCATCTCGCGCCACGCCTCCTCCTCTTTCTCCCGACTACGCGAACAACCTGCTTGTGGCGTATGAAACCCACCGCTTCCCAAACCAGGAAGTTTTCGATCTCGCGGCATGTTTAATTAACATATTCATAACGTGGGCAATTAGTTCTCCCCGCCGACAAGTGGCCGTGAAATTACGTGGGTCGAGCCATTCTCAGAGGAGGAGAGAGAGATCCCAATTACCTTCGATCCTTAACTCACCGCTCATCTTTTGTCTTTCGTTCTTCAGCTCAGGGATTGCCAACCTTTCTCGGGTGAAGGACGAATCGAAAATGTTTTCAATGTCCCGCGGATGACATTTATTGATGTGTTAAGAGTAGGCTATGCATGTGTGTTATATGCAGATTGCTTAACATTTGAAATCGCAGAACCCCCTTTAATCAATATAAATTTTATAGGTTACGATTAAATTAAAACTCTCTCGGAAACCTGAATATGCAAGCAAGCAATGTTCTACCTCTATCACCCTCGTTGATCTTTTCTTCGTTATCTCTCGATTAAAACTCCTCCGCAGTCACGCTCTCACCCTCCCGTGCATCTTCCTCCCACTCGCCCCCTCCGCGCATTCCTCGCACCCGTGCTCGTAACCTCATGCGCCTACGACCACCGCCGCGCCGCGGAGGAAGTAAAGAGGAACTCCGATAGGATTTATGACTCCCCAATCGCAATGCTAATTGATGCAAATGAGATATGTCTGGAATGAGGGGAAGTGCCAGCCCCCGGGACACGCTGCGGTCACCTCTTTGGTGGCATCGGGCAGGGGGGGGGGGGGGACGTGTGCGCGTAGGGAGGGAGGGGGGGACTCCCCGCCGGTCGAATGCAATCGTGGAGGACGGTGAAGAAGGGTTTGGGGGGAGGGGAGTGGTCCTTTAGCTGAAGAGAGGATGTTTTATGTGAATGAATGGGCTTAAGCGTTAGACGTAGGATGAGCTGGATCAATGAATAGTTTGACCTCGCCGTAAAGGGGTCAACAGTCGCTCCCATTGTGATATCCGCCCTCCTCCTCCTCCCCATTTTCTTTCTTTCTTCTTTCCTATTCCCTCTCAAATGAGGGGGCAGAGCAGCCGTTCATCTCACATTTTTTATTATTATTTTGGACTTGTTTGCTTGTAGGACAGCGCCCCCGTAACCGGGTCTCGTCGTTCCATGGTCTCTTACTCGTTTTAATTTCATTCCATTCCTTAAAATCCTTTTATTCTACGCCCCCTCCTCTTATTCTTTCTCCCTTCCTTCTCATTCTGTCCTTTCCACCTCCTTTTTATTATTACTCCTTCCCCTCTATTCCTTCCTTCCTCTTTTCCTCTTCCTCATTTCCTCTACTTCTTCCTCCCTGCTCTGTCTACCTTTCTCCTTCCGTCAAACTATTTTTATGGTTTTCATTTAATTTGTCGTTGTTTTTTTAACACGAGCAATATATCCTATTATTCGCGAAGATTATTTCCATTTCTCTTTCTTTCTTCTTCTTTCCTTTCATCTTAAATGACTTGCATATTTATCCTATGCACTCCCTGCATATTTTCCTTCCCTTTTCGCTCTTCATACTAGCTTTTACGCAGAGCTGCAAACCATTTCAAAATTTGAAAGTGGTTCGGTTCGCGGTTCGGTTTTAAATTTTTGGAAGTGGTTCGGTTCAGACGGGAATTTTGACAAGTGGTTCGGTTTTCGGTTCGGTTCGGTTCAACTAAATTAATCATTTGAAATACTATTCAGAAATAATTTATCCAATATAAACATTACACATTCAGTATCAATCTGTAAGTAAATCAATCAGCAGTCAGTATTATTTTAAATGAAAGAAGAATTTATTTAAAGAAAGGAAAAATTTATATTTTAAATACATTACAATCCCATCATCATCTTCATTTATTTATATTTAAAAAATGGTATTTTTGATTCTAACGTGATTTTTATGTGGATAACAATAGCATCAGAGAGGAAAGAGTTAGGCAGTCTTTCCTTTGAAGCATACCCGCTGGTTTTTCCAATGGAAATTCCTGGTCTTTTCGTTGGTCCGTATTTGCGGATTTTGCAAAAAATGACGTTCGGTTTTCGGTTCATTGAAAGATTAATCAGTGGTTTCGGTTCGGTTCGCGGTTCAGCAAAATGGCTACGGTTCGGTTCGGTTCAGCGGTTCGGTTCGGTTTGCAGCTCCGCTTTTACGTAACATCCACATTTTCCTCTTTCTGTCCCTCGATATTTCCCTCATTTTTCTGTCTTTTTCTCCCCTCTCAATCACCCTCAACTCTCCTCCGATCATTTCACTCACTCAGTTATTCCATTCGTATGAATGAGAAAACCAGCACGAGACAATATCTCTCTCCCTCTTCCGCTCTCCTCTCTCTCTCTTCCTTTTAATCACCAACTATATCATTCCATCTCCTCCCTTTCCTTTGGCGTTTTGTTTGCTCCATAATTCACGTATGTAGTTGTTCCAATCTCTCCCGTCTCCTTCCCCTATTTATCGCCATCCCTGTTCTCTCCTCCTTATTATCGTCATAGACAAAACCAGCTCCCGACCCAAATCCTTCCTCTCGCACCCTTCAGACACCATCCGAGGCAGACCGATATTATTTATTTATTTATTTTTTCTTTTCCCTCGGGGATGGCCATGCATCAAAATTATACTGCCTCGTCCGGAACTCGCTTCTTCGTGCGCGCGTGCCTTATCCTCTAGGGGAAAAAATACATAACTCCCTTAATGAACAGGCTTACGCCCCCACTCCCTGCACCGCTTCTGCCGGAATAAAAGTGGGACGACCTCTTATCCTTGTGCTCAGACGGGGAATGTTCGAGCTATGCGGATGGTTTTTCTTTACGAATTAAACGTTTTCGATGGTGTTTTTTTGTTGTTATTATAGCTTCGGGGCAAGAGGAGTGGCATCTTTCGCCCAGAGCGGTCAGGTCTGCGTGTGGTCCCGACGTTAAATCACACGCTTGTCATTTGTTCCCACTGCGACCAGTGTTTGCTTAAAGGAAAGGGTTGTGCGTTATGTGCGGAGGGGAAGTAAAGGGAAGGAGAGGGGGAATAAGATCCTCTGCACGGGTTTTCGCCATATTTCCCCCCCCCCTCCCCTCCTTCCTCTTTGTCTCTCTCGCCATGGTAACCAGTTTCCGATATTGCTTATATTACCACCTCTCTCTCTCTCTCTCCACTACTTATAAACCCTTTTCTTTCAACTCCTTTCCCACCTTTGTGGCCTCCTGCCGACCAAGGGGGATGGGGAATCGCCTCCACCCCTCCTAATCCCCCCTCTCCCCCCCCCTCTCTCTCTCTCAGCTCAATAAGGGTTTCCCATCGTCAGTAGCTCACGGTGCCAATAGCCTTTTCTCCTCAGCGGGTCGGCATTAGATTTTTTCCGCGCGATGGATTTATGACTCCCTGGAAACAAAGCGAGCGAGTATGCAAGTGCGCGGGACTTGAAAAAAAAAACCAAACGAACACTTGGTTTCTATTCCTCACCTCCCACCTTTTTCCCCTTCCGAAGGCAGGAAAGAGGGGGGGGGAGATAAAAGGGGGTCGAAAGTGATATCACTGCGGTTCTCCACGAATTCGTTTTCCTTTTGATTTACGGACGATAAGAAAATTGAGTCGGTCAGAAGGACAACAATGGTGAAGAGGGATCTCTCCCCTCGACCGATGACGTAAATATATATAGTATATACACACGCGCACGGAGTCAGGGCGTAGCACCGTCCTTGTAAAGGTTATTTTCCCGCACTTCCCATCCCTAGCGATGCGGAAGTTCGCACGCGCGATGTGACGCTGGGGGATCTCTTCGGGAAGATTTACGGAACGACTCTAAAAGTAATTATACATGTTCGGAAAGCGAATTCCGCGTCGGATTAGTTTTTTGTCGTCGTCATCGATCATGATTCTTGTGAGGTCAGTTTCGTCGCAATCAAGTGATACAGAGGCAAGAAGAAACGCGCGGTGTTATTGCGTTTGTAACCCAATCGGTATAACCCCTTCCCCTCCTTCGGGATCTGAATGCCTCTCTTGCGATTGAATCCTTTATTTTAATTATTTTTCGGACCATCGATGTCTGTTTTGCGCATGCTCCCTTCGCCTTATGAGAGAGAATAGAGAATTGTGTATGCAAGCGCGCGCGTGTGTGTGTGTGTGTGTGTGATTGTTTGGCCGCCTGTGTGTGGTCTTCGGATATCGGATAAGGGAACGCAGTATGGAAATCGTGCGATGCTGGAGCTATGTTTATTATTCAAATGGAAAGGCCCTATAGGGATGGGAGGAGGTATGGAAATGGCCTCCGTATTTGGTCTTCGGACGGCTAAGGCGTCCACCGCCGCTGGGGAAACGGCCACGGATGGGTCGGCGGATGGCCAATATCTTTTCATTCTGAGTTTTATGGATCGCTTGATTGTCAATATCTTTTCATTTCGAGTTTTATGTGCTGCTCCAACGGCAAACGTTGTTGGACACGCACAAAAAATTGAGTCGGGAAAAGGTTGATGTATCATTGCGACCCGGAGAGTTTATGCTTATATTTCCCTGCATTCTAAAAGGGTCGATTTACAGTAGCGGTTTGAGGATTCTCATTTGAAGTTCCCTTTTGCGCTGGTTGATTGGATTTGTTTTGTTTCCTGCTTATAGTCCTATTCGAGAGACATGAAAAGTCAATTTGGGAAAATTTATGTATTTCGTTTTTGCACTGTTCTTTTAATAATCTAAGACTTTACCTTATCGCAATAGTTTGGCCTTTTTTCTGGAAAAATAAAAAAATACATTTTAAATTTATGCTAATTTTGTATGACGAAATTGAATTCAATAGCTAACGAGTATTACAAAATAGATAATTTTACACCGATGGTGATATATGTTGTTTCTGTTATAATTTACTATTTCTGTTATTCAAACTGGATGTATTGCGAAAACTATAATCTAAATATTTATGGTTTACCATTTCGATTACGATTTCACTAATCTCTTCCTGATCCTCTCCTCTTCGCTCAGGTCGGATCTGACGCCATCTCGCCACGTGGTTGGCCCCTTTCCGTGGGCCGAGGAGTCCTCTGCCTACGCCTTGGGGAACTAGACCCCGCTCTCCTACGCAGACACGACTGCTACCTCTGCGTCCGGAGCAGAAGGGAAGGGGGCTCGGCCCCCGGGGTCGAGGTGGCCCTAGTCTGGCAGGCGGCGGGCCAATTGGCCCCCGAAAGCATACCTCTGCCTTCGGACGCTGATTTGACGGAGGCGCTCGCCTCGCCCGTCGCCATGGAGGCGGCGGTCGCGCGGCGCGCAGACTCCGAGGAGGGTCTTGCATGCCTCCTGCAGAGTCTTCTGGTTTCGGTGGAGAGGGCGGTAGAGAGGATACCGCTAGAGGACTTGGCGTTTCCTTGCCGCCATTGCCTTCTCCCTTGCCTCCCCGACCCCGCTTGCTGCGACAGGGGATCGTCCGCCAGAGACGACGAGGACGGCGACGCCGAGGAATCCTCCGATGGAGAGGACACGGAGATCAGCAAAGGGTCGCTTTCTTCGAGCGCCACGCCCGTGGTGCACGCGGCAAACATGTTCAGTTTCGAAGGATCCATTCCGCACATCGACAGCGACGCTGACGAAATTTGCGCAGAGGATGAGATCAAGGTCAACATGGAACTTGTGGCGAGGGGAGGAAAGAGGGCTCCGATCGCGTTGCCAGAAGGGATGACAAAGCCAACGACAAACGGTGAGTAAGAGAAGAAATATCTCTCGCTTATGTACGGAATCGCATTTCGATTACAAAGTGGCGGTTTATTTGTGTAATATCATTTATATAAATTCGAGAATGCCATCTGCTGCTTAACCTGTAAATTAATGGTTTGGTGGAAACGATAAAGGCATCGAACAGTGAAACTTTTAGTGAAAGCTCGCGAAATTTTTACTGAAGAAAGGTGGGAAAGGAAGCTGTTGCATCCGATTAACAGCTTTGTTGGTAAAAAAAATATCTGATGGGTATACGTATATATAATTTTGCGGTTAAGCAGAGAAAGTTTATCTACGCGAAAAATCATTTTGGATATAGTATTATATACTTTTCAAAAAACGTGCTGTCCCAATAAGCGGCTAAGGTCTTCTTTACATTTCCGTTTTTCTCTTTGCAATGCGATCACGCAGTATATCGATTTATACGATTGCTTCTGTGCATGCTATTTCGTTTTCATTTGCATTCAAGGAAATATTCCCATTTCTCAGCAAGTTCTCCGTGAAAACAACAAAGAGCAAATTTCATCTTAAACAGTGAATTAATAACGGGATTTCAGATCTTTCCGCCTAGCAAATCACATGCCGAAAGCAACTACTGCGTCAATTTAATCGACCGTAAAATTTCAACTTCTGCCGAAAACCAATTTCCTTGCAAAAACCAAAATCATACTTCTTTAAAGATTTATCTAAACGGTGAAAGGCAAGCAAATTACTTTTGGGCGTTTCTCTTCAAACGAGCAAATCGATCCATTCCCAACGGTTGCTCTTTGGCACGCCATGCAACCTCTTTCTCGCCATTTCTCTCTCTCTCTCTCTATAAAGGAGATGAAAATGCCTCTTTCCTTTTTTTTTTAAAAAAAAAAGCGCGTAAAATAGGAGATCTTCCCGATGAAGATAATTGTCTTATCGTGTCGTTGGTAACCGGCTTGCTTCGAGACGGAGAGTCGCTTTCCATCCGCGCCTCCGGAGAGAGAGAGAGAGAGCCCTCCACCTCCGCCGCCCACGAACGTAGAGGAGAAGGAGCGCGTAAATCGGTTTACCCGGGAGAACGCCGCGGCCCCGTGTCACGTCGCGAGGTGCGCATGTGAGGAGAAAAAAGAAACGTAAAGGAAAAAATACTCTCCCGTGGAACAGGACTCGTCTATCCACGTTTCTTTGCGGCGATAATGAACTCCCGCTTCCGTTCCGATGAGATTGTTCTGGGTCAAACTGAAAATCACGTTCGCTAAAAAGGGATCTCGGGGTAAGAGACGGATGGGAGAATCTGAGAGGAGGTGGTTGGTTGGTTGAAGGGGAGAGTTGTGGATGTTGCATGAGGGAGAAAGGGAGAAGATTGACGTGAGGAGGATTCTCGCCCCGATACCAACATCGCCCTTTGCAGTCCCTCCCACATTTAGCTCTCTCATTTTCCTTATATTCCTCGAGGCTCCTCATCACCCCTCACTCTCTCTCTTTCTCTGGGTCCTCTCCATTTCGATAATCCCCTCTAAAGCCACTTCAAACCCTTTTAATCCCTTTCTCCACCTTCCTACCTCGAGTGTCGGTCCTCGCTTCTAAATCACTCGCCGTACAGCTGTCTAACCCAGCAGAGAGGAGCCGGAGATCCGTCCCGAAAACCGAGAGGGAAACAACGGTTTCCTCTCTTTTGAGTTTCCGACTCGTAGGCGAACAAATGAAAAGTGCGTTAAAGGGAGAGAGAGAGAGACAGATGGTGCTAAAATGTTTGTGGCACGCGTGCGGAGAAAGATTCCGAGCTGTCATTATTATAATTCGGGGGCGCACACACCCTTAATGCGTTGGATACACAGGATAGACGCACGCGGAGTGTTGTTGCCGAAAATGGGAGTCGTAAATAAAGTTTGATACGACTTTTTAGCGTTTGAAAAAAAGAGATCCAACTTAAGCGTGCTATGAGTTAAAACGATTAAATGATATTTTCAATTTTTAAATAAATGACTTAGGTGCGCAACTACCTTGAAACTGAGTTATATTTTTCTCCCTTAACATTTATCTTTATGGATGCCTCTCCGGTGAATCGTGCATTGTATAACACCACCATAACGGCCGTTGATATTAACTCAGCGTACCTTCGAATAAAATACAAACAAAGCCTATTCGGCTGGATTCTTTAAAATTTTCCATGTGTCTGACCTTTCCTTTTCATTTCCCCTCTCTCCCCCTTTAGGAAACGAACCTCACCGATGAACTTGGAGATTAAGAATTAGTTCCCGTAGAATTAATTAAATTGTTTTAAAAAAACCGTTCTTTTCTCCCGAAATCCTCTCCGTTTCGTATCCTCTCATTCCCGTCGTATTTCTTCAGTTCGCTGCCAAGACCCGTAAGATATCGTCGCGGGAGGTTTTCCCTTAATTGTTGCTTAACACTCTTCCCTTCCCGCTATTAATTAATTCGAATGGAGATAAAATGGAGGAGGTGAGGTTGTGGGTGGGCCAAATTATAAGGGGCTGTTAGTTAGACGGGTTTGTTGCTCGCGGGGCCAGAGATAGGAAGGGGTGTGTTCAATGACTCCGAGGGAACACGAGGTCTTTAAACTCTCCAACTCTTTTTTTTCCTTTGTAGTATTCTTTTATTTTTAATAATCCGACGGAACGCCTCGCGTGGCTCTGGCTGGGGACGCGTGGCTTCCTCATTTTCCACGTCGAACAACTGCTGCGGCATTGGGACGATATTTATCAAAGTGTAGAAAGTCAGATTTACCGTATTTATATTTTTACTGATGGATAAATTTGCCATATTTGTTAGAGTACGATTTATATTAAGATTTTGTAAAGTATTCGCGAAATTCGCGCATTTATGTCAGATGAATGCTTCCTGGGCGGTGATATTTTTATCTTTTCACGGACCAAATTTTAAAAAGTTCTTGTTCTGAGAAGTTTTTTCAGCTTTCTTCCTTGAACGCACGTTCCAATTACGCCAGGAACTAGCAGATCAAACGGTCCATATTACAACTCGTACATGAAGTGAAAGCTGCAGTTAACTTAGAATATCAATCATAATTACGTAGGATTATCGCGTAGGATTTAAGAGAATATGTCGGCAGATGACGTCCTCGTCGTTGTAAATAACAATAAACGAGTGGGTAGGAATGGGGCGGTGTATAAGGAGCCGGATCGGCAATCAAAATAATGTGTAATCATGTGATCGCCGCTCGTATTTCATCGAAGCTTTTAGACATTCACTCCAAATTTAATTTTACCGTTTCCCCATCCCCACTCTCGATGGAAAAACGTCGCCGTTCCTTTTAATCATGTCGGAGTGACCTACACCAGCCACGCCCCACCATCACGGCGACCTCTCATCCTTCGATCGCCGCATCCCGCATCCCTACTTCCACTCCCCCATCGCCGACACCCTGTCATTGACGTACTTTTAAGCCCGGAGTAATGGGTGCCGCCCCCTCTTTCCATCGGTAAAGACCCCCGTCCGTGACACATGGGGCCCGTGAATTGACGGGAGATCGGTGGGTCCGATGCGTCGTTAGATGGTTGAAAGAGTGGACGCGGGTCGAAAGGTGGACTGGTACTCGCGCGTACACACACACACACACACCTACGCACTCATCGGCGTTCGATCCAGGCAGCTGATGGTTTCCACCCCCGACTCGCCCGGTTTGGAACAGATGTTGCTAAATCCGCGCTTACCCAGAGGAGTCCCATCTACGAGGTCGTTCGGAACCCCTAAACGACCCACGTATCCATTCATTTGGTCCAATTCTCTCTCCCTCCATCGCCAAAACCTCTCTCCGTACGTCGTTTTCGGGAAAACGTGTCTTCTCCTTATTTCGGTTCTCACGATCAGTTTTCTTTCCCTCCGTTTTCTACCAAGATATCTCTAATTCTCCCCCCTCTGTTTTGCATTTATTTAAATTATTTGTTAACTACACAAATATTTACTTTCTGGTGTAATTTTTCGGCCACAAAGCGATTAAGTAGAACGTATGCTGATTTCAAGCAAGAAGTAAACGCTGTCAGTAAACAGGTAAATTGCCGCTGACGACGGAGTAAGGAGTAAGACAGGGCTGTCGTCTGTCGCCGATCTTATTTATATTTGGAGAGAGGCTAATGCAGGAATCGTTAGAAGGCACTTGAGATTTCAAAATTGGAGGAAGGATTATAATAACGGTGAAATACGCGGATGATCAAGTACTTCTAGGAAGAAAGGAAAAGGAACTCCGGAAAATGATAAATAGACTAGTGATAACAGGTAGAAAATATGGTATGGAAATAAATACAGAAAAATCCAATATCAAGTAAAGAAGAAGAAAATTTGAACATAATATTGGAGGAAAGCCATTGGAACAAGTTTCACACTCTAAATACCTTGAAAGCATCATAACGACAGAATTAAAATGTACCGATGAAATCAGGACTAGAATAAAGAAAGCAAAATCCGCTTTCGGGAGAAAGAAACTCCTGCCAACGGGGAATATAAAGGAGGATATCCGCAAGAAGTTGATAAAATGCTGTATGGGGTATAACTTTGTATGGGGCAGAAACATGGACGCTAACGAAAAATGGTATTAAATACTTGGAAATCTTCAAAATGTGGACATGTAGGAGAATGCTGAAGATCAAATTGACAGACTGGGTGAGAAACGAGGAAGTACTACGAAGAATAGGAGAGAAACGAACGATTATACAGACTATCAGAAAGAGGAAGTCAATCTGGATTGGACATTACCTGAGGAGAGAGAGCATAATTAGAGAAGTGCTAGAAGGAAAACTGGATGGAAAAAGAGAAAGAGGTAGGAAAAGGTTTCAGCTGGTAGACGACATGAAAGGGAAAGAGAGCTTTCAAGACATGAAGAAGACTGTGGAAAATAGGAGAATATGGAGAACCAGGCATAACCATGAATAGTCACCGACCTGTCTACAGGCAGACTACCTATGATGTCGATGATGTTATGAGAATAATGTCATTTACTTTATAAAAGCCATTAATCCAAGCTTGGAAAAAATTATATTTTTAATAATGCCCTAATATCGTTTATTTTATCTTCGAAAAATGGTTCATAAGTGTCAAGTTTATTTATATGTGGGGCTTTTCATCTTCTTTTTACGGTCTGTTGTCCCTTTATTTCGGTAGGTCTTAAACAATCTTGTCAGTCTTCTTTTCTGTTGGAGATCCTCGACATCGTGTTTATTACTTGCCCTTTCTTAATTATACACAGCATTTCCCGAGTATATCTTCCTTGCTCTTTTCATTGTGGGTTTTACCAAGTTTCAGATATAAAATGAGATTGCTTTGTTTCATTTCCGCCCGAAAAAAAGCGGCTAAATTTTTTATTACGGTTCTCCCTGACCTTATAATGAACATGCAGTCGTGTTCTCCGTAAACCTTTTAGGTTCTTTCGTTTCCCTTCCCGTGTTATCTTACCTCATCCTCCTATGTTCCTCTCTTCTGCTTCCTCATTATTTTAATATCTATATTATTCTATTGCACTTTTTAGTTCTTTATCCACGCCCAGCTAAACGAATCCCCCCTCCGCTAACCTTCGCCTTCATTTCTTACGCCACCGTATTGGTCCACGTCCTTCACTCATGTAGAGAGGGAGAGAACCACTTTTGCTCCATTAAAGTGCTAATACGCACCTTCCGCTCATATCATTCCATCTTGATGGATGGACGTTAGGAGGAAAATAAAAAGTATACGTTTCCTTAGTAATTACGAATTACTTTAAGCGAAATGGCCGATTCAAGCAGATTTCTCGTGTTTTCCTGCTTGTGTGTGTGCGAGAGTGTCTTTTCTCGTTAGCACACACACATCGAAAGCGAGACGGAATCAGAGAGAAAGAAAAGGAGATAAATTAACCTTGCTCCCGAATAAAATCGAATCTTCATGTTTAAAAGGGAGAAGGAGAAAGGATGAAAGGGGAAACGGAATGAAAAAAGCTGATTTAATAATTCCGTTAAGCGCATGATGGAACCAGAAACATTTTTGAAAGAAAGTTATTTCCTGGGACTTCCTTTTTGGTCCCTTTATTTTTTTAAATGTATTTTTTCTCACAAGCGAGGAAGTCGTTTAATACCACGAAATGAAGCGTTATTGAAACTTTTTTAACAGCCTCATTTTTTCGAGCGAAGTAGACCAGTCGTGACGGGCGCAGCTTACCGCCCAAAAAAAAGTGATAATGTGAGGTAAAAAAAAATTTCATGTTCCGCGTATCTTTTTTTCTTTTTCCGCGTCCTTAACGCAGTTGCTAGCGCATTTCTAAATGACGCCTTGATTGGGTTCGGAACTTTGAGAAGCTCGAGGCATTTAATTAAGAGCGAGCGGCTTCTGGGCGCCGAATACGGAATTATCTACCAAATAACCTCGTTTCTTTTGTGTTCTGTCTCTCAGTTTGTTGCTTTTTTTTACGAGAACATGATTTTCTTCACTTTCTAAACATCCAAAATCGTTTGCAAATTAATGCGACGCGAACGTACTCACCTTAAACATATTTTTTTAAATTAGGACGGCGATCGTTAGGGCAATTTATAAAATATAACCTTTAACATTTTTTCGTATTCACATAATAATAGTAGGTATAGCATTTGCGGGGAATTATTTTTATTCGCTTCATCGCTCCCATCACAGCCTGTCATTATTTCAAGTCTCGATTTAAAAAAAAAACATTTGGAGAGGAAAACCAGTCGCAACACGTATTAATATTGTCTTTGGGTCTGTAATGAAGGCGAATCCGTCTCTTTTATTTCCTCTTGCGTGTCCCGTCTGCATATATATTTTGCCGCATAGCATATAGATTTCGAGTGCATTCTTGCATCTGCCGTCCGTGTCAAGCCCCCTTGCAGGCGCTCGAGGGCATCACCCGTGCCCCATCGACGACTTCACCTCGCACCTTCTCTCCCCCATTTCGTCTCTCTCTTCCTTCCCCCTCCCCCCACCACATCTGATCCCGTAGTAAAAAATCTATTGTTGCATCCACCGCTCTCTCTCTTTCACCGTCCTCCTCGACATACCCTACTGCATTATTCTCCTTCTCCCCTCACCTCCTCTCTCTCTCTCTCGAGCGATTTTCCATTCCCCTCGCTAAACACTCCGCTATAATCCTCCCGACAGTGCCACTTTTTTTCATCTGCCACGTGGAAAATCTGCGGGGAACTCGCCCCGTCCTCTCTTTTGAAATCACTCCTCTTTCTTTTTTTTATCACTCCGTGGTGTCTCTCCCTCTTCGTCCTCTAGCGGTGAGTGTCAATACCCTCTCCCTACCGCGAACCTAACTACGAGAACCAAACAATCGTCTTTAGCTGCACCTGCTGACGTTCTCTGCGTTCCCGAGTATGCGTTCCCGGCCTCGTTTGTGCGCAATGAACAAGGGAGAAGATGGAGAAAGGGATAGAGCGAGATGGAGATAGGGAAAGAGGGAAAGATTATTCGTAGAGGGGGAACGGGGAATGTGGTCATATAGGATATCGCATCAAGGCGCTCAAAAAAATGATTTTCTTTGATGAAGTTGTTAAAATTTATATTAATAGAATTTATACTTTCAAGTATGACTTTACTCATAGTTTGACTGAATAAATGCGGCTAAGGAAAAATAAACTTTTGTTTAGACTACTAATTATCCTGCAAATGATTGATTTCGGTTTGACTTATCTCTATAACAGCAAGTTAGCCATTTCTAAGTCGTTTTGCTCCATAGTCCGCCGATCGATGTTTTTACGCACGATATAACATTTTATGTATTGCATACGAGATATATTAGGCTAGTGATAATTAACGAAGAGACTTTATGGGCCAAATTAAACATCGAATCAGTTATACCAACATGTACGAACAGGGGCGGATTGGGAGCAAAAGTCGGCACGGGCAAATACTCGAATATCGGCCCACCTAACATAATGTTGCGGTCCCCTAGGAGGCCGCGGCCCATAGTTTGAGAAACACTACTTTAGAATAGTGAAAAGCAACAGCTCCTGGCCGAGGCAGCAACCACTCAGGCAGCCCCTGCCCAGGAGGAGCATCGGCCCACCGGGACTTTGCCCGGTGTCCCGGCGGCCCAATCCGCCCCTGTGTACGAATGAATCTGGGAACGAATTTCGAATGTAAAGAAAGTGGCTTGCTTCTATTACTTTTTATTTGTGAGTTTATGAAAACACCGTTCATAAAATCCTCATCATCCATAAGGTATTAGCGTTGTCTTTCACTGGGTCGCGAGAATAAAGGATTTAAAAACGTTGTTCTAGAACAGGAGTCTCAAACTCAAAATTTGCATGGTAGTCAAACAGATAACTTTGTAATATATGGCGAGCCACATGTGATAATTTTGGCAAATATGTCTTGCCGCATATCGTAATTATAAGCGTAAGCACTTTGTTGTAACTTAAGAGCGCGCAATTTTCATTTGAAACAATGATAAAATTTCTCATTATTAAACAAATTTTCAATTTCTTTGTTACTCAATGATTGTCTCGTCCACCCAGCCTCTTGCAGCTACTTAGTATAAAATCAAAGTAATGATAGGGCCGCGCGCTTGAGTTCCCTGCTCTAGAACTTCCTCGTCCCACTGCAACACTTGAAGAGGGACTGACAGTATGGTAGATGGAGAGAGAGTGAAACGGAAAGAGGTGGAGAGATTAGAGGGAGGAAGAGAGAAAGATCGAGTCGAAAGAGAGATGGAGCCGTTTGGCGATTTTCCTCTACAAATGACTTTCTGTAGACCGGTTGTCCCGAAATTTTCACCTGTAGACTTAATAACTTCGCTGGATAGGTTTTTAATGCCGTTTTATTTCTCCTCGGACTGGTTTTTTCCCGGTTGATTGTTTCGGATTTTTATTTCCTCCGCATCTTTCTTTTTATAGTTGTGGATTCGACGGCTTCAAATGTTTCCGAAATATTTTCAGCGTGTGCCGCTTTTTTCCCGCCGGTTTTGTTTCCTTGTCGGGTAATTTGGTACGACCGCTTGTATTTATCGCAGCTGTTTTAATACAGATCGTAAAAATTTAAGGACTGCCGAGGGAGACATCCGCGTAATACTCGAACATCGATTACATACTCGGGAAATTTGTTTTGTGCTCTTTCTTCCTTTCTTTTCCGCCACTTAAGGAAGCTTGAAAATATATCTTTTTACGATTCAGTGTCCGAACAAGGAAATTGACATAAATTATTTAGTAACTAGGTCATATTTTAATTACCCTAAAAAATTTCCGGTTCATAATTAATAAAACATTATTACTTGCCACCGCAAAAACTGTAGTTTAATGTTAGGTAAGCTTAACCATTTTTAATTCATTTAAAATCATCAGTGAATAAAGGGTGGGAAAAAAACCTGATCATGACTCATAAGAGACTAAATCGTGGCTGTATGATTTTATTTGTGCATGTGGAATTGTTTGTGTATTAAGCAACTTCAATTATTTATCATTAATTTTTCTGCAATCCCACAAAGTTACGGATTCCTTGGTCGATTTCATAAAAACAATACGTCCTTGAGACACATTTACAGTAAATTATTTAGGTCAAAGATTCCAAACATTTTTATTTCCCCATATACTGCGTAGCTGGATTGTCACGACAAATGATAAAAATTGCATGGGAACTAATATTCTTAAGGGAGAGAGGGGAAATAATTTCGGCAAACTTTTCCTGCTGACTGATTGATTTTTTGTAGTGCAAACGCTTTTGGACAAGCTCGCTGCATTTATTTAATTAAAATAATCACTAAAAATTCTAAATTTAAATGTGACTCCGGAAAATTTCGCGACACATTTCGAGAACCTATCGCAGGAGAGAAAGCGGTATGTTCCGTAATTTTCGCCGCCTGTACCTTGGAAAGAATTCCCTCAGTTTAACGAGAGCCCGTGGGAACGCGACTGAAATAATGATTCCCTCTGAAATGTGTCGATTGGCTATATGTATGCCGCACACCCCCGACAGAGAGCGATGATGCCATTCAAAAGTCCTCGATTGTCGGGGAGTCCTTGAAAGAGAGAAGAGAGCGAATGAGGTCGTGTGAGTGATCATTTCTCGTCGAGTTTTGAAAAATCGCCGCCAGCTCGGAGATCGAGGTCCAAAAATTCCTAAAGGGGTTAAAACCCGTATTAGCCGTGTCTTCTTTCTCTCTCTCTCGGTTTTCCTCCTCCCTCCCCCCCACTCTCCATCGCTCCTCAAGTGTTACTAGAAAGCGATAAGAGCCGTCGAGCAAAATGATGGAAAGATCTTTTCCGCCCCCCCTCTCTCTCTCTCATCTTCCCTCCCGCCGAGAAAATTAATGGAATGTTTCGTCTTCGTAACAAAAAAGGTGAAAATGACGAATGCGAGAACTCCGCTCCAAATTCAACCGTCTCTTTTGTTGCCTTCTCGTCCCATAAACCTATTTGTATGGTCGAGAGAGGGATGGCGAGAGAGAGAACTTCTGAAATTCATTTCTTTCGCATAAATATGTTCTCCATTATCTCCAACAGGTTGTGCGGGGTCGGAGGGCGTCATCCCAGCGAGGAGCGTCGTGGAACTGCCGGAAGGTCTTCTGATGGCCGGCATCCAGCTACCCGGTGAGTTGCATGCAAAGATGTGAACCTCGATCCACGTTCCTGCTTACGTGTAGCGATGGGTATCTCGAAATTCCTGCTCTGCGCAAAACACGATAATCTCCCACGTAACGTGGTACATAATAAATCAATATGCTGGAGGAGTCGGCTATGATACTGGGAGGATCGGTAGTAAATTTTATCACCGGTTACTTTGCCATTATCAAGAAATAATTATTTGGTTTTAACGTTATATATGGACATTTCCTATTGAAAGTGTACGTGGTGAATATATATTTAAAATATATCAAATTTCTATCATAACTTGGCAATGAGTGTAACAAAAAGATAAGTAATTTTATATCCAACCGTTGCCTGATAAAAGAAATACGAATTTAATCTTTCGCCAATGAAAAGTACGCGGTGTGAATTCGACTTTCGCATGTTGTAATTAGTTCATTGTCCGATCCAATCCACACCCATTCATTTAAGGCGGAAAATGAATACTGTACCATTCAGTCGTTGAAGTCTCCCTTTTCAACCGAACCAAATTTGCACGTTCCAAGGCTCTTCTCGCCGTGTGCCACGCCCCCTTCTTCGTCCGCCGTCTCGCTTTATGTCTCCCACCCGTGACCACCTTCCCGAGATTGCCGTTAGCAGACCGTGGACCTTTTACTGCGGCGCCGGACCCGAACAATGCCTCTTTCCAGAGCGCATGGCGTCTCGTCTCCGGAACGAACGATCAGCGGCCTCCATCCCGAGGTCGGCCGAGACGTCGATACCTCCTCTTCCTTCCACGGTGCAGCCATGACCTTCGCGAACGTTGCTCCCGTCCGAGTGAGGCGGTTAAGAGAGGAGAGAGAGAGAGAGCAGTTCGCTGCCCCTTTTACTCCGCTTCTCCTCCTAGCGAGGTCTCCGTGGGGGAGGAGCGCCCACGCAGGCTCTCCCCCGCACTTTCCCTTTCTTTTCCTTTCGGTTGCGTCGATGTATATGGACGAAGCGGAAATTCCTCCCACTTGGATTTCGTGGGACGTCGCTTTAAAAAGGGGAGATTTTTTCGAATGGCGAACGCGCAAGCGGATCCAGGGGAAGGTTCGTTTCGCAAACCTTTTGGTCTGAAAATTCTGCAAAGTTGCGCAATAGAGTAGGATGTTGACAAAGGTTTCGTTTTCGGAGAAAAAGGACTCGCGGGGTCTAAATGGGTACGTTGAAGTTTTTTATTGATTCCTGGAAAGAGAGTTATGGCGGGATGGATCTTATTGATATTTTTCACGCCTAGACCGCATAATTTCTATCATTTTTTAAAGATTCCGTCTATTCCTGATGGCTTCAGTGTTCGGCGAAAAATTCTATTTTAGCACTCGTTAAAACAATTTTCTATCTTACTTCCAACCGCATAGTTAGGCACCCTTTCTCTTTTAAATCTAACGCCGCCTTTCGATTTCCCCAGCAAACATCCTTCCGTTTTCTATTCCCTGGTTTGTAAGAAGTTAATCGGCAATGTTTTTCTCAACCCGATGTTTCCTCCGTGTCAACTGACGATGGAATGGAAAGGAAGCGACTTTTGACATCATTCAGCCTTATTTCCTCCTAATTGGTTGTTCCTCCGAGTTTTTCCGCATTTATATTTGTTTCTGAAACAATATTTAATTATCGATAATTGTATAACTCCTATAATTAATCTGTCAATTAATATAATTAAATTACGTGTTTTACGTTAGTTTCATAAAAAAGTAATAGATTTAATGAATTGAATTTTATCCTAATGAAACTATTATAAGATATAAGAAAGTATCACGTCAATTTAATATATCAATCAATTAGTTTAACTTACATTTTAAAAATAAAATTTTAATTTTCAACGGAGTTATAAAATGAATTACGGGATTAAATAGCATAATATGTTTCACCATGTAAGGTTAAAATAATTCAGTTTATCATAATGAACAATCGTGATTTTATAAATGTGATTATCCTGATATTAGTTAGAGAAAGAGAAACTTGACCTTACGTTTGAAAGATATTTTTGGAGTCTTTACGATGTTATACCACTAAGTGGTTGAAAACGTGTTTATTCACATCTTTAATTGAACTTTTATTTTGTATTCCCTGTTGTATTTTTTCTCTCAATCGAAAGCTAATTATTCTGGGTTTGGCAAACGAATGAGTAAGACTATTGAGAAAACTTGACCCGAGATCCATTGCGTGGTTCCCTTCAAGAATTACGTAACTCTCTACCCAGTCGTCAATGGCGCTGGTGTCGAACACCGCACGCAACCACTCTCGCTTTTTCGCTGAAACTGGTCGCCCCTTTTTTTTCTCCTTCAAAGATCTTTAGCAATGACATTAACAATTCAGCGCGCGAAGTCCTCTGTGTTTTTTTCCCTGCGCTCACTTTTTTGCGCAAAGCACTACCGTTGAAGAATTCCAAATCCCGTAGGATTTTCCGAACTCCGAAAGAATGCATGATTTCCTACCTAACGATTTTGAAATTCCTTTTATTCGTTCTCGTCTTTCGTTTGTTTTGTCTTTCAGAAAAAAATATTTTATTTTCTCATACACGATGATATCGTTTCGTCATTTCCCAGGCAAACAGTGTTCCCTTCACGTTCTATATTGTAACTATTTCTTTTTATGGCGAGAAGTAAAAAGTTAACTCGTATACTAAGTGTAAAATTTTCAAATAATTTCTTTTGTGCAATAAAATAAGCCGAACACATTCTGAAAAGTTATTAATGTTTAAAAAAAAGCAATTACGCACCAGTCACGACGGCATAAAAATCAACAGTTAATTTTCCCATCGCCGAGGCAGAGCCTTACGCTAAGTACACTCGTGGGAGAATTCACACGGCAAAATTACCTTGTAAAAAAAAGCGAAGTGAAGGTCGACTGAATGACAAGTGCAGCGCAACGAATGTCGTAACTGGCGTATAGGTACATCGTTGTAATTTCATCTTTTATTATATTTCCACTCGTAAGAATAGATGCCCTATTCCTCATATTACTTATTTACCACCATCTTTTCCTTGTACTTTAAGTAGGTCCTACGAATTCCTGATCCTTTTACGGCATTCCTGTGGGTATGCTAGGATTTGTCAATATAGTTTCTGACCTCTCTAGGATGCCTAATACGGCTCCGAATCTAAACATCCGGTTGTTTTTGTGGTTCACCACAACTCTTTCTCTTCCGCTTTTAGGTGTTCCCTTTAACATTCTCCCCGTCCTCCTTTCCTCCGTTTGCTTTTTAACTTGTCTCTTCCTGCGAGGAGAGAGAGAGAGAGAGAAAAAAAATCTCACGGCTTTCTCCTTTCTTATCTCTTTCTTCCATCTTTAGATTCTCCCCCTTTACCTCGGAGGGTTCTGGGAATCCCATTTCACAGCGAGTTCGGTCAACTCCTCCTTCCCTTTCTTTCCCTCTCCATTTCCTCACTCCTCCGCTCCCTTTTTGCATTTCTTTTATTCATTGAGTCGGACGAAGATCATTAAGTTCGGCCATTTTGAGACGGACTTCCCAACGCAACAGAAATGGGGCATTATTAATCTCTTGGGTTTCTTTTCTTTGAAAAATCGCACCCCACGGGCGATTAAGGACGAGCCATGTAGGTCGGGTTTAAAGTTTGCGAAGTTTCCGTATCCGAAAAAAAAATCATTTTGGCGTGTGATATACGATACGTACGCTTGCGGTAACGTATGGCCATTAAAGTTGATTGCTTATGGAAATTTTTCAGAATTGAAATTCCAGTCTATTGCGCTTTGAAATTTCCGTTTTTCCGACGGTTTTCCTTGCCTCTTCCTAGAACCGCGAGAGTATTCGTCAAAATTTAACGAGCACAGTTAGAACTTTTAAAAAGGAAATAGTACTTCACGGTATTATCCCATTCTCCTCCTTTGTCCCAGATATACAGCATAGTTTAAATCTTCTTACGGAGAAATGTTTTAGTTCCGCGATTGCATTAGTTATAAAAACGTAACTAATCATGGTAATAATTGAGTGCGTGAACGAAGCATATGAGGGTGAAGGAGCTTTTAATTAGAAGATAATTAAATTATTGTTGCAGGTGGGAAAAAAGATGAAGATAACGCGTGCATACGTTTCCTTTATGAGTTTTTCACGGAAAGTAATTACTTTAGGTTTGTAATTTTATTATAAAGGGTCATAAAAATCTATCTGTTCATAAAACCATTCGCGCTTCCGTCCGCACATCATGCTCATGTTTCACTTTATCCCACCTCTGCCCCCCACATTCTCCTCCTTTATAAGAAGCGTTTTTGCCCCACCTCCGCCTCCCAGCGTATTTATCTCTCCGTGTGTACACACTCGCAGCCAGCGTTTATGGCCAATTCTTTCCGCTTCAGAGGAATCTGCCCCTTCGCACCGAGTGCATCCGCACCGAGTGATGCTTGTTTTCCTCTTCCGAAAGGCTTTTTTTATGATTCTTCGTTATTATTATTCATTAAATATCATTAACCCTCCCCTTCTCTCCATCTGACTCTTCGACCCGTCCCACGTGCAATGTTCCTCCTCTCCGCCGAGAGTGCCATTCAATTACTTTCCTCTCTTCGCACCCTCTCCCTCCAGTATCTCTTCATTCATTCTCTCCATACCTCTCTTAACAGCCCTTTACCTCTCCCTCTCTCTCACTGTGCAGTGGGGAGAGAGACCGTACGAGAGAGCCCTTTGCTCCCCCTCTCATCCGTCAAACCGTAAGGTCTTATTTTATGGACGCGATAATTCGCGTCGCGGTGGCGACCGTGTGCGCGCGAGGTTGAGTAGATGGGTTGATTACGATTCGCCACTCCGAGATCGTCATGGTAAAAGCATGGTTCGTGACGTTATTTCTTTCCCCCCAGGTTGTCGAGTGGTGGAAAGATAGGAAAAGATGATTAAAGGGTGAAGCGATAAGGCTTTCGAGACCGGATGGTTATTATATAAGGGCTATATTTTCCAGTTCGGTTCCACGAATTTCTTAAATAGTTTGTTGAAAATTGAACCGGGCTTTAAAAATGTAACGTGGGCGTAATTAGCCGATGTTGGACGAAGGAAAAATTTAATTAATGAAGGACAATATGTAGTGCAAGTGAATGACTACAGTGTGAAATACATATTGACCCGAAGAAGTAGTAATGTAGCTATAGGATTTAACGAAGATAACGGATGAATTTTTTTGCGGCGTACTCTTGACAATTTTCTGTAATTTTTTGTATCAGACGTTTCCAGCTGGTAATCACTTGGGATCGTGTTATAGTTTTTGTAACACACTGCGTATCACCGGGATAGAGTATGACAGTAAATATCTTAAAACTTCTTATGAATATTGTGAAACATTTATAAATATTTAAATGCTGTTTTAAGTATTGAAACTTTTATAAACATTAATAATTCCTGATAAGTTATAAAAATTATTTAATGTATTGAGCAAAATGTATGAATTTATAATTAACCAGGAAGTAGACTAGATAACAATTTAACTTATTCTGTTCATTATAGAATTTATCGTGCTCGTCTTATGGCTGAAAACAAATTTCAGATTAAGAACTTAAGTAACAAAAATTGAAAATTTAAGTACATCTTGGGTATCTCCAATGGACATAACAACCTTATTGTGGCTTTTGAAGAGACTCAAGGCAAGGACTTAAGTGTTTCTTCTGGAATTAACTTTTCTGTGCTCGTCGGAATAAAATCCGAAGTACCTGCAACGCATAAAATTGAAGGTCCTCGTTTTCCAATCCTCGACGTCGTAATTTTTTGCTACTGGGCCTTAAGGATGGAATTTATCAATTTACTAGCTAAATTATCTTGTCCACTTTGTTAATAATATATTACCTCGAATTACTATTTAGCGAAGTTTTGATTTGGCGACAGGTAGCCTCACGAAAGTATCTTACAGTCCCATAATTGATATCTTTTAAATCGCGACAAGAGTCGTAAAGAGCTGGGATCAAATCCCAGACCGCTGTCCTCATTTCGTTATTTTGACAAATGGCCGTGAGATAAAGTGCGGGAGGAGGAAGTTACGTAATGAGAATGAGTTTCGAACGGAAACAAGTGAATCCGCTCGAGCGGAGATGAGGACGGAGTCTGTTCGTCTTCGGGGCAGCAGACCGAAAGATCTCTTTCCGAATGCATTCGTGTGTGCCTTTGCCCTGTTCCCGCCCCGCCTCCTCCACGCCCCGTTCGTGCAAGTTCCTTTCGGATGCACATCGGCGCCGTGATTTACTTGAACTCTGATCTTTACGCTCGCCGATCGAGATGGATGTTCGATCTATTTCGAAGTTTAAAGTCGTGCATCTATTGTTTCAAGCAGGCGCAAAAAAGGTGGGTTTCGTGTATTTTAGGTTGTAAAACGGCTTCGTTTCTCTGTCTTGTTTGAGTATGTCTTTGCCGCGGCGTGACGAATTTTTCTGTAACTTTAAAATTAATTTCAAAGTCCGTACATTTTTATTTAATACGCTCTATTATCCACATACCCTGAGAAATTGAATATTTTTAGGTGTGGTTCTGACAGCGTGGTATCGATAACGTTGACAATGAATAAAAGTTTTCGCCGACCTAATTCGGATTTTAAATCTCTTCGACCGCCATTATTTTTCTCTCGTCTTTAATAGTTCAGCAGGTACAAAGAATTTAAGCTTTTTTTTTAAATTCACAGTTCATCTCTTAAAAATTTCAAATATGCCTGTTATTTTTGTGCCTATCGTTTCAACTTCGGAGCGAATGGCTAACTAAAAAATAAGTATCGACAATCGCCATGACGTCACACCCCCCTGAACGAATGACAGCAATCATCCCCCTTCGCGAAATGGCTCGGTATAAATATATATATGTGCTACCCGTCTCCCACTCTGGATACCCCGACCCTTATGAAAGAGACCCTTATCGGTAAAGGGTAGCGAGTAGTTTTTGTGAAAGAGAGGGTTTTGGTTGCCAGAGGCAGCCGAGAGGGAGGAACCCGCATCCGGTCGTTATGGGAGCAGTTTTGGAAGACCACCCCACCCTCGTTTATATATATGCCGTATTCCCGACGTGCTCGAGACCGAAGGAAATATTGGGTGAGATAGGGGCGATCCGAGTTACTAAAAGTAGGAGGAAGGGGCGCTTAGAAGGGGGAAGAGACTCATCCGTTGAGAGAGAGAGAGAGGGAGGAGAAAGAGAGTTTTACGAGGTAAGGGTCGTCCGAGGAAGTAAAGTAATAGGGTGGTGCCAAGCCTCCCCCTGAGGGAACAATTAGTATGGACACCCCGCGTCTCGATGTAGGGAATAAGAAGAAGAAGCCATCTTCCCGATGAAAAGGGCACCGCCGCTGCTTCACCAAGCACGCCTACACTGCCCCAGTTCTCGATGGAATCCCCCCTCTCTCTCTCCTCTCCACCCACTATCTCCCTCTTCAGAGAAGGGGAGAGAGAGAGAGAGATTACTGGGTATACGAGAGAGCTCCTGTCCGGCCTTCTTCCGCATCTCTCTTAAAGCTTCCGAAGACGCTTCGCTCATTGCGCAATATATTCGCTTCGTTTTGTCGCAGCGAACGCGACGAGGGTACCGATTTTTACCCTTGATTTTCCACCACAAGTAACTCGCCGCATCTCACGGGCGAAAACTCACCACGCCCTTCTCTTCCTTCAAAACTCCGCCGCGCCTTTCTCTAGAGCGCTCTAACCTCTCTCGCCCTTTCCTCTTAACACATCCCTATTACGGAAAGTCCGTAGAGTAGATTACTAACTCTTAAACTTGCGTCCAAGAGGATGAAGGTCGATTTATCTTCATCGTAATAAAAAAAATGTCTCTCTAGCCCAGCGTTCTCGTAACCCACGCCCTTCAAGAAAGGTAAAAACGCCTCATTTCCGTCTCGGAGGAATCCAACCTAAATGCATAATTGGCCTAACACTCATCTATTTATTGTGGAACTTTTTTTACTTCTTTCTCTCGATATCTATCGTAAGGGGCTTGTTAACCCTTTAAGCCGGTTCGACGTACGGATCTTGAAATCCTGCCGTAGCAGCAAGTTGTCCGTACGCGTATACGGACCCTGCCTCCTCTCTACTCAAACCTAATATCTGTGAGCCACGTACGTACCTTCTCCTCGACATTAAAATAAACATAAATGCCGAGAATGGCGAAATACCTTAAAATTCCCGCTTTGATAAACAACAGGATTCTAAAAATTAATTCATTTTCTCTTTCTTTGTGAACTGCTTCATTTTCTCTTCGTCACTCTTTCCCTTTAATTTCATTTGCACTCTTTTGTCTTTCAAGCTTTCGAATTTTTTTGGCTGTAAAAAAAATTGGGTTTATGAATCAATCGATCGATTTCTCCACATCGCTCGTTTTACGACAACTGTTTTCGGATCGCACTCCTCCTTTATAGCTCTGTAATAACCCAGGGAAGCCGTAAATTACATTCGGCTCGGTTCCATTCACGCGCTCGAAAAGTATTTTTTTCTCTTCTCGGATTAACTCAAGGGATAGAGAAATAAATTTTTCGACAAACCTATTTTATATTCAGTAATAATAAAATATAGTTTTAAATAACTTCACGGAAGCTAAATGTGGATTCCGGTTGTTCTTTTTTGCAGTACCTAAGCTAGTACTGGAATCAATCGATAGGATGATGTGATGCGTTAACGTTTAGACGCGAAACTTTTGTTACTGCCTCGTTCTTTCTGCTTCTAATAGATCTCTCCGGAAATCGTAATTATCTTTCTAGTTCTTTTTATTAAAGCGTGCTTTTTTCGAAGACGCAACGCTGAAGACACATGTTTCTTTACTTTTTTTGTTTTGAACGCGGTCACACCCTTTCCGTGTTAGTTTCAACTCGTAAGCATCGCATTCTTCACCCCTAATCCATTCCGAATGCCTTCTTCAACCCGGAACTAATTTGGGATTTTCTCTCCTTGGGCCTTCGTTCTTAAATCCTTTTGACTTCATATATCTGTCATAATTTAAGCTTAACATTCCTTACGCGGTGTCGGTCGAAAATCTTTCGGTCATTAAAAAAAGCGTCCAAGAATTTGGTAGATGACCAAATCTTACTCACCCAACAGAAAAATCGTTACTTGCACTGACCTTGTAGTATTTTACGAGAGTAATTACGCTAAGCTCGTTTCTCAGCCATGCCGAGATACGTGTTTCACGTAATAACAACGCTTGTCACGGTGATATTTGATGGTATTTTTTCCGATGCCTTATTGAAATAAACGGTTTGTCGTGGAATTTATCAGTTTCTGTTTACTCTTTAACGGTAGAGCGATGAAAAATTGTCGTCTTTCTACAAACAGCCGAGGATTCCGTCGGGATGTCTCGTTTACCATATTTATCATCACGTGTTATCATTTCTAATTTTTTTCCGTTGACACATATAGGATCGCACCTTTAACAGGTGGCCGACTCTGTATTCCCGAAAGGCGAGACGACGCTTTTGTTATGCGTTTCCATCATCTCCGCAGAACGTACTCTTCACATATTCCATTCCACGAGTCTTTCCTATCGTTGTCCTCGGCGCAACCTACTCTCCCACTTCCCATATCCCAGATTAGGAAACTTCTCTCGCTTACTTTCTTTATTTCCGTTTCATTCGGAGCGCCCTCTAAATCTATCTCCCTCTCTCTCTCTCCAGAATCTTCTCGTTATAAAATTCCGAGATTTAAAAAGCAGAAGCGAAGCATGTAAATCGGGTTTTTAGGCCTACGGCTTGTGTAATAATGAACCAGTTAACCAGAAGCTCCATAAGAAAAAAGAAAAACGTCTTCCGCCTAATTAAAGATAATAATTGACATTTTCGCGCTTTAGAAAGCCTATCGTGAGAAATTTTGCGGGCGTCCGTTCGGGGGAAAAATTGAAATCCCCTCCAAAATTTACGACGATTTTTAAGCAAATTTGACGGATCCGCGTCGAGCCGTTGCGATTCGCTTGGAAGTGGTTTTCTTTTTCTTTTGGATTCGTCGGTCGCAAGTATATTACTTGTTACCTAATTTTTTTCTGTTTCACGCTTGAGGAAACATGGGATTAAATCCGGAGATGAGGACTTCATCGAAGTTGCTCTGAAATCGCGACCTGCCAAAAGAAATCCCGCCGCATTTTCCAACCTTGCGGATCTTTGTTTTAAAAAATTTGATATTACCGCATTCAATCGATGTAGGGATTCTCAATGGGAAAAAAATCTGCCTTATGCAAGCCATCGCATAAAAAGTTCTCTCGGTGCGTTTTGCGACCCGATTCCCTTACATTTCTGCTTCGGAGATGAATCATAACTTTTTTGCCGCAGTGCTCTGCTAAGAAACTTCCGCTCGTTATTTACCGTAAACGCGCCAAATTACGCGAGTATCCCGGTTGCATTTTTTGTTCATATCCCTGAGACAACAACGCATCTCATCTCTCGGGTTCTCTTTAGGGACTATCCCTTTTTTCCTCCCTTCTGAAAGCCTGCTTTATTCGGTATTTCCTCCCTTAACTCCCTCCCTTTCACCGTCAAAACCGCACCGAAATTGCTCTCTAGGGTGCAGTTTTAAGGGTCTGGGACCTCAGATAGCTGAATCTACCACGAAATCAAATGGGTATAAACCCCTCTCAAGTGCTGGCTGGAGTAACACGGTTGGTTGACTCTTGCAAGAGACGTCGGCTATACTTCGCCCTATAATGGTCTGTTGGTCCCAAGTAACATCTGCCGCAAGCACCCGTGGTTCCGCTATTTCCGTCGAGAGCCGCCAGGTGAAATCCTGGCGCTGTCTGGCAAGCTGGGCTGTTTTAATCTATGAGACGAATATCACGGGATGCATTAGCATGATCTACGTCTGCATTGTGCCTTAAGATCCGCTTAGGGTGCTATGTAGCAAGTTAGATAGGCCAATAGATGTGTCAGCCGATTGGCCTTCATAACGTGTTGCTGATTCCTCCACGCTACAACCAAACATTTGTATTTTTGCGTTCGCAATTATATCTCACCTCCACTTTAACCACAGCTGTAGAAATTTGATCAACCCCCTAAAACTGTAGAATAAGAGTATAAGAATTTATATTACCTATAAAACTGTTGTCAAAAATCTTTATTGTCATTATCTTATTGTTAATGAGAGATGCCCTCTCTTCAAAATTTTACTCGGTTTTTGTTAAATAGGCTTTGTCCCATAAAACTAGTTTTTTTATCAATTGAAGTTCTTCGACTGATTATCTCGATTACGCTGGGTAACTCGTCACTATCTTATGTAATCATTTACTGCAATTAAACTCATCTAACAGCCGTATTTTCATAATGTTTCATTTGTAGTGAAGAATAAAAAATTTTCCTCGTGTGCAATGTAGTCTGAAATTTGCCTTTACTAATCATTCTTCGTGAGTCAAAGACATCAATTGTGAGTACATTAGGTAGCAAGTAAGAATTCTTGCGCCACTCCTACTCAAACCTTGTGACTGAATCCACGTAACAACCTCCGATGACACCGAATCCACCGCTCCCTTCTTCGTTCCACACGTGCACTCCGCCCTTTTTTCCAGGCCCCCATCGTCAGCATCCATTTTGAGCTAGGCTTCTCAAATCACCGCTAATCCCCTTTGTATTACAAGCCGCCCGCATGGACACATGTTATAGTCGCCGTCGTCCTGCAACTCTGGGTTTATTCTCCACGCACCTGATATATTTTCCTTATCGCGGGGAGAAATCCACCCTCTCACACTCCTCTGCCACTAAATATGACCACGTCACGTGTTCAGAGACAAAATGCGTTATGTGAACAGCATAAGCGAATAAACACTTCCTGGAACAAGACTCTAGCGTGTAAATAACTGGGCGTAAGAGCATTTCTTGTACTTACATCGTCGATGAATGGTAATATGATACCTTTCTCTCGGAGTTTAGAGATAATATAAAAAAAGGCTAACGTTAGACATCGTTTCCCTTTGATGTTGGGTGTAGTCTGGGTGAAATCTTGAGCATATTAATTCAGTTTGCTTGGAATTTTTGTCATTCTGTTTTGTTGTCGTCACCGAATAAATTTAGAGCAAGGAACTTTCCCTTGAAAAGGTCTGGCTTCTTGTTACACCGTGGATTATTTCGGTGATTTTGGAAACTCTTTGATAAGATTAAATCTCTATTGAATTACAATCGATGCAGCGGCCAACGATGCGTGTTGCTTTGAAATGTTATCCTTCTTCTACACGTCTCATTATAAGGCCTTTCCTCCCTCCAAGCTTCGTAGAAGGTAAAAATGACTCAAGCACCAAGTCGGGTAATGGAATGGGTAAATTTAATGCATCGAAAAAGAGCTTTTCTTTTAAAGTGCCGAACAAAAATGATTCACACCTCAAAATAAAATCCTTCCCCCGAAGCAAAGATTCAGTTTTCCTTCACAAAATTTCAAAACGATGGGAAAATGAATCTTGTTAAAGTGAATCAGGGATCGTTTTAAGGACCACTTATGCCACCATAAAATATGATAAACGCCTCCTTTTTTTTCTTCCTCCTCTTTCCCGCCCCCGTATTAGTGGGAATCGCTCTCTTTTTCATCCCCTTCCCACCCTCCATTAAAATTATTTTAAATGTGACGTTCGGCGCGAATTAAACGAGAGGTGCATGAGTTATGGAATCGCCCGTCTTTTGTCGACGCCGAGCCTTCGAGGGAATGCGCGGCCTTCCGGCTAGTGAGGACCTCGTCCCCGATGCACTCCGCTCGACTAACTGAACGAGGGAGGAGGGAGCCATGTTTCTCTCTCTCTCCACTTCTCTCTCTCTCTCTCCATTTCTCTCTCTCTTCCTCCCTCTCTCTCTTTCTCTCTCCCACCCTCCTGTTTCCTCCCCCTGTCTTGCGGCGGTCAGGACATTACGTATTCCGTCCCACAGTCCACCTTACGATTAACATGCCGGGCTCACCCACCCCTTTCCTCCCCCCCCCCCCCCCCCTCTCTCTCAAACCTTTACACTTCCTTCCCTTAAACCTACCTCTCTTTCCCTACCTCCCTCTCCACCTCCATTCTTTATTCTTCCATCCATTCCTTCCATTATTTCCCTCTCTTTTTAACGTCCCTCCGACCGTTGCTTTTTCCTCTTGACTGCCCTCCCAACCAACAAACTCTCTCCCTCTTCTCACAACTATAGAGTGCGTTCGTTTCTGTGTCCTTATTCTCCTATTCAAGATCTTTACCCTGGCTCTCTTTTCCTCCTCCTCCGCCCCTTTCTCTCTTACATTACCCCTTCGACATAACCACCCTTTGGGAGAGTTCTCGCTCCTTCCGTCCTTAACCACCTTCTCCTTTTTTCTTTGTGATTTTTTTCCCGATCTCTTTGAAACAAGTGCTAAGCAGTTTAACAATGCGAATGGTACCTTACCCCGACTGGTCTTTCCGGCGCTGGAGGTTTTTTCTCAAAGATGTTGGTGGTTGGTCGTATATCAAAGCGGCGTCCGTCGAAGCGCAGCTTTAAATCTTATTCTCCCTTTCTCTCTCTCAATCATTCTTTCTTAATGAGAACTTTGTTGTCGTGCAGTAGGTTTTCCGTAAGTTTTCTCGCTCTTTTCGTGTTTGTGATTTTCTTTTCATTGACGTTGACGATCATGGCTGCAACTTTTTATACGCACTTCTAGTTTTCGAAATTTATCACATATGTCCTGTAAAACTGCATTCGTTCAGTCGTGTACCAATATCATCATATCTTGCCTCGTCTCCTCTTTAAATAAGTTGAACTCAAGAGGATATTGCATCCAACTTTGATTTCCTGTATAATAGGATTGCCTGTTTGAAATTACCCTACTATAAAATTACGTATAAACTAAAACTTTAATACATTGTTGATCATTCCCGTTGGTATTATGAATGACAGCTGTAATTACGACAAAATAACATATACCGTTTCTACAATAAAAAATATTTTATTCTGTCTTAACCTTTCTATTTAATGAGAAGATGTATATTTTGTAAAAGCATATTTTTCTGTAATCCTGTCAAAGGGAAATTTCGGTCTCCTTTTATATTCAATCGCAGCGGTAAAGGTGTACGGTATTACATAACGCTAGAATAAAACAACGTAGAAAGATAAGCTCTGTTAGCCGAATGAATCCGCCCGTCTTTCTTCTTATTCGTCAGTTCTTTCTTTCTCTCCCTCTCTCTCTCTTCCTCCCTCTCCCACCCTCTCCGTCGCCGTGGCATTGTAATCGTCCTCAATGGGACGCTACGTCCGTTTGACCGATGACCTCTTCCGAGCAGCACAGAATGTGCCGTCCGGTCGTAACATCTGTATTCCGTGATGAGGTCGAATCTTCCACTTTATTTTATACTTGTCGTCCCCTTCGTAGGGCGACGGGTGTGCCTTGATTACATGCGTAGCTGTTTGGATCGGCTATGGGAGATCGGTCCGAGATAAGTAATGAGATTTCCCAGGCAGGAGAAAATGGTACTTGTCAGTAGTCCTCGACGAGTTAAGGGAAGCAATTCTTCCAACGGGGGGAAAAAAATACCTCGAGTGCAATTGGCGATGTTTAATCTCCGCAAAAATCCGAATGAAGTCCCACTGGATTTTTTTCTCTGTTTTTCTTTCTGGACATACCAATTGCAGAACGGAATCAAAACAAAGGGACGCTTCTCTTCAACGCAAACCTCTCTTCTTTTTGTCCCGTAATCATTGGCGTAGTAGGTGGAGGGAAACGAAGAAGTCGTCCAAACCGTTTCCCACGTAAACGAACTCGACATTTCGTTCACGTTTCGACGAACTCATGCAGTTGTATATGCGTCACATAAGGCTTTATAGCCGTTACAGACATAAAATGAGGAAAAATTTATCGGCGTTTTCATTGGGTCGTTGCATAAGTTAAAAGCCGATGATCGAGTAACTGTTCGCCACACTTCCGTTGTGTAAAGTAGGATACTCTTTTAAGTAAAAAAAAGGGGGAAAAAATTGGGTCGCTTTAAAAACGATGTAAAGAAGGAGAGGTGGTATTGTTTGGAATCTCTAAATCATCGCGAAATCGTGCTCTTGTTGATATTTCTCTTTATCTTGTCATTAGTCGATATCGCGTGTGAAACAGGACGAAAACAAATCGACGGGTGGAAAAGTAAAGGGTGGAGGAATAGGAGGGCGCTTCGTGTGTTCTGGAATGGTTTTTAGATCCGACGGCTAGCCAGAGAATTTAAGGCGTGTGCACATCTTGGAACGCCACTCTTAGGCGTGGCCCCCCACTGAACGAACGTAAATTGGTCTCAGGGAATGCATAGGGAACGGAGCTTTTCGGTCCAATAACCCTTCTCCACCGGAACTGAGAACGAAATCGGTTTTTTTTAATCGCGCCGCTCCTCTGTTATACCACACGCACACACACACACAGTTACATATCACGGCGGATGGTCCTGTGTCTCAACTTATCCCCTTTTCACACGAATGGCCCTGCGTTTAAAGACTCTGTCCATGCAGCCTGAGAATGGCCTTATCGGATAGCCTTATCCTACACGAATGAGGATGGACCACATCTTATGTGTCTCTCTTTCTCTCTCTCTCTAGAACCCGGATATCTATTCCCTCCGTGCCAAGAACCGTGAGCCATCGATCTGTTTATCCTTATTAAAAATTAAGTTCATGAGTTATGGGACTTAAGCACGCATTTAAAGGGCCTGGGAAAGAAAGAATATCCCGAATTCTGTGATGGTTAAAGAGTTGGAAGATCTCTTGTGGGATCGTCCCTTATCTTGGATCTATGAATGGAGGTGTAAAATTTTGGTTCCAAGTCTTTCTCTGGAGAGGTTGTATTTGTATGCACGAGCAACGGCAAATAATGTGTCATGTTCAGTTATTCGTATTCCTACTATATAATATACTATATTCATAATATATAATATACTATATTCATAATATATACTATATTCATAATATATACTATATTCATAATATATAATATACTATATTATGGTGAGGATTTTATTATATTTAGAAAATTCGTGTTAGATGAAATTAATATATTGAGCAGTTTATTGTCGTTTTGCCGTTGAACATGTCCATGTAAATATGTAAATAATATAAATTGCAATGGACTAAATAAATATTATAATTCTTTTCACTAAATAACAATACTGGTCGGCAGAATTATCTGAAAGATTTAATCTTTCGATACGGGAAAAATATATACTTCCAATTTAAACTACTTAAGATTATTGGATGTTTTCTGAATGCTTTAAGTTTTAAAATAGCTATCTAAACTTGTTAGTAATTGCATTGTCTATTGTTTATTATAAGAATTATTTGAGGTGATAACGTTCCATCGAACTTTTTTGTCCAAATGCATTGGTTTCATCTAATCCACTATTATGCATTTGTGGATGTCTTCCTCCGAAAATTCCTGAGAAATCGCTTAGTGAATTTGGCTGTAATAGTCCAAGAGCTAAAAAATAAACTAATAAGTGAATTAGGTTTAACTTGTAGTTATGAGTTATTTGCATTGTTTTCGTTGACCTTTCATTTTCTTTTTCTCAGGCACCAGGGACCTAGCAGGAAGGCCGCTGATCCTATACGAGGTGTCTTCCGTCCAAAAAGCGTCGTTGGACCACTGCCACGTGGCCAGCGTTCTCTTATACTACGGATCCGTGCCAAGGTGAGATAGATGGAAGCTCCCTCTGGGGCGTGTGCAGGTGATCGCACCTCCTACGCTCTCCCTTCATCACCTTTTTCCGCCCCCGCTCGCGGCGCGATCGCTCCATTTGCATCCTTATCTCGCCATTCATCAGAAGTTGAGCGAAGAGAGACTTTTATTTTAAAAAAAAAAAGGAAGGCAGGCGCGGAAGACGCGTTCGGAATTCCTCCAAGAACCTTATTTAGATGTCCTTGGGAGGAGAGGGGGGAGGGGAGGTGGAGCGGAGAAGATGTGAATCAATATCGAATAGATCGCGCCCTTCTTGATTCCAGAATTTCATTAACACAAAAGTGCTGACGGGCGCTGGTATCGTTTGTCGCAAACTGCTGCGGAGACACGTGCATGCATTTGCTGCCACTTTTTAAGAAAAACTTAAGGGGAAAGTCTTGATTTGATGAAGAAATTGATAGAATTTTGCTTCGATGAAAGGAGTGGAATATTACAGCCGTTAAATGCAAATTATGTGAATTTTTTAAGATCGTTGCCAACGACAACGACTTTTCCGTGTATGTAGAAACCCTATAGCTAAACACATTCAATTCGAATCAATTCCCCTTCGATTGCGTGTGAGAGTTATCATATAAAATTTATCTTATCCAGGAAGAATAAAATTTATCTTCAATAAAATTAAAGGATATAAGAGTTTTCAACCTCCTATAATTGCGTCATCAATAGAATATAAGCCTCAAATTTTCATAAAATTGAGGTAATATTTTGTATTACACTTGATTTGTATTGCTGTGAATGGAGTCTTGTGGAATTAAATAAATAATTATTTATTCCTCGTTAGCAAAACATAATTTTGGTGTTTGATTCACAGGAGTAAGCTAATTATTGCCAAGTCTACCAATCTTTCGTCTTTTTTATACGATCTGCTTCACTTGATGTCTTTACATTTGCTTTGCTGATCTTTAAATTTTATTAGATGAGGGTCGATATTAATTTTTATTGAAAAGCCTCATTTACCAAGATAATTCTGATGATTTTATATTCCATAAGCTTGCGATAAAAACATATACAACCGGCAACATCTCCAGCATGGACATATTTTATTTAGTCTATTTTTGAACCCAGATTGCGTCAAATGCATTACGGTCTAACAACACCACCAACGCGAGCATAAAACAATTGGCCCGAAATACCCTCTTTCTCTTCGCAGACAATGGAAATCGCGCATGATTGACTCCTTGCCATTTATCCGCCAAAGTCTCAATCAATCACGATTAATTGCCCACTTAGACGGCTTTTATTATCCTTTTTCGGATCGCGATATATCTCCTATCGTGTCCGACCACCTTTTAACGACAATCCCTCCGAACAAAGGACTCGTTCTAGGGGAGAGTATATCAAGGTAAATGGAGCAGTGCGATGGTATCGGGCGAAAAAAGTAACGCATTGAGAGCGAACAGACGTATCGTCGGAGTGCGAGAGAGCCATCTATCGAGGGTATTGTTAAAATATCATTGAAATTCATCTTGCCTTAGGCTACGGCAGGTGGAGAGGACGGCGAGATTAGTTTAAATGGCTAAATTAGGCCTCTCAACGTTTTCAAAGGAATCAATTAAGATTCCGGAGCATTTCATACGTCGGAATGAAATTCATGCAGGGGTATATTCGAATATTAAATAAGGATTTAATTAGGTGACAGCATAACCTGTTGTTTAGAACATCTGTCTCTCTTTACGTCGACCATATTCGTCGAATCTTTGGCTGAGTTTAATGTCCTTTTAGGACGAGACTGTGAGAGTAAAGGGATTTGATTGGAGAAAGGTGTGAATTCGAGAATTCTAATTCTATTTATGACGGATTGCACCTGAAGGTGTTACTAAAAGGGATAAATCTTCAGAATAGGCGCACACCTATTTCTATTACACCCGAAAATGATTCCGAAGTGAAAAAATCAGGTTAATTTCAATGAATGAAAAGTAAAATAAAACCGATTTCAGAAAAATTTTATGGCCATAGGATGTTTGCGTCGTCCGAACGCGCGTTTCATGTACAGTGTAGCGGCCCTCCATTAAGACGGTAGAGTTACCAATGAAGACTTCTATTTTTTTTCTGACACGCCCATCTGGCATACTGAATCGCTTGAGATGTACATGACTGTAAAACCTAACGTTTGCTTACTTCGAACTTGTGTTCGAATGCATTTAAAACGGTATTTTTTTCCATTTTAAGAATTTTTCCTATTAAAATAAACACTCATATTACCTATGTTATACAAATTCAATAAGACGTGGTACTGCATAGATAGCGAAAATATGTTATGTTCAGCCTGCTGCTGTTTTATCACCGCACCATTTTCGTAAAAATATTCAACAGTCAAGTCCCCTGGCTTTTAAAGTATCAATTCACCGTATCGCGCTGTTAGATGCGGAGTTTGAAATGTTTCCACTCACTCGGAGTTAAGAACACACAAACTCAAGATTCCTATCGACTCGGGGAAAAATTTCATTGAGAGACGGGCGAGACAGCTTTTTAACCCGTTTCTTTTTTTTCAAATCTTTTTCCTCTTCTCTCCGCTCATCTTTTTTTTCGACCGACAAGAGGTGCCCACACACGCACAAACATTTCATCCCCTCGTCCTTCACATTTTCTTAACTCCGCCTCTTTCCATCCGCTGAACTACTCTTTTAAGTTCAACTTCCCCTCTCCCGTTCGCCTTTTATTCCTTTTTCTCTCTCTCTCTCTCTCTCGAACGCATGTGCGTCTAAACACACATTAAACACGTTCCCATACGCACACAGACCATGTATATGCGTGTTTGTATGTATGTAAATATACCGTCGATGATGACATCCCGGTTACGAATGTCTTGCACTTCATTTCCCTCAGCTTATTTCTACGATTTACTCCCTTGTTTAATAGTTTATCCTGGATATCCTTCTATATAACCTCTTATTTGTCTTTGCGTACAGACACATGCACACATACATCCAAACAGATATGCTGACATGCGTAGATACTAACATACATGTACACACACCTATAGTGTTTATTGAAGCGTGACTCCAAAGGACAACAACGCTACTTTCCTTTGTTTCTTCATCTCGTCCCGTTTACTCTCTTCCTCCTACACCGCTTCCCGCCTCTTCTCCCTCCAACTCCTTTCGTGTCATACTCCCATCCTCCTCCCTTCCTCTCCTCTTTCACGAGATCTACCACTCGTGCCGTGAATATCAATTTTCCTCCCCTTTTGTATCTCTCTCCTACCTCTTCCAGCTTTACTCTCTCGCTTTTCCTCTCAGCCACTAAACATTCCCATTCCATCTCTTCTTCATTCTCTCTCCCTTCCTCCCTCCCACCTTCTCTCTCCCCTCTCTCTCCCTCCCTCCCTCTCTCTCTCTCTCTCCCTCCCTCCCTCCCTCTCTACCTCACGCACCTCATTCCTCTTGCCATCGCAGTCTAACAGGTCCTTCCAACCCTTCCCTCCTCTCGTTTCCGGTCTAAGGCTTCCATAAGGGTTCTCCCCTCCCTCCCCCGTTCCTGCGCGCGTAAGAATATGCGTATCCACGCGCGATGTCCTTTGAAAAAGTTTATTCGTCGGTCCTCTCGTTGTTTGCTTTATTTTCGGTGTCGCATGACTTCCGCTGGATCGAAAATCTTTTGACCCCTCTCACTCCTCCCTTTCCGTCGCTTTCCCCTTTTACATTCGTCAAAACTCGCGATTTTTATTGCTCTCGGATGGTTGGTTACGTAAGGCTTTAAAGGAATATGAACGCGTGAATTTTTCGCCCTCTCGACTTAAATGGATTCGTTATTTGTATTTATATGTATATTTATTTCAATGAAATATTTATTTAAATTGTTATTACTTAAGGTTTAGTATTAGTAGTAACTTGTTTTTAAGCTTGTCTTTTAAATATGAATTTCTTATCTTCTCGATGTTTCCTAGAACTTGTGACGTTACTTTATTATTATTCTCCTTCTCGTAAAAATATTGAACGCGCAATTCTAATTAATTTATAGATATAAACTCTTAATTTCCGACTGGATAAAAGCACGCCGCGTGCATTTATGGTGTTCGCTTCGGGCGTGAAAATGTTTAACGAAAGTTTCAACAGAAACTTTTGTCGCTTCCAAGCCTTGAATTATTTTCATCAACTCTGTTCCGTCATAAAACCTTTTAACAGCAAAATATTTCCGAAACGCAACGCCGTCTTCCTCTCTTATTTCTTATCCATCGCTTAATCCTTGTCTCTGCGTATAATCCGCATCTTCTGCGTTTTCTTCGGCATTCCCGTCTTTCCATCTATTATAGACGCACACACGCGCGCAAACAAATCCACCCACTTAACATCCCCCTTTACTAACAAGGCTCCTCCTCTCACGCCCTCCCTCACGACCTAAGCCGCCTTTCCAGCCTTATTTTCTACTCTCTAATTTTTCTCTCTATCATCTGACGCGAGAGAGGATTCATCATTCTCTAGCTTCCAAAATAAAGTGATGCGGTTGAAGACTCGAGTCACTGTACCCATCTCCATCTTTTGTTTTCCCCTATCCATCCTTAAAGGGAGAAGAAAAGAGAAAGGTGAAAGGAAGACCAAACGATACACGTCGCTAAAGTGAAGTAAGTCAGTTAAGAAATGGAGCTTAATTCGTGGAAGTAAAATATAATTTTCTCCTCTAAATGAATTCTTCCCTCCATCAGTTATTATTTCACGACGCGTGTTGACCACCGGAAGCGTTTTCTTCCCTCCGTCGCAGGTGATCTGTGTCATATCTGCGTATGACAAACGGGAAATTTCCCCTAGCTCGTCGGGTTGTTCATTATCTCGCGATACTTTCTAATCGAAACACGCGAGTCTAGGTTGTAGACGCGGTTGCATCTCGTTTTAACAAGCGTCTATAGGAATGCCAACGTATGAAAAATCGTCCATTACCGCGGCTCATTAGAGCAAACAGCCCGCCATATATTTCATTTTCTCGGAGAGATTTCCCCTCGATTTATCCTCCTCTTCCACCTCCTCGTTCTTTATTCCTTTTCCATCGAGAAATGACCGTAATTTCACCGTTAATATCACGTGTCGTTTTTGTCGTTATCTGCCTCAGGGATATATATGTATGGTGTGCCCCCAAAGAATGAACCGGGAGGAAAAAAATTCGATCCCCAGAGAAAATTAGGCTAGACCGACGAATAAGGAGAAGCGGCTTTAGTTCTCCCTTTCATCTACAAGATCTGTCCATTCCTTGCTCGTCCCGATCAATTCCGCTTGATAACCAAAACGAGCAACGCCCTAGCCTCATCTAAAATCGACGGCGACAAGATCTCGATGTGAATTTCCATAGCCGCTCTTCTTCTTCTCCTCCTCCTCTTCCCATCTAGCGTCCCGTTCTATCTCTCTTCCCATTCCTCCATATCTCCCTCTTTTAAATCCCTCTTCAACGTCTCTTTTCTCTCTTGCTCCGTCCGCAGCAGTTTGTCCGCTAGAGGGAGGTGATCATTTCCGGGTGGATGTTTATCCTTCCTCGGATGGCTACTCACTTTTGTGTATATAGCTCTAGGCATTAAGGGTTTAAAGCGAAGCCGTGATTGGCCTCTTAAAAGGTTTACCGCCGCGCATCAGCGCCTTAAAACTATGCATTAAACCTCTCACTCAACACATACCTTTATCCCTTTCTCTCTCTCTCTGCCCGTCTTCTCTCGTCGCTTATAGGTTTCTCTTCGAGATTCCCTTATTCGTCACCTTCATCTCCCTCTCGTTTGCCGTGTTATTATACGTGTTTTTTATCCTTGTGCTGTGCTGGAATTGTTCGTCCTTATACATGCTATTGTCGTTTTTATCTTAGAATTAAAGATCCCACCTTTAAAAATAAAAGATTTACAGTGTGACGTTTCGTTGGCCTCGAGGAATATTTTCTATAATTGATATATTTAAATTGAGTTTTTCATGTCAGTGACATTTTCTGTGACCAATTTCTTTCCCTTTTCAGTCACTTCAATAGTATTATTTGCTGGTGTAGATATTGGTAGCTTACCATGATGTATACTGTCTTGCGATAAGCCATTATTTGGTGAGAAAAACAGAACTCATAAATTTTAATCATATTCTAAAGAGAAATATCGGTAAAATGAATCATTTTAAAATGCGATATTCTCTTTAACAAATATTTATAAATTACATGGTGATCAATTTACAGCATGAGTGCGATGTCGTTTGTTAAATAGTAAAATTTGAAAAATTCAAACAAGCAAAACATTTAAAAATTTCAATTGCCTTTAATTTTTTCGAATTATTTTGATTCAGTTTTGTCCTTAGAGATACCTTAGAAATTAACCCATTGGATTTCAAGTATAGCATATAAACAAAAATCTTTTTATCTAATCATAATATAAATTGTAGTAGTCACCAAAGACTTTTTGCTTCCATCAATTGTGCTTTCTATTGTAAGAATAATTAAAGGGTTTTAAAAAGACGCGCGCGAAAAGGGAGAAGGCAATTTGCTTAAATAATGTCGCCCTTAGATAAAATCTATTGCCCCAACTCCGCTGAGTAGCAGTCACTCTACTTTAAATGGGATTTCAGGGTAACTCTTTTCTCTGATGGAATCTGTTCTATAGTTTTTTCCTAGAGGAAACATGCATTAACTGCTGTGCGAAGCTTTGAGATAAGATCGAGAATAACAAGGCATCTATTCCCCTTCTCTGCTAGAAAGCTTTTTGTTTCGAATAATCCTGACCTCCTTCCCGCTCTGATTTACACGCGCAAGAAGCTTCCTCAACTTTTTCGTGAAGCGGGAGGAAAGCTTGGCGTTGGATAACATGTTCATTTGAATATGCTCCAAAACTACTCTCAAAACGAGTCCGCTAATAATTGTACATCACGAGAAATAAGTTGACCTCACAGACGTTTGCGCCCACTAAGTAGAGGGGGAGCTACGTTGTCGGATTTACGCTTACCGTCCACGGCCGTTATCTATTTATGAAAACGAAGCGACGCTACTAAGGCACAGTATGGCAACGTCGCAAGGCTCTGATAGGCCCAAGCCTGAAAAGTATCCTTCCAATGCTCCCACCCTCCAGTTCCTCAGAGACCAACTTATTTCTCATGAGGTATATAGGCATAGGACGAGGAATAAAAGCAGAAGCAGCGAAGGAGATTGTTTGAAATAAATTCGCCATCGTCTTTACAATTTAGATTCGCAAGCGAGTGTTTTAATTATTCTCGCATTCAAACCAGAGAAGTTTTTCGTGAAAAAAATATCTCGCAGATAAAGCGGAAAGGTGAATTTTCTTTTAAAGCCCATGATTTTTAATAAAGTGAAGATCATTATAAATACCTGAAGATTCCTGTTTATAAAATAATATTTCTCCACCGTCCAAGTAATATAATGTTTTTTCATGAAATTATTTTGTAAGAAATATTTTTAACTTTGTCGGCACATATTAATTCATATAAGTCTATACTGCTGGATATAACCACGGTTAATATTACCCGATAATTCGAAGATTTTTATGATGCTAAGAAAGATGTAATGGGATTTGTACTCATTTAAGAGTAATAATATACTAAAGCATTCTGATCGTACTAAATATCAGTGTAATACGTCCATTACGCACAAAATTTTGTTTTTCTTTGTTATTGCATACATAATATATTTACGATTGATGTTTAGTGAATACTTGTCACATCTCTTATTTATTTTTGTCACACGTCTCTTTTTCAGGGCCGAGAGTGCCCGCGAGGGTTTTACCGTCTTGGTGCTCTGTTCGTCCACGCCATCCGAGCCGTCCAACGCATCCGCCCTCGAAGTCCTCGATCAGGCCCTTGCGGCCGTCAAGGTAAATATCTCTCAGTTTGTTTTAGGGGCAGACAGGCAGAGCGAGGGTGAGAGTGCGACTTAAAAAGGGGAGGAGCGCAGAGTGAGTCGTTTTTTTTAAACCACGATGGACACCCACGCGTCGCGACACTTCGAGTTACAGGAGATCCGAATTAAAAAATAAGATAAAATAAAATAAAAACGGAGAAAACGCCCATCCAATTAGAGCTGAGATTTATGTTCCCCAAAAAGGTGTGGGAGATCAGTTATGCGTCCCGACAATCTGTTTGTCTAATCGGAGCGTTTATCTTCGCCATTTTTCTTTCATTCGTGAAGAATTACTTCCTGTGCCCTTGGTACTCGGAAATTTTTTCCCTGGAGGAATTACAGATAAAGCTTTCTCAACGCCCGTCATTATTAAGCACGTAGAGAAAAATAATCAGTATTTATTTAATATTTCATCTTTGAGTCGCATGAAATGTTTCTGAAGAATTCTATCCTTTAATAGTTAAAGTGACGTGCTTTCATGGATCCTCCTCGTATAGATAACATCCTGTTATTCGCTAACATAAGATCATCTTGTGAAGATAACCCAAACAATTGAGTATATTATTATATTATATTTTCTCGCAAATATTTCCTGGAAATAACTATCATCTTATCAGCGATTCCACACCTTGATTTTATCCTGTTTCTTGGTATAGCAGAATGCATCCCAGTTAAAATTTGCTTTTATTTCCTGGCTCCGTTCGCTCGTTATTCAGTATAATTATTTAAATAAAGAAATGGATCATTCTTTATTTGGAATGATTCCGTCTTATGTATTTTGAATATGTTTAATTTCTCTAAAGTTTTGTTTTTGCAGATGTTTACCTTTCTGTAAAATGAAACTTTAAAGCTAGCGGGGTACATAATCTATGTAAAGGCATCGTTTTCCTATACGACTTGCGTCTTTCAGTTTACTTGAGTTAAAATAAAAATTTGATATTTATGAGAAATATTTTAAAAATTTAGTGAAACGAAAGCAAAAAAATCGTGATCATTCAAAGATTCTCGTTGGATACGAGTACATCGCGACAGATCTTATTCCGCAAAAATCAGCTGAAAGTCTCTGTGTTCTCCATCCTTTCGGTCAGTCATTGCTCAGGTCTCTCCATGTCGCCACACCTTTCGCTCTCGATGCATCCCTTATAAGGTGACCTCACCGGTTGACCTCCCGTATCCCAAACCAGATCCACCAATGGCGAGTCGAACTGCTTCTCAGCAGATTAAACACCTCCCTCCTATAAACATCTCGAGTAACAGTCGCGAGAGTTGCCGGCCTCGATAACGCCCAGGACCTGCCGCTTCCCGACTTGTTTAGCTGATAAGCAGAATAGAGGGGAAGGGGCGGGAGGGATGCTGGGACGGCCACACGTAATCAATTGAGAACTATCTCTCTTAACTACTCGGGTTTTATCGTCGGGAGCTTGCGTGCTCGTCTTTGCTGTGCGGGGCACATGCCAAGCTAATCGTGCAGGGCGTCCGTGAGTTGGCGTTGGCAACTCTCGGTCACGGATTTGCGGAGGCTTGAAAGAACTGCGTTCCTGAGCGAAAACGTGTCGATTCGGAGAATTTTCTTTCCCATTTTACATTTGCCATGCAAATTAAGATATGAACAAGTATTGGATCGTTATCGCAGAACGGTATGGTTGCGTAGACATTTTTGAACCCGGAAACAAATGAAAACATTAACCATCTTGATTTATAGAATGCAAATTAAAATAACTTATACTTAAATCGAACGCCGTTCTCGCATAATCTTCCCTTTTGTGGCTCTCTAAGACAACAGGAACATCAGACTTCAATGTTATTACCGGAGCTTGGAATCGGGTACAGAACCTAAGCAAACAGACTTTTTTACGTATTAAATATTTATACCGAGCATCGGCTCGCTCTAACGTCCCAAATGCATTAAATACAATCCGATTTGCGATGCGGGAGTCATAAGAAACAGCCGCTATATACTAGATCACTCGGCCCCTTTTAAGCCGGCTCATCCCAAGCAGCCACCGCAACCGTGGATTTAGTGATGGCGCCTAAGTGCACTTTGCGTTCCGATAACCCCATTGCGTCGTTTTTTTATTCTTAAGACCCGTCGTAAAAATCTTCCCGATAACGGGAATTTGTAATAGGCAAAGGGGTTTCAACCTTACTGCTGTCTCGCGCGTTAAAGTCTCCGGTCTTTGTTATAGCGTCGACTCCCTTTAACGTCCGCGGCATAAATCCCGTGACCAAAAGGGGATATGATTTCTGCCCCCGCCCTTTCTTATCCCTCTCTATGCTTTCCAGGCGCATTCCATGAGGATTGGCTGCGTCTTGGTGTGGATGCCGCGCCGGGAGTCCTTAGGGAGGCATGGAAAACCGTTTCCGGTTAGCGAAGTGCAGGTCAGTTACTTGATTCTTATCCCTGTATTTCCCATAAAACAATAAATATTTACCATAAACTTTAGCTCTAATATATATTTTTTGTTTGTAAATTTTTCTTACATTAATTTGCGTGTATTCATTTTCATATTGTAAATATCCCATTATTTTAGCACGCCCAATTACCGCATATATTTTATCGAACAAAAATTACTTTTATTAAGTCTTTATCTACTTTAAGCTACAGCAGCAACCAACGCGTAATTTTAATGGATAAATTTTACGTTTTCATTTTTTAACTTCTTAATGTACTATTTGTTTAATGAAAGTTTAAAGGATAGTTTGTAAAATGCACTCTAATTTTTTGAAGCGTTGTTGTCTCACAAATATGTAACTTTGATTTGTGATCCTTTGCGAATAAAATTTCCTTTTTGTTCCAGCACCGCATACTTAGCGATGGGACCTCCGTTCGAAGATATGTGTCCGAGGACCAGTTGCCTGCAGCTTGCGGAGGCAGTGCCCCAGAATTCGACCAAGGAGATTGGGTGGAATTTCAGAAGGTAAGAAACACGTTACATCGATAACTAATCTTACGCTATAACTGGATTGTATGAGACCGAGAGAAGCTATACTATAAAACGAAAGTCAACCATATTCTTGTGCATTATATTGCATTTGTGTGTCTATTTATACCGCAAGCAGATGGGAAAATGAGTGCAAAAACAGTTTGAAAGTCTCTTAATGAATACTTCGGTACAGATGCGGAAGATATAGAAATCGTACAATATATATGTGTGTGTGTGTGCGCGTGCGTGCGTGTGTGTGTGTGTGTATTAGATTGAATGATTGGTGTAGAGATTTATTATAGAATAGCAGTCGAAGGAATATGTACTCCCGACACATCAGCAATCACAGTTTGTGTTATCGCCACTGTTAGCCCTAAGTGCTGACAGGTTGGTTTTTGTGAGACACTGTGATGAGTCATTTTAGACTTAACCTAGATGCAGAACCGTTATCGTATGAGTGGCTCGTTCGGGATATATGTAGATACTGACACATCTTAAAAAACGCCCGTCTAATATTGGCATTCATCCAGCGATCTTGTTCCTTTATGGAGACTCAATACATCGAAGTGAGCAAATGTTACAGTATATGAGCGACCTTGTATTACTTAAAATGGGCTAAAAATAAGCAGGTCATTTCCGCGTGCATTTGAAAGTTTAATTTAGACGCGGAATTGAAAATATGAGTTTGCTACCTCCTGCAAATGTTAAATATTTTAGTATTTATGTATATTTGCTTGCTTTGAGCTTTCCAGCGTGCAAGGTTTCCTTTCAAGAATCGTTGCCTTTTGTGAGGAGTTATCGAAAAATGCTTCATCTGCTTTTTATGTCGTCAAATCAACCGGTGTAATGCAGCTGATTGCGGGCGACCCATCGAACCTGGACGAGCGTTTTTCTTTCGCTTACAGTTATGTTTAAACCGATAGAGATGAAGGTCATTTTCACGAGGTTAGTCTATTTAAAAAATGTATCAAACGAGATATATCGCGTAATAAATTTCAATAAAAGTTACAAACAACGGCATACAAATGCCAGCGACATCACAAAAAGAAACGGCGGCGGACTTTATTCAGGAGAGGAAAACGCGAACCGTCCTTCCGTTTTTTTTAACAAAACTCGACCGCGATTCAACTGGCCGATACGATAAATCACACGCGTTCTATTCAACTATAAAAAACGTTAGTCGAATCGCGTCGCGGAAGATCTCCCTTCGACCATACGGAATGAAAACGTCCTTCCCATTCCCACGCCACCCACATGCTGCGAGGGCATCACGACCTTCCCTACTTCCTCCCCCACCCACCACCGACAAAGTGAACGTGCGCCGGATCGAATTTCTCTCTCTCCCTCCCTCTCTTTCTCTCCCTCCCTCTCTCTCCCTCCCTCTCTCTCCCTCCCTCCCTCTCTCTCCCTCCCTCTCTGTCTTTCTATCTCCATTCGCAATTTGCCCTCCCTCCCTTGCCTCTTCCTCCTCTCCGCCGCGATTGATGGGCGAGGCCGTATGTTTCCATTAAGGGAGCCGACGGACAGATATGCACCCGCTAATGGGAGTCGCGCGATGCCTCCGGAGGTGGCAAAGGAGGGTGTGAGGGAGTGAGATAGGTCGATGCGAGACTGGTCCGACGCGGTAGCGGCCCTCTTGGAACGACGTCCTCTCTCTCGCCCACGCCTCTCTTCTCATACCCTACTATCTTTCGAGCGACCGCGATTTTCCGGTCACTTTTAATGCTGATCACGAGAGATGTCGAGGGGAAGGGTGTTGAGGAGGAACGGATTCCAGTTCACACGCGGATACACCCCACCGAACCGCCCCAATAACCCTCACGCCCCCTTCCTGAAACGGAAAAACCATGCCGCCCTTCTCTGTCTCTCCTCCCTATCTCTCTTTATCCACCTCTCCCATTTTCTTGTGTTTCATCAGATCGCGATCCATACACTTCCACCCACAGTCATCACATTCTTCACTCTTGACGCATTATAAAATGTATTCTCTCCAATCACTTCCTTCTATTCTCCATCTCCCTCCAACCAGAGGTTCCCCATACATATCTAGACCCTATATCAGTGGTTTCCAAACTCTATACATCTGCGACTCCCTCATAAGGTAGCTGAACTTATCACGACCCTCTTAAACCTATCCTTCAACCGATAAATATAAAATTTAACAATTAATTTCAAAATGCCAAATGTTTATTTTATTCGCGTGGAGATGGACGTTGTTCTAAATATATCCATAAATAAAATTTAAAAAATAAAACAAAAACATTCCTGACCCACAGTCTGGAAACCACTGCCGTATATCTCTTGTCACTCAAACTCTCCCAAATTCCACTTCCGACACGCCTACGCTCGGATCGAGCTTTTCATTCTCTCCCCGTCACATCTTTCAACTGCTTATCGATACCAACCTTTGACATTCTTTCCCCTTCTCTCTCATCCTCGGTTACTTCTCCGACGTCTATCTTTTATCCGACTTCGAACATCCTTGTCTCTTTCCAACAACTCGTAGCTGAATTATATGACTACATTCTTCGTTCATGATTAATATATTTCGGCATGATTTATCATTTTTCAGTATTTATATCGATTCTGAATATGTTAAGTTGTTCTCCAACCATCGCTTTTCTCGGATAGAGGGCTTCTGAGAGAAGTTTTTAACTCGCACCGTTCGCTGTATAAAGTTATGCATACATTTGAAGCAGGCGCGGATCCAGAAACTTCTCGGGGGGATATACAGACCTAATCTGCGGCGTATAATTGAGGATTTTTGCGCGGAATGAATTTAAGAAAGTGGAGTGCAATGGGGTAATCCACCCCCCCTGGATCCGCCACTGATTTGCGGACAAAAGGGTACACTTCTATAACTGAAAAATTATACACGTTTTACAAAGGCGTGATAAACAATAGACACGAATTTTGAAATAAAATAGGTTGCAGAATGTTCTTCAAAATCCGATATTTTTAGAGTATTACTGTAAAATCCTCACAGGCACCCGAAGTCCTTTTTGCCCACGATACAAGATTTGCAACATTTTCTCCCTTCCTATGTACGGTGCTTTTTTGTGTTCTCAAAATAATCGTCCTTTGTTTTGCCTCAATGTATCGTTATATTATTTAACGTCTTTTTAAAATCTATTGTATGTATGATCTCTGGCTAATATTAAATAAGTCGATCTTCCATGTCAATTTCGTCTGGATCAGATACCCATCTGACCATCTTTGCATCATTTAACTCTTAAGAGCCCGCATACGTCCTTCCGCTCCTCTACACTCTGCCCACCTCTCTTTCTTACAATCTCTCTCCTGCCACCGCCATCTTTTCGTCTCGCTACCCTTCGTGTACACCCATTTTTCCCACGTGTTTTGCTTTTCCCAGCATCCTTCCCGGATACCTAACACTCGGGGCACAATCAGGGTGGGCAGCGTCGTCACCTGAAAAGAATTTCAACCTCGGTAACTCAGTCGATCCTCCTCCCCCATTTTCCATCTTTCCTTACCACCTCCTCCTCTCTTCTTTCCCGCCCCTTCCACCTCTCTCCCTCCCATCTCCCTCTCGGCCACCTCTCAATCTCTGTCTTCCTCTCACCCATCTCTCTTTCACCCTACTCTCTCTTCCTCTTCCCTCCTCTCACTCAAGGTGTCGGAATATGTGTCGCTTATCCAAAGGAGATGAGGGCTTTACTGCCTGAGATGGCGGGCGGGACCTTTCGATGGCGATCTCTTTATAGATGTTCCGTCAAGATACGAGGACCATCACCCCACCGCCCAACCTCTTCGCTATAGGCCCCTCCCCATGGTCCTCCTCACGCCTTCCGCCTCTCACCGTCATCCTCTTCCTCCTCCCCCTTAACCCGACCGCTTTCATCGCCTCCATCCTCCCGAGGAAGGCGACTCCCACGCCTCCAACCTGTCTCCTTTCCCTCGCCGCATCTCGCACACTTCTCGGCGGCACCCTATCGACCACGTAGCGATACACGATTTGCCCCGTTCGACGCGGATAACGGTCTTAAGGGTAGTGACCCGGGCAGTTGGGACCCCCCTCGACAGCGTAAGTGGGATGCCGCGCGGAAGCGGTGATGTTTCTGCGGTCAGGTCCATCCGTACGAAAAAAATTACATTTTTCGGCTAGGAGTGGAGTGAGTGAGATTCGTGCCTCGCAAAGTTCGCTGGAGCGGTGCCAATTAAACGCTGATTGGGAGCGACATCGAGGGAAAAGATTGGGTTGCATCTTCGCATGTCTCCTCCCTATCTATCTATCTTCTCGCCCAGAAATAAAGACGATATTTTATTCTCTTCTGTCTTAAGGAATGTAACGGAAGCGGCCTATCCTGTGATAACACGCGATGCAGTTACTTTCTATCTCGTCTGTGTTGACTGAATCTCGGAAACGATAAATAAAAACTCACGGTAACAGATCGAATGTGGGAGATATTATAACAGTTGTTTTGTTTAATAAAATCTCATTGTCAGTCTCACGCTATTTTGTCGGTGTGATCTTTCTTGCACGAAATCTCCCAGGGTTCCAATCTCTCAAAGAAATCATTGTTTCATGAGAAGGTTTCTCCTTGTTACTTCTGATTTTTTTTGTAAAACGACTGAATTTATCCACAGAAAAACGCTTATATTTGCCATAGTATATTTGCATAATCCATGCATTTCACCAGAAAGATGAGTGACATGGGGTGCAATGCACCTGTTTCCTTAAAAATCTCGTTCGCAGGTTTAGATATCCTATTCTGGGAAAATGATTCTAGATAAAGCACCGTCTTGCATTCAATCTCACGTACTTTTCCCTAATACAACCCGTCGTGGAAAACTGTTGCGCCGTCTGGGACCCTTTCGAGGAGGGCCTAACTAGAGAGCTCGAAATGTTTCTGCGTAGAGCGGCTAGATTTGTAAAAGTAGAATATCGGTATGATGCGAGTGTATCAGAGATATTGAGGGATCTGAAATGGCAGACGTTGAAGAGTAGAAGAATGGATTACAAAAGGAAACTATTTGAAAAATTCGAAAGCTCCGAATTCATTGAAGACGTACGCGGCATAGTCGTCCCCATCGGTGTTAGTGAACGTAATGTTAGATCAGAGTACAGGAGAAAATATGTCGAAACAATCGCTATGACAGAGAAATACTACTGATCCTTTTTCCCAGACGCGATAAGACAGTCCAACGGAGGAATTATTTAGAGTTCACTTGGTGTTGTGACACCCCCTGCCAAACGCTTCTAGCGGCTTGCATGATATTGATGTGAATGTGAATGTATTTTTCCTTGTGGTGCCGCCTTCCTATATGTTTAGGTGTTTTAATTATTCCTAGTTCATACTCATTTAAAGTTTCTGATATATATTTCTCTAGTTGAAATCCGTTGACGCTCCTCTAGAGTTATAATAGAATAACGCTATATATGAGATCGTATATTTGTTCACGAGTATTGCGGCCCTACGCTGCACTTTTTCCAACTCGAGCATGTGGCCTTTTTAACATAGCAACTTTATCTGTAACTCTATTTCTCCAAATTGTGATTGCAGTCTTCTTAATTCCAGGTGAATATATGACTGCTCATTTTTAGTTCCAATAAGGCCCGATCATTAAACTATTTTATTTATAATTTTGGACCGTGAGAAATTATGATTAACTTTTCAAAAGAGAATTTTATATTTTTTAAATGCCATGGTTCGGCATCGCTTCAGGATCGAGTGAAACAAAGAAAACATTTCGGATAACCTTTGAAATGCTTTCTTCCTCTATTCTGCTCTGTTATTTTACCGCATCATTTCGCGAATGGATAGTAAAAAATCACTCCCATGATGTATCCTTCGCTCTTTATCATTCTTCCAGGAGGTGGAGTCTTTATTGAGCGCCTGTCAGAGGGCAGGTCGCCGCCTCGTGGACGCCATGTGGGAGTTGAGGGGAGAAGAGGGCGCCACGCCGTCTGGAAGCGTGGTGGGCGTCGCCGGAGTGGGAAACTCCTCGGAGAGTGGTCAAGACAGGCGCCGAAGGAGGCGCAGGAGGCGCCACTTGCAGGCGCAGCACCGCCTCGTCACTAAGGCGCTGTCGGACGCCACTTTGGCGCGCCTGCGTCGCGACGGTCCCGTCGCGCTTTGCCGCATCGAGGAGATGGCGCGGCTGCTCACGGATAGCGAAGACGTCAGGTAATGAGGGGAAAGTAGTAGAAAGGGAGGGAGGTGTCGAGAGCTCCGACGCGCGAAAAATAGCGTTAATTTGTTCGGATGATAACCCGTAATCATTCAAGGTGCCTGGGCGGTGAATTTCATCCGAATATGACGTTACTTTCTGAAAGGAGAATGTTCATCAATCATCATCAAAACAGCCCTCCCATTTTCGTTTTTGCATTTTATTCAGCTTTTTCATTACATTTTATCGATTTGCATTAATAGTGAATGAACGTGTTTAGCAAACATTAATACCAGGAACTTGTGAATATTAGAATTAAAACTGTGAGAGAAAGTGTGCTAATTAATTCTTATCGGAATCACGGGAAAGATACAGTATTTTGTAAGTGTAAGATTTTTCATGTCTGCGTCTACATAATACCCTGCAAGTGACCTTATTGGTGAATGGAAGGGGGTACAATGCAACAAAAGTCCCTAGTTACATTCTCTTATTAAGTTCTCTTGCCGTCATAGGGAAAAAGCGATCCTCTTTTACCTTCCGTCCTACAATCGATCTCGTGAATCTTATCCTCGATTTCCTGCCTTCCGAGATATGTACCTCTGTAGAAAAACGTCGATGATATATTTAAACGTGGAAGCGTTGCCTTTATAGAATTCTAATAGTTTCGTTTTATCTCGCATATTTTTCTCATTTCATTGCGGGTTTTTTTAACGTAGCGTTTAATATCCGATTCTGAATCTCCATCGTCACGCGCGTTAACAGCGCTAGATTGAATATTAGCGGTCACGACGTACTTTCTTCGCGGAAGAATATTTTCGTGACATCCCAATCCATCTCCCGACTGCTAAGGTTTTTTGCGAAGCTTTCATAAACCGCGATGAAATTAATGCTCCCCTTCATCAGTGCGAGATTCAAGGCGGAAAAATCTCTTCACCTTTTATCGCTTATTCTTCTCACATCCCCCAACTATCCTACCACGCGAAAGGCCATTAAATTTTTTTCAAAAGTTAAGATTCTCGTGCGTGAAAATCTCTTCAGCTGCCCCCTCTTTCCTTTCGGGTGTTTTTGTTGGGCGAAGGGTCGCACGTGACCGTCTCCCTTCATAACTGCTTTTGTAAAACACAGAGGCGGACGTCACGCGTGTTTTGTTAATAAAGGAAGGGTGGAACAGAGCGAGCATGTCGCTTTTCTTCCTTTGTTTGCATGGGAGTCGGAACGGGGAATCGAGGATTAAGAGGGACCCTTTTCGTGTTGCGCTAATCTCGCACGGTTGGGTTTGTTTCCGAAATGATTATCGCCGCAATTCTATCGAATTATATGATTCGGCGGATAGAAAATTCGCAAGCGTATCTTAATTCGGCAGGTGCTCGTGTTCGCTTAACTAATACATGCATTAATTATTGCCTCGTCCTATATTCTTTAAACTGTCTAAAACTTCTAATTATTTTTGTCATCCTTATAAAGGGAAAGTTAAGCTGAATTTGATGCAGTTGTAAAATTCGTCTATGGCCTGCCTCCTTTGCAGCATCTGTTACAGCATTTAAAAATTAAATGGCATTTTTATTTCACGTTTTTTTTAACGGGAGTACCCGTGTAAAGATTGCCATTATTGCTGTAGGCAACATTTTCTATTCAAGCAAACGAAAATAACTGCCCCGTCCCAAAAAAAAATTGACAAGTCCCTGTTGCAAAATCTAAGCGTTGAAGCGACATCTCAATTTTGAGCAAAAGTGAGCAGAGAGTTGTACCTTCTCAGCGAGCAATTACTCCACTACCGATCGAGGTGGGTTGGGCACTTTTCCCTCATTTTCATGATGAGGCAAAGGTCAAAGGGAAGGGTGTGTGTGTAAGCTGTAGTGAATTGTGGAAGCGAGCGATAGGGGTTTGTTGATTGGTGGGGCGGAGAGGGGGAAGGGGGCAGCAAAACGCGCCTCTCACTCTTTCGCCGATGCGTGAGGGACCGTGTCCGCCTGACTGCGCTCGCTTCCTGCAACCACCAACTACACCGCCTCCGCCCTCCCGGTGGCCCTCCTCTACTCCTACCTCTCCACCCCTATTTTGCACACTGACGCACGTTCGTATCCCTACCTCCCCTCCTTCACCTCTCACCCTACCCGCCAGCAGGAAGGGTTGGTCGGTGGGTTGTGGGAGTAAGGTTGGGCGTGGAAGGACCGCCCCCCCCCCCCCCCCCCCCCCCCCAGACACCCTCTCCTGCCTTGACCGCCACCTCTCAGCCAACCCCACGAACTTCACTAGTTCGTACGACTCCCTAAGATTACGGACACTTTTAAATATCATTCTCGTTTTTTCCTTTTACCGCGGACGCGTCGTTTACTTAATCTTCAAGCAAAACTCAAATGCTAAAAGATTCGTCTCTGTCATTCTGGTTTCCATGGAATCTCCGACCAAAAGGTGCGGCGTGGGAAGGTCGAGGATGTTGTTCGCCGAGGTGACACGAGCTGCCAGGAGGTTGGAGCAGCTAGGGGAGAGGAGGAGAGAGCGGTTAAGGGCCTTGGCGCGGCTGAGGGCCCTGCAAGAAGAGACAGCACAGGTGAGTCGAAAGACACTCGCGAAAAAAATTATAAGATTTCGTCCATTTCCAGGAGAGCGGAAGCAACGCAGAAATCTCGAATGGGTCGCGGGACGGATCGATGAAGTCCATTATGTTTATCGCATTTCATTCCCGTAACCTTTTTTCGACTACGTCGAAAAAGATCGCGTGTTCCCTTCCACCAGGTGGCGTGATTTGTTTTTGCGGTAGAGACGGCGATTTTCCTATTCCTAATTCCGGTCAGTAGTACAGTAAGCTTCTTGGAAGTTAGGTGTGCTTTGGAGTCTTGAGAGTTATATTCAGTTACGTGTTGTCGGCCGACTTGAAACGCTTAAGTGAATGTAAGCGACGTGAATTACCTTTTTTTTGTCTGTGTCGGCAGTAAATGTTCTCCATGCTACTCGATTTTATAAACTCGGTTTACGAGGGCGTGATTAAGACTGGAATTTCCTACTGCAGTCGTATCCCGGTAAGTTTTATGTTTTTGTGTAATTAGTCGTTTAAAAAAAAAGGTTACGCAGGCCTGCTGGAGCTTTTAGCGATCTAGGTCTTTGGTCGTCTTTATTCTGCGTGGGATTTAACCTGGAAAATTTCGGTCGATCGTTTTTATAATCAATATTCCAAACCGAGCACACCCTGACACAATGCGCTCTCATTGCTCTTTTTCTTGCAGCAGCGGTTCTTTTGCGGATTTTCGCGGAGGTGGATGCTTGATTTTTTTTGTAATCTTAAATGAGAACAGTCTAATTCTCTTCTAGGCTTAATATATATCTTTTCGAGATTTAATCTTTGCAGTGATTTTATTTATGGCTCTATTAAGTTGTTTAAAAAATAATTTAGCCTTTTAATTGTCACCCAACTTTAATTTGCCGTTTAATTTGATGGTTTTACAGTAGTTTAAAAATAACAATTGTAAATCCAAAACAAATGTTCTCAAGTTAGTGTAGCCTCATTGTATCTCTTACGTTATTTACAATGGGCGTAAAAGGTACCTGTCGAACCTCAAATAATAAATAATAATAATAAGCCGTCTTTATTTAGGTCGATATTTAGAAAATATTGTCCATTCTTACGTATAAACCTGACGAACACAAACATCCATGTCCCACACGGGATTCGATCCCGCGACCTCAGTAATCGTCGGCAGAAACTCTAACCATTCGTCTACCAAGGCCGACAACCCAGTTTAACGATGACCTTTTCCACGTTAAAGCTCATTTTTGCCCGTGGAAATGTACAGCTACTTCGTTGTTAACCCAACGGTAATGCCAGCCAATAGAGGAGCTAATCACTTGTGCGAAAATAGGGTTTCTGGTCAACTACAACCCTTCAGTCGTCACATTGGAGGGCGATCCCTATCTGTTTGAACACCATACTCTGAGCACCAGAGGAAAAGGGGTGGGGGGAGAATGTACCAGAAGCGCCTCCCGCTTTTCCTCCCTCGCCCCCCCCCCTTCCACCACCCGCACACTTGCCCGTGTTCGACGTACCCTCGCCCATTGCCTCCCCTTCTACCTCCTGGGGCTTTCCAGGTAAAAGCATTCAGCATAAGAATGGATGTCCCATTACACCACCAATGTGAAAGTGGCCCCTTAACATAATTTTCCTTGAACCCATGTTCCTCTGATTACACTCCTGAATATGGGTTAGTCCACTCGTTAACTAGTATCTATTTCACGTAAAACGCCATGCGCACAGCCGAAATCCTCGTTTTCCCCTTATTTTCGTACTTTCCTACCGTGTCATTTCAGTGTTGCCTCTCGCGATGGATAGGAAATAAACTCGCTTCAGAAATTTGCTATGGCTGAGAAATCTGTTTATCATCGACGTATATATTCAATTTAAAAATACTGAATTTTGTAAAAGGTCCTGGTAAGTATACCCCACGTCTTATCGAAATCCCTTCCATCAAGTTCTTAGCGGGCTTAAGGACAAAATTTGCATATAAGAATTACTTCTGTAGTTAATTAACCTTTTATTATAACACGTGTTGCTTGGGGGATTCCTGTATGTGTTAAATTATCTGTCTTTACTTCGCGGGATCAGCCATAATAATGAAACCGGCTGTTAATACCGAACTCGGTTCACACCTCGTATAGAATTTAAACTAATAATTGTACTTTACGATCAACTTATAATCCAAAGTTTGTGAAACCATAATGAATGATGTTCTTAAAATAAATTCATTATTCTTCTTTTCTTGCTCGTGGCTTCTTTTATTACAAGGTGATAAATACAATTTCTATGTTCTGTGTTAATCTGAACCGTTAGTTATTAATTATTACTTCCTAGACCTCTTAGCGTGGATATTAACACTGCCGATGACTTCCATATAAGGGAGACTGCGCGGTATCGCAACGATCGAACGTGCTGGACTGCTGATTGCATGCATGCCAATAATTCAAAATTTATGTGCACACAAAGCGCACTCGGACGCATTTTGTTCGTGCTTTCATCGCTATTGGTTTAGTGCGTTTATCGATGGAAATCTGCGTGACCCTTCAAGAAGAAATTGTTTCGTTTTGGCGAAGAATGGCCGCTCTCTTCCTTGATCGCGTAAGCCTCCCACTCGTTCCCTTTTCCGGCCCCTTCCGCGGAGTTCCCTAGCGGGAGATTTGGTTCGAATTGAGATACTCGGAAGATCGAAACAAAGGCGCCGACTGGAAGAGATACGCATTGTCCGATCCTAAATATGTCGGTGGGGAAGGGCGATTGGGGGAAGGATATTAGATCGATGGCGAGAGATAAAGGCGAGGTAAAGTGGGCTTTCTAATCCCTTTCATGTCCGCCGATTGGTTCGGTCCGCCGCGAAAGGAAACTCTCCAGACAAATCATTTCTCTCCCCTTTTGCGCCGACGAGGCGCCTAAGCAACCCTTGATGCGTTCCATTTTTTTTAAGGATCCTATCGCGATATTATCCCGTTATTTTCTCACCGAAGGGACTTGTACGATTCCACGCGGAAATGATTATTTTATTAATGAAATCAATTTTTAAACGGAGATGGTACTTCTGAGAATTTAAGGCTGGGTAATGAGGATATTTTTCGGGAATTATTTTGAAATGATATATTTTTAGAAAATAATATCCGAATGATCTAACAATAAGAGGAAATGAAGTACGTAGTTGAGATCCCGTTTCGAAAAGGTATGCACGAAAAAGACAAATTTGAAGTGAACTTTAACTGGTAAATATCACTTTACGCATTCCACCTTTGCTGACTCTAATATCTAGACACGGATATCGTATCTTGTCCGTCTCATTCATTTTTTTTCTAACTTCTAGCGGCTTGCAGGGTATTGATGTAAATATTCTCATTATACAAAAGAGATAAGTATAAGGTGATGGGAGTGATTTTTTCTATTGGAGTCGATCTTCAACTCTAACTTGGATGGGCCTGGTTTAACGGCCCTACTTTATTTCTGAAAGTTCCTGTTTTACGTTGGTATTTGCCGAACGCTATTTCAACTTGAACCCAAAGGTCGCGGGTTCGAATCCCGTTTCGGGCATGGATGTTGTGATGTATGTTGATTTTCTCTAAGAGAATTTGACGGTGCAAAATAACCTTAGCTGTTGACGCACCTAAAGACCTAATTACTACTACTTCAACTTGAAGATAAAATAAGTGTCGATTTATCACTAGAGTTCCAGAAAGTTCGTTATGTTGGGCAGAAATGTGTAAAATATGAACTTGTATGTAGAGTTCGTTGGATCGTAGGCTTCAAACATACACTTCCTGCTTAAATCCTCTAGATCTTCACAGAATACATATTTTTGTTTCATTAAATTTCACGTCACTGCCATTTTTATTCGTTTCTCGACCCTCGTGTGAGGAAAGGTTCCTTGTCCCAGGAAGCATGTGCGATTGAAATGGTTATTTGCGTAGGCGTCCTGAATAAAAAGGCACCGGTCTCTCGTGTGTATTCTTTTTCGCACGGTTAAGGGGGGGGGATGGCTGAGGAGGGTCTCAAGACCTCCGCCCTCACTGCACGTCTACCCCACCCTTCCCTCTCCGCCTCATTCCCTCGCTTCCCTTTCTCACTCCCTCACCTATAGGATCCATTCGTCGCCATATTTCCTCCTCTTCCGACTTTGACGCCTCCCCAACCGCTCCCTTTCTCTCTCCCCCTCCTTCTGGTTTCACCCTTTCCTCCCTAACACATACCATTGCGCCTCTCGTGTCTGGCGCCTTCCACACTGCCTGCTCGCGCCGCGATCTCTGTTTCTCCAGAGAGAGCAACACCTCGATTTGTCACGATGGAAACGTGCGAATAACCCACGCGTTGTCCACTTCCTCCTCGCTTTCGACCCTTCTGCTCCCCGCTTGTTTTTTGTTTCCTTTCTTTCCTCGAGAGTCGATGTAGTAGCAAGTGATGCATCTTTTAACAGATAACAGAGACATTTATTGCTTTCTGCAACGAATGGGAGAGAGGGTCATTCATTATTGGGTTTCTTCGCATCCAAGATCGTGAAGTGACCTTTCTCGTATTTCTTTGACTGCTTTTTATTTTATTCGTGTCACCAACGAAAAGAAGCTCGCTCTTTCTTTTTCCTTTTATTAAAATCTTCACATGAACCTCATTGGGACTATTATCTGTTCATTTTATCTTTGCCACTGAGGTTTCGTACAGGTCCGTACCCGCTCGGTTCTTTTCGCCACTAGGAGGTGGGGTTTCACAGCTAGGGGTTTGGGGAGATGTCTCCTCACCCGAGAACACGCTAGGCGTTGCCACATCGACTGAAACATAATTCCTGCTACGAGTCCAAAGTTCAGCTCTCCCGCGGGAAAGGGCGACTTAATTGCTTGGGCGCTACTTCTATAGTGAAATACACGATTGCTTTTAAGACCTTTTATTTTGGCGTCATATGTTTAAAACTCCCTCGACTCGCGATGAAATAAAAATTATAATTTTTGATTTTGGTTATATTTTAAGAAAATCTCTGCTCATCACCCCGAACTAATAACAAAACCATCCAATGTCCTAATTAAACATTGTAATTTCGTCAATATCGCAAAAACACGAAATACGTAAGCAAAGCTTGCCCTTTCTCTAAATTTTCTCTACACACCGGTTGAGAATCGTTGATGTAACCTCTCCGGAATATGAAATTATTCAGAACAGCCCATATTAAATTCTATGAAATGTTTACTTAATTTGGAAATAAAAATTTCTTTTAAGGTTGCATTCAACACATTTATTTTATAGAAATATATAAATGGAAAAGATTTAATTTTTGTCCAATGGCAAGGCTAAAATATCCTGCTCGGCGTCTGTTTCTTCTTCTTCATCAGAACGCTCACTGTCAGACTCACTCTCCACAAGCCGCACAATTACAGGATCCATTATGTCATCCCTTGCTATTTCTTTTTTAAAATCTTCCTCCTGTAAATTCTCTGCGTGACGAACGGAAGAAAAACACTCAAAAACAACAACTCAACAATAAACTCAATGATAACAAAGTAACAAAAACTCAACGTTAACAAAGTAACAAAAACTCAACGATAAACACGTGGCAACAGCGCACTCTAATTGTAAGACTTGTGTGATCAGAAAGGAAGCAAGAGAGAGAATGAACTTTCTACGGGAAAGAATCCTTCTACTTCTTTCCGATTGGTTCCCTTAAAGTCACGTGATAGGTAGAGCTCTTCTTCCCCTTCCCTCCGAGTCGCAAAGATAAAAAATGAACAGATAATAGTAACGAAAATGACATCATGACGCATCTGTCGAAGTAAAGATTTATTTTTACTTCGTTCACAAATCTTGGTGATATCTGTCTTAACAAAAAATGAGCTATTTTAGTGATTTACCAGAATTATATTTTTCTTTATGCATTTCACGGCTTATGTCTTAGAAAAAAGAAACATCATTTCTGAGAGTCAGGAGTGAAATCGAAATTAGGTCAGTGTGCATTTTTAAAACTTCCTCCCGGGTGCTGCTTTAAATTTGTGGCCTAGTGTACAATTATCCTCCTTTTACGCCGATTCACATTCAACCAGCTTTCCATAGTTTTCCGCGAATTTTACCTCGCTAATCTTTACAAAGCGACACCAGCCCTGGGGGTCCAATGCGAGGGCAGTGGACCAAGAGTCGTAGGTACGCGGGGGGGAGGAAAGGGGTTCGGGGATTGCGCGGATTCGACGACAATGAGATGCAACGGAGATAGTGGAAAGAGAAAATGCATAGCAGCATCGCATCAGGAGTTGTGGCTGGAGGGCGAGGCCGGGCGGTGCAAGGAGGATGGAGCCCCCTTGAGGCCGAGTTCCCACGACCAGCACTCCGTGGCGTGTCGGGGAGAGGGGCGTTTGGAGAAAGAGAGAGAGAGACTTCGTGACTAGGCGGATGTCGGCGGATTGAGAGAGAGAGAGGAAAAGGGGGAGAGCTCGTATAAGGGGCTCGGAAGACGGAAGAGAAATGGGCTGAGTGAAAAAGAGGGAGAGAGGATTGTTAGGACACGAGTGGTGAGGAGGTAAGGAGAGTGTTTCTTATCGACAACAGGTGAATTCGGACATTGATGGTGGCGCTCTTCCCGCTTTAAAGGAGGAGGTCGAGATATATTAATTTTTGTTTGCTACGATCTCTATTTTCAGGAACGAAAGTCCGCTTGGGCATTTTTTATAAAATTACATCGTTACTCGAAATTTCGTCGTTTTCCCTCAATTTTTTATCGTTTATCGATTACATGATCGCGTCGTTAAACCAAATTGCGTTGTTTTCACCCGCGGAGGAAAGCGACCAAGATATTTTCTTCGACTTACATTTTTTATATAATATATTTTCAATGAAAAACAATTGTAGGGGTAATGATTGAATATAAAAAATTTATATTTCCTATGAAGGCAAATATTTTGACAAAGCATTAATATTTAATGTGCCAATAAGCAGTAATTTATTACGTTTTTAAACACTTGAAAATATATCCATATAATAGGAGTATTTAAGGAATAATTCTTCCGTAATTTAGAAAAACCACTCGTGTTAAATTTAGATAAATAGGCTGACTTGTTGGAACAGCTGCGGCACGGTCTGAGGAGGTTGATAGTCCAGAAGTAATGAGCTCTCTTGCAAAAGTCAACTCGAAATAATTCAACCACAGCTTTGAAATTAAGCTTGGACACTTACAAAAGAGATCGAGGCCATGGTGCGGCATGAGAATACGCCTCTCCTTTTATCCTCCGCCCCATCCGAGTAGGAGTGGTGGTTGTCAAATCGGGCGTTGAAATCTCCACGATAGAATTTTGAAAAAAGAGGTTACCCCGACCATCTGTTAGCCTCAAAATGTCTCTCCTCTCTCAACGAATACGTTTCGCGCCAACCGACTTTCGCCTATTGCTGTTTTGACCTCCCATTTCAAGGAAACCCTTTCCGAAATGACCTCTCTTAAACATCCCTCTTATGCGGAATCATTTGTGGAGGGGAGAGGTAGAGAACAAGGCGCTTTGTCTTACATTGTTATAAGAATGTGTGAGGAACGTGATGGGCAATTTGAGTTGGTCAGGATTGAAGGAATAGGAAAAAAACGGGAGGAAAAGACGGACGCAGGAAGATGATACGTGAGATGGAGTTCTGTATTTTGGACCGGTAAAAACCGAGAAAAAGTGGTAGAGTGGGTTTTCATTAACTAGGGGAACCATCTCTTGCTTTATCATCTCTCCTACTAATCCTCTTCTCCCCGGATCCCATCGCGGCTCTTCTAATACAAATGGAGTGTGAGAGCGAGTGATACGGGTGTTTAACGTGCGAGAGATCGCGTGTTTGTGCGTGTGTGTGTGTGTAAACTGCGCGAATGACGCATGAGAGAAAAAAGTGATTGATGAGGGGCGAAAATTTTAGGTTGCCAAGTAGCCATCCGGTTGTTTGCAGTGTTCTTAACTCCCCCCCCCCCCCCCCTCTCTCCTGCCTTCCATTCCGCTATCCTCTCCTCTCCCACCTTAAATGCGTGATGCACTCTTCCCATTTTCTGAGCAACACCTATCCCCAGCGCTGTTCTTGTGATTTTTTTAAACGCGTGATGTCTCTGATTTCCCTTGTAACACGAATTATTTCCACTTCTCCGAATGGTTTTCATTCGGTCTCCTGATGTATATTTTTTTCGCCGTGTAAAAGGTTCTATGTTTCATGTTTCTCTTCCAGTGAGAATAACTCGTTTTCTCTTTCAAAAACCACTTAGGAGGCCGTTTCATTTTTCAGTGATATTTCAGGGCATTTTTTTTGTTAGTTAACTCGTGGTTGCGACAAAAAATGTTGCTGTGTAAGTTAATTATTTTAAATGACTTTTATAATTCCGCTGTTGCAAAAAATTGGGTGTACAAAAATATCTGTGCCGTCGAGTCGATTCTCTTGTGTCTCATGGCGTCAAATCGTGCATTCAGTTAGGCCGGTTGAGATTTTTTGTTAAAAGCTGGGAACGTTTTATTTAATAACCTCGTGAAATTATTTACTGCGAGGTATAAGTTAATGTCATGTTAACTTCCTCAATATCGTCAATCGGGAGAGATCGTTGCGAATGAACATCGTTCCCTCAGGAGCCATCCCCGATTTTTTCTAACGCAGACCAATCCTTGCTTGACTAAGCCGCGTATGGGGCGGGTTTGAGGAATGGTCGGGAAGAGGTGATTGATGGGGAGAAGTTACGCCGCGACTCCTCCTTGACCAGCGCAATACGGTTCGAAAGTCCCGTACCGATCTGAGTGGCGGTTGGAGAGGTGGAGGTCGCCAGTCATGAGACCGCCCTTGCTGCATCTCGGACGTCGAAGTCCCCCACCTATTGGTCGCGTCGTGACTCCATCCCCTTTCCTTCTCTCTTAACTAAAAAGAAGCACGCCCTATCCCAGTCATCCGTTCTCTTGTTCTACGCGTTATAACAGACTGTGCGTCCGTTTTCCGGCGGACTCTTCCATGGAATAGAAAGAATGAAAAGTTGAAAGCTTTCACTCAGCTGGCCGACCACGTTGTGGACCTCATGACTCTTCAAAGCGTTAATACAACGTGTGTGTTTATGATTTTTCCGTGCGTTCGTTTCTCGGATGAAAATATCTCTTTGATTTTTTAAAAATCTCTCGTCGTGCGCGAGTCGCGTACTTTTTTAATTTTAATTTTAGAAAGCGCTCTCTTCCCCTGCAAAGTTCGTTGTCGCTTTTTTATTGCGGCTTTCTCGCGGCAGCTTCTCGGGCTGACAAATTTACCGTGTTGTTTTGGCGGCGTGGGTGTAGTAACTGTAATAGCTCCGGCGTATGTCCGCGAGAGTAATTAAATTAGTTTTCGTGACAATAACGGCTCGTAGCAGCGAAAGGGATTTTTCCCTTTTCCCTCTTTTATCTTCTGCCTGTACTTTTGAGAAGCGGCGGTTCGCCGATGGGACGAATCATATCGCACAGTAAATCTCACGTTTCACGTGAAATTGTATTCACTGTCAAAAGCTTCTTTTGTGTTTTCATGAAAGTGTTTAATTTTTAACCCACAACCTGTAAGGCATAAATGTCTAGGTACTCTTCTCGTCACAAAAAATAATATTATGGAAATTCGTATGTAAACTTTTTTTATGTAAAATGCTTGTCATACATTGGCCGAGCCACTTTTTTATATTTTTATGTTCCTGGTTAAATTGACGTGCTGTTGATTTTATTCTGTTATATTTATCGAAAATATTTGAGAACATATGCTAAGTCCACCTCAGACAACCGGGTGTAAATTATGAATTCGGTCATACATGATTCATTTTGGAAAATTTCGGAAATTACGGGTTGACCTTATTCTCTCCTCCAGACGTCCTTCGATCGAGTTCAGCTGCGTTGCTTTTCTACGAGACCACTTTCTCTCCCTCTCCTCCTGGACCCTTCATCCATTTCCCTTTACTAAATCCCTATAATCCTTCCTTTTTATCATACTCCAAAGCTTTTTATATCTTGGCGCATTACTCTGCTCGGCAGTCTTACCAGCTGCGCGTATCGTGGTAATAATTTTCATGAAAACCCGCTAGCTTTTTCCCTTGACCTTTTACGCGGCAGCGTCTGTTTATTTTCCCTGTTGCTGCATTAAAAAAACCACTTAGTTTCAATGATATAAAAGCCATGTAAGCGACTTAGCCTTGCGAGAAAGCTTACATACCTTGCTTTTGAGGCTTTCACAAGAATGTTCCGTCGCGTTTTTCACAGCTTTCTACAGAAAATGATTTTCACCTTGCCCTTCAGAAAATAACCCGCCTGTCAGGAGTACAATTCGTTATAGATGCATTTTATTTCCGTTAAAATAATCCGCACCATGCTTATCACTTTTTCGGGTTACATTTTCATTAAAACAAATTATCGCAACAGCGGAAACGCTTAAAATATGTCTACGTCTGCTTTTTATGGTTCGTGCTAATTATACTAAAATAAAGGAGGGTAAAAATCTAATGTAAAGTCTGGTCACGCAAATCATTTCTTCCAGAGCTGTCGATGTTCTTTTTTTGACAGACGCGCGAGGCAACAAAACTTTCCTTTTGTTGAATAATAACTTCTCTATATGAATTATAAATGCTTTGTTGTCTAAGTTTGTAGTGGAAAGATGAGCGAAATAATGTGTATTGTAAATGAATGAGAGTATAAAATGTATTAAAAATCAGCCTTTCTTATTGCCATTCTATTCGTATACTTTCTCTGAGATGTCAAATTCCCAATCGCTACTATCCGGTTATTTGTCACACAACAAGTTTTCCATCAGAGGAAGACTTCAGTGTAGGTTATTGAGAGTTATCGACTTAGGCATGCTGCTTCCATTTCTTTTGTTCTCGCTACCCATCGAATGTTGGGACCTTTATTAAGCACCGGATGCTTTTTTTAATGGTACCTTTCCCGCAAAGCCAATTTTAGGCTTGTCTGCAGGTAGGGGAAACCTCCAAGACGAATCACAACATCCATGCCCGAAGCGGCATTCGAACCCGCGACCTTTGGGTTAGAAAGCAGGCACACTACCTACCAGTCTAATCCGGCCGAAAATAGCTAGCTTAATAGTTAGGACAAGTAATAATTTTTAAAAAATTCAAAAATAAAATATTTTTGCTTCATAAAATAGGCGGCCTTAAAAGAATAAAACAAGAAAATTTTCAGATTAATTGTTCCTTATCAAAGATTTTGATGTCATTCTTTTCATTGCTGTTGCTTTACACGTCATTTACCTAATAATTTCGCTTTGATATGTAGTTTTCAAAGTTGAGCTTCAATAAAAAAATATTTTTTTAACTTTATATTCAAAATCAATTTACTCCAGCTTATGGAATGAGATTATTATGTAAATGATATGTAAAGTTATAGTAATGACAAGTACATGACACCAAAATCTTTTATAGCGGAAAAATAATCCGGAGATTTTCTTGTTTTATTCTTTTAAGGCTGCCTATTTTATAAAGAAAAAATATTTTATTTTTGAAATCTTTTAAATTCTTACTTGTTTTCATCTTTTAAGTGTGAAAATTAATAACATTCAATGAAAAAACGAACATAAATAATTTACCTCACTCGCTTTATTACAATGACTGACGTCAAAGTTCGTGATTTGTGGAAATTTGTGACTTCACACGACTCTAGCGCTAGTAGGCTCCTCAGTTTAAATCACAAAGCTAATAAGAAGAGAAACCCGGTACCGGCATTAGCCTAATCTTTTTGAAAAGCACCAAGGAGGACGAACGGCTTTATGCCCCTTCCGAAGGATGAAGTGTTGATTCGCGTGCCCTCCTCTAAACACCCAAATAGGGGGCCTCAAGATCTATTGAAAAATTGCAACTTTCGCAGGTTTCAATAGCTCAGCGTAGCGGGCCAACGCGCTCGCCACTACGCCACTGCACCACATTACGCAAGTTTTGATATTTCGAAGATACTTTTCTACCCAGAAGCCATCTACCGCAGCGTGAGGAATAAAAACACTCCCAAATGAAACATGTAATGATTACGAATTGTTGATTGTTTTATGAAAAAGTTCAAAGCTTTTAAACCAATAGTGAACATTATTGAGGTATGAAATGACAATAGAAATAAGCTAAAATTTTCGTACAATTAATATATTATATATATTGGTCAAAATGACAACTCACGTTGAAATCCGTATTTCCCGCTATCATTTCTAACTTTGGGGCAAAGAATGCTGTGCCTATGTAGTAGTTCAATTTCTTCCTACTAAAACGCCCCCGATCACGCGTGCAGAGCCACCGCAACGAGATAGACTTTTGGAAAGTGTGAACATTCACAGTTTAACATCTAGATGAGATACAAAATTGTTTGTGTGCTAAAAAACCATCTGCAGGCCATAAGCTTTCAAACAATGTAACATTCTTAACGATCCGATCACTCGTTCAAGAGATATGAGGGAACAAATAATGGTCTACCCAATATATATATACACATATATCGGACGAACGCATATAAAAGATTTGATAAAAATAGGGTCCTGTCTCCATATGGGATATACTGGATGATAATATGAGGAATTAGACAAAGAATTACGATAAGGGTTGATAATGGAGGAAGATGGGAATAAAAGGATATGAAATGGAGGAGATGTTTGGCAAAATAAGTCTCTTGTCCCACCCTTGGGGGGGGGGGGGGGGGATAATTCTCTTTGCAGAGAAAGCCATTCAGCATCGCCTCAAGGCATGCATCCTCCTCGCCGCCCTTCCATTCGAGTTCGTCATCTCTTAGAGCCGCCCTCTTTCAATCCGCCTTATCGAGACCGGAACATTCCAATCGAATTAAGGTCCTCCGGCCGATAAAGAAGGGAGGGGCTAATATTAGTGGCTCTCCTGGACATTATCGCACGTGTGTGCCAAATAAAGACTCCCGCACCTGGTTGATTTTCAAAAGAAAATAGTTCGAAATATTCCCGACTTCCTGCCTATTATACCTTATGGGGGAGGTTTATTTTTCACCACGGCCGTTAATGAGCGGTTTGCATCCTCGTACGCTTGCCTTTCCGTCTCGGTTGTTTCGCTTGTTAAAGTTTGGAGGATGATTCTTTTCCAATCGAGGTGGTGACAAGGAGAGCCGCGAGCTTCGATCGAGTCGGCCAGATCGGAATTAATCGCTCGAGGGTATCGGGTCCTTTTCGACTTTCGATAGAGAGGGGGGAAAAAAGAATAGCGATCGCCGTAGTTTTGACAGCGGGTAACGTGATTCACCCCTTTTGTGTCGGTAGCTCCTTTGAACAAAGCTCGTTGTTTTCTCGGATCGTTTATTTTTCTCGTTTTTATACGCTCACTGTCAATTGCCTCTCGCGTGATGAATGGGAAGAAATAATGGGGGTGCTTGCTTGCCTCCCATACCTCTCTAAAATGGGAGCTTTTGTTTACTTTTTTTTAATACGGGTCTCGGATGCTGGTAACATTTTCGGCGGAGGCGTGGTAGGAGAAATTGCGAGGCGTATAAAAAAATATTTCGGATTCTCTTGAGAAAGGGAGTGTTAAGGGAGAGAATGGGAATGGCGGTCACATACTTTCCATCTTTGCATTCTTTTGTGCGCGAAATGGGGTGGTTGTTCGCGCGCAAAAAAATCGGTTGTTACGCTTCTCCGGAATTCGAGTAATGGAATTAATTTTTTAACCCGGTTTGGGACCGCTTTCTTTTTCGGTGCCCGTTGGTTTGAGCCCCTGCCACGCTTCTGGGCTGCACTCTTTCTCGGTAAAATGTAAAGGGAGCTTAACTCGCGGCGTCTTTCATGTATGACCTTTAATTAATCGCCGAAGTCATGGTTTTGCGCTTTTTTAAAGCTCTCCTCGTGGTAGTGTGTGAAAATTTTTAAACGATAGATGAAATATTACTTAAACATAGGTGCTCGCTCTCTCGTAGTCGTACACCACGAGGGATTATAACATATCAACAGAACCTGAATGCCCTGCCAGTTCTGCTGCTCTATATTTGGTTGATTTTTGGACGATTTTTAGTCAAGCATACTTCTCAGCTCTTAATATTTGCATGGAGCATTAAGCTACAGTTTGTTTCCTTTTAGTTTGGAAAATAGGTTTATCTCCTTGTAACATAAATATTGAATGGTAGTCAAAAGTTTTGTTTCTGAAGGCGGAGAAACTTAAATTGAGAAATTCCAGTCGAAAACTTGTTAAAATGAGTTATTGAACGGATTAATTAACGTTTTTTTTGTAAGCATAAAGGAAGGAACGAAAATAGCTTCAGAGTCATATAAAATGATTTCCAAATTTTCTTTGCATTTCGTTATACGACCTGTGTAGGTGAACAATGAATTAGACTCGGAGTACAGAATTGATAGATTGAATATCCAATCTGCAGAGTACGTTAAATATTTAGGAGTCACCATTTGTCGTGATCTATCGTGGAATATGCATATTCGAAGGATCGTAGGAGCAGCTAATAAGAAATTGGGCTTCGTAGGCAGAATAGTAAGAAGTAGCACAGAACAGGTACGAGAAACGTGTTATTTATCATTGGTCAGATCTCAGGTCGAATACGCTTCCAGCATATGGGATCCGTACGAAAAGGGACAAATACTTGAGTTAGAAAGAATCCAACGCAGAGCAGCCAGATTCGTAAAGCAAAAATATGAGCAAAAACTAAGCGTCACATCACTCTTGAAGGAGTTGAATTGGATATCGCTAGAGGATCGCAGAATTAGCGCTAGGTTAAGGCTTCTGGAGAAATTTAGGTCGGAAGTTCTCTTAGAGGAGGTCTCAGGAATATTAGAGGCACCTACGTACATGGGCAGGCACGATCACGAGAATAAAATACGAGAGATCGACTGTAGGACCGAGCGATATCAGAGCTCGTTTTTCCCAAGGACCATACGGGATCATAACAGGAGAGTGATTCCCACGAGGGACGTTATTAGGTAGGTTTCGGTGTGCTGCACCCCCTGCCACCCACCAGTCTGGTGATTTGCAGGGTATCATGTAGATGTAGATGTAGGTGAAATGGAATCGGTTTAATATGAAAACATTTAAGGAACTTTACATAAAAACGGAGTAGGAGGTCTTCCTCTCCATTGAAGTGCTAAGGATAAGATCCCATTTTTGATAGTCGGGAAAAACGTAAATATCCTTGGTCACATTAAATGCTAAACTGCACGCAGCCGTGCGCGGGTGGCCGCTAAGTGGGTTCGTGCTCTCTCCCTCCCTCCCTCCCTCTCTCTCGAGAAGCATGGAAAAATAGCTCGATTCAACATCGCCTCGAACCTCGTGATCCCGAGGGGAGAGCAACGAAGGTCTTGTTTTCTTTCTCCGCAACCTCACAACTACCAACCAGGACCACCCACGTTTCGGCCCCCGAAGGCCATTGCTGCGGGGGACCTTCCGATAGCTGGAGCAAAGAGGCACTTGCGGATCATTCCGTGGTCTCTTCGCTTTAAGTGCAAAACGGGTGGAAACCTACCCTGCGTGCACGGGCGGGCATTTTATGCCGACACATTCCGCCATGCACCTTTACTGAAGACGCAAAATATATCAGTTGCTATCCTTTTAGAAGTTAACGGAAGAGCGTCGTGAAAAGCTCAAGGGCGTTCGCGTTATGCGTGTTCCACTGGGTCATCGTTATTCGTCGTCCTAGCGTCATTATTGTTCTTCCCCGTCTCAACCGAGCGACGTGCAGCACCTGTGCACGCGGTGCAGGTGTTTGCTGCGGTCGTAGGTGCATGCTTCGTTGGATGCGCCCTCGCAAAACACGCGTTAAATGAGCACTCGGCCTCTCTCACGCGAGTTTTATTTCCAGAATCGGGAACGCCTTAGGGTAGTTTTAAAAGGTTCGGGATATCCGTTCGATATTTTTAAAATCATTTTGCTCATTTCTCCGATGCCGCAGTTCGAATCTCTCGCTTCTAATGAAAAAGGCTAAGAGGGAAAATTTCGTGAGTCTTATTAAGGGGAGAGTGCATGAGTCAGAGCGTTTTTTATCGGGGTGTATAAGGCAATAGCGAGAATGCAGATTGGTGATTTTTTTGTCACTTAGGAGGATGAGAGAGGAGGAGGCGATGGAGAGATGGAGACAGATGTAGAAGTCCGGAAGCGGAAGACAGGTTCTGCGAGGAGGAGAAGGAACAGGTTGCTCCGGTATTGGTGGCGTTTGCCTCGCTTTTAAGGTTTTAAATACTGAGTCACCGGTCCCATTGAATATTCATTAAGGGACATTTCAGAGCAATTATGTCACCTTCCTTTCTTTTCAGTAGGATCTCCAGAGAGAATTTTTTAATCTTTGTGTGATTTTTTTGTTTTCGAGTTACAAGATTAAGAAAGCGAGTGAATTTATTTTTTCAAGTACATTCATAAGTAGAAAGATTTATTTTCGACTTGTGAAAGTATAGCTTTTTTGTGTATTGCCATGTTAAACATTATCAGGAATAAATTTCATAATATGCTTTATTTTACGATGGCTCCATGTTTTGAATATTCCACTAAATGTCACTTTGGTATCCGACATTGGATTCCCTTCCCTGATTAAGGTGTACACAAAATATCGTGCGGATATTTTTTATGACTCATACGATTCTGCCTTTAACCACTTCATCACGTTTATTCCTTAATAAAAGTAACGGAGAGCGAATGGCAGGGAAAAAGGTCGTTGACCGGGGAATCATTCCAATGAGATCGCTTAAGGGAAGGTCGTGATGGGACCCTTGCGAGCTCCAAACGACGTGATAGCTTTCGGAATCTCGTCCTCGCCGCCAATTCTTACCCCGTCCTTCCCCTCATTCCTTTCTCTCTTCCTCTTTCATTTTTCTCTTCCTCTCCCTTTCTCCGTTGTGGACCGTCGTATGGCAAAAGCAAGGTACTTTCACTCCCCCAATATCTGCCATTCCGTTCCCATAGCGCTCTCTCTCTCTCACAGGATGTGAAGTGATGGTTATTGCAGTCGTGAGTCCTTTAGGCTAATGATTTTGTACTTAGAGCCTTTTCCTCGTCCGCCTCTTTCCCTCCTAAATTCCGAGGCATTAGAGAGAAAGCCTGTAGGCTCTGAAGAGGGTTCATTCGCGAGCAGACAAGAAGAACCGCTCCACGAACTTTGAAGCCCAAATACCGAATACTCGGTTCGCGATTTTTATCGAATAGATGTATTTCGGCAACATAATTCAAATTATAATTTAATTAATTTTGGTTTTAGTTCAACTAAGCTCTTGGAGTGAATATTAATTTTTTGCGTCAGTCTAACCGAATGCATTTTTTTAAATGGACAGTTTGCTTTCGCTAAAAAATCCATCTTCACGCAATTATCTTTTTCATCTTTCTCCCGTTGCCAAGAAGGGAAGTAAGACGAAGTGAAAATTCTGCATTCCTGTACTGCCGAAAACACAATTTCTTAATTTCCGTAGTGAAATCACCCGTCTTTCAGAAGCGGTCATTTTTTATAGAGTTTAAGGCGGTTTTGCAGTACGATTCGATCCACGGTTCTGAATTATTTATTTTTTGCGCCCTCTCGAGACTTCTTTTATGATCAACTTTCGCTTGTTGAATGATTCCGTGGCGGTTTTGCGAGAACTGCAATGACATGGAAATTATGCTCGCTTGTCTGGGCTGTTGATGGAGAAACAAGAACATCGTTAATTTTTTTCCTCCTCTTCTACCTGTTAACTGCGTCTCTCGGCGCTTTCGATTTCGAGGAGTGTTAGCTTCTTGATGAGTATTTTTTTGTTTGACGAAATTGACTATTATAGGAAGGTGGTGATCTTGGGAACAGTTCGCGGAATAATTTTTTCCTGCTACTCTAACATGCGAAAACCACACTCCATTGGCCGATAATCGCCAAAACGTTTTTTTTTCGTTTGAATGTTTTCACCAACTGTTTCCATCCGATTCAGCGTGCCCTGTAATTAAATTCAGTCCGCCTAATCATTACATTCCTTTCAAGACTTTCCTCTCAGATTCCGACTTGCCAAATCAATTTCCGTCAAACACAAAGGGGGAAACGTCGACAGGGGCTCACAGTCTAGTTTCCGAGTCTTTCTCGTTTCCAAGAAAAACTTTAGATTAAATTGATCCGTTTTCTCACCCAAGATAGATTCGTCACTCAAAACTAACGTAACGGTAAGGCGGACGAATTTTTGGAGAAAATTTTTTGTCGCCACCTAACCGAAAAATGTTCTTTCTATTCCGTTAATCCTATTTCCTCGTCCTTCCTAGGTGTCCGTAGCACTGGGTATTCCGTGATTGAAGGACCAACGTAACCAGTCACGCGAGATTCGGATCAGAAGGGTCGAACTCGGCGACATTTTCTCGCATTTTCTTTCTTCCGAGGCAGCTCCAAATTTTGAAGATTCATCCTCTCATTTTTTTCTTTCTATGGAGTAGACTAGTCGGAAATGGTCTGTGCTCACGGTCGCCCTCTTCGAACTCGCAGAGTCACGACGCTTTGTGAGTCGCGGCGACGGACGCGCGAATCGTATAGGTGACAGACAAGAGAATGGAAAGGGAGTTGTCGTGAGAGGAAACTTCGGAGAGACGATTTCGAGAGAAAAAAAGTGCCGCTTCGCCATCCCGTCTCCCGACTCGAGAATCGGTCCTGATCCGTCCCCGATCCACATTGTCGCGAGGGCTACCCAGTCTTGCGCTCTTCATTATCTCTCTTTTTCACTTAACTTCTCCCTTTTTTACCGTCTCCGTGCAGATGACGTCGCTCTGCGATAACACATGGACGAGCTCGAAATTTTTTCTATCTCAGATCGGTCGAGATGAGGAAGTAACTTGGTGGAAGCGACGAAGATGCCAATGGGCATGACCTGCCAGCGTGTTTGATAATCCTTCATAGCATCCACTGTTATTTTTGGCTCTTAAAAATCTCGCCTTTAACCGCCGTTATACTTTCGCTCGGTTATTTTCCTTGCTTTGTTTGAGTATAAAGATAAGATAATTGCATATTTGGTATTTTTACTCTTTATCTTATCTCGAGTTTGTTCTTTTAGTTCCTCAAGCAAAAGTTTTCCGATTCTTTACAGACGTACGGATGAAAGATGAAAGAGGCGTGTTTTTCATCGGGTTACTTTCCTGCCCGCTTTTATTATCCCTCGTAATTTCATCGATCAATCTTTCTGGAAGTCTTCTTCTACTTGGACCAAAATGGAAAGCCCTCCATCGTTCCTTTTCCCGTGACTATCCTTCCAACTTTTCCCGGCCGCCATCTCCTCCGCTTCCTTTCCTCTTTTTGGACGCCTTCCCTACTCTTTTTAGCAACCTCTCTTCGCCACGCCTTCTGCAGTGGCCGCAGCTTACTTTCCCCGCGCTACTCTTACTCCCTCCTGCTACATATCTCCGCCTTCCGGTGACTTCAACGCCCGGAGCGCAAACAGCCTCAATTCCTCTCATCTCATTGTTTGATCGCCGCTTGACCATCACTCTAAGTCAACCAATCACGTGCATTAAGGAGTCTCTTGAGAAAGATGCTCGTTAATATGAATTGCGGCAGTTTATAATGGCGTGTGATTGTGCTCTAGTACGTGGGCGGCGGATGTACGCATTACAAATCCTTTGTAAGTTGATTGCGCAGTTTTTAAGCCTTTTGTCGATACACAGAACGATGATTTTTTCGGTGATAACGATTTCTGTTTTATTTTGTGGCTTATTTAGAGTGCTGTAAGCATTTCAATAAACATGAATCCATTAAAGAAATTGCTCTTAATCATAGACATTGTCCAAATATCTTTTTTTTAAGCTCCAGTTTGGATTTACGAAGCAGAAAAATACACATCCAGGCTAAATAGATTACCGATTGATAATTCAATTTCCCTGCTATATTTTGTTTAGATATTTGGGAGTTTTTGCATTCTCGTAAATCTATCTTCCTTTTAACCGACACATCTGTACTTAAACGCCCGATATTCTCTGGTTAAATAGCTAAGTTAATATTGATTCATATTAGTCCCTCGCGTCTCATGTTCCAGCAATAGGGGTCTAAGTGGATTATTGAACTTGCCTGAAACAGCATCGAGTAGATTGTATCTCATATATCTTCTGTTTTAAATGGAACGTCATGGATCTAAAAATATTGAACGACCGTTGAATTGCCACTGAGGACTGCTGCTTGGCAGCGGGTGTTTTATTCACCATATTAATGCTGCAGGAATAGCTATCCCGAGTGTCAATTTTGTAAGGGATTACGCGAAACCCTTCGCCGTCGTCGTATGTGATCACTCCTACTTGGAACGCGTGACCTTTTATAATTACATCTCTTCCCACGGTCGAAAATGTTAAAAAAGAAGCGGCGGCGTTGACTGTGCGCCACTTCCGACGATGGAATTTCTTCAAAGGATCGTTAATGTTGAAATGCTTCGCGGGATTCCGAAACATCGGAATGCTCGTTTGACATCGGTTTCTCCTTTGCCACGGTGGAATTTAGGGGTGATCGTGTCGGCATCGTAATTATCGATCAGAGAGATCGGAATTCGCGTGAAAAGGGTCACGTCCGGATAATTAGGGCGACCGGTCAAAAGAATCGGTCCATTGACTGATATCCGTTAGTGCCATTAGAATTAGAATTGTTTATTGATACAACAGAAACATCCACACAACAACAGAATACAAATTCCGTTTGCAGATCGGTATCTGTAGCGAATTAACCTCTTCTGGTAACCGTGGAGTTCTCTGCGTCCCGAGTGATACGGTGTCGAAGCCTGTGCGTGTCCCGTCTCCTTGGTCGCCCCGGCGCCGTCTGTCCTCGGCACGTTGAACGTCTCCGTTGCACTCTGCCGGTGCGGTGCGAAGAAGAACGGTCCTCGATCCCTAAAACGGATTCTCCTCTCGGCCGTAACTAAACTCTCCCTTCTAAGCGGATTACTATAGCGTCGCTCTTGTCTAGTCCTCGTCCCCTTCGATTCGATTCATCTATGCTTCCCATTTTTTTAATTCTCGGCCGTGAAAATTTATTATTTTGATGAATGGAAACGATGCGAAAGAGACATTTTTCTGTTCGAATCATCGCGCAGGGATTTTGCCCTACCTGTTTTTGCAAACTTGGATAACGCACATTTGCTTGTTTCATTCAATTCATTCATGCGCTCGTATCTTCGTTTTTTCATATTTTATTTCATTTCATGTCTTATATCCGTGGACCAGCTACAAATTCCTATTCCTAAAGGTCCACGAGCAGCGAAGTCACTAAGATGTAGTATTCTGCTCATAAGGTTTATTTTATGCAGTCTTCAAAATTCGCAAATGGCGTGTCTATTTTCGATCAGATAGAAAAATGAATTATACATTTGCGAATGTTAGAAAAATTTGAGACTGACCAAGCCATTTTATCACATTTTCAACCATTGGGGAAAGAGTAATACGATAAACTCCGTTGGGTGTAATGTAGTTAGTAAATATTAAACTATTCCAATTAAACGTGGTGAAAACTTGTATATTTGAGTTTCATTACTTCCTTGAATGTCAAGTAATTATTTAAGAAATTGTGAGTAGAATACTTAGTCTACAGGTTAGTAATTCCAAGGTGAATGTACAATTTTGCATCTGCTCCTTATTTTGGTATCCAAATGCTTCATTGAGGCCTATCCAATAAAGCTCTCAAACAACCGGAATGTTCACTTAACCGGAAAACCCAATTCCCCGAGCATTCCGGATAACTGGGAGTTTACTGTATATTCATTTTGGTCCATTTCTCTGCAGGAATTCGTAACTTGACGCTTTTTGATGGTAGAAAGATTTCTAAAGTTCCAACGATCGAAATAGGAGTTTTATTTTCGAAAAAAAAAAATAATTCGTCCCCCTTACTTACCGTCCTCTCACAATCCTACTCGAGTGAAAGAAAACGAAAAATTCGACGACACATTCGTAAAGGAATTCAGAAGAGATTCGGAAGCGATAATTATCGCCTTTCCGCCCCATAATTTCGAATTCGGAACGGATCGGACGTAAGGGGGCCGAAGGGATGGAATCTGCATCGATGATATACTGCAGAAAGAGAGGAGGAGGATCTAAAGAGGAGGAGAGCCCGGAACGTCTGCAGATTCGCCCAACGCTCTTTTATTATCCTCTTCTAACCTGACTCGGTCGGGAAGTTGTAAAAGGTCCAACGCTGACCGCAATTTCAAGATCAGCTATATAGTTGAAGGACTTAATAAGCTCATTGAAAAAGTGGTTTGCCGGCTTTAGTCATGCAGGTCGAGCGTTCAGGTCTCGTAGATCTTGTTTTTTTTTAATATCCCCCCACTCCTCCTCCTTCCCCGATTCGTGCTCTCCCCTCGGGGCATCCGCGGAATAGCCTCGGGAAAGAAGAAAGCTGGTGCCCACTTCATGGGAACGCCCCTGGGGAAAAGGGAGTCCCCGGGAGAGATGCGTAAAACGGCCGTTCATTTTACCTTGTGTTATAAAAATATTTGTTTTTCAGAGAGAGAGAAGTAAAAAAAATCGCGTTGTCGCCATTACCGCGTTTACACGTCTTTATGTATAATCTAATAGAGTAGCTCGATTTCGTCATTTTACTGCCATTTTTTATTTCCCCGTCGTAATAGTAAAATAGTTGGAATTATAGCATTCCAAATAGGGAGGAGTTATGTGATGCAAAGGCCGTTTCGAGGCATTGAGTTACTCGCCCATTCCTTATTCAGTCTATTATTATACCTAGATACTTTTTACGAAGGAAAGTTCCTGGATAGTGATTCAGTTAACTACATCAATAAAAGGCGGATTTTCTTCGTCGATAAAGAATTACATAGAATTTACGGTATCATTTCGCAAGAAAATGAATACTCTTGACGGATTCTAAAGCCTCGGATGATTTCGGAATGCATACGTAAATGAATGCTTAGAAAAGATAGTATGAAAGTGTAAAGTTCTGCGGTTTTTGACATTCACATGTCAATTTCTATCGACGTGACGCATAAACGCTTCGATATTTTGTTATCGGTTTGAACGTGCGACCTTTTTTTGCGTCGGAGATTCCTTTCGTGTACCTCCACTCCGATCCGACGAAAGGCATCTTATCAATTCCTTCTCGGGAGCACCACAAAGGGCGCCGACTCGTCTCGCGTTCTCACGCGAGCGTCGTCTATGTGTGTGAGAGAGAATGCGGCGATCCCCGAAAAGGGTATATCCATTCCTTTCCTCCTCATCGCCTTCTCTCTAACGCTCTATCCAGCGACTACTTTCACGCGCGACGCGGACGCGTCCCGCGCGGAAGCGCGGGCGTGATTCTTGTTTTGAGACCTCTCCTTCGAAGTGAAGGAACGTTTCTAGCAGAAGACGATCGTTTAGATGTGCCACATGTGCGCTGAAATGCTTCGAAACGATCGTAATGTTTTTTTTTCCTTCTTCTTTAAATGCATTCGAAGCGTGACTTTTCACCTATCTTGTTGGTATTTTCAGTTGTGGCTTTTGTTAGTGGGAGAAATAGGCCTAACGCAATTGATCGGGCGACTGCTACTTTTACGTACACGCATGCGCCGTGATTTGAGTATTCTTCCGTCAGGTTGGTTCGATCTTTACCGTACATATTTGGCGCCCTGCCAAGAACAACTCCAACCTCCCGATCGAGGTGCCCTGGAGATTTCACGCCATAACAATGTTCTGCGGTTAATCTGTCTCGGATCTGCCGATGGATTGTTTTCTGGTGTCACATATGCTGACAAATTATTTTTGTACGTGTTTTTTTTAAGTCAATCCATGTAATACGCTCGTTTTGTGTATAGTTGGTGTTCCACTATGCGAAAAGCGTAAACATTTACGTCACCTCTTTTATAATCACATCTAACCAGGTTAAATGTGTTTTGCAAGTTCGTCGCTGGTTTACTAACGGTTTATTTTTTTATCAAATAAACAACCGCTCCTATAATAATGCCTCTGTGTTGCTTTTATTTTCTTCAACGCAACGGTTGAATTTTATGGATATTATTATAACAAAAGATTTATGTCTCCAGGGCCTGAGAGAGGTGAGATGGGGCCCGGGCCGGTCACAAATGTGAGTCCCCACCCCACTCCGAAAGCCATACAAATATATTAATAAAATCAATTAAACAAATTTTGGGGGCACGGACCAATTGGCCCTGCTGGCCCCCCTCTATCTGGCTCTGCACGTCTCTATATCGATAGCATGCATATGCATTTCTGTCCGTTTATAAGAGCGTGCGTCCGTGAAAAAAATAATTTTTGCCTTTGTGCATTCTCCGTTTTTTGTTGTCGTCTTGCCAGAGACTACGCATCTTGCGAAAGTGCGAGTTTATTTTTGCATCCTGACTAATGGTCTTTTACCACGTTTCAACCGCATTTCCATTTTCTCCGTTTTCCTCCCCACCTCATCTTCCCAGCCTTTTCCGCGAGTCCCTTCGCGGAGCGGTGAGTCACTCGCGTCGCGGCGCTGGACCCGAGCGCGCGCAGCTTAATCTGTCTCTCTCCCCTTCCCCCTTCCCTCCATACACACACACCCCCTCCTTCACCCCTTCTCCCCACCGCGAGAGCGTTGACCTACCAGACGATCGAGAGCAACGCCGGTACATGCGAGATGCACAGGACTCGAGGAGGGAGAGGATGGGGGAAGAGGCGTAGGTGCGGGAAGATCGCCCGGATGCTGCAGAATCGGGAGTGGAGTGGATGGCGGAAATGTTTGGGAGGGGTGGGTGTGTGTGACGCGGAGGAAGACGTAAAAGGGGCTGTCCATCCATCTCTTTATCTGTTGTGTTTTTGTGGTTTTCGATTCTTTTTTTCCTTCAAGGATCGTTTCTCATTTTCCGTTTCCTTTAAGTCGTGGATCCGCCCTTCCGAAGGCATTAACCAATGCAATGCGAATGGGTTTAGGCTACACGTTGGTTTGCTGCATTGATTTCTTTTGTCTCCCTTTCTTTAATGGAAATGCCTCAGGATGCATTATGCATTGAATTCAAGTTAGTTCTTAGTTAGGGGAGAGGCACGCAAGCGAACAAATTGCCCATGTAATGACTGGATTTTTTGCTGCTGTTTGTTTTGGATATTAAGAAGGTTTTTAACTCGCAAATTATTATCGTATATTCAGTATGTACGGTACGTAGAAATTATGCGATGAATGAATTTGAACGAGGTCATTTACAGCGTTATAAATCGCGATCACAGAGCGGAATACGACGCACTTAACCCAAAAGACATTTGTAATTTGTTTTGTTCTCCTTTAATAAAGCGTTTCACGCATAATATACTAGGTTTATTTTGTCGGGTTCGTAAAGTGTGTTAAATTTCCGATACTTTCGTTAACGCATACTCTAGGCCGGAACAAAAATAAACGGACTATTCCAACCGGAGAGGGCATCAGTGGTTGCAAGCAATTGTCATTGGCTCTCTCCATTTTAGGTTTCGGTCTTTTGTTTTTTTTAATACGCGGTAACGGTACTTTAGGTGATACCGCTTCTTAACGTTGGTCGTAAGAAAAATCGATTAAGATCGGAATCGATCGATTTGCACTCGCTTCACCTCGAGCAGGTCGATGAGGATCAATAAGTCCATTGTCGAGCGAGAGAGAGAGAGAGAAAGGGCCACATCCTCATCTCCATTGGATAATCCGATCTCACGCCACTCCACCTGCCTCAAAAGGATAGCACCCTTCTGGTGCTCTCTATCTCCTCAGCACCTCTCCCTCTCTCTCTCTGTCTCTTCACCCTCCTTCCCCATACCTCAAACGTCCCAACCGAGATGGGGTAATTAAGCTGCACGGACGTGATGGAAGGAACGAATGGAGAAGGAAGATAGCGTCGATGTGGAGGGGGGAGGAGAGAGAAAGAGGGGGATTTGGGGTTGTTGAGGGTGGTGTTGAATAAAGTGACGTGACGGAAGAGGGATGATGCGGACGGGTTAATTTCGCGAACGGGGTGAGAAGATGGCTTGCGTAAGGGAAAAACCACCCCTTTGTCTTTCCTCCTCGCCAGACTCGAACGGACCTGTTAAGACATCCTCCTATTCGCGTCCGGGCTGATCCCAATTAAATTCTAAAATTGCTTGAGAAGGAGGGGGGGAGTATTCAGTCTTTCGATTTTGTTTATTTTTTTTTGTTCGTTCGCGGAGAGAGAGTCACTCGGATGCCGTCGTCGGAGGAGCCGTAATCGCCTCTTTTGTAGAGGAAGGTCAACACTATCTATTTCAGGCGGATCTTATTGGGAGTTCCCGTAAATCGAAACGGTTATTCCTTCCTCTTTTTCTCCCTCTCCTCCTCCCTACTCCCCTTTTTCCCATTCTCGTCCATCCCCTTTCTATCCCCCCCTCCCCCACCCCCCACGAGTGACTTTGTTGACTAGAGACGCGTTCGAGAGAGTCGCGTTGTACAAGTCCCGTGGTTCTCTCTGATATTTTATTTCTCTTAATCCTTCAGTTTTCCCCCCTCTTTGGATACTCACGAGGAATGGTAAGCGAATGTCTTACGCGAGGACTAGGTTAATGTCTTAATCCAAACGGGAGTCTTTTTTTTAAAGCGGATATCTCATTCTTTTTTCCTCCAGGAAAAGATCGCTCTTTCTCTGAGGGTATCTTTTTTAATAGCGACGTTTTTAACTTTGTTTTTTAAAGACCGTAAGCAGCGATGGGCAAACTTTTCTACCTGGCGAGCCGCATTGGTCGCTTGTAATTCCTCTAGGGGCCGCACTGCAAGTTGTTAATGCCTCTGCGGGCCAGATTAGACTTTAATTCGGATGTTAACTAGAAATTCTGAGGTATTACATAGGAGAAAATCAATCCTAGATTTTGTTTTTAGGGTTAACATTTCAATATCATATGTTTTAGTAACATAATTTGAATGCATGCTATATGAATTTGTGTTAAATCTCTTTTTAATCATAGCTTCGCGGGTCGCATAAAGCGCTCTAGAGGGCTGTATGCGGCCCGCGGGCCGTGGGTTGCTCAGCACTGCCCTAATGGGTCAATCGGAAAGAGACTAATTTTCAAGATGAGATACAGTAATGAAACTAATCGTCATTATTAATCGAGTCTTACGTCGTCCGACAAAACGTGTATCGGAGACCTCGATTTTCATGCGAGGTGCACGGATGGATTCATAAGATGGGGAGGCGCCACCTATCCTTCCTAGTTCTTAAGATTTACGTCATCGTCGCTTTAAGAAGACTCATCGAGTCCGAGGCGGATATCGGTTTTCACCGATTTTTTTTAAATGCCCTCATGTCGTAAATTGGCCCGCGAATGGAGAAAATCGTGACGGATATACTAATCGAATTACCTGCGCGGCGTTATCTCAGGGTAGGGAAGGGGGAGGGGGGGCGAAGCGAACGAGTTACATGGCATCGTGGGGATAAAATATTGCTGGGAAGTAACGTGCGTTTATTGCAGTAGTTAATCGAACGCCCGTGCTAGTTTATCCGATCGAGTGCGGGGATTATTCGATGATTTCTTCCTAGCTGAAATTAAAATCGTACTTTCCTCGCCTGTTCGATAATTGGTTTCTTATTAGTGGCCGTATATCAATTTTTCCCGTCTCTCCAATCGGTTTTTCTCGCTCGGACTTGATCGGCAGGATGGCAAATTGAGGTTATTTCCCTCCCTTGTAGCTTTGCCTTATAATCCATTTCTGCTAGATGTTTCGACTGATGAATAGAGAAACGGGGAGCTAGTAGGTCGATGAAAGAGAGACACCAGTCACCTTGATCGACGCATTCCCAAGTGCGCTCGCGAGCCAATCCTTTCGGTCGAATCATTTAACAATTCTCCTTTTCGCGAAAGAAGACACAATGGCACGTAAATCTCCCTTCTCCAAGCTCTAGGGAATTGGATAATTACGCTCTGCAACACTCTGAGGCGATGCCTATGCCTCGCCCGAAGAACGACTGATATACCTAGATTATTTCTGTTGATTGAATGCATCTGATGAGTTTTATGCAGAGAGCGCGGTCGGTGCATTCATAAGAGGGTGGATAATAAGCCGCCTCTTCCTCCCTCTTGCGGCCTATATCTTCAGGTCTTATCCGTAAATCACAACGCCTTCAATCTCTATCGGAAATGTTCTTACGTATTCCAATATACGAGGATGTCGTCCGCCTTGCGTAACTGACAAACCGTCTAGCCAGCACTCGTGTTCTCGGTTGCTTAAAACTTTGAAGGATTTTTTTTCAGGTGAAACTTTTAACGCTATTTCCCGATCGTTTAGAAAGAATACCTCGGGAAAGCGGAGGGATGATGGTGACCTCTTCTGGTGGATCTACCGGATAAAAAAAACCACGAAAAAATTCTCTCAATAGCCTCTCGGGGCACCTAACACGTGTCCCCCATTAGATCCGGCGAAGTAAAGTGTGTGTGGATATTATATGGCGCGCGCTCTCATCTTTCACTCCTGAGGGCGTCGCTGTCGGTCACTCCTTCCTCCTAATTGCGATCCTACGGCTTACTTAAAAAAGATCGTGCCCCACAAAAATGCGCTCGTCGCACTCTTCTTTCGCTCTTCATCGGTCCATTCTCTTCTCCGTGATGAAGGGCCGACGGCTCACCCTCGGTTGGGTCCGGCGTCGGGCACGGCCTCACGGAACGAGGTCGATGGGAGAGACTTGTTCTTCGCAGAGGACTTATCGTTTTTAAACATCCAATCCGCCCTTTGTCCGTTCTCTCGAGCTCCTATCTCCTTTCTCCCGTATTCGCCATCTCCCTTTCTCCTTCACACCGCGTCTACGGCCTCCCTCTCTAGCCTCCTGTCTACCCGGCATTCTCTTGCTGACTCGATTCGCTCTTATGTCCTTACCCTCTTTTCCTCTCCCTGGTAACTCTCTCCTGCATTTCTCCCCATTTTCGCTTTCCGTCGATCTTTGTCTCTTATTCCATTCAGGATTATCCGAGTTTTTTTTTCTTTTGTCTCTACGTCAATCTTTTTTCGTCTCTCATTCTCTTGAATTTTTATTCTATAATTTTTTTTGTTTAGGAGATAGCCTAAAGCCCAGTAATGGCAATAATACGCTAATTTATAACTCGAAGTTATTTCGAAGGAATTAGAAACATTTGTGGTGACTGTGCTTCAGATAATAATGTAATTTTGCTGTTTAGATTGTTCGTGGAGCACAGTACCCGTGAAATCTCTATTTTGGTTATATTCGTGCATTTTGTTGGTCCAATGTATACTTTTAAGTTATTACAAACAGTAGCAGTCTTTAATTTGCAAGTAGAACTTTTTTACCTGAGACCCCCTAGCTTCGTATATCGATGCTAAGGAAACAAACTACATTGCATTGTCCAAAGGAGGCCCTCTGGAAAAGGAATCAGTGAGTTAAAAGTTTTTCGAAAAAAATGCCTCTTTCTCCAATTAGGAATAAAGCGTCCATGCACGATGTCAATCAGGTCTAATCAAATCATTTTCTCAGGTGAATTTTTACTAACGTGTCTAACGCTTTTTGCCACTCGCGATATGGCGAGGACGGTTTTTACCGGGTGTTCGTCGCGATAAATCCCTCCGTTAAGGATTCCTGCGCTTTGCTCCCGTGCCCACTTTTCCGCCCAGATGCTTCTGCCGCCCAAGTCTCTCCTCCTTTCATCTCCCTTCCACATCGAGCTGACCTCTCTCGATACCTTTCACCGCCTCCGCTTTTTTACTCTGGATGCCCGCAACCCCTCTCGGTCTCTGGCTCGTTTTTTGCTTCCCATATGTCTCCCCTAAGACCTCCCACTCCTTCGCGCATTACCAGGCCTTTAGAGATGTTTCTCCACGCTCCGTCAAACCCTTTGATCCCTCCGCCTCCGGCTGACGTCTCCCTCTTTAAACCCTTCCCCTTGAGGCGCCTTACCTTACCCCCGCATACTTCTCGTGCCTAATACTTTTCCACGAAAAATTCTCTGTGGCTAGTTGTGCTTTTCTTCCTTTCCCTCCACCCCACCTCTTTCACCTTCCACTCTCTTTCACCTCTCCCTCTCTCGCAGACCCGTGTGTTTGCTTTTCCCTTCACCCGATAATGGTTTTTTGAACCGCCTGTGTTTCTTCTGTTTCTCCACCCTCCCATTGATCACGTATATCGGAAATCTCGTCAGAGTGGAAAATTAAGGGTTGCTTCGACGTCTTTCCGTCTTCATCTCGTTCCTTTAATGGCGAGCCAGCCCCCACTACTACTACCACCGCAATCTGCAGCAGGTAACTCGATTCTGACTGTGAACTTCCTCATCGTGCCTTCCTTTTTTCTCTCCCCCTTTCTATCTGGAGAGCGCGCGAGTGATTCTTCTCTTAGGATAAGTGCTGACAAGAGTGAAACTTGTTCTTTTCGGATATTCTTTTAATTCCGAAGCTCAGACTTCAGCTGCAATATCTATTGTCTTCGGTCCGACCTTGATCCTCTTCGGGTGAAATTTTTTGTATTCAATATTTTGTCCTTTCGGAGACTTTTTTCTTCCTGGATAGCCTCCGAGGAATATTAAACGGCATGGTATGTGCAGTATATCGTGGAGCCCCTTAATCACAAATCCCTTTAAGAGTCTCTTATTGTTAAATGACTAATTCATATCATAATTAATTTGATTTTTAGTCGTTAATTACTTACTATTTTTTGTGGAATTGATTTAATTAATGCGGCGTAATCGTAAATGTATCATTTTCTTACATTTTTAGCAACAGAGCGCAGGAAAAATGACGTAACTTAAAAACAAAGCTGCCAAATCAAGTATTAATGGACTCTTTAAGCTAATTGTTGTGATGAAATTATCCTTTATATTGTTGGTGCTCAAACTTTCCGGTTCGAGTGCCACATAGACTACTTCAGTACTAATCGCGGGCCACACGCCGTCGATAATAAAATTAAAGAATAATTTAAGGAGCTTAAAGAGTTCAGTAATATTATCGGAATTGTTTATTACAAGAAAAGAGACGTAAACGCGAAATATATGGTTTTACAATTTCCTATTTTCATTTCATGTTATATTATGTTCTCTAATTTTTAATCTCATGGTGGGCCGGATGTGGCCAAAAATACAAGATGTGAAGCGTTAATCTATAACTGTACCATATTACTTCTCTATGTGAGAAGAAATTGAAAGAATATATTTCAAAAATACATATGGTATATCCATCCATATAAAGATTTTGTAAATAAGGTTAGTGGACCATAGGTGATCATTGAGATTTTAATGTTATTAAAGAAGTCTGATTGATGAGAAGATCTTGTTTTTAAAATACACTTGGTGCGAAAATTATTTCGATTCGTAAAAAAATGTCATAGGCCAATAACATTGTTTGCCAGACTGCAGAGCAAAATGTGACTATAAACGGCCTACATCACGTCGAATGAAACGGCAAATAATCTACTGGCTATCCTACATGTAGCACGTCGTCACGTCTGGGTTCATAGGTAGGTGACCAAACGCCGTGATTCCATAGAAATCCTACTCGTTCCCATCCGTTTCCACCGCTTTTTCTCTCAACGGATTTCATGCCTCCGTGGTCTGAAAACAGTCATTTAACGAGATACATTGCCTCTTCCGCTTGATAATGTCGCGGTTTAGCGCTTTAATGCCGTTCCGCCATTAGCGATCGATTGATCGTCCTCTCCTTCCCTCTCTCTCCCTCCCGCTTTGTAACCGTCACTTCCTCCCGAAAGGGAATTGAATTAGGAACATGAGGCTGTGAGTCGGTTAGGGAAGGGACCCAGTTTCGCCGATCTGCACGGTGTGTGTGTGTGTCGCAAGCTGAGTATTTCATAGTGTGAGGAGGGGGAGGTTGGGATCGCAGTGATGCGTTCGTGTGCTGTGCCCCCCTTTTGATCATCGCCGACGTCTTCCTCGTTTTGTGATTGAATTGATCGTTGGTGCTTGAGAGAGGGAGAAAGGTAAAAAAAGGACTACGTGAACGCAGTCCTTTCGAATGAGGATTGATGGGTCTGATTGAATTACGTCGGGTCGAAAATGAAGCCTCTTAAAACTGATGGACCTTGGGGGAAATGGTAGATGTGTTCCATTTCTGGAAGCGAACAAAAAAACGTTTTTCTTGGAAATTTACGTTATTTTTTCTTCCTTTTAATTCTATCGATGAATGAGGGTCATAGATAACAGAATTATCGTCGTATGTCCAGCGTGCCTTAGTTTTGGCTCGCATACTATGTAACGTCACGTTTTTGTTCTCATAATTTCCTTTGATCGGAATCAGTGTCACGGTTAACATTTTCTTTTCAAATCACGTGCGTAATATTTATAATTATCATACGTGTCTTGCGATTTACGTCTATCTTCCTGCTCTATCTCTGAACTGCACGATTCGTGTTCGATCACAAGGTTTAAACACGCAGGTGTGCCTACTTTGACGCCACTACATGGCAAGTATCGGCGTGATTGCAAAGTTTTGCCGGAGCAAGTGTTCGTATCGCGCGATGCTTTCGAAACGGCGCAAATAGCCCGATAATTTGCTCCCTGCTTATTACCGGCGTAAGGTGGAGGGCTGTCGCGAAAATTACCGTACATTTCATAAACGCCAGGTAGTGCTATACACCTGAAATTCGACCTCTCTCTCCCTATCTTTGGTCGTAAATATTTCCCTCGCGGGATAATCTATGTAATTCTAAGATTCCCAAAGGAAAAAGCCCCCACCTCCGCCATACTCGCTCAAAAACCGCGCATGCCTATATTGGTTGCATCGGGGAATATAATTCACTCCCTCGCAAACCTGTTCCCTCCTTCCGCTTATGGTATGATTGGGTTAAATAAGGTGGCGATAATGAACGGTGACGAAATTTAAGATTCGAGAATGATCCCCGCGCCCTTGGCCGGAATCTGGTAACCGCGGGACGTCACGGTCACCCGAGGTCAGCCGCTGCCCTCTCGCCGGATTATCTGGACCGACACGCGAACGAAAAAAGAAAATGATAAAACGGAGCTTTTGTTTTCGCAACTCATAAACCACTCGTTTTTCCGCAAGACAGATGTGCCAGGTATCGCATTACTTAACGGACAAGGACGTTAATTATTTTCCAGAGGTCCCCCGCTTGCAGACGGATCCGCGCCTGTCACTCTCTCTCTCTCCCTCTCACTCTAGGCGCCCCTCTGGCACCAAAGACGGATGATTTGAATCTCGACAAGGACGCGTTTGTTATAAAAAATTATTATTTTGTCCCGAATAGCCGTATATGCCGAAAAGGTAAAGGCCGGGATGGAAACGGAGAGAGAAAGACGTAACGCCGTTTCTGTGGTGTCCAACCACTCCACTCTCGGATGCAAGATTCCGTTTAGTGTATTTAAGGAACCACTTGGCGGTTCGAAAATGAAACGGTAGAGAGGCGCTAACGAATCTCCCCTCCACGCCCTCCTCCTCCCCTCTCCCCCTCCCCCTCTTCGAGTTATGTCCGCTAACCAAAAGGAACTTCACAGTCACCTTTCGGATAGGTCTCGAAGGAGAGCCGTTTCGTATTATAATATGTACTTCCGAAAGAAGCGATCACCGCAGCGTTTGGTTTTCGTGATTCTTCGTCAATGACCCGGGGACGGTGCGCCGGAGTCGCCGTGGCGTCGCGCGGGTCATCCGAGAAGAAGAGGAGGCGTTGAGAATCGGCCGATTTACCTGCCCGAGGGGATAGAACAACAACGGCGGCCGAAGGTCGGTCTTATGGGAAAAAGGGGAAAGTGTGCCGCCGATCGGATGACCCACAACAACGGGAGAAGAGGTTGGAAAGAAAGAAAAGGAGGGAACTTCTAAAAAAGGAGATTCGGATTTTTTGAATGGATTTGGCACGCGAGAAGTCCCATAAGGTAGAGTGTGTGTACATTCCTTTTCTCTCTATCTCGCCGCTCTAAATGGAGAGAATCGTTTTGTGTCCCAAAGGGCGTTCGCGAGATTCTTCCTTCCTTTGTTTCCCCTCGCGACCTCTTCCCATTAGAGGTCTCAAGGGTCCGTCTTCGATTAGGGGCGTGTGGAGTGGGAATGTGGGAAAGGAGAGAGGTGGCGATCGTCAGTGTATCAGTTTGACGATTTTGTGTATGAGGAGAAACTGTTATCGGCTCCCTCTCTAGTGATGGCGAAAGGCTTAGTGAGCGAGAAAATGTGTCGGCTTCCGAAGGGTCCTGGAGGGTAAAAAATTTTGTCCTAAAAAATCCTCAGGATTGATGTTAGGCGTGAAAAAGAATCTTCTGGCGGTCGGCCATCTAAGTTGTTTAGGCTGGAGTTATTAATAAGCGGGAGGGCGATCGAAAGTGTGGATTCGCGTGTGCCCGTTGGAAATAACTCGTTCGACAGGAGATGATAATGGCGCTGTGACTGTTTTTTTAAATCTAATCTATTTGTTTTTCGTGACGAGTTGGAATTTTGTTTTCAGTGTTTGACGAGTTGTTGGTTTTGCTATTGCTGACGCGTCATTAAATTTCGACTTCTTAATTGAGTAATTTTTCGGTAATTTAGCCGAGCGTAGTTTTCCGCATATGCCAACTAAGCAATATCCATGTATCGACTTAAATTTCTATCGACTCCTAGCGGCGAAGTAATGGTTAAGTGCGAGCAAGTCGTTGGTGCCTTGGTTATTGTCTAGTTACCGCGGTCTTCGATGTGTAGTTTCTCTCGTTTTACGAGGAGATTAATCGCCGCTCTTTTGTTCGGTCTTATTAAAGGGAATGAGTGGAAGCACTTTTACTTTCCATTGTTAAGTTTTTATAGCTTAGGAACACCTTTCGCTTTAAAATATACAACCCATTTACTCGACCACTAAAAACGCCTGATTTATCTTCCCGCTCGACTGCTCCGGTCTTTTTGTTTCGTCGTCCTTTTTAACCAGCGTGCGTTCGTGTGCGTGCGTGTGTGATGCATGTTCAATAGTTTTGAACTTGACGCAAAGCAAAGCGATCTCCAAACCTTAATGGTAATGTGAAAGTGTACGTATGGACGTTCCACTATATACGTATTTCCTCAAATCTCCGGCTTTATTTTCCTTTGCCTATCTCTCTCTAATTAAAATTTCCTCGTGCTTGTTGGCGGGTGTATTTATTCATTCTCTAATAAAAAAAATTCCTCGGGTAGATTTTTTTCTCTCGGCAAATCCGCCTCGAGCTTCGCGGGCAGTTGAGGTTAAACAAAAGACGGATGAGGCTCATTCGAGCTCGCTCTTCGAGCAAAAGAGCAAAGAGGGAAAAAAATGCGCGGACGTGATGACTGCTTTTGTCTCTGAACTGCGAAATTTTTCTCCTTAGCCAAGCTGGTTCTTACGACAGTTGGAATTGCTTTATGAGGAAAGGATAGGCGACGGTGGCTCCTCCGCCCGGATTTTCCGCGAACTTCTTAATTTTTTCTTTGGTGTCAATGCCGCGGAGAGAAAGCATTAACTTTTAACTTTTGTTTCATGTGCAACGTAATTTTCGTCGATAAATAGGTATTTTTTCGTGAAAATATTGTGGCGAAGGTAACTGATGAGAATTCTCTCCGTTTATCATCGAGGCGTCTGTTAAGTAACGCAGCATATCGTACATAAAATGTTTGAATGCACTCGATAAACTCCATAAGGACAGCTTTTCCATTGGTGGCATTTATCTTCTTTTATTGAGGCGTTTAAGAAAATGAATAGAGACCATTAGGACAAATTCATGCATCGTAAAAAAACGATAATTCCTTTCCTTTCAAATTGTATCGACATTTTACCATTGATGTATTTCGAATGATGAGGGAAAGCTAAGCATCTGTAAAAAATAATAGGCGGTTGGCTGTGAGGCATTATTTATGGTGGCAGGAATAGGTGCCATGCTAAAATCGAGTGTCGGAAGGAATAAATCAGTATATTTTTAATGATAGAGATGACGAAAGATACAGCTCGAAAGAAAAGGTCAAAGTTGAGAGAGACATTCGTGGTGTATCTGTCTATTATCGGTTTATTATATATGGTTCACGCATTGAACGGTAGATTTTAAGCATTAAATTTTGTAAATGTCTATTTTAGAAGAAGCATTGTTTTTCCCTCAATAAAGTGTTAGAATGAGACCATAAGTACATTCTACGATAGAATTTAATTCTACGAGAGAATTGAACTAACTTGTGTAGAGAGCAAAGATACCTTAAATTTTTACTCCCATGGAAACGAAGTGTATCAACAAAAATATCCAGAATAAAGAGAGACGGATTCAGTACAAGGCGTTACAATATTGAAGTGAAGAAATTATACTGGAGTTTGATGTCATAGAGTCGTAATATATTTGCAGATACGAAAGAAAATGGATGAGCGAGAACGAAAGGGAAGACTGGGAACCCGAGAGATCGGAGTTCGTGACCAAATAAAAGTACCCGTAATTTGCAGGGAACGTTGCAGAAAAAAAACAATACAAATTCTATAGGTAAACGGTAACCCTAAAACCCGTCGATAAACCGCCTTGCGTCCGCGCGCGCACGACGACAGCAAGCGCTTGCGCGTCCAGATTTCAGGAGGCGATCTGCGGTGGTCGGGCGAGTAATCTGTCTCTCAATGAGTCCCGCTGATTGCGCGGGTAACTACTCCATGGGCGGATAGAAAGAGAGGGGGTTTTTTTGATACGTTTGGGCAGGTGGAGAGTGGCGGGGCGGTGGCCGGGGAAACAGGGTCAACGTGTATCTGGGCCACGGGAGCAGCAATGCCTCCTCCTCGAGTCACCCCTTCATCACAACGGGCAGACGCAATTTTGATTTCGTTCGCCCCTCCGCACCTCTTCGCTCGCCCCTATTCGTCGCGAGCTCCCTTTTCTCTTCTGTCCGTACACGTAGTAGATGAAAGAGCCACTGTTGATTTTTTTTTAATCTCGCCCATCCTTCCGGTCAGAAAGACGTTCACTTTTTTCTCCTCCGAAATAAATTTAGGCTCCAAAAAAGTAGAAGTTAATCAAGAGAGAGAGACCGGTCCGTCGATACTCGATGGAGATTTTTATCTCCGTAAAAGATTTTTGTGATAGGCTTTCTACTGTGTAGGCGTAATGGATGTCTCGGAATTTGATGGATATTAGGGACCGGTCACTTTTATTTATTTTTTTAATTTATGTACATGATGGTGGGTGTAGGGTGGAATGCGCATTGATTTTATTAGGAGTTTATGACAGTTTTCATTTTTTAAAAAGATTTTTACGTTACGTAGACAACTGAGAGCTGCAATTGTGGTAATTCCTCGTTCGTTTTTTTCAAATTTAAAATAGGTTTTTTACAAAGTGTCATAAAACGTTCGGTCTTAATACCTTTTGCTTTTTAGCTTCGATCGAGTTCTGAATCCAATTCGAGCGCTAGCATTGCTTTCAAATATATTATGTGGATTATGTCGCATATCGCCACTAGTATTTCTCCAAGTAGTTTTATTTAATATAATATTTTAATATAATGTGTCGGAGAATTTCTATAGCTGGAGGGATTAGAACTGGAACTCGCCTGGTCGTCCGTCCATTATGAGTTCCTCGTCTCATTTTCTCAACCGACTCCTCCGTCAAGCAAAATCGACTCCGACGATAGATGGCCACTTTACCCGTCTCGGCGTTGAAAAGGAAATCCTTTTACGGACAACTGGCCGGCCCTTCGCGCAATTTCAAAGCTGTCGTGCGGCATTAGCCCCCTTGAACAATGCGATCCCGCCACCCGGATATAATGGACACCGCGTTTCATAATAAGAATGATATTGAGGTCGTAATCGACATCGTAAAAGTTTTTGAAATTGGTTGTTAAAAAATCCCGTGGCGGTGGGATCATTTTATAGAATCCTTCGTAAATCATGTTCCTTAGTTATTTGAATCCCAATCGGGGTTTCCTCTTCGAGTATCACAGTCTGAGGCGCACTTAAAATGGCCGACGAGTTGATCTTTTTTATCTTTATATTAATTTTTATTCGTTTGACTACCTTGTCGCAAGGTCGTTGTCGCTTGATTTTTATCCTTTCCCAAAACTTTTGAGGGTTCGTTACGTAGCGCTATCTTTCAGGGAGAATGTCCCTTAAAAATAACTTACTAATTAAGTGACGTTTTTATATGGTAGCATAATACGTGATGTTTTTCAGCTCCCAGGTTCAGAAATTTGGGAGCGAGACGGTGTTGTAGGTTCTTTATTTCTTTACCGAAAGTTCAGCGTCCGTTGTCATCTGGTTCGTCCTAAGCCATTGCGCTATCGCTACTTGAACTTAACTCTTTTCTTTGCCCTATTTTACCTTTCGAGTTTCTCCATGCATCAAAAATAGTTTTTCTTCCTCTCTTGTTCGCTTTAATAAGGATGGGAGAGGTGACGATAGGAGGAATCTAGGGGAAGCGAACGATGAACACTCTTCCTAAGCCTTTGACACTGCGCTTTTTTCTTATCACCTCTCCGTGATGTTGTCCCATTCGACGGAGTAACACTCCGAGGCCTATCTAGTTTTCGCTACGGGTTAAAAAAGAGGAAAATAAGAGGAGTTTTAAAACATTTTTTTCACAAGAGCGCTCTCAACTCCGAGTCGCTTTCGCATCAGCGCTTTTCTCCACGTCCGGCATTGAAGAGAGAGGGCCCTCCTGCAAAATGACGGTGCCCTGCTCTAGGTTCTTCTGTTGTCGAAGAGTTGTTGGTAGTCTTTAAAGCTCTTAAGACCAACCCCACCGGAAGCGGCTGCTAAAAGATGAGAGAGAAAAGGTAGAGCAAAGAAAAGGAGGGCACGTGCGTGGAGCGAGTGGTACATGTAGTTTTTTCATCGAATTCGCATCGCGTCCTCGACGCATTGAAAACGCTCGCGAGCAAGGGGTTTTTGTCGCATTTCATCTTTCAGTTCTCTCTCTCTTTCCTCTGGAGTAGACCGGTCCACCGAGATTGTGGAAACTGGTCGGTCGCTCTGTCTGCTTTGGTCGAAAAACAAAAAAAATACAGTGTCCTCATTGGTGGTGATGTTACGTTCTTTTTTTTTAATTTATGACCTGCGTTCCGGGATGAAATGGGATTTTTTCGCGACATTCGAGAGTTTATCGCTCATTTTTTCGCGCGAATTTATTGGCTGCGAAGACATTATATCGGTCGGATGGAATGGACCAAGTTAGGATGCCCGTCATGTGTGGTGGACGGCAATTGTCTTCTCGTATGTTTTCTATCCTACTAGAGTCAATTATATCTTTCCTTTTAAATTTGAATGCGTTTAAGGAAGTTTATCGGTTTTAGTGCTTTGTATTCATTCGTCGATGTCATATCATTTTCTTAGAAGACCATTTGTTTGTGAACTGTTTGTGGTGTTCTAGTTTTAATTGGCGACGTGACAATTTTTGCATAATATAAACGAGAAACGGGTTATTATTCTTCGCAGCGAAATTGATATTCTTGGAAAGTATAAATGATTTATTCTTCTTTTAGGTCCTCTCTTGGCTCAGTCAGAAAGGAGAAGCAACGCTACGGCGGCACGCTCAACTCGCCACCGACCTGCGCGCCTTCAAGCGGCAAGAGCAAGAATTTGAGAAGTTCTACTTCATATCTATGGTGAGTTTTCTCCTCTTATTCGTCAACGATTGAAGCAAATTTAAAATATTTTTGCGACGTAACGGTTTGTCTGCATATTGCTCGATCTTGCTAATGATTAAAGTATTTCAGAAGAGGATGATAATGCCGGAACAAAATAGTGTATCAGAGAAGGTTTCTTTTTAAATTCGTCTAACTCGTGATATATTGAACTCACGGCTGAAAAAGCGAGGTGTTAAATAATTTTTTTTAACCAATACAAATGTACTCAGTTAATTTATATGAATCTCGTTGAACTGTAATACAAACAGTTGCTGAATGAACACAGAAACGTCTCATAATCCAAATAGTTCTGCCGTCTCCTTGAAGGTAGCGCCACTAACGGGGGACGGGTTTGAATCTTTCGCTGCGCCGCAAATTATAGTCACGATACTCCCGCTTTCTTGGGATGACTTCCCAATGAAAGCCCGAAGAACTTGTTCTGCAGATGAGTGCTGCCCCTCTTTCTTTTTCGGCCGTTTCAAGAACTCAGTGTTCAGGAGGTGCTGCGCGTGAGGCATAAGTACACGGGGCAGCAGCAACACCGCGGAAACTTTCTTTCGTTGGATTTCAACTGTATCTTTCTAAATTATACGCCGTTTAGAAGCGTTTATTATAATGTGCTCTGATATTTTACAAAGTAAAATTAAGTGATAGCTAAATTTTCTACTTGGCCATTTAACACCTAAAATTATCTAATTAACTAAATACTTGAAAAGTGTTTATAGTAACCGCTTGATTCAAAAAGACCGGTTAAAACTCTGGCAATGAGACTTAATTGGTCATGTGTTATATATAAGTTACGAATTTTAATGAAACATTTCAAAAACACGAATGCTCGATCTTTCCTACGTGTTCGTATTTTGTAACTCCCCGGTTTGGTAAACGTCGGTATTTTGTTTGTACATACATCGTTAGTATAAAACAGGCGAAATTAGAATTGTTTTTAAAGCGCCAGAAACATTCAATTTCTTCCGAATTCTCGCCTCTTTTATAAACTTCCTATAAACACAGTTAAATCCTGTTTTATAACTGTCGGCGCAGTGAATGCAGACGTCATTAATAAAACTCCCTCTAAGAATGGACTCCGGTAAACTACCGCTCTTTTATCAAGCAGTTCGAGGATTTTCTAATAATAGGAATCCGAAAGCCTTTTTCGTTCCTGTTTATTTCATTCCAGAATCTGGTGGAAGGAGCGTGTCCACTCGCGCATCCCACCCATCGCTCACTCCCTACCTCCCCTCCATCCCCCTCCCCCCTCCACTTCCTCTCCTCCTCCCTTTACTCCCATCTGCTTTCCCTCCTCTTTCGGACAAGATAAAAAACAAAGCCCGTTCCCCTAAAGAAGGGGCGTGAGTGAGAGGCTGAATTGCTCTCCTCGCATGTCCGCGACTCCCTTATCTTCGCCAAATGTGAACGAACTCCATCAGTCGCTGCAATTGTTTTGACGACAGTTTTTCTCATAATATTTTTACTCGCAATATATCTTGATCGATTGCAGTTATATGCTAGACACGGTGTGGGGGTTAATCGCAGTTATTTGTTTAGCGCGATATGACGGAGAGAACGATTTATTTGGCATCGTGTGGAAATATGTTCCCGGTTTTTCTAAACAAGTATAGAATGATTTCAGGCAACACTTCGAAGAATTTACTCATGTTACAGAAGTATAGAGTGGTTGAAAACACGTTACGCTGCGAATATAGTTAGGCAAGTAGTCGTTACACATTTATGCTTTTTATCATTCCACATCCTTGTGTGTTTGCATGCGTATGATAGTATGATGTAGAATTCCGAATTCGTGATATCACCGCGTATCTCACATTCCTCGGCCGGAGCTATGGCCTCTTTTGGAATTGACCCGTTTGTTTGAGAGCGTGAACCTTCGATCCCATAAACATCTGTCTTGAGTTGAGGCCGTCTGCGCGTGGCATAATCCCCATATTTCCTCATTATTGGGGCGAGTAATTGGCAATCACATGGTCTTATTGATGATATATCCATTTTACGGGTCTAAATTGCTATAGTCAATGAATGCGAATTCTTCGATTTTTACTTATATAATTTAGCGTTCAAGAGTTTGGGAATGGAATTTTCTTAATTATAAGTGGTGGTGATTTACGAGAATGCAAGTGAATCGATCGCTCCCAATGCTATGCTTCTTAATTGCGTCACTTGTCTCTTAAACGTTGTTACATTGTTATGCTTATTTTTTGAGATGCTTAAATGGGTATATCATGGGTAAATATTTAAAAAAATTTATGAAGACATACAAGTTTTATATTTCTCAGCCCAATATATTACTACAATGAGCAAAACAGTTACATAAAAACAATGTTTGTGTAACCGATCGGATTAGGCAGTCTCCTCGCTCGCCTCCTTCGTGGGAAGGAAGGCGTCAGTTCACCTCCGCGAAAGCATGCGATTGGTCCACACCATATCTTAGTCCAGTTTGGAAATCACAATCCGTGACGGGTGAACTCTAGTTCGCTCGTGTGCGTGCGTCCTACACTTTACTGGACCATAGTCCCCACGCAACGACCACACTGTCTCGCTTCGTTCCCCTCCACTCCACACCGCTCGTTTCTCCCTCCCTCCACCTCTCTCCCTCCATCTCTTTCTCCCCTACCTTATCTCACAATTACCCCTCTTTCCTAATTTCAATTCAGCTGCACTTTTTTACTTTCTCATATACGAAGTATATTGAGAAAGTATTTTAATCGCGGAAAAATTCGACCGCGAGATTTTGACGGAAATATACGTTTAAGTGTAACTGACAATGAGTCCGAAAAAGTAGTTTTCGCAATACCGTCTGTCTGTTACTGGCTCTAGAGCCTAAACGGTAAAGCAAAAATGAATGAAATCTCGTACTTAGGCATTTCATCACATAGAGCAGAAGCTATGAATAAATGGTTGACATTGCTCAATAATTAAGGGAAGTTTATTCTACGCATTTTTAACAGTTTGATTTTCTCAAAAACGACTGTAACGATTTTGATCAAATTTTGTACAGTTACTTGAGTTTACCTCTTCAATAATACTAAATAGTTCATATTTCTCAAAAAATGAATATAAGGCTAGTTTATTCTAGGCAGCTTTAACAATAATTTGATTTTCTCAAAAACGGTTCAAACGATTTTGATAAAATTTTGTACTATTACTTGAGTATACGATTTAAATAATACTACATCATATTTCTCAAAAAATGGATATAAGGGTAGTTTATTCTTGGGAAACTTTAACAAAAATTGGATTTCCTAAAAACCGGCTCATACGATTTTCATTTTCTAAAGATAACTAAACGACGCAATAGTATATGAGAAAGTTTGTAAAATGTATGTTGTACCGATTTTTTTACTTAATCGTAATTTGGCTGCTGGCCAAATCCGAATTCCTTTCCTCCATGTTTCGCTCTATTCCTCGTCCATATTCGCCCCCATATCTTCCTTTGCCTTATCTTTTCTCTCTCTCTCTCTCTTTCACGACCCACTGCGACCTTCCGTTGGAACTTCCTTTTTTGCAATCGATTTTGCCTTTTCTGCACTCTTTGCCAGTTTTCCCTATTATCTGTTGGTGCTCTCTTCCGTTAATTTTATCATTATAATTGCTTTTCCCTGTTATTCCCTCTTCACCAGTTTTTCCTAATATCGCCTGGTGTTCCCTCCCGATAATAATAGCATTTATTTGTCCTGAATAATTTTGAGCGTAATTTAAAATTTAAGCGCGTTCAATTTGAGACTCTTCGTCCATCTCCCTTTGGCTGAGATTGGAATTATAGCTGAAGCACAAATTCCAAAAATGTCGACTTTTCTGGATCTATTAATGCCATTTATTAATGTATGGTTTCAATTAATTTTAGTTTATTCCGTTGGTCGTTCGTCTGTTGAAATGGAAACTTTTTATTTTTAACCGGAAGGTCCATAACAATGAGACGTTCGGAAAACATTTTTAGATATATGCAGTTCATTATTATTACAAATTCGGTTTTCCTTGGGAATCGGAGGCCGCCCTTAATTCGAATTTTTTTTAAATCGAAGCTCGCGCGAGGAAAGAATTTTGCAACATTTTCAAATAAAAATGTTCAAATAAAACTTGTTCGTTCGATTATTTTATGCAATTTGCGAAACCACAAACGTTCAAAGATAGCAAAAATCCTCGACGTGATCACTGCGAAACCTCTCCGCGTCCATTTCCTCTTTCTTAGCGTAGAAGAGATGGAGGAGAGATGCCGCTCTGAGTCGCATGCCGGAGTGGTCTCGAAGGGATTCTTCGATCCCTCGATGCGACGCAACCTGCTCCTTTCCCACGCCTACCGCCACCCTCCCCTTCCTTCTCTAATGCCCTTACCCCTTCTTCTCCCTTTTTCTATGCTTGTCGCTTCAACGTTCACTTCTTCACAATCCTCATCTCCATCACATCCATCCTCTTCCCCGCAATCGCACCAAAGAATGTAATCCTCCCCCTTCCATTTGCTTCCATTGTTTTTACTACACGCTACTCCCCTCAGCGCCCTTTGTAAGTTCCCACGAAGTGCATCGACGAGGGTGGGCGAATTAGATTTATACGGCCGGTCTTTGCTGCGTTCAAGAAAGACTCTGCTTCCCTTGGATCACTTCGTGCTTTAATGTTTGCGTTTCCAAATGTTATCACCTGTCGAACAGTGGCAAAAATGAGAAAATGTAGAATATAAACTATATAAATACTTAAGGTCATTTAGGGACATCTCGGCATTTGGGAGATCTCGACGATTTTTAAGGAATCGCGCGCTAGCAATATCTGCACTCTAGTGACAGATACTGGAAGTTACTGGAGAGAATAGTGGAAGTCTGTGCTGTACGTCTCTGAGTGAAAGTTATTATTTCTTTGTCTCATATCGTCTCTGTGAGCCTTATAATATAAGCAGGTGAGCTTTTTAGACTCTTTTTGGCATTTACCTACTATAAGAACTGCATTTTAGAATATAGTAAATACTTATTAAACCTCTTCATTTTGTTTATAGGTATTTGCTCAGATGTTTTAATGCATTGTTTATCATATATTTTGTAAATGTATCATGATTTGTAATTTTTTAAATTCAATTTGTTTATGGATGGATTGAATGTGTCGAGATCTCCCGAGGTTGAGGGAGAACCCGACACTTTGCACCCGTTTGGATTTTAAAGTCTTTTGTACTTGTATCGCAAAAAATCTTTTGTTCAAAGAGAAAATTCAATAAAAGGGGCCATATTTGATATTATAGAGAAATGTGTGCTTCCATATTATAAAATGTCTAATTGAGTGCCTTTCCTTAAAGTGTCGAGATGTCCCTAAATGACCTTATAGAAAATTTCACCACGATCTATAATTCGCAAACGTTATGCGAGCAATTTTTATATGTTTAATTATTAATTTACGAGTAGTATTTATATATTTAACCGAAATTACCTCGAAAGTTATCGCAGTAATGCATCCTTTGTCTAAAAATCTGGAAATTAGTACAGTAAACAATTTTCCCGTAAAATTTGAATCTTTCGAAGGCGATTTCAAATCGTTTGCTTCAAATTAATTTGAACTGAACGGTTATTATCGATCCAACGGTCGATACCTAACGGACGCGCGCTGCTCGATCGGACGTCGCCGCAGTTACGTAACGATCGACTTAAGTGCTTAATGTTCGGATAGTTGGAAATCTTTTTCGTAATCCTTTCCTTGTTTCTTTTTCCTTTGATCTTTCCCTCTCACGCTTATTTACCCACATTCTCCTTCGCACACTTCTTCCCTTATGCCCGTTCGCTGCTTCTCTTTCCAATGGTTAAACGTCCCTTTTTTCTCTCTCCCCCTCCTCTCTGTTCCTCCTTAAAAAGAAAACCCGCACACTCGTGCGTACGCAGTCTCTCTCGGATGAATGCGGCGTGACTCAACGTGAGCGTGCCGCCGGAGGAGTGGGTTGCGACTGGGGGAGGGAAGAGGGCGGAATGCACGTGTTCCCTTCTTCAATTCACGGTTCGCGCTCGGAATTGGATTCGAATTTTTCGAAAAGGGGGAAATGACGGTTTGTGAGGGAGGGAGGAAGGGGAGAGGAAAAGTGGGGAGGAAAAGCGAAAACGAAACGTCAGGAGGAGTCGCGCGCGGAAAAAGGAGTTTTGGTGCAGTTTTATGTTTTTTAATTTCGCGAGTCGAATTCGCATGGACAAGACGAAGCCGCCAATCTTTCGGAACGGCGGGTGTAAAACGATATTATTTCTTTCGTTACGGAAACACTTTTATTTTTCCCGAGTTTCCTATTCTCTTCTTTGATTCGGGCGACCGCCTCAGACCATCCCGAAAAAAAAAAGAATCGTAATTTTTGTGTCGCTTTTCTTGTTATTTTTTTCTAACAAAATTCAGAAACATTCGAAAGTGGGGAGAACCGTGGCCTGTCGATTTAACCATTTACTGTCTTATAGCCTTAGAATTAATTGGGAATTAACTTTCGTCTCGATCTCAGCTTGCTGGAACGACGGAAGTAACGGCTCTTATAATTGCTCAATCACGTCTGAAGGTCGATTTTTATGGGGGTTTTGCTGAATATTAAATAGCATTTCGGGGCATCTTAATTGGTGTGTCGTCGTCGCCGCCTTATATTCTGGGCAAATTGCCAAAAGTCGCGTGAAATTCCCCTTCCTGTCGGACATTTCGCAACTTTTAGTCAAGGTATCCTTTCTCTTTTCGTTGCGGTAATTACAGGTGGCTTTATATCCCCTCTCTCGGGATAATCTTCTACAGCGCGTGATCGATTGGCCTAAGATCTGATATTCTTTTAACCTTTGTTCTTTCGCCCTTAACCTCGACTAATTGACAATGAATCTACTCTTGACCTTGTAAACCAACTCATTGAGCAACTTAAACGTATTGAAATAAGCGATATTACAGCGAATGCATCAGGCACTATGAAACTTTAACTTATACTGTCTTTCAGATATTTTTTTAGAATCTGTAGATTTTTTAAAAAGAATATTGTATAAACTTGACAAATGGAAATGTAAAACGCGTAGCATGCATACGCAGTGCGGTGACGCGAGGAATATTTAAAACCTCATCCCGGACTCGCATAATTGAGCATCCCGATCCGTGACATTATGAATAATGAATGCATCGACCTTGTTGTCCGCTGGGATTGTTCACCATTTGAATGTGCCAGAATCAATCCTTAACCTTCATAGAGAAAAGCGGACTGTTAACGGACACCTTGTAAGGACCAAGTGACCCATCGCACATCTGCAACCGATCCAGTGTTCTGTTGTGCGAACGTCATCCCTCGGATTCCAGGCCTTTCTCCCTTTGTCTTAGAGGCGTAGTTTCGCCCGCTCTGCTTAATAACAGTTTTACAGTTAAAACTAGTCTCATAAGGAAAAGTAGGCGGATGCCGAAACAGGGATAAAGAGGTCGGCTCGAACCCACGTCGGAAATCGCCGTTTCAAATCCCTAACATAATTTTCATCTTTCTATTTCTGTGTTTTCTTTCGCTCGCCTCCGCGTGGCACCGATCCCTAAAAATAAAGCGAAACTGACGAAACCTATGAGAACATCGGACGAGTAACACGCGATGTGTCCTTGTCGTGTTTTATGTCGAGGAATGAAGTGGTACTGGCAGACCTTGTGGGTCGCCATCAACGCTTCGCCCACGAAACGCTCGCATGTTCGCATTGTTCTGGTTTTTCCTTTTCTCTCTCTCTCTAGCTTTTCCCTCTCTTGCCGTCCCATTTAACGATTCGCCCACGAGAATTGCGGCTTTTGGTCATCGCGTCTTTTATTAGCCAAATAGGAAAAAATCGAGTACGTAGTCGAGTCCCGGGAGCGCTTTCATTTATAGCTTTCCGTGCCGCGGTCTTCCTTTTTCCTCTTTCACTCCCACTTTAGAGAGGAGGGGGGATGAAAGCTCCATCGTTTTTTCTGTTCGCAGGTGTTGCTAAGAGCTTCGGCTGACTGACCTTCGGTGCGAATTCATTTCGCGGGATGTCATTTCTTTTTATGGATAAGTTCGGTGGTTGCCTATTTAGCGAGGTATTCATGTATATAAGTATTTGCAAATTTATCTATCATAGCGAAATTTCTTCAACTTTATTTGAGATTCACTTCATCAAATGATACGTTCTGCACATTAAACTGTGGCCGGAATACGGAAATAAATTGCGTAAGCGCGTTTCCACTCGCCTTTGGACGTTGCACATGAAATCGCGTTGGACTTTTCAAAAAATGTTAATCAATTCCGATTCCGTGATGCATGGCTTCCTCTGCTCTTTGGCGCGGATATCGTTCTCCCGTTCGAATTTCCGCCCTTTCGAGGTGCATAAAAAAACATCGTTGTAAAATACCTGACCCAGTAACTCCCGTAGCTTAATTTAACGCGGTCATTATTTATTTATTTTTTCGATTACACCGATAACGAACGACACCTGGTAAACCTTTCAATTTCTCCCATTAACAAAATACTATTCATTCCCTCGAATTACCATCTACGGTCGCGATGACCCGAGCGGAAATATGACGCGAGAGATTTCACCCGCAACTCATTCCCGAGCGAGGAGAATTTACATGCGAAAGGGCTTGGGACCGCCGCCGCCTCTGCAAAGGGGAAAAGGATGGCGAGAGTGAATGAAAAAAAGGAGATACGGGAGGACGTGAGGTGGACTTATAAAGAGGAAAGTGTTTTCCAAGGTAAGCGGCATATCTCTCTTTCTCTCCCACCCCAAAGGTTTCCATCACCCTCTCGAACGCATTCGCCGCTTATGGAAAATATGGGATGGGATGCGCGAAATCCCTGACCATCGGATCGGGACACGTGACCGTCGGATGGAACCGGCTGGGCCATATTATATTTTTTTATATTGTCTTGAACCGAGGCAATTTATTCTCTCTTAACAGGTATAACGGACGTTTGTTAACACGTGCATCGTAATGAAAATATTCCGTAATTTTAAAAATTTTAAAGAGGTATTTTTGACGATGATGTGAAAGACTAGACTTAAGTAAATCCATTCAATAGTTAATCGTCGAGTTAGCGTAATGACTGGAACCAGGCTGACGATTTATCTATCTAAAAAAAAGTTGGGAAAAGCTATAGTAGAGTCTAAAGTCTAAAAATAAATATCTGATGACAGCTGCTTTGTGGCCGAAATGAGCGTCTGGTTTTCCCAACCTTTTTTATGGTTATTGAAGAGATATAGTCCATCAAATAAATACATGTCTATTCTTAACGTCGAGGGCCCGCTTTTCCTCTTAACTTTGGATCCACCAATTGTTTTTTTAGTATTTCCCACCTATTGCATGACGCAATGATCATAAAAGCTTTAGAGTGATTACGACACATTATGGGAAGTATCGCATATGGAAAAAAATTCTTCATAAGTAATCGAAAAAAGCTATCGTACAAATACTAAAAACGGATTACCTTCGGGAGAATCGCTGCGTAAGAAGAACGTGGTCTATTGGGGCTTCTAAGTGTCGTCGATAGCGGGGTTTCTCAAACTTTTTTGACCGCATACCCTTTTGAGCTCAATCAATCGAAATACGCCCTTATAAAATAATACTGTAAGTATTACACAAGATAGGTTTATTTAAAAACGAACGAGTTTAAATATAATAAGTTACTGAGATGAATGTGCCTGTTTTTCATCGCATTAAGAGTCAATCATTGTCTCGATTGAAGAAAGCCTCGAGCGTAAGTCAGGTTGGACATGCAATTTCTGACGATCCTGTCTTATTTAAACTTGGAGGCGAAAATCCATATTCACACGTGCACGATTTGGGGGAAAGGAATGAATATTTTGATTGCTTTCTTAGCCACTTCCCCATAGTCGTTTGATAATTTCGCCCAGAAAGCAATCAAAGATACCTTCGAGAATTTAATTTTCAAGCAACCGTTTGTAGAAATATCCACGAGGCTTTCTTGTTCTTTTCCTGTTAGGTGTGGAATCGAAAAATCCACATAAAATGGGTTGCGCACCCAATTATTAGAATCGTCCGTTTCACGTAATTGCTCCCTGAGTCCTTCCAAATGTTCCTTTATATCTGACAGATCCAAACTGAGGAATAGAAATTTGTACGTATTTCAGATTCGCCAGTTTGGTTTTATCTGGTTTTATGACTTAATCCGTAACACGTCTTGTCCCTTGGTCAACGGAAGCAAGCAAAATACTTAAGCCGCCGCCCTCAGTGATAAGGCGGCCATTTACTCTTTTGTATGTACTCAGTGTTTTTAGAGACAAAATATACTATAAAGTTTATGTGCACAAATAATGAAGGAATTGAATTAAGTACCCCCTAGCGCGCCGGCCGAGTTAGACTGGTAGGCAGTGCGCCTGCCTTCTAACCCAAAGGTCGCGGGTTCGAATCCCGCTTCGGGCATGGATGTTGTGATGTATGTTGATTTTCTCTAAGAGAATTCGACGGTGCAAAATAACCTTAGCTGTTGACGCACCTCAAAAACCTAATTACTACTACTACCCCCTAGCGCCTTAAAAGTACCCCCAAGAGTACGCGTACCTCAGTTTGAGAAGCCCTGGTCTATATGAACGAATGTGGCAGTTCTTGGTACGTACATGTTTTTGTTACAGAATTTATAACAAGTGAAGACCTTACATGTATTTTGTATTCGACACGAAACCCTCTCGCATTTTTTTATTCCGCGTTTTCTCCGTATTCCGACCTGTTTGGTTCTTTCGACCCATAAAAAACGAGTCGATTATTTGAATCCATACAAATCGCATGAAATGGCACTCTCAGCGGTGATTCGTTCAGTTCAATGCTTTAGTTTGGGCTCTTTGTAAAAGATCCGTCTTGCTCCCGGCAGAGGTGGATCTAGATCAGTAGTGGCCAACCTTTTACATACTGTGCGCCAATTTTAATTTTGTTAGAGCCCTGATGCGCCCATAAAAACATCGATGTTTACCTTTCGATAGATCGATGTTACTCTACCGATGCTATTAATAAAACATCAATGTTTCCCTACCGATGTTTTTCTTCTAGCAACTCATTTTTTATTCCAATTTTTAATTTTTATTCTTATTGCATTTTTTATTTATATTCTTCAATTTGCTTAATTTCAGCAATTATCTTGAATTTTTTCAAAGCATGGTGCGCCAATTTTTATAGACCAATGCGCCAAAATTGGCGCATGCGCCACACGTTGGCAACCACTAATCTAGATGCATAGCTTAGCGGGTATTAGGATAATAACTATATTTCATTACACATATTTGTGTAAAATAATGTCTCATTAAAATAAATATACAGTGTATATTATACATATGTTAGATATTTGCAAAATATTTCTATTATGAAAATAATATAATAACATGAACTTAGATAATGTTTTAATAAATATTGATCACTTCTATTAAGGGGGTAATTACTGTATTACTCCCCACCTCTTCCATCCGCCGTTGGCCCCGGGTGGAATGCGAAGCCTCGCAAAGAAACTACGAAATCTCCATTCGTTCTATCATGTAGAGGTTCGTTTTCGTTTGGCTTTCTCCGTACGTTGAGACAGAAAGAAAGATGAATAGAAGCGTCCCGTTGGGAAATTAAGCGCATTCGCGGTGCGGCTGTCGTTTTTAGACGAAGCGTTCGAAGAATTTCCCGGCGCGATGATGGCTTCGTATCGAGCGTCGTTCGAATTTCTCCACGTACGCTGCGCGCGCCGTGAGTTGTAAGAGCGATAGGTGCTTAGGGTGGTGCCTAGCTCTTCGTATCTCAAAACGGTCACTCTTGGTGATTCCAAAGTCGTGGTGTGATGCGGTGCGCGGGCACTTTTACGGTTTCCAGCCGTGCTCATCCTTCTACGGTAGTGTTAACCTCAACAGTTTTTTTTTTCGCTTTATCTCCAGGACCTTGAGTAATAATCTCAGTTTTTTGCGTTCGTCTTTTTTTTTTGCAGAACCGTTGTGAACGCAGGAAATTAACTGTTTTAGTTTTATGATTATGGCGGCGTTTTTTTATTTTCCATAACGAATCGAGGAGTTAATTTCATTTATTCCTTACTGCTTAACTGTGGTTGTACATCCAAGCGATGATGGGTGATTGACTAAATTATAATGATTAAGGTGTAACACTTTGTATTCTTCGCGTTCGATCTGGTATAAAATAATCTTTAACATAATGGTTGTAATTGTGTCAACCATAACATTTGTTTTTATAATCTTATTTTCGGTTATGAAACAGGAAGTGAATCATTGAAAAGTTGATGGTTTTATTAATTGAAATATTTTCCTCTTTTATGTTCTGTTAAAAAAATTACAATTCACCGCATTAATGGAAGACGTGTCAGTAATATATCATCGAAAACATTTTGTCTAATGTAACCACCGTACCAAAGACACGTGTAGCATCCTTTACTTAATTAGGAAACTAACTGGGTGAAAAGAAGCGTCCTATCTCACTCCAGTTTGTTTTTATCATATCAAGCATTTATCGAACCGAAAACCTACGCTTTAAAAAGTGGTCGAATAAGTCCAAGAGTTGGCCAAAATTCATTTCCTTGTTCGATGCGAATCGTCGCTACTGAAAGAGGACCTCGAATTGCTCCTCTTCTGGGACCCATCTAAATATTTGGGACGCGTAATTTTAGTGATTCCCTCTCTTGCGCATCCTTTGTGCGTACGGCCATTCCGTTTCCTATCTCTTCCCGATGGCTGGAGCATCGAGATAAGGCCACTTTCCAAGTTATTACCCTCTCCCACGTATATGACGCGTAAACGAGCTCGCTTTATCTCCGAACTCGCGACGTCTATTGCGTTGTACAGTAGTCTTTTTATATTTTTAGGAATTGCGATTGCTTTAAGGGAATGTTTTGTTTACATATTTTGACGTGGGGCAAATTTTTATCGCCAGTACCGTTATTGTAAACAAAGCAGAATTTGTGATGTAATTTGCGTTTTGTTCTATTTAAATCTAGATTCAGTTATAATTTTGAGACCAGTCTCCCCCTGCCACACACCAATTGCGATGGCTTGCAGGAATTTATTCAGATTCAGATGTATAATTTTTACGTAATCTACGAATGTGAAATGTGTATAATGGCCTGATTAAAGAGGAAATGAAATTACATAGTTATTTTACGCGATTTATGGATATCTAAAATTAGCTTCCTTTTAAGGATGCTTCCAGAACACTTCATTCTCGTCACTACCTCTTCAAACGGTTTCGACTATATATTATAGCTTGTAGCGTTTATTCTATTATCGTGTCGACCATCTCGGGAATAGGGCATTTTTTCATTTTGATGTTTTGTTTTCGTTCGTATAATAAAACATGATACGTAAAGAATCTCCGAAACGACTAAAGTGATTTGCGTTAGGCAAATGAAAGATTCCCTTCGCTTGACTTCTTGTGTGGCCGTTTTTGGAAAGAATCGTTTCTGGGCTTAGAATGGGAGGGATAGTCGGTATAGTCAGACGTGGAATGAGTGGCGTAGTTGCCGATAGCAATGCTAGGCCTGATAGAAGGCCTCTTTATATCCAATTCGTTACTCTCGGACTCATCGGCCTCTCTCTCCTCTTTCCTCCTTTCGCGCCTCGCCAATTACTGGCACCGCCGCACAGATGGGCACTCGATACGGACGTACGTGTTCTCTTACCCTCTTCCTTTTTTAATCCCATGGGAGATCATGGTATTGCTTTAGTAACAAAATCGATGCTTATTGGCTTGAGACTGCCGATGAAATTCTTTTACACAAATTACCTTTGGAAATGATTGTTTTTATGCATCCTGTTGATTTAGGTTAATTGAAAAATGTGTAAGAAAGGATTCATATCGGAGCTAACTCGTACTTTTTTTAAATTCTCGATCAACATTGAATGCGCGTTTCATTTGTTCGGCTAGTGTTTTTTACTCTGTGAGTCATCTCCGGGGACGGATGTTTTTGTAACTGGTATGGTCATCTGGTTTTCGAATGAACTTGATCCATAAAGTGATCTGGATAATTCACCTTTGTAATCGAGCCAGTATCATTAACTTGTTTGGCTAGTTCTATTGAAATATGACATCTACTTGACTCTTTGATGGAGAGGATCTTACCATTCTGCCGCTGTCATGACGCCACTTAGTTACGTCCTCGAGCCATAACTCTTTTAACTGTAGAAGTGAGTGTACGATGAGTGTTTTCATCGTAGCAGAGAGATGGTATATTCCATTGGTCGAAGAATGGCGACGAAAGCTAGAGTAACAAGTATGTTTATCTTATGGATAGATGTCGCTTTATTTCGACGGGAGTTTCCGGATCAAGCTCCTGTCACGGACTTCCTCTCCTAAAAGCTTTCTTTTAAGGAGATATCCCCTCTCTCCCTTCTCATTCTCTTTCTATTGCTCTATCATAGGAAGCAAAGAGGAGAGCGCGTCTGCATTTCCTCGCCTTGATCCCTCCCACTCTCTTTTCCTCCCACTCTCTCCCTTTCTCCGAGGATTAGCCGCGCGATGCACGCGAAGACCAATGTGATTCCCGGGACACGTGATAAAATGAAGGGCGAAATAAAAATATGTAATATAATCCATTTTCAACGGGCTGTCATATTGTTCGCGTTTGCTTGAATATGAGTTTACCTGTGTTTTGTTTTGAAAAAGTAACCTGAACCTTATAATGACCCTTATTATTTTGACAGTCTCTCCAAAATTGGGAAATTTAGTCTCTTATGTTTTTCTCAGTACCAGGATTTTTTTTTCTAAAGGGCAAAGAGGTGGTACCATCATATGGAAAGTTTTTTAAAAATCATGGTCATAAGCGTCAAGGATCTTGACAAGATCGGTCATTAAGGTCATTTAATTAAAATATGGTATTTCCATTATCAATGCAGTAAGAAGGAAACAAATCAACACCTGAAAAAATACGAATAGCTATAATTAGAGATATGCCGTTTGTGTACTATGCCTTTATAACATTATATTTGTTTAGATTTTGAAGCTGAAACATAGTTGAATTAATGATCCGTATGATGGCCGACTATAAATTTGTAATTGAATGTTAGTGAAAAATGTGTGCTATACTATGTAGAAGTATGTTAGAAAACTATTTCATTTTCCTTGAGTTTTCTTGGATTAATCAAATGACATCGACCCAATGATGTGACGAAAGTACGTTCCAAACCTGATTTTTATTGACCGTAAATTGTTTAAGAGATGATAGGCGAGGACAGTTTTTATGAATAGAGATGGAAAATTGCAAAAGTAATTAAAAACAGTACCATCTGATGGCACATTTAAATTAAATTTAGTTTTTTAAGATTGATGATGATATTGCCTCGCAAAAAACTACATTATGCCTCTATTCGTTTGCGTGGGAAAATAACATATCCCCTACGCGAGCTTCAGCGACCTCCGCTTGGATTTAGGCCAGGCTTAATTTGTTTTGCATGCATAACAGGGAAACTGAGGAGAGAGGATTAATTCGCGCTAGCAGATTATGCAGGAAGTCTTTTGCCTTTTAATTTACCAAGTTCCACTGCCTCAACCCTGACTCTTTCTCTCTAGCTCTCCCTACTGACTCAGTTAATTGTGAGCGCGGCCGCTCCTTCAATTTTTTATCGCGCCGATCTCCAGCAACCGTTTTCCGGAAAGAAGAATCCGTTGTTTTTCGTTTCGGCGAATGATCACCGCGCACCCTGGACAACCGACCTGATCCGATCCTGCCCGTTTGCTCGCCTCTACTCCTTCACCTCTATTAATCCCTTCGCCTCGTTAATGCTTTCACGGTCTAGATGTCCTCTTTCAATTTGACGTAATGGTAAAGGGGGGAAAAATCGTCATTCCGCAGAGAAAATGAACGAAGCCGTCCCATTACATAACGTCGTTACCCTTTTCAACCGTTTCCACGAACTCGCGAGGAACATAGGTTGCGCAACTCACGTAACCAAAGAGAGAGAGAGAGAGCAAGGAAGAGGGAAGGGTACGCACGGCTCGAATTATGAGGGATTGGCTTCGAAGGGGCACCCTCGACGTCGACTTTTACCAATCCTCTCGAGGCATCAGATCATGGATTTTACTCTCCACGAGAAAAAGGAACGGTGAAAGTGGGGTTCCCTGCGGTACTCCCCCTCCCCGACCGTGGCGCCGCCCACTTTCCGATCCTCTAACCAATCGATTTCGAGTTCTCTCACTCACTGTAGATTCTTCAAATACCCTCTTCCTCGAGCCGCTTCCGCTTTCAAATCTCTTGGTAGATAGAAAGGTAATGCGCTCCGGACGAAAAAGAAAGTGAGAAAAGGGACATCGTGGGAATGTAGCTGAATGCCTCCCAGAGGGTGAGTACTGCCGCCTCGGGAGAGGAGGGAAACGCGATTGTTTCTTTTTTTCGAGGTAGGAAAGGGAAGGGCAAAAGCTCGTAATCGTTTTTTTTTTCCTTTCGAAAATGGCACATAAGTGTAGCAGCGGAGAAATCCACTGAAGTTATTATGGAATGCGTCTGGAGTGATGAGGTGGGGGGATTTAAGAAATGCTTTTGAAAGGAACGAACCGTTGGTAGCGAGGAAATATGGGAATTCTTTTCGCAAGTATGGCTTTATTTAATGAACAAGTGCGGAATGTATGTGATTTCGAATTTTTTAGAAGTATAATTCATGCATGTTGCGTATGACTTAATTACATTAATTTATACACAGTGGGAAGTTTTTGATATACGGACGTCATATTTTTGCCTCATTTTTAAGTATTATAGTATAACCATTACTTCACAAAATGTAAATTTTCTTAGTTAAGCCATTTAATCCTACGATAGAAAATGTGGCATCTCATTGAAGTTTAGCTACACTTATAATATTCACTTAATTTTTAATGATCACCGAACTAATAGTATACGCTCTCCCTTTTCGGACACGTCCTTCGTCCAGAAGAATAACGCTTTGAACGTTTTGTCTATTAGCGTCTACAGTTACTTGAAACGTCAGTCACTGCCGGAGGAAAAAATTTCCCTATTTTTAAAGCGCACTTCCATCATTTCACATTTTGAAAGTTGCCTACTGATACAACGGAGGAAGAATGAGGGAAGTCAATTAGGATTCTTGTCACTAATGGTGCAAGCAGATTGCTAATTTACTCTCTCCAAAAACACGCGACAGTCGAGGTCAAAGATATGGATGTTTAAAAATATTGGTTAGGCTAGTTTTTTTACGATGTGTCGAATGAGATTATTTTGGACTAAGGCATGCCGTTGAATTTTCTTGTATTCTGGCGCTAATTCTTTCCACATATACAAGGTACATACATAATGTGTCGAAGATTGGAAATGTCTAATAATGGAGATTGTTTTCTGCCAATTCTTATACTTTGTAACGGGACACTATAGCCGAGAACTTTCTCCACCCCCATACTGGTACATTTTTAGAAACGCGAACAGATGCGGGTCTTTCGTGTGTGTGTACTGGTTGCCGTAGAAAGTTCCTCGCAACTGTGTATCATTTCTCTCAAATATCAGATGTGGGATAAAAATCCGCGGCGTGAAATCCATCGCACGAATTCCTCGGCACGTTATTTCGGCATTTAAAAAAAATATATTTTTCCCGTTTGTTTGATCACAAAAATTCAGCTCCATGAACTTCATGAAAAGCGATTCCAATAACTTCCGTCATTATTTTTTCAAAGGCTTATAACGGCAAATTCATGCAAAACAGAGGACGTGACCTGCCATCACGAATGAATTCATCGAACTTTGAAACATGACTGTCAACAGACATTCTATGAATGTTTGCGTTTAGTATTTTTAGCATCGGAAGAGGGAAAAAAACGAAGCGTCTCGGGAATTTATATTGGGTATCCATCCGCGCCCCCTCTCAGCTTGACTAATGGAGGTCTCCTTGGATTTATTACGAGTGTTCCCATTAGCGGTTGAAATCCATCGAAGCCGAGGGATACTTAAAACTTAAAATGTTTTAATTGAATGCAGTTTAATAATAGCCATATATTTCAACGGAACTCCGCAATATTTCGGAGTTAAATCATATATCAACGCTCGTTACTTTGGCTTATAAATAACGTCTTCGTAAAGGACTCGAAGGCTTTTCATCGCTCTTTATGTTTATTCGTATAACTTTTCTTGAAGAAACAATGATGTTTGTTCACCATTTGGAACAGAACAAACCGTTAAAAAAGGTTGGCAAGAGTATTTACGACGCGTAAGAAAATGGAAGCGAAAGTCCGCTTCGGAATTTTTCTCATTCTTGTACTTCGAAACGGGAACTGAATAAGCACGTAACATTTTAAAGCTGAAAACGATTAAAAATTTTATACCGCACACCGATTCTACTTTATGGCGAGGAGAAATATTTAAATTGCGGTCTGACAAAAATTTTCGCGTCGGAAACGGCCTTCCATTCCCACCCTCAAAAAATACATCTCGTCAATTGGGTAAACTTTCGCTTATTCTGCGAATGGCGCGTTATTTCTGCACGGTTTGGCACCGAGTGACGGATCAAACGAAGAATCTGATTACCGGGTCGATGGACTGCGGGTAAAGGCCCTCGAGTAGTAGTCGCGCCCAACGACCGTATATTATATGGGCGCATCTGTCACCTTCCCTTTCACCCTAGAGATCCTCGCTCTCTCCCGATCTCTCCCTCCTTTTCCATCCCTCACTCTCGCACATCCCACGAAAATACCCTATTTATCCTTCCTTTTTCGCCCCTATTTCCTCGTTTCTCTTCCACCCCAAACAATGCCACCGCCCATCCCCTTTTCCCCGCCGCCTATTCCCCAAACATCGCTCGACGAACCCCTCTACTGCCATCCTCCCCCCCCCCCCTCCTTCCACCACCGCTACATCTCCTTGGCGACCGCCAACAATCCGCCCACGCTTCCATCGCCTTCCGAAGACGCGCACGCAACGAAACGAACAACAAAAGCCCCCACGGCTTCCAAAAAGAGAGAGAGACGCCAATCCGCGACCGAAACGCCTACTGCTATCGAAGAACCTCGCGGCATTTCCAGACTAAATGGAATCGACCCCGCCATCACGCTCCCTCTCTTCCCTTCTCCATCCCTCATTTCCCTCTTCCCCATATCTTAACGCGTCTCCGCCGTCATTCCTCTCTCTCTCTTTTCCCCTCTCCATCCTGTTTCTTATTCTTACCCTTACGGAAAAAAAGGTTCCATCCTTAAGGGGTTCACTCCCCCATTTTCCCCATATCTTCTATCCTGATGTCTCTGCTCTCCCCGTCTAGCTCCTCCTCCTCTCATACTTCCCTCGCTACCATCTTGAGTCGGAAAGGGGAATCCATTTTGGCGCGACCTTACCCACCAAAAACCACACCATACGAATCTTATAAAAATCCTTCCTGCTCTCTCTGTTTCTCTCCCTCAAAAATCAACCCTCTCATACACATACACACACACACACGAAACGCGCGGGTTGAGGGAGAGAGAGAGAGAGACTGGAAGTTTCCGAGGCAACCAGTGATATTGTACTTTCGCCCTTCCTACCCTCTCCCCCCCCCCCTCCCCTCTCGCCAAGGGACGCACCCCCGCGTGCTCCACTCCACCTCCTCCTACGCCTCCCTCCCTTCCTTTTTTCCGCCTCTGCTTGACTCCCTTATTCCCTTTTGATTTCCCCCTTCATACTTCGCACCCCTCTCTTTTCCCCCTTTCACCGGGACCACGGAGGGGTGTGCGGCGGCTGCGCGGGCCCCACCCCCCTCCGCTCTCTGCCTCTCTCTTTCTCCCCCACCTCCGGGCTGTCCCCATCCTCCGCCGCCGCAGCGATCCCTCCCCTCTTTTCCCCTCCTCTCTCTCTTTCTCTCTCCCGCTCCTCTCTCTCTCTCTTCCAACATCGCCAGTCCCAGGCGAAGCTCCGAACAACCAACAACGAAGTGAGCGTGTTGGGTAGTTATATTGTATCTCGACTTATAAACGAAAGTGTCTCTCTCCCCTCGGTTAAATCAAGTGTGTTCCGGGAGTTGGTGCGTGTGGTGGTGGTGGTGTTGTGGCACCTCGCGGTTGTTGTTGTTTTCGGTGTGTTATGCCAGCGAGGATTTCAGTGGTTCTTTTTTTTTTAAATAATTCTTCTACCTCCTCCTCTAGTGGTGACATGTTAAGTGGCGTATCCTAGGATTCCATCGCATCCTTGGTTATCGATTCCTCCGCCTTCCTCTCTCTCTCTTTTTCGCGAGGAGGGGGAGCAGAGAAATGCGAAAGTGCCTGCGCACCTCCAAGGGAAAGAAGTCTTCCCGATGATCGAAACTGACCTCCGTTTCCGCTTGTCGCGGACGTTTCGTGTCTCCTGGGTGTTCGTGTCTCGTCCTCTCCGTTGAGATTTTTCTTGTCTTTGGCGGAGGGACAGCGAGACGGAAGGAAGGAAGGAGGGAGAGTTTCGGCCGATATTCGTTCGATGTTCCGTCGCGAAATACACGACGGAGCGGAGGATTCAAGTGGTGGTGGTAAGCTGGAGAATAGAGGGAGGAAAGTTTGGAGGGGAGGGAGGAGGAGACGTAAACTGTTAGTTTGTGGACGTTTGGAAGAAGGATAAACCTATTTAGTTTTAAACACGAGAGAAAAAAAAAGTCCGACCGCGGACAAATGGTTGCGACGGACGAGGGTGAGAAGCAATGCCGCCTCTTGGCGGTGAGGCGTGTGGAGGCTTCTGGGCTGCTGGTGAATGTCGCGGACTTGGAGCGCATCTCGGAGGCGGAACGGCTGTCGAGGTTGAAGGAGAGGGCGAGGAGGAGGAACAGGGTGGGGTTGAGGGGGCGGAGGGGGAGGAGCTGGGCGGAAGGAAGAAGCTCTTCGCCTGTGAGGACAGCCTCCGTGCCGAGGATAGGGGTGAGTTTGTTGTCTGACGAGTCGTTTGTGGTGATAATCGGGTTGAGGAGGGATCGGGGGTGAATTCTGGGTGACCTCTGGTGATTTCTCGGACTCTTGCCCGAGATTTGGAAGGCTGTCAAAAAGTACCGGTGCGTCCGGGAGAAAGTTGAGTGGGTGTGTGATGAAAGAGGGTTGGTTACTCTTGGAAACAATTGTAGCGGTGACGTCCGGAGAGGTATTTTTGTTGTTGAAAAAAATCACACAGATTTGACGAAAATGGTGTTGATGAATGGTTTATCTATTGGTTGTTGCAAACATTTTGTGTATCCGTTTCGCAAATTCTATGCTTGACGAAATTTAATATCCCATCTCCGGATTATTCCTACCCCAGTTTAAATTCGAATAAATTCACTTGAAATTTTGGAATTGTTAATTAGCCACTGCGTAGTTTGCTATTCTTATTTAAGTAACATTGCCTTGATTCATTCACCTAGAATAGATTTGCGAACTGCCTATATTAAATAGGGGTATTTGTTATAATATAACTTTACAATATTTGCATCTTAAATTATCACATTAATGAAATTCGTGGAATTTACTGATGATACACAAATTAAAAACTTTGTATCTTCGAAACGTTCGTTACATCATTATCATTGCCCATGTATAGCCGTAAAAAAAATCCTGTTTTTCTGGCAAAAACGAAACGGCGGATTCTATGCTGTCTATTAAAATAATTCCGTAGAAACCCATAGAGACTGGGCGCTATTGCTATATAATTAACCGCGGACACACGGATGGAAAGTGGTGAAACTACCAAAAATGAAAATTGGAGCGCATCTGATGTCTGTAATCCTAATTTGGATTCGGATAAAATCGATAGCCACAAAACTGTTCTGAAAACCCATGGGTTATCTTCATCACCGATTTAGAAACTAATTTTCTCCATCGCATTACCGCGAAACGACCCGAAAAACGTTGTTAGTTGGCTAGGAAAACTATGGGAACGCACAGCAAGCGGTCACCATTAAAATTTCCAATCCCTTTCACATTTCTGGAAACCATTGACTTCTTTTCCCTTCTGTTTCAGCTAATCTAGATCTTTGCATTATATCATCCTTTTTAAGACCAAGTTTAATGCAATTCTCACGTTATGGATTTTCTTAGCAAAAATCGTTCTGCAGGCATTCATTTCAAGCCTTTCCCAAGCAATATATTCAAAAGACGTGTCACGATCACTATGCAGAACACTGTCCAGGATAGTCGGGAGTTTCGTATGCATGTGGGATTCTGGGTGCAAGTCCAATCGAAAGGATTTGACCCACTTTGCCGTGCAATTGCAACAACGCGTCGGATGTTATAACTCCGGCATTATTATTATTGGGTCAGCGATTATTTCTGAATCGTTAAAGACGACCAGTTTTAACCGCTTATCCTGGGAGTCACTGGTGAAACGGCGTGAAAAGTATAGGCACCAACTTTTGCAGCGATTGAGAACAGTAGAATTTACAGATGAATTATCGGGCGTACGAGAGATAATCGGAAAGTAAGAATACATCTTATTTTCAAATTATTACAATGCACGTTTAAACCTACATCAATAAAATATTTTTCCATGTAATTTCCTTGGCGGATGAGTCATAACGTTAAATCAGATTACTGCCGCACACCAGTTGCGGTGGTTTTCGAGGCTATTTATTCAGATTCAGGTTTTACACACGAAAAAAAGTTTCCGAGTAAAACTTAATACTCGACGTTTAGACTTCTAACGTTAAAAAACGGTCGTTTTCTTGGGAGTTGTCCACTTCCCCCGAAAATGATTTCCGTCTCTTTTTTAGAAAGTGTGTGCTCTCCTCCGATGTTCGATTTTCTTCTAAAGGAACGCTGATCTGGCTCACTTTCAGACGCCAGGGGTCATGGTTCCCTCCATATTAACTACCTCTCCCACCGGTCGTGTGTTTGGGGTCACCGGAGCGTGTTGTTCGTCATGTGGGTTCTCCCCCTCCCTTTTATGGAGAGAACGAAAAAGCTTCGTTTGCGTAACGCACGTGTCTCTCGAAAGGAATAAAGCAAGTTGGATCGTGGAGGAATTTTAACACCCGCCTCAAGTCTCCTCACACCGACACCACCACCACTTCCCTTATCTCAGTTTGTACATATATTACGACCCGTTAGGAGATCTAGAAAGGATGATAAGGTCCGGGTGATGGACTCCCGTAAATTAACTAACCGTCGAGTGAGTCGGAGGAGGTGAAACTTCGAAAAAGAAAACTGTCACGTACTCTCTCTCTCTATGGGTATTTCTATAAGAAGGTGTTCTCTTATTTTTTCTTAAGTTCAAGGTTCGCTGGTTCATGGGAAATGGTGACGCGAGCGCCTCAACACGGTTCCACCGAAGTGACGCAAGCGGCGGCTATATATATATTAAAAAAAGGCGACGCGGCGATATTTTAGTACATATATACGTTTTTTTTCGCTCTCGAACATCACGGGCGGTTCGTTTTGTAGGTCTGCATGTCGTCGGGTAAGTCGGCGAGGAGAGCGAATTAATAAAAGCAACCCGTTCCAATCGTCTGTTTTTTGGTCTCGGGCCAAATTACTTCGCGATGCACTTGACTGCCTTAGCGTCCGTATTACAAGCGAGATGAGAGAGGAGTGAGTAGGAAGAAGGGATTAAGGTGTGGGAGGAGGGGATTGAGTTAGAGAGAGAGACGGTAGCGCACATACACACACACACACACAACCAACTCCCCCCTCCCTTTGAACCCGTTCCAGAAAGGAAAGAGGAAGATAGAGGGAGGATTCCGACAGGCGCGGTAGCTTACGGGACATCCTGGTGCGTGCCTACGTGCGCGCGATTGGACATCCGAAGAGACGCGTCTGCGCGTGGGTGATCGTCGCTCCGTGCCCTGTGCGGCGCTTCCCTCACGACCCACGAGGGTAACCTATATATGTTGGTTATCCTATCTCTCGGCGGTCTTGATTGTCATTCTTTCTAGTTACTCATTCGGCCACACCCTTCTACGCTTCCTTTAGCGTTTTTGATCTTCTCCATTCTCTCCCTGTATATCTATATCTCCTGCCGTTATGAAATTTCCATTGTCTAGTAGGAAGGTTTAATTCCTATCCTGGTGATAACGAGGAATCTCCTTCCCCCCGCGCGTGGTTAGAGTTGTTTACGAGAGTAAACTTCTCTCTTGTGGATGCGGCTGTTTTTCGCCTCCGCGTCTTTCGGTGTCGGCGAGAGAGTTTTTCCTTGGTAAATAAGTTGCGTCACCCGCGTCAAGTTAAATCGCGTACTGAGTGAGTTAGCTCACGCTCCGCGCAAGTATTCTGGCGAGAAACCGGATTACTAATCACGGCCGACTGTTGACTCGTTGGATTAATACGCGATACAAGCGCATCGCGTGTTGACGCGCGTTTTAATGGTAAAATAAAAAACTTTTGGTTGTAACGGGAATGTTGGGAGTGCGAAAAGTGTATCTGAACACGAATAAGTCAAATATATTAATATACAGGTGTGCATATATTGACGAACTAATGTATATTGAACGATTCGTGTTTTTCCTTAAGATATTTGACGATATTGTTAGTGGGAAGATTTTTTTAATGGTGGAATTTTTCCGTTTCTCGGGTCTTGAGGCTATAAAAAATTATCGCTCGCGTCGAAGGTTCTATTTTTGATTTCTTACTCGTGTGAGGCGTGATGCAATTCGTTACCTCCAACTTGCTAAGAGATGAGTGATAAAGGAGCGGCCGAGGCGGTGTGTTGTAAGTAGAAACACGAGTCGTTGCTTTTTCAAGCTTTCGCCGCTAAACTTTTTCGCCGACTATGTTAACGATTTGTTCTTGGAAAACGTATGCCAGCGACAGGCATTTCTGACTAGGAACGTTCTTCGCGCATGGTTTTGCCCTTCAAAACTTCGCTCACAGAATTAAGGATATTTCAAAAGGCCATCCTGTACTTTAACCCCGGAAGGATCAGGAGAGTAGAAACCCGGCGAAGAAATAAAGCCTGCTCTTGCGAAAGGTAGAATAGGATCACGAGGCACGGCGTTCGGTTCGAAAGAAGAGGTGACGTGCGGACGTGGACTTAAGTGCGTTCTTGACTGGCTATATGGAAAGGGGTGAGATCGCCGTCTCCGTGGAAGGCTAGAGATAAATTCCTTTCTTTTTCTATTCTTCGTCTGGAGGGATTAAGTTAGCATCGTTTTTTTTAGATTAAATCTCTCCTTTATAAAATTTCGTTTCGAATCAAGTGATGTAACGAGGGTATTCTGTTCCATGTTCTTGCGTATGAGACACCTAGGAATGCTAATACGTGCTTTCACGTTTTAGTGTGTGAAAAGTAATGTTCGACGATACGCTAAATTTATCCAAACGGGGAATACTTGGCTACGCAATTTTTTTGAAAAACCGGCAATAATTATTATCGAGGTCGTCTGAAGGGTAAAAATCAAATGTGCAAATTGTTTCTCCAGCAGTCGTATCCAACCTTCTGAAGGCGAATGGAGAATTCGAGTTTGTGAAACTAATATTCGCTGTATACCCTGCATGATTTTACTTGTATTAAGAAACAGAGCATCATAAAAGGTAATTATTTCTCCGGTTGCGCTTTAATTCTTGTAAGTATTATTTGTTTCGAAGGGTTTCTTTGGATAATATTGCAACATTTTTTGAGTCGAAAAATAACGAATACCGTTTTAGAATATTTAATGATTCGTATTAATGTATTCGAGCACTAATAGTTTAGAAATTCACCCGAAAATATTTTTCTCTCGCACGTAAAATCTTCTTACTTCTGCTCAACAGAACGTTTTGACAAATCGTATTAATGATCTCTAGTTTTGTGCGTTTATTTTTTCGTGATGTGAACTGTTAGGAGTTAGAAAGCGGTTTACACGCATTTATATTCTTTTAATGATAATGTGATTTACGAACCGAAAAATAAAATTCGCCAAGGTAATGCCGACGATCGCGATTAAGCCATATCAGCCTCTTTGGTCGTAGGCCGGCGCACCAAACGGATGTTAGAAAAAAAGGTGGTAATACAAAAACTCAGGGCCGGAGAGGCAGCTCCTTCAAGGATCTTTTAAGCCTTCGTGACCCTTTATAAAGAGGCCAAAGGCGACCAAAATCTCCGAGTACCTTTCCCGTAGACGTCTAAGGTGCTAGCGGTGAGAGATAGATTGGGGAGAAAGTAGACGACCTCCGCGGAAGATGAAAACGTATAACGCGGGGATGTTACAAAACTGCCAGATATCGCGCCATCTGTTAAAGGGAGAGGAGAGATGTATGATGGAACCGATCTTTTTGTACTCCGATTGGCAAAAGCGATAGGCGTGTCCCCTAGAGGTGCGGGACTTTAACGAGCGCAGGGAAGTCGCATTTCTCTCGGGTATCATTTCGTTTTGCGCAATTTCGCGAATGTTTTTATTTTCGATTCGCCCACCACCCTTTGGTTGGGAAACGTTCCATTCGGCGGGAGTCGATGGGGGGGGGGGGGGGGGGGGGGGGAGATCGGGAAAAATGCTGGCTGCAGGTGATTCTCGGAAGGCGGAAGGGATCAAAGGGCGCTTTAGGCGGATTGATTAGTCACGCGGATTCTGCAACCCAGGAGGCAAATGACGTCAACGGTCGTCCGTGACACTGACGCGGGAGACGGAGCGAGCGAATTGAGAGGTTCTGATGTTGCGTAATCAAGGAGGGAGCGAAGGGCATTCGTCCGTTTTATAGTTTTATTTTTAGCTTGTCTTTGCTTAAATTTACTCGGTTCGAGTACATTTCATAAGAACGTGCTTGATGACCTGCGATGTCCAACGTACCCGAGTAATTTGATTTGTTTGAAATTTGACCTTCTGATCATATTTAAACTTTCAAAAATTTCGTTTTTTTTTCATAGTTAATCTACAATTACAGTTTATTTCTTTATATAGATACAATTAAAATACAGTAATAAGTAATAAAAAGTACAATAATGAAATTAAAATACAGTAATAAAAGTAATAAAATGTACAGTAATGAAATACATTACAATACGGTAATAAAAAATATTAATTTGAATATAGTAAATATATAATATATTAAAACAACATGGTCCTCATAAGCCAAAGGCTTGTAATGAGGTGCCACTTTTAGCCAGGGGCGACATGTATACAATTATATAAATCAACAGATCTCTGTGTGTGCATTTATTAGAAAATGAAAGAAAATAAAAAAGAAAAAATATATATACCCAACTTTCATTCAATGGAATTAATTACGATTTGGAAATCATTAGACACCAAACATCAAAGACATATATGCAGTACCCACAAAACGTATTCCATTTCATATTTAAACAGAAATTTAATAAAATAAGTAATCAAAATAAAGTTACAAATGGGCCATACCTGTTTCGACTAACCAGTACTTTAGTTTTAAGTACAGATATCAGTAATATCTCTTAGTTCTGCAGGTAATGTATTAAATAATAGCGGTACAGTTATTTTTAACTGCCTCTTCCCATTTTCGTTTTCATAGTTAGGTATTGCAAATCTTTTAATACCTCTTCTTTGCATGGCATGAGAACTACATTTTCAGTCTTAAAATTATTACAATAATAATATTCAGTTAATATTATATATTTAAATAAATCGCTGACAAGTAATATGCCTGAAGATTTACAAAGCTCTTTAAGAGATTCCTCATTATTTGCAAGATCTAGATCCTCTTTACAGATGATAAGTTTCATTATTCTAACCTGATTTTTCTCTATACAGCTTAGGTAGGTTTTATATACATTACCCCATACAGTAATGCCATATCTTAATAGGCTTTCTACCAAAGATAAATAAAGTAAAAGTTTGACATCCAGTGGCATGTCTTTGACTAAATATAATTGATACATTACTTTCCTAATTTTTGCATTAACATTAATGATATGCTGTTTAAATTTAAAATTTTCATCCACAATCAAACCTAGGTAACAATAGGTTGATACTTGATTTAATGAATTACAATAACAGTTCCCACTTTCAGTGAATGTTCCATTATGAAGGCAATTATGGTCATGATGTATATATGAATGTCTTTCCTCTTAGGTACTCTGTTAGAGATATACATGGCATTATTTTTTTTCTCATTTATTACAAGGTTATTATCATGAGACCAAGGTAAAATTGAAATATAGTCCTGTATACTATATTTGTGTGCCACTACAAAATCTTGATGCATTGCAATAAGGGCTACATCATCAGCATTAAGATAATCTCACTATTATTTATAACAGAAACTATATCATTAATATAAATTAGGAATAAAAGAGGCCCTAACACAGAGCCTTGTGGCACATCACAACTTAGGCATTGTTGTTCACTATTTTTCCAACTTAATTCTTATAGTGCGACCAACTAAATAACTTTGAAACCATTTCAAAATGTGTCCTCTTATTCCTGTCCTGCTCAATTTGTTTAATAAGACTTCAATATCAATTGTGTCAAAAGCCTTTTTAAAATCAATAAAAACAGCAAGGACATGTAAATTTTTGTCTAACCCAAAGTTAACTTTCTCAGCAAATTCCCTTAAGAGCTTCCCTAGTACCCCTCTTTTTCTGAAAACCAAATTGATTCACAGATAAAATGTTTTTATTAACTAAATAATTCATCAAATGTTTAGCGAGATATTTCTCCAAAACTTTATTTATCACTGATAAAATTGATATTGGCCGATAATTATTAAAATCAGAGCGAATTCCACCTTTATGTACAGGTTTGACAACTGCAAGTTTCGTTGTGTAATTCATAATTTAGGGAAGTTATGTTCAGCTTTAGCTGTTTATCGAAAATAATTTTCTTTTTGGTTTGGCCATGATGTCAGATTGTTAGCAAACGTTACACAAGTGTGAACATTCAGTAACTTATTATGCAAATCAAAAAGGAATTCCAACGTTAAATCGGCGTATGTTCTACTAGTAGATCTTTGTTATATTTTATATTCATAAAAAATAAAGTGACTCTACAAATAACAATTAATATTTATATAAAATACCACCGTATACTCCAATTAGTTTTGACTCGACATTATTCCCAAAGAGTAGGCCAAAAACAATTTTTTCGGCCATGTTATTACTGAAATTCTTCGCTCACGAAAGGCCAAGGAACGAAAGGGGAATGATTTATTTCCAGGACAGCCGGAAAGGTCAGTCGCACCGATATGTCTCGATATTCAGTAGGGCACTTTTTCATGCTTCGCATCGAGATCGGATCTAATGTCTTAAGATAAACTACGAAAAAAATACACGACCGCAATAAAATCAATTGAAAAATGTGCTGTTATTTCGTGTAATGTATATTTAATACTCGATTCGTTCCGTCGCGAAAGACAGACATAACCGAGATATTTTTCCCCTGCTGAGGTCATCGGACAGGTTAAATTTCATCTCAGAGATCCGATCTAACGAGCTTTTCTCCGCGATTGAAACTATTTTTAGGCACGAGTGAGTGCCTATTCTTTTCGCTCCAAGGTCATTCAAATCGACTTTTCGTAGATCGCTCATATCTCAGAGCTCGTTTATCGGATCAAAACGATATTCATGTCAATCGATAGCTAAAAGAATGTAGTTTCATTGGGTATAAATTTCAATATCAACAAAGTAATGTTTGATTGTGAAACAGCGAGTTGAAAAAAAAGTGCCATTTTGTAACGCTATGTTTTCGCGAGATTATTCGAGAACCACGAATCGCACACACACGGTATGCACACCGTTTGATAGCTCATGTCGGGGCACGTATGGTGATAACAATAGCGGACCCAAAAAAATATTGGGTGTGTCCCAAAAAACCCCAAAAATATATCATATTCGGTGTACATGGTCGAGAGATATATCAATCGATCGGGCTCGGTGAGACGAATCAAAATGTATATAGGTTTTACATATGAAAAATGAATATTTTGGAAGTTATTCGATTTCGAAGAGTTTCAACACCTGCGCGCGTTGCTACGCGGCAGTACCAGTCGGTGCCAGGCACGGCCCTCCCTTCCCCCGCCTACACAGCAATCCCCGCCGTCATGACGGCGGCGGCGATGGTGGTACTGACGCGTCAGTACCATGCCAGCCACGCGTGCGAGAGGAATTCCTTCAGATAATCACAGTCGTGATCGCCGTGAAAACAAAATACAAAGACGTGAGCGAAATCGTGAGTTGACTCGTGCGGGAGTCCGCCGTCATCGCGCCAGACAGCAACAAAATGCATACGAAACAAAATGTTGAAATCGTTACAAAAGAAGTCTGTCACGGATACCAAGGGATTACCGCACTCGATCTACATCAAGATCAACACAGCGTACATGTTAACAATGAACATAGATCAACCCGACGGTTTGGTCAACGGAGCGGTGTGTATACTGAAACACGTTGAGAAGCGTGAAGACGGAACCATCAAACGTCTCTGGGTTCAATTCGATGATCCACGCATCGGACGATTGTTGCGTGTTAGGAGCGCCGATTACATTCAACAGCACAACATCGATATTTCCCTGGTTCCCATATGTCCACGCGGCCGATACCGCGTCGAGGGCAACGAGCAAGCGCATATAGCACGGCTTCAGTTTCCACTGATCAACGCGTCTGCTATCACGATCCACAAATGGCAGGGAGCATCGTTTGATCGAGTGTGCGTACAGTACGAAGATCTCATGACACGGCAGTTGGTTTACGTGGGATTGTCAGCAGCCCGTACGCTCGACGGTCTCTATCTATTAGTCAACGATAGGGAACCAAAGAGAGTCAAACACTCGACTGACATCGGAAAAGATTTGAGATACACACGGGAGAAAGAGAGCGGACTCAGCGCATCATCCGAGTTGTACGTCCATAGCATTCTCGGTGATCCGGTAGCAACGTACACGATCTTCGTACACAATATTCAGGGTCTCGACGCTCAGTTTGCCGATATCTCACAGGATCGTATCGCCCTATCGAGCGACGTGATCTTTCTGTCGGAGGTCAAAAGAAAATATGCAGTAACAGAATTGGAAATCCCGGGATACAGACTATTCACCCAAAACGAACATGCAACCGGAGGCGTAGCATCGTATATTAATAGAGAAACAACAACCGCTACGACAATCTTTTCCATTCTTCGCAACTTCGTCCATATATTTGTACCACCAGCCATCGACTATCACATACAGACGTATTTCCTCGCTCGACCTTCAGTGAAAGATAGTAAACGACGGCTAGCTGTTAACATTGCCAACTGCTATTTAAATTTTGTAGAAGGCGAAGGTTTAACAGACCGTGTGAACCATTTCAAAGAGTTCATAAATTCATTCGCCAACAGTGCTACGTTGAACAACAGCCCACTGATTATAGCTGGTGACTTCAATATAAATTTTAGGACCGCCGCGGGGAGAGAAACTATCGCTTATGCTAATCAGAAGATTGGATTAAAAATGTTAAACCAAGTAGAGTGTTCAACTACCTACGAGAGAATCATTGATGCTAGTTTGCCAAGGGACTACCTCTACTTAAATTCTCATTGTATCCTGCGTATTAGTTTCATCATTTGGCTCTGATAATATAAATTGCTGCCAGCGAACACTTCGAGATTAGTGATAGTTAGCAGTAAGCTGACAACATGTGTTTGCTTTGTTTAAAAATATGTATCGCAAAACTTTTGTTTTCTTCACTTATCCCTGACATCAGCCAACATTCCACGCTCCCCACACATTGGAAACGCACTCGTGCCCCGCGTAGTGTTGCAAACTTGCAACTCTCTCGTGAATTTTTTTAAAACAAAACGAGCAAAATAAGGTTTGAAAGTGTTTGGAATTCGCCCGCTAACTACTCTTACTTTCCTTTTTGACGGCCGTGCTCGCCGCGTCCGAATCCCTTCGCCTTTTTCGTCCGTCGGCTCTCCGTTAATTACGCTTTATGTTTTATGCCTCGTCAGCATTCGGTGGCAACGTTCCGAGGGAGAGAGAGAGAGTGTGAAAGCAAATTCCGAATGGAATCTCAGTCGTCGTCGTCGTCGTCGTTGGAGGCAATCCTCCGATCGGAATTCCTCTCCGAGATGGGAAAGTTTTCGAATCCCTCGCGAGGTTCCCGCCTCTCATCGCCCCGGGACTCCGAAAAAAGCTTTTTCTTTACCATACAAAAAGAGCGCCTTCCCGAGGAGCCCATCCTCTGCGCGACCCAAATAAGGAAAGAGAGAGAGATGGCCGTTTAAAAAAATGCCCTTCCGGAGAAAGGCTTCGGAGTCCGCGTTTTGTTGTTGTTGTTGTAGTAAGACACTCGGTCGTAATGGACCCGGGAGTTATAATCCCTTCGGGGGAATGTTATTTCCGAAGCTCCTTCGAGAGAATCAATCGTCCGTTTTGGAATTCGGCCATCAAAAGAGGAGGAAAAACATTTTACTCGGGCGTCTGGATTTGGGCGTTGGTTGGGAAAAAAAGAAAAAGACTGATTTTAAGCTACGGGAGGTCCTCCCTCGAACCCGGATTCCCAAAAAAATAAAATAAAATCCGCCACCTCTTTCCTCCTTTTACGTTGCTCTCCCTCTCTCTCCATCCCCTCTCCTTCGTCTTTCTCCCTCGTTTAGCTCTTTCTCCCCATCCTCCCTCACCAGAGTCCCTCTGTCTAGTCGGAAATCTAATTTCGGCGAGTTCTTTCTCTGAGAAGAGGAGGCTTTATGGTGAAGAGGCAGACGAGAAGAGAGGGACCGTGGCGTGCCGATTTTGAAAATAAAATATTTTTCTTACTGACGACGATATGGAGGGAGTAGAAATTGGACGTCGACACGAGTTCTGAGAAATGGGGAGGGGAACGTTTTCTTAAGATGAGAGTTTTGAAAGGCGAGAAGCAGAAGAAAATCTTTCTCGTTCCGTTAATTTTTAACGCCCGTCTTTTTCGAATCGTCTGCTTCGAAGGAGAACATGATACATTTCAGCATATAAAAGATAGGATTATATAACCGATTATCTGCGGACCACTGGCATTAAATGTGTATTTTAGGAAGATATCAACAAGTTGGTGATCGATGGTCAAACATGGATTACTGTTACAGACTAAAATTCCTTGAATAATTAAACCGTTTCCGGACTGCTTTCCTTCATTTCAAAGGTCGCTGTCAGTTATCTTTTCATAGATTAAATCCCGCGATGTATTTATGCTGGAAATGAAGCGTGTAAAAGCGCAAATAGTTTTGAAAAGGAAGTCCCTGTCGTCTTCTTCTATGAAATGGACACGCCTCCGGGGAGAGTTGGGAGAAGGTTAGGCTTTTTTCGAAATCTTCGCAGAAAAAAGAATTCAAAGGCATTCGATGGCAACTTATCCCTTGTGAATGTTAGGTGTCCTGTTGCTCAGAGATACCTGGGCCGATCCTCCCATCTACTCGAGAGATTCCCAGAGTGCTCGGGTATCCGAATAGAAAGCTCACTGTGAATGGATCACGGATGAACGACGGGGGAATTCGACGCGGTCAATGGGGAACAACTAGGGTTAACCTGCACCCTTTGATTTTATTTCTCAACATTTCTTATGTCAACATGCTATTTAAATTTCCCGTTCTGCGCACAAATGAACTGGCGCTTCGATTCAAGTCGCTTACCGCGTTAACATTCTCGAGAGCTACGGATGTCACTTGGTTGGGCAGTCATCGACGTTTTATGTGTATTTAACGCTGGATAAGGTTAAGAACGTGGTGTGCTTTTGGAGCATGAGAATAATCTTGGGAAGTTGTTAATCGCTCGTTAATTTACGATTTACAATACATCATCGCTAGTAAAAACTTCTAGGAACTTAATTTTTCTCGATTTTAATGACGAGGTTGTACTCGTAATAATGACTATAATGACCTGTGTTTGCAGGCGACTTTAGTACACTTTCTACAAATGAGCATTTTCTTTTAATCGATTTCAGTAAACGAGATTTTACTGCGCCGGTTTTCTATGAACAAGAAATGCGTCATTCCGATTAAAAGGCTTATTATAAAGGTACTTTTTTTCTGCCGGTAATTTCCACGGTTTCGTGGCAGTCTCTTAGCCTCCCGGCTCCGTGTTCCGTCGTCGGTCGAGCGTGCACGAGCACCACGTGATTTCCGTCCATTACGCGACATTCTCCGGCGACCTTGCGCTTCTTCCCACGCTTCCTCCGGCCAATTTCTTCCCAATCGGCGAGTGCTTTTGTGTCAGAGCCTTTATACCAACCCCATCCCAGGCGGACATATCCCCGATTCTCAATCATTCCCCCCTATTCGAACCATCTGAGCAAACCCGCCACGGAGACGGGGGAAGCACTTTGTAATGGGTGTATGGATGGTTGGATGGAGGGGGCAAAAAATGCCTGGTTTGGGTGCGTCTGCTCTCTGTCCCGTTGTGCGCGGTGCCGTACAATGGTGGGCCATTGGAAGCGAGAGAGATGGTTATGGGAGAGGGGACGTGGGTTTGATAAGTCAAGGTGAGCGGGTCCCCCCCTCTCCCCCATCTCCCCCACCTTCCCCCCTCTCTTCCTCCTTTTATACCAAATGGTATTCCAACCGCTCCATAACACACGTTCCGATTTTGCCAACCTTGCCATTCTTCTCCCCAACCAGACCCGGACTCTATTGAGCGAGAGGTATGCGTGCGGGGAAGTGGGGAAGAGAGAGGGAGGATCAGGATGCGAATGGGTTTTTTGGCGCGTAAGAGGATGACTGGTGGCCATTTTTTATTTTTTGCGCTGGTCTATTCTCTTCGATTTTTTTACGTCTGCTGCCCGGAGATGACTTACTGCGAGGTGTCAAAGGGCTGAAATATTTGCAGTATTTTTTAAGGGAAGTCCTTGGAGATAACTGGCTTGTTTTGAGAGGTCTGTCGTATTTTTTGCGAGGGGATGTCTAGTTTTCTGGGGGAGCCGCACGGGGAAGCTACGCATGTCACTTAGATTTTTGTGGTATTCATGAAGATATTATTTGTAGCTGCTTAATGGAATGTCTGGTCTGACAGTTCTATAATTTAAATCTATCAAAATCCTGAATTCGTGACTAGATGGTGTAGTTATGTCTAGCTTTATAAATACAGTATCTGTAACCATTTGATTCTTCTTCGATTGCATTTTTTTATGAATTAAGTAGTCATAATCCTTTTAGGGCTATTTAAGTTACTTAAATTATCAATTGGATTCAAGTCATAAGACGAGCTCGGCGACCTTTCTTGATCGAATGTCCTTTCATTCGCTATTTTATGTTTTATGTCCTGATGTCTTCATGCCGCGGTTTGTTCCTGAGAATCTAGTACTGAAAGCACTTGTTCTGCTGTCACCCTTCGTAACAGATTGTTTAAAATTGCGTAACGTATAGGAGTGGTAAAAGAGAACGCACCCATAAAGCCTCTCCGTCGATAACACTTTTCCTGCTCCAAATCGTGCACCGTTAATCTCGTAATGACCTGTAAAAGACGGAGCGACAAAAATAGAAACGAGAAAGATCGGCGATACGTTAACCTAATATATCGCGGTATGTATTTTCGGGTGTTGGGTGGTAGGGGAAAGGGAAGGGAGGGAGGGAAACACGGTTTCGCCCACTCTCTCCCACTCGATCGCCCGCTTTCCATCTACGCAGCGAGGAATGCGGTTTCTGGAGATTAATCGATTTTAAAGGCTCGGCGACGGGCTTTCCGAATATCTCCTATCGGTGTCTCTTTTAAATGCACGGGCGGCCGTTTCACGGTGACGGGAATCGCCCACACGTGTTGCGCAAGTGCTTTCCTCTCGGACACAGACCACCGCCGTCAAATCACGCACCCCCCCTCTCTCTCCCCCCCTTCTCTTTCCCTCCGTCACTCCCCCCAAATGGTTGGGTGGATGAAAACTCCCGCTGAGTTCATTTGTTCGTCTCGGGAACTTTTCGCTTTCTCATTTCTCGTTTTCCTCGCTTGGCCGTTGCGTTCGAAACCCTCGATCGAGAGAGAGCTTATTAAAAACGCATACTTCTATTGCACTGTCCGTGCAAAAGCGAACATAATTTCCGTACGGTTCCACTCTTTGGAGTGTGGTGGAGGGGAAGGGGAGAGCTTTTCCGCATTGCAGATTTTTCCCCTAGAAGCGATGACGGTTGATTAAAGTTCGTTTTTCCTTCGTAATGCACGAAATTTTGTTTTTTTTATATCGGTAAAAAGAAGCGGTCTAAGTTATTTTGGAGATGGGGAGGAAGGGATAAGGATTTATCAAGCGGTTCCGTCCGTATTATATTTTACAACCTCGCGTTTTATATGTTGCCGATATATCTTATCTAATCGCGCGCTTTTCGTGCTTTTCATTAAATCCGCATCGCCATTCCTTTGTTAACAGAAGAAAGTGACGGAAGATGGATTGACGGGAAATTCCGTTTTTCAATGAGAATGTAGAAGGTTGAGATCGATCGCATCTGGTGGCCGATGAGATCCGTTGTACGTCTATACTGCCTTAAAATTACCGACAAGATGATATTTATTTACTTCTTCCGATGGAAGAAGACTCGACGCTTCTTCGTGTGAGAAAAGAGAAAATTCCTATCCATAAAATTTTATGGTCGGAGAATAATTCCGCGAATCGTAAAATTTTCTTTTTCTTTCGCTTCACTTACATCCGAGCGTGCTGCGATAATTTGATACGATCCATATCCACCTGCCGTTTCTTTTTTTTTTTTAAGCCGGCCTGAGTTTGCTCCGAATACCACGTTCTTTGGAGCGGCAACGCCTTCGCGATTTAATTCGCTTCAATTTTAATGATTTCACGTGCAACGAGAAAACGTCTCGTTTCCTGTGGTCCGTGTCAAGATGTCACAGGTCGTTAGGTAATCTCTCTCTCTCTTCGGTCGTAATGTCGTGGGAAACTGTTGGTGTTTCCGTTTCGGACGGCGTGGGCGTAACAGTTAAAAGCATGGCCGTTGTGGGTTGCATGGCAACGCATACCCTATCCTCCTTTCTCCTATCCTCGTAATTCCTCTTTATCGGTTTTTTCGGCGCGTTTAAGTGCTAGTGCTGTGCGTGGGAGTCTGATCCCGTGATCCTTGGAGAATCTCGCTCGCCTTGAATCGAGGCGTGAACGGAAATAAAAGCACGGTCTGGTGCCCTCGGGGAATGCGAAATAAAATTGCGGGGAGGAGTCCAGTCGTCTCTCTCTCTCCCTTTCTTGATTTGGCGCACCTGCGAATATTTATGGCTTGCACGCACCAATTGTAGGTTTATTTCGCGATGTTTTTGTTTCGTGGCGTGGCTGAGATCTTTCGAAGCTGTTGCGTGGGATGATTGCGGCAATTATGGCCTTCGTTCGTGAACAAATAAAGCACGTTCTCTCCTTAATAATGCGGTCCTCCCTCAATAACGCGGAGCTATCATGCAGATGAGATTATTTCGCGTCATAAACATCGGTTGGTTTACTTCGGTCTCACGTTCTTCCGTCCTAAGATGTTCTTGTCTAAATCATCCAAACTTTTAATTGCGATTTAACGCAGAGAGCGTAAGGCTGTATATTTCATTTAGTAGAATTTCCGTTTGTCGCGTTTTGAAGCGTCTCGTGGGCACCTATCGCCTCCATCGGCGAGTGCGAGAGTTATCTATCTTGCGTCCGATGCCGAAGCGAGTAATTACTTAACCGACGGACGTTATTGCTCACGTTCCGCGTTTTACATCCCGCGACAGATTGTATAACACTTTAACACATGTTCTCCGCGTCCTTACGCTCTCCGGACTCGTGTTTGCGTCCCTTCCGCGCCATCTTCCCCACGAAGCACGTTTGCAAATCTCTCGCGGAGTTTCTCGATGCACGGGAAGGCGGATGCATACAGAGAGAGAGGAAAAGAGGCGACTTTATGGCGGGAAAGTCTTAGCGGAATCATTTTTCATTGCCTGCCGTGCGTCACTAGCGCGCAAGAAACGCACACGCAAACCGTTTTACGTTTGCTCGCATTTCGACTCGCGGAGGTCGCCATGTTCTCCCGTGTTGCCGAGCTCTTTTTCATATTATTATGGCCAAGACGGCTGCGAAGGGTTGAGAAACAATGCCCGCGCCCATTCGGCCCCTGGAGACCTCTTCCGGCCAACCATTCCCGTCCGAATTATTACGTCACGCGGGCAGTATATGTATTATATACGTCTCCCCGCGGAGCCCTTTTGTTAATTTCGGGAACGAGCTTCCGACGACAATGAATAGAGGAGAGAGGAGAAAAGTTTCATTGTGCTCGAAGGTGCTGGGGAGTGAGGGTGAGAGACGGAGGGGGGGAGGCGGTTTTTATTTAAGCGTATGGCACAGTAAAGCTTAGTTGAGATGAAGCCTGTGGATCTGCAAGTTTTTTTTTATTTGCCTTGCACATAAGGAAGCGGCTGCTTTCATTCCGAGTCTAATCCAGCGAATGTTTGTATAGCGAATAAAGGAAGTATAGGCGGAGAGCTAATGGTTATGGGAGTTCCTTAATTGTCTTATCGTCCTATAGTCACGAATGGCTGATTGTGTGCTCACGAAATCGGTAGTAATTGACGGAACAAAGTTTGTCCTGCGTATCATTCAAAGTTCACTAGTTTGCTTTTCTGCCATCAACCGTTTATTCTGGACGGACGAAATTTAGATATTTTTGCTTGAGTTTATATGTATAGCAAATACAATCCTACTTCCGTCTTTGATCTAAATTTCTTTATGTAAATTTCTGGTTTTTTTAAACCATGTGTAATTCTTCGAATGCGTTCATAAATCATAGCTGAACTTGGCCGGCATTTTTAACGGATTAATTACCATACGAAATGGCGTAAAATACCATTCGCGTGATTCAGCAATCGTTCGAAAAGGTCTTTTCTTATTGCTGCATATGTAACTAGCGTCACAATTAGAAGGGAAGGATGGAATTTCCGCCTCCTTTCCTTAGCAGTGTTTTTATTTTATTTTCATGTACGTTTCAGGGATTAAAAAAAACTCACTTTTGCCTCTCATGTGAAGCTATCCTTTCATTTTCGCCGAATATCAACATGCGTTTATACGCACGAGTTGTTCTCACCCGGGGTAAAGGGGAGAAAAAAATCTTTTAAATGCGTCGCGGAGACGCGACAACAGATGTTGTAATGCTCAACTCGCAAGGTTCTTTCGTGGAAGACTTTTGACCTCGATGACATATAAGGTTTCTAACGACAACGGAATGTGCAAAAAAATCGCCATATTCGTGAATTCGCGTGCAGTTGATGTTGTCAGTAAACATTCCACGTCGAGTCAGATGATCGCTTCCTCTCGTTTCACTTTTTCCAGTCCGTTTATTTAAGCTCTTCCAGTCGGAGACAGAAAAACATCTTATGTTTTCGTAGTAGAGTGCGTTGACTTTTTGGTCGAAGAGAAGGATTATTTGGGTAAGGAAAGTTCCAAATAAAGCGACTGTAGGGGGCGTGACTCTTTTTTAACGTTATCGCTCAACGTTAGTTGTCATTGGTACGGAGCAAAAGTTTCGGCTTACAAAGGCTCTGGTAGAATACATTTTCCGCCATCTTTATCGTGGGTAGGAAGATGTTTCGTTCGGTGAAATTCGCTCCCGTTGATTTTAATATGCCGCTTTCCGCTGAAACTGACACACTTTCGAATTAAAAAAATAAGCGCTTAATTATAAAAAATTGAAAAAAAACTGATTATCTTGGATGGTGGTAGCCATAACGGGGTTATGAAAAGTCAGATGCAAATTTCGGTTACGGTGCAACCGTCTTCAATGGTGACTCATCGGAAGTAGATTCTAAACATTGAAGACGCCCGCATTGCAGCCGAAATGCGCGTCTCTGGTTTTTTTATAAATTTGTTATGGCTAGTAGTACATAAAACAAGAACTTAATTTTTCATATTTTGATACTTTGGCGCTTATTTTTTTAAATTTGTCTTAGGCCGTAAGACGATCTCGATAATTCTCTACCGAACTGACACACTTTCAGTTTAACGAAACGAGTTCGTAACACTTCGTTCGGGATTACGACGCTCTGCTCGCCGGAAACAATCCCCCCCTCCCCCCCAGTGACGCCAAAAAGGTGAACGACAGAAAAACTACGGACGCAAACGACGGAACACGTGATCTGGAACGCCGCCATAACCTGTCAGGTGAGCCGAGTGAGGGATGCGTGCGAAATCCCCGCTCGTCTTTCTCTCTCTCTCTTCCACCCCTTTCTCGTACGCGCCCGAGTGTTTTTCGACGTCTATTACCGTCTGTTTACGTTCTTCCCAGGGACACCTTCTTGGAAGGAATCAGTGGGTCAGTTGTGTCGACGTTCGCTCGGCGAATCATTCGTCCCTCAGAAAGAAGGTTGGATATATTTTCCTTTTCCTGCTCCAACTCTCCCTTTATACGCATCATCCCAACTTCGATAAAAAAGCCCCATCGAGCTACCGTTATTCTCATTCGCCGAGAACGTGCAGAGGAAGATTGCAAAATCATTCACCACAGCCGCCCCCCACGCGTTTCGAAGTCCCATGCATTCTAGAGCGGTTGTGTCAGGACTCCGCCCTCTCTCAGCTAGATTAGGGAGAGCGGAGGAGGGGGGGGGGGAGAATGGGAGGTGGAGGGATTATTTATGGAAGGAACCGAGGAGAATGGAGGAAGAAAGGAAAGTAAAAAAGCCAAGCTGAAAGAATGATTTTCTCACGCTTACGCACTCCTTCCTTACAGTGTGTGACGCGATAGCTGGAACATCACCTAGATGGGTAATTACGCGTGATGATGGAGGATGAGTGGTGTTCATGATGTCATCCTTAATGAAATTGCTGGCACGAGATATTTTTTGTATCTGTTCATTTAAAAAAATAAAAAATAGTGTCCTTGGAGATGATTGGTTTTTTCGGATATTGGACGCCCTTGGAGTTTAGGCTGTGAGATGTGACCATTGCCGCTGTGCAGATAAAAATAACGATTTTCTTCGAACCCCTTGGCGTCGAAAACTGCAATGGAGTATTGCAGGTAAACACGTTCAATAAGTGAAAATATTTCGATTAATTGCGTTGGCTGCTCAAGTCGGCTCTAGAAGAACATTATAGAATCGAGTTGAATTTTAGGCGCTACCCGACCACATCCCGACAGCTACCCAGCTGATAACAATAATTATTAATTTAACGAAACGGTCCTGTGTTTTACCGAATTTTGTTTACATGTAATATAGATTATAGGTGACGGAAAACGTTTCGTATGGACAATATCGTCAACATTAGTTACGGGCGTTTTGGCCAATCTTTACCCCTATTTAAACATGTGATCCTTACAACAACCACATAGATTTTAAATAATGATTTAAATTACGGGAAAAAGCGCTCTATCAAAGTTCCAAAGGAATTCTTCAATCGTGATCGTTATAATTTTCAGGCCGATGGTATGCGTTCAGAATCCCTGCGTCTGTGAACTGAGAACTTGCACGGTAAAATTTTGCTGGGGAGAAAGCAGTGTTCTTTGAAATCCATTATGGTTTAGAAATACGGGTATCGTGGTTTCCCAGAACATCATTATACAGTTCACGATAACCTTCACTTTTCCCGTGGCAATGCCGAGTGGGATTAAGTCTTGGCTGAAATGTCAAAACGTGGGCATACCTGTCTTTAAGGCCCCGATGCTCTTCCCTTAAATGTAATCGTTCCATTACTTTCGAGGCGTGTATATTTTCACTGAATATTCGATTTGGCATTCCTCGCCGTCTCGAAATAATATCCGTCGATACTCTGTAATTACCGTTTGAGTGTCAAAGAAATTTAAAGTACTTTTCGTTGCGTCAAATGATCGCATGGCCTACTCCTGTGAAGTTACTGTTTTTTTATCGATTGCATTTTTTACATTTTTCTCCATGACACCATTATATTCAGGGCTTTAAATGGAAAACAATACTCTTAATGCGCGGTACACGACGGTGTACAACATTTACAATTAACGTAAATAAAAATTTGTTCAGTTACTCGGTTCACTGAAAAATGAATAGGCAATACAACAATAAAACTCAAAAGAAATAAAAAACGGAAAACATTCATTTTTTTACTTCCAATATCGATTGTTATGCTTTGTCCTCCTCTATTTCCTCGTTGCGGCAATCCATCTCGTCTATCTTCTTACTTTCAAAATGCACGATTATTACTTCGATTGTGGATTGAATATTATAAAAATATAAAAATAGCAATTAATATAAAAAATATTAAATAATATAAAATTGTACTTAAAACTGCCGGTACGCTAAAAATTTTAAGTGTCGGAACTGCATACCGGACAACCGGTCCATTTAAAGCACTATTTATATCTAAATAAAGTTTGTGAACCATTTTTCAGGGTCGGCAGCAGGTTTCCTTTCTGTACATAGGTACTTATGATAATTGTACATATAATAATTGTCAGCAACACGCAATACAACCTTCAATTAAAATGTATTTTATATCTATACCTACAAATAGAACGGACACCTTTGGTACTCTTTCTTTGTAATCAAGGGAAAATTAGAAAGTCAAATGATAATAAGGTAATTTTATAACGAGAAGTAGATTTGTTTAACATTCATCTGGGAGTGGATTTTAAAAATTGTTTTGATCCAAATTTACATTTCCGTGGAAACGACATCTATATATGTACCGAGCGAAAATTTAACATTCACAGACTTCTCGCCCTGGAATAACGTTTGGCCCATCTTCCTGGGAACTTGCTCATCGTCTTTAGGATGGAGAGAGAGATGAGTACGGGAAGGCCTGAGGGTGGGGGGGAAGATCCGAGTGGGCGTCAACGATGGGGCGAGGAGGAAAGAGAGGGAAGGGTGCTCTGTGTGACGTGTGCACCTTAAGAGAGCTGGATCGATCCGCGCGCAGCTGAGCCTTTGACCTCGTATATGAGTTCCACGACCTTGCCGAAGAAGAGAGGTCATCCCGGGGTGGGGAGGAGAACTTCGATCCCGACGGCCTTTTATGTAACATTCCGAACGCTACCATTATTCCTTGGCGCGGGGGGGGGGATCGAGGGGAGGGCGTGATTCGTGGCCGATCACGGCGGACCACACGGCGATCGGACGCCGTCCGATGAACATCTCCTCTCGGATTCACGGCATTCGAATCCCGTGAAATACCGTTGCGTCGATGTTTCGTTGGCACTATTTATATATGAACAATATAGGCATTCTGGAGAAACAGCTTCAATGAGTTGAAATTTTTCATTTTAACGAATGTGATAGGTAGACAGAATTTTTACTGCAGTTTATAGCGTAGGATCGTATGCTTGTATTACGGCTTCAAAAAACCGGAAAATTTATTTAAAATAACAGCGTAGTACGGAATCATATCTTTAGCAGAATGTAGAGCATAGGACAGGGCTGGCGAACCTTTTTGAGATCGCGTGCCCAAATTACAGGAATGAGAGATCATTTTCTAGCTCGCGTGCCAACCATAAGCGTGGCTACCGGGAGGGGACATATAAATATTGCATACAAACAAATGGTATTTAATCTACTATGATTTTAACAACATTTACATTATCTCTAAAATAGCTTTAACAATTTTTATCAAATTTCTTACGGTGATAGAGCTAGGCATCACCTAACATACTGCACTAGCTATATGTCTAAAAAAAAATAACCGTTTCGTGTCCGGCGACATTAAAATAAATGAGCTTAAAAAGCCCGCCCAACGATCGCCTATCCCCGCGTACGCAAGTCTGCGCGATGTATATCGGACCGATTTTTTATTGCGGTTGAAAACCACACGGTGGGGCTGATAGTTTGCTGCAACACCACGAAAAAACGCATTTGAAAGCTCGGAAAAACACATGGCCTCCTTGAATTTAAAAAGCGCTCCCTAAATCACTTGTCCCCCTCCCGCTCCGACCGAACATCTTTGCCCTCTCCCCCTATTATTCAGTGTTTGGCCACACCTATGGTGCCATCATTACAAAAAACTTAAAAATATTATTTATGCCAGTTAAGGTTGCTTATCCGTTTATCATGCAATGCAAATTAAATACAATAAAAAATAAAATTAATTTCACCTGTTATTAGTGGGGTTTCTGCTAATATACTGTGAAGATAGTTCTTGTGTAGCAGATGTGTAGGTACATTTCAATGCTACACAAGCAGCACTAACAACATCATCAGTCAGTCTGTTCCTCTTGTCTGTCTTTATGGTGTTAAAAGCAGAAAACAAAGATTCACACGAGTAAGGTGATGAAAAAGTTGTCAAAATCGCTTTAGCAATTCTTTTCAGTGTGTCAAATGTTTCCGGAATGGTATTCCACACTTTCATAACCTCACTGTAAGCACTCTTATTCATTATTCCTGTTAGCCGATCTCGTTCAACTGTTTCTAATTCTGATATTAAGTCAATAAACTTTTGCTTCTAAATTGAGCTGGACTGGAACTCAACTAGCTGCATTTAAAAGTCATTTAAGTCAGTCCAATCAAATATTTCTAATCTCAAATTTTCCAAATGTATCAGGATATGGTTCGCCAGCCCTGGCATAGGATTTCCGTTTGTATGGATATTAGTATTTTTGTGGTAATCGATAGAAAATTTAAATGACGAAAAATATATTTTCAAACGCGAATAAAGAGCGTATTTATTTCTGACAACAGCAAAAATGCATGTAATTTGTAAATTATTCCTTTTAATTAATCCACTTAATAGGTTTTCAGAATATTTGGAAATAAAGATATCAGTTCTTTTTTCACGTTAACGATAGTATACGGAGCAAACATTTTAAAGTATGTGGACCGCATTTTTGCGGGGAGCCGTTCATTTTTTTATGCTCCTCCCTTAATACCCGTTAAATTTCCGCCATCAAGACCCTAATAAAACTATTTGTCTGGCCGTTGAGTTTCTCTTTCGCCGTCCTTGTCGCGTGTCCTTACCAGTTGTGTATCCTGCCGTGAAATTTCCCGAAGAAAATATCTCGTTCAAAAAAATAATAATAAACTTTGAGGAAAAGATAATTCACGTTTTAGAGAGTCCATTCTGAAGGAAATAGGCTGTTTTTTGTCGCATATCTGCCTCGCCGCGAAGATAACGTGAGAAGACCTTTTTTTGCTGTTCCGCTTTCGAGGATAACTATCGTTAAGCAATAGGTTATCTCTCTTTTTTTCGCCGAAATTAGGATCGTCCATCACGGTTCGAGAGAGTTCTTATTCTCTTTCGTCATCATTTTTTCCGTCCTTGCGATTTTCTGAGGCGGACGCTAAAAGACGCGACTCGCTGCTTTTTAAAGATCTTCCGTTGATTGTTATAATTGTATATAGAAGAAAGGAAGACCGTTGAACGTGCCCGCTTCTACGGAGCCGCTAACCTCCGATTTCTCAACTGGTTAGGGTCGGAATGATTTTGCTCGCGTGCAGATTCGTTATGCAGGTGGAAGTGGAGAGTCGAAAAGAACGGAGAAATCAAACACATTTATTCTTAACTCGTTTTTTACTCCGAAAATAAGTATAGTGAATGCTCTAATCAAAGTAAATGGGTTAATTTCCGGCTTTAATCGAATCGCATGCAGCTCTAATTCAGTGGCGGTCGGTGACCCATTGAGTAAGGGAAGCAGTGGCACAGTTTTACTTTGTGTAGCTGAGCGTTACTAATTGCTCACTTTGAGAGGTTCGCCTAGTCTTTCATGTATCTCATTCGGAAATAAGCTACGAGTATAACAAATAACGGTACACCTCTTTTGATACACAAATTTATTTCTCACTCTCTCTTTCCAATAATTTTAATCAACAGAAATATATTAAACTAGTAGCTATACCCGGCGTATCATACGCCGATCTAGCGCGTCTTAAGGGTTCTTAATTAAACATTCAGGCATTTATTTTTTTTGAACTTATATTTTTTAATGAAAGATTTCTCTAGAGACACAATTGTCAATTTCGGGGTTCTTTCCTGACATTGCAGTAAGTGTATCAAACGATCTGACTCTTGATAGGTCAACATATAATTGCCCATGACTAAAAACAGGCTTAGGTAGGTAAAGGCATTTTATCAAATGTTTGGCCTTGTGACTTATTGATTGTCATTGAAAAAGTCAATCGTATGGGGAATTGTTTTCGTTTGAAACTGAATGGTAAATTTGTATCTGATGAAATGAGTGAGATTCTTGGAGTAAGTACCGTGTCTGAGTTTGCTGCACCGATCACTTTTGCTTTGTGTATTTGTATTCGAGTAACAGTAATTCTTTTACCATTACATAGTCCTTTCAATGGCATTAGGTTTTTAAGGAGCATGATAACGGCTTCAGTTCATGAGGAGGCATTCCGGCTGTACCCACGTAATGTTTACGCGGATTTCTTTCAATTAATTTAAACTGCTTCGAGAGGCCCGCTCAATAACAATTGAATAATACGAATCGCAACCAAGTTAGTAGAAATTCGTTCAAATGATGAAAATGCAAAATATATTTCTGTCAATTTTATAGTAATGATTATACAGACTATAAGAAAGAGGCACGCGAACTGCATCGGAAATTACCAGGGGTGAGATAGTATGACTGTGTTCGAAGGAAAAAGAGAGAGAGGAAGGAAAATGTTTCAGCTGATAGGCTATTTTAAAGACAGTTACCAAGAAATGTAGAAAGCGGAAAGCAAGGGTTTATGGAGAATCATTAATAATCATGGATCATTCTACGGACAGAATGCCTATTTTGATACCTTGGTTATTACTTTCTCCATACATAGTATGGGGGAAGTATTGTGATCACGAAAAAATCGACTTCGAGATTTCCAAGGAAATACACGTTTTGAGGTCCCTAGAACACGTTTAGACTATTTTCTCGATGTTGTCTGTGTGTATGTGATAGGAATATTTCGAAAAACCGATAGTTTATTAGATATTTTGATCCCTAGAACACGTTTAGACTATTTTCGGAATGTCTGTGTATGTGCGTGCGTGTGTTTGTGGGGATGGAGGATGTATGTGATTGTGGGCGCTCTAACTCAAAAAATACTTGCCATATCGTTACCAAATTTCATATATAACACTTTAGCATGTGCACAAAGAACTGATTAGTTTTTGGACAATACCGGTTAACCGAAAGTCGAGGTTTATTCGAAACCCGATTCGGTGTTTGCGATATTTCTCCGTTAAAGCAACATTATTGTATATACAATTCTATATAAATGTTATAGGAAATATAATTTCCTACAACTTTCATTTGAAACAATTTTCCATAGCAGTTATTGTTTAGGAATTATTTATAAATAAACGGTGTTTTCGGTTTACATCAAATATCTTAAAAGCGTCGTAATTGGCCATCTTCATGAGGAACAAATTTGTAGAGTATAATATTTCTTCCAAGTTTTGTTTGAAACAAATTTTCGTAGAACCATCCATTTCGGAGATATTTTGCTTTTTCTTAATTACCAGTATACAGCGCCACCACCATGTAGCGGTGAATTCTGTAAACCTATTCAAAATCTACCTAATTTACGGCAATAAGGACGACTGTATTCTTTTACGATACGAAATAATAATTTTGCCTCATATTGCTGTTCATAATAATTTAAATATCTATACCCCAAATATGGAGAAAGTCATGTGTTGGCCACATCAGATTTTTTGTTTAAGCCATTCCCCTTTTTACTTTCTCCATATACGTAGTATAGAGAAAGTATTGTTTTAATGAAAAAAATCGAATTCGAGATTTCAACGGAAATACACGTTTTGAGGTCCCCTGAACACGTTTTGGCCGTTTTCTCGATTTCTGTGTGTCTCTTTAACCGTATGTGGGTGACAAATTTTGTGGGCGCTCTAACTCAAAAACTATTCATCCGATCAGCATGAAATTCTATATTAGCGATTGTATGTATATTCTTAAGATTTGAAATGCTTCTGATAGGAATCGGTCAGCCGGAAGTAGCGGTTTACTCCTGTCAAATTTTAGTTTCTCTTAAATATTTCTCTTAAAACTGAATTTTTGTTTACACACACACACACACATATATACATGTAACTGGATTGAACATTACCTAAGAAGAGAGAGCGTGATTAAAGAAGTGATAGAAGGAAAACTGAATGGAAAAAGAGAAAGAGGTAGGAAAAGGTTTCAGCTGATTGACGACTTGAAAGGAAAAGAGAGCTATCAAGATATGAAGAAACTGCGGAAAATAGGAGTACATGGAGAACCAAGTTTAACCATGAATAATCACGGACCTGTCTACGGACAGATTACCTATGATGATGTATATATAAGTTGTAGATATTATTATTTTTTCTACAACTCTTGTTTGAAATAAATTTTCATATGAGGAATATATCAAGAGATATTCAATTTACTTCGGAATTGACGGGTAGTGGGCAGCTCGCTTTACAAAACAATTGAATCGCTAGCGCTGAAGCGTGTAAGTTGAACTGTTCCTATCGCCGTATTTATTTGATTTTACTTGACAACTTACGTATGGAGAAAGTCATGTGTTGGACACATCAGTTTATTATCAACTGCTGTGAACGGCTCATCTCTTTGGCTATCGTTCCAAGAGACCCTCCTCTTAAGGACCATAATGGGTTTACCGTTGACAAGTTAAGTTTAGGGCTTGCGTGTGCGTGCGAGAGCGGCAGCCTTTTGTCAAGGTAGCCCTTCATCCGCACGAGTGTGACGCCACGGTGAGTTTATATCTATCCCAACTCTTAGGTGGAGTGGGAATAGCCGTAGTGTGAGGCGGTGGAGGTGGGCGGTGCCCATGGGCGCCTCTCCATATGGGGCGGAGCGGGGCGGGGAGGAAAAAGAGGCGGCGAGGGCTTTTCCTGGGCGAGAGCCAAAGCGATGGGTTGGGCGGAGGGGAAGGGAATCACCGGAACTCCGTGGGGGGGGGGATGAAGGGGAGGGTTCGAAGCGACGTCCTGAACCACGAAATAGGATGGTCTACCACTCGCTGCATCTGCCCTTTACCTCTACTCTCTACTCCGCCTGTCGAAGGCCTACCTCGCACCCAAGCTCGAAAAAAGTTTTATCTCTGGGGAGCGTCCCGACCCGTAAGATTTATAAGGAATTAGCTCTTGATGTGACTTATTTATCGGAATAAAAGTCGACCCCTCTATAAAACCTTCCTACTTTTTTAAAAAAATATTCAAATCATTGCTAGTAAGGCCAACGAAATGATTTCGTGTAGATGGCGGACTTAAAGTTTTTATTTCCGTCTTTTACGACGTCGTATATTCGCTTCGTCAACGCCGAATTTTCGTGCGTCGAGTCCTAGGCGTACAACATCGATCCACGTTAAGTAATTCCACAGTAAGCGAATATATTACTACTTTTGGTTTTTCAAATGCTAAAATGTGAATAAATCTCTCTTATATCGAGGTAAATACATGCGGTGTATATACACAGGGACAGATATTGTAAATGGTCTCGCTATAGCTGCGTAGAATATTTTGCACGTTTTTTTTCCTACGTTGAAATTTCATTCCGTATTAATAGACGGTTTGGAAAACGAAAAAAACGGATGATATATGGAATCCATTTTACAACCGCAGGGGCGACTCGTGGGATGGCTTGCGTTCCAAATCATCTGGCCAACTTTATGCCGCATTGTTTCTTTTTTTATTGCCTGTAGTAGCTTCGAGGGATCCTTTCGTTATTTCTTCTTTTTTTAACTTCGTGGTGATGCTTCCACTTCCGTATTTCGCATTTGCATGCCTTTCTCCAACGGCATCGTTACCTCGCTTTTGAAATTAACAGCTTCTCTCTCTCTCCCCCATTCTCTCTCCCTTTCTCTTTACGCCTCCTCATTCTGCCCACGCTCCGCCATTCTCCGCCTCGCGCGCTTTCTCCCATTTATCCGAAAGGATTATTATTAATTTTTTCGCCTGCGTCTCCTAAGGTCGAATTCGGAGAGAAATCCTGTTATTACTGATCGATTCCTCAATAAAAGTTTCTCCATTCCTAGCGAAGATTTTCAACGATCGAAATTTTAAACGACCAGGTTGTCTTTTCCCATTTAATCGAAAATGGAGTTTCTAAATTATATCGGATACATGAACGAATCCATTAAAACTCTTGATTTCATTTTAATTCCCCGAAAGAATGCTTCCGCTAAATCGGATAGACGGGAAAAGCCTTTCACCGTTTATATATTCTTCCGGAATTTTTAATGTACGTTTCCATTAAGTTATTGTGAAATTTTTACGAAAAGGGTGCTTCTATGTGTTGAAGTGATATGAAGTATTGAAGTTGTCAGTTTCCACTTTATTACTTGTTTAATTGTGAGCCAAGAACTTGGTATTACAATATATTAGTAATAAAGTGGAAATTGGAAACTTCAATACTTTTTATCATTTCATCAGGCACAAGACCGCAAATTATATTGATATATAGAAATATAGCTTGGTACACTCACAAATACTGATGAATTTGTATTTATGTCCTCTAACTAATGTCGCCCAACATATTTCATTTGACTATGTATTATATCATTCATCGCCGTCCACAATCCAAATTCCACGAGTCTCTCCGAATTGATCTGCGATTATATTTATTTCTTTAAAGTTTCGATTCGAAGCATTGGACTGTGCAGGAAGTTGGATTTTCTCTCAATGGAATCCGTCGAAGCAATGTAATTGACCTCGCAACCGTGAGCTAATTCCTTTGTGGGACTAAGTAACCCCGTTCTAGCCGTTAGTGGGGGAGCGATTGTCGCTATCTATTCAGACGGAATGCAATAACGCGGCGCGGGTGTGCCACCCTCCCTCATTCCCTAGAGGTGAGCGGGGTCCATCAACACGCACGCATACACGCAGCACGCGTCGCCTTCATCCATAATGGGTTCGAGGTCGCAGAGGGGCAGGAGGTGGTAGCGGCAGCTGTCGAACCTACCACCGCCGGGTGCCAACCTACTCCTCCCCTTTCGCTTCTGCCTCCCACTTCCTCTATCCATTCACCATACCGATCCGCACCCCCTCTAGCGACTCCTCTCCGAAGCACCTCTTCATTGTCAACGTGGTGTTTTTTGCCTTACCTGCCTCCTTTTCAGATCGTGTCCTCCGCCTTCTCTTTCATAAGGACGTCACCCTCCCAGTCCGGATACCCCCCACCTCTCTACCTTTCGGTATTTCGCGCCGCAAACCTATAGCGACAAGCCGCTACACCTGGTCCCATTCTCAGGGGTTTGGGTGTATCCTTCCCCCTCTTGTCTCCCTGGTTCCACTTCGAGAGGGGTCTATGGTTTCGCCCACTCTTAAACGCCCACGTGCGCGATCGGGGAGATGTCGTGTTCTCCCAAATCGAGATTCGTTTGCCTGGCGTGCATTTTTATTCGCAGGGCCATTTTGTGTGTTCTTACGGAGCTGGTAATTATCGCATACCATTTAGCATCGTTTGTCCTTTAGCTATATATTTTGCAGCTGATCAACCCTTCAGGTTGTCTGATAGTTACCTACGGTCCTAAGAGTATATAGGTTATACTATAGTGGCATGCTAGTCCCGCATTTGGTCATACAAGAGTTTTTAAAAGAATTTTATTTTCTGAAAATATTTTGTCGAGGATTGGAGTAACTGTTATTGTTGCGTTGTTTTTTAATTTGTTTTTATTAATTATGGGAAAACGGTAATACTTCGCTTTCATCTTAAACATTGTTATTTTTTCCGTGGGAGATAATTTAGCCAATTTTGACCAGCAAGTGTCAATTATCTCTTTGCAGCGACACCTTGACAAGGGAAGTGACCTTTTGGAAGAAGCTACCGGCGGAGACCGCGTCTACGAGGGCCATGTTGCCAACGACGAAAATGCGGCCAACGAGAGCTGGAGCGGCCGGGTGCTGGCGGCGGAGGCAGAGAGGGAGGTGCCGACGGAGTCTCCGGCGGCGCCCGTTCAAACAGCGAAGGCGAGCCCCGGAGACGGCGAGAGCGGGGGCGGTTTGAGAGACTTGGCCCGTTCCCTCAAGCAGCACTTGCGTGGCTTCAGCGAGCGTCTGGAAGACACGAGGGAGAGGTTGGAGGACACCTCTCGGTGCTTCCACCTGCTGGACAAGGTGCTTATATCTCTGCTCCTTGGATGGTGGTCATTTTTGTTCACGTACATACTGTTGGATTTAACACCCTGCAGCATGATCACAGTGCTACAGAATCAAGAATAGCGTAGATAATTATATTGTTTGAAACTTTTTGGGTTACATCCAAAGAGAATTTGTGGTTTTTATCGGCTTTTCGCCTGACGAAAATATCGTAATTGCTCTAGGATCTATATGTTTGAACAGTCGTTTGCTATTTAAAATTAAACAATGATTGCCATTTTAAATTTTAATTTTACATTTTCTTGAAGATAATGGAATTCGGAGTCCAGATGGGAGATTTAAGCGTGAATGTTATTTAGTGTGGTTATGTTTTTTCAGGCCACAGAATGGTCTTCAGAGGCGATGAAGTACATCTCGCGATCCAACAAAATGGCTGGAATTATTGAGCCAAATGGCGAAGTCTCAGGAAATGGTAACGATGAGCGCAGCATGGATCAACAGCTGCTGCAGACACGGCAACTACGCAGATATATTGCGACCCATCCACCAGTTTCAGAGCATCATTTCACTGAAATGCTTACTCTAGCACAGAAGCTCGGAAATGACAAACTGCTTGAACAGTGCAAGGTGAGGGTCTGAAAAAATATTGCTTTCTTAAAGTGCTTAAGTTGGAAAATAGAATTGCTTCTTTGATGAATTCCTTCTTTATTGTTTCTCAGTTGCACAAGGTTTACATATTGCGTTTTTTATATTTTTAGTACTTTCTTAATTGCTTATCTGCTTTGTCTGCCCATCCGTCTGTTCGGGCAATATCTCAGGAATCCTGCAACTTGGAAAAGCCAAATGTTTATGATAGGGCAGTTTACACAAGGGTTAGACATAGTAAAAATTTGGTGGATATAGAGAAGTGGTATCCGACCTTTTCTATATGGCGGGCCACATCGGTGGTTCCGAATCCTTTGGCAGGCCGCACTGGAAGTTGCCAATTCTTCTGTGGGCCAGATAAGAGTTTAAATCATTAAGTTATCTATATATTCTGAGTTGCTATTTAAATGAAAAACAATTCTAAATGGGGTTTTTATGGTAGAAATTCCAATATTAAAAGTTTTATGATAAAGATTTTCATAAAAACGCAGGAATTTGCGTGTTAAAATTTTTGGATTGCTTTTTCAGCATAGCTTTTGCAGGCCCTTGGTTGGACACCCCTGATCTAGAATCAGTTGCTGAGGAGTAACCAAGTTCTTTTTCCAACCTCTCTGTTTCATTTCTATCCCCCCATAAGAAAATTATGGAATCAGTGCAGGGAATTGTAAATTTGAATTTTTAAATTGGTTAACATTAATATAGGAGTTGATGACATGAACAATTCTATAACTGAAAGACAGGTTTATATTTTTTGAAAACATTCAAATTCATATCAACTGAGAGCAAACAATTGTTTTTAATCCAAAAAAGAGAGAAAATTTTCTGATTTTTAACAGTGGGAAATAAAACCCATAACAATGAGTCCAATACTTTTAAATGGGAAACATATTATTGCATAGCATTGATATAATGCTTTTAAAGGTAATTTATAGATTATGAGACTGTCGATTTCAACCAAAGATGTAATCTTATGATGACGTCATAATCCACAAACAACAAAAGAAGCACCTTATGTAATTTGCTCTGCAAATCTTCCCTCGCTTGTTATTAATTGCAGAAATCATCTTGATTCTTTATATTACTTTATCATTCTTTACTCTGAAATAGTTTCTTCTTTGCTGAAAACTTTTACATATCCCTCAGTTATTTTGTAGTATTTCTTATGTTTAAGGGCTAAAATTCTCTTCAAAGTAATTTCCTTAACAATCTGTCATTATTAAATAGCATTATAAACTCACTTTAGAGGTTCAGCTTGAAACATGGTCTTCTCTTGTCTTTAAAAGGCTGCACATGCACGCTGTATGGAGACCGTTGCACTGATCAGAGCTCAGCAGCCCAGGATGTGGAACCACATCAGCTCAGAACCAACAACTCCAACGGATGCCGTCGAGAAAGGCTGCTCAGCTTGTGCTGCCTCATCATCTTCCTTCTCTTCATCATCCTCTTCCTCTTCATCCTCCTCGACGTGCTCTTATCCTTCGTACCCTAGTGGACAAGACAACCATAGTTATCGATCCAAACAGTGCCTAAACAGATCCTGGGCCTCCTCCAAAGGCAGCACTAATAATTCAAATGGTCCGGCCAGGCGGCGACGCTCCGTCGGATCATTTCCCTGCTCGGAGAGTGTAGTGGACCACGACAGTGACCAAGCTCCTCGACAGACTTGCGGGGCACCCTTTCCAGATGACTGCCTCCTAGGTAACATACAGGAGGTTCGTGAGAGCTCGGAGGAGCTCCTGGAAGATGGTGGTGGCATGATGGTCGGAACAGCCGTCGAGGGGTCTGTTGTCGATGACAGGAAGTGCCACAGACAGCAGCAAATGCTCCTCCGTCGTTCGTGCACGTGGCCTTATCCTGGTGAAGGTCAGCCAAGTGACAATTCGAGGGTTGAGGGTGTGGTGGGTGAAGATGGTGGTGAGGGGTATGGGAATGAGTTGATGGGGGACTCTTACGGCAGGGAGAACAGATGTAAGCATTGTCGTGCCAGGATGGGTATGGAGGATCAGAGGTGTGAATTTTCCACTGATCACTCAGGAGAGGACAATACAACGGAAGGGAGTGAAGGGTGCTTGAAGAGGTATGTTATTTTTGGTATTACTTTGTAGTGATGATTATTAATATAGAGATGGAAATGGTTGTTTGCCAACCACAGCTATAAGGTCATATGGTGCTTAGTGTTAACATTAATATCCCTTCCTTTAAGTGAATTTCAATTCTTAATTGTCTCCATAAAATCATTTAAAAGTGAGGAGAAAACTAAATAAATATTTTTCTGAATTATATCTCTATCTATTGATCAGTCTGAATGGTTTGCACAGATCGGTAATTCCTTAGTTAAAGACTTTCATTGGTAAATATAATATACATGTTTATTGTGTGTTCATAAATTAAATAAGAGAAGTACAGGGAGTAGATTTTAAGTATTGCTTTTAATTTTATAGTGGAGATTGCTTATTTGACCAAGAAACGAATGATGGATGCAGCAGAAGAAATAGCCAAGGTTCAGGTAGTGTGAAATCTCCTGTTCCTGTCAACAGCCATCTCCACTGCCACACCTCTAATCTTGTTCTTCACCACTCCTTGTCTCTTCCTTTGAATGGAGAGCCTGGGAACAAAGAACTTAAAATGCAAAAGTAAGAAAAAATTTCTCCGGCTTTTATTGTATTCATAGTTGCATTCATATTTGTATGGCATTAAAATTACTCTAGTTTGATTAAAACTATAAAAATATGTGGACGGACATTAAATTTGGGTTAATGATTTAAGGATGATTTCAGTGAGATAGGGTAGATAAATTTTAATGCTCAAATATAAATTAAATAATGTTTTATTTAATTAGATTTTAACAATAATATTTCTGTAAAGTGTGAAGTTTATTAATGTTAATTTTTGCCTAATTTTTCCTTTATTTCCAGAACACTTCTCTTAATTATAAGAGAAATGATACAGACTGAAAGAGATTATGTAAGATCTCTAGAATATGTTATTGAGGTAAGTTTGTTATTATTTTCCTAGTATTTTCCAAGTACTTTAACTTGTAAGAAATTTAATATAAACCATTGTTTTTTTAGAACTATATTCCTGAACTACTACGAGAAGACATACCACAGGCTCTAAGAGGTCAGCGGAATGTAATATTTGGCAACATAGAAAAAATATATGAATTCCACAGTCAATATTTCCTCCAGGAGTTGGAACAATGTGAGAATGGTCCACTTATGGTTGGGCAATGCTTCTTAAAATATGTAAGTTCTTTGTCGTTAATGAATTGATGAAATACTATTGCCCTCTTGCAAATTATTATTCTAACAATTTGAAACTTTGCAATTTAGGAGAAGAAATTTTACCTCTATGCCCTCTACAACAAAAACAAACCAAAGTCAGATTCATTGATGTCTGAATATGGAACATCCTTTTTTAAGGTAAGGAGTAATTTGTTATAATGATTTCAGTAACATTATTTGATAAATATTCTTTTTTAATTTAATTTCTGGATTAATTTATTTCTAATAAGTCATCTATTAATTACAAAGCTAAAATTTTGCATAAAAATATTATGGTTCTACCTTCTTTATGCCTTCTTCAAAAAAGAATTATCAAGTTTTACCATATGACTGGAATCGTATTGATAAATTTGGTTCTGTTTTAGAATCTTTTATTAATGAATTATTACTGATTATGAAAAAATTCCCTCATGGCTTTCTTAATATTTTTATTGAGATTGGAAGGAACATAATTTGTCAATAGAATATAAATAATTGCCTTTAATTTGAATTTCTATCAGAATTTTTGTATTAATTTGCTTCTGTAAATGATGTCTTCAATTCATATGTTTTATAAATTCAATTCTTTTCTATGATCTCATGTATTATTTTCATTTTCAGACCAAACAATTAGAATTAGGGGACAAAATGGACTTAGCTAGTTATCTTCTGAAGCCAGTTCAACGCATGGGAAAGTATGCCCTGTTGCTGCAGCAACTGATGAAGGCACACCCAGAGAAAGAGTCTGATATATCTGATATCCAAGCTGCTGAGCAAATGGTCAGATTTCAACTCCGTCATGGCAATGACCTTTTAGCAATGGATTCACTAAGGGATTGTGATGTGAGTTTTCATTCTCATGTTTTTCTTTCCCTAAATGAATGTTAAAAACAAGATTTTTAAAAATTTGATTATTTTTTTCTAGGTAAATGTAAAGGAGCAAGGTAGGCTCTTGAGGCAAAATGAATTTCTTGTATCGCAAGGAAAAGGAAAGAAGTGCCTTCGTCATGTATTTTTATTTGAAGACCTTATTTTATTTAGCAAAGCCCGAAGATTTCCAGATAGAAAGGTATATTAGATTGTTTTAATTTTTATTCTACTACTTGTGTAAAGATATAAGTCACTAATGTCTTTTTTATTTCTATTACCCAGAACCTGGATATTTATATTTACAAAAACAGTATAAAAACAACAGATATTGGTTTGACAGCTAAAGTTGGAGACAGTCCAACAAAGTTTGAAATTTGGTTCAGAAAGAGAAAGCCAAATGACACCTTTACTCTTCAGTCCATGTCAGAAGATATAAAGAAGTTGTGGACTGAAGAATTATCTAACTTGTTATGGAAGCAGGCACTAAGAAACAGAGGTAAATTGTTCAACGTTTAAATGTTGATACAGTTATTGTAATTTCGTGAAATTTAATGGAAATATCAGTAGTTTTTAAGAATAAAAGTATCATTTAATATTACCGTTTGGTGAATAGTGAATATTTTTTGTTGAAAATTTCTTTTGAAGCCAAAAGTATTTTCATTTGTAAATACCTGCTAGTATTCTACTTAGCTCTTTATTTTAAAATAAAATTGTGTATTCATATAATTTGTATTTTTAAATGATGGTTGATTTTGTATATTGAAGACTAATATACAACTTTACTTATAGAGATGCGCCTGGCAGAAATGTCTTCCATGGGCATTGGAAATAAGCCTTGCCTTGACATAAGGCCAAGTGCTGATCAAATCAATGATAGATCCATTAGCATTGCCCAACTGAGCAAAAGTGAGTTGCAAGTTTTTATTATTAAATTTAATGTAGCATAGAAAATGTTCAATAAATTATATAGTTGAACTTCTCTAACAAGTCAGTCAAACATTTAAACTTGAATTTTCCATAACTCAGTCAATTCATTTTAGAGGACAAAATCTTTTTCATGTTATTTTTTTTCTATGACTTGAATTATCTATAAGTTGAATATCTTTTTGTTTCCTTTGAGATTTGACTTATAGAAGTTCTACTGTATTTTTTAAACATTATAGTATGGTAAATTTTGATTGAAATTTTGAAGTGAAACTAAGTAATAAGTGAATCATACAAAAACAATTATGGAACTGGGCTCACAATCAGTGTTATCAAGTAATTTTTATTGCAGTGAACATATGAAAATAATGCTATGCTCTTCTTCCAATTACTAAATGTAAAAACAAAATGACTTCTTGGGTTTTTAATGCTGGAATGTCTTTCCTTTCCCACCCTCAGCTCCTCGCTTTAGGAATTCAATAGCCATATCACCTGGGGAAAGCTCGTTGAGTGGAGGCTCTGGAAACAGCAGCAGACGTCCTCACTCAATTATTTCTGTGAGCAGCTCTCTGTCATCTGGTGGTGGCAGCAGTGGAGGCAGCAGCAGTGGAGGGGGTGGTGCAGGTGGCAGCAATGGGAGTGGAGGCAGAGGGAGGCATTCTCCATTCACTTTTGGAGCCCTGAACCTCGCATTTGATGCAGTTGATGATGGTGACGATGAGGAATATGGGGATGAAGGAAGGAGTGGAGGAGATGGAGGGTGTGGCATTGGCAACAGAGGGAGCCCTCGCAATAGACTTTGCCTTCGTCATCAGAGATCTGTCACTCTCCAGAGCCAGTGTTCCATGGGTAAGAAATTTTATGACTTTTTATCCTTAATTTGTCCCCAGTTAGAGATTATTACAACTTGTCTTGTACAAGTAGCAGCTGTTAGCTAATTTTTCTCCTACTTTTTTGAAATTTTCTATTCCTTGGCAGAAGAAATTTTTTCAATTATCTGAAATTATTTGAAAATTCTGAATGTTATGGATGTCTGTCTTTTAGTTAATTGATATTTCCAATTAAAATTCATTATACCCAATTACATTGACAGAAAGTGGAATAATTGCTGACATATCTCTTGGATCTGAAGACACGGAAGGCACAAATAACTGGGGAATGGAGAGGTCAAACAGCTCCGTAACCTCAATGTCTCTAGACTCTTCTATCTCTCCATCATCACCTATGGCGCCTCCAATTGAGGGGAATGATTCTCCAGATACAACATTGAATGGGAAGGACATTAAAGATGAAGAAAACAATGAGTCAATATCTGTGAAGCTATGAAACATCAGTTATTGGTAAGCTTCCACTTAATCATACCATATGTATCAACCATCTGTCTTTTCTTACTTTAAAACTTTTATCATCTAAATTCTGTACATTTTTCTTACAGCTGAACCTTAACTTCTGACCTGCAATTCGGCATTCTTCAGAGGTGTAGACATGAAATTTGTTCTTAAATATGCTGCAGATTAGCAAAAGGAATTCTAAAATTCTTGTCTGAACCATTTGTTATTGTAATGGTATATATATCTGAAGAAAATTACCATCAATTGCTGGACTACTTATTCATGCCTTATTGGAATGGTTAGCACTTGTATATGTATATCTCAAGACAGCTGCATTCAAATCAGTTTAAAGCCTACATCTTCAGCCCATTAATAAGACTATTGTTTTTATAGATGAATAAATAAAATGACTCAGAGACTTTGCAAGCCATTCCAGTAGTTTGTGTGTGAAATTATAGTGTAAATAGCAATATATGTATTTAAATACTGTATTTATTGCCAATTCATGATTAGCTCTTATGCAAGCATATATTCTGTACAATTACTTTTCTGTTTGTATTAATTTACAAATTGTTTAAAATGTGTAATATGTTTAAACATTCAAGCCTACTTTAGTACTCAGCAATTTATACTTAATTCTTGAACCATGTTTCTGTTGCAATTCACAGTTTGTCTTAGGATATCTTGTCCTTAGATAGCAATGTCACCAGTTTTTATTTCTAAATAGTCATGAATCTGGAAGTAATGTTACATAGCTACTGTGACCTGCTAATATAAATCTAATATTGAGCTTATCAGTTGCAATGTATAGAATAAAACACTATAATAACAAATTATTTTCCAGCATCATAAGCTCTTGAATTATCTATGTTTACCTCCCAAATAATGTTGTGTAATGAATTATATATATTTAAAATAAAATCTCAAGTGTTGCAAATCAAGATTTACCAATTTTTTGTCTTTGTAATGAAATTGTTTTAAAAATAAACATGTATTTTCATTCATAATGTACATTGGGAATTTATACATAAAATTATTTAAGATTAGACCATTATTATTGATTTAAGCTTGCCGACTATGGATATTATTAGGATTCTGAGACATTTAAGCATGAGATAATGTAAAGCCTATGACAACTAACGGCAGTAGTGCTTTATCCACTAGGCCAAGTAGGCAACTGCCTATGGGCACCAAATTTTAAGGGGTGTGGAGGTGCCAAATTTAAAAAAACAGGTGCTTAATTTTTAGTTTATGGCAAAAAGTATGAGTTTGAGAGGCCGCAAAAATTTACTCGCCCACAGGTGCACAATGTCTTAAAGTACCCCTGACTACAAGAGACTTACCTGTGAAAATGGGTAAAAGCAGTAGTCATGGGGGCAACTAGGGCAACATTTGCCAACTTAGGAAAATGAGAATAATTAAACCATTTTTTGCAAAGGCAACTTTTTCTTATCTATTTATTATACAGGGTGAGTCATGACAAAATGTCATAACTTCAGGCAGTGGTGCAACCAGGAGGGTGCTAGGGGTGCCATAGCACCTCCCAAACAAGAAAAAGTAAACAGTATATATATCTACCGATATATAATCGAGATAGTATATTACAGAAGTGCAGGAAACACCAGACTGCAATACAAACAAACATATAGGGTTCTCAACAATCACTAGTGTTTGATCGTCAAAAACATCAATTGTTATCTATATATCATTAGTCTTAATCATCAGTACTTCATCATCCCCAAAATCAAATCCTGGTTGTGCTGTTGACTTAAGGAGATGAGGTTATTTCCAGTAAAAAACTTCATATGAACATAGGTCCGATTCTTAATGGTTATGGAGCTATGGATGATTGAAATTCAAGCATGTGTGACCTTGAACCATACTGACAATTACTAACCAAACCATGTAATTATGGGAGCACTATTTCAAGTGAATAGCTTAATATTGAATTTGCAATTCTTACAGGGTCTTTAACTATTAATTACCAGTGCTCACTAAATGCTTACTGCTTATCAGACTCTGAAGTTCCAGGCCTGAGAGCACTGTCCTGGCTTGGTTGGCAGTTCTCAAGACACTGGCTTCTTAAACCCTTTTAATACAAAATTCTTCAATTCTGCACCAAATATTAGGTTTGCAAGCAAGGCCATATTGAGAGACTCTGGGGCCCTGGTGCACAAATTTTCAAAGACTTGTCCTCTCATCACCACACAATGCCTGGAGCCATAGTGGAGCCCTTCTAATATCAGAACCCTGGCACAACTGCACTAGTGGGCCATAGTTAATCTGGCATTGTCCACAAGGGAAAGAATGATTCTAATGGTTCAGAATAAAGGAAGTTGGTGCATTGTTTCATTTTCTCAAGTATCTATGTTTGGCATCTGGTTTGTGTTACTCTTCATTCAACTCCAAACCAGCCAGTATGCATTGCATCACATGTCATTTACTAGGGTCTATGTATTGTAAAAATCCTATGCTTGAACCGTGAAAGAAAAATTCCTCAATCCAAGAGTCAGAAGAAAATCTGGAGATCTAGTCTTATTCAGGGAGACTCTCAGCAAATCTGGTAAAGTTGGTAAGTTTAGCTAACTTTCAGATAATGATAAATGTCAAATCTCAATATGTTGAAATAATAGCTTATGAATAATTAGTGTGAAGATAAACAGTGACTCAACAGAATATATTACTTTATATTAATCATTAAGTCAAGGCCTTCCACTTATAGTCACTGACAATGATTTAAAGCTGGGGTGTGCCACCTACAGACTGTGGGCCATATCCAGTCTGTGAGAGCATTTTCTGTGGCTTGCAAAGCTTTGGTGAAGATATGGTCTGTTACATTTATTACAGATAATTTTATACATTTTAAAGTCAGATTGTTACCATAATACGTTGCCTGGCAAAGTTCTTACTCTATAAAATGGTTAAAATTTTATTATCAGTTTTAAAGCTGCAATATCAGAAGTGTAGAAGAAAGAACTTCTAGTTCAGTTTCAGAAATGTATTTTTAAGTAATACGAAAATATCATTAAAAACGATTTATTAGTAATAATTTCAATTAAAATAAACATCTTTTGTTGCCATGTAAACAAAGCAAAATCATAGAAATTGAAAAATGATATTACGTTAAAATGTTTCCCAACTTCGGCAACAATAAGAATTGCCATGGTAGCTTATAATTGGCATTGTCATAAAACTGATAAAATCATGCATTTTTCTGATTCTAAAACGCATTTTTATATTAATTCGATCAGGATTCGGATTCTGTCTTCAATAAAAATAAACTTTCTTCTTTCCTGCGTAGAACCATCCAAGTCTCGAGTTCGTACCATGTTTCTACCTAATTTTGAAATTCAAATGAAAAATAAGCTGCACTCATCCCTATGTTATTCAAAAGGAGGAAATGGGAAAAAATATATTTTTTAAATTATATAGAAAGGTCATTCAAATCTGTATAAAAACCTGACTACACCACTTCTCTCTATTCCAATTAAAATGACACATTCCTATTGTTTCTACTTGCTGTAGTTGCTGAGTTATAAAAAACACATATACATACAAACACTTCTTTATATATATATAAATACTACAGAAGAGGAAAGGTAAGTAAGGATATTTAGGGCAACTAGGTGTTGAAGGAAACCCAGTGAACACTTACCGGAAGTAGAGCCACTGGGGTGTTGGAGAGACACATTTGCAGAGGTTAGGGCTTTCGGGATGATCCCTTCATCAGCAGAAGAGAGACACAACTTTCCTTCAACACCTAGTTGCCCTGTACATATATATATATGTACAGGGTGGTTCACGAAGATATGGAATAACTTCAGGAATTTATTTCTGAGGTCATTATGAACAAAAAAGTTCATATGAACATGTGTCTGATTCCGAATAATTAAAGAGTTATGGCTGTTTGAAAATTAGAAAAAGGCAAGGCAATATCCGGAACTCGGAAGACAATTGCTGACCAATACGCGATGCATTCCCCGCTACAGTGTTTATTTGCTTGTTTATTCACTTATTTACAGTCTGTATTGTCAAATACGAACGTGCGTATTATTAAAGTAGGTTTTCAAAAACACTACCTTCGATTTCAATGCATTTCACCGCTCGTGTGTGAATCACGCTCATTGCACGCCGAAGTTCATCATGACTGTCTTTTATGCGATATGCAATGAAGTAATGCATCCCGTGTTTGCACTTTAGCATGGTACACAAGATCTTTCACCCACCCCCACAAGCAGAAATCCAATGGATTTAGGTCTGGGGACCTAGCTGGCCAATTTTGTGGACCATTGCGACCGATCCATTGCCCAGGAACCTGCTCATTGAGGTAAGTAACCACTGCATGGAAACAATGAGGTGGAGCTCCGTCATGTTGGAAGTACATTCGAAGTCTTGTAGCCAGGGGCACATCTTCTAACAGCTGCAGCAATTCGTTTTGCAAAAATTGTAAATACATCTGTCCAGTAAGACAACCCTCAAAAGTGAATGGACCAATTACCTGATCACACAACATTCCACACCACACGTTAACACTTACCTAATCGTTGTTGAAAGTTACTGTCCACAGTGGCATGGGGATTAATTTCCGACCAAACATGGGAATTGTGTGTGTTGCGGGTGAATTGAGCTTCATCAGTGAATAAGATGTACCGATGCAGACGCCGATTCTCATTAAGCCAATTGCAAAATTACAGTTGTCGGGCAGGATCCCCAGGTTCGAGGTGTTGGACACGTTGCAAGTGGTACGGGTACATTCCTTCTTCATTCAATGTTCTCCATACTCTTGACTGCAAAATGCCGATACGTGTGGATATCCTTCGCATACTAGTATGAGGGCTATGCTGTACTGCGTCAAGGATGTTCTCTTGCTCAGCCACATCTTGTCGAACCACACGCACATATGGAGTGTTAACGCTGGGAAGTGAGCCGGTATCTCGCAAAGTTTGGAACACTCTGCTAATAACTTCTTGATTTGGAACTCGGTGGTTTGGAAAAAGTCGCTGGTATTCAGCGACAGCAGCAACAGCATTTCCATCGCAAAATCCATAAACATACACCATATCGGCATATTCCGGATATTGCCTTGCCTTTTTCTAATTTTCAAACAGCCATACCTCTTTAATTATTCGTATCGGACACATGTTCATATGAACGTTTTTGTTCATAATGGCCCACAAAGGTGGGAAAAAAGAGGACAGAGAAAATTACAGGCCAATTTCTCTTACCTCCCTATCTTGCAAGGTTCTCGAGCACATTAGCGTTTGCTCCATGATGGACTTCTTCAGGAAGACGAGATCTTGTGAAACACAGCTCGCTCTGTTCGTTCACGATATAGGTACTAAGATCAGGAGACCGTTAGTCTCAGTTAGATGCGGTTTTCCTCGACTTCGAGAAGGATTTCGATAAAGTTCCGCACAGTAAGTTAGTGAAGAATTTAAATGACCGTGGAATTAATCGATAGATAATGAAATGGATCAGGGACTTTCTTAATGAGCGCGAACAAATAGTTGTTATAGATGGATTTAAATCAGATTCAGTCAGCGTAGCCTCAGGTGTTCCACAGGGAAGTGTAATCGGCCCCCTACTACTCCTTTTATATATAAACGACTTAGATAAGGTTATTAAAAGTAAAATCAAGTTACTCGTGGATGATACAGTAGTTTACAGAGCGATAAACTGTACTAATGATCAATTGTTACATTCTAACGACTTAAATGCAATTATAGAGTGTTGTAAAGGGTGGCAGTTAGAACTGAACTTAGGAAAGTGTTCCTTTATGAGATTCTGGGGGAACAAAAACATCGACGCGACGAATTACATTGTTGAAGGCGTCCAGCTAAAACTAGCCGATTCCGTCAAATACTTCGGCATTACCTTAACAAGCAAGCTCTCCTGGGATATGCACATACGAAATATATGCGGGAAGGCTAAACAGAAACTAGGATTCATCAAACTCATAGTAGGTAAAAGTGTGGAAAAAGTCAGAGAGACATGTTATTTCTCGTTAGTAAGACCGCGTCGAGCATATGGGATCCGTACGAGAAAGTTTCACTCTCAGAATTAGAAAGAGTGCAGCGAATAGCCGCTAGATTCGTCAGAAATTGTTACGATAGAAACAAAAGTGTTACAGGCTTGATACAGGACTTAGGATGGGAGTCTCTAACTGAGCGCCGATCACGCTCTAGGTTAAAACTTCTTGAAAGATTTAGATCGAATATTTTCTCCAGCGATGTCGAAGAAATAATAAGAGCGCCAACTTATATTGGTAGAAAGGACCATCCTCGTAATATAAGAGAGATAGCCTGTAGGATTGAGAGGTACAAAGGCTCGTTTTTCCCTAGAACGATAACTGAGCAGAACAGAAGTTACGATAAGAAATCAGCCGAAGTAGAGTGATACTATTCATTATTATGCGCTTTCCCTTGGTGCTGTTGCACCCCCTGCCACACACCATTGCGGTGGCTTGCAGGGCGAACTGTAGATTGATAGATAAATTAATAATGTGAAAATAACACTAGGATTATGAGCTTAACTTCCCTTATTATTGCAGCGAAATTCATTTATGTAATAAATTATGTTCCACAATAGGCTTATTCATAGGTATTATACTTACCAATATTTCTATTTCTGCATCTTCGTCGAACATGCTGCTGTCTTTCATAAACTGCTAAGAGATCGGATCACAAATGTTGAAATCCACCTCTGTTGCTGGAGTGTCTACGTGGGATGTAGAAGGACCTCCACCAGTCCCTCGTTGGTATTTCGTAGCTGTAAAAATGGCTTACAGAATTGACTGAATAAACCGCTTAACAAACTTAACCTTGAAGACGATACCTTGGAGATTGAATCCTTTGAGGCTAAAAATTTGTGAACTTTGACTCCTATGCGGCATGGGTTAGAATGTACTGATGAGGCTAAAATTTTACTCACGTCATTCTGACATGAAAAGGAATAAAATAAGCATGAGCTCCCGAACATTTAAAACTTTCGATTTCTTTTATCACCCTAGCGTAGTACGTGTAATGCGCCTTTACAATAAGTCCAACCGTTGGACTTTTCCGTCAAAAAAAATTGTTTCCTTCTCCGAGAAAAGCAGAGAAATTGTCCACACCCAACACGGTGTATTAGCAGAAATTCTTCAGGCAAACTGATATTAAAGAGAAGCGAATAGTGATACGCAATCATGACACCATTACGTACATACAGTGCAGTCAGTAAATATTAAAATAATGAAATTAAACGTGTTGGACCGTAATGTATTCCTTAACTAGGTAATGTTTCAAAAAAGTCGCAAAATTTATCGGCAGCTCCTTGTACGATTTATTGGTAAAAACATGTTCGAAAATATAAATTATATCCGTATCGAAAAAAGTTGTATGCATTTATAACCATACATAATCATAAACTATTTAAATAGGGTAATATAGCTAACATTTCTGGATCCGACTTCCAGCATTGTTGCGAACCCCTTGCGGTAAGCTTCCTTAGCAACAATTATTGTTAGTGCATATGTGCAAAGATGGCAAGAAGAAGCTTTTTGAAGAGGTAAGTAATTTTCTTTCTCTGGATATAGATATTTCATATTAGCTGCGTGTGCATGGTTAGAAAAATATGGTATATTTCGTATCGCATCGGAAATAATATTTCCAAAGTATTTATTTAAATACCGGGCTTAGTTTAAAATAGGTAATATGCATTACAATATCACAATTCAATTAAAATCGGATTCAAACGGGAAGGAAAATGAATTACGCTGTCATTTATTTACAACAGCGAAACGACAGGGCGTCATCAGACGTCATAAGCTTATACATATGATTATTTAGCGAGAGTTAATACGGTATTTTTATAATTATTTTTGTTTTTCGCTGTTATTGTTAATGTTTACTTCACTGTTTTATGCTACTTAATTCGTTTTTGTGAATTGGTTTATATTACGTTCCATTCATTGTAAAAACTTGGCAATCCAACATTGTGTTTGAATTTAAGATAAGGTCGAATCTCCCCAATATGAAAGCACTTAGGTAATGATCTTTCTTTCGCTCATTCTTGTCCAGGCTAAGGAGTTTTTGCTGCTGCTGTTGCAGCAGCGGCGAAGAGGACGGAGAGCGGCCCCGCGGTATACTTAGAAAAAAAAAGAGGAACATCATTAAGGTATGTGGAGAAATTTCTCTATATCAGCTGCCACTAAAGTTCACTTAGTAAATGTAATCAATTGGAAAGAAACTGGAGTGTTACTTCACAAAAGAGGCATATGCCATCATTAAAAAATTTGACATTGTTATCAAATAGTATTCTATGTCAAATTTCATATGACAAACAGAAAATTAAAGCAAACTGGTAGTCTTATTTAGTTGTTATTCGCATAATTGCTTCTCCCAGTATCTTCCGAACATTTTTTTGCTTTGACAATAAACTCGTCACCTGCGACCTGTCAAAACCGTTGCAACCTATACTTGCAAATGATTGAAGAAACGAAACATAGATGAGCTCGAGGGAAATGTGATTTATTCTGAAAAAGTTGCATCAGAAAGCTTGTAATATGGAAAATATTTGAAATTTTACCCGTAATACTTTTTGTTAACTTAAAAACTCATTTAATTTATGGAGAGAACAAAGATAGTTATAAACTTGTGTAACTTCAAATAAAACCTATTTTAATTTTTCAAAATATGTTAATTTGGGCAGTGTAATGCATCTGCATAACTCTTGGAATAACTGCAATAATTTTTATTCTTTACCCCAAACTGATGGCTTATTAAATTCATGTCATACGTTACATAAAACCTTCAAATTATATTTAGTCATATACAATCAGATAATATACTTATTTACCATTAAGGAGTAGTATTTCTCCTAACTAGTTTGTTTATCTTTTGATTCCATAATTTTACAAGTGTGTCCGCTTTGAAGAACCATTGGTCACCAGGGTCAGGTGGTACATCCCTGAGAGGGACGGTAAGTTAATGCTTTTTTGTTAATTTCTTAGTCATTATAGATTATGACATTTGATATACCTACAGTAAACTCCCAGTTATCGGGAATGCCCGGGGAATTGGGTTTTCCGGTTAAGTGAATATTCCGGTTGCTTGAGAGTTTTATTGGATAGGCTTCAATCAAAGATTTGGATACCAAAATAAGAAACAGATGCCGAATTATACGTTCAACTTGGAATTCCTAACCTTTAGCCCAGGTGCTCGACTCAATTGTTCTTAAATAATTCCTTGACATTCACGGAAGTAATGAAACTCAAATATGTAAGTATTCAACACGTTTGATTGCAATATTTTTATATTTAATAACTGCATTACATCCTACGGAATTTCTCGTATGCGTACTGCTATTAACTTCTCTTTTGTTCTAATAAGAACGCGAGGTAAGGGTTAACTTTGTCCAACCTTTAGGATTTTCCAACAAAATAATTGTTTCCTTGTCTGAGAAAAGGAGATAAATTATCCTTACACAACACAATGTATTAGTAGAAATTGTTTAGGCAAATTGATATTACACAAGAGAGAATCGAATAGTGGCACGCGATCATAACACCATTATATACAGTGCAGTTAGTAAATATTTAAAAATTCAATTAAATGTGTTGGATAGTTATACATATATTCGTTAATTAATGTTTAACAAAATTTATCGGCAGCTTCTTGGTCGGCCGATTTTTTATCACCCGAAACATTTAGACATCCGATCTTAAAACGTGTTAGCCATCCATCTGAAAATACATAAGGTTCACTAATCTACACTTGTTCATAAAAATGTTTAGCCTTTTCGGTGAACATTGGTCCAAAAATAAGGACTCCCTCAGAACGATTTATAGAAAACCATTCATAAATACCAATATCCAATTACTATGAAGAGTGCACACTTATTCAACTCTTGTAGGTGTCTCAGAATTTCATTAACTGTGATTTCTCTGGGGAAAGGTATTGGTGAAGTGGTTGACCTTTTTTTAAATACGGCACGGATTAATTTTTCCCTTTGAATTGACACAAAAATAGGGGTGCGAGTAATACACGAGGGCGCATGTTTCACGAGTAAATACAATATTTGTTGGGATGGACTTAAATGACTTCGAAATGCAGCTAGTTGAGTTCCAGTCCAGCTCAATTTAGAAGCACAAGTTTATTGGCTTAATATCAGAATTAGAAATAGGTGAAGGAGATAGGTTAACAGGAGTAATGAATAAGAGTGCTGACAATGAGACCCGGTTTGCCAGATCAAATTTATCGACGACACTGAGGTTTCCTAACCGGCCAATGAGACTGTAATTAACATTTGTTGATCGTTGGATAATCTTCATGCTTTCGAGAATCCTACATTTCTACTAGGAATATCAACTATATTATCAGATAATCTAAATTTTATTTGCAGTGGGATTTGAAACGGTACAAAATGGCTTATTTGATAGAACAAAAAGCGGGACTTTCCTGGCGGAAAAGGGAGTCACCTCTTTCGGGTGCTGTAAGTATTTCGTGTGCCAGAAATGAGGAATTGAAACGTGATACGATGGCACACGAGCAAATCTTCCGCTTACACAGGATCAAGATATCGAGTTAAATGAAGTTATCCTGAGTTGCCAGACCAAATGATGACTATGAATTTTGTTGTAGGCGTATTTCAAATAATCTGTATCAAAATGTACGGAAAATCCCATGATGTTGGCTAGGGACTGATCTAAGTTTCGAATTACACCATACTTTGAATTATCTGGGATCGAAATAACGAGGTTTTACTGTGTGTGTGTGTGTGTGTGTATATATAAATGTATAAATACGTATGTATATATATATATAGTCAAATAAGACTATGGGAAATACAATGGAGCATTAGAATAACAGTTTTTTGATGTTGTTGGCAGACTCAGGTGAGGAGATTGACCCTGGGACCACTGTGGCTGTTTCTCCTGCCCCTTCAACATCGTCGCTAATGCTATGGTCAGGGATCACAAGAGACCTCATTACAATGAATTGGGGTGTAATTTTGTCTTATGTATACTGGTAGGTATTTTCATTGGCTGTTTTTTTATTTAACAGTATATTGTTTCTTTATTTCTCCTGGTGTTTTTGTAAGAAAAATGGGGATCATGTCAATATCGGATTTCTGTAATTATTCGTAGTTTATATTAAAAACGTTACTGTAAACCTCCGATACCCATTAAAAGCTTACCCGTATGAAATCACTGAGCTCGTTGCCACAGCAGCCATTTGTTGCGACCCAGAAAAATTACCACTGTTTTCTGAAAAAACTATAAATATACGCTAAGTGATAATCTTAAATATCGAGGCATCCAATGCTATTTATTATTCCCTTTAAGTGTTTAATGAATGTAATTAATTTTCTTAACGTCAAATCATTCTGTATCTTTATGCTGGCATTGGCCATATTTTATCACTCCATTGTATTCTGTGTGTGTAATTTGACCACACGACTGCTATGATAAAAATGATTTGTATTTGTTGTTCATGAGTATGTGTGTTACATTTTGAATGGCTGATTGAAGGCTTGTAACTGGTTGAGGCTGTGTGGCACTCTTGTTTTCCAAAGTATGTCGCATGTGGAGTGAATTAATGACACATGTGTGGGTGTTGGGCTAAAGAAGAGAGTTCTGTTGACAGGTTTGCCAGGATTATGGTGGGGGCATAAATTAATTACCTAAAAGGCAGAGTGGGGAGGGTGTAGGAGGTGGGGGGGTGTTGCGGATCAGTGATAGATCCCAGGTCGCCAATGCGGGGCCCCATTGGGTCCAATAGGTACAATAGGCCTAGGGCCGGCCCTGGTGGTGGGAGGAGATGAGTTGGATGATGCTATACCACCACCTCCCCAAGTCACTTCCAACCTCATCCTTCCTCTTTCAACATCTGACGGAGAGAATGACTGAGCTGTAACCCAAAGCTGGGGAAAACTTTCTGGAGCGTAGGAAGATGATCCAGGGTGTGATGTGAGTACAAATGCGTAGATGGCACTGAATAACTTACCTGTGAATATTTCCTTGAAAAGAAAACGGAAGTCGTCTCATCAGCGACATTGCATTCTTTTATATTATTTAGTGACTGTCTCAACCAACACACTCATACACCTGCTGTAGTGAGAAACACCCGCTACCGTATTGCACCTTCATTCGACGATGAATTTCAGTGTGTTTCACACCCTTGCTACCCTAGAAACGGATAACAGAACGCTGCTCCTCTTTGGTGCATGTTTCCAAGTGAGCCGCCATCTTTGAACTGCTCTGCTGACATCATGCCGCACGCTGTGCCAAATCTACTGCGTGCACAAGTGCCTCTAACCATTGCTGGTGGCTCACTGAGCCTATAACCGCAAAACAACAGGTTCTTGAATTTATATTACTCTTTTAAAATTTTCATTTGACTCGCCCTCGTGCATAAACTTATTTTGCCTTTCTGTTAATTAAGATTTAAATGCAGCTTTTAATCATATCGGTTTGAAAGAATCTTCATCTTTAACACTTTGGTTATTTAGTGAAAACGTGAAGTTATATTGATTTAAAAATCGGTTCTATATACATAATACGTTTTCTGTTACTAAATGAGAATAACATCTTAGAGTAAATTTATGCATTTTTCTATGCTCTTCCATTGGAAGTGAAGTAATGCCTAGAATTCTAATCTAATCAATCGAAATGTCCAAAAAAAATTTTATGCCCGAGCATTTGGCCATTGTACATTGTTGTTGAGGGTTCTATCAGAACTACTGATAATAACCGAAAAATCTGATGTGGCCAACACATGACTTTCTCCATATTTTGGGGTATAGTTATTTAAAATATTATGAATAGCATTATAAGGCAAAATTAATATTTCGTACTATCGTAAAAGAATACAGTCGTCCATATTGCCGTAAGTTACGTAAATTTTGAATATGTTTACATAATCCACCGCTACTCGGTGGTGGCGCTCTATACTGCAAATTAAGAAAAAGCAAAATATCTCCGAAATGGATGGTTCTACGGGCATTTGTTTCAAACAAAACTTGGAAGAAATATTATTCTCTACAACTATGTTCCTCACGAAGATTACCAATAACGACGTTTTTAACGATATATTTGAGGGAAACCGAAAAAACCGATTATTGTTAAATAATATCTAAACAATAACTGCTATGGAAAATTGTTTCAAATGAAAGTTGTAGAAAATTACATTCTCTATAACCTTTGTATATATACTATATATCATCATCATCAGCCTTTTTCAGTCCACTGACGGATGAAAGCCTCCCCCATACTCTTCCAGTTTTCCCTGGCAACTGCCTCCCTCCTCCAAGTTTGCCCCAAGAACTTAACAAGCTCTCTGTCCCACCTGTCTTTCGGTCTCTTGATGTTTCTTGGGATCCATTCGATGACACTGGACGTCCAACGCTGGTCATTTCTTCTCGCAATGTCATTTTAGCCACCTTCGCTCTTTTAATCGCGTCACAGACTCCCGTCTTCTTTCTTACCCAGTCGTTCCTCTTGCGGTCTCTTCGGGTGATCCCTAACATGCATCTCTCCATGCTCCTCTGTGTTGTTTGTAGGCGTTGTATCACTCTGGCATTCATGGTCCATGTTTCACAACCATATGTCAGAACAGGCAGAACACATTGGTCATAGAGTCCTTTTTTAGGAAGACTGGAATATTTGATTTAAAGATGTTCGCATTCTTACTATACTATACTATATATACTTCTATACTATATATTCCTATACTATACTATATATATATATATATATATATATATATATATATATATATATATATAATAATGATGTTTTTACGGAGATATTTCGCCGGAACCGAATCGGGTGTCGAATAAACCTAAACTTTCGGTTAACCGGTATTGTCTAAGAACTACTCAGCTCCTCATGCTCATACCAAATTGTTATATTAGAAATTTGGTAACGATATGGTAAGTAATTTTAGAGTCCACACAATCACATACAAACACATCATTGCGAAAATAGCCTAAACGTGTTCTAGGGACCTCAAAACGTGTATTTCCGGTGAAATCTCGAAGTCGATATTTTTCATGAATACAATACTTTCCCATTACTACATATGGAGAAAGTATAAAGAAAAATATCTCCGAAATGGATGGTTCTACGAAAATTTGTTTCAAACAAAACTTGGAAGAAATATTATTCTCTAGAACTTTGGTCCTCAGAAGATTACCAATAACGAATTTTTTAAGGAGAAAACCGAAAAACCGGTTATTTATAAATAACTCATAAATAATAACTACAACAGAAAATTGTTTCAAATGAAAGCTGTAGGAAATTACATTCTCTATACCTTTTGTATAGAATTATAAATACAATAATGATATTTTCTCGAAGAAATATCGCAAAAACCGAATCGGGTTTCGATTAAACCTCGACTTCCGATTACCCGTGATTGTCGAACAAATAATCAGTTCTCTACCCTCACGTTAAAGTGTTATATATGAAGTTTGGTAACGATATGCGCGTACTTTTTGAGTTAGAGCGCCCACACTAACATACACACACACAGACATCATTCCGAAAATAGTCTAATCGTGTTCTAGGGACCTCAAAACATGTATTTCCGTGGAGATCTCAAAGTCGATTTTTTTCGTGAATACAATACTTTCCCATTACTACGTATGGAGAAAGTAAAAATACTTGTATGGCTAGCTTTTAACAAAGTTTGATAATGTTTTGAGTCTAGCCTGCATGTTAATGTGATTTTTCACCATTACACCAAAACATCAAGTTATGCCCTAGTTGGTACAAAACTCGCATTTTAACCAATAGAATTTCTTTTTCATTATCTATTTGGAATTATTTGGGAAGAAATGAATCCTCACATAGCAATTTAGGAATGAAATAGGAAGTGGATATCTCATCAGTTAATATTTACCTATGTGCTCCTAATTGCTTCCCGAATAACCAAGGGTTATATACTAAATGGATCCTATTTTTCCATAAGAAATAATTTGAAGAGTTTTACTTCTTTATTAAAGCCCTTCTTTAGTGCTATAAAATAACTTTTTAGGACATGTAAATGTGTGAAATTGCTAATTATAATATTGAAAATTAAAAGAAGCAGTCGCTGAGATGGCACACCCTGACTCCAATTTTGGGTGATATTAGGCAGTCAGCATTTGTCATAAAACTTGGAACTGATTTGTCTCACCTCGCTCCACTCATTATAGTCGGTAGTGTGGACACCATTTGGATTGAACATTAACTTATATGCAAACTATTAAAGTTAAACCTCTCATTAACGAAATAGAAGGAATCAATTTTTCGTCTATTTGTTATTCGGAATTTCGGTGACCGGAAGTGACTGGGTGTTGCATAACTTCAGGGGAGGATTACATGTTAGATTATATGGAAGCAGCGGGTTTATCCAAATGAAGGCAAATGCACAGAAATGGCGTTAATTGAACAGAACTATGTAATAAGGTACACCCATAACAGCTTTTCAGTAAAGAATATCACGTAAAAGTGGACGATATTCAAAATGTGTCGCAAGTTTTAATTTGCTTTGCCGCCAGACATATTGATTTTGTGCACCGACGACATGTTAAAATGCTTTCTTATGGCAAAAAAGACCACTTTTGCAATGTTTGACGGTGGTAAGCATCAATTACAATTACAAATATGTATATATACATATGTTGGAGTGTGTATCTTAAAAGAAATGCTTTTAACATACTAAAGAAATAACGTTGTGATCTGTTTAGTTTGGGGCTCTTGCAGACAGGGCCGGATTGGAGTAGGTCTGTCCGCACTCCTGTATCCCGACCCGCCGTGCATGTTGGGAGGGGGCACCGGCGCTGAACGTGGCTGAAGTCCCTGCACCAGAAGCGATGGGAGTACAGACATGCCTCCACCAAAGGTTCCTCGCCACCTTCACAGGCGACTCCGAGGTCTCTGGTCTCCATCTGCCGTCCTGAGGAAAGTCTCGACCCTGGGAGTGACACCATTCGCCACCCCAGAGGTGGCATTGTGCCATCCAATAGCTCTATGTTGCATGTTCACGTGTTGGATCAAGCAAAAATTTGTTTATTTATGCTAATGAAGGAAAAACAAAAAATATTGTTTACAAGCAAGCTTTCAAATAAACATTAAAACATATTTTTCTAATTTATAATGCCTTTGGTAAAAAATGTGCGAAAGGTGAAATGATAGTATTACCATATAAATACTGGCTTAGCTTTGGTATTGTACTCTGTGACTTTTAAGGGTCCAAGCTGACAGTACCATAGCTGGTCCAAAATACTTCAAATTATCTTTAATATCGTCCAAACGCAACTGCTTCATACAGCACCAGCAGAATTTCCCGTTGAATTTCAACGGATTCAGTGAAGCTATTACAGCACCAAATACAAACTCTTTAAAATATATAGTAAGTATTATATTTACTAGCAGTTACCATCCCCGGGCATGTTTCCGAAGTAACTGTTGAAGACGGAATCAGTGATCACCAAGCATTTCGAGTATTTTTCAGCAAATCGACAAGCGCAAAAAACGTTGAGGAGACTTGTAAAGCACTTTTATGAGAAATTAAAATGGGTATTAATACGTATATACCAAGTAAATTTATTAGCGATAATGGGGAACCAAGGTGGTACAATCGGCAGGTTACGTGTGCCCTCAGACACGAAAGAAAGCTTCACTCCAAATTTAAACGCATCAAAAACTGTAAATCACAGGAGGAAGTAATTTCAATTTCACTTAAGTACAGAGATTGTTGGACTAACAATAAGACCAAAAAGGTTATGCGCAAAGCATTAATGGACTTCCAGAGAAAGACTCTTAGCGAACATCTAAGTGAATCCCAAATGCTTCTGGTCATATGCTAGATAAGTTCAAGGTCGACTCCAACCGTAGCCCCGTTAATAAAAGACAAAGGAGAGGTAGTTAGCGATAGCACAGATAAAGGAAATTTGTTAAATTTATTTTTTCAGAGCGTATTTATGACCGAAGACGTGAGAGCGAAGATCGTGGCGCCCGAACCAGGCAGGGGAAAAAATGAACGATATAGTCATATCAGCGGAAGGGATAGATCCACAGCGTAAAAATATCAACACAAATAAATTTCCGAGTCTAGAAGAGATACCAGCTAGAGTATCCAAAGAGTTAGCACTGGAAATAGCATCTTAACTCGAAATAGGTTTCAGCTAGTCACTTAATCATGGCGTTGTACCTAAGGAATGGAAATTAGCCTTTATAACACCGTTACACAAAGGTGGGAAAAAAGAGGACAGAGAAAATTACAGGCCAATTTCTCTTACCTCCCTATCTTGCAAGGTTCTCAAGCACATTAGCGTTTGCTCCATGATGGACTTCTTCAGGAAGACGAGATCTTGTGAAACACAGCTCGCTCTGTTCGTTCACGATATAGGTACTAAGATCAGGAGACCGTTAGTCTCAGTTAGATGCGGTTTTCCTCGACTTCGAGAAGGATTTCGATAAAGTTCCGCACAGTAAGTTAGTGAAGAATTTAAATGACCGTGGAATTAATCGATAGATAATGAAATGGATCAGGGACTTTCTTAATGAGCGCGAACAAATAGTTGTTATAGATGGATTTCTTCAAAGAATATAGTCGATTAATTTTTTAAATCTTCACTCTTAAATTTTTTCAAAGACTATTTTTCATGTTTTAGTCCATGAAATTTTTAATTACTCTAGTCCATGAATTTTTCTAAGAATATAGTCCATGAAATTTTTCAAAAACTATAATCAATGAACTTTTGAAAAACTTTATTCTTTAAACATTTTTCTAAATCTGTAACCTTTGAATTTTATCTGAATATATTGAATTTTTAAGACTATAGTCAATGAAATTTTTCAAACACTATAGACTATGAAATATTTCAATGACCTTAGCCCATGATATTTTTCGAAGTCGATTATATTTCTCAAAAACTATCAGCCAAAAATATTCATAGTCACCATCCTGAGAGTGCAGCGAAGCTTCGAGTCCGAATTAAGATGTAAAAGGATGTAGAAGAATATGAGCTTCTGTTTCACGTTAAAAAATATTCAAAAGTCCTAGGAATACTTCTCTTGTCTTTTACTGTATAAATTTTCATGAAAAATGTTGAATATGCATCGGAAAGTCATGAATGTTAATGACTTTAATAAACTGTATTAAATTAATAAACATGTCGCTCAACATATGTTCTTCTTATTTTAAAATCAAGATCAAAACCTATTACCCATTCCGCTTAAAAGTTTGAATTCGCAATTTGAATATAAAACGATAAAAAAGAGTTAAAATGTTAAGATTCAAACGAGCGGTTTAAATCTCGCGCCACGTTTCCGTGAAGATTTTGAGAAAAACGCGAAAAACCGCGATTTGGCCTTGAAAAAGCCCAAAAACTCACACCACTCTGGTTTCCGAACACCAATGTAAACAAAGGAAGCCAAAAACCCCACACTCCTCTGGCTTTTGCCCTCCAACTCGCCTTGAGCGACCTAAGAGATCCACTTTCCCCTAGTTATGCCCTCGACAACCATGGTCGATCAAAAAGGGTCGCTTAAAGGCCATACTTGGGCCGTGAGTTAGCGAGGCCGTCTAAAGGGATAGCTTTACCATGCATTAATTAATGGGGCCAGAGCTACATTTTTCTGGTCTCTTTTCGAAGGCATTTATCACAGGGCCTAGAAAGGCCAAGCATTTCATAACCCTTTTTCTTTTCACATACTGCTGCCATACTTGAGCCGTGAGATAGCTTTACTATGCATTAATTAATGGGGCCAGAGCTGCATTTTGCTCGCGTCTTTTCGAAGGCATTTTCCACTGGCCATAGAAAGACCAAGCCATCCACATGGAATAACTTCTCTGGAGAAACTAAGCTGGTTGCTAGCTTCGAGGTAAAGACAATGTTGAATATGCAATATCGCAACATTGCACAGGAGACCGCGGGCACGGGGTAAGGAGCGGGGAGGGGGGGGGGAGGCAGGGGGGGCTGGATCTACCGGCTCCGGATTTCCCCTTGGAAAATTGTGATTTTTCTAAACTTTGGAAAGATACGTAAATAGTCATTCAAATTTGGGTTCATTGGCGTTGTCAGAGAGAAATGGAGACGGTTTGCAACCTTTGTTTTTTAATATGAATATAATTAATAATGTAATACGCGACTCCCTTGGGAGAATCCTGTGCGCGCCACTGCGTACTATGAAAACCAGGGGCGCTTTTTAGACTTACAGAACTCGGTGCAATTTTGCCAGGGGACCCGTTCGTACCGATCTACAATAAAAATTCGAATTTTCATTTTCAAAATATTAATTTACGATATTTATTTTATTTAGAATAAAATATCGGATGTGTAAATAGAGGAAGAATCGCTTATTGACATCGATTCCGATGGTTATGAACATAAATGCAAGCTCTAAAGCAAGAATCAACATGCAGTCTAACCATCCATGAATAACTTTTGGGCCCCCAATATGAGGGATCCGTCGGTACGTTGCACCGACGTTAAAAACTCCCCGACAGACAACGAAGGCTGAGCTATAGGCTTCAATATCTCGTCGGCTATCCTTCTCGCCTCCCACTTTGATTATCCCATTTCGCCCTGCTTACATAGAGGCAGAATAAACAAAAGCGTGATCGTTTCATTTCCTCGGAAATTAATCCTATAGGCGCATTACTATTCTCTTCAGCTAAACGTCTAAACGAGTGAGAATTATTGCTATCTATTCCTCTCGCCGCCATCTTATCAGGCTAAATAGGTAAAATTTCCATCGGAGTATAAGGCATCGTGGTTTGATTCAATCTCTCGTGTTTTCCATTTTCACTAATTATCATTAGAAGTGGAATAAGAGACAGCCTTCCTTACCCTTAACAAAGTAAATATCTACTAGCTTCGCTTAAATTACACGGAAGATATTCATCTCGTCGCCCGATAAACTCGTGTTCATCAGGACCATCCTAAACACGGTTTACCAACAGAGCACTCCTTAGATATTCTTCTGACCTAATCTGTTTTTTATTTCTAATTTACTGCGCTGTATAAACAGCAGCAAATCACAACCGGGAATTTGCCCCCAAGACAGAGCCAATATATTGTAAAAGAAATTGAATAAAAACATTTGTTGTAATACTCCGTTGTGAATATTGAGGATGGAACAGCTACATATTATAAATTATATGTTTATTAATTAAAATGTGCTATTATACAGCAAAAATGATAGATATTAAAAACAAACAATAACATAGTAAAGTTTGAGGTTTCTCCCCCGCCCTCCCCAAAGTATATTTCTGGGTGCGACACTTCTTCTAACAGCTTGCTTAGCCTTATATCACTAGCAAGCTTACTACGATAAATTACAGCATAATACTATTCATTTGGCTATATGTTAACTTTCCGACTGGGTTTCGTTTTCACTGTATAAAAAAATACGAACTACCACTATGCGTTATAGGTTACACTGCAACCGATACAGCATGGCCTGCTTATAATTTCTGCTATATATTCTTCTAGTCGCCGGCCAGCCTTCTTGTATCCGCTTGCTGACTTACAACACTAAATAAGCCACAGTATTTCTGGATCGATATATTTCTCGCCCCTCGCTCAGATTATTCCGATTTGTCTATCTTATATATGTTATACAGAAGAAACGAAAGCATTTCTATAATAAATTTATTCTCTTCATAAGGAGCATGTATGTCTGTATCTTTTATATTTCCCCGTCTATTTCTCTATCTAGTATACCTACCATTACTCTAGATAAGATCCTTCGCAACCAATAGGGCGATGTGGAAGACCGTTTTTTCATAGGATAAACAGATATCACGACAGGAAACTCAAACTGTTAGAGAAGTCTACATTGGACTCTGTGTTGCATCTACTGCCAACCACCATTCTTGTGAGTTACAGGTTAGATATTTCCGTTAAATTCTTCAGTAGCTATTCTGATCGTCTTCCTCTTGCATGAACCACTAGTCACTGACTTGAAAAATTATTCCTTTAATTAGCGTTTATTTAGGTAGATTTATTCATAAAGGACTCTCTTGAAGGGGTGGGATGGTGCGTAGTTGATGAAGCTCACAGATGGACGCCTGCGAGCATCCCACGCACTCGGACGTGTTTTCAATGCGTCCTTCATAGCCAACTGAATGTCGATTGGGTTCACTCTGACTTATACTCGATCAGCGATCTTATAAGTCCCTTTTTTGACAATGCTCATCACTAAAACTTCGAGACCACCCTCTAGGGAGGAAGCCGGTCACCCAGTTCGTATTAGCGTAGGACCGAAGTAAACTTTCGATTGTGAGTTATTCCGGTAAAAATTGCACTAGTGAATCGCAGAGGCTGACAATGATCCCGAAGTGCTCGCTCCTCCATAATCTAAGAGTAATATGTCACGCTATGTTAAGTCTTATGGAGTGATATAAGTCGAAATGTCTAACATAGGAGGTTTTAGGAATGATTGTGGCAACAAAATTAATAGGTAAATGAGACAGTGACGATAAAACACGGAAGATCGATTGTGAGACAGCGTTATTTAGGCTCGTTGTTTACGATGAAAGTACGTGATCATAAATGGAGAGTCAAACCTGCGAGAGAAAATTGCTAGGTATGTGTGATGCATTTCATCCCCTGCCACCCACCAATTTGGTGAACATGTAGTTATATTCTGTTTCTTACTTTATTAATGTTCAGGGATACCAATCAGGGACAGAAAATTGCATTTTTTCGATAGGTGTATTAATAATGAGGGCAAAAGTCGTAACTGATCGAAATGTACATATTTATTTTTATTTCAGGTTGATATGGAGTTAAAGAATGCCCGAAGTGTGGCAGCAACTTTAACACGCCGACCCCAGTCTCCAAGGAAACGATGCCTCTCTACGCCGCGGAGCTCTAATAGTCTCTCCAAGACAGCCAACGCTGGCACTCCAACGAAGACCGCCGCGAGAAGAAAATTTCTGCTATTTAAAACCATTAAATATCCGCTTTCTGTTTGTGCGAAGATTCATATGCAGTTTGCTGTCATTCCTTTCCTGTAATATGTAGGTACTATGTAAAGATTCGCGAAAGAATGTGGGCCGCAGAATGTTGCTACGCGGCAGCAATTTATTCCCGTGTCTGTATTATCCATTATGTAAACATAAGTACTTTTATGAAAATAAAAGTATTATGAATTCATTGCTTTTTTATTTAAAATTGTTATGTCTAGCGTCCCAGTTCTCGCGCTGAAGATGACGAATAAGTAAGAATTTAATGAATCTTAACGTCACATTCGTGTAAATAGAATCGAAAAGAATTGCAACAATCAAACTAAAACGCTTTGGAAAGAACGAAATAGAAATAAGCAATACCAAGACGCTATTTAAGAAGGAGTAATGCGATCGAAAATAAAAATCAAGTGCAAACGAATTTGAAACGCCCGCTGTATTAAATCCTCTGGCTCGGGCCTGCCGTCTATCGGACGACTCCCGCAGTTATTGAACAAATTTTAAACGCCCGCGGTATTAAATCGTCGGGCTCAGGCCTGCCGTCTAGCGGACGACTCCAGCAGTTATTGAAGGCCGTATACCTGATTGGAGTGAGTTTTAGAGGTCATTCAATGTCAAAATCGGCCAAAACAGGCGAATTTGGGTCATTTCTGGTTTTTCACGAAAATGCTAAAGAAAGTGAAAGTGATCCGCCATCTTACTTCCCCTCGTCGGCTTCTCGTCCGCCATTTTAACTTCCCCTCGTCGGCTTCTCTTCCGCCATTTTTAATTCCGCCATTTTTAATTTCCCTCTGCCGCCTCTTATGCCTTTTAGAGACCTTTAGTTCCTCAAATCTCCATAGACGTGTGGTTAGCGTTTATGGATCCCAATGCTAGAGTCGCGGGTTCGATTCCCGCCGAAGGCGTTAGTTTTTCTGATAGTATCTGTAACTCTTATTACGTTAATTGTAACAGGATGATAACAGTTGCTTCTTATTAACTAATTTAAATAATATTTATAATGAATTACAGTCAAATTCACTATCCAGAACTTTGCTCAAAAATACGTCAAGTGGAAGTCTCTTTCAACGTCACTGACTTCCCCTCTTCCGCTTTCGCGGCTACCCCTCTTCTGTCTTAAACTGTTCTGCTATTCCACCCTATCTGATTGGGTCATTTGCTTATACTTGAGTAACTGTTCCCATAGCTATTACTAAGTTCGTCATAGCTCAGAGGCTGGGCGTTCGTCTGCCACGCTGGAGGTCCCCAGTTCGATTCCAATTCGAGATTTATTTTTTCATTGACAACCAATTAATTTTTAATGGTAAGGATTAACTATGTATTTTTTTTGACCTTTTTCAACTGATTTTTGATAAAATGTTACATTGGCTCAGGTTTAAAGTGGAGACGAACATCGGATATTGGGCAAGTTAGTAAGACAAAAATAATTTTTGTCAAACAGAATGTTCATTCTTTGATTTTGGATATATTTTCATAAATCTTTTTATGCTTAACTTTCTGATCATTTTGAAACAATACACATCTTTCATTGTGCAATTAAAGGAATTTTAAAATATGTAGGAGATAGCGTGGATGATCAATAAATAATTCAACCAACATATTTTTAGAAGTCTTTATTGCTTTACCTTATGAAATACAGTTATAATATTCGATCATTAATAATTATTCTAACGTCTTTTAAATGACAATGGTGAAAATAATTTCACAAAAATAACTGAAAACCCTTCAGAGGATGAAATTAAGGACATTTATAGCACAAACCTATATATTGGTCTAAAGCAGATCTCTTTTTCACTCTAACATTATATCTGGCATCGCAAATATACTTTATTAGCAAATAATCAGCATAGGAAAGGTACATCGAGTGAGACAATTATGCACACAGGTCATTTTAAAATATGACGAGAGAAATACGAAAGTGGACACTATTTTTAGATAAGCATTTGACACACTTCCTCGCTGCAATCTTATTACAGAATTGAAATGTTACGGGATTACTGAGGCCATCGTAAGAAGAATAAGAGCGTTTCTCCGTGATCAATATCAGGTGGTGGTCATCTATGGTCATCGTTCGGATCCTCTGAATCTCACCTCCGGCGTTCCCAATGGAAGTGTCTTGGGCCCAATCCAGGGTTAACCGAAAGTCCGTCTGTAATTAAAAAAGGAAGCGATAATTTTATTTAATGTTTATAAAACAAATCTTAATGCGTCACCTCAAGAATACGTGTTTGATATGGACCACATATATTATCGTCTAACTTTATTGAAAAATATAGGTACCTATTAAACAGTGAAAACGATAAAATTTATTCATCCTATTATGGTTTTAAATTTCGCTCTTGTTCGATTTTTTATCTAAAATAGCAGACAAGACGACGATGAAGAGAAGGAAAATTAAGAGATTCGAACGATTCTTATAGATTACGCAACAGCACGAGAGGTAGCATTACCAAGCATTACGCTTCGTGCAGCAACAGTTGCAGATCTTATACTAATTAAACGATGGAATATGACGTTAAAAAACGTGCAAGAAACCACCGATTCATTTTTAACAAATAAATATCTTATCCATAAAATAGGCCATATACATATTTACCTTTTTGTTGTTAGGGTATTTCGATAATAAATCCAATTTATTTAACAGTAATCTGGTGTCTTTTCTTTTCAACACATAGGTACTACAACTAAGGTACGTATTGTTATAGCACAATTTCCCGTTGAATTCCAACGGATTTAGTGAAGCTAGTAAAGCACTACATACAAACTCTTTAAAATATATAGCAGGTACTTTTTAACTTAAAATTAGCTTTTAATAACAATTAATTGTATTTGCTTGTAACAATCCGTTTCCGAGCCTATTGCACTCAAATATAACGATAATTGTATTTCCTATCATATATATCACTTTCGCCAAGTCCAGCTTCATTTCTTGTGTAATTATACCTCGCTGAAATATTTACTTCTATGTCTTGTAACCAAGAAACCCGTACAGTTGTCCATGATTGAACACTGACTCCGGTACATGTACACCAGATACGTGAGCTTATTTCCGTTAATAAACATAATGTAGAATATAATGATTTTACTTACAAAAAATGTAAGATTCCAGTATTCAATAGACGAAAGAAGGCTCATTTACTTTCATCAATCGTTATAAACGCTTCCTAAATAATAATCAGTATCTATTTACGTTGCTATCCATAAACATCGATCGTTTCGTTGCTTATACAAAAGTGTGAATCGAATAACGATAAAGTTTCGTCTATTTGAATGTTTAATTGGCACTAATTGAATCGGAGACGACAATGAAAGACTCCTTGGCAACGCCCAGAAAGAGTACGAAAAATCCACAAAATTTCGAATCAAATAGCGTATTTCTGAAAACTTCGACCATGTAACATGTAAACTTCGCAGGAATAAAAACAGTATAGTTTTATTCGTCGAATAAAGCAAAAACGAAAAAAATCAGTCCATAATTACGTATTTTTTTGCTTGAAGGAAGAATACCTTGCAAGTGAAGAAATGGATTCATATGTTATCTTATGGAAAAATGTTAATTCCCTATATTGGCAGCACTGATTAATCCCAGTTGACCAAACCTTGACCATTCACTAAGTTAGGATGTAAGGAAGAATCGTACCAAATTTGGTTATTCTAGCTTCTATCGTTTAGGGGGAGTTTCATGAACAAACACACAAATACACAAACACGCTTTAAAATATATTATAGACTGGTAGATGGTCTGAAAGCATTTAAGCTTACTTTCAATAATGGGGTAAAAACAACCCCTAAAAATTAGAGACTACAAAATTATCGTTGCATCAAAGCCAGTGTTCAGTCATGGATAACGTTGCTATTTCACGGATTTATTGCTTGAAAAACATAAAAGTAAACATTTCAGAAAGTCAGAATTACACAGGAAATGAAGCTGGATTTGGCGAAAGTGATATGATAGGGAATAAAATTATCGTTATATTTGAATGCAATACACACGGGAATGGATTGTTTACAAATAAATTTGGTTAATTCTTAAGAAAAGCTAAGTAAAAAAGTATTCGTTATAGGTGGTTTTCAGTTTTTCATAGATTAAAATGTTTTTGTATATTCTGCAGAAGCCCTAAAATTGGCAGCGAAAGTAGATTAACAAAATCCGTTGAAATTCAAAAGGCACTTACCTACACTTCTTTAAACATACAACGTCACATCTCGGCTTCTATTAATCTGATAGGGACAAATGCTTTTGCTGTGCCTCTTGAAAGATTGCTTATAGCAACTGTAGAAATCAAAAACATTAATCAAACGCCTTTGGAAAATGAATAACTTTTCTTATTCACTGAAATTTTTGCTTGGAATATGAAAAAGTCGGTCTGTGGAAATTTTTTTCTAATTGATTTATAGGGATACATCGAGCGATGAAAACGTGCAGAAATGTTGAAATTTATTTTTGGAAAAGACACCAATCCAATACCTTTTGTACTTCTCATGATATGGGTGTATAAACAAAAGCGCGGTCTGCATTGGCTGGAAGACCAGGGGTTGAGACACTGCGTCAGAGCGAAGCGATATTATCAACTTCCACCTCCCAATTTTTTTTAAGGGAGGCTGCCTAAAAGCATTCAGCATATTCCGTGGTACCCGATTTGTAATTCAACCAATAAAAGCTGAACCCTATTAATTTTAATATTTTCACTATAAAAATGCCATTATAATAATAAATATTTGCAAGTTGATGTAGACTTATGATAATATTATGCCATTATTATTAAACTACTAGAAGCTCCGCCCCTGCGCTCTCCGTGCACCAACCCCGAAAGCGGTCTTTGGCCGCTATGTTCTCTCTAAATGGACAACATTTGCAACAAAAAAGAGCCTGCAAAGGCATATAATATGGACTTAAGAGTTTAGGAGATAAAAATTCAAACACGTCCCGCCAATGTTATCCAAATTGGTAAATTAAACATCCCTGGAATCGAACTCGGGACATTGTTTTACACGGTGATTACACATAAGACTCTGTATGTGTAGGTCTCTCTAAAATTGAAAGAATGGCTAAAATGCATGCATCCGTTTAAGAGTTATTTGACGATTTTATGAGGCCGGCTGCAAATCGACATATAAGTATATATGTACCTGCAGTGATCTTAATATAAGTTTTTTAAAATAAAATTTGGATGGGCCGTTACATTATGACCCTTCGATCCCGTGGATTGATTCTGTCCATTTTCTGTTAGAAAATCTCATCAAAAAGGTTTCATAATAATCGGTCAATTCGATGCTAAGATATATTATTAAAAAACCAAAATTCGGACGGGTCCTTACATTACAACCCTTTGACACCGTGGACCAATTTTGCCCATTTTTGGCTAGAAAATGTCTAGTCAAAACACTGATATTAGTCTAAGTTTCATCTTAATCGGTCAATTCTTTGCCGACATATATTTTTTTAAAACCAAAATTTTGACCGATGGTTCTGTGACCATGTGGCCTTCGTGACTTCGACCCCGTTGGCCAATTTTAATCGTATTTGGCACTGCAGCTTTCATGATCATCCTGAAGCTGCTGCCAAAATTTGAAGCTCCTGCCTTTATTTTATGATGAGTTACAGGATGGAACAGGCACATGCACAGCTCCTTTTATTATTATAGATAGACGACCAATTGAAAAATCAGATACTGTTACAATTATAGTTTTGGGGGATTTCTTTTGCCCCATTTTCCAGAATAGGCTGAAATGCTTGCAGAATGCAAGCACCGTCCACTAGTATTCTATATTAATACTTTGAAATTAAGTACAAAGAATATTTATTTTTATTCTGCAATATATTGTACTAGCAGAGATACTAATAACGTTGTAATTTGTCCTTACACTAAGATGTTATGCAAATTCATATTTTATCAAGTAAATAACCAAGCAAGCTACAAATAAATTCATAGGTACGGTGATCATCCAACATACTGTGATCAATGTACTTTAGTATATACACTTTTCAGTTACAGTTGTAGCAGCTTAATCTTAACTATTTATACATGAAAGGACAATTATTGTACAAGGATCTTCTTTACTAATACATAGAATAAGATGTCAAGAGTTACTACATCACTGCTAAATGTTATAACATAAACACGAAACAAATTTCAATTTGGATTATTTGAAAATTCTTCTTTTAATTAAATATTTAAAGAGAGGTTATTATGATTAAGAATGAATGCTCAATAAAAAATCTTAAATATTCCCCAATAATTTAATAGTTTTATTTAACGATGTAAATTTAACAAATAATAATGAAAATTTAATAAATTACAAATAAATATGATTAATGGCGGTCATACAAAAATGACACATTCATAACCGCAAATTAAAGTTATTTGCTAGTGCCCTTAGGTATCCTATAGGTTGTCGGGATGCATATTCCCCAACAGAAGCTTGCATCCTCTTTGCCGTGTCTCGATAGATTTTTTTTTCGTTGCACCCCATGTCTCCACATTCCCTTACACTTAGGTGATGGTTTGTTAATACTTCGTCCCTCTTGATTGCTTCAATAAAATCAAAAATTGAGGCATGGCTTGCTGCTAAGAATGAGCTGAATGCGTTATGCCATCCTTCAACAATATTGTTTTTTGGTATCCCACTGAGGAATGTACATTACATATTTCTGGAGGGAACATCAGTTTCCTCCTACTTCCTCGTCGATCTAATTGCCCAATCCACACATCTTCCATGTACATAATCATTGGCAAAAGTACCTCTTCATTCTCCTGGTAATATGTATTCGGAATCCAACAGTGCATCGAAAGATGCAGTAACGTCTTCAGTCGGCACAAAAGCCAAAGAAGACAATTCTTATTTGAATTGCAAATTCCAAATACTCACCACGGCTCTGGAAATAGCTTCGTTAGAAGCACTAGGAACATCGTGTTCTTGTGATTTTACTATTATATCTGTTGACACGTGAACTCTTCCTCAAAATTTATTCTGGTAGCAATTTTTGGACTTCCATATCGTCTTTTCCTATGAAATCCTCCCTTTTATACACAGGAAACCATCATGAATGAGCATTGCATGTCCTCTTTCAGACCGGCAGCATTTGAAGATCATTTCAAGGATCTTTGGTAAACTAATTTAAAAGAAAGTGTGAAATGTAATACGACTAAGTACAAAGGAATCAAGCAAGTAATATAACCAGGGCCAGCCCGAGGTACCGGCAAACCAGGCGGCTGCCCGGGGCGCCAAAATCTTGGAGGCACTATTCCATCTACGAGGTGCTACCCAAAAGTTCCGGGACTGGCCGCATGGAGCGCTAACCAGAAGTAGTAGTGACTTCTGCCACTAGGATGTGCTGAAGACATCCTTTATGAAGCAGTGTGTAAAGTTTCAGGTGTGTGTGTGCATGTGTTTTCTTTTCATACGAGCTTTTTCAACCCATTATTACTGGCGTTCTGAGATTATCTTGTGTAGTGAAATGGCAGACTTAAAGGAGCAGTGCATCTGCATCAAGTTTTGCTTCAAGCTTTACAAAACCGCATCTGAGACACATGAAATGCTTAAGCAAGCATTCTGTGACAAGGCTATGAGTAGAACCTGGACTTTCGAGTGGTTCTCGCATATAAAGACCATGTCAAAAGTTTTTACAGTGTTTGTATAAATTAATTACACCCTTGGACAAGTCATTTGGATATGCTAGATCTTTTGATTGGATGTCATTGAGGAAAGCAGCGGATTGGAATAGTTTTCAAGAAACTGTCGTGATGTTCCAAAAAAACTATCCATTTGTTAAAATTGATAATTTACTGATTGATGAAATAAGGAAAATTAATTTGTTTATTCCTGAAGAAAAATTGCAAGAATGGAGGGAAAACAAAAGTAGAATATACAAACGATGGCTGGAAATACTAAAGCACTTTTTGGATAACCATATTGATATTGGCAGTGTAAAAAGTGATTGAATTCTGCTTGAGCCTCCCAGGAACCAATACTTGTGCCGAGCAAGTATTCTCTTTAATGAATCAACTATGGACCTCGGAGAAAACACAAAAATTGAAACATTACTAGCTATGCTAACCGTCAAATATAATTTTGAATGTAGTTGTGAGGAATTTTATGAAAATCTGTTTAAAAATCCTAAAGTACTAAAAAAAATCATTCTGTAGATAATATAACTTTAAAAATTAAATAAAGTTGATTATTTTAGTTGAAATTTATTTTAGAAAATATTCCCCATAAGCTTACTAGGAAGCGTTGATTACATTTATAATTAACTTTTAATAACTGCAAAAGCATATATAAATACAAACATACATAACACTATAAAATGTCCCTCGGAGAGGGAGGGAGGGAGAGGAAGGGAGGAAGAGGAAGGGAGGAAGACGAAGGGAGGGAGGAGGCAGAAAGAGAGAGGGAGGGAGTGATAGAGAGGGAAGGAGATGGAGGGAGGGGGGGAAGGGAAAGGCAACTATTTTAAGTTAACTAAAGATAGTCCATCATATTGACAGGCCTTTATACTAGTATAGATATAAAGTAGGTGGGAGTAGGGAGAGGAGGGTGATAGGTAATCAAGGGTAACCCTGGAATCATGAGTGTCGATCAACTGCATATGACATGTAGACAAACAATACATTATTGAGCAATAGATGAACATGATGGAGGGGGAAGGATGATGGATAATCGCATGTAACACTAGCATCATGGGTGTCAATCGACTGCATAAGACATACAGATGAACAATATACAATTGAGGAATAGATGAACATTGCATGGGGGAGGGGGTGGGGAAGGGAGGGAAGGTGATAGGTAATCGAAGGTAACACTGGCATCATGGGAGTCATTCAACTGCATAAGACATGCAGACAAACAATACACAACTGAGGAACTGATGAATATTGCATAGGGGGAAGGGGGAGGGTGATGGGTAACTGAAGGTAACACTGGATGTACCACACAGTTATCCTCAATCAGATACATCAAAGAAAACCCCTACCCTGTCAAATGGTGAGAATGCCTATGTTATAAATTGATGGATACGATGATCCGAAGATTCTTCTGTGACAGGCATAAGCTGTAATGATGGGAAATGTGGAAATGGGAAAAAATCTTCCACCTGCCGGGCGGATATCCTACCAATGAACTACCACAGCAGACTAATTCTCCTGTTTCAGAACAGGTATATTTTCTTGGGTGATAGCAGATTTTTTCACCTGTTTCCTAATTTCCCATCATTACCCTGTCGCATACGGATGTTTGGATCATCCTTTCCATCAATTTATAACACGTGCATTCTCGCCACTTGAGAGGGTAGGGGTTTTCTTCAATGTATCTCATTGCGGACATCCATTGCAGCTGGTTGATACTAGCCCCGTCCCAACATAAGAAAAAATTCGTTCTGAAACAGTAGAATTTGTCTGCTATGGTAGTTCAGTGGTAGGATATCTGCCCGGCAAGTAGAAGACCCCGGTTTCAATTCCCGGTCATAGCAGATTTAGTGCAATGTTCATCTATTCCACAATTGTGTATTGTTTGTCTGCATGTCATACGCAGTCGATCGGCACTCATGATTCCAGTGTTACCCTTGATTACCTATCACCCTCTCACCTCCTCCCCCTATCCCCACCTAGGTAATGTCTATATATTATGTAATTTCCTGTAATTTTTCTTAATTTTTAAAACATATTTTGCCTGTTTTTTGCTTTTTCAGTGTCATGTCCTTTCACCATCATGTCCTTCGGCATAGTGTCCAAACACAGAGAAATCCACCCTATGAACTACTCACCAATACAAAAACATACATAAATTGTGGAAATAAAACCAGTAGTAAGTTAAATTACTTTCTTCGTGAATTTAAAATTAAACAAACTTGTACTCCACAAAAAATTTTTCAGGAATACAATACTTTCTCTATATACCCAGGTCTCGCTTTATGTGATGGTTGCATTCCAACACAAGTTAAGAAAGTGTACAACGTATCACAAATGGGCACGTTTTGTGCAATGGAGTATTAGAAAGAAATTATATACCTGTACGTAAGGGAAATTGCGTTTGAAATAGGCTGACCATATCCAAACAATGAAAACGGGACATTTCCCACCAAGAAAACGGAACAAAACGGGACAGGTTTTTTGCATGATTTTTTTAAGAGTGGTTTTTATCACTTCAATAAGTACATCATTGGAAAGAACTTCAATTATTTTGTAGATAAGAAATTTATCTACACCTATTTATCTATATTAAATAGAGAGAAAGGACCCGTACTTAATGCGTCCATATGAGCTTGGCAATAAACGTTAAAAACAGCTGAATACATTTTTAATGCCAAAATGTCCTTTTTTTGAAAGGAAAAATTATTCGCCGCTATGCTAACATAGGGTTTTCACGAAAAGAGTAATCCTAACGTGAATGAAATTTAATATGAAAACGTTTGCTCGTCTTCTTAGCTATCAATTTTAATATAATAGTGACCTAGACATGAGATTTCTGTTATAATTGTTGCCGAATATTTATATTTAATACTAGCAGAAATACCCGGCGTTGCTGGGGAAATTTTGTTCAGATCCAATCGGAATTCTAGACGATACATGGTATTTAAGAATTCACTCGGCCGCCATTTTGAATAAAACAGGCAGAGAGAAACAAAAACCACGTATGAATTATTTCTGGGAGCCCTCCACAATCGTACCAAATTTGATTCAATAGTATGACTTGGGAAAACATGCGTAGTTTAATCAGTCCCCGCCGTCCAATTACGGATAAGGAAGTAGTCGTTTCCCACCTTTCTCACTGTGTATAAGATGTAGAGTTACCTGTTCTTTGAGAACAGGAAGTTTATGACAACAGTTATTTTATTGAACAGTTTAGGCATCAGAACAGTTCGAAAAGAACTGTTCCGTTCTTTCTGACCAATCTCTAGTGCTAAAATATTTAGCATTAGCATACAAAGGTATTTTACTTTTTGTACATTTAATATAAAACGTTTGGGATTAAAAAGTAGCCTACGGCCTTCCTATTTGTGAAGAAAGTATCTGTTGAAAGTTTGATTACTCTAGTTTTAATGGTGTGGAAATGTATAGATGCACAAACAAACTTTCATAAATATATAAAAGATATTATACAAGGTAATATCATTACGAAGTATTTAAATGTATAACAAATAATCGTAATCTTAAATTTTTGTCTTTTATTTAGAAATCGAGCGATATGTTTCAAATAAAGAGAGAGAAACGCTATTTAATCATTACAAATCTATTTAAAGAAAGTCGATTTAAAAATAATTTGATTTACAATGCAGATAGGGTTTTGTAATTAAATATTACCACTAGATAAGATCTTTTGACCTCATTTCGAAAGCAATATAGTATCAAATAGTAAGGAAAACAATTGTATTTAAAAAGTAGATAAATAAAATTCTAATTCTCCGCATGAAAGTAACTAATATTTGCTCAATATCAAGCAAGAAAAAATGGTAATTAAGCCTATAATGTAAGCAAATTAAGTAATGCTGATTAAAAAGTTGTTTTTAGTTGTTAAAATTTTTAGAAATATTCTCATTTATTACAGATGTATATTATCACAAAAGACAAGTAAGATGAGTTAATAATGCCGATGACATTTCATAAGAATACATTGCCATTAAAATAAGCGATTTGGCCGTCTTACCTTTCACAGGAATTTTGCTTAATTTTCTCTATCACAATGTATATCACTTCCTTTGCTTGCTAAACTTTTTTTTACCTTTACATGAATACCCTGCAAGCTGCCAGAGGCATCTGGCAGGGGGCATCACTGCACTAAATGAACTCTTAACTAATGCCTCTGTTGGACTGTCTTATCGCCTCTGGCAAAAAAGATGTAGTATTTCTCGGTTGTAGCGATTGTTTCGACGTATTTTCTTGTATGCTCTGATCTAATGTTACTTTCACTAACACCGATGGGTTCAACTATCCCGCGTAGGTCTTCAATGAATTCGGAGCTTTTAAACTTTTCAAATAGTTCCTTTGGTACTCAATTCTTCTACTCTTCAACGTCTGCCATTTCAGGTCCCTCAAGATCTCTGATACACTCGCATCATACCGATATTCTCCCTTTACAAATCTAACCGCTTTATGCTGAACCATTTCGAGCTCCCTAGTTAGGTCTTCCTCGAAAGGGTCCTATATTGCGCAACAGTATTCCATGACTACTGAACTGAGAAGAAAATACGATCGGGTAAAAGCCAAGAAAAATATTACAGCTGAATCAAAGCCTTGCACAGACACTGTCTCTTTAGGCGAATTATAACGCAACTTTAATTTTGTAACAAAGTTGGAGTTTCTGCCTTGGTTTGTTTGAATATCTCGATTAATACTGTTACATAGATGCAAGTAAACGGAGTCCATTCAGCATAAACACTGAAAGATCCGGAGCTCACAGAAACAGGAATGCGAGTGAATTTGTTCATCCTGCTCAATGAAGTCAGTGTCAACTTGGTCTTATTCTCACTTTCCGAAACAGAGAAAATGCTGTTAAGAGCTAATATGATCCATATTTTAAGAAAAATGAAAAATCTGAATTTTAATCATGAAAGGCTTTAAAACAGGACGAAATAACTTTTTTGCCGAAAACGACGGGACGGTCTGGAGAAGGCCCAAAACCGGGACTGTCCCGGCTAAAACAGGACGTATGGTTAGCCTAGTTTTAAAGTTCTTTTCTTCATCATAAATAATCCATTTTCTTCCTATAAAAAATACTGCATGTACATGTAAGAAAATTAAAAGTTTGTTTGTGAGATTGTTTATGTTAGCAACAATGAAGAAGTAATCATGCAAGAAAATTTCTAAGTTCAACTCGAATTAAGACACTTTTGTTTTTATTTTCTCGATAATGGCTACTCCTACAATAAAAATGTATAGGAAAGGAAATCCTCTTCTTTACCACTTCTACAACTTTTATTTGAAAAATATTTTGATATACTTTACGAGATATGACAGAAGGTTCATTTTTTGTCACCAGCAAAGTGGTACCCCTGATTGGCATTTTTGCGATTTTCTTATTATATTTTATTGTACATCCTTAATATCAAATTTCATGAAAATCCGTTTGGTAGAAGCCGAAAACGAACATGCAGCCGGACAGACGATAATAGGCACTCACACTGGAAGCGAAATGCGCCGAAAAATGTCACATAAACACATCCATTATTACATGTGATTAATAGAGTTTGTACCAGTCTCACTTCAACCCCCTCATGACTTCCAACTTCATTTCTAATGTCCTACAAGTCGTTTTTTGCTTCATGGCTGGCTCAGGAGTAGGGTTGCCAGACGTCCCAACTTGACAACGTCTTTCCCACATCCCGACTTATCCTTCGAATGTCCTGCTTTTTAAACCTTAAACGGCCGACCATCACCATATGGCAACACTGAGTCTCCCACGCTACAAGTGTACATTTTCTGCCTTCAGAGTGATCTTTTTCAGTTTTCTTATTAGTGGATGATTCACGTTAGAGATACCTTTTGGTTATTTAGTAATGAAATGTCTCACATTATTTTTCAAATAATAGTGACAATGTAACTTTAATACCTTGAAAATTCGTTCGGCTGTGAAGAGAGAACAGAGTGAATCAACACCTTACAATAACGGTTCAAGGGTGGGGACATATTGTGGCCATCGAGTGTAAGGACAGTATTTATATTGTAGCTTGTATTTATATTGTAGCTTGTGTTCATATTGTTGCTTGTATCTACTATATGTCGCACGGGAGATGTTTTTCACTGCATAGATGAGTAAGAAATTGCAAGAGAGGAACCTGCGGTGCTGACTTGGAAAGTCTCGTGGGCTCCTGAATGTGTAGTATCTGCATTTTCCAGTTAGTAAAACCCATACTGCACAGTTGCTTTACACTCACGTAGTCCAAAATGAAAATTATTGCAGTTCGATACCACATTCTATTTTAAAGAAAAGCAGTAATGTTGATGAACTGAAACGTTTTAAAATTGATGCTGATAGTTTCTTGGATGTAAGCATTAAATATATAGAAAAATGGTATAACTTTGATAATAATATTTTCAAATTATTAAAACCCATTGTGTTAAGAAATGTACCAAATTTAAAGATTTTGTGGAAATAATTGAAAATTTTCACATTAGAAACGTGGACTTGGATATTTTGTTCGAAAATTTTTTTAAATTAAAAGTTTTTTTGAAGAATATTGTTCAAATGACATCAAAATCACAGGAAAATGGGTGGAATTTTTTTAATTAAATCCAAATGCTGACAAATTGTTAAAAGTCACCAGATTTGTTTTATCTGTACCACATTCCAATGCAGCAAGTGAAAGAATATTTAGTTTTATCACTGCTGCATTGAGAAAAGATAGAAATAAACTGCTACTATCCAATTTAGAAGCTGAACTTAAGATCAAGCAAAACTTTCAAATGAATTGTGCAGAATTTCGCACATATCTAGATACTGAAGCTGGTAAGAAAATTCTAGAAGAGGCAAAATCAAGCCTAAACTATGACTAATAAATTGAATTTCAAAATTATTTTTTTAATATGTAATGTTTGTTTGAACGTTAATGTTTGTAAAATATTTAATAATATACATTAAACATATAGTTTTTGATATAATTATGTCTTGAATTATTATCTAATTGTCCTGACTTATAATATCAAAAATGTTCGATTTCATGCAAATGTCCCAACTTGTGATTTTTAAAATCTGACAACCCTACTCAGGAGGGTGGTTAGAGGATGCACTACAACAGTATTTCCTAGCATTTTTTTTTATATGGACCACTTAAATTTGAAATGTCTAATTTTTCTGGCTATCTACAAACAATAATTAGGAAATTGCATATTAAAAGCTTAATCTTTTCCATTTCAAATAAATGATTGTAATTATGGGGAAACGAAAACCACAATTTCTGAGCCATAGATCGCTAACATACAGAAACTCAAGAGACAAATGCAGTGAGTTTGACCAAAAAATGAAAGATATTCTCTTGCATGGCAATGCAAGACCACACACAAGATTGCAAACAACAGGAGGCATAAAATCTTTTTCATCCACTGAAGAATGCTGTTCATGAACAAAAGTTTAGGGATGACAACGAGGTTGTTGCTGAAATGAAAACATGGATTCGACAGACTGAAGAGAACTTATAATGACAAGGAATACTAGTCCTTGTTTCCAGGTGGCGTAAAGATATAAAAAACGACAGTGTACATAGAAAAATAGTGTATGTAAATAAAGTTTGTAAATATCTGTACACCAATTTTTAGCTATTTCCAATAAATTTCTGCTGAGGAAAAAATGTAGGGCAAAACTTTTTCAGTGACCTCCATAGCTTTTCTTTAGCATTTAATTAGCAAGGATGGCAATGACACGTTTTAATTGTTTGAGCTTTCCCATCGATGCTTGTAAAGGAAATATAATTTTTTGGATATTGGGCTCATAAAAAGAAAGCCTCAAAAATAATCATAGAATATAAGTATCTTGCCAATCTCTGTGGGACACAAGGTTATATCCAAATTAACAAAAACAATATTATCATAGTCAGAAACTCTTTTTTCCCACTTCTATGAAAAATTTTCAAGAGCTAATTTGAGAAGGAACATAAAACAAAATTCATGTACAGGCGACTCGCGAGATTCAACCAGGATGCGTTCCTGAAAACGTGGTCGAATCTCGAACAGTCGAATGTTGAACGCCGTTTTTCCATAGACTTGCATGTTATAATCAGGGGATACGTTCCTGCATCTCGGGAAAAAATTATTAAGTCTCCCCTCCCGTTATATAAAGATAAAATAAGACTACCAATGTGTTAATACAGCAATATTAAATTATGAATAAATTAAATAAAAAATATTTTAAATGTATAACTTATTTTTTGCACTAAAAAGGAAAAAATAAATGTTTCCTTTTTATGATTACTAGCTGAGCCCATACAAAATTTGCGCGTTTAATTTTAAATTGATTCATAAAAAAATAATAAGTTTGTAAAATAAGTTGATGTTAATAATTCATATTTTACTCTAGCAATGAATTTACACAGTACCTATAGGATACTTAGATATTTGACTCCCAAGGTAAGGTTTGCGTGTTAGAATCTCACTGAGGGAAAGGCAGTGTGCGCATATTTAAAAAAATGTTATCCATAGGTAATCAGAAATCTGTATTTTATAAGTTATGGTACAGAGTAAATTGATGCGGCACAGTAATTAAATTGAAATGATTAGTGATCGGAAGATTCTTACGCAACAGGCATAAACTGTAGTAATGTAAAATGAGGAAACAGAAGAATAGAATTGCTAAGACCAGGAGTCAAACTGGGTCTTAACATCTCAAAGAAAGCAAATACAGTAAAACCTGGTTAATTCGAACCTCTATATTTCGAAATTCGACGTAATTCGAAATTTTTTAACACTTGACAGACCGAAAAAGCCAATTTCATACAAATGTGTTTCAATAATTTGAAAATCTCTGTAATTCGTAATTCGAAAAAAATTTTTGCCCGATTCTCGGAATGTCAACGCATTTTTGTCGACATACTTCGAAATAAAACTTACCAAAAAGAAACTAAATGAAATTTACTGAAATATTTCTGGCACTATGTCGGCTGGTTTACAAACATTGTGCGATCGTGATCATACCGACTGGGCGTTGGGTATTGTCACAAGATTCGGTCCATCCCCTCAATTTATCTACTGTTTTGCGAGTTTTGTGTGGAAAACGCGTTCCAATATTCCTTTGGTTCGTTGTTTGTTTCATATTAGATTGTATTTTTCATCGTTGTTAGTTAATAGTTTAAATAATATTCATAGTTTAATAACTGCAAGAGAGACTATATTTAAATTTATTACTATAAAATATTTTTTTTTTAATATACCCTCCAATGGCTCCGGTTCGTGGTGCATATAAGACTCTTACTCTTGCTGAAAAAATGTCTTTGCTGCAAGACACTGACAAGAAGTTAGAATCGAAAGGAAAGCTGGCCTCAAAGTATGGGATTCCGAACTCGTCTTTATCTATAATTTTAAAGAATCGAGCGAAGATTGAAGAAAGTTTTTATAAATTTAAAGGGAGCGCTACACGTCAGCGTTCACGGCCTGCGAAAAACAAAGACCTCGAAGAAGAACTGTCCGATTTCTTTTCACAAGTATGAGCGGCGAATTTACCTGTGACAAGCCCGATGCTCATTGAAAAATCAAGAAGTCTTGCAAACGTTTCGAACATTGAAGATTTTAAAGCGTCCAATGGGTGGTTGGATGGTTTTAAAGACGCCACAATATTGTTTGTCTCACAGTATGTGGTGATGCCCAAAAAATTAACGAAGAGGAAGTGATGACCTGGCTGCAAAGTAATAAACATGTTTTGGAGAAGTATGCGTTAATATGGATGAAACGCATTTTTTTCAACATGTTGCCCGATCGTACTTTGGCTCTCCGAGGCGAAAAATGTCATGGCGGCAAACGTAGTAAGGAGCGTCTCACCGCCGCGCCATGCTCTGCACAAATATGGATGGGTCGAATAAAGAAAAACTTGTAATCATCAGAAAATATGGCAACCCACGCTGTTTCAAAGGTATTAATCGTGATTATTTGTCGATAATTTACGAGCATAACAAAAAGGTGTGGATGACAACAGACATATTCAAAAGTTTTTTAGTAATAATGCAAAGACGTGTGGTGGTGCAAAATCATAAAATTTTGTTGACACTAGACAACTGTTCTGCTCACCATGTGGCTCAGATAAATATGCCCAATGTTGAGTTGCTGTATTTTCCGCCGAACACAACCAGTGTTTTGCGGCCACTCGACCAGGGCATCATTCAAAATTTAAAGAGTCATTACAGAAAAAAAACTACTGTCGTCATACTTGGTGCAAATTACAAATGGATGTTCGCAGGATGATTTACGAAAATGGATGATTTTATGCGTGCCGGGCCTTGTCATCGGCGTGGCAATTGGTGACTCCTCAAACCATCGCCAACTGTTTTAAGAAAAGTGGGCTATCTTCGCAGCCGGTAGAAGTGTTCCAAGGTACAGAAGTGGAGGAAGTAATCGACAGTAATGTATTGGGGCCTGTCAGTTTCGGAGACTTTGTTTCCTTTGATAATGACTTGGCTACGTTGGTTGTGTATGACCCCACAATCGACGAATCGAAAACCGTTGCGAGCGATAGCGACGAAGAAGACGATGTGGATAATGTCGATGCTAGGTTGGATGTGCCATTGCCACCTAAGGAGGATGTTTTAAATGCTTAAGATACCTTCAAAGGTATGTGTCCGGGATGCCAGAGGTGCCAATGAATATCTGTGAAAAAGTTGATGCCATTATGCAACACATTGCGTTAGGGAGTGCCCTGAAATTGAAACGGGAAAATAACCAACTTTTTAAAATAAATTTAAATTAATATTTTATTGAACACTTGTTTATTTACTTTTACGTTGAAATAAGTGAAAGACATTATTAACATTTTAGTGGTTTAATTATATGTTCATATATGTTTCAATGTTTAAATGAGTAATCCTAAATTTGACTTTTATTCATCGACATCATATTTTGAGGTATGCATGTGTAGTACATCCTTTTTTTCTGTATTTTAATATGGTGTCATATTCTTTTGTTTTTCTGTAATTTATATTTGCATTTTTACTTTCTCCATACGTAGTAATGGGAAAGTATTGTATTCATGAAAAAAATCGACTTCAAGATTTCAACGGAAATACATGTTTTGAGGTCCCTAGAACACGTTTAGACTATTTTCGGAATGATGTCTGTGTGTGTGTATGTTATTGTGGGCGCTCTAACTCAAAAAGTACGTGCCATATCATTACCAAACTTCATATATAACACTCTAGCATGAGCACAAAGAACTGATTAGTTTTTGGACAATAACGGATAAACGGAAGTCGCTGTTTATTCGAAACCCGATTCGGTTTTTGCGATATTTCTTCGTTAAAACATCATTATTGTATATACAATTCTATACAAAAGTTATAGAGAATGTAATTTCCTACAGTTTTAATTTGAAACAATTTTCTATAGGAGTTATTTTTTAGGAGTTATTTTTTAGGAGTTATTTATAAATAACCGGTTTTTCGGTTTCCGTTAAATATCTCCTTAAAAACATTGTTATTGGTAATCTTCGTAAGGACCAAAGTTGTAGAGAATAATATTTCTTCCAAGTTTTGTTTGAAACTAATTTTTGTAGAACCATCCATTTCGGATATATTTAGCTTTTTCTTAATACCAGCCTACAGCGCCAACACCATGTAGCGGTGAATTCCGTAAACATTCAAAATATACGTAATTTACGGCAAGGACGTGTCTTCTTTTACGATACGAAATAATAATTTTGCCTTATAATGCTACTCATAATAATTTAAATATCTATACCCCAAATATAGAGAATGTCATGTGTTGGCCACATCAGATTTTTAAAATTTGGTAAATTACGCTTTTTTGTAAATTTTGAATTATAGAGGTTCTTCGTACTTCGAAATGCTTTTTCTTTGGTCCCATGAATTTCGAATTAACCAGGTTTTACTGTATTGGGAAAAGAAAGATGTGAACTTTCTGTAATTTACAGGAAATGTCATCCACTTAATCAATCACAAAACATAACTCTTGTAAAAGCGACGCCACAAAAAATAATTATTTAGCCACTTAAGCCAGGTGAAAGTATTAAAAAAGTAAGCACTGAAACAATTCATTGTAGAATAATGCGGAGTATAAACTTACCGGGGTTTAGGAAGATTCCTCCTCACCAAACCCTTCGTAATGAAATGGCAGAGTCTTACGCGTATTTCCAATGACAGGGTGTTTCTTGGTCGCTTCAGTCATGAAAACAAACACATTTGGTATTTCCAAAAGGTTGAATGCTCCGATACAGTATTTTTAAAAAAATCTGATGTGGCCAACACATGACTTTCTCCATATTTGGGTTATAGATATTTAAATTATTATGAATAATATTACGAGGCAAAATTATTATTTCGTATCGTAAAAGAAGACACGTCCTTGTTGCCGTAAATTACGTATATTTTGAATGTTTACAGAATTCACCGCTACATGGTGTTGGCGCTGTATACTGGTATTAAGATAAAGCGAAATGGATGGTTCTACAAAAATTAGTTTCAAACAAAACTTGGAAGAAATATTATTCTCTACAAGTTTGGTCCTCACGAAGATTACCGATTACCAATAATGATGTTTTTAAGGAGATATTTAACGGAAACCGAAAAACTGGTTATTTATAAATAACTCCTAAACAATAACTCCTATAGAAAATTGTTTCAAATGAAAACTGTAGGAAATTACATTCTCTATAACCTTTGTATAGAATTGTATACACAATAATGATGTTTTAACGAAGAAATAGCACAAAAACCGAATCGGGTTTCGAATAAACCTCGACTTCCGGTTATCCGTTATTGTCCAAAAACTAATCAGTTCTTTGTGCTCATGTTAAAGTGTCATAAAATTTTTACTCCACTCAGCCAAGGATATCACCGGCCCTAGATCCGTTTGGACCCAAGACGGGAAAATTATAGCTTTATCCCACAACGGTGGTCGTTTCCACATAACCACTGAGAAGGAGTTACAAAACTTCCAGCGGGAACTCAACAAACCAAATCTAAGGAGTGAGCGCCGTAATTAGTGTGAGACTTCTGTGTTTTTTTTCTTTTTTTTTTTTTTGACGAATCTGTTTATAGCAGATTGAAATCCTATAATATCTGTATCTCCTTTGCCTATCGTATACTTATACAACATAACTACTGTCCTCCCAATTACTGTGCGTTTAATATTCTGTGATCCTGCATTATCGCTTACTTGACTTCCACCGCTCCCTGAAGCCTTGGCATCCCTGTTCCTGTCTCCTGTGAGAAGAAAAAGTTACACCCGCCTAGGTCCCAGTTCTCGTCTACATTCATCGGTGTCAAGGGTTTTTTATTTTATTTTTTCCATTCTAATTGCCATCCATACTCCCGTGACGCCTGCCATCCCAGTTCCTGTGAGGTCTGCCATATTCCATATTCGCAAACTTCTGAATAGTCCTGTGCCTTATTCCTGCCTTCCCCTTTAAGTTTTTTACTGCTCCGATTCCTCCCCATGTAGTGTTAGTCTCCTCTTCTTCGGATCTGCCATCCATCGGTCTTCAGTGTTCCCCAGTGTAGTGCAGTCCCCACCCATTCCGTGTAATCCACCCAGTCCGTAGTGTAGTGATACTCCATATTTGCGAGTTTAAGTGCCGGCATAGTGTTGTGTTTTCCCTTAGCGCATATCCTCCTAGTGGTCCCGTCCCTCAATTTTCAGTGCTCACCGAGTTTTACGCCCTCTCCACTCCGAGTTCTTAGTGCCATCCGAGGGTCGCTTTACCAGCGCAGTTCCCTCATTCCTGAGTGTTCTTAATCCCTTCTTTTTCCTCATCTGTTTCTTATACCAGTGCTGCGTTCTCGCCAATCTCCCCGTTATTTTAGCATCGTAGCCCCATTAAGTGCATCTTACCCATTCCTTAACCGCATAGATATCGTTAAACTCTCTCGTTAGGCTCACATAACTTTTTATTTCTTGTTTCACATTATATCGCTGTGCGATCACTTGTGCCCCCGTACATAAATCCCACACACCACCCTATACATCCCCTACTCTTACTCACAAGCAAGTCACATAACCCTTCAAAATAAACTCCCCACCTCACCGCCCCACGGCCTTCAACTTCCAAGCAACCTACATCAACCTCCCACCCGCTCAGCATGACTCCCAGTCCTTGTCCCCTCCTCTCCCGATGAACAACACTAATGTCCCTTCTCTCAACCCACCCACCCCTATCTCCTTCCCTTCTCCAATCACCAATTCCCGGAATCTTAACATTACTTGTGAACGCATTTCCTCTGCCTATTCTTCCAAACTCAATCCTAACGTGCCTGCCTTCATCCCTAATGAACGCCCAACGAGTTCGTACCTAAACCCTCTAGCCGCTGACTTCATTCCTACCCCACCCACAAACAGGCCCCACGGCAACACCTTTGCCCTCAACCCCCTTCTCCCAGACTATGCAGTGCCTCGTTTACCACCCATTGATTACGCTCAAACCCAACAAATACTCTCCATGAAACTAGCTCCTTTTCCACGCTCTTTCCAAATTCTCTACATTAATGCCCAAAGCCTTCAAGCGCACATAGACGAGATTCGATCCTTACTTCCACGAAAAAACGTCCACTTAATTGCCGTCACCGAAACATGGCTAAAACCCTCGATACCATCATATTCAGTAGAAATACCCGGCTTTAAACTCTTTCGCAACGATCGTACTGGAAAAGGTGGAGGCGGAGTGGGAATATATGCTAGGAACGACATTAGTTGCAATGTGTTAACTCATAGCGATCCAGTTTATAGGAAAAAGCCTGAATATCTCTTTCTTGACATAAAAATAGAATCCATTAAAATTCTTGCAGGGGTTGTCTATCGCCCACCAAAAATAGGTTATCTGAATGAAATAGATGAAGTCATTTCCACCCATATTCACGACTTCCAGCACATTTTTATCACGGGTGACTTCAATGCTAATTTCCTCTCTACTAGCCATGATGCAAATTACCTGAGAAATTCCTTCAATTCCAATGGACTAACTCTCTTGCCTCTCGATCCCACTCATCATACTTCAACGTCATCCACATGGATCGACGCAGCCATTACAGCCAATCCCGACAAAGTATTAATTCACGGTCAACTTGCCGCACCCGGAATATCCGCTCACGACCTACTCTACATCGCGTATTCCCTTAGATGCCCTAAACACAAACCCAAATTTATTACGTCTCGCGATTTGAAGGCAATCGACAACGAAAAACTGACAGATGACGCCGCTAAAATACCTTGGGACTCTATCGAATTCTTAAATGATTTAGACGAAAAAGTAGAAACATTCAATGCCCACATACACTCTCTACTAGACAAACACGCTCCTCTCAAAACAATTCGGGTCTCTAAACCACGTGCACCTTGGCTGACGACAGATATTAAATCCCTCATGTCGAAACGTGATGCGGCCTTCCGCTCCTTCAAGAAATCAAAATCTCCTGGCACATTCCAACGTTACAAAACACTAAGAAACTATACAAAACAGCGTATTAGGAACTCAAAAATAAAATATACATACGAGATATCAAAACAGTCACAAGCTTCGATATGGAAAAATCTAAGACATTTAGGCATTGGCAAATCTAAAGGTAGCACTCTACCTACAGACACATCCCTCGACCGTCTCAACAACGAATTCACCACACCACCAACCATTATCGACTGCGATAGAAAAACTGCTGTCATCGATGACTTGCTCCGCCGCGCCGCAACATCTCTCACCGCCTCCTCTCCAATATTTAACTTTTCCACCATAACTCAAATAGAAGTCATTAATGCTCTCCGCAAAATAAAGTCGAAGTCGCTTGGCGCAGATGGGATATCTATCACAATAATACAGAAAATACTCCATCTTGTCGCTCCAACCATAACACATATCTTCAATTGGTCACTTCTCCAAGGAAAATATCCATCACAATGGAAATTAGCGTAAGTGCGCCCCCTTCCTAAGAAATCTTCCCACGGGTCGACTCAATATAGGCCGATCAGTCTCCTACCCTCCCTCTCCAAAGCACTCGAAAGACTCATTCATGAACAAATCACATCATTTCTCACATACAACAACTTACTCGACCCGCTCCAATCAGGATTCCGCAAATCACACAGCACGGCCACAGCACTTGTAAAAATTACCGACGATATTCGCCGCGCCATGGACAGAAGAGAGATCACTTTAATGACGCTGCTCGACTTTAGTAAGGCCTTCGACTCTATAGACAAGGACATCCTACTCGCGAAACTTCGCCTCCTAAATTTCTCCGAGTCATCATCAAAATGGATCCAATCGTACCTTAACAACCGTTTCCAAAAAGTCATGTCTGACAACTCTTCTTCCAACTGGATTCATGTCGGAAGAGGCGTTCCCCAAGGAGCAATTCTCGGCCCTTTGTTATTCTCCCTCTACATTAATGATATCTCCACCGAAATATCTTCCTGCAAACACCACCTTTACGCCGACGACCTCCAAATATACATCCACTCCCCTGCAACCAACTTAAAGCATGCTATCAACCTCATGAACAAAGACCTCGCCTCAATTAACGGTTGGAGTACACAAAACTTACTTCAAATAAACCCATCGAAGACTCAGTTCATCACCATCGGCTACCCTAAACTTCTTTCTTCCATAAAATTCGATAACCTTCCACCACTCTCGATAGATAACCACATCATAAATCCTGTAAAATCAGTCACTAATCTTGGCATTATTATTCATGAATCCTTCTCCTGGTCTGAACAAGTAACCAAAATCTGCAAAACTGTCAACAGCTCCCTTCATTCCCTCACGCGCCTGAAGAATTCAATACCTTACTCTCTGAGAAAACTTCTAGTCTCTGCACTTCTCATACCCCACTTCGACTACTGTGACGCTGTTTACCAAGATCTTACTGATGAACTTTCTACAAAACTTCAACGCACCCACAACGCCTGCGTAAGATTTATATGCGACCTCAAAAAAAGCGACCATGTCTCAAGCTCCTTTACCAAACTATCATGGGTTAAACTCGAGGCAAGAAGACGCATTCATCTTTTATCACTATTTTTCACCATAAAATCCACTCTTAACCCTCATTACCTGTCATCGCAATTTTCATTCATGAGCAACGTGCACAGCATTTATACACGGGTAAACAGCCAACTTCAAATTCCTCTTCACCGGACAGAAATCTGCAATAAATCTTTTCATGTCACCGCATGTAGACTCTGGAATGCTCTACCTCCTCACATACAAAACTCTCCAACTGTATCCTCCTTCAAGAAATCATACTTCACGTTACTCCTTTCTCATATGACAACAGTAAACGAGGCAGCAACGAGCATTTCATAATCAAAACACAAGCGCATAATAATTCTTTTTTTTCCAGGGAACAGTGTTTTCTAAAATTTCCCATATGTATATGTTGTATAAGTACTTTAAATAATGTATATTCCTTTTTTGTACTTCATTTAAAATTCTCTCGTATGTACTTGTTATATAAGAACTTGCTGTATCTGTATATTTTTGTATTTTTTATTTTATTTTTTTATTTTCTCACATGTTCCATGTATGTCTATGTTATTTCTTTCCTCTTATCTGTTGGTATTCAAATCCTCATCTTTTATCTATTAATATTTTTTTTTCTTCTGTATCTGTCTAGGGATTTTTCGCGGTTTTTTTACACCTCCCTCCTCTTCGTAGATGTTTTTCCGCAGTGGGACATTTTTTCTGTGCTAAAAGATGTGATTACACAGTTTTTTTCCAACCCACAAAACTAACATGATTCTATGGTAACTCTCTTTGTCAACTAACAAAATTTGTAGTCAATATGTATGTTATAGTCTGTAATTTAAATTGTATATAATTCTCAATCCTGACGAAAGGGTTAAATGTAAGAAGGGACTTCACAGTCTCAATTTCGCCCTAAATAAAGTCGTTTGTCTGTCTGTCTGTCATATATGAAGTTTGGTAACGATATGGCATGTACTTTTTGAGTTAGAGCGCCCACAATAACATACACACACACAGACATCATTCCAAAAATAGTCTAAACGTGTTCTAGGGACCTCAAAACATGTATTTCCGTTGAAATCTCGAAGTCTATTTTTTCATGAATACAATACTTTCCCATTACTACGTATGGAGAAAGTAATAAATATGCTTTTCTACCACAATCTACGATAAACGCGTCCTAGTCACAGAAAATAATCTTACTGAATGTTCTCGAGTTAAATCATTATCTTAATGAATTCATCCATTCTTATATTTATAACAATAAAACTTTAATTAAAGCAAAAATGTAGCGTATAATGATCTTACTAACTTAAGGATTCCATTTTTACGTCAATATGAACGTTTAATCGATGGTAATTGAATCAGAGGCAACAATTAAGGTCGACTTGGCAACATCCCGAAGGAGAACAAAAAATCGGCAAAATTTTGAAAACAATTGTGTATTTCTGAAACTTTCGACCACGTAGGGTATAAACATTGAAAGAATAAGATAATTTAAAGTTTTAGCCATTGAATAAATCAAAAAACGGAGAAAATCGGTCCATATTTACGTATTTTAACGAATGAAGGAAAAAAACCTTGCACTCTGAAAACTCGAAAATCCCGTGTAAACTTATGGGAACATATAATTATCTCCTGGAATCAAACCCGGGACTTTAGGAAATTGAAAATAGTTTTCTAGGGACCTCCTGGCCTGTAGAAACAAAACGCAGTTTACTGCAAATCTCTACAGCAAACGGTTTTCGATATAGAGGGGGGGACAGACGGACACTTCAGAAATTATATATAGGAATGAATAGTATTAGTATTTTACCAACAAAGTTAATGGAAGAGTGACGTGCAACATTTGACTTGGCGAGCTTCAAAGATTTTAACAAACGACTCACGTGAGCCGGACCGGGCCAGCTGCAACACATTCCTGCATACATCTATCTATACATACAACTATATATCGCAGCAAAACTTGAGGCAGCATCAGTATTTGCACTTGTAGCCTCGCCAGTTAATTTAAGGCTATGAAAACCTACTCTTCGCTCTGTCAATCAAGCAATGACTTGCACTAAATGGAGGCTCATCAACAGAAAATTCATCCATCCTTTCCTTCAAATCATCATACAGACCCTTAGCCTTTGCTCTAATCATGGCCTCACTAATAGGAATGTGTTTCTGACACTGATCATCTATCCAAAGTTTTAAAAGTTTTTCCATTTTAGGAATCACAACACTGTGCCTAGGACTGTTTATTGTTATCAAATTACCTGAATTTATCACGTTCTAGAATTTTCTCCTGTTTCACATAACTGCTAATACATCAATTGAATGAATCATTGAATCATTGAATGAGACATCCCCAATGATCATGCAATTTCAGCATGGCTTTCACCTTTCTCAACACTATAAAATTTCTAATTTTAATTCATAACTATGAGTCTTATGCACTCTTTTATTTGATTCACTTGCATTATCACTATTACATTTCCTTTTAGATGCCATGTCAAGTGATAAATAAATAAAATAAATAAATTTAAATAAAAGATTTACAGAAAAAATGAGTGAAATCAGCACAAATTCAAACAAAGCAAGAATGAAAATGCCATGTCAGGTGATAAATTTATAAATAAAATAAAAAAATTTAAGTAAAAGATTTACAGAAAAAACAATTGAAATCGGCACAAATTCAAACAATTAGAGCAGAAATAACTACGACTAGACTGAAACTAAACATCGCATCGTTGGGTGGGCCAAAAATTACTTCGCGTAAAATAGTTCCTAATTCGACTGACCGATCGGCTGGGTCGAATAAGCGAGCTTCAACCGGTCAAATTCTTGAGTTGGTCGAATCTCGGGAGTCGCCTGTACAGTGAAACGTCTTCCTAACTTACCTCTGTATTTTGCAATATCACATTGGTATTGAACCAATGTAACATGCAGCAAAAATCTCTTTCTGGTATTTTCATTAGCCACCATAAAAATTTTAAATAATATTTTTGAAATTACTACCATACTGAAATCATCTGCCCAGTGATAAAAACATTTTTCCAAGAGTAAGAATAGGTACAATTTCCTCCAGAAATAAAACTTTTATTAAAAAAGAAATTTTTCTTAAAGATCGTATGATTTTTATACAGGTTGCGGCAGAAATAATGACTGGATTTTAAAATTGAATAGCAAATTACAGGAACCAAATAATTTTATTATGAATACATTTTCTGCTTGTACAGAAAGTGAAGATTTTCCATATTTTATTTCCTACACAAAAAAAGCTGAGAAGAATGAGATAAATCATCGCGATTTGTTCTTCCAATTTCTGTACATTTACCCAATGGTTTGTATATTAAAACTGAGTCAACATCTTTTCTCATAGAATGAACAAACAAATGAACTGCTAAAGCTTCATCTTTGTTTAATCGTTTTTTCATGTGTAGTTAATACTTCATTTTGTTTATATCTACTGTGGATATGAAAAGCTCCTTCAGTGGAATTTCGCCCTTTACATCTGTAGGCTGAAAATATTACTGAATCGTATGGGCATGGACATCCTGTTCCAACAACACATAAATTTTCACTTTAGTGGATTCATCCCAAAGATAGGATTTCACATTTTTGAACTTGAACTCATGATTGTGAGTATTGAAATACTTAACATGAAAGCCACCATTTGCTTCTTTCACAATCATTCTGGAAATGCAGTCAGTGTTAGGCATTATTAAATTTATACACAAAATACTGTATCGAGATTTTGTCTCTACAAACAACTCCAGATTTCTTAATCAAAGAAATACTGAACTTTCTACATAGATCTCTTTTCCTAGAGTTAAATTCAACCATGTCTGTAAACTGATGGTTTTCTACAGAGACATCCTCCTCATGAAACACAATCAAATGGTTAACCAAATCACAATGGCTTAAATTTCACATTACAACCAGGACATGGGCTATTAATATATTTACTAGCCATATCACACATTTCCTTGTACCTACTGTAATTAAACCTATTTGCATACGACACATTGCATACCGCACAAACTCTTGGATATTTAATAAAATCAATAAAACCGTAAAACAGGAAAACCATAAAAACAGTAAAACCATAAAACGGTAGAAACTATAAAAACAGTTGGTAAAAGTACCACAAGTCAAAAGGTAAAAGTTACGACATGTTTCGACTAGCCATAGTCATCATCAGGTGAGGGAAGTGGGTGAAGCAGCGTATTATATAGACAAGCGGAAGGGGGGAGGGAACCACGGTGTTGGAGGGAGAAGGTAGGAGTAAGAGATTAATGTGGTAACAAGGAAGGGGGGGAGGGGATGTTAGGAATTCGAATTTGAGGTAGCTGCCGGTAAAATAGAGGCTAGTAATGCAGAGTGGCTAAAAAACAAGTGGTCATTAGTGAGAGTATGTTGGTTGTTTTTCAAATGTAAAAGAATTTCCAACTGTTCAGGATGATTAAGCCTAAAACCTTTCCGTTCGACGTGGATAATTTCTGGAGTGAAGTCAGAGGAGTGGTTATTTTCGAACAGATGTTTAGCAAAATGAGAAGAGTCGGATTTGACAGAGAAAGCATGCTTGTATTCGTTGCCCTACTAATAAAATTTCTCCCTGTCTGGCCGATGTAGATAGCATCACAATCTGCACAGCATAGTTTATAAACACCACTTTCGGAAAAAAGGTCAATTTTATCTTTTCCGTTTAATAATGACATCCCAATTGAATAGTTGTTGTAGAAAACTGGCTTTAGTGTATCTTTAGTAAAAGATTTAGAGATGTTGAGTGATAGATTTCCAGTGTATAGCATTCGGCACCAACGTGCCTTCTTGTCATCAGGGGTCGTCAGGTTGGTAAAGATGTCACTAAGGAGGATTTTCCTTTGTTTTCTAGAAAGAAGTCTGTCAATGAGTGAGTCTTTATAACCGTTGGCTTTCGCGATTTGCTTAATTATGCACAATTCTTTATTCAAGTTGTGAGCGGAAAGAGGAATACTAGTAAGGCGATGAATCATGGTATGGAAATACGCATGTTTCTGTGCAGGGTGGTGTTTAGAAGTGCGGTTAATAGGATGATTGGTGTAGGGAGGTTTGCGGAATATGGCGAACTCGAGAGTATGATTGAGACGATGAATAGTGAGATCAAGGAAATTGAGGGCGGAATCGTGTTCCAGTTCATAGGTAAACTTTAAGATGCTTTTGTTTGATTCAAATCATCCCCTTCTGCATAATGTCATTACATGGTTCCAGTACTTTGACGACATATTATGCATATGGAATAGGACACTCAGGCAACTACTTTTGTTCTTCTCCTTTTTGAACTCCCTCCACCCCTCCTTGGGGCATGTTTGTTAGGATGATCGGTGTAGGGAGGTTTGCGGAATATGGCGAACTCGAGAGTATGATTGAGACGATGAATAGTGAGATCAAGGAAATTGAGGGCGGAATCGTGTTCCAGTTCATAGGTAAACTTTAAGATGCTTTTGTTTGATTCAAATCATCCCCTTCTGCATAATGTCATTACATGGTTCCAGTACTTTGACGACATATTATGCATATGGAATAGGACACTCAGGCAACTACTTTTGTTCTTCTCCTTTTTGAACTCCCTCCACCCCTCCTTGGGGCATGTTTGTTACGGGTTGCAACGTAAGCACGTTAGTCGTAGGATGCATCACAGGCATGTTAGTTAAAGGATGCAGAGAAGGCATGCCAACTACATGATGAAGCACAGGCACATGCAGTTGTTGTCTTAACCTAAAGCATGAATTGACCACATTACCTATAAGGAATTTCACTCCTCTGGGAGAAAGGTGAAGGCCATCTCGAGACAGCAACTCATATGGATCAGTACACTCAGCCCAGAACTTCAGCCAGTTGTTGATAAATGTCATGTTCTCAAAGCTAAAATATGAGCATAAATTTTAAGGTTTGACATGGAAAATCTTTAATGAAAAAATGTAAATAAAATAAGTAATAATATTACCTTTCAGCCAATTCCTTAAGAAGTTTATTCAGTCTCTGGATATTCTTATTCATCCCCATGATTCTCCTGACTTCATGTGGAGAATACGGCTTAAAAAGGCTTGGACTCCTTTCAAGCACACTTGAGATGAACACTCCAGGATTCATAACCAAAATCTGATTAATAAGTCTTTGATACTGCTGGTGGCTGGTGTTTCACCTGTAAAAATTCATAAAATACCAATGAAGATAAATAATGCAGAGGTAAAAGGAAACACAAATGAAATATTCCCACCTGGTTACTACAAAATATACTAAAACTCACCACAAATTAGATTGTTGGTCCCAAGGTGAATAATGATTTCATTAAAGGAAGTGGTGGCCAGCAGCATAGAATCATCAACTTCTTCCACTCTCATCCCTGACCTAGAAATTACCGTTATTTCAAACACTGGGAAGAGGTGGGAATATTCATGGTCATACTTCAACTGGGAATCGCCAATCAACAGCAGCCCAGGAGCCATTTCTATGTGAAATATAGAATTATACACCAACTGCAATACTATTCATGTGTATGGGAGGTAAGTCAGCACATTATTCACAGAAATGTTTCATTGAGAAAATGGGATACTAATTGCAACTAGGGTTGCCAACCTCCGGCTTTCGGGCCGGAGATCTCCGGGTCATGGCCATAATCTCCAGTCTCTGGGTGAGTAGCACAAATCTCCGGTTCAATTTTGATTGCAGCAGAAAGGCCTTTTTATGACTTTTTTATAAATGATTTGAATTAAGATAGTTTGCACTTTAATTTCCACTGTATTTTGTTTTATACAAAAACAAATTGACGATGTTCTTACAATTTCGTTAATTAGCAATATTTAAAAAATAATGATTTTTAATATGTCCTAAAATCATGAGTGCCTTTAAGAATATTACCGTATATACTCGTGTATAGTACGAGTTTTTACGACCAAATTTTTATTGTAAAAATTGGGGATCGTACTATACACGAGTAATGCATTTGAGGATTTAAAATTCATGTTTCTTCACGCGAATTTTCGGTGAAGTTATGCCACCCGCACGCGTTATAATGGTAGGCTAACCTTAACACTGAGGTCCTTTATCGTTGTTATGTTGCTTCTTGAAGAGTAGAATCTTTTTCATACATACAGCTTCAAATTCACAAATACTTGATATCAGTGAAGATTTACGGGCACTTCCTCTCTTGAATTTTATATATGTATAGCTTTGTTTGCGTCTTTTTACAAGGGATGGATTGGAACGAGTTGGACTAAAAGTATCATAGACGGCGTAACTTTATGGAATTTCGACATCTTTGAAAAAAGAAATTACTTTGTAATATTCAACAGTCTTTATTGTTTCTTCAATCACACACAGATCGGTTTCCACTACAAAGTCATTCTAAAGGTGTTACGTCGGTTAGTAACACCATTAGAATGATTTTGTAGTGGAAACCGGTCGGTGTGTGATTGAAGAAACAATAGACTGTGGAATATTAAAAGTAATTTCTTTTTATCCGTTATCCCTACCTATTAAGTAGATGAGCGAGTGGAACCATTACGTACGCGGAACGTAATCCAGACATACTAGAATTGAAATGATTTCATTTCATCTTGGGCAATCATGATTCATATCACTTTTTATTAAATGTTTTAGGAGTAAGATAATTAACTTATCCGAATTTTAGTGTACTTGCAAGAAATACTATTTATGACATTTACGGTCTATTCTATGGTGGTGTGGAAAATCAAGGTCGTTCGATATATCTTGCTCGTAACCATCGAGCTATCAAAACGAAATATATCGACCCTGGTGGAAAGCTGGGGTCGTACTATAAACAAGATATATGAAAAAATCAGGTTGTTCACCAAAAAATCAGGGGTCGTACTATACATGGAGTCGGCATATACACGAGTATATACGGTATATATATTTATCACTAGCTGAAAGTACCCGTCGTTGATCGGGAACACGTCTCACAACCTAGACTACACTGTATAGAACAAAAAAAATCCAAAATCTAATTTACAACAACTTTTGTTATATGCATTTTTGCTTTAAAGCAATAGTAAGCGAGATTTTGTGAATTTTATGGTTGGTGCCCTCCTACAACCCCCCTTCCAGTCAAGAATTTCCGGATACCATATACCCTAGATTCTAAGTTGGGCTGACCTAAAGATAGGCTGCAAGTTTCATGAAAATCTGACTTTACATTTTGGCGTGATGATGGAACAAACAGACAGACAAACAAACAGACACCAAGTCTGTAAATTGCTGTAATCATCGTCATTTCACACGAAATGCACAATAAAAGTGAAATTCTGAAAAAAACTAATGTACAGACAGACATCAGAATTTTATTTATAGAGATTACATTTAATTCCTTTTGGGTTTCTTCTAAAGTATCCAGGTTTCAAGCAAACTCCGGTTTATGAATGTATTAAAGTAGGCAACCCATAACAACATCTCCGGTTCATGAAGATATAAAAGTTGGCAACCTTAATTGCAACAATAAATCTTCCTTAACTTGCACTTGTGAAACTTACCACCAAACAAATGAAGAATCAGGTACAGCAAGAAAAGCCAGAAAATGGAGATGAGATCTGTTAATAAAGTGCAGTTATAAGGATAACTCTTACTCAAAGACAGACCAGAATGCATCAACATGTAGCAATCTTCATGAGAGTACATTCCAGCATCTTAATATATCAATAGACTTACCAGAAAATTACACTAAGATCCAGATGCCACAGAGGTCGCAAAGAAATTTAGAGTTATAGAGAAGACCTGAGTACAATTTAGAATGAAAGGTGGAAAATAATATTATATATTATTAAATGTAACATATTATTTATTTATTAATATATATAACATACTATTTATATATTATTATATATAACATATTATTTATATATTATTAAATATATATATTGGAAACAAACTTTACAATGATGCTTCAAATAATTATGAGAGATGAAAAATAAAGTTATCAATCAAAATACAAATGGTATTCAATATTTGGTGCATTTCCTCTACAAAATAATATTATATATTATAAAATATAACATATTATTTATATATTATTAAATATATTAAATGTTTTAGATATTATTAAATATAACAAGCTACTCAAAATTTCATTGCTTATGTTTAACATTTTCATTAAGTTTCACAAAGTATACCACACTTGGTACCATTTTTCATAAACCAAAGATATAGCTCTCCTTACTATTTTTCTTATTTTAAAGGTAAATTCTGAGTATCTTTATATGTAGCCTCAGATAATATTCACACTAAAACAAACTATCCAATGATGCTTCCAATAATAATGTGAGATGAAAAATAAGTTGTTAATGAAAATACGAATGGTATTCAATATCTGGTGCGTTTCCTCTACCAGTATCGTTCTTTCACTACACTTACCACTAAAACACTACAGGATCCAAAAACAGCAGAAAGAGGAGATGGATATGAGATCTGTAAATAAAGTGCAGCTATGAGGATAACTCTTACTCAGATACAGATCAGAAAGCATCAACATATAACGATATTATTACACTTACCACAGCAGAAAGAACCAGAAATATAAAAAGCTTCTCAGAAACACCAGGAGACTAAAACCAGGCTACAATATGTACATGTGAAGAAGAAAAAACTACATTAGACATATATTACAAACATTCTGTAAGGCTATAATCCCGATCGCCAAACCACATATCCAGAAGAGTTCGGTCCTTACGAATCCTTGCGAACTTCTAAGAGATTCCGAACGTACGTCTTCAGCTATAACTTTACTTACCACATAATTACAAAAACGGCAAAAATCTAAAGAAAACCACCAAATCCAAACACCTGCAAAAAATAACCGGGTTCATACTTCAACTCATAAACCGATAACTCATAAAACATAACTCCTAAAAATTTATATTTATAATTGAGAATTAGCACGTACCTCAAAATCTCGGAAGAAAAGTGAGACAAAGCAGAAGAAGGAGACTTGTGAAGACTCAATCACAGAAGATGGAGACCGGAACTAAATGCTAAACTCGTTCATTTGAAGGCAAAAAACTTCAGTTTTCAAACCGCAAATGCTGAGTGCAGACAATATTTCAGATAGATATTGTCATACAAATGCGATATCTTCATACAAATCTCAACTGCAATTTCCTTTGACGGTGTAGGCCTTCAAAAGTTATTTTACTTAGAATTGCAATAAAAACGATAAACGCATGCGGTAATTTGATACGAATGATTGTCGACTATCATTATTCAAATGTTTCAACGGCAGTGTGCATAAACTTGGCAACGTCGAGGTTTGCCAGGTATGTTTTCACCAGGGTTACCACCTCTCCGGGTTTGACCCGAAGTCTCCGATTTTTCGGATTTGCCTCCGGGCGAGAGAAAAAATTTCCGGGTCAACATGAATATTTTCGAAATTGGCATTAAAGATTACCATTTATTTTTAAATTCTCTAAGAGAATAAAGATTTCATTCTAGAATGGCTGTGCCATGCAATTAACCTGGTAGACGGTACACAGGGCGTCAAAAGGGGGGGGGGGTGCAGCGGATGCGAGGTATCCGGGCCCCCTAATAAACATTCGTTTGTTGCCCCCAAAATTTAGAGTTGTCAGTTATTTATTAAAGATTCTGCCGTAAATTTTGTGCAAACTTATTAAAAATTACGATTTCTCCAAGTTCATAGAGGGAGTTCAAAACAGGGAAATATGCGAAACTAATTCTTAATGAAGATAATCTTTACGATGAAGTAAACAACCTGAACAAAGTTCTTCCAACTATAAATAATAAATTTCGCGACTTACCAGTGGACAAGAAATTGGTAATAATATTTAAAGATGGAAATAATTTCACTGAATTGTCTAACCTATTGTCACAAATTTTATGTAGGTATTCCCATTAGCAATTCCTTTGTGGAAAGTTTTTTTTATGAAAAATGTATGGAGGGATGAAAGAAATAGGATGAGAGTAGAATTAGTAAAAGCAGAAATTTGTACTAAATTGAATTTTAACATGACCTATGCAGAGTTACTGAATTTTCTTAAACAACCTGAGCAAACTGAACTGTTAAAATGTTCCACAAGCAACATAAAATATACTTTTAAGAAAAGATAAAAGGTATGTACAATCATGTAGTAATCCTATTCATCATTTCCTATAAAATTTATGTAAAAGTTGTAATTTATGTGGAATGTATTCATATATTTCTTGTGGTTGTTTATTTTAATGTTAAAATTATACCATTTATTGTAAAACTGACCATTAAGCATAAAAGAGAGTATGTATTTTCAATATATTACATTTGTTCTTCCCTAAGTATTGTTCAATCTTGCATTCTTATTGTAATTTTGGAATTAAATGCATTTGCTCCTAATATTTTTATAAAAAATTACATAGCTCCTGGTTATTAAATTGTTAACAAGATGAAGGAACAGAACTTAAGATGCCTACTTTCCTAAGGTAGACATTGAATTAATTACTTATATTGACATTAAATTGTTAATTAACTGGATGGCATAGCCATTGGTTATACAGTAGAACCTCCAAATTTGCAGGGGTTACGTTCCCGACAACACTGCGAATTTGGAATCCGCAAAAATAGAAGCAAAGGCCTTATGAGAAAATGGGGGTTAGGTTCGTGGCTCTCCATCATTTTGATAACAATAAAGGATGAAAAGGTAGGCTAAAAGTGGTTTTGAATCAATACGTGGCATTTAAATCTGTCATAGCGGTACAGTTTATCGCATATTGCCTGCTTGCTAGATGAAAATTTCGAAAAAATACGTACATTTTTCATAAAAAGTATTAATTTTGCTAAAAGAATGTTTGATATTTGTCAAAAAACTTACCTAACTCGAGTAACCAGCCTTTCGTGGCAATTGGGGACACAGCACTTCCTGCCAACCATACTTTCACTTCTAATTTAAAAATAAAACTGCTTCAACAAAACTTTTTAACACGTTAGACCTTCTCGAACAAGTAAAACTGCTTTCTCTGCTTCAACCGGCTTCAACTGATTTGAATCAACAAAGCTGTAACATCAACGAACCACGTGACGTGACGTCAAAGTACCCCTATTGGCTCAGTATCTTTTGGTGTACTTTTCATTGGCTCCTCAGACGGTCCCCACTCTGCTATGTAAGAGCCAGGACCCTGGGGCATACAGAAACATTCACAGTGAATCATTCGCTGAATTTTGTTGATCCAGAGAGTGGTGCCAATACTCAAAAAATCGAAAGGTTATGGAGATCGTTAAAGGAGAGAAACAAGAGACAGAATGGACAGATCGGCAAATGACAGAGTCATACCTGATGGAATTCATGTGGCGTCAAAAAAATTTAGGAAACAATCCATTCGACACTATTTTGAAAGATATTTCAACATTTTATCCTCCATCCATGTGGCTATATCTTTAGTATTTAAAAATGTTTGAAATATAATTTAAAGCTTTGATGTTTATTCTTATTAAAATTCATTTGTGTTAAATAAATTCTCATTTTCCTTGGTAATTTTTTATTATTCACACCATTTTTTGGAGTTTTTAAGGGACAATAAATTTGTGGGGGTATAACAGTACAGTATCCCAAATACACTCTCTAGAGTACCAGAGAGATTGAGTAATGCCATTAGGTCTCGTTCTTGATGAAGGGAAACTCACGAGCCACACCTCCACGTGATAGAGAATGGGAAACACATTTGACTTGTCATATGTGGCTAAGTGGCAGGGGACCGAATGAATACTGGGATAAGAATTCTCCTCCACTTGTTGGAGCTGGGGCACCCTCTTGTCCCTGGGGTGAGAAATCGCTCCTAAAGGCAGATGAACCACAAATGGTCAACAGCATAGATGCGGAAGGCAACGGGAAACCACCGCATTAAAGATCTGCAGGATATCCCTAGTACCAGCAGTTCAAGATAATTAAATAATGGTGAGGTATGCTCTAGTAAAACAAGTAATACATTCCGGAGGTAAAATAGTCCCCTAATCGGATCTCCGGGCGGGGACTGCTCGAGATTTCACTTCGAAAAAGACATCTAATTATTGCGGAAAACAAATAGGCACCTGGAATGTTAGAACATTGCTTCAATCTGAAAAACTTGAGAACCTGAAACTTGAGATGAAGAGAATGAAAGTGGATGTCTTAGGAATATCTGACATGAGGTGGCCTGACAACGGAGACTTTCGGAGTGGGGATTACAGAATAATCCACACAGGAACTATCGAAGGGAGACCAGGGGAGGGAGGGGTGGGAATAGTGTTAAATAAAGAGTTGGGACAAAGGGTGAAGGGGTATGTGCAATATAATGGAAGGATTAGTCTAGTGAAATTGGAAACCAGACCAAAGGATACTGTGATAGTTCAAGTCTATATGCCGACTTCAAACCAGGAAGACGAAGAAGTAGAAAGAGTATATGAAGAAATAAATGGATTGTTGAAGGGAATCAAAGGTGAGGTAAACCTGATAATTATGGGAGATTGGAACGCCATCATTGGAGAGGGAAGGGATGAAAATATTGTTGGACCTTTTGGCCTGGGTGTTAGGAATGAAAGAGGGAATCGACTAATTGAGTTCTGTTCACAGAATCAATTAGGAGTGTGTAACACGTGGTTCCAACATCATCCACGAAGACGATATACTTGGAAAGCACCAGGAGACCAAAGACGTTACCAGATCGATTACATACTAGTTAAACGAAGATATAGGAACCAAGTTAAAGATTGTAGAAGCTATGCTGGACCTGATATTGACAGCGACCACAATATGGTACTCTCAGAGTGTGCTTTAAAGTTAAAAAAGATCAAAAAGAAGAGCGACTGCAAATGGCAAATGGAAAAGCTAAAAAATGAAGACAAACTAAACTCTTTTAAAGAAAAAACTGATGTAATAGTGCAAGAAGGGATACCTGAGAGCATTAACAAAAAGTGGGAGGTGTTGAAGAAGCAAGTACTGACAGTAGCAGAAGAAGTAATAGGTAAACAGGTGGCACAGATTAGGAAAGAATGGATAACTAAAGAGTTGATAGAGAAAATTGAAGAAAGAAGGAAGCTGAAAAATACAACGTCTATTGAAGGACAACAGCAGTACAGATCTCTTAGAAATAAAATAAATATAGAGGCTAGAGAAGCCAAAGAAAAATACTTATGTTAGAAGAAAAATGTAAATAGGTTGATGACCTCGTCAGAGGTGGTAAACTAGAAGTACCATATAAAACAGTAAAAATGTTTTTCGGAAGTCACAGAATTAAGAGTAATGGTGTTAAGATGATAGATGGAACAATTGTATATGAACAAAAAGAACTTGTGGTCGGATGGAAACACTATATTATATGAGGGAAATATTGTCCCAAACGAAATGCTAGAGAGCGAGGAAAAAGGAGACATCATACTGAGGGAGGAGTTCAACCAAGCAGTAATAAATCTGAAGAAAGGGAAATCACCGGGGATTGACGAAGTCCCAGCTGAGCTCCTTAAGGCAGCTGGAGACGAATTTAAGGACACACTATACAAGCTAGTGTGTGAGATATATGAAACTGGTGAATTGCCCTTAGATTTTCAGAAATGTATTATAGTTCCCTTGCCAAAAAAGGCATCAGCAATCAATTGCGAACAATACCGTACCTTGAGTCTAGTCTCACATGCATAAAAAATATTGACAAATATTATACTAAAAAGAATAGAAAGCAAGGCAGAGATATTACTCACTGACGATCAGTTTGGATTCAGAAGGAATAGAGGGACTAGAGAAGCAATATTGGCACTAAGATTGATATTAGAAAAGAGGCTCAGGAAAGATAAGGACACCTATATTGCTTTTGTTGATGTCGAAAAAGCCTTCGACAATGTAGATTGGAGAAAGTTGTTCCATATACTGAGGGAGGCGGGAGTAAAATTTAAAGACAGGAGATTGATATGGAGTTTATATAAAGACGAAGTGGGAGTGATAAGATTTGGAGAACACCAAGAGGAAGCTAGGATAAAAAAGGGAGTAAGACAGGGTTGTTCGCTTTCGCCCATCTTATTCAATGTTTACATTCAGAAAGGAATTGATGAGGTTAGGGAGAGGTTGGGAGAAGTGGGAAGAGTGAAGATTCAGGGAGAAAGAATAGATATGCTCCGCTTCGCGGATGATATAGCAGTGATGGCAGAGAGTGAAGAAGAACTGATGGCAACAATAACGGAGATGCAAAACACCCTTGGGGGTGGTTACAATATGAAGATAAATAAAGGAAAAACTAAGGTACTGGTGGTAAGCAGACATGTTACACGGGCACAGGTCTTCTTGAAAGATGAGTCACTGGGAAATGTGGAGGAATTCGCCTACCTGGGAAGTAAAATAACAGTTGATGGAAGAAGTAAAAGGGAACTGATCAGCCAAATAAATCATTCAAAAATGGCAATTAATAAAAAGAAAAAACTTTTTATCTCTAACAATATCAGCTTGGGACAAAGAAAGAATCTTCTGAAGACTTTTGTTTGGAGTGTCCTGCTATACAGCAGTGAAACTTGGACACTAGGGATTGCTGAAAAGAAACGGTTACAGGCATTTGAAATGTGGTGCTACCGGCATATGATGAAAATTCCCTGGGTAGAAAGAGTCACAAATGAGGTGGTGCTCAGAAAAGTAGAAGAAACACCATGCTTATAGAAAATGCTGCAAAAGGGAAGGGACATTTGGATTGGACACATTGTTAGACACGATGGCTTGGTGAAGACGGTTCTGGAGGGAACCATTCAGGGAAAAAATTACAGAGGAAGACCCAGACTGAAATATGTGAAGCAGATATTGTAGGATACTGGCTGTCACACTTACACCCAAATGAAGAGACTGGCAGAGGATCGTTGTGCATGGAGAGCTGCTGCAAACCAATCCTTGGATTGATAACCAAAAGAAGACCCTAAATACTTCAATACTTTGTATTCATTCAGTTTTCGTCTTAACGTTTCAGTTATTTTCATTCCATGATATTCCTCTTTAAGAACTCTTCACTAAGTAGCCAGTCTCCATCTCAAATGATTATACCTTAATTAACAGAGGATTTATGTTGGCCAGCTCACACTGATGTCATTAGAAAAAAAATGCTGTAAATATTTAGATGAGTATGAAGTTATCACCAATTGTGCCTACTGATGCTCTAAAATGCTATATTTTGATAACGTTTACTCGTATTTCCTTTGGTGTCATGTTTTGGGAAAACTCTAACTGCTGTAAGTGCATTGTCATTCCAAAAAAGATTTGTCAGAACAATATTTCATGTTCCTGTATGTGCATCCAGGAAGCCACTCTTTAAGGATCTCATTATACTAACTCTAAAGAACATAATTGTTATTACTTTTTGTTATTATTAATTAATTAATTAATTTAAACTATTTACAGTTCACCCAACATAACAATTATATATATATGTATATACTTAAATGGTTGGATTTTATGTAGTTATATCTGTATTTCTCATTGCAGGTCTTGTAGCAGTCTCCCTGATGTTGCGGAATTATTTCACACCGTAACTTCCACGGATACCTTTTCTACTGTTCCATCAACCTTGCTCCTCTCCTCACTCCCTTCCGCTTCCCAACAAGATTCCCCTTCACCATCTGAAATCCATGCCCCTCCAGTATCACCAACAACTGCCTCCCTGCCCTCCTTTTCACCATCTTCTGCAGTTTTCTCTTCCTCGTCCCCATCACCATCAACGGCTTCTCTCACTTTCCTTGCAACAGTTCCACCTTCTCCACCAATGGCAATGCATCGCTCAAAAAAATGTGAGTTCCATCTAAGATTCACTCTATGAAGTAACAGCTTATGGATGGAGTGAAAATCTTTGCTGCATGAGGGTGATTGAAAGACTATGTAACACGTTATTGGGCAGATTTTCAGTCAAATTTTTGAGAAATGGTCATTAGGTCATTGGTCCCACCTAGGTATTTGAACCATTTACTTCAAAATTCATTTCTATTTGAATTATTTCAGGTAAGAAGAAAAACGATGATGATGTTCTCCAGGCCCTTCTCCAAAATCCTCCCAAGGAACTGGATGGTACAGACCATTACTGCCTTTCTTTATCTGAATGCCTGAAGGCCCTGCCTCCACAGAAGGCAGCAAAGCTGAGGATAGATTTAGAGAAATTATTTTATGAAGCAGAACATGGTTCTTCTCAAACATAGTTTTATAGTACCCCCTCTTCCATTATCTTTGTTTAATATGTTATTTCTATTTGATGTATATGTTTTTTATTCTACCTTACCCTATCTTTCAATTCTTTTTTATTTTTATTTATTTGCCAATGGATCATTAGTCCTTTTAAATTCATACATAAGAAATAAAATTACAACAAAAAAAAAACAAAGGTACAAGAGGTGCACATATCAAATTTAGCAGTAGATAGTATTTAGACAATTATTATATTATATGGTGTGCATATTCCAAAGAAACAGGGAACTAGGAAGTGCAGTGAACACAGAACAATTAGTTTAATTTCACATGCAGCAAAAATTGTTTTAAGGGTCATGAATAGGAGATTAATTAGTAAAATGGAAGAAAGTGTTGCAGAAGAGCAGTTTGGATTTAGAAAGAAAAGGGGCACAAGAGACGCAATAGGGCTAATGAGAATGATTGGGGAGAGATATATAGAAAGACGTAAAGGAATTAGTCTATGTTTCATAGATATGGAGAAGGCATTTGACCGAGTGGATTGGGTAAAACTCATAGAAATATTAAAAGGAAAAAGAATAGACTGGAAAGATAGAAGATTAATTAAAGAGATATACATGAAACAGGAAGCAGTCTTGAGGATAAAGGATGCACAGACCAAATGGTTTGGCCTAGGAAGAGGAGTGAGGCAAGGGTGCTGCTTATCGCCTACCTTGTTTAATATTTATATAGAATATATGCTTAACAACGGAATAGATGATGATAAAGGATTAGTATTGGAGGTAGAAAAATAAATTGTATAAGGTTTGCTGATGATATGCTCATCCTGGCAGAGGAAACGAAGGTTATTCAGGAAATGATTACCAAGCTAGAAAATAAGATGATGGAATATGGTATGAAAATGAACATTAAGAAAACCAAAGTAATGAGAATAGGGGATGAGGAAACTATGAATGTGTTAATGAAGGATGGAAGGATTGAGCAAGTAAAACAGTATAGATATTTAGGATGTTTGCTGGCAGACGATTGGAAGAGCGGAAAAGAAATAAGATCAAGAATAGCAATGGCAAAAGAATCGTTTTATAGGAAAAAACAGTTATTGTGTGGTAAAATGGAATTAAATTTGAGGAAACGTCTTGTAAAGTTTTATGTTTGGAGTGTGCTACTTTATGGATGTGAAACATGGGCGTTAACAAAGAGAGATAAGAAAAGGTTAGAGGCATTCGAAATGTGGGTGTGGAGACGATTGGAGAAAATTAAGTGGACTGAAAAGATAACAAATGAAGTATTAAGAAGGGTGGAAGAGAGGAGAAGGATACTTGAAACAATTCAGAAGAGGAAAGGTAATTGGTTGGGGCACATCTTGAGAGGAGGAAGTTTGTTGACGACGATGCTGGAAGGATCAGTAGAAGGTGGAAAGAAGAGAGGACGTAGGAGGATAAAAATGACTGATGACCTAAAAGGAAGGGGTAGATATCAGGAAATGAAAGAACTGGCAAGGAACAGGGAGGAATGGAGACAACGCTGGTGCCAGGGACCTGCCCAAGGGCAGAGAACCTAATGATGATGATGACATCCTAATGATTATAATGTCAATGTATAATAATGTCAAATAAATAATAATATCAAAATCTCAAATACAATCATTAAATATACCGTAATATCACCTATAATATAATAATAATATCAATTTTATAATAATCATATCAGTTCCAGGAATATAATCAATTAATATTAGGTAATTATTTAGATAATGTTCAGAGCAGTCTAAAGATTTATAATATTAATAATAATATCAAATACATAACATGATAATTATTTATAAATATAATGATAACAGTATCACTTCAAACTTCAAATACCTATACAATAATAATGAATAGTGTAAGTTTATAAGGTATACAATTATATCATTAATTAAAGAACATAATACATCTAATACTATTCAGTGTGGTGTTCATTAGGTCAATATCAGAAAGGTTCCCAACCCTGTGCAACCTAACTAAGGGGCTAAAGACACCATAATTTCTGTAATGAAAATTGATGTGGAAAAGTTGGCGATTTCTTGTAGGTTTAGGTGAAACATGGAAGTAGATGTTTTCAAGCAGGTAAGAGGAGTCCAAATGGTTATTTATGATTTTATAAAGGCAAATCAAATCTGCTACATTTCTCCTCACAGATAAATTGGGAAGGTTCAAAAGTTCTTTTAGGTATTCATAGTGAAGCTCTTCTAAAGGAATTTTTAATTTGTAATTAATGTGCCTTAGAAATTTGTGCTGCACGTGTTCAATGATAAGGCAATGATTTTTATAATAAGGAGAAATATATTCAAGGCAGGGACAAAATAAAGAACAATAAAGTAATTTAATGGAGTAGATATTGGTAGCAGCATTAGTGTTCCTCATTATAAAACCTAGCATTTTTAAAGCCTTAGATGAAATAAAATTTATGTGGCTAGAAAAAGTGAGCTTTGAACCCAAAATAATTCCTAGGTCCTTTACTTCAGTCTGTCTATTGAGAGCAATACCATTAATAGTGAATTCATGGTGTAATGGATTCGCTATTCGACTGAAAGTTATACAGCAACATTTATTAATGTTTAGTGGCAAGCTATTATTATTACACCAATCAAATATACTGTCCAGGTCAGCCTGAATACAGAGAGCATCAGCATAATCAGAAACTACTCTATAGAATTTCAGGTCATCTGCAAATAAGAGAATACTGGAATATTTAGGTATATCTACCATGTCATTTATAAATAAGAGAAAAAGTAAGGGACCAAGAAGTAGCACTAAAAGTGTATGACATTTCGGACTTGACTTTAACAGATAATTTTCTATTTCCCAAGTAGTCTCTGAACCAATTAAATAGACTTTCATGGATTCCTAATGCACCAAGTTTACTCAAAAGTTTAGGGTGAGATACTTAATCAAATGCTTTACTAAAATCGGTGTCAATAACATCTACTTGGAGATTTTTTCCAAATGCCTCAAAAGTATAATTCTCAAAGGTAAGCATGTTAGACAAGGTAGACGACCTAGGCATAAAACCATGTTGATTGGGGACAATTTTCTTTAATTCAGGCATAATCAAATCCAGGACAATACTCTCAAATAATTTAGGTATTGCTGACTGTACACAAATGGGTCTGTAATTACAGACATCATTTCTATCCCCAGCTTTATAAATTGGTTTAAGGTAACTGAATTTCCAGAAAGATGGAAATATACCAGTTGATAATGAAAGATTGTAAATCACCAGAAGAGGATAAGTAAGTAACGAGGCACAATTTTTTATTAGTATGGGAGGAATAATATCAGGACCAGTTGGTTTACTAATATCAAGAGACTTTAGCTTTTTAGTGATGGTATCAACAGAAATATATAAACTGTGAAGATTTATAGTGTTATTAAATTTCAATTCAGAAGAAAAATCATCTACATCTGATGTATAAACAGGAAAAAAATTTTTCAAAAAGATTAGCAATACCTTGACATGATTCACTGATTACTCCATTCAAAGTCATATATACAGGTATATTATCTGTATTCCTTAAAGAGTTAACGTAATTCCAGAAATACTTTATATTATGACATACTGAACTTTGAACACTTTTTATATACTCTTCATAACATTGCCTTGATAACCTTTTGCATTCAGAACGCAATTCTGAGAACCTAACAGAAATTAATCCACTAATTTTATATGATTTATGGACAGACTTTTTCAGTCGGATTAACTTAACCAAATCTTGATTAAACCATCTAGGATAGGTGCTAGAGTACAATCGTTTCTTAGGAACACAGCACTCCATTACATTATACATAATTGAATAAAACGAGCTTACAATGAGTTCGACATCCCTAGTGGTATGCAGGAATGACCAGTCTTGGTATGTCAAATATGAGTACATGTCCTGAAAATTCGCTTGTTTAAAATCGTTAACAATCCCAGAATGCCTGAAATTAGTATCACAATTATTCAAGAGAACATTTACATCTAATGAGGGGTGATGATGATCTAAACTGACTAGTTCGGTAAGGGATTTATTTACATAAGTATTAGGAACATTTGATATAACTAAATCCAGAATTCTTCCACTATCATTGGTAATTTCATTTAATTGCCTGAACTCAAAAAAATTTAACATATCAATCACCAACTGGGTTTTGCTATCAGAAGAGGAATAATAATAATAATAATGTGGCAAGTTATAGTCACCAAAATGTACAAAATAAGAATTTGGAAAATTCATAATGCAAAATTCAACATGTCACTATGTCGACAAGGTATTCTACATTTTCTGAATTTGTCTTTATTATGTTCATTCCTTGATGTCATGTAAAATTTATTTGGTGAATCTTAATAGTACTGTAACTTTTATTGTGCAATCAAATATTTGCAATGAGCAGAAACACATGAGATTTTTGTGTTTGTATATTTACTTGTTATCATCGACGAGGTATTCTACATTTTCTGAATTTGTCTTTACTGGGAGGCAGGAGTTACAAGAATAAAATTTATCAATCAGAAGGCACTCTATAATTTTGACCAACTGCTTGTCAATGACAGTTAACAGTGATGTTTTAAGATTAGCAAAAAAAGAAATTTGGTACTTATCCATTTGTGTTATAAATAGCCCGTTTACAATACTGTTCTTGATTCAGTCTTCAGTTTTACAATTTATTCCATTGCCAAGGGACTTGTTCAGCTCCCATAAAGTACCCCGAAAATTCTTGTCATATCTTCCATTCCTCTCTCCTGTAGTGGTTACTGCCTAGCCTCCCTAAATCCCTAATCCCATTACCCTGAGCATCTGCTCTCCACTGTCCAGGCTGTAACTCTCCATTTTCTGTATCTGTAAATCCCAAAGGACAATACATTCTATTTCCTCTACCCTGAAATATAAATTTTGGTAATTACATTGAATTGCCAGGAAGCATCTTAAATTGAAATTTAGTGCAATCTCAGTATGAATAATTCAGGGATATTTTTACTTCATTTTTGATTATCCAATTATGAAGGCATACAGCTGCCTTAATCTGATTTTCGATACTTTTCGGATTTCCCAATATGGGTCATTGAAATATGTGAAACCTTGCACTCAAAATTCCAAAGGAATTTTCAACCACTCTTCTAGCCCTGCTTAGTCTGTAGTTGAAAATCCTTTGGAAATCAGCAAGATTCTGGCCAGGGAAAGGTCTCATCAAATTCATTTGGAGAGGGAAGGCTTCATCTCCTACAAATACGTAAGAAGTACAAATCTGGGACCCTGGAAATAATGATGGTAGAGGAATGTTCAACCTCCCTTCCTCCAGAAGCCTCCCAAATAGTGACTTCCTAAAAATACCACCATCACTTTGGTGGCCAGCCCCTCCAATGTCCACCACTTGAAACAGTATTTGGCATCACTAGCTCCCAATAAAATAAGGCTGTGGGAGCCCTTATAATTGTAACACTCCGAACCTGAGTCCAGTGGTGCCTGTGAAGTAGTAGTCGGTTTTGTCAATTTCAAACGCGGTAAATTGAAACTGATAGTCATTATAATTAACGATTATGTTTATTACAGTCAGTTTACCTGCATTATGACATGCTTGCCATCGATTGCTCCCAAGCAGTTGGGGAAATTCCACTTCTCCCAAAATGTAGCAGCAACCTCCTTCCAGCCCGCTTCACTGGGTGATGGGAAGACTCGGTCCTTTAGAGACTCCCACAGGGCATTACACATTTCATTTATTATGACTTCCCCACCCGGAACTGGTACGACAAGCTTGACAAACTATCACCGCTAGCTAAGTATCTATAAGTGAGGTTAACATAGTATGTTCTGAGTACAACACAATTTTACTAGAGTTAACCCTCACGAAAAGCAGATGATCGATCTTACCTCAGTGTGACACTCAGACGTTCGCCAGGTGAAATGACTTCACGAGTCAGGGACACTTTTGTTATGTTGTGCCCAACAATACTCAGCAGTGCATCGAACATATCTGACGACATTCTAAAGAAATTGAAAAACGACTCCTCGTCGTTCAACCTCATCTCCTGTACCAAATGGTGATAGTGGCCATGACGACAGGTTATAGCAAAACAGTACGAGTGAACAAGATTTTGGGAGTGAAAAACACAAGTGTTTTCAGGGCAAGGGTAAGTACACACTAGTCAGTAAATATAAATTTATTTATTGTAGAAAAGATATTAATTTAATTGATAATGTCATATTGAAATCGTTTGCTTTCAGAATGAAGCTCAACTTCAGAAATGGAGGAGGATTATACCTCGCAAAGATCAAGTTTTCAGCGCAACGGACGTTGTCTGTGGGCTGCACTTTGCCGAGGAAGATATCGTCAGGTATTACGAAACTATGATGCCTGATGGAAGCATCGAGAGAATTGAAAGAGGAAGGCCCCTTCTAAGACCTGATGCATTCCCAACAATATTTCCTAATTTACCAAAATATTTTGAGAAGGTGGCAAAAAAGCAGAAGCCTCCATTGGATATAAATCGTGGAGAAGCTTTGACTCCAGGATTAGATAGGCCTCCCAGCCCAGATATTGGAAGCATAAGTGGAATAGATAACTTAGCGCTTTTGGCTGAGGTTGCTGCAGAAATTAATCCTGTGATACCCGAGATGTTTACAGAAGAGGTCTTCGATGCAACTTCCTTGACAGCTTGATTCAAGCATTGAATTCTCGCACTCCAACCAATGCATTGAGACAAGGATGGGAAGAATGGAAGGTAAGATATATAATGAATTGCTCTGAACGATTGAATGTAGCAATTTTTTACAATTGCCAAGATGGAATACTTTCTTTGTATTTCCTCAACAGACAATTACAGACTTTGTGAAATACCTAGAGGAGTGGGAGGAGGATACGTTATGGTCCAATTACAATTACTTGACTGATAACACATCATTGGGTTTGAAAGTCAGTTTGAAAGCAGCTATATAGCTATAGAATTTCTTGGTAGCCAAATTTGGTTTCCAGTACCTCATGACAGCAAGACTTAACCAGGATGCTTTGGAGGTATAATGATCATTTTTGTCTCTCAAATGCAGTGAAGACACGGTTTCTGTGGTATATGCATTACATCAAGTATATGTGCATTTGGAACTTGTATTGTTATATCTCTGCAATTTTTTCAGAGATACTTTGGCATGATGAGATCGGCATGTGGAGCAAATGATCATCCCGATTCAACCCTGTTTGTGCAGATGTTTAGGCTGATAAGCACATACTCTCTTATCAAACCGCCAAAAGGTAGCAATGTACCTCATGGAGACAGACTTACAGCCTTAATGTCTACTAAAGACATTGCACATACTCATCATCGCCAACAAAGACTAGCAAGCATTCTGGATAGTATTCTAGACAAAGGCACTTTGGCTGATGATCTTCCATTAGTTCTGGAAGCTGACAGGGACCATAACTACGGTATCACAAATACCACTGACTTGTTTTGTCGTACTTCTCAGGATATGTTGCTAGAAAGGCCAGTAGGTTCACCAAGTGTGAGGAATGCAAAAGAAGTCTGCTTTCTCAGGAACCTGGCAGGGAACAAAACCATGTATTTACATCTTGGTTAAGTGAGGGACATTTGATTCACTCCTCCAAGGAACTTTTCCTACTTATAAAAGTTCTCGAGTCTGTAACAGTGAACGTACTTTCGTCTACTGAATTGTGCGTTGACACAATTTTTGCTATAGTGGAAAAAGTCGAAAATATGAAGAGTTTGCCACTTATTGGTTGCCCAAATCACTGCTGTTCACTGACTGAAGCTGTTCTCCGCTTCTTTATATTTACCAGAATGAACTTTGTTTGCAAAGTCGCAAACAGAATACATAATATTGATCGGGAAAAGACTCAAATGCACCGCAAGGCAGCCAAGTTTCTTTAATGTATGTATATAAATTTATGTGAAATTGGTATTCAATGTGGTTTTTGGTCTAGTGATTTGTTTTTATTTGTAATTATCCTTCTCTCTTTCCAGATTGCTTCCTCATTTGAATTGTATGTATACTGAATGCAATTCAAGTCTCTGAAGTTTTTTAATGTATACAGTGGCAAACATAGAGAATGTGAGAGCCTAAGGCTAATGTTGTTTACAAGGCCCGCAGCTTACAATGCCTGACCATGTGTGCCATTAGGTGTTCTGCTCATAGCCCTATGGGTTTGACTAGGTCGCCTAGACCTGTAAGTGACCCAGAATGTACGTATGTTTGTGTTATTAGTTTTCATTATAGTTTTTGTTCTTGTGATTTGGTATATTTTGTAATTATCTGTCTTTTCAGGTGTGCTTCCTCAGTTGAACTGCGTTTTAAATATTTACCTGAATGCATTTAGCCAGCAAAGGCATAAATAGAATAGATAACATTAGTCTGGAAGAGGCTCACATGCACAGCATTTCTGCTAAGTTTTTTTAAATGTATATGTATCTACTTTAATTGCAGTCATTTATTTTATATGCACTTAGTTTTCACTATAGTTTTTAGTGTTCTGAATAGATATTTTTAGTAATCATCTTTCTTTCTTTTTAGGAGCTGGACAAATAGAATATTGATCAACTTTATTTGAACTTATTTATTTTATTTTATTGTTCATCATTGAATTTGGTCATTTGAATTGGTTTTTAAAGTAATTCTCTTCCTTTATTTTTAGGTGCTGGTTAATTAGTTGTGTATCATAGTTTGGTTAGCTAAGTTTCTATTATCCTTCGCAGGTTTTTTAACCCCCCTTCCTTTGTGGGTTTTTCTAGAGAATCCTTAAGGTTCTATAGCTTTTTCCCACACACTTGATCTTTATTAAATAAACGGTTTTAATACAGACTTAAAATGCCATTGTGCTCTTATTTCATATTCCTGTTTTTCTTATACTATACAATATCTCATTGGATTACCAAAACAAATATGACGTTCGTATTTAAGAAATTCGTTCGTATTTAAGAAATTCTATTGTTGCTTTGTTTATCACATTTAAAAACGAAAAAAAAGAAAATAGAGGGTTATTATACTGAGGGCAATGTGGAAGTATGGCCGCGAACTTTTACGTTTGAGGTATACCATAGGATTTCTCTACCGGTTAACCGGAAAAAAATTTTAACTGATAACTGGTCAATTCTTCTCGATTAACCGGTTTTAATAATACTTTTCAAATGATTAAAAAAATTGTTTGTTTTTTATTATGAAGTGCTTTCATTTCTTTATCACCATTTAAAAAGAGCCAACTCAGCCTACGGACAAGCCACGTGCCTTCGTGAGCGATTCGGTCACAGCAAATTGATTAAGTTTTTTAAACTTTCTCCAGACAGAAACTCAGTTTTGCAAAAACATGTGAATGCCCAAGAAGGAAAATATTTGTATTTAATTTTAGACTGCAAGACAAGATGGAATTCAGTTGAACCCCTGCTTGAACGATTAATAAAACTGAAATCTTGCATAAAATCTTCGCTGGGTGATTTGGGCATATCGCGACTATGGATTGAAAATAACATAGAGAGTTTAGAAAATGTATTGGAAGCTCTAAAACCAATACACTTATCAGTAGATGCGCTGAGTAGAGAAGATGCAACATTATTATCTAGTGAAGCAGTATCAAATTTTTACTGTTTGTCGGTTATGATATACCAGGGTTTTTCTATTACTGCGTTTTTAACTAACCGATTTTTGGTTAATAAAATTTAGAACTAACCTTTAAAACCAGTTAACCGATAATTTAAAAAATCTGATGTGGCCAACACATGACTTTCTCCATATTTGGGGTATAGATATTTAAATTATTATGAATAATATTACTATGCAAAATTATTATTTCGTATCATAAAAGAAGACACGTCCTTGTTGCCGTAAATTACGTATATTTTGAATGATTACAGAATTCACCGCTACATGGTGTTGGCGCTGTATACTGGTATTAAGATAAAGCGAAATATATCCGAAATAGATGGTTCTACGAAAATTAGTTTCAAACAAAACTTGGAAGAAATATTATTCTCTACAACTTTGGTCCTTACGAAGATTACCAATAACGATATTTTAAGAAGATATTTAACGGAAACCGAAAAACCGGTTATTTATAAATAACTCATAAACAATAACTCCTATAGAAAATTGTTCCAAATGAAAGTTGTAGGAAATTACATTCTCTATAACTTTTGTATAGAATTGTATATACAAAAATGATATTTTAACCAAGAAATATCGCAAAAACCGAATAGGGTTTCGAATAAACCGCGACTTCCGGTTATCCGTTATTGTCCAAAAACTAATCAGTTCTTTGTGCTCATGTTAAAGTGTTATATATGAAGTTTGGTAACGATATGGCACGTACTTTTTGAGTTAGAGCGCCCACACTAACACACACACACGCACGCACGCACGCACGCACGCGCACACACACACACACACACAGACATCATTCCGAAAATAGTCTAAACGTGTTCTAGGGACCTCAAAACATGTATTTCCGTTGAAATCTCGAAGTCGATTTTTTTCATGAATACAATACTTTCCCATTACTACGTATGGAGAAAGTAAAAATCATAAAATTCATCTATTCAACATATTTCAAGAAAGAAAAAATAAATTTTATTCAGTAAAAAGCACATAAGAAAAAATAGAAAATAAATTTATACATTTAGAATAATTTTTTTTGTTTCAAATAATATGATTTTAATTTAGTGAAGACAAAAATCGTAACAGAAAATCTGGGCCCCCCGGAAAAAATAAAGTATGTACCCTTCCCCCTCCCTTCCCCCCCCACACACCTTTGAATATCTTACAAATAGACATTTTTCTGGTTGAATTCCTTACCATTAATAAACAATGCCCCTTCAACAATCACAACTGATATATTAAAAAGTTAAAAGTCCACTTGATTCAGGGATCAGGCCCACTAATCATGGTGCACCTTTTCCAGCCCACATTGTGGGGGTTGTGGGGTTCATCGAGACGCTACTGTGGAGGAACAACGGAATGAGTCCTTTTCAAATTACAAATTCTACGTCCAAACTATCCGTCCATTCATCCTCAAGATTTTAAAATGGAAAAATTTAATGTGTGATCCAATGAAATATGCTTCCATAGGAGCATTTATTACAGAGAAAAACAGAAGGATGATTCAGGTACACAATGTCAGGACCGCAAAATTTTTTAGATAAATTCGATGGATATTAAAATTTATACATCATTTTCGTTCTTATATCAACCTTGTGTGTCCACAAAGGCTACAATGAGCTGTATTTGGAAGCACTCGCAGTTTTTTATGGCCCTTCTGAGACAGCTTTGCTAGATAAGAGCTATATATTAGAGATGGTAATGCACAAAAGAAGTACATTGGCCTTACCAGGTAGAACGGAGCTGCAATAGAACCGCGATGATATGATATTTTCTTTGTTTGAACATTCTGAACATTCTCTCTGCAGGGGCCTGCAAGGAAGAAGATGAATGGATATTTTGCCAGTCTCATTCTCATAGTTGTGCACTCTATTCCTACAGTTTCTGCACCACTATGGCACTGAAACGAAAACTTCCAGAACTTAGAGCAGGGGTCTGCAACCTGATGCTCGCGAGCACCATGGTGCTCTTTAGCAGTCATACCGAGCATTTTTACGATGCTAAAAATCGTTTCCTAGTTCTGTTATTTTGATTTGTTCTCTTATTTTCTTTATAAACGTGCGAAAGGACATTTTTAATCACTTTGAAGTACAATTGATTTGATTTTTGATTATTCCTACTTTTACAAAAGTATAGTGGTGCTCGCTGGTTGCTCCAGAAAGTAAATTAGTGCTCACCACGTTGAAAAGGTTGCGGACCCATGGCTTAGAGCAAGGGTGGGGAACCTTTTCCACATGGTGGGTCGCATAAGTGGCGGCAGATCCTTCGGGAGGCCGCAATGGAAGTTGCCAATGCTTTGGGGGGGGCGTGATTAGTTTAAATTGAAGTTATCGAGAGATTATAAATTATCATATAAGTGGAAATCAATTCTAAATTTGAGTATTTAGGAATAACATTTCAGTATTAAATGGTTTATTATCATTATTTGGATTACAAAATATGAGTTTAATTGTGAAATTCTACGGATATCTTTTTCACCACTGCTTCACGGGCCGCACAAAACTCTCTTGGGGGCTGCATGTTGCCCGCGGGTGGGAGGATCCCCACCCATGGTTTAGATTTAGAGGTATGTAGGGAATATGGGAAGCATTTAAAAGTAGGTATATTTGTAATATGATGAAAAAATGCGCAATGCAACGTGCATGAGAGCAGGGTTTCTCAACCAGTGGGGCATGTCCCACTGGTGTTGTGACACGAAGATCGTCTAGGTGGAACGAGAGATTTTGAAAATAATTAATATAAAACTTTTTCTTAGCAAAATACTGCAATATTATAAGTTCTTAAAAATTTTCATTTATAGTTAATGCAATACCAAAATGAATTTGACGAAAGCGTCTATTTCTTGGAAAATATGAGATTTGATTTTTATCATAATGGGACCAGTTTGTTTTTTTTTTTGACAAAACGGTTGGAGGGACGCAAGATGCAAAAGGTTGAGAACCGCTGCATTAAAGGCAATCGGCCAACCTCGGTTATTCGATCGCCCATGCGCATTGCACATATCTGCCTGCTTCCCACCCAAACGACTGCAGTATCAGATCGTGATGCATTTCATCTGACAGTTTCCAGGTTTCATGTACACACATATATTTGTATCTTATGCGATGTGAACGAGGAAGAATGGTGACCGAATAATCAGGAAAGGCTGATTGCCAGTAACGCACGTTGTATTTTAGTTTTTCATACATTTTTTTGCATTAAACATAGTTCTTCGAATTTAAACCATGTTCCTCCTTATGTCTAATGTAAGTTCCCGAAGTTTCTATTTCGATACAACAGCGGGGCAGGAACTGAAGGGGCATTGCCCTGACCTCACCCCATAAGAATGGGCGGACGATCCAAATATTTTTGTTATTAAGTTTGTCTTACTTCACTTTTACAAATAAAATATATCTATAACATCCTCTTCATCATCGTGTCGTATTAATTCTCAAAAGGGCGTCTGGAAAAGAACTTGCTCGCGGACGACCATGATGCACGGCTCTGATCATACGCATAAAATTACAACTTTACTCCTAACTGACCCTGGCCTAGTTCATTAACATAAATTTAGTAAAAACAGTTGGCCACTTATCTTTTTATTTCTGCTTCAGTACCTATATATAGAAAGACTCTTGCATATCAATTGTATTTGTATAGAGATTAGAATTTTATTTTAATTTTATCTTAAGTGTGTCCTTAAATTTTTATCTGGTTAAGTATTTGAGATTGTAATAGCCGTTTTACGACACGTTCCTATATTTTATACTCCAGATATCCACTATGATAATAAATGCATTTGAGGTTTTGACTACTGTCCTTTCAAAAATTGTAGATACCCGGGTTTAAAGAGGTATATCTCGAAAACGGTAAAAGCGATTTTGATGCGGTGAAAATCAGCGGGTAGAGAATTTATTTGTACGTTAATTGATATACATTCCAAATTTTTAATTTGCATTAAATATTTTATACTGCGCATTATTTAAATAAAAACACGTTTTTTAGGCATGCAAACCCGATAAGACTATTTTGAATGCTTACAATTCCGAAACCCTACAATGAATCAAATTGAAACTTTAACAGTATTTAGCTAGATCTATTGTATATAAGTATGTGGAAGCGTTATTTTATAACATTATTATTGATATCCGATTTTGTTAAATTTCTGAAATCCGGCTATCTTCGCCATTTTTTTTATTGTTTTCAAAGTATGAACTACCGTTGTCAGTGGATAGATACATATAATACATATATGCAAAAAAAACATAAGAAATTAAGCACCGAAAAAGATATAGATTTTTATTTAATGTTCATTTTGCGCGTGCCGGAGGGAATGGCAAACGGAGGGAGAAAGGGTTTCCGAGCGCACGCTGTTGCCACGTCTAGCTCTGTATGTTGGTGAAAGCAAATTTCTTAAAGTAATTAATGCAAGTAAAAATAGTCCAAACCACTTCGTGTGAGCTGTGGTTTTATGTTGCTCTTACTATTTTCCACTGAGGCATTACGGACGTTACATGGGTATTAACAATATGTGTCCCAGAACGCGATTTTCCGATCGGGAGATTCGCATGATTTTGAGTGCGATATCTTTTTTCCAATCGGAGGCGGATATAAGCGGTAATAAACGTTATCCAGTACATAAGTTTGTGTCAAAGTGTCTTGGAATAAGTTTGATATCTGTGAAAAGAATTGGTGCAAATCACAGGAAAAGTGGAAAAGAAAATTCTTTTGGTGATTCTCCATCGCCTAAAAGAAGGCGGAGTTTAACAGGACGTCCGAGGCTTTTCATTGACCAATTTACTGTTGGTGTGATTCGGAGAGCCGTTCATGATTTTTATTTGAAGAAAATGTTTCCTACTCTCCATAATGTCAAACAAAAATTGCAAGACTCGATGCCAGATTTTCCGGAGATGTCCATTAGTACATTCCGATCGATTATAAGGAACGATTAAGGTTTTCGTTACAAAAAACTAAACAAGAAGCCGGTTTTAATGGAATCCCACACGGTAGCGGCAAGTCGGCACAATTTCTTGCGAAGAATTAGATTCTTACGGAATGGTGGTTATAAAATATTTTATACGGACGAAATTTATTTATACTTTTAAAAAAATTTAAAATGTAATTTACATAATTATTTATTACATTTGTCATATAATCTTTGATTTAATTTATAAAATTCACTACTTGCAATATAATAGTTTATATAAAACAAAGGAGAACTCATTAAATGTCATGTCTAGCAATAAATGTAGAAGACGTGGCAACAGCGCGTGCTCAGAAACCCTTTCTCCCTCCGTTTGCCATTCCCTCCGGCACGCGCAAAATGAATATTAAATAAAATCTATATTTTTTTCGGTGTTTAATTTCTTATGTTCTTTTTGCATATATGTATTATATGTATCTATCCACTGACAACGGTACTTCACACTTCGAAAACAATCAAAAAATGGCGAAGATAGCCGGATTTCAGAAATTTAACAAAATCGGATATCAATAATAATGTTATAAAATAACGCGTCCATGTACTTATATGCAATAGATCTAGCTAAGTACTGTTAAAGTTTCAATTTGATTCATTGTAGGGTTTCGGAATTGTAAGCATTCAAAACAGTCTTATCGGGTTTGCATGCCTAAAAAATGTGTTTTTATTCAAATAATGCGCAGTATAAAATATTTAATGCAAATTAAAAATTTGGAATCTATATCAATTAACGTATAAATAAATTCTCTACCCGCTAATTTTCACCGCATCAAAATCGCTTTCGCCGTTTTCGAGATATACCTCTTCAAACTCGGGTATCTAGACTTTTTGAAAGGACTGTAGAGATTGCAATCCCGGCAGAATTTTTCAATCTCTGGATTCGGATTTTCCAATCCTGGGATTGGCTTTTTTACGATTATACATACAAATTAAGAACATAATTTCAAATGCAAAAATAGCTAGTATTTATTTATGCTAAAATTATTTATTTATACATTGCATTCTTCCTGTTGTAAGCGAAATAAAAAAGAAATGGTGAATATATACGATGTAAATGTAATGCATGAGTGTGTAAAAACAAAAACGCTTACCTTATATTTTAGAAACTTTAATATACAAACCTCAGTACAGTGAACTCCATTGGCAAAACTAACAACACTTGCACACACATCCAAATATTTTCTTAAAATAATGTTTTAATTTTAACTAAACTTGAATAAATTGGATTTTTATGATGCAATTGTAACATTTGTAACAAGCGTTGATAATAAGGCAAAATAATTGTTCTTTACGAAAAAATAAGCATGTGATGAAAGCATAAACTATTTTAGTACAACTGAAGTGTACCTTTTTACGGTGTGTTAAGAAGAATCGAGCAGTATCATCATCTCCTATAATATATTTTGAAGCGTGTGTTTGTTGGTTTGTTCATGGAACTCCTCCTAAACGATAAAAGCTAGAATAACCAAATTTGGTACGATTCTTCCTTATCCTAACTTAGTGAATGGTCAAGGTTCGGTCATCCGGGATTAATCAGTGCTGCTAATATAGGGGACTAACATCTATATACATATTATAAAGGAATAAACACCGATAGATATGTGTCACACAATACAATATATACCGTCCGTCCCACCCTGTATCTCAAAAGCCGTTCATCGTAGAGATATGCGGTAAACTGCGTTTTGTTTCTACAAGCTAGGAGGTCCCTAGAAAACTATTTTCATAAAGTCCCGAGTTCGAATCCAGGAGCCAATTATATTTTCCCATAACTTTACACGGGATTTTCGATTTTTCAGAGTGCAAGGTTTTTTTCCTTCCTACATGAAAACACGTAAATATGGACCGATTTTCTTCGTTTTTGCTTTATTCGACGGCTAAAACTCTATACTATCTTATTCTTGCGATGTTATCATGTTATACGGTAGAATCATTCAGAAATACGCATTCTTTTTCGAAAATTTACGGATATTTCGTACTCTTTCCGGACGTTGTCGAGGCAACCGTCATTGTTGCCTCCGATTCAATTAATGCCAATTAAACCTTCAAATAGGTGAAAGAATAGCGTTATTCGCTTCGCACTTTGTTTAAGCATCGAAATTATTGCTGTAGCAATGTCAACATTTATACATAGCAACATAAATATTTACGGATAAATATTCAGTTAACTGCGTATGGGAAGTGTTTCTAACGATTCAATCAAAGTAGTTGAATCTTCCTATCATCGCTTGAATGCTGGAATCTTATCTCTTTGTAAGTAGAACCATTATATTACACATTTGTAATGCTTATTAACGCAAATAGGCTCACGCATAAATTTAAAATTAAATGAGAATAGGGACATACGTTATTTTTAAAACACATCACATGGTTATCTTCTCTTCATTGATATTCTACATAAACGGTTGCATTGATTGTTATATAAAAAAGGACATATATTTGAATAAAAAGAAAAACATAAAAGCTCGCGATCAATTACTGTGTAGGGAAATGGAGAAACAGTAGAAAAAATCTGCTATGACCGGGAATACGAATCCGGCTCATCCACTTGCCGGGCGTATACTCTACCACTGAACTACCTTAGCAGACTAATCCTGTTTCTGAGCGGCAATAGTTTCTTAGGTTGGGACTTTTAAAATGCAGATTTCAGACTGACTTCGCATAATAAATTGTCAATACGCACACACAGCCGTGCCCTCAGCGAGATTCGAACCCGCAAACTTTACATTGGGAGCCAAATACATTAAATCCTATACCGGAGAAATGCATTATTAGAGTTAAATGTTAATTATTGAGATGAACTTATTTTACATACTTATTAATTTTTTTATAAATCAATTGAAAATATACCGCGCAAACATTGCGCGGGTTCAGATAGTAAATAATTAAAGTGGGGGATATAACCAAAAAACCGCGCAAGCATTGCGCAGGTTCAGCTAGTTTTTCGATAAGATAACACGTATGAATCAATTTCTTGACTTGCAAGGTATTCTTCCTTCAAGCATCAAAATATGTAAATATGGACCGATTTTTTTCGTTTTTGCTTTATTCGACGAATAAAACTCTATACTATCTTATTCCTGCGAAGTTTACATGTTATATGGTCGAAGTTTTCAGAAATACGATATTTGTTTCGAAATTTTGTGGATTTTTCGTACTCTTTCCGGGCGTTGCCAAGGAGTCTTTCATTGTTGTCTCCGATTCAATTAATGCCAATTAAACATTCAAATAGACGAAACTTTATCGTTATTCGATTCACACTTTTGTATAAGCAACGAAACGATCGATGTTTATGGATAGCAACGTAAATAGATACTGATTATTATTCAGGAAGCGTTTATAACGATTGATGAAAGTAAATGAGCCTTCTTTCGTCTATTGAATACTGGAATCTTACATTTTTTGTAAGTAAAATCATTATATTCTACATTATGTTTATTAACGGAAATAAGCTCACGTATCTGGTGTACATTTACCGGAGTCAGTGTTCAATCATGGACAACTGTACGTTGCTTTTTCACGGGTTTCTTGCTTACAAGACATAAATGTAAATATTTCAGCGAGGCTTAATTACACAAGAAATGAAGCTGGATTTGGCGAAAGTAATATGATAGGAAATAAAATTATCGTTATATTTGAGTGCAATAGGTTCGGAAACGGATTGTTACAAGCAAATACAATTAATTGTTATTAAAAGCTAATTTTAAGTTAAAAAGTACCTGCTATATATTTTAAAGAGTTTGTATGTAGTGCTGTACTAGCTTCACTAAATCCGTTGGAATTCAACGGGAAATTGTGCTATAACAATACGTACCTTAGTTGTAGTACCTATGTGTTGAAAAGAAAAGACACCAGATTACTGTTAAATAAATTGGATTTATTATCGAAATACCCTAACAACAAAAAGGTAAATATGTATATGGCCTATTTTATGGATAAGATATTTATTTGTTAAAAATGAATCGATGGTTTCTTGCACGTTTTTTAACGTCATAGTCTTTCCATCGTTTAATTAGTATAAGATCTGCAACTGTTGCTGCACGAAGCTATTTAAATGCAGTGTATCTGTTGCCATGGCAGCTAATATGTCCCACAGTTAAAATTTTTTCCTCTTTTTGGATTAAAAACAATTGTTCGCTCTCATTCGACATGGATTTGAATGTTGTCTAAAAAAATAAACATTACTCTTTAAGCTAGGGAGCTATTCATTTCTCAAGCTCATATATTAATTTTAACTAATTTAAAAAGAGAAAATTATAATTCCTTGCATCAATATCATGCTTTTCTTATGGGGTAGAAATGAAACATAGGGGTTGGAAAAACACACGGATTACTTCCCAGCAACTGGTCCTATAGAAAATACGTCTTCTCCAAGTTGCAGGATTTCAGAGGCATTGCCCGAACGGTCGGATGCGCATGCCCTGCCGCCCACCAATTTGGTGATTTTCAGGGTTACATGTAGATACGCGTAGTGAATACATAAGTGATTTTTAGAGAAAAGCGCTAAAAATGTTCAATCTACCATTGCGGGCGAAACATTGTGTAGTTTATCGATGCTATTAATTTTTAAAATGGTCAATTTGTTCCGCTCTACATCTCGTTACCTTTTCTGCGATGGAATTTCTTAATTTCCTAACGAATGTTTAAGACCGGAAAAGAATGAAACAGTTTAGCGTTTTATAAGATTCTTTTGGCAGGATTCTGATTTTTGTTATTCTTTTATTAAACGTACATTAATCCGTGATACATTTTAAAAGCCTTCATAAGTCATTTATGTGCCGAATATGTAGCGCGTCGAAATTATGTTTTAAGTGACCACCTCGTTTTACTTACTTAGTAGCACCATTAAATGCATTGTAATTCTACCTCCCGGTAGGTTTTAAGAAGGTAAAAATGCAATATCATTTTTTATTTGTCGGGTTCGCCTTTGATTGATATTTATTCAATTCGTATATATAGGTTTCCACCTGTTCCGCATTCACCCAAACAGTTTGGCAATAAAATCCTTATTCGACAATTTCAATTAATCTAAAATTTATTTCATTATGCCCTTATATACATTAAGTTATAGAGATCATTAACAATATTGCTACATGTATAAAAATAATTATACAGCATCTAGACGTTATAATATTTTGCATTTTAGTCCCAGCTACCACCAAGCCTTATCAATGGTTTTGCAACCCGTGACATTATTGCACTAGAAGAGTATGGATGAGAAGGTTTGTGCAATGAATGGTGCGCAGAATTTTCTGTAAAAATTCAGGCTAACATGTGAACATCGCAAGAATAAGATAGTACCTATAGAGTTTTATCCGTCGAATAAAGTAAAACCGAAGAAAATCGGTCAATATTTACGTATTTTTATGAATGAAAGAAAAAAACCTTGCAGTTTGGGAGTGTGACGGACATTACTCAATTAATATACGTATGTCGATTTTATTTTCTACTTTTAATTATTGTATTACAGTTATTGCATTGTATTATCTAATACAATCCGAAATTTCGGTGATATTGGGTAGGCTAATACAGGAACGTACTCCCCCTAACCTGGACATTTCAATTATTTTATATGGGAAAATTGTTCCCGTTTTACGCGAATTTGATTTACACGGTAGTTTTCTGGAAAGCATTAACCGCGCAAATCGAGAACTACCTGTATTTAACTTTAGTTTATAAGAATCAAATAAAATTTTGCCTTATTTATATCCGGCAGACAAACCGGTAGCAACAATAACTGGCATACACTTCAGGAGTACACATTTTATCGTTAGTATATAGATTTTAATTACATCATCTGGTCAAATAAACTACGTAACCAAGTAACCCCTTTTCTTAAACGTAGATACGGTAAGTAGGTTAGCGTAAGAAATGAGGTGGTCCGCAGGGCCTGGAAGGGTTGCTGAAGTGGTCCGCGGAGTTCAAAAGGTTGGAAAACGCTGCATTAGAACTTCTCTCTTAGACCAGGGGTCGGTAATCTTTTCACAGGAAGAGTCACTTTTTATAAATCCAGCATGAAACCTAACACGAGAAGGGCCGCAGTGCAAGTGAATAAGACGTTTCTTATTTTTAAAAGTTCAATTCATAATACAGAATATTATTATAAGTAATATTGAACTTTCGGTAATTTAAGTCACTATATAAGTAATTTTACGTTCTAAGCGCTTTATAGAGGGGAGGCAGCTGATTTAGGGAGCAGCACTTAAGTCCTTCATGAGCCGGATGCGGCTCACGAGTCATTGGTTGGCGACCCCTGGCATTGCGCCTCTGACCACGTAGTCCCATCCGTTGACAAAGGACCTCGTTGTGACCTTCAATCGGAAATTTAATTTTCGCCACCCACATTAAAAAGTTTTCATCTCGCGTTGTCTTTTCTCGGTAAAAGCTACGACTTCGCCGAAATTTCAAATATCTCCGCCCTTCGTACCCTCTGTGTAAGCTGCCTTCTCTTTATCCTATAGCAATTTTTTTGCCTTGTGACGCTGAACTCCATGACTTCCCAAAAAAAGTATTCTGATCAGAGTTTTCCAGTGAAGTGCAATAGATTACAGAATGCTCAAAGTTTGCTTTTGATATCTTTGTTGTCGTGGACCCAACTTACAGTCCGTACATTAAGTCACGCGAGGGGGAAAAAAATTTTGAGGCATTACTTTCGGATCGCCCCTATTATGTTCCGCGACCTAGTATTGGGCCGCGACCGTTTACTTTGCAACACACTTATGCTCCTCTGTTTGATCTTGCTAGTCTTATTTCTCACAATCTACTTGTAAGATTGCCACTCCACCTGCAATTCTTTTTTTACCCACACTCTCGATTCATTAGTATTCTCGGATTTATCTGATCGAAGATCATTCAAGGACCTGTTTCCTTAAGAACATCGTTAATACAGCTTACACAACCATTAAATGGGGCTACCCGACCTCTCCTGTGGTACTACTCTTAAACTAGCAGTGAACAATTGTTCTATAATGTTTCGCCTCTCAATTCTCCACTCAATCGAGCACTTCTTCCAGAGTTATTTCCTCTCCCGTACAGAATGCTCGTTTCCAGTGGCGGATTGTGAATTTTGAAGGTCCATGGCTAATGTTATTTGGAGGTCCTTAACATAAACTAAACATAAGAGGGAATTTCTCAATTAGGTTAATTAACACTTTTATTGCTATGTTTAACATAATTTTTAATTTTTGAGATTATTATTTTTGTGATACGGGGGCCCCTCGATCCTTGGGTTCCAGGGCCTCAGCCCGTTCGTAGATCCGCTCCTGTTTATTTTTTTATTGTTACGTTGCTAGTAGTTTATGATTCTGACATATTTAGATTCTTTTTAAAATCACAGTTCTCGTGTTTTTATCATTGTGCTTTACAAGTCCTATTTACAAGAACCGATTTCTGTCTTCGGACACTTCAAATAAATAAATTTGTAGTAATAATTCATGTTTTCGAAATTATAGATACAAATAAAATTTTATTCGGTGAATATATGTGATTGGGGTTCCGAAACTTTTGAGTTAAATGTACGAGCCTTGAAATATTAACTATATTATAATAGAGTATTGTGAAATTTATTGTAATTTCTGTTGTAATAGCTATCACAACGTCGCTTTATATTCGCATTAAAAATTTTTAAACTAGAAAATAAATTTAATGCTGGAGGAATTCAAAAATTGAAAGCTAACTGAAGATAAAATTGAACTTGGCGTTGATCAACTTGCGTACATCCAAAATAAAAATGAGTGAAATAACTTGCAGAGGTATATGAAAGTTTGATAGTCTCCGAGAAATCAATTAGTGGTGGTAAAGCATTGAAAATGTTGCTATAATCAAATTGTTGCCGCATTCCACTCAATATTGTAAGCAACTGATGCGACATAGGTACGATTTAATATTAAAACTTTATTCCTGTTTGTCCCTTGGTATTATTTTTCATTGCTTTTGTAGGATCCGCAGAAATAGAAGCAATGCTAGAACGAGCTAGCACTTCTTATAGTCATGATGATTAATCAAAATAAAAACGCTACTCCGTGAATATTTTATACCTTCAACAGCAAAAGTACGCATTTTTCAGATTGCGTTGAGAAGGTATGTATAAGTGCTGAGATAAGTTCGGTATCACCTCATGTCACGGAGAGACGAATACGTGTTAGCGAGTCACGTATATCGTATATAGGATGGAGGCAATCAAGAAAAATGCTTCGGAGAAGAATGGAATAATTAGCTGCGTGCCTTTAAATCTGCTTGAAAGTAAAATAATGCAGCTGTCAATCAAATCCGTTTAATCACGTAGAATTTTTAAAGAGATTCAGATATGTGAGTCATTATGGGGTAAACTAGTTAAATAGCTCAAACGCAGTCCCGAATTAGGCAATATGCATGATTAACAAACTTATTAATGCTGGATCTAAATAACGTCCGTAGGAATGAGAGATTTGATTAAAACACGTCCACATCCGGTTCTCTCAACCTTTTCGTTTCTAAAGCATTACCAAGATAATCAGTTGGATTCAAGCCATAAGGTGTGGTCGATAGCTTTTTATGGATTGGAGGTTTTTGAATCGGTGGAAATGTTCAATTATAAACTTGGGATTTTATGTTGACTGGCAGTGCAAACATTGAAGCGCGGATCAAAATCGATTTTGAAGAATTAATTGTCTTATTAAGGACATTCTGTACTAAAGGTCGTAGTAATCCGCTCAGCAATGGAGTGACGCTTATGCATTTTCATGGCAGTGCGGACGTGGTGATCCATATGGGTACGGACATATTGCTGAGCAAATATTTCTATAAACGTCTTAATTATCAAATACAGATAGGAGTCACCGCACATATGCCTACCTACCAATTCCTCCTACCTTCATTCCCATATCGATGTTATTTCCGCACGAGAGGATTCGTCCCACGACTCTTCATCTCATAATTCGTCACAGATGAGGTTTGCCGGGAACTTTCCATCTGGTTTCGATCCGAAGAACTAGCGCCTCCCCGCTTAAAGGACTCGCCGAAATGCGTGGGTTGAGGGCGTAGAAGGACGGCCGAATATGAAAGATCAATCCATTTCGGCGCGAAGCTTTCCCCTTCATTTCCAAAGGGACATGAGCGATGGAAATTCCGCAAAGAAGATGATCCGTTCTGAATTCGACGGTCAAAAAAAAAAAAACCGTTTCATATAAATCGAACCGAAGGCTATTCCACTCCACAGCCATTCGGCCAACGCCCATCCGCGTAACCCGAATCGCACTTTCTATTCGAAAGGGTCTTTTATTTAAATAATAAAACGTCCTTTAGAAACAAACGCTCATTCGACGATCACTACTAAGGTCAAATCGCACGGAGGAATGCGCGTTTTAAAACATTTTAACAATTAGTCGACCTTGAAAAATATCCCGCCATCGAATAAAGCAAGGCGCGTAACAAGCAAGGAAGTGATGTTTTTCGTTCGTTACCGTTAAATCCCCACGCTTTGCAACTAAGTTACCACATCGCGTGTTTCTGAGTTACAAAATGGAATAGGGTCATGCAAGAAAACACCGAAGTTGCAGGACGCAAAATCTTCATTTTTCGAGCGAGTGACTGAAAACAAATTTGTTATCACCGCTGTTTGTTATCGTTGGCGCGCTACGCAGTGGGCGAGTCGAATTTTGGATCCCAAGTATTCAACCTTAAACGAACACCTTTAGCGATTTCCTTTACCTGAATTAAATTTAAGTTTAAAAAAATAAATACTATGGGCGGTTTAAAAATGATTACAATGTAAATTCTGCAGCAATCGCGGTGAGCGTTTTCTACGAATATCTTCTATGTAATTAAAAAAATTCACCTTTCTCAGAAAATATCTACTCAAACCGCACGGCATAGCTTCTTCCAAATAAAAATGGACTATCCCTTATTGAACTTATAAAACAGATCTAATAAAATTTTTCACTTTCACGGTCATAAAATGAGATCCAAGTTAAAGACAGTGAGCAATCGAATATTGACTAACTCAAGCGATAATCAAAAAAATCGGTACAACAAACATTGTACAAACTTTCTCATATACTAATGCGTCGTTTAGTTATCTTTAGAAATTGAAAATCGTATGAGTCTGTTTTTAGAAAAACCAATTTTTGTTAAAGTTGCCCAAGAATAAACTAGCCTTATATTCACTCATTGAGAAAAATGAAATACGTAGTATTATTGTCGATGTATACTCAAGTAACTGTACGAAATTTGAACAAAATCGCTATAGCCGTTTTTGAGAAAATTGAATTGTTGTTAAATTTGCCTAGAATAAACTAGCCTTATATTCATTTTTTCAGAAATATGAAGTATACAGTATTATCGAAGACGTAAACTCAAGTAACTGTACGAAATTTGATCAAAATCGTTAGAGCCGTTTTTGAGAAAATCGGATTGTTGTTAAAAATGCGTAGAATAAACTACTCTTAATTATTGATCAATGTCAACCATTTCTATGTATACTGGACTCAGTATGATAAAATGTCTGAGTACGAGATTTCATTCATTTTCGTTCTACCTTCTAGGCTCCAGAGCCAGTAACAGACAGACGGCATTGCGAAAACCACTTTTTCGGATTCAGCGACACCTAAAACGTGTATTTCCGTAAAAATCTCGAGGTCGAATTTTTTCGCGAAAACAATACTTTCTCGATACTTCGTATGAGAAAGTAAAAAGATCTTATAACGATTGCCAGACAGAGAAATGAAGCAGATTGAAACTATTTTTTCTACGTAGAGCGCTTAGATTGCGTACGTCAGTGATGTGGGCTGATAAACGAATTGGTTACTTGTTTCCGTAGCACAATCGAAAAAATAAAAAAATCTGACGTGGCCAACACGACTTTCTCCATATTTGGGGTATAGATATTTAAATTATTATGAATAGCATTATATGGCAAAATTATTATTTCGTATCGTAAAAGAATACAGTCGTCCTTATTTCCGTAAATTAGGTATATTTTGAATGTTACATGGTGGTGGCGCTGTATACTGGATATTACGAAAACGTTCAATATCTCCGAAATGGATGGTTCTACGAAAAATTGTTTCAAGCAAAAGTTGGAAAACATGTTATTCTCTACAACTTCGGTCCTCACGAAGATAACCAATAATGAGGTTTTAAGGAGATATTTGACGGAAACCGAAAAAACCGATTATTTATAAATAATTCCTAAACAATAACTGCTATGGAAAATTTTTTCAAATCAAAGTTGTAGGAAATTACATTCTCCACAACCTTTGTATAGAATTGTATATACAATAATGATGTTTTAACGGAGATATTTCGCCAAAACCGAATCGGGTCTCGAATAAACCTCGACTTCCGCTTAACCGGCACTGTCCAAAAAGTAATCAGCTCTTCATGGTCATACCAAAGTGTTATATATGAAATTTGGTAATGATGTGGCAAGTACTTTTTGAGTTAGAGCGCCCGCAATCACATACATACACATCATTCCGAACAAGTTAGGAAAGTGGACAACGTATCACAAATGGGCGCGTTTCGTGCAATGGAGTATTAGAAAGAAATTAGTATACACGTGTACGTAAGGGAAATTGCGTTTCAAAATTCTTTTCTTCATCATCAATAATCCATTTTCTTCCTATTTAATAATATTACATGCACACGTAAGGAAATTAAACGTTTGTTTGCGAGATTGTTTATGTTAGCAACAATGAAGAAGTAACCATGCAAGAAATTTTCAACTCGATTTAAGACGTTTTTGTTTGATTTTATCGATAACGGCTACTTCTATAATAAAAATATGTAGGAAAGGAAATACTCTTCTTTACCAGTTCTACAACTTTTATTTGAAAAATATTTTGATATGAGCAATACTTTACGAGGTATGACGAAAATTTCATTTTTTGTCACCAGTAAAGTGGTACCCCTGGTTGGCGTACGAGATTCATTTTTGCGATTTTCTTCTTATATTTGATTGTAAGTCCTTAATATCAAATTTCATGAAAATCCGTTCGGTAGAAGCCGAGAACGGGCACGGACGGACGGACCGACCGACGATAATAGGCGCTCACGCTGTAAGCGAAACGCGCCTAAAAACGTTTTCTAGGGACCTCAAAACGTCTATTTCCATTGAAATCTCGAAGTCGATTTTTTTCGTGATCACAATACTACGTATGGAGAAAGTAATAACAAGTTATGTGGAAAAAAATTTGGATGGCCTCACTCCTAATCAGTCGCGATATTTTCCACTCGTAAATTTATTGACATACAAATATCTGCATTTATTCTAGGTTAAAATAAACGTGGAGGCAAGAAGTACAGATAGAGACAGTACGGACGTAGAGAAATTGGAAAAGATAAACGAGGAGTTTCGGCACTTTTGAAAATAAACAAGAAGGTAGATAATAACTACACGGGGCAAGTTTTGACTGGGACTGCTCAAGGACTTGAAGAGAGTAAGGAAGCTAAACGACAGGGGAGGAAGAAGGTGAGTGATTAGAGCCGGGACTAGTTATTTTGGCGCCCGGGGCAAAGGACGTGAATCGCGTCGCTAGCCCAAACCCTGTATTTAATATGTAAAAAAATAATTCCCTGAGCGATGAATATGGACAATCCAACATGGAATTCGAGCTGATGACGAACCGGGAATTTAAGCGCTGGGAAATTATAATGACCTTGGGAAAATTGGCATACGTGATCCCAAATAAAGATTCTTTAAATATGATGAGCGTGTCTATAAATTATAAAATAACTGATGAGTATATTGAAATAAACCGTTGCATTCTTTCGATAATAAATAATGTTTGCAAACATTCCCTTAGTCGCAATTTTTTGTAGTTTCAATGAATTATTTTAATAAAAACTGGAATTTAAGCTCTGAACAATGATTCACTTAAGCTATATTTCACCTATCTGATGGGCATGGATAGGTGAAACACAGAAAGAGTTTACTGGTAGTGTTATTCTTATTTAAATGAAAATAAGATATGCTAACAGTTATAAAAAAATAAAATGCTTATAGAAGCTGAAAACAATTACCATCATATTTGGTGTTCAATGCTGTATTAGTAAAAAAAATTAGAATTTTGCATCTATGTCAACGGATGTTTGCAGCAGTAAACTTAATAAGCAAATCAATTTGAGTAAATCATGCACAGGAACTTGCATTTACATTGAAGCTGTATTTAAAAGTAAATTAATGACAATAGCACGAGTATTTGGCAATTACTATATTTAAATAAATATATCTCATGTAAAACTTTGACATATTTATGCATTCAACAATATTTTAAAGTACAACTAATAATAAAATTAGCAATTTGACATAAAATGTAATTATTAGGCAACAGCAAATGTCATACATAATAGGTAAAATTATATTGACAAAAAATATTTTCTTAAAATTCGCCACAATTCTAATTTTTGTCAAATCCTCCTGAAAGCTCCGACATGATAACAACAAATAAATTGTCCACTAAAAATCTTAAAGTAAATTGGAATCCTTCCCACATTTCCATTTAGTAATTATTATTAATGCCTAAAAGATAATCTGCATCAAATTTTCTCCATTTAATCTGCAAGATCCTGTTTAAACACAAACACTAATTTCACTAAAATCCAAATTTATCCAATTTTTACAGTCCATTGATCTAAGCTTGGCGAAACATGACGCATATTCTCACAATGGGTTCAACATTTTAATTACTCTGAGTAGAATCAACATTTATACCGAATAATCATGAAGCAAACTTTCAGGCATGAAAGAAAACTCAACAGGAGCTGACAATATAAATTCCATTTTTACTAGTCACACATTGTGCTTATAATTGCTCACTTTACAATAAATACGTTATAAGAACATTTACAAAATCCCATTCAGTATAATGCACACATCTATCACTAAAAAGTAAAATTTATGGAATGAAAGGGGCAATATTAGCTGCTCCTAATAAGCTTCATATTACCTTTACGACCTTGGATAAGACTTCGGATAGTAATAACTCAATGTTGACAGAATTAAAAAAGATTGGAAGACAATACCATAAAATAAAATGGTTATAAATCACAAAGGCACAATGGTTACCTATCACAGATAAAACAGTAGTTATGAAACTACTGTAATTACAGTTTGAGATCAAACGAGCTTTCACCTGTTTTCTTTCGATGGTTAGTTAGTCCAGGGACTAGTTACATGTACAAATAATACCAAGGCCCACACAACGTACAGCACAGTTAATTTACATGCAATTCTAATTTAAACACAGAATTTACCAAGGCAATCAATAGTCATAGTATTGATGGGTCAAAATCTACAAACATTCATGATTAGTTATCAATAAATGCAGAATTAGATTTAGTATAACAACTTAAAATCGACAATAAATGATAGGAAATTCTATACTTTCCCTAAGAGATCATACAAATATGACTTCTTTTTATATCTTTTGCTGAGGACAAATTTTATGTAAACCAAAACAAGTATAGTGGCTGAACTGATATAAAGCACTACACATAAGCTTATATCGGCAAAACTGAAATCCCAACCGAGTTTTTTCCTTTCAACTTCATCCACAACATAATCAGGTTCCTTCGCGTCAGGCTCTGACGTTTCCGAATAAATAATGTTACTACGTCCGTAAATATGCTTCAAATACCTTAGAACCTCAGCTTCGTTCCAGGTACCCTTCCCGTCGATACAATGAGGGCAATCACTTGTGGACGGAAATTGAATTTTGGGATGTTTCGGGTCCTCGGTCACATCTCCCTTCAACCGTTTGTTAGCTTTATTATGGGATCTCCAAAGCCATACAATGCTGTCGTCTGATTTCCGCACATATGAATTAAGTGATTCCGCTGCCATTTGCTTAAAGTGAGACGCACAATCTTCACAACCAAAAAAATGCGTTACATAAGCAAGCATTGCATCGAGAACTTCACGAGGTTTAAAATCGCTAGAAATTTTGGAGTTCTGAAGAACGGAATTTACAGTTAGCGTATGAAACGTTTGCCACAGAGAACACGGATAACCACGGAAATGTGGTTTGCTTCCACGACAACCTTTCCAGTCCTGTAACACCGGTAATACATAGTTATTTTCATTTTGAAGAGTTTTAATTTGATCTAGAAATGATTTTCCATGAACGGCATCCTCCTTGCTAAGAACCCAATCCTTCAATTTTTCCATAAACATTTTTCCTTGTTGCTCGATGGGAAAGTATTTTGCTAGCACTTTAACGTAATCATGCAAAGCTGTAAGAGCATCACCAGTAATTACATGATGAAGAGGGATTTCATGCTGAAGTGAGTATGCCAATGCACCTTCCAAGTCCTTATAATAGATTTTAACGTACTGTAAATCAGAGCTCTTAACTGTGTTATCCACAACTTTACCTGGGGCCACTTCGACTTTTTCAATCAGAACACCGGTATGGCTAAAGCTCTGCACAACGTCTAAATCGACGATACCTTCAGATTCTAAAAACGACACAATCTGTTCTCGGAAGGATTTTCTGGTATTGTCAATTGGTTTTAAATTAAATGAATCCAAATCTCTTTTTATCACTGATAAATACGGATAGAATGTCACACCAAGAAGTCTTGACAAGGCTTCGTTGTGTGTCGTAGCTCTTCTGACCTGTACATTTTTTATTTTATGAAGGTCCAAAATAATTTCTCTGCCAACATAAGACTCAGGCTCTTCAAAGATAATTATCATGTAAGCCACTTCAGGAAGTGCATCTTTCCATAAATTTTTCAGATCGCTACTCCTGCAAAAATCGAACCAAATGAAAAATGTCTCAAATTTTTACAAAACAAGATAAATAGTTAATAATAACTACCTGTACGGATTCAGGTTTGGCCATGATGATCCTCTTCCTTCCATTTGTTCCTTTTCAAGGAAATCCAATATTCCATGCCTCATAGCATCTATTGAATCTTTCTGAAGTTCAATACCGAGTTTTCCTGAGTGCTTCGCTGAAAACATCCTTATTGTTGGATACCTCATGATTTCATATTCTCTACACAATGGGTTATTGTTATCATCAGCACAATCGACGACTCCGACAGATACTACACCTTCCCAAGCTGAAATATCAATAATATTCAACAATGAAACACATATAAAGTTAATATCCTGCTTTGAACAAATAAAACATGTTCGAATTAATACTTACCATTGATATCCGAGGCTAAATCTTTCCAAGTTGGAGCGAAACGTTTGCAAAATCCACACCAGCTATTATAAAACTCAACTACCCAGGCGTTGCTAGACCCAGTGACCGTCGGTTTGAAATTCGAAATGTTTAAAATATAAAGTTTGTCATCGCTAGTATACAAAGTGTCTTCCCCGTCTTCTCCAACTAATATACCTCCAAACACAAATTGAATAAGAAAAGCATATGCCACTACGAACACGGCCGCCGTCTCCATGTTTTGATGTGTGCGGGCGTACGACCACGTAAAGAATAACAAAATCCGCTCGAGTCAAGGCAATATTCAAGTAACGTCACGTATTCACATTAATCTTAATATTTAAATCAAAATGTACGTTATAGTTAAAATAGAATAATTTCTAATAATAATATTTGATTTAAATGAATTTTGCAGTCTAAAGTAATTTAATTCAGGAAATTATAATTTAAGTTGTAATTTAACAATATTCTCGCTTCCCCCACGGCGGCCATCACGTTCCCCAACACCATGAACAAGTAGCGCGCTCTAGCGTCTTGCACACAAGGGTGGTAACGGACTTGTATGAGTCGCCAAACCGACATATTTAAGGTAAGAAATTATCATTTATTAGCCTAAAATAATGCTTGTCTTATGCGTGGAAGTTAAATAGTAAATATTATTTTCACAATTCATCTTTTACTTTACAATTATTATAGCTTACAACCGGATTACTACATGTGGTGGCATCCCGGTTAGTTCAGGCAAATAATTCACAAATTGAACGCTTTTAAAATATTTTTGTGTAATAATCTTCACAGTAAGGTTATGTAATTATTATCGATGCCAAGTACCGTGTTATATAACTACCTAACACGTATTTTATCTATAATTAGTTTTAAATTCGCACCTCGCCGTTGTCGGCTTATCATGGAAGACGGTACGCTTCCGTAAACTATTTGTGATTTGTTGCTATCATAGCTCGGTGTTTCATGTGAAGAGTTTGGCTGGTAGTTTAATATTCCATTTTAAAAGAAATTTTTTTATTGCAAGGTGCTTTTCAAGTTAACATTATTCGGTTACCATTTTGTGACGCGAAGATTTGTTATAATCCATCTTGGGTCGGTCCTTTTATTAGTTGAATGTTTGCTTCTATTTTAATGAATATTAGAATTTGTGCGCTATAGTTTTACTGATGTTAATGCGTAATGTGGTTGATTTTGATTTATTTTTCAAATACATTTAGTCGTAATTCATCTTAATATCAAGTTTTGTATGCTGTCGTATTAGCATAATTTTCATTTGATGACTTTTAGTACAAACTTTCATTCAACTTACAAATATTAAATGGATGATCTAATAATATTTTCAATTTGAATGAATTTATTGCGCATTCGTGAAAACCTTTCATCTCTACCTACCTATTACCCTGACATTCGTTTGAAATTAATATATTTATGTTGCTGTATACGTTTAAGTTTTATTAAATAGTCCTCGCGTTTTTAATTGTTTATTAGAATTTGAAACTTGTATATTTATGCAAGGAAGCCATTTCTCCGAATTAAGCGAAGTGTGCCTATAAATATGATTTGTAAGAGCAATCATTGCTTTTTTTGTGGTGTTAGGTACGCATAACCCATTAATTTATGTTATGGCTGTTAAAAAATATTTTTTCACTCCTGTTATATTGTTTTGGTTTTATAAGTGCCTTAGCGCCTGCAAGAAAGTTTATTCCAGGTTAAATAAGATTAAGTAGCAGCAATTTCAATCGAAGAAAATTTATTCGCTGAAAAACTATTTTGGAGCTTTCATAAAAAGTGTGGGTTATGAAAGATGAAGCAATTTTTAATTGAACAAGATCATGGAGTGTAGCTAGAGACATTTTTTTGAGTAATGTCGCATTTCGCCATATTCTGTAAAAATAACAATTTTTGGCGATGGCAATTCTTTCTAAGGACTACGGAGCCTCTATTTATCAAGTATGTTGACAATGGAAGAAGAGCATTATTAAATATTGTGAACTTAAAAGAAAAGGAGACAGTTAAGGCAATGTTTGATGGAAGAATTATGAAAAATCTCCTGCTCGTATGGAGCTTTTACCAAACCAGTTATTGAAATATGAAAATTTTATTTTGCTCTGTACAGGGTGCTTGTGATTAAATATTATTTGAATCACTTTTATATGTCTTCAGGAATAAAAAACCATAGCTATAAATAGCATGCTTTTTTTAGTATGTGTAGGGGCTTGTTATGATTTGTTTTTTCTATTCCTATTTGTTCACATTTACGTTAACTTCAGCTAAGTTTAGGCATAAATAATTACCTTATCAGAACATTTCCAAATACTGTGGGAAATCCAGAATTAAATGCCAAATTATTGGCTGGATTTGAAGAAATAAAAACGTTCTTACCATTAAAATTGTGCATGAAGGAAATTTATTCTTTCATCATTATCATTTAAATCAGGAATCGTCATTTATGAAACAGTTTGGTATATAATAAATGTCAGAACAATTATTGGAAATTTTAATGATTTTTTTGGTAATCAGCTTAACTATCATACTAACAATTTATTTGCATGGAATTATGTGAAGAGATGCACGCATTATATGTTCGTGTAATGTATACACAAACAACAGATATTAAAGGACCAGACAAAACAAAGATATTGAGATGAATGACAACATATGAAGATTTGAGGAACCTTTTAATTCATGAAACTAATTTATCCTTAGTGCAAGGATGACTGAAATTGAATGTAATTCAATACTGATGTTGCAGTATAAGGAAATATTTACCAAAATGAAAATTGCATTTCAATAAAAACATAAGAAATGCACTGGAAGATTGTATTCCTCTGCAGCATGTAAGGAAAGAAAATGAAAATTTTTTCAAGTCATAATAATTGTATTGTTTTGCAGGTAAAAAATTTACTTGATTACCAATTTTATTGGTTGTAATATCAAACTTTGAAGATGAGCTTCGCAAAATATCTTAAGGCTGGGTGAGTTTTCTTCTGATCCCCTGAAAACTAACCAAAGTAGTGAGAATGATGTCTTTGAGTGACTATGGAAACCTTGACTAGATGATGTGATCTACAAATATTCCTTGAGCATGGGATACTTTTGTGTATTGATTAATATAATAATTACAGGACTAACCCTGGAATGACCAGGGGTAGAGGCTACAATATGAGAGGATCATACCGTGGTGGAGATGGAGAAAGTTGGGGTGGGAGAGGCAGCAGAGGAAGGGGTAACAACTATTCTGGGCCAGCACGAGGCCGCTCAAACTGGTACAAAGAGCATCCTGGTGGCTTTGAGCAGCGTGGTCGCTATCCTTCAGAAGGTGAGTTTATTTACTTAACTGTGGTGTATGATTACTTATTTTGCACTGATTTTAGATTTGGAAAGTCTTGGTGAATATTATAAAGATCAGGATAATTCTGGTGCAAAATTACTCTTCTCATTAATATTGTTCGTTAAGGTTAAGTGGAAGGGGAGCTTTAAGTCTCAATCTCACCCCAATAAAGGCATAATTCAATTCAAAAGTCCGTACCTTTAATTATATTACAATTTTATGGCATTTTAAAAGTCATAAAACAAAAACTAAATGAAATTTTATTCTCATAATTTAAAAGGTTACTTGAAAATAGGATTGCAGTTGAGTAATTCTCCAAATAAATGTATCTGCAATATATCCTAATCTGCTTAAATGCCTGTCAGATGATGGAACAGAAAAACAGTTATACCACAAATTAAAAGGATATTGAAATTAAATTGTGCATTGACAGGTAAATTCAGTCATTCTTAAATTACAACTTATGTTTTGAGTATAATACACTCCTAGTTTAATTATAGAGTTAAAAAACATTTTGCCATCTTTACTTTCTCCATATGTAGTATAAGTATTGTTTTCAGGAAAAAAATCGATTTAGAGATTTCAGCGGAAATACTATTTTACTATTTTTGCAATGATGTGTCTCTGCATGTGATAGGATTTTTTTGGGTGCTCTAACTCAAAGTATTTTCCATTACAGTACCAAATTTCAAATATAATATTTTCATCATAGGGACGAGCTGATTAGTTTTTGGACAATATAGGTCATCCAGAAGTGGTTTATTTCTGTGGTTTTTCCCTTTTTTTCAAATATCTCCCTTAAAACTCAATGTAAATATTTGTTATTATGAAAGTTGTGCAAAATGTAATTTTCTAAAAGTTTTGTTTGAAATATTTTTTTCATTAACCCGTTAGTTTAGATATTTTGATTTTCCTTCAAAATTGATGTTAAATACCATTGTTTCAATTGCTATGTTAAAATTTTCTAATTGTTGATAGAGTTGCTTATGCTGCCAAGGGTAATTTTAATTGCTCATTGATATTTTGATATCCATGAAGTAGCTAATAATTTTCTTTACTTACAAGGGGAGTCCACGACATTCATATCGCCCATTTTCTTCAAATTTGCACGGTTGGTAGCAGGCTATGAATAATGGAAGTATGTGAAATAAGAAAACGCAACTCTTTCTCGTTCTCGAGAAAAACGATCTTAAAATGTTAAAAAATTCATGTCTAGATATTAACAATAGATATCATTTTACCCAACGTATCTACGGTAGACTAGTTGCTAACGAGACGAACCATGGTCGCAGATGTTGTCTATCTGCCGTGGTTCGAACCCCATTTATTGCAATTTTTCGAGGTATTGTTTCTTTTTTTTCATTATATTCACTCTGATTTTTCAAAAGAACATTAACCATTTTAATTATTGCCTTTTTCGGAAATTAAATTAAAAAGTATTTTCTTCCATCACTCAATGTTAACGTCGAGCTATTTAATATTCGGGATATTTAATATTTAAATGTAAACTATTTTGTTTGTTTCTATGGAACGAAAGGTTAACAACATTGTTAAATCAATCAATCATATAATCACATAGGAAATTAGTAGTATTAGATTATGACTGCTTGGGCATAATCTATTTTGTTTATAAGAATATGAATCAACAGCCTGGTTGTAGTCGAGTGAGCATTACGTTCTTGAATGATGGAGTTTCGAAGCAAGAGCTAAAAAATGTTTGGCGTTACTGTGAGGAATTGCTTCTGGAAAACAATTTCATTTCACACGAATTGCCAACAGAAATTTCTACTCGGACTACAGCAATTGGAGAGGAGATATTTCATAGAGTGCTTGAGATGCTTGGAGAAACTGAAATCGTCGAGGAAGATGAATTAATTCTGCCCGATTAAAGTGACGGCTATGATTTGGAAAGAAAATATGAAGAAAATCTAGATCTAGACCGCTATGCCCCGAAGGAGAAGAAACCAGTGGTTGATTACGACTTCATTTCTATAGAATACAAGAAAAGGGTTATTACCTTGGCGAAACTTTATCCGATGGCTTAAAACAGGGGTTCTCAAATGGGGGTACGCGTATCCCTGGGGGTACTTTTAAAGGTGCTAGGGGGTACTTGAGAAAATTTACATAATGGCTGACGTTGTTATACTTGACACTTCAAATAAACTTTTTTCAAGTTGATTCTTTGACACAATAAGGATAAATTAAGATAATTTTGTTTCTAAAGTGCATTAATGAAATATTTAGATTCAAAATCAATTTATAAAATCTGTGCTCTTTCAATCTCATACAAAAGAGCACATATAATGGTGTTGTTAAATACGGGCTTCAATGTAGAGTAGGGTTCCATCTTTAGTGATGGACAGTACATCTTTCACAATATCGTATTTATCCATTGTTTTTAAAGTGACATTGAAAAGATTCTCTAAACCTAATCAATTAAATTACCCAGCTCCTCACTCGTGTCCATTTTTTTATTTCATTATTTATTTCCTATCTTCAAAACTTCAAGATGTCCATCTTTGGAGAAAGAAAAAGTTGGCAACCCTAATGTAGAGTCCACATTGTAGACAATTTAGTGTACATTGTGGACTAAATTGTCACAGCCACGTGTGAACTACCGAAGAACTTCACGTGACCGATCGGGCACAATTTGTGACTTCTTCCAGTACAAATGTTTTATTAGTCAGCTTGAATTTGTTAAGTGTCAGAGATAGTTCGTGTGTCAAGTGCTTAGTGCTTCTGTGGAAGAATGATTCACGGTTTTTATTAATACTCTCTTAGGTATGTTCAATAAATTTATAAATTAACATTTCAGCACCTATTCAGCTTAAATCCTAACTATTTTACTATTAACTTGGTAACTATTACGATTAAGTAAATATGACATTAGCTAAAAAGACAACTTTATTTTAAATTATATGATATACTTAACAAGAAATTTTATTTGAGATATTTTTGAAAAATTTGTGTTCGTTTTCTAAATTAAATAATTGTGTTTAATCACAGCCCTCTTTTATAATAAGTGGCTGAAAACTGGGAAATTATTAAAACAACCGATGCTCCTCCTGAATCGGGAGAGTGCGGAAATATTGACCAAGATACAACCTAACAATTGTCTTCCAGAATTATACAAAGAAAACATAGAGTAGATAAAACTAGAGATATACAAGGAGTTAAAAGACATAAATACGACAAGAGCTATATTGAATTTGGATTTACATTTTCAGGAGACTCTGAACATCCTCAACCATTGTGTGTGCTGTGTTGTAAAGTGTTATCCAATAATTGTTTGAAACCATCCTTATTACGTTGTCATTTAATGACTGAACATAGTCAGTATGTTGGAAAACCTCTTTTTTTTAAATGTAAGGTTGAAGAACTGAAAATGAGCCAAAAAAGTATGCAATTTATTGCTATTAAAGAAAGTGAAAGTGCCCTTAAAGCCTCCTATCTTGTGAGCTATAAGATTGCCAAAATGGGGAAACCTCACACCATAGCTGAAAATTTAATTTTACCTGCAGCTAAAGATATGATTAGATGCGTACTTGATGAAAAAATCGTGAAGAAACTACGTAGTATACCGCTTTCCAATGATACTGTGTCCTGCCTCATCCGAGAAATGGCAGAAAATGTTCTTTTGCAGCTTTTGGATCGTGTTAAGAAGAGCATTTTCTATTTGCAAGTAGACGAAACAATAGATATAACTGGTTTTCCCCAAGTTTTAGTGTATATAAGATACATATATAATTGTGACGAAGATATTTTGTTTTGCCGTTCATTGGCAAAACACACCACAGGAGAAGAATTATTTTCGTTAATTGATACTTTTATGAAAGAACATAATATTGACTGGTCTAATTGTGTAGGAATTTGTACGGATGGAGCAAAATCAATGACGGAAAAATAGTGGGTTAGTAACACGTATAAAGGCCTTTGCACCAGATGTAGAATGGATGCACTGTTGTATTCATTGTGAGGCTCTTGCTGCAAAAAGGATGTCATCTAAATTGCGATCAGTATTAGATGAATCAGTGAAAATTATTAATTTCATCAAAGCTCGGCCGTTAAATGCGAGAATTTTTTCAGCCTTATGCAATGAAATGGGTAGTGAGCACAAAACACTTCTACTTCATACTGAAGTCAGATGGTTATCCCGGGGAAACGTGCTGATGAGATTTTTTGAGCTACTTAATGAAGTACGTAATTTTTTTAGAAATAACCCATTCCAACTCTTTTCTCCTGGATAATAGTATTTGGACTCAAAGACTGGCATATTTGTGCGATATATTTTGCCATTTGAACAAATTAAACTTGAGCCTTCAAGGTCATAATATGACAATTTTTAATACAAAGGACAAGATAAAGTCCATGATAAAAAAATTAACATTTTGGGTTACTTGCCTGGAAAGAGGTTCATTGGATTGCTTCGAGACACTGCAAGAATATCTCTCGATGAATAAAATATTGTTGGACGAATTAAGTCAGTAAATTGCACGTGGAACCAGATCTTAGATTGAGACTGTACATTAATTGATTGTTCGTATTCAAAGGGGTACTCTGCAAAAAGAGTTTGAGAACCCCTGGTTTAAAAGACTCTACAAAAACAAGGGCATCACGTTTGAAGAGCAAGCTAGACGATACAATGCCAGGAGGACGTGAAAAGAGGAGGTACCAAGCAAGACAAATTCGAAAAGGTAAATTCTTCGACGTACCGAAGGTTTATAGAAACAAGAAGAAATTAGGAACAGGTGACGACTAGGACTTTGCAGCAGTGCAGCTTCCCCTCTTCAGTCAAATGATTTTCACTTCACCGCCAGTCATTCGTGGTTTGCAGAATTTAAGAATCAAAGGCACATTAGGTAAAGGAAAATTACAAGATATATTAGTGAGAAGGATGCGGCAAAATTAGAACAAACTCTTGAAAGCGCGGAAAAATTTAGGATTGTGCTCACTGCTGCTGGAGGAACAACAGGATATAGCATCACGGGAAGACTTGATTAAAATTCATGCGCTCGTCCATCACCAAATGAGTGCGCCAATTTTTTATGACATATTAAATATGCTTGGTACGTCTCAAAATTGAGTGATGGAAGAAAATACTTTTTAAACGTAAATGATGTCTGCTTCCCCTTAAAACTTTTTTAAAATAGCTGTCATCACGGGAAGTGCGCATTTGCAGTTTGCTCGTGGTGTCGGCAATGTTTCTGTTTTGCCTGCTTTTACGACAGGTATCATCCAAAGAGCTGTTCCTCTTTATCCTATCAATTCCCCTCCTATATACGTATAACCACACCTATGTTTTCCTGTATTTTCCTCACTCCTGAATACCATTCCTACCCCAACCCATTATGATGGGCACATAAGTTAGTTGTCTGTTTTAATTATTGCGTTTTTCCATAATTACTTCCGAAAAAGGCAATAATTGGAATGGTTAATGTTCTTTTCAAAAATCAGTGAATTTAATGAAAAAAAAGGAAAAATTCCTCGGAAAAATTTGCAATAAATGGGGTTCGAACCACGGCAGATAAAGTTCTATACTATCTTATCCCTGCCATGTTAATACGTTACACGGTCAAAGTTTTCAGAAATACGCATTCTTTTTCGAACTTTTGTGGAATTTTCATACTCTTTCCGGGTGTTGCCAAGGCGACCGTCATTGTTGCCTCCGATTCCATTACTATCAATTATACCTTCAAATAGGTGAAAGAATAGCATTATTCACTTAGCACTTGTTTAACATAAGCATCGAAATTAATGAAGCATAGCAACGTAAATATTTACAGATAATTATTTTGTTAACTGCGTATGGGAAGCGTTTCTAGCTGTGTCAATAGCATGTGTATAACAAACAAGCTCCCAGCGTGTTGAGTTTTATTTTAAATTGTGCAATTGATTTGTTTTTGTTTTGTTTCATCGTTTGAATGCTGGAATCTTACCTTTTTGTAAGGAGAACCATCATATTACACATCTGTAATCCTTATTAACGCAAATAGGCTCATGCATCAATTAAAAATTAGATAAGATTAGGGACGCACGTTACTTTGTAAAGACATTATATGGTTATTTTTTCTTCATTGATAATCTAAATACCGTATCTGCCCAAATAGAAGCCGACCCCCCAAAAATTTCCACGATTTTTTGGCAAAAACGTAAATTTTGTAGATTTTATGCTGAAGTGTGCCGGGCATTCATGCACATCTTAGAATACATTATTCGGGATCGAAGTAATGTGTGGGAAATGGTTTAGTTGTTGACATTTTGAAATATTACCCCAATTAATAATTTTGTGTTGCTGAATAATGTTCCACATTCAGTGACAATAATTTCATCCATCTTCATTTTCACAAAAGGTCAAATATTGTAACAGCGATCTCGCCAAGATATTTTTTCATCCAAGTCTATTTTCAATTAAATTAGAATTTACATTGCCTTAAGAAATTGCATTTTTTATAATTATACACGTTCCATGTAAAGTTTTACCGAAATTCAAACAGTTGAGCGTTCAAAGCCGTCAACGCATTTTGCGTAATTGTTAATTTATGCAAGCGATCTTGCCAAGATATTTTTCATCGAAGTTTATTTCCAATGAAAGTAGCATATACATTGCCTAAGAACTTGCATTTTTATAATTATACACGTTCCATGTAAAGTTTTACCGAAATTCAAACAGTTGAGCATTCAAAGCCGTCAATGCATTTTGCGTAATTGTCAATTTACGCAAGCGATCTCGACAGCATATTTTTATATATATTCATCGTAGGTCAGATATTTACTTTAGGAAAAATATAGTACTATCATTTGAACGCCAAGGCAATGAGAGACTTCGAGGTTTAACCATAACCCAAATTTTCCTCGGACTCGCATTTAAGCCAAGGGATGATTTTTTCATGATAGATTTTGACAAAAAACATCGGCTTGTATTCGGACAGATATGGTAAACGTTTGCATTGACGTTGCCTTTATGGTAGGTCCTGTAAGAAGTTAAATGCAGTCTTTGATAGACACTTGAAGTAAAGCAATTGTTTGTTAGTTCTTCTATAAGGGTGCAACGATAATCATTGGAACAAAGGTATGGTAGAGCTATTAGCCCAGCTACAGCTGCCAGAGATCAAAGGAAGAGTATTGTAGGAAAGAGAGAGAAAGAGATGCGGAAGCTCATAGGATTGCCCGTGTAGATGAGGAGCGGAGAGTAAAGGAAAGACAAAGAAATAGGAAAACACGTCAAATGAATAGGGAACAAAGAAGATCTAACCTAGGGCTGAACTATTTAGATCATTTGAATTTCATTTCATTAATTATTGAATAAAAATTATTTAAATCGTGTTGAGGATCGGAGATCCGGGGCTGCCCTACTAGTGTTTTCTTAAAATAAAGACTATTGAAAATGTTTTAAAATTATTCACAAGTATAATTGCTGATAATTATTCCTGAAGACACTGGTGTCGAGAGCAATAATATTCATTGCTCTGTCTGGAGAAAGTTATGTGTTGGCCACGTCTGATTTTTCATTATGCTTTTATTTTTATTCCATCATATGGTTGGCATTTAAGTAGGGTTGATTGTGGTATAACTCTGCAAGAAAATTTGAGGCAAATCATTTGGATTACTTTGATCAGGTGTTGTAATTATCATTATAAATTTCTTGACAGGTTATTTAATATGTTAGAAGTGGCATATTATCTTGACTAATGAAATAATTTCATTAGCATCAGCTCTGTTTACCACATCTCTAATAATTTGTGAAGTTCAAGTTTTGAGAGTTTCATTTCTTATGGTAGAATTTTAGAGAACATAAGTTGGTGTATCTTTTAAGTTGATGGAACATTTTCTGTCAGAGTTAATGGGTATATTTTTAAACTTCTGGATCTTTGATAAAATCATTTTTGGTGTTATTCTATAAGTCACAAAAATCAATGTTAGGACGTGGCTTATAGATAAGAAATATTTAAAATCTTGTGAAAATTCGTAAGTTTTAAGAATTTAATGACTTTTGTAGCATACAATTGGTTTCTTATAATAGCCGAAGGAGAAATGAACCCTTCTGTCTACCTTATTAGAAATCCTTCATATAATTTTAATTGCAGTCTAATTAAAATTAATGTTCAATAAATATCCAATCAGTAAAATCTCTCTTCCAGCATTCTTGGAATGGGGAAGTGCTCTTTTTTGGAATTTTCCAGATTTAAAACTACCAACCAAAAAGTTGTGGAAATCTTTAAGTTATCCCTTGTCACAGTGTTAAAACTGACCAATATCTAATCATAAAACTTATGTATTGAGAGACATATAAGTTGATTTGTCATTTACTGCACTTAACAAATTATTGTTTCCTTTTCAAACTCATATGGTTTGGTCAGAATTAATTTTGGTGGAGATTAGCGTGAGGTGGGAAATTGGTTGACTATGATGCCAGAGAAAGGGATTCGGAAATTATTTAAATAATGGTTTTGGAGCATATTTTTGTAATGCTGGATTTAAGAGGTTGTGCTGTAGTGAAATCTGAGAAAAATCATAGCTATTAAGTATACAAAACAAATATGATCACTGGCTGATTGTGTTAGTCTTTTGCTTAGAATTTTAAGGTATATTGCTCAGTCTTTAAGCAACATTTGAAAACGAATGAATTTTTAACTGCAAAGCAAATTAAAGAAGATTCAAACTGATCATTATGTAATAAGCATTGAAAATAGTGTACAAGGTAATATAAAGGGATTTGATTCATGAACAGGCCGTTACATGTTATTTTTATACTTCTAAAATTTATATGTGAAGATGTGATTTTTCCTCAAAATGTTTCATTGATTTTAATAGATAACTACACAGCTAAATAAGAATGAGCTTTTTAAAAATAATGTACGGAAGTTATGGAATTTGGCCACTTATAATTTAAAATATTTATTCAGTGATGTTTAATGTGAAACATTGTGTTGGAATTGTTTCTTATTATGATTGCTAGATAAATGTGAAAGCTTTTTTATGTTGATATAATTACTTTACTAATTTTCAAGCAAGTGCACATTTTAATTCCTGCTAAAATTATGGTAATTATATTCAGTCTTTCCTTGCAATTTTCTGGCATTATGAGGTAAGGGTTAGATTACTACCTCCAATGTAGAGGCGACTCCCAAGATTTGAGATTTCGACACAGCCGATCGAATTTGGAACTAGTTTACGCGAAGTAATTTTTGTCCCGACCAACCATGCGAGATTTAGTTTCAGTGTAGACATAGTTATTTCTGCTCTAATTGTTTGAATTTGTGCTGATTTCTTTTTCTGTTAAACTTTTATTTAAATTTATTTATTTTATTGATTTATTTATAAATTTATGTGAGCTATGAACTGTGATAATTAGTTATTCACTCATTTTCCCTTCATTATTACATAAATATGGGTAATTAAAAGGTAGTTATTCAATTAGAAGTACAGTTATACATTTAAATGCTTTCCGTTAACTTTCATGAAGATAGAAATCATATGGAAACAAACTAAAGAAAACGCACTATATTTTAAAAGGAACCGAAGGTCACGCTACCGGAACTAAAAAATTCCAACTCGCACATTACATGACACAGGATAAAAGCAAGATTTTGAGGCAAAAAATAAGGGATCACATATTGCATGGGATCACACAATATGCAAGTAAATACGGTATGTGAAACAGAAGGAGAAAATTCTAAAATGTGACCTCTACCTTACGAACTCCCTTAGAACAAAGAACTCCATATAACAAAAATTATCACCGGTCCCGAAAAATTCACTAATAAAACTATATAGAAAATCTCTATATTACGAACCTCCAGTAATTACAAAACCTCCCAATTACGAAATAAAAATTGCACCTGTTTCACTAAAAACAAGCCCCCATATAGCGAAATAAAATAAAAAGAATATCGTACATGCTGTTGTAAAGCAGAAATCAATCTATGCTGTTGTTAAAGCTGTTATTACGACCTCACCTGAATGATTCAAAGCGTAGTATTTGTTGTAATTTCGAGTGATAAGGTAGATCTCGTCTTTTGCGGCTTTATCTTTCGCTTATTTCAATCTTTTGCGGTTTCGCATTTGCGACCAGTTTTCTTCTTTGCTGTCTCATGTTTCACTCTTTCACGGAGAAAATCACAGAATGGGCTACGCGAAATTTTTAGCGTGAAATGAATTGCCTTTTCTTCGCGTTTTCTCTCATAGTCAGACCTGAAAAAAATAGTGTTATTCTAATATGTAAAAATATTTATGTAAGTGCATTAATGTAATATGAATGCATAATTTAAAAAATTAGATACACGTGTCTTATATATACTTTTAAATATTTTTAGGAGGCAATCCTCCCACAATTTTGTGCCCCTTCACATGTGAAAAGTTGCAAAATATAAGCTGGTATCACCGTTCAGGAGCTTTCTTTCTTTTTGACGACAGGGAAGTCAAGAGGGGAAAAACTCAACCCTCAACGTTCCTTCACAGATTGCTGAAGTACAACTGTCAACTCATTTTTCAACAGTTACCATAACCCCCCTTACATATTTCTTAAATATTTTTAGCTTATTAAACCCTAAGTCAGTGATTTTTAACCTTTCTTGATAGAGACCCAAATTCCTGCCGCGACGACCCACGTCCTCCAATACTTCACTTGAATAAATCATAAAACAAATAGGAATTAGATAATTAAATGAATTTTTACTCAATCCATTTGAATTAAGCTGGTTTTTAAGAGTAATGTATGTAATAGGCAGCCACAGAAGACCTTAGATAACCCACTCAAAACGGCTTGGCGACCCAATTTTGGGTTGCAACCCAGGGATTAAGAACCACTGCCCTAAGTGATAAAAATGGCTCCAAAACGCAGTGATAGTGACAGTATTGCTAAAAGGTCCAGGAATGTGACATCCCTGCAAGTAAAACTAGAAGTGAATGCAAATGTCTAAAATTTCCAGTAAACTAAGGTCTAAAAATTCAGTTTTATATGATGCATGTAAGGTCTTCTTGAATGAATTATTAAGCTATGACATTGTTTCTATGGGAAAATCGGTTTCTACTATCATTGTTTTCCTAATCATCTGGGTTTCCAGGAACTAATTGAGGATGGTTATCTACTGTATAGTGAAAGTGAGCATTTAACTTAAGTTGCTGTACTAAAAATAATGCAGTTTGGTTTCTGCTTCTGTCTGTGGAATTTGAGTGACTATGTCGTGAATACTATGACATGGGCTGCACCAATCAAATTTTGGTTTTAAATTGGGTGAAGCACAAATAGCAAGGAAAGTCTGTACTTACTGATTATTTTTGTTCAAAATAAATATCCTGGTTTCTCTTTTTATGCAAATTGATAAATAATAAAATGGTTTTTCTTATTTTGTTATTTTTATTTTAGTTAATTGAATTAATGCCTTGAATCTTTCAAATAACAATTTCTTTTAATCAAATTGAAAGGTGGTGATGAAAGATATTCAGGGAGAGGACACGTTGAAGAAGGCTATAGGAGATACCCTCGTCAGGTCAGTGGATGATTTATTATTTTACATAACTTATGTTTGATTATTATCAGTTATACTAAGCTCTGGTCTATGCTCAGTAAAATATGAACTTTATACTTTGGTCAAAAGTATGAAGTTGTTTGTGATAGTTTTTTAAAAAGTATTAGTGTTACTGTAAGTCACAGACAAGTGACTAGTCTAAAGTGACCAGATTTCAGATCAGCCAATGTGAGAGATTTGATTTCAGATTTGTCAATGTGCTATATAAAAATACCTTTGTAATGAAATATTTGTTCTTTTAAAAATAGTTTAAAAGTATAATCTTTTATAGAACTAATATTTTGATTAAAATACAATGAACAAAAACAAAGTTATGGCAAATAACATTGCATACATAAAAGAATTACAAAAACAAGCAGAAACCATTCACTAGATGTTAACACAACCAGCTATTTTTCAGCTGACAAGGGGACCTTACGACATGTTCATCGCCGATTAGGTTGAAAATTGGTGAGCATGTAGCACGCTTCTAGTGATGAAAAATGCCAAAGCAAGAAGACGCACCTCTCAAGCATCGTGAGATTTTTGTAATTAAATTTAGCGAACATACAAGGGGTCCAATGTATCTCCTAATATGAGTCTTTGTGGTGGCCTAGTTGGTTAAGGGTCGGATTCCCAAGCCCTTGAGCACGAGTTTGATACTAACACTCGCAATTTTTTTCAATTTTTATTAGTTGATTTTTTTCTATCGTCTTGTAATATTTGGGATATATTATTTGCTGAAAGTATACTGGATTTATAATTATATTTTCACTAATTATCTAAAGCTAAAAAAAATTTTCGCAATAAAGTTGAAAAAGAGTTGAATTTGAATTACCAGCAAAAATTAAATGGGAATAAGGGCTGCTTATCACACATTCAACTCTTTCTTTTACAAGGAGCTAATGCTTCATTGCAAATTATTATTGTACACATTTATTTATCGATGAGTGAGTTTGGAAATGTAATTGTGTCATGTTCAACCCTTTTTCAACTTTATTGCGAAAAAATTTTTTAGCTTTAGATAATTAGTGAAAATATAATTATAAATCCAGTATACTTTCAGCAAATAATATATCCCAAATATTACAAGACGATAGAAAAAATCAACTAATAAAAATTGAAAAAAATTGCGAGTGTTAGTATCAAACTCGTGCTCAAGGGCTTGGGAATCCGACCCTTAACCAACTAGGCCACCACAAAGACTCATATTAGGAGATACATTGGACCCCTAGTATGTTCGCTAAATTTAATTACAAAAATCTCACGATGCTTGAGAGGTGCGTCTTCTTGCTTTGGCATTTTTCATCACTAGGAGTGTGCTACATGCTCGCCAATTTTCAACCAAATTGGCGACGAACATGTCGTAAGGTCCCCTTGTGAGTGGATTTTTTCAGTTCCTTGTCTGCTGTTTCATTATGAATTTCATCATAAGAGCTTTCAAAATTGCATTTCAACATTAGAATTGCTTTTGTTTCCACCATCAGTTGAATTTTTTTTCAGAAGTCCACAATTTATTCACTAACAGGAAAATTCTTTTGGTGGTAAACATAGCAAATCCAGTTTTTTTAGTTAATCATTTACGTCATCAAAATGCCAAAATATTTCCACCTGCCTCAAGTCTATTGCAGTTTTTCCATCATTCCATTCTTTGAATCGTATTGCAGTTTCACACATCGCACCCCCACTTCAAAAGTGACACAACTCAAACTAAGACACAACTGAGATTGTCCCCTTTCATGTTATGACTTGCAAAATTTGAGCGGGATCAAAAGCGACACCAGTGCTCTCTAACGGTTAATATTGGTGTCTCGCTTTTATCACCTTTGTACTACAAAGTTGACCTTCTTTTTTGACTTTGTCATAATAAAATGAAAAATCCAATTTTTTGAGTTGTGTCACCTTTGAAGAGGGGGTGCGATATGATACCTCTTTGAAAAGGTTATTTCACTTTTGTTCTTCTTTGGGAAGTAGTTTGAGAAGTATTGAAGGCTTTTTTCGACATAATGCCACAATGTACAACTTTTAATATGTCCACCTGAAAATACTGACTTCTGAAAGTTGTGATGACCAAACTCCAAATATTGTACACAATTGCTACAAAAGTTTTTAACATGTGATATGAAACAAGACAATAATTTCATTTTTATGAAATTTTTAAAGGAGTTTTGTTTTGATAAATTAAAATTGTTTCCATTCTATCTTTGTATTTCAGTTATAAGTCTTAAATTTGTTCTGTAACTTCCCTTATAGTATTTTTACCATCTCTTTATGTTTTACTGTATTATGAAACACTGGTGCTTTTCTGTGGATGGATTTTAACCATAATCGTAGCTGTAATCATTAAAAAAAGTTTTCAACCATTTCAGACATTTCATTAGATAAAAATATTAATTTAAATAAAGTATAACCTTAAAGTCCTTTCAGTGGGAGGAATCTACGCTAGCTGCCTTGTTTTACTATAATGCTAAAGTGTGGTATTCCATTTATGCACTTCAACAAAACTCCTTTAATGATAATACTATTACCATGTAGATTTTATTAGGTTCTCTACACTTATGGGCAGTAGATTGCTGTTTTATGTATGGACAAGATGAGCAGCTTAGTCGACTTGATTACTTTTTGATTTATGAAGATGTTATTAGAATCCATTTGTGCAGAGCTGTAAAGAGTCAGTGTTTTGCATTAACAAATTATTGTTTCAGATGTTTACTCTGGTAAATGGACATCAAGAATTTTTATTTTCACACCAGCATTTGAGACAAAATAACGATTTGAGGTAGGCAAAAGTTAAACCTTGTAATTTGATGCATCCAAAAATACAGATGTATAGTTAAAAGTCAGTAATTCCTTTTTAAGATTGGAAAATATATATGGAGCAAATACATTGTTGACAACTTGTTTCAGTATTTGTTATCCTGCTTTTGAATAAAATCCACTTTGGAAGACTACACTTAGTGGAAATTTCAGTATCTTTGTCTCATTTAAAGGCAACATTTTTATATAACAAGCTTGAACTACTGTCTTATAAAGGCTTCAAAAATACCTTATACAGTAAACTTCCTGTTATCCGGCATGCTCGGGGAATTGGGTTTTCCGGTTAACTGAATATTCCAGTTGAGAGTTTTATTGGATAGGCCTTAATAATGCATTTGGAAACCAAAATATGGAACAGATGCGAAACTATACATATACCTTGGAATTTCTAACCCATACAATCGATATTCTACTAACAATTATTCTTAAATAATTTCTTGACATTCAAGGAAGTAATGAAATTAAAATATACAAGTATTCAATACACTTAATAGAAATATTTTAATAATTACTATCTACATTACACCCAGCAGTTTCTCGTATGCCTATTGCTATTAGCTTCTCTTTTGTTTTAATAAGAACGGGAGGTAAGGATTAACTTAGTCCAACCATTAGAATTTTCCAGCAACAAAAATTGTTTCCTTGTCCGAGGAAAGGAGAGAGATTATCCTCACACAACTCGAAGTATTAGCAGAAATTTTTGAGGAAAATTGATATTAAATGAAAGATGAACTTGAGTAAAGTAGTGTATAAATAAGCAATTCCAATACAAGAGTATGATTCTGCATCTAACAAGGGGAAGTCGTCAAGTTGATGTCAAGAATCTGGTTGAAACTTCTTGTGGTGTAACTAGAGACAAAATAAGCGGACACGTGTCCCGGCTTTCTTCCCCATAGGCCCGGATTCGAGAAAAAATGGGCAAAATACATTTACATGCACATCATATAGCAGTATTTAACTCTGCAATTTCATCAAGTGCCGTGGCTGCGGTCGCTAAGGCATTAGCATTGTAAGCCTAAGGTCGGTGGTTCGATTCACACGCTGCGAACTTCTATTTCGTTTTTATTTCCGTCTGTTTTAGTAAATACCAAGCTGGTACATTTCTCACCTTCGTTATTTGTGATTAAATGTTTTTTAATAGTATTTACAAGTTAAATAAAATAATTTTTGCGAAACTATGAACTGTTCATCAGGTTTACCAAAATTAGAAGCAACACATCGTGGAAGCTTGAAAAACGAAGCCGCCCTTGCTTCTCTGTGACGAAAAAACAACGTGCAACGCAAAGATAGTCATACCACGCCGTTAAATGAGCGTTTCTCACGGTGCCCGTGACGCCAAGCGGGGTGACACGCATGCTAAAACTCTACATATTTCCCTGCGACAATGTTGCAATATGCGTGCTATTGTGGATCACTCTTACAATTAAAGGCCGCAGATCATCACCAATTCAGTTATTGCCGTTTGCTGCTTTTGCTACGTGCTCTCGCTTTACTCCTTTGATTCGCTTTTTTGATATCGACCTCTGCTCCCCTGATCACTTACTCTCCCGTCCACGACCTCTGTGCTCTTTTTGGATTACAATTTAGCTGTTTGATCGTTCAGTATTGGGATTTTTCGTTTTTTTACGATTATCATAATATTTTACGATTCTTGATTACCTCCCTGATTTCGACTTTTGCCTTCATGGACCATTTCGCTTTATCGATGGAGATCGATCGAGTTACTGGACCCTCCAGAAGTAGCTTTGCACCAGACGATGAAGACGTCGTCAATGCTTCATTTTTATCAGATAATCAAAATAAACAAGATGTAACGGGGGCTGTTCATTTTTTTTTATAGGTAAGCAATTTACATTAATATGGCATCTTGTGGCTGTCTTCACCCACATTCTGAGAAATGCTCAGTATGCATCGAAATTAGCGGACACCAGAAGTGTTTTCATGAACGTTCGGGTGGTTTGTTTTCCCCAAGACCTACACAAACGGAAGTGCGTATGTTTCGCAATCAGTTTCATAAGATGCACGTGGTGCAAGGAATATCTGTGCTTACCTTGTTTTTACGATAAATACCATCCAAGCCTTTGCCTTAAGAATATTCAGTTGAATGGTGAATAGTGAGAGGACCACCTCTTTTTACCGCTGGCAAATACAAAACGAAAGATTAAAATATGAAAAATTATTTTATTACTGTAAAAAAACATTTAATCGCAAATAACGAAGTTGAGAAACGTACCCAGCTTGGTATTTGAAAAAATAGACGGAAATAAAATCGAAAAAGAAGTTGGCATCCAACGGGAATCGATCCACCGACCTTAGGCTTACAATTCTAACGCCTTAGCGACTGCAGCCACGGCACTCAATGAAATCGATGAGTTAAATACTGTTATATGTTGTGCGTGTAAATCTATTTTGCCCATTTTCTCTCGAACCCGGGCCTATGGAGAAGAAAGCCCGTACACATGTCCATTTATTTTGTCTCTAGTTTCACCACAAGAATTTTCAACCGGATTCTTGACATCAACTTGACAATGTCCTCTTGTAAGCCCAAAATAATAATGCAGCCTTAAAGTAATAAACTATTATAATGCATAAAACTGTCTCACTCTTAAAACATTCTTATTTAAGAGGTTTGATACAAGAACGGAAACCTATGACAGTACGCCTACGTAGTTCTTTTTTCTGCTGTAAGGTGTTGCCATCTACGAACCAGATTGTAAACGTTATGTGGTTAAAAAATGTCAACTTCTTTTATTTTTTTATTAACCATAAAATTGGACTCGAGAGCATAACAAGTAGAATAATACTTGAACTAGCCAGAGTTGAATGTGGTAAACATCGCCAAAACAAACCGGTCTCATCAGCATTATAAATCTGATCAGGGGTTAGGTCATGTTCCTTAACTAATGTTTCAAAAAAATTATTGGCAGCTTCTTGGTCACCCAATATTTTATCACCCGAAATATCTAAACGTCTGATCTCATGCCTAATCTTAAAACGTGTTAACCATCCATCTGAAAATGCACACGGTTCACTAATGTCCATTTGTTCATAAAAATCTTTGGTCTTTTCTATCAACATTGGTCCAGAAATAGGGGCTCCCTCAGAACGCTTTATAGAAAACCATTCATACACAGCAATATCCGATTGCTCAAGTTTCGGCTTTTGAAGAGTGCGCCGATATTCAATTTCTGTAGTAGTCTCAGAAGACGTAACAAATTTCAGTAACTGTGATTTCTGTGCCTTAATGTCATAAATAGTAGAAGAACCGACATTGAACTCTTTCATTAAAACATTGCGATTCTCACCTTTCTCTAAATGTTTAATTATATTAAGTTTCTGGGTTAAGGTTAGTACAACCCATTTCCTTTTATCACCTTTAGCGCATATTGCAGTTTTAGGAGGCATTTAAAAAGGGTGGACGAAATATTTCATTTAACACAAACACTGATTCCAAAAAACATACATAATTGCGACTGCCAATGCGAACACCAAATTTATTTAAATTAATGGTAGCATTCCGAAATAGATGTAAAAAATCGCAGAAAGCTCCAGTATTAGCGGTAACATTCCGAACTAGATGAAATTTTTTAAAAAATCGAGAGGCCGGAGATGCCAGTTGCTTGAGTGTCGGATAACTGGAAGTTTACTGTAGTTGGTCTTACAGTGAATTTTAGTAACCTTTTCCTCATTTATTTCCAGATAGTATTTTATCACATTTAACTGTATTCTGTTCTCTTCATATTATTCATGTTAGAGGTTTGTTGATTAAATGAAATTTCCTGATTTAACCAAATTCTTTTGTATTTGACCAGTGGGTGTGTTTGAAGCTACAGTCTTATAATAGTACTAAATAATTGGAGTAATACATATAGCACTATTCTTGTATTAATAAATAACTTGTTATTGTTCAATTTGTATTCAGAATGTAGTTTTTCACATTTAAATAATTCATAATTCTCTCGTTAAAATGAGAAATATTTTAGTATAGTAATCAATTTATATAGTTTTGTCTTTAGAAATGGTATATTCAATGTTAAAATTTATACTGACATTCAAGAACAAGCACTTCAAAATTGGTGTTTCATTTGCTGATGCAGTATGAAAAAGATAATTTAGAATTGTAAAATTAAAATTCTTTATAAATTTTGTAATTCAATGGTTAATTTAAAAAAATTAACATACTGTCTGTAATGATTTGCTCAGAATCTTAATTTGAAAATTTTTAAATCCCCCTGCTGTTCACCAATTAAAAAATGTTGTCAGCATAATAAACTGTATGACATACGCCGTACAAATTTGTCTTATGTCTCTTACCATTTATTTGCTATTTTGATTTAATTGATTGCACAGACAAACAAGGGCAAATAGGGTGGCTGCCTGGAGTGCCAGTCTTGGGGATGCTATACCGATCTCATACACATGCACGCTCACATACACCACACGCACCCACACAACACACACACGTGCGCACGCACACACACACACACACACACACACTAGGGGGCAACACCCTGCTCACTGATGATTGCCAACTCCTTCCCACCCCCTTTTCTCGCCGTTTCTTCGTTCCTACCATGTACCTATTGGATTTAGATTAGTTGAACAGGAATATGTTTTGAATATGAGTTTAATGAATATATTTTATAAGGAATGTATGTTTGGATTTTAGTAACAAATTAAGAAAATTAGTTGAATAACTCGATAAAAAAATAAACATAGAGGGCTGAAATTCCCGGAGATTAAAGATGGCTGAGGTATAGACCGTTAAAGAGAGAGAGACAACCAGAAATAGGATTTTAGTAATATAGATAAAAAATATAAATAACATGAATACTGCGTCTGATTTATTTGCATTAAATTCATATCTTCGGTCATTCTGAGCAAGTTTTAATCTTATTTTCAATCTTTAAACCTTTATTTAAGTGCGTATGCACGGAAATTACTGAGGACAACAATACCAGTAACTGTCTTATTATTGAAATTTTAAAAATTTTACCAAAACTCGAGTATAAATTCAAAATATGAGGGAATTCAAATGAGATTGAGTATTTCACGGTAAGAATAAAATCCTCATTTATTTTGCCATGTTTTAGCACAAATTTTGCGCCGATAGCTTAATTTTAAGATATTTTAAAGAGTAAAAGACTGAAAGCCTTCAGACCAAAAAGGTGATTTTTACGTGTTATCTTGGGAAACGACATTCATCCTCTGGAGTCGAACCTGTGACCTTTTTCAAATTTTTTTAGTCATAACGTAAAGATTCATCAACACTGAAATCCTGACAAATTTCAGACTTCTAAGTTTATTTCTAATTGAGTTATTCACAAAATTATAGCAATACGCGTCATGATGACCATTACGATTTTATAATATAGAGATATATGCATTACTTGCAAGTGAATAAATATTGGTTACCAATTTATATCACGGAACAGACTATACTCTTTATGTTATGCTTTTATTTTTCATTATCAATTAATTTTTACACAGTGATGAATAAATTAGCATGTACTTCAAAAATATCTCAAGTATTCACGGAGGGGGTGCTCAGGTGCTCTCTCTCCCAGGGTGTATTTATAAAATAAAACATCCTAAAAAGTGCTTATCTCGGGTATCTCCAATAGCCACAAGTTTATGGAAAACCATGTAGCTACTGGAGATACTTGAGGTAAGTACTTTTTGAGTGCTTGCTCTTGAATTTTTTCAGCTGTAAGACAAGCTCCATAATTCCTCTGTTGAATTATATTGAGTTTGTCAATTTTTGTTGTTAAATGACACTTGTTTAGCTGTCTCTAGTGAATTTGATATTTCCTTCATTGTTTTGTATGTCATTCAAGTTTTTACTCTCTTTACTAGTGGATGCTTGGCTATTATATTTATTGAATATTAATAATGATAGTGTTCATTACTAAATTTTATAGCAAATGTTTTAAAATTCTTTTTATAAGTGCTCTTTCACTTCTTGGAAATAAGAGAGGTCCTGTTAAAGTGGATGAAAAGGTTTGGTGGTTTCATTAAGATGTAGCTACGACCATTATATCCAGTACATTCTTTTTATAGTCAAGCATTTCTTTGAAGGTACTGTTATTTTGCATATTACAAATAGTGCTCTCAGATTTTTATATTTATACTTTTCTCATGAGACTCCTTAAAAGTCATCTGATAAATGTTTCATATTAGAACAACCTGATCAAAACAAATTTGCCGACTATGTAGTATTCTTATTTTAAATAACATTAACTCTTTCAGTGACATACCGTATCTGCCCGAATATAAGCCAATGTTTTTTGTCAAAATCTATCATGAAAAAATCACCCCTCGGCTTAAATGTGAGTCTGAGAAAAATTTGGGTTATGGTTAAATCTTGTAGTCACTCATAGATGCAGCACGTCTCTCATGATAGTACTATATTTTTCGTAAAGTAAATATTTGACCGATGAATATTAATGAATAAATAATAATGGCTAGAATATTGTGCTTTGTTACCATTTAAGGCTAGGTTTTTCACATTATTTGAGTGGTCATATGATCTGCGGACGATTATGCAAAATGCACATGACTTTTGATGCTCAACTGTTTGAATATCGGTAAATAGAGATCTGCTCTGAAGGTATGAGCAACGGCTTGAACAACAAAACCAGCTGATAATGAACAGTAAAACTTTACATGGAACGTGTATAATTATAGAAATGCAATTTCTTAAGGCAATGTAAATGCTAAATTTCATTGGAAATAGACTTAGATGGAAAATTATCTAGGCAAGATTGCTATTACTATATTTGACCTTTGTGAAAATGAAGGTGAATGAAATTATTGTCACTGAATGTGGAATATTATTCAACAATGCAAAATTATTAATTGGAGTAATATTTCAAAATATCAACAACTAAACCATTTCCCACTTTTCTTTGATCTCGAATAATTATTCTAAGCCATGCATGAATGCCTGGCACACTTCAGCATAAAATCTATGAAATTTACATTTTTGCCAAAAAATTGTGGAAATTTTTGGGGGATCAACTTCTATTCGGGCAGATACAGTACTTCATTACACTAGCAGTCTGCTTTTTGTCTTAAATGCTAGTAAATGTTATGTAAACCTGAGTATGTGCTTGGGCTAACACCATGAGGAAAGCAGACAGGCACAGGGTGAGAAAATATAAATAGGTGTGAATTTTTTAATAGCTCGAAATTCATTTTTTCTCAGTCGTGTAGTGGTTTTAACTATTTAACACGATGAAAATAAATCATATTAATTTGTGTTTTAACTCTTTGAGCCACAAAGAGAATAATTTTATTTGTACTTTGTATTATGTAAATCTTTATGATAGAATAATATTTGAGTGAATATAAAAAATTACTGAACTACCTCAAAGCATAAAGATAAAGATTTCTCTAAAAATGTTGTTAGAAAATATTGCTTTAGTGGAATTGTTTTGAAGTGGCCATGGCTTAGGAGGTTAATTGGATCAACCTCTGCTGTTATTAACAGCTTGTCTGACAAGGGTGATTTTAAATTTTCATTTAGGCTTTTATGTAGTTACTAGCATAAGTGCCCGTTGAATTTCAACGGGTTTTATGAATCTAAATTTTCGTCAATGCAACATTAACAATCGCAGGAATAAAATTGTGCACATTTTTAACCATCGAATATTTCTATATTATAAGTCTGTTTTAATTAATTAACTAAAATCTCACAGAAATTCCTTGTGAATAAAATAGTACCGTTCTTTCTACTAAAATAGCCATTGTTATTAGTTTGAAATTGATTATAGCATTAGGATTTCAATTTCATTAAATAAGCAGAATTCCGGTTCCAAAAAATTGGTTCAATCTTCAATTGCCTCTGATAATACTTTAAATTAGATTTTGGAATATAATGTACCTCAATATCGTTTATCGCCTGCTCAGCACTCTTGCCTTCTCATTTTCCGAAACAACCACTTTCACCAGTTTTAAATGGATTTCAAACTTAGAAGAGAACTTGATTCAATTCAGTTACAATAACCACATAACAAACTTCTTATTCCAAAGAAAATCCTTTTATAATATGCATTGTTAACCTAGAATTCATTCATTCTGAAAAGTGAATAAAAGTACCATGTACATATATTTCTTTCAACTAAAATAGCCACTCTTAACAGATTTTAATGGATTAATGCATTAGCATTTCAATTTCATGAAATAAGCAGAATTCTGGTAACAAAAAAATTTGTTCAATCTTCAATTGCCTCTGATAATACTTTAAATAGATTTTAGAATAAAATGTACCTTAATATCCTTTAGCATCCACTCACCAATCTGGACTTCTGTTTCCGAAACAACAACTTTCAATAGTTTTAAATTGATTTTTGCTTTGAAATATACTTGAGTCAATTCAGTACAACTTCCACTTTACATACTGTAAATTCCAAAGTAACTCCTTTTATTATTAGGCAATGCTAACCTAAAATTAATTCATTTTGTAAAGTTCTTTCTTTAAACTATAATAGCCACTGTTATTAGATTTAAATGGATTATAAGCCTTAGAAGTTACTCTGTATTAAATAAGCACTAAAATTCCTTTTATAAAAACAAATCGATTCATTAAAAGATCCACTGTTGTTTCTTCGAAAATTGTCTGTTAACAGTTTTAAATGTCCTTTTAATTTTAATTGAATTTTAATTTATATTCGTTTCCAAACTTCGGCTATTGTTACGAAATTAATTTGAGGAATAACAATATATATTCGTAAGCACGTATGGTTTACAAAGAAATTAATTTAAGAATGCTTTTTATTTCCAATTTTTCTAAAATGACACTGTTGATACTTAAAATTTTTTATATTTACGTTAATATACTTATTTTCCACAAAACATGCCAATCTCTCCCCTTCCTTACTCTCTCTCGTATTGAAGTACTCAAGGCACGCTTATTCCCAGAAGGATGTATAGAATAATAGTAATTTGAGGTGTAACAATGATAATGGTCGACATAGCAACATCACGTTAAAATGGTGAGATTTCCACAAAATATGCAAATTAAACGTTTAACATGGAATATTTCGAACTGTGGGCGAAAAAAGACGAACGGAATAAGAAACTTTATAACTTTTTCTTCAAAATGGTTCAAATCCGAAGGTCATCTGTTAATTTCTTCTAATTTTAATTTCCAAATGAGTAAAAGCCTGCACGTCGAAAAATCGTGTTTTACATGTTAAGTAATGGGAAATGGAAATGCCTCTCTTGGAGACGAACCAAAGAATTTTTTTGCGATTTAAATTCGTCATCACCTGAAGAAGTGTTAATCAAGCATCCCTACTAAACTTCGAGTTTCTATCATTATTATTTCTCGAGTTATTAGCGTTTGCATAGCGTGACCAACCAACGGACGACGGCTATTATTATATAAAATATTCTGCAGATCAGGGAAATTTTCTAAGATACGGTGAAATACTACAAAAATTGTTTTATCTCAACTTTGTCTTTCTTGGCCTGGGATATTTGATATTACTTTCTGCAGTGCCCTTAGAAACAATCCTATGTAGATATTTTATTGTTAGTCAAAATTATTGATTTTTCAAATTGTAATCAATAATGAAGTTTTGTTTGCACCAGAGTAATAATTTATTGACCTCTTATTCATATGAAGTTTTTATATATTATTGAAATAGGTTGCACAATTATTTATTGAAATAAGTGTGGATGTTAGTCTATAATATATTTTGAATCAAACCAAATCAATTATTCTAATGCTTGTGATTTAAGATAGCAGCTTCTCTTTTCTGACTATGATTTCATTCTTGTGGAACTGGCCATTTGTATGGATGAAATCTGGTGAAAGTTTATTATCCTTCAGCTAAAACAGTGGTTTCCACATTATACATGGCCATACCTCGCACCCCTAATCCAGGAAAACTTCACTTCACATTTGGTTTTAATTACCATATATTCCTGCATATAAATCAATCCATGCTTTTTTGGATGAAAATACATGATTAGGCATATGTTTGCTGTATAAGTCAACCCCCACCTTTTCACTTTAAAATACTTCTCATGAAACCGTTTTAAGACAAAATCAAAGTCATGTACAATCCAAATTTTAACAAAAGAGAAATAAACAATAATATAAATATTGTTTAGAGTCCGTGCTATTCTTCTTGAGCACATGCTATTCTTCTTGAGCATTCCATGTGACATGTTTTAATTTCAACCAGTAAGAAACTTATTTTTTGGAGAGCTTGGCCCACCAAATAAAGTGTTTATATAAACGTCCTCCATAGCTTCACTTTTATCCATAATATCACGGATATCCTTGTCAATCTTCTGAGAATATTTCTTCACATATGTTTTGCATATGAGTCATTTACTGCAATGGAGAGGAGGATTTTATTGCTCCAGTTGCCTAGAAGTATCCTATACAGTTAGAGGAATGTGGTTCTACTGGTTAAAATTCACAAGGTGATGCGAAAAAGGCATTAGTGGTCACGCCCCCGCTTTCACTACCGCAGGGACAGGTATAGGCATCCCCGCATTACACAGGCAGGGTTTTCATACAAAGCGTATTTTTTCTCGGCAAAAGGAAGAAAATGCCATCTATGGGCCCTAACTTGTACTAGAAGGACACAGCTAGATACCGGAGAAGCTTCATGACAGACTATTTCGGCATACCCATAGCGGATGGTCTGCAAAATGGCATGACAGATATTTATGGCATACACACTCAAGTGGTTAAACATGTATTCCTGTTGAAATCTCAAATTCAGTTTTTTCACGAAAACAATACTTTCTGCCTAAACTGCATATGGGGAAAGTAAAACACATCTTTGTGAACAAAAATTGATTGTTTTTGAAGGTCTGATCTTCATCTTGCCATACTGGCTGAGCAGTAAAATACTGTAATGTTACTGTATCTGCACAATTTTAGAAACATTGGAGTTATTTTTAACTATAACAAACTTCTGTCAAGGTTGAGACCATATTGCAATGATTCAGTCAAATTAAAATAAAAACATTTTTATAAAAGATATTGACTTAACAAAACATGATTTTAGATTTAGTAACTATAAAAATTCTTTACAAAATTATTAATTTCGTTTTAATTGTCACCATGTTCACTGAACTGCACATCGTTCAATTTTTCAGTAACTCTTGATTCAGAAACTTCTTACCCTATTCAGTCATAATGGGAGATATAGCTATTTTAGCAATCGTTTTTTGTGCTTCATTCACTGTGATTGCTGAAAGTTTTGAAAAACGAAAACAGCCTCATTGCTGGGCTAGGAAACTTCTTATTGAAAGAATCTCATATGGTGCATACAATTGCATACTGAAAGGTTTAAGAATTGGAGGTGGACTTTTTAAAATGTACGACTGTCTGGTTGATTTTGAAATTTTGTTAAACGTGATACTGATCATTTTTCAACATTTTAAACTTCTTTTGCTTTTAAAACTTTCCTGATGAATTGCCTCTGCAAATTTCCTAACTTTTCCTTCATAACCTCCGAAGTCAATGAAAATACCTTGGTTATTTTGCCAGCTGCAAGAACAGTTTAGAAAATCCCTGTCCAATCATCTCCATGGTTGTCTGTGAACTGTCAAGATTTGAACATGGAACTTGCAAAATGTCTGGTGACATGTCTCTCGTCTTGTCCAGTGACTGTCTTGGCACAATGAAAATGAAGCTTTAGGTGATTTTGCCTGTTAAATCTTAATGAGTTATTTGAACTATAGTTTACATTGCTGTACATAACACTACATGTAGTTGCTCTGCCTTGACATTAAAAGGAAAATGCTCCACTTTTTAAAACAAAGCATTTATGGAATAGTGAATATTGGAACTTATCTTAAGTGATGATCATTTTGTTTGTTTCTCTTTGCAAGTATATCCTTTGAGCTGCATTGGCACTTCATTTTTCCATTTTTAGTGTACATTAGGGCTAAAAATGTTGAATTTGGTGGGTAACAAAATTTTATATTTATCCTCCATTAAATTGGCTCATGTCAGTACAAGCACTCAAACTCATGATTACAAATTTCCACTGGGTTCTAAGTAAGCTGTTAGTGATGCATAGTGCTTGCTGTCATTTCATGAACCTGTTAGTTGTATCTGTAAAACTTGTATGTTCAGATTTAGTCACATTGGTATTCAGAGTTCCCTGCGGAATTTTATCTTTCGGTTTTTTAGTTTACTTTTATGCCGTTATTATTATTTGTCTGACTCAGTTTTTCAAATAAGGTTTCCAGACTGGTTTAGGCCTTTTCGACCTAATACCATGGGGACACTGGTTAGTTAGGCATTTGGATTATATATGAGGCAGTTTTGAACCTAGTAAAGGATTTTCTTACCATTCAGATGTATTGCTGCATCAGTAGATAGCTTTTTAGTTAATTGTAATGTTGACCTGAATTGAAGTATGGCTATACAATTCATGGAATTTCTTAATGGTTACAAGCACTAGTCTAGTCATGAAAAATATTGTGAAATGCCTTCTTGAGGAGTATCCTAGCAAAGGATGTATGCTGTTTAATGTAAGCAAGAAGATTGAATCGTGCCAAGGATGTCAGCAATTCCCATCATCACACTAACATTGTTTAAAAATGCACCATATGACAATTAGCTTGCAGTAAAGCTAGATCCTTTATGTGATGCAGGAACTTTGTAAGGATGCCCTGCTAATTAAAAACATTATTAGCCATCCTAGTGTGTTCCTGCTATAAAAAAGTTTCTGAAGAGATGACTTCTAAAGAGAAGGAAAAGGATATTAGAAATTGGAATTGTCCAATAAACTTTATAATGAATGGCCTTGATTAGAATGAAATTTAATTAAATGTATTCGATTGAAATCTTTTATGTTAACTTAATTGTATTGGAGTTGAAAGTCATTAATTTTCAAGTATACTTTCTATCTTCAGGAAACATCTGGATATTCTGGTCGTGAGCATCATCATAGGTCACCAGATGAATCACCACGCAAAAGAATGAAGACTGAGCATGGCTACATGCAGGTAGATTTTTCAGTAACAGAAATGGAGGCATCATCTTCCACAAGTTACATTTTCATGATAATAGCTAGTAAAATGATTTCATAACATATCTGAGAGTCTTTTGTAGTATCAATATGCAAAGTGACTAACATTTATATGTTGTTTTGGAAGTAAGCACTAATTTAAAAATAGTTAATTTTCATGATAGAATTGGTAACTGATAATATCTATGACTTTTACATTATAAAATATTTTGCATTGCGTAGTATTCCATGTGACCAATGAACCCTCTGTTGACTGTTGGAAGAGAAGTGAATGTGTCATAGTTTTACTGCTATCCATCATATGGCCTCTAACTTAGCTTGGGCCTGAAGCTGGAGATATGATGGAAGTTGTTCTGGAATTTAGGGCTCTTATTACATGAAAAAGAAATTCATATTTATGGATATTTAATTTGGAAAATGAATAGTCATGTAAACTTCACTCTGTAAGGAATGGAAACGGCATTTAAATGCTGTGTGGATACTTTCTTTATTATGCTTTCTCAATACTGGTCACCAATGTGATAAATATTATCTCACTTATACATTAGCCATCTAATATGCTTTACTTTGAGCCCAATAAAAAGTGATGATTATCAGTGGTCACTTTACATGCATCGAATCCTTGTATCAAAGGATCCTATTACCACTGAAGCGTTTGCTTTATTGGCAACACATGGAGCACAAATGTAGCAAGGCAAATTAAAAAGTTATTGAGGCTAGAAAAGTCTTCAATGTATCACACTGGTGCCTCTGTAGTGTATAATTATCTCTTTATTGCATTTCTGCATGCAGGCCTCCTCTAGCCGACGCAGTCATGAGGGAAGTTATAGTGAATACAACCGCTACAGTTTCTCAGAAGACAAAGGTTATGGGGAGGAGAGGAGGAGTTATCGTGACGATAGGAGAAGCTACAGAGAGCACAGTCACGGTGAACACAGTGGCTATGGCTCTCGGGATGAATATTCCCATCGCAAGGAAAGGCTGGAAGCCGAGCGGGGCGAGTCCTCGGTCATGGAGGCCAGGCACCCGCCTCTTAGGAGTGGCTACAGAGGGCGGGGCCTGGAGCGAGGACGCCTCAGGAGGGTACTCCGTGGTGTTCCCAGAATGGTGCTCGTGAGGCGAGCAGATGGTCTTGTGCTGAAGAAGAGGAGTATTGTGGATCACCCATACTCTGTACGCAAGAGATTAATCTCAGCAAGACCTCAAGAATACTTGAAAAAATTGAGGACACAAAAGTTTAGGAGGTAATAACAATAAAGAAGTTATAAAAAAGATGCAAAGAGATAGATATGAGAAGCAATATTGTTCTCAATGTTGAAAATCCTTATCCTGAGATGTGCTAAAAGCCTTTGAGCTTGCAACAGCATTACGTATACCTATTTTTTTATATACATCAGTCAAAAACCTATTAAAATTGAAATTATGGTTAAAAATGCCTCACAGTGACAAGAAATTATTTTCCTTCTGTTCGCCCCATAAAAGCACAATGAACCCAAGGCATGTCTTGGCGATTTCAGTTGTGTAGCCAAAAAGGAATCATTGTAGGTGGGTGGGTGCATGTGGATGTGGGCCAGGCTTTTTTTTTTTAGTAAAATAGGAAGGTTTATTCAGGGAAGATATTCTTTTTTATTAGAAAAATGAAAAAATTGAATTAATGATTGAAGGGGTAATGAATTCCTGCATAAAGCACAGCATTAGTTGGGTTAACCATGGGTGAATAATGTTTTTGATTGCTGTATGTATATTCATTACTTTGATTCCTTATTAGGTTGAGAGAGGCAGAAGGAGAGGAAGTTGATGAAGAGAAAGATGAAGAAATAATCAGTGATGATGATGATGATAAAGAGGAAGAAAACTGGGACGAACTGGAAAAGGTAGGAGTTTTTTACTCTTAAGAAATTGTCATTCTAGACTATTTTATCTATTAGGTATTTTTTAATCAGTTCTAGTATGTATGTTTACAGTATCATATCTAATTGCTATGCCCAAGGAAGCTGATGATTCATGTGATGAATAAATTCCTATTTGTGAACATGTGCAACATCAACCTGTACTTGTTGAACATGTTCATAGATTATAGGCTAAAGTAGTGGTTCCCAAGCACTGGGCTGCAGACCAGTGCCAATCTGTTGTTTATTTTCAGCTGGTTCACAAAAATTAAGAAAAAATATATACAGCAAAACCCTGGTTTAAGTCTCACATTTAGTGTTTATGTTTTGCAGTCCCCTCAAACCTCCCATTTAAGTACTATATTACTTTCTTAGAATGAATGTTTCTCAATTTAGCATTTTATCTTAATTTGGTGAGATAAATTTTTGAACACTTCAGATATCTTTAGGCTACGGCCATCCTATTTCAGATTAAACATACCAAAAGGACTTACTATTCCCAGTAGAATTTCTTAACTATAGCTGTCAGTTGATTTGGTCTTTTTGTAACATACTGATTGTATATGTGGAGCTACTGTTACAGGCAGCTACTGAATTTATTGAGTAATATTCTGAATTATCTTTCGAATTTATGTTCTTAATGAGTCTGTAAAAAAAGACCTTGAGAATGATTAACAACATTGTCAAGCATTTAACATATCTATGAGATGCTTATGACAGTCGTACAATAAATGATGGATAAATTAAAAACCCTTTCAATAAGCATGAAGATATTGACTTAACATGTTACATAGAAGGCATTAACCCTTTCCCCTTGAATAAATATTGCTCCTTATTCCCTGCAGGTTGTAATTAAAAATTAGTAATTGTAGTAGCAGAATATCTACACTTGAATAGAGCACCACTAAAACAGAGGCAAAAATACTGTGATTTATACAATCCTCTCGTGAATTACGATGAGATATCGTCGCCAGCGTCTTTTCCAACAGTGAGCGGACAAGTGAACTGCTTTCTTCAAAGTGCTGTCAGAATTTATATTCTCACAATATGAAGATGATACTCGTTGTAGAGATATACAAAGTATTGCAGAAGGGTAGAGTATCAATTGCATGAAGATTTATGGTGAGGAAAATGTGCACATTGAAAGAAACAACGATGTCAGGGGAGCCCTGACATATGAGCGGAACGGGAAAATATTAAATATTTATAAGCACTTGGCTCCTGCACAGGTTAAATATTCACCATTCAAATATATTCCTATAAATGGAAATGTTTTTATCATCCAATATGTTTTATGGAATGAGATGAGTAAAAAGTAGAAATTACTAAAATCTGTACATGATGGAAACCTCGGTGGTCCTTATGCAACAGGTTAACAATGAAACAAGAAGAGAAATTAATTGAATGGGATGTGAAAGGGGTTTAGAAATGCAATAGCACCATAGAAAATTTGTTTGTAAGGTTCATTCATTATATGCCAAATTAAGTGTGGTGACTTGAATGGTGTTACAGCATTTTTCCTAGAGATATCTCGGTGAAGCTGGATTTTCAACAGTGACTTTAATAAGGACAAAGCATGAGAACAACAGATGTTTGAGCATCACTTCACATGGTGCTGTCAAGTAATGAACCACATCTATATAAGCTTGTCTCAAAGCAACTGACTTATATATCTTGATAATTAAAAGAATCATTTGTTTTCATTTTCGCTTAGACTGAACATCAGTTGATAATACCAATTACAGTAGAACCTCATAAACCCGGCATTCTGAAAAACTCTGCACTTTTTTTAAAGTTATATAATATTCTAGAAATTACTTCAAACTAGCTGATCCCATGCAAAATTTGCATGTTTAATTTTAAATTGATTCATAAAAAAATTAATAAGTTTGTAAAATAAGTTGATGTTAATAATCCATATTTTACTCTAGCAATGAATTTACACAGTACCTCTAGGATACTTAGATATTTGACTCCCAATGTAAGTTTGCGTGTTAGAATCTCACTGAGGGAAAGGCAGTGTGCAGATATTTTAAAAAGTGTTATCCGTAGGTAATCAGAAATCTGTATTTTATAGGTTATGGTAGAGAGTAAATTGATGCGGCACAGTAATTAAATTGAAATGATTTGTGCAGTGAAATTAAAAAGTCAAACTAAATCATAAATTTCTTTTCACATTTATTATACTTATGTTTCTATGGTTTGTCAATGATTCTGCTAATAATAAAACAAAAGAACAATTTACCTTAAGAGTAAGGAATAAGTTGTGAGAGGTTCTTAAAATCAATCTTCTTTAGCGATTATCACATACAACAAAATTCATTCAGATAGACTTTTTTTATCTCTCTTGTTGTTGTAACTGGATAACTCACAATTAACACCTCAAAGAAAGCAAATATTGGGAAAAGAAAGATGTGAACTTTCTGTAATTTACAGGAAATGTCATCCACTTAATAACAAAACATAACTCTTGTAAAAGCGACGCCGCAAAAAATAATTGTTTATCCACTTAAGCTAGGCGAAAGTATTAAATAAGTAAGTGCTGAAACGATTGTAGAATAAAGCGGAGTATAAATTTACCGGGGTTTAGGAAGATTCCTCCTCACCAAAGCCTTCGTAATGAAATGGCAGAGTCTTAAGCATATTTCCACTGACAGGGTGATTCTTGGTCGCTTCAGTCACGAAAACAAACACATTTGGTATTTCCAAAAGGTTGAATACTCAGATACAGTATTTAAAAAAATAAATATGCTTTTCTACCACAATCTACGATAAACGCATCCTAGTAACAGAAAATAATCTTACTGAATGTTCTCGAGTTAAAACATTAGCTTAATGAATTCATCCATTGTTATACTTATAACAATAAAACTTTAATTAAAGCAAAAATGTAGCGTATAATGATCTTACTAACTTAAGGATTCCATTTTTACGTCAATATGAACGTTTAATCGATGGTAATTGAATCAGAGGCAACAATTAATGTCGACTTGGCAACGTCCCGAAGGAGAACAAAAAATCGGCAAAATTTCGAAAACAGTTGTGTATTTCCAAAAATTTCGACTGAGTAGGGTATAAACATTGCAAGAATAAGATAATTGAGTTTTAGCCGTCGAATAAATCAAAAACGGAGAAAATCAGTTATATTTAGGAATTTTAGTGAATAAAGGAAGAAAAACCTTGCACTCTGAATAATCGAAAATCTCGTGAAAACTTATGGGAACATATAATTATCTCCTGGAATCGAACCCGGGACTTTAGGAAATTGAAAATAGTTCTCTAGGGACCTCCTGGCCTGTAGAAACAAAACGCAGTTTACTGCAAATTTCTACGGCAAATGGTTTTCGAGATAGACTTATCTATTTTCATTGTTTCGTTTACCTCATTAGAACCACGTTTAGATTTGTGGCGATAGCAATTGTTTTTCATGAATGTAATTAGTACTTTGTTAAATTTTATTTTGACATGGCTTCAAAGAAAAGAAGACTTCCTTAAGTGGTGTTACGAAACGTAAACAGAAAAATCTCACAATTGAAAAAAAGTGGAATTACTAAGAAAACTTGAAAAAGGTACTTCACTGAAGAGACTTTGTGAAGATTATGGCCTTGGTAGTTCCACTGTGTATGACTCAAAGAAGGAAAAAAATGGAAATATTGAAATTTTATGCAGAGTGATACACCTAAAGCTATGTGTAGCCGTAAAACACTACACATCCCGGGTAAATATTGTTGATAACGTATTGTTTGAGTGGTTTCGTCAGCGAAGAAGTGAAGGTGTACCTATTTCAGGCCTAATGCTGAGACAGCAAGCAAAAATTTTTCACAATAGCGAAAAGTGTGGTAGAAGACATTGAAAACTGGGTTGATATCGACAATGACATTCCTGTCATACTTCAGCTGATGGAAATAGTGGACGTGGTTTTGAAACCCGAGCATGAAAAAGATGAAGAAAATGAAAGTGACGATGATCAAGAGATAGTGAAGGACAAACCTTCAATAGATCGCTGTATACAGTTGGTCACAGATACAATATCTGCTTTAGAACAACGCTCTTGCATTGATTTTCAAGAGATTACATGTTTGTATCGAATACAAGATAAACTTATGAAGGAAAAATCAAAATGCATGAAGCAAGCTAGTTTGCCTGAACTGTTTAAAAAAATTCTCAAAATAATGTGTGATGAAAATAATGTTGTAAATGCATATTAGATATACACTTTATTTCATGTTTATTATTTACTTTTTAACGGTTCTTATATAATTCCTCGTTTAAGTGCATGTATAAGCAATAGTCTTTATTGATAATGGGTTCCCTTTTAATTGTTATTCATCATTTGAATTTTACATATAATCAGTTACCAAAAATGTACATTAAGGATTTTTTTTATAAATTTTCAAAAACCTGGCAAATGCTAGGCCCCGAGGTTGCCGGGTTTATGAGGTTCTAATGTAATTATTGGTCCATTATTTTTTAGCAAAAAATTTTCAGATAAATATAATACAGGTGACTCCCGACATTCGACAGGGATGCGTTCCTGAAAACGTGGTCGAATCTCGAACCGTTGAATGTCGAATCAGCACAAATTCAAACAATTAAAGCAGAAATAACGATGTCTAGACTGAAACTAAACCTCTCGTGGTCGGGCATGCTGAAAATTACTTTGCATAAACTAGTTTCTGATTGGACCGGTTGAATTCTAGAGTTGGTCGAATATCGAACGGTCGAATCTCGGGAGTTGCCTGAGGTTTTAAAAGTATTTTGTGTTGTTTTGGTTATTCAATCAACAGATAATCTTATTTGTAGCCACTGGTGGGATATATTCCCAAAAAGTCACTGCAATTTTACTGGTCTGCAAGTTTGAAAGCATGGGAATCACTGGATTTGAGCTTATCTCGTTGAAATTTTTTAGCAAACTGATAATGAATTACTATAGAAAGTGATGAGTATTCATTTGTCAGTGTTATGGTCCTAGTTTATAAATATGATTTAGTTCCATTTTTATGAAAATATCTGCTATTGCTTAGGATAGTTTTTGTCTCTTATGATTTTGCTCTACAATTATTGTTTTGTGCTTTATGTTTGAATATAGTAAATACGGACGAATTTACCAGATTAAAATATTTGTCGGAAATAGTGAATAAAATAATTGTTTCCCAAGTAAAGATTAACTCTATATGTAGTGTTTTCATCTTGATCAATTTTTATTTAAAAATTGATCAAAGGTTTGCAGTTTTTGCAAAAATACAAGCTTTTGTTATTGATTAACAGAATTGCTAAAAACTGGAAAAGATATCCTTATTTCCCATAATGTAACCTTTAGATTTTGTAATTTTTAAATTAAAGAATATACAAACAATATTTGTCAGTAACCTATCAGTTAGCCAAGTTAAATGACAGTCAAACCTTTCAAATCTGGTTTCCTTAGAACCAGGAGTTTGCTGATTTTCAGTTTCACAGATTGTGTTAACTTTTGAAACCTTACTTATTTCATGCATAATAAATACAATATGCTATAATTGAAGTATATTGAATAAAGAAACATATGATATTGAATAAGAAATAAATATAACAGTCTTAAGATTTACTGTTTGTCAAATTATTGTTTTTCCTTTCCTATATTGACTATAGTAGGACAGAAGGGTACAGTAACTTTTAGATTTGAAGAGATAAAGAATAGCAGAAAGGAAGCATAGTAGTTTTTCAAGTAGAAATGGTTAAAAATAGTAAACATGATTTTGGACTGTAATTTCAACCCTATTATCCTATATGGCTACCAGCATTTTAAAAAATGATAATGATATTTCAGTCAAACACCTCTAATCCAGCTAGCTCAGGGAATGACCGGAGCTGGATTAGGAAATTTTCTGGATTACGGGAGTTACATAACCCTTAATCCGAGCCAGTCTCTTTATAATATTAACACTTTCTCGTCGGGAAATGTACTACTATGTGTTTCACCGCCTGACCATTGTAGGCGGGACGCATAGTGGTACGTATTTAATACGCTTGTCGGGGAACATATCCCTACGTGTTTCTCCATCCTGTCACTCAGTAAGGGACACATGGTACTACGTATTTAGGTTGGCCTGTACGCTTCTGCCATCTTACGGATCCCTGTGTAATTATTATAGATGAACAAGTCGACTCTGTGAGCTCAAGTTCACCACAAGCAGTTAACGTGTTTGCACCTGTTTCCAATGCTGATGCATATTCAGAATATTAGTAATGTTTGTTTTTTTAAATTAGTTTCCTATATATTTTATATATGTAATTATTATATTATCATAATAGTTCGTTCATTCCCCGCGAACAGTGTCTGACAAAAGGGAATACTTCAAAATGGACAGTTGTAATGATAATGATTTCGCTGATAATTTCTCTGAAAATCCGAGTGATGAGGAAATCGTACAATCTGACAATGACAGTGACATTTCAAATGATAGTGATGATTTTACAATAGGAAGAAGATGCCATTATTGCCGTTACCACCATACAGTGACAGTGATACAGAAACAGCTGATGAGGACTCAGACATTGCTGAAGTGCCTTTGTGGTCAGAAACTGATATTGCCCCATGCTCAACAGTCAGGTCTAAGAATATTGCCTGATAATCCAAAAAAATGTGAATGATGTAGTCAGTTTATTTATTGGAGATGATTTATTTATGATGATGGCAAATGAATGGAACAGGTACCATGCCCAGAATTCTCACAAATATAAAGCCTTGAAAAGATGTTTGAAGTGGAAAGACATAACATCAAAAATGAAGAAGTTTTTAGGATTGATTCTCCTAATGCCAAGAGTGCGAAAGAGTACTATGGATGAGTATTGGAGTACAGACCCAACAATTGAGACCTTTCTTTTCTAGAATGATGAGTAGAGACAGGTTTCGTCAAATATGGCAAGCGTGGCACTTCTCTAACAACGAAGAAATTTCAGAAAGTCAAATAGATGGTGTAAAATTCAACCTGTTTCGAATTATTTAGTGCCAAAATTTAATAATGTATACAAGCCTCAACAAGAGTTTTCTCTTGATGAAAGTATTATACCGTTGCATGGAAGACTATCTTTCAGGACTTACAACCCTGCAAAAATAATAAAATATGGTCTTCTTGTCCGCATGGTATGCAAAGCTACGACAGGATATGTAATTTAGAAATTTATAAGGGAGAAGGGAAGAATTTAGAGGATACAATAATGTCAGTTTTAGCCCCATACTAAAAGTTCTTTCCTTCGTCATAAATAATCCATTTTCTTCCTATTTAAATATAGTGCATGCACACGTAAGGAAATTAACCGTTTATTTGTGAGATTGTTTATGTTAGCAAAATTGAAGAAGTGACCATGTAAGAAAATTTCCAAGTTCAACTCGAATTAAGACATTCTTGTTTGATTTTATTGATAACGGCTACTCCTATGATAAAAATGTATAGGAAAAGAAATACTCCAATTTACTAGTTCTACAAGTTTATTTGGAAAATATTTTGATATGAGCAATACTTTACGAGATATGATGGAAAATTCATTTTTTGTCACCAGTAATGTGGTACCCCTGATTGGCTTATGTGATTCATTTTTGCGATTTTCTTATTATATTTGATTGTAAATCCTTAATATCAAATTTCATGAAAATCCATTCCGTATAAGCCTAGAACGGACGGATGGACAGACCGACTGACGACAATAGGCGCTCACACTGGAAGCGAAACACGCCTAAAAACATTACACGCAAATCTTACAGTACATATATTATTTCACGGCATACTTTAAGGTTAGTTTTGTCTTCAGAAATTTAAATCTGCTAGGTCACTTTCTAGAAACTCATCAATTGAGTAGAATGATTTAGATTTCAGCCATGAAGCCATTACTCTCTTGAATTTTATTATATTTATGCATTTTGCTTCATTTGGTAATTTATTAAAGTGTTAGCTAGGCTGACAGACAGCGCCAGTATGAGATAGCTTGAAATGTTTGATCGTCAGCTGATGTACAAAAGTCCGAATTCGGCATACGAAAGGCAGTTTAGGTGTGGGAATGTATAATGTACGAAAGAGTGAGTTGTACGAAAGTTGGGGGTTGCCTGTAACATAATTGGTGTTGTTGTAATTTTAGTTGATACCTTTTTATTTAATTACGAATTGAAAAAATTGGGGCATTCATACTTTTTGGTATTTTTTTGCAACAAATCCTGGAAACAGACTCCCAAGATTCGACCGGGATTCGTTTCTGAAAACGCGGTCGAATCTCGAACAGTCGAATGTCAAATGCACCTAAAAACGAGTGAAATCAGCATAAATTCAAACAGCAGAAATAACGATGTCTAGACTGAAACTAAACCTCGCATGGTTGGGCGGGCCAAAAATTCCTTCGCGTAAACTAGTTCCTAATTCAACCGGCTGGGTTGAATAAGCGAGCTTCGACCAGTCGAATTCTCAAATTGGTCGAATCTGGAATGGTTGAATCTCGGGAGTTGCCTGTAATGGGGAATTTATGAAACTTCTTTTTACAAAATTTTTTTGGAATGCTTGCCTTTCTTAAATTGAGGAATTGGTGTGTATGGTGGTAGTAAAAATTATATTTTAGTCTAGCATTGTATTATTATATACAGCAGCAAGCAGATATACTCATCTATTCATCTATGATAAGGGAAAAGTCATGGTTGATGTGCTGAGAAATACTCAATTCCTAATTTCAGTTATTTTAATACACTCCTAATAATTATGTTAGAGTCAGGAATATTGTTCGGTTTTAAGGTGTGTGAGGGAATAGATTTCCCCAAGAATAATTTTGAAAAACTAACATTGAAAAAAGAGTAAAGCGTGTTTGGTGAATGGTATTTGTATGGCTGGTGAAGTGAACCAGGATTTACTCACCCCTGGGGATAAATGACAGGTGCAAGATAGACCAAGAGAGTGATCCTCAAGATGGTATAAGACTTTGAAATTGGTGGCCTTGACTTAACATGATAATTTTTTCACATCATTTCTGTATAGCATTTTGTAACAAAAACTTTAAACATCTTCAAATCCTGAAAATTCTTCATCTTCAAAACCTGAAAACTCTTCATCACCACTGGTTACAGAAACTGAACTGCTGGTATCATTGTCTTCAAATAGAGCATCAAGGGCATTACATATTCCACATTTTTAAAAAGACTTCACAATGATTTCAGTTCTCACATTATCCCATGATTTCTTAATTCACACACCTGTGTAATGGTGAGCCACTTCATTCTTCCTGTGGGTGGGAGGTCATGATCTGAATCTCCCATCCACTTGTTCCACTGTTCCCACATGTTTTGCTTAAATGGTTTATTTATGGATACATCTAAAGGCTGTAGCTGACCTGCCAGTCTACCAGGAATGACAGCTAACTGGATCTTCAATTCTGCCACCCTCTTTTCAATGGCTTCTGTACTGTGTGCTCTGAATTGATCCCAAAGTAGAAGAGAAGGTTTTCTCAAAAATCCACCATGTCATCTTTGTCCATCCAGCCTTTTGGATGAACATGAACAATTACACCATGTGGAATTTTTTCTTTTGGTTGATTTTCCTTTTGAGTATTAAAAACTGGCAATTTAGTGCCATCAGCACAGCAGGCCATTGTTACTGTATAGTGTATCTTTGCATTGCCTTTGGTTTTTTATGACTGTTTTAGACCCTTTAACATCCACAGTCCTGTTGGGTGGTACATCAAATGTTAAAGGAACTTCGTCCATGTACCATATTTGGCCCAGTTCAAAGCAAGTTTGTTTTCGTGCATTTATAACGTATCTGTGAAATTCCAATATTTTATTTTCGTAATCCGCTGGCATTTTCTGTGCAATGGTTGTTTTTGTGCACATTGATAAGCCATGCTTCATGAACCTATAACACCAGCCTGCTGTCCATGCAAAATCTGGGATCCCTCGGTCTCTTGATAATCTCCTAGCCTCATTGATAATCATTTTGGTAGAAACACCTTTACCTAAATTCCTCGTCTACCACCCACCTTTTTAACTCCTGAAGTTCTGGCCATTTTGGGACTGGGCTACGAAGATTAAGCTTATGCTTTGCAGCTGTCTTGAGTTTGTCTTCTTGTTTTCACCATGTCCATATCATTTTTTCTGTAGGTGGTGGCCCATAAACCTGTTCTGCAGCTCTATTTCCATGCTCTTTCGCATAATTTATCACCTTTAGTTTGTACCTAATAGTATAGCTTAATCTTCTTCCTTCTGTAGCCATACTGTTCTAACTTGAGTTTTTGAATTGCTCTCAATTTTAAATGCTGCTCGGTTTTATTTTCGAACTTAAGAACAACACTATAGCTTCTGCGCTATTTTATTTATTTATTTTAAGACAGAATTTATTTTAAAATATAGGTGTATACATAGAAGAAATTACAATAAATTTTCAACATGGCCACAGAATTATCTGGGGCAAAATCTTAAAAAAATTACATAAAAAATATTTTACAAAATAAAAGCACATTAAGTATATACACATTCGTAAAAGAGAAATGAATTACCTTCCTGGTCCCCCAAAGCCAGAGGCCTGTCTGGAGGTGCCAACTTTAACATAGACTAACGTTATCATCATAATTTTAACTTTCTTTCAAAAGGTAAAGGATGTTTCCTAATAAAAATAATAAGATAAATAGGGCAGTAACTGTTTTGTAATTCCTGCCTATGGGAGGCCTTCTGAGGGGTTCCCTTTCGTCCCTGGCTGAATATGAGGCAATATGTGCGCTCCCCTCTCAAAATGTTACACACATATTCGTGTCATGACAACGCCATCAGGACGGATTTATTTAATACTTTTAATACTAATAATTTTTATTTTAACTTAGCTATACTTTTTAGGAAAATTGTAATTTAAGAGTTTGCACGGGAAATTGCAATGTATTCCATTTTAAATGTTAACTTTCTAATTTCAATCTCAATCTCTTTTGTGTAAAAATGTGCTTCCATTAATTTAGCACTTTAATGTAATGTTATTGTGTTACGATGTACTTTAATTAATGTATAATGATGTAGACCTGCTGCCACCAGGACCTTCTCCTAATTGCAGCGTTTTACTATAATAATAATAATAGATAGTAACACTTGTAAGAGTTCATAAATGGTTACTGCTTAGCTCTGAAGAGGTGAGTGCCGTACTGACGATAATCGTCTTGGGTTATCCAGCTTTAATGTTTACAATAATTCCTTTTTTAATTGATTAAAAGTAATAATAATGATGGAATAATAATAATGTTTAAGTAAACATTATTTTTCATTTTGGAGTTGGGCTTGGTAGAATTTAGCAACTTCACATATTGCGCACAGGGTGATTTTTTGAGCCATTTTTTTGGGAAAAAAAGTGGTCTTATATGCCATAAAATACAGTATTAAAATCTCACTTCCAAATAACGAGGCTTTACTGTGTATACATTGTGCCCAATTTATTATAGTATGTTTTTGGGATTCTATATCTGACAAGGGAACCTCACTTGATGTCACTAAAATCGGGCAATGTGAAGATTGGAATCGAAAGGGGGTGGTAAATAAATAACTATTCCAGATTTATAGCCCCGGAGTCGTTGAGGGGGGAGAGTTACAACACACTATTCAAAAAAATTAAAGCATCACGTGATTGTGATGGTGGGTGCTCGAAAAATACTCATTACATCATAACCAAATTTCATATATAATACTTCAATATGATCACAAAGAACTGATTAGATTTTGGGTTATACTGGTTAACCGGAAGTCGAGGTTTATCCGAAACCCGATTTGGTTTTTCCACGTTATCTTCGTTAAAACATAATTTTGGTATATACAGTTATATATAAAAGTTGTAGGCAATAAAATTTTCTATAACTTTTATTTGAAACAATTTTCCATAGTAGTTATTGTTTAGGAATTATTTATGAATAATCGGGTTTTTCAGTTTCCGTTCAATTATTCTCCTTATACATATCCTTATTCGTAATCTTTGTAAGGATCATAGTTGTAGAAAATAATATTTCAATCAAGGTTTGTTTGAAATAAATTTTCGTAGGACCTTTCTTTTAGCAGATAATCAATTTATTCGTAAATTTCCAGCAGCATGCCTAGACCGATGAAATGCGAGACAACAATGAAAATCCTGAGAACGACAATGCTGTCGGTCGTCAAGGAAACGTTTCAAAATCGATATATTTTTAAGAAATATTGAATTCTTAAGCAAAATTCGAGCGATTTCAAAGCGAAGACAATATTCGAGAATAAGAATCAGTTCTTTGTGATCATATTGAAGTATTATATATGAAATTTGGTTATGATGTAATGAGTATTTTTTGAGTTAGAGCACCCACCATCACAATCACGTGATGCTTTAATTTTTTTGAATAGTGTGTTGTAACTCTCCCCCCTCATGGACTCCGGGGCTATAAATCTGGAATAGTTATTCATTTACCACCCCGTTTCGATTCCACATATTCACATTGCCAGATTTTAGTGACACCAAGTGAGGTTCCCTTGTGAGAGGTTGTACTACATTCAATGTCTTTCTAATGGATGTCATGAATTTCTTATTGGTATAGTTTTTTTGCATCTAACTTTACCTTTTTTTTTAAAAGGAATCCATGTTTTGAAGTTATAATATAAGATTAATTTCATTAAACTGGATATTCAGGTAAATATTTGCAAAGTTCACAAAGTTAAATTGTGTATCGAGTTTCCTTGAAATACTGTTCAAAATGAGTGCATCTTTCTTGAATTTAAATAGTTTAACTTGTATTTTTTTTAAGTAGCTTTGATTTTCTTTGACATAAGCATTTATACTTGTTCACAGGTTGAAGACGATGATTTTGATGACTTTGATGAAGGAGTAGAAGAAGTGAAATCAATCAAAGAAGACAAAGAAGAAAACGAAAAAGAGACTAACAGTAAGAAAAAGGAGGAGGAAACTGAAGAAAAGCCTAAAGAAGGTGAAGAGGAGGAGGGAGACGGAGAAAAGGAAACGAAGAAACCTGAGCCTGAAAAGGTTGAGAAGGCTACTGTGCAGGTATAAAATATTAGAGTACTTCATCAGGCACTGAATTAATAAAAGAAAAGGTACTTAGTAGTTGTGTGTATACTTTTAGGTCACCATTAAGCATGATTCGGATTCTCGGGCTGTTAATGAAGATGAACTTGCCCATCTCATTCCAAAGCATTTCATTCGTCTTCACTGCCCTCATTGCAATATCAGATGTATCACATACAAAGTAAGTAAATATAAATTTTTAATTAATTTTGTGTTGTGACTTTAGTGTATGTAAATTGAGCTTGGATTCTGTCCCAGTTCTCTGCCACTTGATGTGTAACTGATGTTGACTTACATAACTTCAATAGCAATGACAATTCTTTTCTGAATGGCTTGTAGTTTTTATTACAATTATCTTTATTTTATTCCTAATATGTTGAAATTTGAAATAAATTATAAAAATATAGGAAGTTTGCTCTGCGGCCACTTATCTTTTTATGATATATAATGTCACATAATATCATTCTTTGTCATCTATTCTGATTTAAGTAAATATTTAACCATAATGACAGCTATAAATGTCTGTTAAATTGTAAATGGATGTTTTAAAGTGATATCTTATATCTGAGAAGCAGCTTACTTTGTTGATAAATTCATGTTTTTGTTAACTTTCTTAATGAGAATACATTTGATTCACAGGAATATGGAGTCCATCTTTATAGCTCAAAGCATGCCAACACAATGCGTAAGTTGGCTATGAAGCACAAGTTATCATTGCAACGCATGCGTGCACAGCAAAGGAAAAATCAACGTGAGGAAGAAGAAGGAGATGAAGAAATTGGTGATGTGTCAATGCATTCAGCTTACTGTCCAGTTTGTCAGTTGAAGTACCGAACTAGCCGAGAGAAACATCAAGCTTCAAACTTGCATCGTGTAAGTTTTCCTCGTGAAATATTTTACGTATATGTTATTTGTATGTAATATTGCAATGTATTTTTTATTTTGAACAGATGTTGAGAAAGTTTCTGATGCCATACTGTCGAGTTTGCAACATGAGTTTCCAGTCTCCAATGCAGTACGAGAGTCATATGTGCTCGGTAGTTCACATGCAGGTAAAATGGTGTTAACATTTTTAGGTTTAACATTTTTTTTATTCTCCTATTGTTGTAAATTTATTGTGATTTTTCTTCAGAGGAAATGGAAGATGGATCAAAGAATTCTTCGCCAGAAGGAACTTGATCTTGAGGGAGATCATGAAGGAGGAAGTGGTTTGGATGGGGAAGATAAAGATCTGGATTTGGACAATTTCATGATTGTAGACTCTGTGGGAGTAGTTGATGGTAAGATTTCAGCATTCCTGTCAGTTAATTTTAGGTATAATATTATAAATGATTAATTATCATTTATGTATTTCACTTTAATAAATTCATGGAGAATAGATTTTTGTTGGGTAATTTGAGCAATTACTAGTACAGTGTTTCCCAAAGAGTGGTACGCGTACCACCAGTGGTACGCGAAACGATTCCAAGGGGTATGCAGAAGAAAATATGTTACTAAAAATCAGAACATTATTTGCACCTCAAAAAGTAAAATAATGTCATCTCCAATAATAACAAATGATAGTATAAAACCATCAAGACTAAAGCGCCATTTTGATAGCAAACATAATTCCATGGAAAACCAGTAGAATTCATCAAAAATAGGCATAAGGACATCCAAAAGTCCCAGAAAAAAGTGCAGTATTACAGGAGGTGGAAATGTCAAAGCATTGGAAGCCTCATATAGTGTGTCATACTTAATAGCAATGTCCGGAGCTGCTGAAGTAATTGGCAAGACACTAGTAAAACCTGCGGCCAAAGTAATGGCGAAAGTGATGGTTGGAGATGAAGCAAGCAAAGCGATTGATAGGGTTCACCTCTCAAATAACACTGTTCATCGTAGAATCCCAGATTTGGCCGAAAACGTAAATCAGCAATTATTGTTATGAGTATGACAGAGGCGCTACTATGCACTGCAAGTCAATGAATCCACCGATATTGTGAATTCATCTACTCTATTGCTGTTTGTCAGATATGAGCTGAATGGGGAAGTCCATGATGATTTTTTTGTCCTGCCAACCTTTGCCGACACGTACAACCGGGGAAGACATTTTAAAAGTTATTGATGACTTCATGAAAGACAGTCACTTGGATTGGAGTCGATGTGTTGTGATAAGCACGGATGGCGCCAGAGCCATGATCGGTTCAAAGAAAGAAGTAGTTGCGTGCATTGAAGCCGTTGCACCGGAAGCAAAGTCGACCCATTGTTGTCTACACAGGGAAGCACTTGCCACCCAGGACATGCATGCAGATCTAAAGCAAGTACTTGGTGATGCTGTTAAAATTTTCAATTTTGTCGAGAGCAGGCCACTGAATGCCCGTTTTTTCTCAGCTTTGCGAAGAGATGGGCAGTGACTACACACAGCTTCTATTTCACACTGAAGTACGTTGGTTTTCGTGTGGAAAAGTCCTCACTCGCCTGTTTGCGCTGCGAGAAGAACTTCAAATTTTTCTGGATGAAACCTTCAGCTTGCGAGACCGTATGCATGATTGGAAATCGCTATGTTAATTAGCATACCTTTCAGATATCTTGGCTCATTTGAACAGCCTCAATCTATCTTTGTAAGGCAATCTCATATCCATATTTCACGTTCAAGACAAAGTGATGATGATGATCGCAAAAGTGACATGTGGAGTGAACGCATTAACCGTGGCAAATTTGATACCTTCCCATCCCTTAATGACTTAATGATCAACTCAGCTAAAGAACTCGATGCTGATGCATTGCAAACTACGGAGCACTTGGAAAGCTTGAAAAAAGGTCTTCGTGGGTACTTCCCTGAACCGGATGGCAGCTTTGAGTGGGTAAGAAACCCTTTCCTTGTCAATGTCCAAAAATTGCCAAATAACTTTTCAAATTCAGAAGAAGAACAGCTTCTGGAGTTTGCCTCAGATGGCTTCCTCAAAACTGCGTTTGAGCAAAAGGCACTGACATCGTGTTGGTTAAGCGTTAGTTCTGAGTATCCAACCCTATCGGACAAAGCAGTTAAGTATCTTCTGCGCTTCTTCACTATGTACATGTGTGAGTTGGGATTCTCGGTGCTGGTTGGCATTAAAACTAAAAAACGAAATCGTCTCATTGACGTGGAGCTGTATCTTCATCTTAAGCTCACCAACATCGAGCCGGATATCTGTTCTAGTGTCGAGTCACAAACAGTTGCACTCTTCGCATTGAATAACGTACATATTTTCTGATACATATGTAAATTTGAATTTAATGATTTAACTGACATTATTAATAAAACTCATAAGCTTCTGTGCATTTTTCTATATCTTTTTTGTTCAATATGTGTATTTTTGAAATGGGTATTGAATTGTAGAATTTTTTGAAAAAAAAATATTAGATATAGTTAGCAATAATTTCAATACCAAGAGGTGGTACACTGATAAGGCTGAAGTCCCGAAGGTGGTACATGAATGTTGTAAGTTTTGGAAACACTGTACTAGTATATTCTAAGTGCTCTTATGAATATTGAAGTTTTCATAATATGTGTGTATTATGAATTAATGAGATTTGCAATACAAAACTGATTGATATAGCTGTATTGACTTTTGCAACAACATAATGACGACAGCTATAGTCGTTTTGTCTGTGAGAGTGTTAACATTAGGGACTAATAATTTTAATGAAAATAGTAGAGAAAATAGATGTGGCAGAAAACATACCATATTTACTTGTGTAAGCCGCGCACCTTTTTTCCCAAAATACCTGTGAAAAAAAGGGGGTGTGCATCTTACACGAATTCTTTTATTTGCCGCGCACCTTTTTTCCTAAAATGTCGTGTCGGTAAACAAATATACGTTAAGCTAGCACCCATCTATTTCCAAATTTCGGTGTATTTAGTCATTTTCATTCATTGTATAAAAATTTTAAATGAGTTTTAAGTTTATTAACGGGTGCTCCCCAAACTCGACGAAGTCTTCTGCTGCAATCATCATGGAGGCCATGGCGCATGTGCGACCAGTTTGGGTTGGTGGGGGTTTTGTGCTCACGGCAGACGACGCCTACCATGTTCAGATACGGCATGCTTCCTTTATTCACTGATACGTCTATGAAAGTCATGGCCGCCATGGGATCATTGAATGATCACCGATCATAATTTTAGTTCGCCAAAAAAATGACGACCGCTATGGTAGTGATCAGTGACCATATGGCTGGAAAATTACATACAGCAGAATGATCGGTGATCGCTCCCGGAGCGATTTCTGCCGAATGTGACCAATATGACAACAAAAACAGTTAAGTGTTTAACAAAAGAGGACTATTGAGGAGATTTCTGCTAGTACCGATATAAAGAGATCACCCAATAAATTCATCATGTAGGAGTGTGAAGATGCTTAACTTGAGTGTAGCATTTTTGAGAAATAGAAATAGGTGATTTAAGAAACCCTTTTTCGGCTCAAATAAATTTTTCCCCTTATAGCCTGCCCAAAAACCGGGGCGCGTGGGATACATGGGGGCACGGCTTACACGAGTAAATACGGTACTATACCTTTATATTTTTATAAAAATCATTAAAACTTAAATTTTTTCATTTGTGAAAATATTTTGTTAAAAATATAACCTTTCTTAAAGTTATAATGTACCTTTTCAAGTAGTTTATAAATTAAAGATTAAGATACATCCAAATGTTTGTCCATTTTAGCAACTGTCTCACCTTCTCTTCTCATATTTTGAAGTACATATTTTGATTTTTTCATAGGTAATGAATGTTCTTTTCTTACGTTTACGGATCTGTGAATCATTGGTTTCATTTTCCTGCAAATTAATTTCATTTTCATCGTTAATGGTTATTTTTCTTTTAAGTGAATGTATAACTTTATCATTAGATTAATTTACCTGCAAATTAATTTCATTTTCCTCGCTAATTTCCATACTTAAAATATGCTTGATATGTTCCGTCCGACTTTGTTTATAACTACCGATATTTTGTATATAACTACCGATAATGTGTTTCTAACTATCGATAAATTGTTTATAACTACCAATAACCCTGTATTTAGCTCTAAAAGAAATAACGGAGGAAGTGCAATATAGCCCCCTCTCAAAATGCTGCCACAGTTGGACATATATTTCTTGCAAATACCATGGCAACTATAAACAAGCATTGGAAACAAAACTGGTACAGCTTGCATATTAGATCACCTACTGTGGTCTATGTCTTCGGCTCACTTGGTCTTTAGTCGAGTGTAGGCCGCTCAGGGTGTTAACGTGCCCTTCGCTACCCAGAACGAAAGAAACCCTCACTATGTGGGCAGTGATTGGGTGGGTAAATGTCGAAAAAGGAAACAGTAGATTGCGTACAATAATTCTATTTTCTCCTTGATGTTGCAAATTACCCATCCAACTTCCCCAATGCAATTTCCTTATCTTCTTTTGTTTTTTTTTTGCTAAGCATACGATTTACCCAGTCAATGTTCACATGCACATATTTAGATCGCATATTAGACCGCATATGTCGCAGTTCATATGTAGATCGCATATTTGAGGAGTAAATATTATTGTTATTTGAATCCCAAATACATAAACAACAGCATAGTAACCATTGTTGCTAAAAGAACTTAGTTGGAGGAGGGGGATATATTGCACTCTGTTGCACTCTGAAAAATCAAAAATCCCATGTAAATGTATGGAAAAATATAATTGTCTCCTGGATTTGAACCCAGGACTTCATGAAAACGAGAATATTTTTCCAGGGACCTCATAGCCAGTAGAAACAAAACTCTGTTTACTGCTTTACGATGAACGGTTCTCGAGAAATACGCTGATATAAATTGTACACAAATGTCGACAGACGTCAACGTAAAATTAACATATAATTAGATAAATTTATTACACCGTAATAATTCCAGCAAAAAATAGTAAATTAGATAACGAAGAACAACATATACAATATCTTATAGGGAAGAACGTTAAAAGATACCAAGTATGCCCTCAAAGTAATTGGAATGTGATTTTGCTGCACCATTCGTTATAGCAGCATATTCATTTAAGCGGCATGACTTTGGTCCCGTGGGTGCCATTAGAAAGGGCTTTTACTGTGTATCAAGGTAATGACTGATTAGAAGAGAGGGCTCTCATAATTGCACATAATTAAATTTGGCTGCTTTGAATTCATGAGTATATTTTATTTAATGTTATGTTGTGTCAGTCTCATCAGTAGGACAGCAAAAAACAATATAGAGTAACTATGATTAAAGCTTTTTTCCTCACTGCCTGATTTCATGTAAATGATAGAAAATTTTAATTTTTTGATATATCATATTTACTCTGTTAATTACCTCAGCCGCATAGTTGCCTCACCTGAACTATGAGGAGGAAGTCAAATATTTTTTCTTATGTGACCACTTGCATGCAATAGGGGAAAACCACATATTTGCCCAACCCTTGTTTTAGTGTAAAAAATCATGCGAAAAGGTGAGGCATTTATGTGAGTAAATGTGGTATATGTTTTTAGCCTAACCAAAAATTCTCTTAGTGACATAATTTCCATTTCAGCATTTTTACTTCTATCATAGTACCATTATACTAATTATATTTTTGCAGAAACTGGAGATGAAGTGGAAGGAGAGCCTGGTCAGGCTAAAGAAAAGGCAGAGAAAGGAAGAAAGGAGGAAGAGAAGAAGAAGGAAGTGAGATTAGGTAATAAGATATTTACAAGTTTCTATTATATTAAGAAAGTGTGGTTAATGTAAATGCATTTATGGGTCAACATAAAATTAGCGATGATGCTGAACAAGGCTGTCAATCATTAATTTTTTAATTTGATTTCAAGATCAATTAAATAAATTGTCTTATTTAAAAATACCGGGGTGGCTAAGCACATGATTTTCTCCATACAGTGGAATGTATATGATTTCAATGGTACTTACAAATTGCTTTTGATAGTAGTTTTCTAAAGGATAACTATTAGCAAATACTCTCTTGAATAATTTTTAAACAGAATAATTTTCACAATGAAAAATACTTGAAATCGCTTTTCACATTGAAAATACAATTAGTAAACAAGTCTTATTTGTTCCTATGGATAAAATGTTGATGCACATAGCACCGCTAAAATAAACTTATTTTGTAAAACATTCACAAAAAAGTTAATCTTGTCAATATTTACAAAATTTCTTTTTATGAAATGTGTTGCTAAATGTATCAGAATAATTTTGATTTCTATTAAAATTACTGCTGTCATCACGATCATCTAATGACATTGAATGGGAACAGATTTGATATTGGTCACCCACGACTGCAGCACCACCTAATTCTGGGAAAATGAACTATCGAAGTATGCGTACGAGTAAATGATGCCCTTAGAAACTTATTGATGTTTACCCAAATAAATATTAGCAACAATAAATGGATAGAATGTTGGCGAGCCTTCGGATCGCTTTGTTTTTATTTTAGTTGTCGTCTGTGGGTGCTTCTGCATCCTTCGCCTAGCTGGAACCAAACTATCCCTCCCCTTTGTCCAGTGATTGGGTTTGTAAATGTCACGACAGGCAGATCAGTCATGGGTTAGCAAGCTTTAAATTAACTCTATGAAGCCATTGTTGATGGGTTTTATTTATTTTTGTTGCTTGTGTGGCGACCAAATCAAAACGCCACATCAACCTCTAACTAAATGCTATATTTTACAGACAAATTATAACCAAGCAGGAAAACAAATGGTCTTGAGACGTACACGTTACATGAATAACATAGCATATATTATAATTAAGTATACATGACATAACGAAAGGGAAGCAGACTTGAGATGTAAAACTTGTCTCATGACGTAAAACACTTCATGGGTATTGTCTATAGTTACAAGGTGTCCGCAGGAACAGTTCAGCACACACGATTTGCGAGGAAAATCTTCTCGTCTCTCGTGGTTTAAACTCCTCTCTGTGTCAAACAGCAATCGCGTAGCGTAGACCGACGACCGTTCAGCTCTCCATCTCTCAGAGTATCTCTGTGTGTAAGCCGTCTCGTTCTGACGAAAGCCGCGGTCATGAGAGGGCAGCAGATGAGGGGAGGTTTGGCGGGTAGTTTGAACGGGCGACTCCTTGACTTCATGTTGGTTAATTGCTTGAGTACATTATATAACCATGGGGAAAAAAGAAGGAAATGGGAAATAGGGGTAATATTCACCCTATATAAGGCGCGTTGCTATGGGGCCGAGCCAATAGCAAGGAGAGCCTTTATCGTTGTGTTCTGCGATTACGAATGACGGCGATAATGAAGGGAGGCGATATTTGATGGGCTGGTGTTATTCATCGCATTTTTTCGACAAGTGCTTCGTTAAGTGTGTAGGAGCGGGGAAAATCGCTGCACTTGTATGCCTACTTCGATAATTCATTTTCCCGGAATCAGGTGGTGCTGCGGTCATGGATGACCTATATGAAGCCCATTGAATGTACTTAATAGAAATTCAAATGGACAATCAACATATTAATGAAAAATTGTTTCAAGCAAAAGTTATAGAAAGTTACACTGTTTAAAACTTCGGTAATGACAAATATTTACATTAGTGGAACTCTATAGGAGATGTTTGACAAAACAGAATAATGACGACAGTAAACCTCAGTTTCTGAATGACCAATTTTAGTCAAAATCTAAATGGTCCTTGATTTTCTAATTAAAATCTTAAATATAAAGTTTAATGCTTATCTGATTACAGGTATTTAATCGATTGTAAGCCGACACCAGTGGTAAGCCGACCCCCACTTTTCACAAGGCCATGCAAGGAAAAATTTTTATTTTAAAGTGATTAGACAGCTGGGGTCATTTATTTCAAAATACCAACTACAGTGGAATCCCCATTTAACGTTTGCATTGGGGACAAGTTTTTTGTACCTTAAATTGAGTAATACATTAAATGGGGGTTATCTAAAATTGAAAGACTAAACGGCAGTTCATTAATGTCAAATATGTTTTATTAGCTAAAACAGAAATATTAAGTGGATAGATTAATTACGATCAATTTTTTCATTTGTAAAATTTCACAGAACGAAGATGGTTGAGAATAATACCAACTGTTAGTCCTCCGGCGAAGGTGATTCTTCTAGCTTATGGTTTTTTTGCAAAATTAGTGGTCATTTTCATGGCTGTGACCGTCATTGCACCTCCTAGCAGTGAATTTGTGATCTTTAATATTTCTGAGACAAACTTTCTTAAAACTTTTAAGCAGATAAACACACTTAATTGAAGCGTTCTTATATAGGAGGAATCAACCAAGTGTGCAGATCCTTTCAGTTTTTTAAGTTCGCATGCTGTAATGAATACATGATATAATTGGGCGCGTATGGGTTATATAAGATAATACAGTAAAACCCTGTTATAACACAGGTTTTGGGAGACAGAATGTACACCCGCATTATGGACAACCCGCGGTATTTCAGGAAATAATTTTTAAAAACATGAAAGTATATGCGTTATAACAAATTTAATTGCAAAATACTATAAAAACTGATGTCGTATTTTGCTACCTTACTTTAATCTGTGTTTTTAAAATAGTCCGATATTTTCTTTTGGCGCGACAGCTGATTGCGTTTCTTCATCACATACGTCTTAATGTTTTGCAAACGTAAAAGATGAAGAAGATCACAATCACTGTCTCTCCATCCAATTCATCACTTCACTGGTGTTATCCAATACTTTGCTTATTTAAGGGGTCTCAACCTCACACATCTCTTCATTCTCGCTGTCATCTTCCAATAATATTTCTGCTCTTCCGCGGTTCTGGACTTCAGCTACAATTTCTTCATCATTCTTATAGACATCGACTGGAGTTTAGCATCGCAGTAAAATTTGAACCAAGTTGTTTACGAAGAAAATAAATCGCGGTAAAATTTGAAACATAAATAGAATCATTTTGGGGGACATGACTAGACCCGTGGTATATCCGAATCCACTGTATAGTGAGGCGTGTTATAACGGAGTTTTACTGTATTTACGGTTTTATAATAATTATCCCTTGGTGAAGCAGTGTGGTGAGCGTTGGCAGATGTTTCGACGCCTGTTATTAGCTGACCATGCATAAAATGACAACGCTAACAGTTCCAACGTCCTTTTTGTCTCATTTGTTACATTTCGGCCCCTTATGCAAATTTGATTGCGTGTCTTGTGCGGTGTAGGGAAATGAAACAGTGACTGATGAGTAAGAACATCCAAAGTTTTAATAACATCGCCACCTCAGTGTAATAATAACATTGTTGTGAATAAGATTTCCCTTTTTTTGGGGGATTGTCTTCCTTTCAGGTTAACAAGATAAATATGTGGTAAACGCGGGTGACCCAACTAACTAACGCATCATGTTAGTGAGCGAGCACCTGCGAACTGAAACATAAAAAAATCCGTGTTCAGGTGATGACGTCATCGCAACTTTCGTGAAGTATGTAACAGATTAGGTGGATTGACAAAACAGCACGACTAAATATTAATTCTTTTGAGTTTATTTAATGTAGTAACAACACCAATATGTGTTGTGCCATTGATGGTTAGATTGAATAAATATATTACATCTCCACCAAATGAAATATTCGTGAGTCACGGTGTAAACGCACCTGAAATCGAGGTGATGCCTCGCAAGGGACCAGAATTTTGTCCCTTAATTGCAGGCAGTTCACAAAATCGAGAAACACTAAATCGGGTGGTACAGTACATTATTTATATGGAGCTATAGTTGGGTCTGCAAAAAAAACCACCTTAAATCTGGGTAAACCTTAAATGGGAGAACCTTAAATCGGGATTCCACTGTAATATGAATGCCTCAGACTTTCAATTTGTAATTAAATAAAGAGTTTTAACTAACATTACAGTGACATAAAATACATTTTATTCACTTATTCATAACAACTTCTACTAAAAGAGTAATTTGACCTCGTTATCCCCCCTATCTTATTCTCGTAAAAAATAGCCATTTCTCGTCAATCAAATACGAACACAGTATTACATAACATACGTTAGTACTACACAAGTATCAGCTGGGCATTCCTTTTCACTTTTATTCTTAAATTATTCTCCCAAGTTAGCTGCTATGCTGATAAGGCACGAGGAAGTAATGGTTTGCTTGGGAAATCCCAGTGCGTGCATGCTAGACACACTGAAACAAGATAGGTTGAGGAGAGAGGGATAGGAAAGGCAAATGTTTCAATTCAGGGGTAAAATGAAACATTGTGTACCTATGTAGCTTCTAATGCATGCGAGCGTTATTGCTGAGTTTTTTTACTACTTTGACGTGCCACGTATTATTTACATAATTTATTTCTTCGTAGGTGTTCAGTCATTTTGATTCTTTTTGCATACATTTAAAGTAGATAATTTACTTCCACTTTAATACACTTATATCTCGCGTTATAATGTAACTATGGACATAAATTCAGTGACTACTTTTTTACACAAGTTCTAAGCAGGGTGGTGATTTCTGAGTTGGTAAAAACGTAAAAATAGGTCGGGTTACAATCAATTAAATACGGTAGTTGTTTTTTAGTTTGAGTGCTCACAAAGTTCCTATCACACATAGGCATACAAATATCATTGAGAAAGTAGTGAAAATGTATTGTGTGTACCTTAAAATGTCTATTTCAAATGAAATGTTGAATTTATTTCTTTCGTGGAAACTCTCTTTGTGTATGGAGAAATTGAAAATGTAATCCAATTTGTCATGTGGTGGTGTTTTTTAAGGAGTTGAATACATCAAGAAAGTGGAAGTTCTATTTTGTGAGCTATGCCGTCGCTATCTCCCTCGTCTTGACCAGCCTGAGAGAGCCATATCACTTCACTGTAGGACAAGTTTGCACTTGGAATGCTATAGAGATGACAGGGCAATGAGGAGGGAAGCTGAAAGAATCCATCGCAAAGAAATGGAAAAGAAGAAGAGTGGTGAGGTTCTCTCAAAGAAGGCTGCAAAGAAAGCAGAACCTGCAAATGAGGTATGATTTTTGGGCTTGTTTCTTAAAAGATTGAAAAGTGGCTATTGTGTTGGGTATATCTGTCTCTAAACATGTGTTTAGATCAGCCACAGAACTTAGTATAAGCATGCAAAGCAAAGCTTGGGGACCCCCAGAACTTAGGGGCACCCAAATAGTAGATGAAAAAATATTATTTTCTTTCACTTATTTTGATAAACATTATAATTAACCTAACGGGATTCAGGCACTGGGTAGCTAAAAACAATTCCGTTAAATGAGTTTATTTCCTTGTATTACATTTTTATCAAATTTTATTTTCAGAAAACTGAAAATGGTGAAAAAGAAGAACCTCAGACCAACGAATCAGATGAGAAGAAAACTGAAGAGGCTACCGAAAACCCTAAAACAGCTGAAGCAAGCACTGCAGATGCTGAAGCAGCTAACAATGAACCAAAACAGAATTCTGGTGAAGGAGGAGAGGCAGAGGATTTGGATTCTGCCATGGATGACAAATTGTGGGCCGATGTCGACAAAGACTTGGGAGAACTGCTCAGGGAGGTGGAGCCTAGCGGTTCAGCCCCAGCTACTGAAGGTGAAAGCATACCTGTTGTTGAGATTGAAGAGGATAAATCATCTGATGAAGATGAGGAAGACTCTCGTGCAGAGGGTGAAGAGCGTTATGATCGCTTTCGCTACAGTGAGAAGGGAAGCGGTGGAAGTGTGGTGGAGGAGCCCATTCCTGCAAATGAAGCCACCGTAGCTAAGCCAGAGGCCGAAAGTGAGCCTGCCACAGAGGCTCCAACTGCAGAAGAGTCAGTTAACAGTGATTTGAAAAAAGATGAAGCAGAAACTGAAGAAACTGATGTCTTGAGCATTCCTTGATAATTGACTGGTTATATTTTACTGTTCTCAGTATGTGTATTCATTTTTATTTCTGAGTACATTTGAAATTAACTTGTACCTTTTTCTTATAGGTAAATCTAAGTGGAATTGCATTACTTTTGTGTGACCATATGTGTATTCTCTGATTACTGTTTTGTTTTTTTTAGTGCAAAGTGAGTATATAGTTTTATAATGCAATGTATGATTGAAAGTTTTATCTAGCAGTAGCTTGAAACATTTTCTAATGCCTCACATTGAATGAGTGAAAAATCCTTGTCTAGGATTTCTAAAAATCTTCTAGACAATATTATTAATCATTTTTATCTGAAACTGCATTTGGTCCATCTATACTGTAGCAGTCGACAATGTCCTGTCAGTACTTGCTCTTTTTACTGTATTTCTTCTGAAAAAGCCCATCCATTTATTAGGGAAAAAATACATATGACATTGGTGTTGTAATTGTAATCTGAAAATAGTTGATAATGAAATAAAGCATAAATATACACTAACATTTTGACTTAGTGAAAAATTGAATCTGTCTTGTAAAATTACGTTGACCTACCTTTTCGTCAGAAATTATTGAACAGGTACAATACATTTTTGACTGAGTCAAAATTCAAGTGTCTTAGTGAACAACTTATCACACAGTTAAAGAATTGCCTTTTTGACTACCTGAATAATAGATTAAGGCAAGTTTATGTAATGCTTTGCAATTATTGGACTTGAAAATTTAGCTCTATTGTTTTATTTTCATATGTTGCTCAGTATAAAAAAAATATGTATTCCAAATTTTTCCAATCATTAAACGTGGTGTGTTAACAGGCAGCCAACATGTATGCTTTATTTATTGGATTATTGCCTTCATGAATTTTATCTCTCTTAAGTTAAAAGTTAAATTTTGTGTTATTAATTTCTTAATTAGCATGCTTTTCCTGAAAATATATTTAATTGCTTTGGTTTCCAAGAACAAGGGTTAATTACTACAATGATATAATAAATCTGAATTCTATGAAATATAATCAAGATATTAATAGTTTTTGCAAATAACATTTTAAAATTTTCTTTAGTTATTATAGAGCTAATAAAAATGGATATGACACGAATGAAGTTTTAAAATTAGAACTTGAATATATGTTGGCTAAGCACTAGTTCAAAAAAGCAAATGAATACATGGCCCAGTGTCAGCAATTTTTGGATCTTACAGAATAAGCATATCTTTATTATTATAATTGGATGACTTAGATGTTCGTTAAAAGTTTCATAATGTTCCAGATCATCTCTTCAATGCTACACAAAAATATTGTTGAAAATGAAAACATTTGTTACTATGTAAACAAAAGAAAAACTAAATTGTGCACCAATTGACAAAAATTCTGATGAATACAGTAAAATCCCCAAATTCGCAGCTTTCAAATTCATGTGCTTCGCGGTTTTGGACTACTGCTGTCATCTTTGAAGTGAAGAGAAAAAGCACTGAAATGAATTTCCTCATCTGCGAGGTTTTTTTATCATGCTGTGACCCCGTTTTCCGAAAATGTCTATGAAGAGGAAAGCAATTGATAATACAGAAAGCAGAAGCAAAAAGAAGACGTTGACTATAACCAGTTGAGTGGGTATGCCGTATATATTCGTCATGGCCTGTCGTAATCTGTATGCTATATATATCTGTCACGCTGGTTTTCAGGCCATCCGCTATGGGTATGCCAAAATAGTTCATCGTGAAGCATCTCCGGTATCTAGCTGTGTCCTTCTAGTACAGGTCAGAGCCCATAGATGGTGATTTCTTCCTTTTGCCAAGAAAAAATACGCTTCGTACGAAAACCCTGCATGTGTAATGTGGGGATGCCTATACCTGCCCCTGCGGTAGTGAAAGCTGTGACCTCTAATGCCTTTTTCGCATCCCCTTGTGAATTTTAACCAGTAGGACCAGTTTCCTCTAACTGTATAGGATATTTCTAGGCAACTACAGCAATAAAATTGGAGCAATAAAATCATCCTCTCCATTGCAGTGAATGTTTCATATGCAAAACATACGTGAAGAAATATTCTCAGAAGATTGAGAGGGATATTTGTGATATTATGGATAAAAGTGAAGCTTAAGTGAGAAAATTGAGTTGCGAAATAAACATGCTAGTGGCCAGAGTGCGGTATCAGTGAGCAGGCAATATGCGATAAGCTGTACTGCTATGGCAGATTGAAATGCCACATTGTATTGGTTCAAAACCACTTTTAGCCTACCTTTTCATCATTTATTGTTATCAAAATAATGGAGAGCAGCGAACCTAACCCCCATTTTCTTTGCTTTTGCTTCTATTTTTGTGGATTCCAAATTTGCGTTGTTTTCGGGAACAACCCCCATGAATTTCGGGGTTCTACTGTATTTTCATTTAACAAAATACTAAATTTGTTCTAATACAACAGGTTGAAAATGTTTTAAATCCAGATCAAATACTAAATTTTCTTTTCATTACAATATGCTAATAACTATGTTGATATGCATCTAAATAATGTAAATATGCACTCATGATGACAACTTGAATCTGCAAAACTCTGATATATTCTATGCCCATGGCCAGATCAAGGTTTAAACTTAGAGCAGTAGTACTCAAACTATAGGGGTGGGTGGGCCCAGGGCCGAAGGTGGCACAAATCAAACCACGGTTAAATGGCCTAAAAAAAAAGTTGATGGAAATGAAAGAAAAGATGCTTGAACTATAGGAGAGTATAGGGACACTACCTTTGTTTTTCCTCATATGAACAGAACCAATTGATAATGCTGCTTGCTTGAGGAAGTGCCATTTGGTCTATTACTTGGGTTGCCACCTGCCCCGAATTTAGCAGGACAGTCCCGACTTTGAACAATTGATGTCCCACCTTATTCCCAAATTGCCCCAACTTTCTCGTTCGACATTACAGTAAAACTCGTTTAAAATATCACACTTAAAACGAAATTAAGTTATAACAAAGAAATGTCTCGGTCCCTTGGATTTCTCCAAAAGGGCATTGGTTAAATTTCTCGGATGTAACAAACATTTTACGAATTCTTGGCTGTAACGAACAAACGTTTGGTCCCGTGGCAAAAAATGACCCATATATAACGAATGTTGGTGAGCGGAGCGATAAGTAATGAATAGTTTCTGCCCGTTTAACATGCACTTGTTGGTAGAGAGGTCCGGAAACCGTGCTGACCTCCCCTTACTCCCTCTATCCCTTCCATATGAATTTCCACGCTCCCTTTGTTTTGAAATTGATATTAAAAATGTGATTTTTATGTAAATTAATAATAATATTAATTGGTAATTTAAAAAATCATATGTAATAGCAATCGAACATTTTACATGCAGCGAAGTTGATAAGCATCTCTTTGCATATGTAAGTATGGCATTTAAGTCTACTCACTGCAAATACAGTAAAAGCTGTGTTAACTGGCTATCTTGGGGATTGTGGATAGCTGGTTAAGGGAGCGTTTTTCGATTTTGAAATCGCAAATTTAGCAATAAGCAAACAAATTTAGGCTTAGGTTCACTGTTGTACTCCCCAAACATAACTATGCATGAGGTTTGCATTTTCCATTGTAATTCTTCCACGTAGATCTAGATATTGACCCATTCATATTTCATACGTTTCTACACTTACATGCAAAACAAGAGACAATTGAAAAGTTTAGGGCGTCCGGGAAGTTTAGGGTCCCCAAACTATGGCCCGTGCAGTGGTTTAATCAGGCCTGCCTTACCTCATATATTTTAAGTTTTTGTGTAATCACCAACAGCAGTTTTCATTAAGTATCATTCGATCGCCAACTCGGTTTAGGTGGATCTTTGAAACTTTTCTCTTTCCTCGATCCCCCCCCCCCCCCACTAGAAATAATTTTTAACCATGAAGTTGGGCAGTCGAAACTTGCTCTGAAGTTTTCACACAGCTTGATCAGTCATTTGAAAAGTCTTAAGTGGCCCATGCAGTCATACATAAAGGCTCATGTGGTCTTTTCAAATAAAAGTTTGGTGACCCCTGTTCTAAGATAGGGTGCCTGGTGTGGTCGCTTCACAGCATTTCTTGGAAAACGGACCGCTGCCACCACCCCTATAGCTTTTTTATCTGCCACCATATCTACATTTTACTATGGATAATTGTTCTATTTTATCTTTTAATAGAAAGAAAATTTATGTCAAACATCAGGTCAAAACAATGAGATATTTCCCTGTTATACAGTGCATGATGCAAAATTTTTGCAGGTCCGAGGATCTACCTGGCTCATTCTCTCCTAAAAGCGACTCTGACAGCAGTTACTACATAGGAAGGTTTAAAAACAGAAGAAATAAAATTAATCCTCTTTATTTTTAAGGGATTTCATATTACTATATTTGTACGACTGATGAGGATCTGCTCTTTTTTGATGTCATGAATATGAAATATATGGAAAAAGCAAGTGTTGGAGGATAAGAGGTTGAAAGAAAAAGAGGAACTGCGGGAGGCAGGATGGTGGTCGGTTTTCTTGCCTCGGGAATGCAGCGGGAGGAGTGAAAAGCTCAAGCTGGGGAAAACCGAGAAGAGGGAAAATTAAAGGTAATTGAAGAAGACCGAAAATGGGTGCATGTGTTACCAGCACATTCTTTGGAAACATAAATCGGTCAGTTGTACTTTCTTTGGGAGGGACACGGGACCCGTGCCCACCCCCCTCCCCTCCCCTCGGTATGCCCATGATCCCCACCACCAAAGAAAAGATTTTGCACATTCAAAGACGAATGGCTCAAAGATACAAATTATTCATTGTTGATTGCAAAAACCGATGATCGTTTCACTTCAAAATGCATTTTATGTCCCTCTTTGATATCTTTAAAAAATGAAGCTGAAACTTGGAAGAAACATTTGGAAACTGCGAAGCATATTCAAAATTCACTTATAGCAAAAACTTCAAAGACAGTTTATTCCTTTTTTTCACACACCTTCCAATGGAATAGATTACAGTAGCAGGGCCAGGACGAGGGTGGGGCAAGCGGGGTTCTTGCCCTGGATGCATCATTCTTGGGGGTGCCAAAATTGTGATTATATGTATTTTATATATACATTTTCAACTATAAAATTTATTGAAAAGAGGCGATAAAGTGAGATTGGCAGTGATGGGCTGACAGCAATTATAATTATTTTCTTTTACGTCATAAAATACAGGGTTTGGGCTAGAGGTGCGATTCACGTTCTTTGCCCTGGATGCCAAAACACCTAGTCCTGACTCTGTACAGCGGTGTTTCTGAACTATGTTTTGCTTATCATGGAATTATGCACAACCATAGTTATTTGACTTCAGAGTGTGGAATAAAGCTATCGTAAAATATTTTATGACTAAAATGGGAGCAAAAATACAGTGGTCGAACTAAATTAGAATGTTTAGCTCAGAACATTATGACTGCATATTCTTGTGGATTATTGCAGAAAGAGTGTGGAGCAAAATGTTTCTCCGTAGCTTCAGATGTTTCTAACAAAGGTAATACTAATTTCATTCACTTATTCTTAAATTTTTTAACATAAACGAAGGTATTAAAGAGTTTTTGTTAGATTTATATGATGATTCAGAAGAGAATTCATCAGCAATCACTAAACACATTGAAAGTATTTTACTGTCTAATGGCTTGGATACCAAATTTATTAGTTCTTATGAAGCAGATAATGCAGCTGTTAATTTTGTTGAACATAATTTAGTATTTCAAAAGCTCTCAGTAAAAAATCCAAATATTATCAAAGCAAACTGCAATTGCCATATTATTCATAATATGACCAAATTTTTGATTTTGTCGGTAAGGAATATTCTTTAATTTCAAGACATGATCACTTTTCAATGCTGTTGATAGAATTTTTAAAATTTGACAGCGGTCAAAACCTATTTTATTCAGCATAATTACATGAATTTGATTGTAAAATCTGTAAAATTGTTTGAGCAAAAAGATACAAGCCTCACTGAATTATATAATATTATGAATGACTTACTAAAAAGTTTAGCAGGCAGAAAAAATATTTTTTTTTGCTTTAAATTACCGTATATACCCACGTATAAAACGCAACCGCGTATAACATGCAGGTAGGTTTTTAGCATTTTTGTATGTACCCGCGCATAGCACACATATGTTTCTAGAATTCGATTTTTGTCACATGCTTATCATTCAATGGGAAAATTCTTCGTTATACTGTTAATATTATTGAGATAAGTAAATTAATGAAAATATACGTATGTATTTTACTTTTTTTGTACTTCAGTTCATACTAACAAGTAAGACACTTCACTCAAGTCGGTAATAAAAATCCGCCATTTAAGAAAGCTGTTACGTAGTTTAGCGGTTTCCCAGTGTGAAGGCGACAGATTTAAATCAGTCGAAACAGAATACATAGTTGCAGTTCAACTGCACTTCGGACTCATCGGTGGTCGACTGGCGCTGTTATTTGATATAGCCAACTCCCGTTATTCGCGCGTTAGTTACCAACATAAACGTAGTCGCGGGGAAATTACAATGTGGAATTACGCCGTAGAGAACGTAACGCTATCTTCCGCGGAAGATAATTCCGATAACATTGCCGATGACTGGGGCAGTGATCAAGAATTTCTTGTTTTTTGCGATGCGTAATAATTTTCATTATTATTTTTACTTTATTTGAAATATCTTGTATTGTAGATCAAGTATAATTATTTAATAAAGTTGGCGTTTTTGTTCATTAATTTACGTTTTTAGTTCAAGTTATTACCGAGAAAACGCATGAGAGTACCATCAGAACGTTTAATATCATCCCATTATCGGGATGACGTGAAATCGGTGACATTTTCTAACGTCGGTCCATTATAATAAATATCCTGGTAAATACAGCAAAACTCCGTTATAACGCGGGTTTCGGGAGACAGAGCGTACACCCGCGTTATCGGCAACCCGCGGTATTTCGGGAAATAATTTTTTTAAAACGTGAAAGTATATGCTTTATAACAAATTTAATTGCAGAATACTATAAAAACTGACATCGTATTTTGATTGAAATGCATACCTTACTTTAATCAGTGTTTTTTAAATATTTTGTTACAGTAATACCCCGCTATACGTCGGAGTTGCGTTCCTGAAAAATGCGAGTTATAACGAAACAACGTATTGCGAAACAAAGATTTATAGTAATCTTTACTATAAGAACTACGATAAAAGTTAGGGGTTACGTTCCTGGCAGATATTTCGTGACACATTTGTTTCCCAAATAATACATATCAATACAGTACATTGTATGTTACCACTCATTGCTACTAGGGTTTAATATACATTTTATTGTAACAACGAGTAACCAATTGCAATAATAAATTCAGAAATCACCGAAAATAATTGTCTATAGTGTGATGGAGCACAAAAATTGTTTCTTTACTTACACGTAGACTGATACACACTTTAGAGTACTTTTCAAGCAGATTTTGCAATCCAAAGTATATCCAATACCTCATGAGATATCAACGCAAATGTAAACACACAAAATGTTAGAGAAAACTGTTCACAAAGCTCAGAAATAGATTTTTACACATCGTCATTAAAATTGGGACTCCCTTTTTTCCCCTGTGTATCTTATGAACCACCTAACCCATCGTGATCTCTCAAACACATGGCCAGCAAATGTTTATTTTGAGTATGATTTTACACGAATTGATAAACATGAAATTAAATTAATTCATTTAAATAATTATAAACATGAAATTAAAAGCCGAATATTATTATTGTCATAGTTATAATTTATGCACCACAATTGGAATTTCTGAAATTTTGCTTTTAGCATTTCACAAACGATGTATATGCGAAGCGACACAACTTATAACAACATGTTACTTAATTGATTGGCGACGTATATGCGAAACAACGTATAGCGGGGTTTTACTGTATTTGCTTTTGGCGTGACAGCTGATGGTGTTTTTTCATCAGATATACGTCTTCTTCCGTAAAACCCAAAAGTAGAGCTTTTTCATCCAGTTTTCGTGAACATAGGTAACTCTTTACCGATGGCACAAAATCGTCGTTGAACCACGACATGAAAATATCGTGAGTCATCCAGGCGTTCTTACTGCTTTTATAAATGACAGGCAAAGATGTCATGTGGATGTGCTTTAAACATCAAGGACTTCGGCTAGCGGCGCATCGCGGTAAAATATGAACTGTGTTTACGAAGAAAATAAATGGAATCATTTTGGGGGACATAACTAGACCTGCGGTATATTCGAATCCGCAGCTTAGTAAGGCACGTTATAAAGGAGTTCTACTCTATATACCCTCATATAAGACGCATCCTGCTTTTTAGCCAAAATGTTAGGGAAAAAAGTGTGTTATACGTGGGATATATGGTAAAGCATTTACCAAAATTTGAAAGACATCAGCAAAGAGAATTCATGAGCGAAGCAGAGAAAGTCTATGAGCGATCTATCACATATTTAAAAGGATGGTTTCATTTTGAAAATTCTAAATTTAAGAGTTTTCAATTGAAAATCAGCTTTCATTTGATGATTTAGTAAAATAAGTTGTATGTGAGCCTTACCCACATAATCAATTGTGATGCACTTTATGATGAATTTGTGGTTTTGAGAGAGGTAAGAGAGAGTTTTTAGTAAGTCAAAATCTACCAGTGGATAAAATGTGGGTGGAATTTTTTTAAAAGTCAGATTCCACTGAGATTATAAAAATTATAGAATTTATCTGATCAGTACCACTTTACTGTAATTGAAAGATGATTTTCTGTTGATAAGCTTAGAATATGTTAATCAGTTACTTTATGAGATTCCTCATCTGTGGCAATACTTTGTAAAAGAAATATTATTATTTAAAATAAATGTTGTTATGGTTGTTTAAGCCTAAAATTAATGTAATTATTGTGCTAATCTTTGTGAGAATTGTTATTTTGAAGATTCATTTACTGTAAATGCTTATTAAAGAACAATTTAAATAATAAATAAAGCATACCACCTTTTTCTGATCACAAGACCTCTAAAAAAAAGGTCGTCATGCCGGCTGTCTCTCTACTTCCCATTTCTAAAAGGTGGTAACCCTAGCTATTAGTAATTACAGCAACAAATAAGCACACCCATGCCTGTGGTCTGTTTACAAAATGCTATACTTAGAACAGAACCGTTTGCATAAAGCATTTCTATGTTACATCGGTTTATAAACCTCATTTAAACTTGAGTTTCACTTATATGACACCTCAGAAGGTATAGGCAATTCGAATCACACCTGCCGAAGCATTGACACCTTCCAGTGCGCCCCACCATGTAAAAAAGTTATCCACGCCTGACATCATCCTATAGGTTCTAAGTTTGTAAAACTACTGTCAGAGAGGAGAAAAGAAATGCCGCCTCGGATGATGAAACAGATCGGCGGCAACGGTGATATAATGACTTTCTAGAAAAATTCCCGCCTGAGGGGGGCGTCGTCCCTAATATTCATTTCATGCAAAGGCCCTGCTTCGCTGCCTGAAATAGTACTTATGTTTCTATGACGGTTTGCGATTCGTATGTCGACTTAACGAAGGCACATCCTGTTAAATATGGAAGTTTACTTCTGATAATAAGTATTAAATAAAACATAAATTCAGATAAATACGATTGTAAAAATGATTACATGATCAAAAAAATAAATTACCGTACCACTTAAACGTGTACTGTCAACCATCACGATAATCGCAGTTTTATGCGTCATCTATGAGTGTCTATCAACGAATCAAGGAAGTGAGTATCGCGCCATGTATCAGTTAAAGATTTTATGAACTGAGTTCATAAAAAAATATAAATTTAACATTTTTTCAATATATTTTTAATGAATTGGAATACACAAAATAATTTTAGCATACCGCCCTGTAATACCGCCTATGCGGACTCAGTATGTCAAAAAATTTGGACATCTTTCTCATAGAGGTCAGCTCGAAACAATGTTGAATCATTGGCATTGGTTGAAATAGCTGTTTGATAAAGTTATTGCTCGTTCTTTTTGCAGTTTGTTGCTCTGAATACATTTTGTGATGGTACAGTGTTGTGCGTCTGAAAGCAAATATATTTATTGCATCTAAGAATAAAAATAACTCTCTCACTCATGGTGACAACAATCTATTAAAAAAATAATTTTAGCAATTGGTACCGCTCGAGAATCGTGTATATATATGCTTGTTATATTGCAGTGCGAATGGTGAGTTGTTTCTTTGTTGCAGATAAAATGGATTTGTTTGTTTACGATTGTGGTTTATTAATTGCATTACTATAATAATATGTAGAAGGCGGCAATTCCTTTCTCCAATTGTCAACTAATTCCATTCTTTCACAGCCCAATATCTGTAAGGTAAAAATTATATTTGTGTAATTTCAGGTGGTGTAATCATCAGCATTATGATTGAGCTGACTGTAAAAACTCTGGATTCCCAAAACCATAAATTTTCAGTTCCAGACGATGTAAGTTATGTGAAAGCTATATTCTCCCGAAATATTTTTTATCTTAAGTTTGCAAATCTTATGCTTCCAATACTATGAAACTAGTTGTAATGCGTAATTAATCCACTTTCCATAGCTAATAAGTATTTATATCGTCCATTAGGTCACGGTTAAGCAATTTAAGGAAAAAATTGCAGAAGCCATCAATGTACCGGCGGATTCCCAGAGGCTAATATACTGTGGAAGAGTTTTACAAGATGATAAAAATCTCAGTGAATATGGTAAATGATGCAGTTGAAATTGGTAAAATACAATTTAACGAAAAACCTTGTGCTAAAATTATTCTTTTGATTTCAGATGTAAATGGCAAAGTAATACATCTTGTTCAGAGAGCCCCACCACAACCATCACCAGGAGCAAACAGCAACAATGGTAGACGGCAACAACAACAACAACAGCAGCAGCAACCCACCAATTCTAACCATCGTCGAATTCATTATCATCATCATCACTATCACAGGCAACCGCGATTTGATGGAAACACAATGTACTTCGGGGCAATGGCCATCCCAGCAGATCTTATCGAAGAACAAGGTAGATATCGGTGAAAATTCATTCAATTTCTTGATATCTTGACTACTATGTATCCTCTTATGCCTTTTATTGTCTTACTTCAGCCTGTGATGTGCAATTATGTTTTCCTTTTTTCATATTATTTCTATAATTTGGATTTGTTCCAAGTTATTTCTATAGTAAATATTCATTTCATGGATATATTTTGTAATTTTACAGTGCTAATTTCTATAGTAAGACATAATTTTACCATTAGGTATTGCAGTTAGGAATGATATTTAGTCTGTTTATTTATATTTTTTGATTTGCTTAAATTGCCAGGTGTCCGAGCAACAGTGCCTCAAGGTTTTTCCAGAACACAAACCCGTATTGTACTTGCTCAGCAAATGTTAAACCGTGCACAGGATGTCCTTACCAGATTGGAAAATCCAGACACCTCTTCTCCTGAAGTGGACAGTGCTAATGAAGAACCTGACAATTCTAGGTAAGTTGTTGCTTCACTGTCACCAATTATATTAAAAGACATTCTATGTGGAAAGCTATTGAAAAAATAGCTACAACTTGCATCATATAGAAAATATAATCTCTATTTTTAACTAAAGTCAAATTCAAATTTTATGCATTAGGCTTTTACTTTTGCTCAAAATACACTTTTGAAAGAAGCTTTTCAAGCATTGGAAGTTAAAGCTTACATAAGTCTTGTGCAAAATTGTGTTGTTGTTGTTGCATGCCATTGTTTTCTCTTTTACTTATGATTCATATTGATGAGCTATCACTCCCATATATTTATCAACATTATTATTAGTTTTAGTATAGAAGTGAAAACTTAAGAACAGTAATGGAATTTCATTGCATTCAGTGCTTCAACTTATAGCAGTAATATAAAAATGATATAAAATCAAGTTATTATTAATATTTTTTTCATAATAAAATATTGTACTGTAACAAGTGAAACTGTACCAGTGCTCCTGCAATTAGCATGCTGGACTTCTATTTCTGAAGTTTGGTCCTCAGTGATGCTGGTATTTAAAAATACAATTGCTACACACTCTGCTTGTGAATATGTTAGTAGGAGTGTCATATGACCAAAAGCAAATGATTTTGACAGGGTCTGTGACCAAAAAGGATAGGAGTGATCTGGGTGATTCGAACAGCTACAGTGCTGCAATTTGGAAATCAAAGGGAAACTATCATATTAATATACCTTAGTATTAATTGTATGGTTAGGTATAATGGCTTGACCTGAGGTTAAACATTCTGATGCTTAAATTGCCTGCCAGTTGGATCTTGAGGTGGGGATTAACTAGAGGAAAGGACTTTTATTGGGAATTGAAGAGTTAAATCATGAAATGTCAAAACTATTAAGGATATAGGAAATCTGAGAAACTTTGAGAGAAGAAATTAGGGCAGTGAAGACCAGGGCCGCCGAGAGCCAGAACAGGCCCAGGGGAAAACAACCTTCTGGGCCCCTCCCCTCTGAGAAATATTTTTAAAATTATAAAACAAAAGGAATTATGAATTCCTGCAACACCTATGAAATGCATGGTCAATATTCTTCAGCAAATTTAAAAAAATATAAATTTTGATTTTCTACTTCGATTTTTAACTAAATGAATGTCACATTTAAGCGATAATAAATTTACTTAATTACTGACCCAGATACACTTAAATGTTGGTAATTGTTATTTAAAGAAAACTATTGCAATCAAATACAGATTTTGAATTCCCGAAAATCTTTTGGGAGGAAAAGCTATAAGTCTGTACAGTTACGGGCCTCAACTCACTGCTCTGAATAACTGATTTCATCATTGCGTTTTGCTGTCATGACTTGCATCTGTGTATTACAAAATACGTATTATGATAGGAAAATCTTGTGACCACTCCATCTCGGGCCCCCAGAGCCCCTGGGCCCCGGGGAGTTCTCCCTGGTCTCCCTGCCCTCTCGGTGGCCCTGGTGATGACGAATGATTTTTGTATCGCATGTCAAGAAGGTTGCCAAAACTTTACCTGGATGTAAGAGTCTACAGGTATCTGGATAACCCACTTATAAATAATGTGACTACTAGCAGAAGTTATAGACTTAGCTCATGGTAAATTGCATGACACAACATTACTTTCCCTACTTTAAAGATTTGACTAGATTTGGTGCAGAGCATCTAGAAATACTGGAAGTCCTTGATTTACATAATCCCAGTATGAATAGTTAGGTATAATGTTGCTAACATATTAGGGAACTAATGTTCATGCACATCATGTCGGATATGTAACCGGGTTGGCGCAGGCCTGTTCTGGTATATCCTAAGATAAGCACAGTTGTGCGCGCTTAAAAAATTTAGTAGTAATTCAAAAACTGCTGCGCGGCTGCACAGCTGCACAGTCATGCAGCTTATAGGGAACCATGGTCATCACCTAATTTTGTCATATCAGATTGAAATATTCATTAATTTTACTTTGTTTTCAGACAGTCCTGCATTTACTGGTTACAAATTCATTTAATTTGTCCATTGCTTTAACAACACTCTCATCTACATCACAGTTCATAAGGGATTCGATCACCGCAAGCACTGTGAAGGCCTCTTTTTGTGTAAGATGTGCAGGTTCAAGGAGGTTCTCCTCTTCATCCTCTTCTCCTTCATTCCCTGAAGTTACTGTGGAAGCAGCTGCTTCTGTATCCATCAGAAGAATGTCTGTTGAACTCATGCATTGTCCGGAAGTTGTTACCATGCCATCAACATTAGCGAAATCTTCGAAATACATTAGACCAGTAATTTCATACCTCAGCTCAACCCAGTCTTCAAAATCAGCAGTACTATTTACAGTTTGGTCCCCAATTTTCTTATTTACAAACCCAACTTTTGCAAAGCAATTTGTAATAACAAAAAGCTCTATAGCATTCCTCGCAACAAGTATGTTTCTCATGGCATCTAGTACATTCCATTTCTTGCTCTTTGTCACAGGAATGTGCCACTTAATCTCGTGGAGATTGTATTGTACCAACAGCTTTTGGTATGACCTTTTAAGGCAGTTAATAATTCCAATGTAATTCCATGTAACTCGTCATGTTTGTGGGTTGAAATAGAACATTCACATATTTCAAATCATGGTCTGCTTGATTGTGTGCTGTGCACTGGTTCATTAGCTGAATAATTTTCCTGCTTTGGGAAGCTATTCATCTCTCCAGCCACATAAGTAACTCCCGGAAGACTTTTACCATCATCCAAAAGTTTTTGTTGGCCCTGTAGTCTGAGGGAATCTGAATAATTATCCTGCAAGACACCACAATTGGTGTATGGCAGGGGGAGATTATCTCTGACCAATCATCTTATTCTCCTATTGTACTCTTTTATTGTCTTAGGGAAGAAGGATCCTTTATATCTATCGGTCCTAAAATATATTTCTTGAATCTTGTCAATGTGATTGTGGAGTTATATGAATTATAAAACAACCCAGTTTCATCGCAGTTGAAGATGTCCTTCTGCTTGTAATTATCAAGAATTTGCTTTATACTTTCTTGCCAATTGTTGGCAGCTGTGGTGTTAACTGATGATACTTGGCCATTCATAGACAACACCACTATATTATGCCGTTTTTGGAAACTGAAGATTTCCGTTTGAGCACTTAAAATCAAGTCCCATCTTCTGCACCAATTTATCTGCCATTTCCTTTATGAAAGTGCCAGAAATTGGAAATCTGCTTCAAAGTCTGCATGTTTTGCATCTCGCATTCTCTTCCATTTTAATCACTTTTCCTTGTGTTGCCACTGTTTCTAGAGTATCCCGAATTTTCACAAATGTTGACAATGTTGATAAAGGAATGCCAAACTCCTTAGCAATTTCAGTTTTTGTTTTTTCTCTCCTATCCACTTCTCACAGAATTTTGATATTCTCTGATATTAAAGCATTATGCTTTCTTTTAGCCATTTTTGACCTTGTTTAACTTGAAACATAAAATTATTGAATACAGTAGGGCTATAAACTTCAGCAATGCTTGAACACTAGTTAAAATGTCGTGAGACTTACTAACTCTCAGCACGAAAAATGTACTGTTTTAACACTTTATTCTCACTAAAATAATGACAAAGAAGCCTGGATGAATGTAGGTGGTGACTTTGGCACTAGACAAATAGAAAGAGGCTCTAGAATTTAACAAAGAATTTTAATGGTAGATGTAGATGTGTGACTGACAGAATGTTTATGACTTCCTTCTCCCTGCTTTCTTATGGTATGCTGATATCTATCGCAAACCCTTTTAAAGATGTTTATGAAGGAAACAGAATGAGGGAATTATTTGATTTCCAGAATCTCAACCACCTCTTCCTTCCTTCACTTAAGGAATATGTACTTGTCATTACTAATCTTCATTAGCTGTTTCAGCAATCATGTCCAGAGCAGTCCCCATGCTGACAGCCTTGCTACATGCACCTGTACATTGTATGGTTATGTTTTGTCCTTTAAACTTCTGAGAACTGCTTATAATGTACCTCTCCGTGAACTACGATTGGGCCTTTCCTAATGATTTCAAATTCTCAAATAACGTAGAGAATAGAGACCAAATGCAGCAGATCCAGAAATAAAATTGATGTTCAGAACCTAAGGCATTGAATGGGAGAGGTTAGTTGGATTAACTAATAACATTTTATTGTAATGGTACGAGACATATCGCTTTCAAACTTTGTTTTGAAATAAGCTGCGGCTAAGCAATACATGGGGCAGAATATTGTATTTGAATTAAAAAATAATCGTATTTAGAAATAAACATACTAAAAACATCACAAAACTCTTCTGTTGGTGGGGGAATAGTAACGACTTTGAATTATCAGATACATCGAATTATGTGATATCGAATTAACAAGGTTTTCCTGTAATATGCAAATGGATAATCAACGTATATATTAATTAAGGGAAAGTCTGTCATTCACAACCCGAAGCAAAGCTTTCCCTCCACTTTCACTCAACCATGCTTGAGGGGAAGTGGAGGTGAAAGAAATGTGCAGGGCATGAGGAGAGCATGCGAGTGGCTGGAATAAGGCTTTGAGGCTCAGTGTGCGGCGGCAGGCATCGGGGTGTGAGGGTTGGGGGAAGTGGGTTGGGGGGGACAAGGGTTGGGCATTGGAGTGCCTTCTTACTATAATACTCCAACAGAGCTCCGATTTCAGAGCTGTACAGGCAGCTAGTATGTAATAATTACAGCTGTGTCAAAGAGGTGCAGGGTTGGGGCAGAGGTAGCAAATAGCTCTAGATCACATGTTGTTTGGTAAAGTTTGGGAACCCATTTTGGTGTGTTCAAGTGAGAGTTATCATTGACACATATCATGTTTGGCACTAAGTGAGTTGCATTGTGATTACTTTTAGCATTTCTTGTTGAACTTTTTCACGAGCATAAAATTTAGTTAAATAAACGAGTATTCCAGTGAAGAGATCTCACCAAGATATCAGTTTGGACATGAAATTAAATATGGTTAGGCAATTTAAAGCTGGAAAGCATGAAGTGGATGTGCATCGGTCCTTTTCTTACAACTGTGATTACATTTTCTAAATGCAAATGATGGGCTGCAATTATGTATAGATTGGTTTTTTACTGCCTGAATAATCTATATTCCAATATTTCTTTTAATTCTATCATAGGATTAAAAAGTTTTGCTATAACCTTTTTGAATAAATCATTAGCAATGAAGTGCATTTTATTGCTCTATTGAAAAATACTTTGATTTTTTTAAATTTTGAATAAATTGATTTTTTTTACTCAAATAGCCCAATTACCTATATGAAGATTTTCAAAATGTAATGGTTTCAATCTAAATGTATGCCTTATCTCAGTACTAATTCAAAACAGCAACAAATCCATGGCTCATTATAAGTATTTAATGAATCTTACTAAATAAATGCCAATTAGGTACTGTAGATCAGATGTAGGCAACATGTCGATCGCGATCGACCGGTCGATCGCAAGCATATTTTTGTTCGATCGTCGATGCATGGAAGAATATTTATACATTATTTGTTTCTTTTTAGTTTACAATCTATCCAATTTTTTTGTTGTGGGGATCTTTGACCATGATATAGTTTTAATTATAACTACATGCATGTGGCAGTACTTTACTCACACTATGCCTCCAATTAGTCCCCTTTTACACTGCAAAGTGTTGTTGAGTTCTATGTTTGTGCCAAATTTGACAGTTGTTTGATACAATATTTAAACATTGTTATTGCTTTTTTAAATCCATAGAAAGTTTGCTAAAATTAAAAGCAATCATGAGTGCAGGAACAAGCATAAAGAAAAAAAAACACCACTTTAACGCAGAGTGGGAAGAATAGCTCTTTTTTGATTATGGTGAAATCTAGTTGTGTTTGCATCGTATGTCGTGTATCCATATCACTGCCCAACAGAGGGAACTTAGAAAGTCATTTTAAAAGTATGCATAGAAGTTTTGATACCGATTATCCCTTGAAAAGTGAACTCCGCAAAACAAAACTGAAAGAACTGAAGGCAAGACTAGCAAGTGAACAATCTTGTTTTTTGAAACCTGTTATTAAATCGAAGGCAGTAACTGTGGCATCATTTCGTGTGAGTCATTTGTTAGCGAAGCATAAGAAACCATTGGAGGATGGAGAAATGTTGAAAGAAGTGTTCCTGGTGGCGGCTGATTCATTGTTTTATTCCTTTAAAAACAAAGGTGAAATAATTTCTGCTATTCAATATCTACAGCTTTCATGCAGGATTGTTACTCGCCGCACTGAAGTAATAAATTGTGATTTGGTTAACCAATTGAAACAGGACATCAATGACTGTGTTTGTTACTTTCTCCATACGTAGTAATGGGAAAGTATTATGTTCATGAAAAAAATCGACTTTGAGATTTCAGTGGAAATACATGTTTTGAGGTCCCTAGAATACGTTTAGACTATTTTCAGAATGATGTCTGTGTGGATTTATTTGATTGTGGGAGCTCTTACTCAAAAAGTACTTGTCATATTAACACCAAACTTCATATGTAACACTTTAGCATGAACAAAAAGAACTGATTAGTTTTTTGACAATACCAGTTAACCTGAAGTCGAGGTTTATTCGAAACCGATTCGGTTTTGCGATATTTCTCCCTTAAAACATCATTATTGTATATACAATTCTATACAAAGGTTATAGAGAATGTAATTTCCTACAACTTTCATTTGAAAGAATTTTCCATAGCAGTTATTGTTTAGAAATTATTTATAAATAATAGGTTTTTTCGGTTTCCGTCAAATATCCTTAAAAACGTCATTATTGGTAATCTTCGTGAGGACCAAAGTTGTAGAGAATAATATTTCTTCCAAGTTTTGTTTGAAACAAATTTTCGTAGAACCATCCATTTCGGAGATATTTTGCTTTTTCTTAATTTCCAGTATACAGCGCCGCCACCATGTAGTGGTGAATTCTGTAAACATTCAAAATATAATTTACGGCAATAAGGATGACTGTATTCTTTTACGATACGAAATGATAATTTTGCCTCATAATGCTATTCATAATAATTTAAATATCTATACCCCAAATATGGAGAAAGTCATGTGTTGGCCACATCAGATTTTTTTTCACTGCAATTTGATGAATCGACAGGCATAGTTGATACCTCTCAGCTTTCAGTTTTGGTCAGAATGGTTTCTCAGGACATGAGTGCAAAGGAAGAACTTCTTAAACTAATACATCTTAAAGGAAATACTCGGGGTGAAGATATTTACCACGCTTTTAAGGAGTACATAGGAAATAACGAATTTCTGATTTATAAACTTGTGTCAGTGACAACAGATGGAGCAGCTTCGATGACGGGTAAAATTAATGGATTTCTTGCTTTATGCAGAAATGATGATGACTTTCCCGATTTCTTATCATACCATTGTATAATTCATCAACATGCACTTTGTTGTAAAATCTCGAATATGCAACATATTATGGATATCTGCATGAAAATTGTGAACTCAGTTTGAGGAAGAAGTCTGCAGAGAAGATTGTTCAGGTCAAAACTTAAGTTTGAGCGTGGAGAACTCTTGTATCATGCAGATGTTCATTGGTTAGCAGGGGAAATTTTTTACAATGATTCAGGGACTTACTGCAGGAAGTTAAGGAGTTTTTAGTATTGAGGGACAAGGAGTATGTTCAGCTTGATGATTATATCTGGCTGTTGGATTTGGGCATTCCTTGTTGATATTATTGGCAAACTTAATGAACTAAATGTGCAATTGCAAGGAAAATCAAAAACAATTGCTGAAATGATTGGCTTTGTTAATTCTTTCATAAATAAATTGGTATTACTCTCTTCTCAGTTAAAAAAGAAAAATTTGAGAAATTTCCCTAACCTGTCTGACGAATTGCTAAAGCAACAATCTGAATTGAACAATGAAGAAAAAGATTGTGCACAAATTGAAACTGTTAGTTCTGAATTTGATAGACGGTTCCAAGAATTCAAAAGTGTGGCGACCCAATTAGAATGCCACATCAATTTCTAACTAATTGCTATATTTACTACCAAATTATAATAAACAGAAAAACAAATAGACCTGAGATGCAATCTTGTCTCGTAATTTGAATTACATCAATAGTATGGTATATATTATTAGGTACAAATGACAGAACAAAGGCAAACGGACTTGAGACATAATCTTGTCTCATAAACTTAAATCACTTCAGTAGTATTGTTTATAGTTACAAGGTGTTCACAGGAATAGTTCGGCACACACTGTTCCTGAGGAAACTCTCAGAGTCGTGGCTTCTTCTTCTCTCTGTCTCCGGTGTCTAGCTAACTCCGATCAGCAGGCTCTCGTCCACCGACTCTCCCGTACGCCGAGCGCTTTCTCTCGCTCTGACTCTGTGAATCCCTGTCGTGGGAAGAATGTCTCGGTGACAGCGGTGGTCGCTTGACGTCAGCAGGTGAGGGGAGGTTCGGTGGGTAGTTAGAACGGGCATCTCCTTGATTTCGTATTGGTTAATTGCTTCAGTAGATTATATAACCATAGGAAAAAGGGAGGAATGGGAAATAGGGGTGAAATTCATGCTATATAAGGTGAGTAGCTATGGGGCCGAGCCAAAAGCGAGGAGAGCCTTTTGCGATTCTCTTTGGCGATTACGAAAGCCAGCGATATACGAAAATGGCGGTATACAACAATGGCTATATACAACTGGCATTATTCGTCGCAGCTTTTCGTTAAGTGCTGCGTATAAGTGCGGAGTTGCGGGGAAAATCGCTGCAAAAGTCTGGAACCGGTTGTTTCATTCATGTGTTACCCATTTAGCATTGTTGACGTGAAGATATAGCAACTAGGATTAAAACCTTATTTTTGTTAGATATATCTAGTGTCGAGAATGAGGTCCTTAATCTGCAAAGTGACATACAGCTGAAGGCATGGAGTTTAGATGTTAGTTCATGGAACCTGATTAGTGAGGAGAAGTATCCAAACTTCAGAAAAGTGGAAATTTATTTAACCCTTTCAGTGCCGCGGATTTTTTGGTGAGTGTACCCAGAAGTGCCATGCATATTTGGGGCATTTTGCAACACTTTCTTAGAAGAATCACAATAATGTTATTTATGAATATTTTTCAGTGAGATTTTCGCTAAATGAAAGTACATATTGCATTTTACATATTTATAGATAAACTAGCTGAAAGTACCCGGTGATGCCCGAGTTATGCCAGACGTCTTTGGCGAATAAAATTATGTATTATATGGTAATACAATCATTTCAATTTTTGCGCATTTTTTACCAAACAATGAAAGCATTATAAATTAGAAAAATATGTTTTAATATTTATTTCAAAGATTGCTTGTAAACAGTATTTTTTGTTTTTCCTTCATTAGCATAAATAAACAAATTTTTGCTTGATCCAACACGTGAACATGCAACATGGAGTTGGCCATGAGAAAAACATTGATTTTCCAAATTAATGCCAGCCACCTTTAAAGAAAACAATACTTTCTCTTTATATGTAAAAAGAATAATATTTCATAATTTTCACATTATATGCTTTTGGTAATTCAAATTCTTTTATAATTTTAGCATTAGTGACGTTCTTATTATTGCTGACCGTTTGAATTATTTCTATGCTGATGTAAATTTGTGATGTTATTTTTGTTAGCAAATTTGAATATTAATCTTAGGAACATTATTCTTATTATTGCTGAAAGATTGAATTATTTGTATGCCAATGTAAAATTTTGATATTAATTTTGCTTTGATAACACAGGTCTGCGAATTAGAACTTTCGAAAAGTTGTTTTAGTTCTAATAGCTGATTTTACACAATTCAACTTCGCTAATTTAAAAAATGGAATCCATTTTTCCCCATCACGTAAGGATTTTTGGCAATATGGGAATAAAGAAACAAAAAAATTAAGAAAAACCTTATTTATTTTGGCTTACAACTACATATTTTGCTTTGCTTTAGTAGTTGAAAAATCAAACAAACGTAAGAAGAATGAAGCATATTAACTCCCCCTCTTTCTCTCTCCCTCTCTCTTCTCCTCCCTCCCTCCCCCTCCCTTCCACTCTCTCCTTCCCTTCTCCCCCTCACTCCTTCTCCCTCTCTCTCTTAAATGTAAGAAGGGACTATATAGTCTCAATTTCACCCTCAATAACGTCATTTGTCTGTCTGTTTCCCTCCCTCTCTGTCCCTTCCTTCTTCCCCTCACTCCCCTCCCTCTCTCCACCCCTTCCCCCTCATTCCCTCTCTCCTCCCTCCCCCTCCCTTCCACCCTCTCCTTCCCTTCCCCTCTCCCCCTTCCCTCTCTCTCTCCACATGAACATACATAGGCCTATTTTTAATACCTAAAAATGAATCTTCCGTTTTATCCGAGTTTATCATTATCCGAGGTTAGCTTGGTCCACTTTACCTTGGATAATTGAGACACTACCATATTAGTCTTATTGTTAGAGGCAATATTGATTCCGATCTCCTGCGATTAATGAAACTATAGTGACCTTATTCTTATTGTCATCGATCATTTGAAATATTTCTATGCCTATGTCAAACTTTGTGAATCATATCTGTATTATTATTTGTCTCAATGACTTTATTCTTTTATTATTGAACATTTGTATTATTTCTATGCCTGTCTATTTTTTGTAATTCAATTTTGCATTGCTCGTTTAATTTTTTGTTATTCTAATTAAACCTGTATTTCTGCCAATATGAGTTTCACTTAACTTACCATTCCCTGATTGAAGCCTCAAACTCATCCTTCCTTCTAAAGAGACTTTGAGGATAAATTAAATTTATTATCTTTACACCTATCACCCCGAGGCTAAATCAGTTTTGGTATGAGAAAACATAGGTACTAAAATTAAAAAAATATTTCTTTTGTTTTTACAAAATCCTTACTAAGAAAAACTAATATATAAAATTAAACAGATAAGTAGATCTTGGAGCTCTGGAAAAATTGGAAGTAGCTCTTGCAAAAGTCTGCCCAGGCCTGCTGTAGATCATCGATTATCTGGCACCCAAGGGAAAAAGCAGTCGCCTGTTTCTCAAAAATGCCAGATAATCACATCAAAGTTTTTATACAGCTTATTTTTTAACGTTCTTTTGCAACATTGTGTTTTCGTGTATTGTCTATATATTGTTTACTGTACAAAAATGGTATAAATAAAGCATGGAATATTTAAAAACATAAATATGTATGTATAAGTGAGAGATAAACTCCCACGGGATAGAAGAAGCCCCACGTATAAATGAGAATTACGTACAATTCAGTTATATAGACGTCAGTATGTGTAGGTATGATTTTACATAGTGTTTTGCAGAGGATTACAAAAAATACAGATAAACGAGTATTACATATAACTGGGTTATGTCTAACCCAGATCCTACTGTACTACTCACGATTGTCCCGAAACATTTTGGCACCATGTGGTGCACTATTGCCAGAACTGATACTGCCTTTGATGCGTTTCTCTGGTGAACGCCGAATTACTTGCAAATCTCGCCAGACTAGGACCGCCAGATAATGTTGGAAGCTGGATAATCGGTTGCCAAATAATTGATGATGTACTGTATATCATTATTATAATACTTGCATGATTTTAAACATTAAGTAACGTAATCTGCCCAACTCTTTGCTTTGAACAACTTATGGCAGCAGAATATATATGGCTGAGAATAAAATCAAGAACTAAATTGTTACTAACTGAACTAAACAAAAAAGAAACAATGCACAAAAATTGAAAAGCAGATTATGATGAATATTTTGCTTTTGAAGGCATTGGATTTACAAATGAGGCTACAGTGCAAGTTGCCATGTTAGAAAAACTTTGTTAAAAAGCTTGAAAACAGGTAGTAATAACTAATTTTTGGGCAGATTTGGAATGGATTCAAATTTTCTTATCAAAAAAAATAAATTCATTCATTTGTCCATACAAAGGTTTAAGTTTTGAGTTCATATCTTGTTTCTAACCTATTTTGAATTGCAAATAAAAAAATTGGTACAACATACATGTGCAAACTTTCTCATATACTAATGCGTCGTTTAGTTATCTTTTGAAAAATATAAACTACTTACAATCATTATAAACATCAACTCAAGTAACTGTACGAAATTTGATCAAAATAGTTGCAGCTGTTTTTGAACAAATCAAATTGTTGTTAAAATTGCATAGAATAAACTGCCCTTGATTATTGTGCAATCTTAACCATTTTGTCATAGCTTCTATTCTGTATGATAAAATGCCCAAGTACGAGATTTCATTCATTTTCGCTCCACTGTGTAGTTCTAGAGCTGCGAACTGACGGACAGACAGACAGCATTGCGAAAACCACTTTTTCAGACTCTGGTGCACCTAAAACGTATATTTTTATTAAAATCTCGAGATCGAATTTTTTCGCAAATATATATACAGTGGAGCCCTGCTATAACGCGTGATTGGGGTCCAAAAAATTCGATCGAGATAAATGTGAAGTCGCGTTATAGCCAGGGTTGTTAAACGAAACCGAACCCAAAGAATAGTTTCGGTTCGGAACGAAACTATATCTTTTCTCTTGCCCTTTAGTTTTGGTTCGTAACGAAACTGTATGTTCTGTGATGGGTTTAGTTCCATTCTGGAACGAAATTGTTTAGTCGGAACGAAATATTTCGTTCCAGAACGGTTCCTTTTCTTGAATGGGTTCGGGTTCAAGTTGAGAGTTATTGGGAGATACGTTCAGTAGTTTCGTTCCAAGCAAACTGCACCATTATTCTGGTCGTGGGGAGGAGAAGAGAGCGAGGTACTTGCATAGAGTAGAAGCCCGCCTTAGGGGCTTAATTAGGCTTAATTTTATTCTTCTAATATAAGCCATTTTAACACATTCAATATCTTCTTGGTTTTTTAGATCCATCCCCAATGGCCAACCGAAATTTCACTATTTTTTAAATATCCTTTTTCCGGAAAAATTCGCACTAAATACAAACTAACCGATGAGCAAACTGACAAAAACTAAACTGAGGAGCCGGCTTCTTACGAGGAGCCAATGTGCGAAGCCGTCGCTTAACGGTACGGTTATTACGGAGCGGGAGATGCGTCGACGCCGGTCATCTGCGCACGGTAGCAACCGTCGACGGCGGCATTGAATGTGTTAATGATATGGCGATTTTTCCGCGAACACCCATTTTCCATCAGCGAGAAAAACAACTCCGTACGAGGTCGGCATTCACTACTCACTGCGCACTCTACATCTTCCCGGTGGTGATATTAGGAACTAAGATTCCCCTCCTATCCCCGACCTCCCCTCTTGCATTCCCCCTTCGCCATCTACTCTTTCCGTTAGACACGAGTAAAAACCATTGAAAACTGGCTGGAACCAAAGTAGAAGGAGCCGGAACGAAACTATTTCATGTGCGAACCCGATCCGGAACGGTTCAGTATCGTTCCATCGACATTTCGTTCCGAAGATTTCGTTCCACTTTCGTTCCGGTTCCACTTTCGTTCCACGACTTTGGTTCCTGTGAACTGTTCCTTGAACCGAAACCTATCTGGAACCGTTCCTTTTCAGTGGGTTCGGTTTCGTTTAACAACCCGGGTTATAGCGAGGTTACGAAAATTTACCATGTCAAGCTGGTCAGTTAAGTCTTGTAAAAAACAACAGTGGATATTTTATTACGTGTATTTCATTATCCCAGTATTGACCCGAATATAGTGCAATGTTTTTTTCCGGAACATGAACCTTTAAAGTCGCACTCGCACTATATTCAAGTACTTGGGATTCTAAAATACCAAAAATTCATAGCTTTAAAAAAATAACTGCCCATTCCACGCGTCTGTTTAAGAGAATACAAGATACTTGTTACATTGTAAATGCATTGTTCATGCATGTTATGATGCTACATTGTACTCGGACATACGAGGCATTGTTGTTCTTTGTATATAAATTTTAAGTGTATAACGATAGGCAAAAAGATTGGGTCAATGTCGTGGATTTAACGCATCACACATTAAATTATAATGGAAATGCGTGGGATTTTTCTGCAGGTCTGTCTATCAGGAGATTTGGTCGCCAGGAAACCGGGCAGGAGAATTAGTAGGATCAAGTTGGTCCTTTACCCTCTTCCATATGAAGGAATTCTGAGTGGTGAAAAAACTCCCCATCTGCGTAGGGAAGCTCCCATTCATACTAGATGAACAAATATTAGTTCGTGAAGCTCAGCCTTGGGGCGTAATATGGTTTCAAAAAAGTGGTGTGGACGAATTGCGTAATATGACAACAAAAACAGTTAAGTGGTAAACAAAAGAGGACTTTCTAGGAGGAGATTTCTGCTATAAGTATAGTATCGGTATAAAGGGAAATTGCGTCACGTAGGAGGGAGATGCTTAACTTGAGCAAAGAATCGGGGTGCGTGGGATACACGGGGGTGTGGCTTACACGAGTAAATACGGTAGAATAGCTACTTTTTCACTGGGAATTTAATACTCAATTGGACACAAATATTGTTTTTGAGATAATAATAATAAATTATTTCTTAAGATTTTTTATCTGCAACTAGTCCTTTCCACGATCGTGGAGAGATGGTGTTAAACCGGATGATCAGTTGTGTTAGTCGAATATCAGTCCTTTAAAAATCATGTTAAACCGAAATCGTCAATTTTGATGCCTTTTCTTTTTCTGTGAGATGCTTCTGAAATGATTTTGAAATCATTTTGGAAGCCATGTCACGATCACGTTATATCCTAATTCGCATTATGGCGAAGCGCGTTATAGCAGGGCTCCACTGTAATACTTTCTCAATATAGTTTATATATGAGAAAGTAAAATATCCCACAATAGCTCCAATGATGATCAAATGGAGGAAAGAAAGGTCCTGGAATCGAATCTGTGGCTTTTAGATGACTGTTTAGATACGTGGTTGTCATCTGCTCTAATTTCTATAAATGATTAATCGGATTAGGTGAATGGGTGCATTATTAGATTATGTTGTATTTTGCTATTTATGTCAGCATTATTTATCAATTTATTGTATGTGATTTAAATGTCTCTAAATGTGCTAAATTATCTGTCATTTCAGCATATTGCCTCCTACATCATGACATTTATATGGGTGTTTTTCACTTTACATAGCAACTCAAGTGCTGGGGAGAGCAGTTCAAATGGTGCAGGTGGTGGGGGAGGTCCAGGAGCAGGAGCTCAGCAAAATGGACAAGCCAATTCTATTTCTGGAAGTATCATGCAAGCTGCACAGGCAGCCACTGCTGCTGCTATTGCTGCTGCTGTCTCTGCTGTCCAAGCTGCTGGTTTGCCTAATATCACCATCATGAGAGAACCCCAACAAGGTGGGAAAACCAGTCATTGGTAACCTGTTACGATTGAATCCCAGAAAGTTTTAGTAACCTTTCTTGTTTGTTCAATAAAGAAATATCCAAGACGGATGATAGTAACATGGTCAGAGGATACTTGTTGCTTTCTAATTCAGGAGATTGAAATAATTACATTAAAATTGAATGGATTTGAATTAGCTATAGGTTTAATTCATTATTAATAAACTGTTACTAGAAGTGCATGTAGCAATAAATTTTTTTCTTTAATGTGAGAAAAAAAAAGAATAATGTTTCAAAAACAAACTTCTGATATTAATATAACATTGAAAATTTCTGATTTGTTTTTATATGAGTTCCCGTTTAGATTCATTGAAGATTAATCAGTTTTATATGTCATTTTGTAAATATGTTATGATTGTTGCTCAAAAATTTGATTTGTGATAAAGCAGGAGCTGACAGTGCTGAAACTGGAACTTCTGATGAATCGGGTCGAGGAAATGGAGCTGAAGATCATAATCATGGGAGTGAAGGTTTTCAAAATGCTACATCGTCTGGTCCTACTGAGGACTCAGGAATGGCTGAGGATTCTACCAGAAGGACAATTGAGTAAGTCACATAGTTAAGCATTTTTAATAGGGGTAAACTTATTAAGAGTGGATGTGTTATTTCTAAGAGGATGCAAAAAATATTATTGTAAATTCAAATAAATGGAAGTGCAAATCATTTTTTAAGCCAAATGGAGTGGAAGAGAAAAATTCTAGCACAACCCCTACAATTAAAATTTTAACAGTTTTGGATTTTTCCCATAGGTCGTAGTTTAATATTAATGGCTTTATAGTATAGCCCTCTGATATCCATTAAAAACATTGAGCTCATTGCCATGGTAGTGATTTTTGAAACCCAGAAAAATTCCCACTTTTTTCCGATAAAAACTAAAAATTTATATTAAATCTACATGGATTTGAATTGTCTTAAAAAATATGAAATTACAATCTCTTAGCTTTCCGATAGTTTCAGTCCTGAGTTCAAATCTTGACAAAAAATAATTTTAAAAAGCAAATTTAAGGTTTTCCTGCATTTAAGGATGTTTTTCTGCTGCCCTGACCAAAACCCATGTAAATAATGTATTATATTACCCGATTTAGTGTTTCTCGATTTTTTTTAATTGCCCGCATTTAAGGGACGAAATTCTGGTCCCTAGATGGACATCGCTTTGATTTAAGGTGCGTTTACACAATGTGGCACGACAATATATTATTTAGTAGAGTTGTAATAATTCACACTCTTCATCGACGATGCAACACAACACATACTGGCATTGTTACATTAAATAAACTTGAATAATTAATATTTTGTCATGCTGTGTTTTGTCAATCCATCTTTAATCCTTAAGTCATCTCTTACGTAAGTTACAAAAGTTACGGTGAGGTCATTACGTGAACATGGATTTTGTTACACTTCGGTTCCCAGGTGCTCGCTCGCTAATGTGACGTGTTCGCTAGTTGTGCCACTCGTGTGTACCACAGCCATATTTACCATGTTAACCCAAAAGGAGACAATCCCCCAAAAATGGGAAGGTTCATTCAGAAAAATGCTTTTTTTACATTGAAGTAACGTAATTCAAACTTTGGGTGTACCTACTCATCTGTCGCTGGAGCATTTCCCTACCCTACACAAGACAAGCAATCATATTTGAGTTTTTCGCATAAAGTGCCGAAATGTAACAAATCTGCTTAAAATCTAATGATTTCAGATGTGGGAAGCTATCTGCTTGTCATTTTGTGTGCAGCCGATTACACATGCTGACATCTGCCAACGTTCACCGCCGGATAAATTACTCAAAACTCGTATAAATTATCTCATATGATCCATGCGAGATCAATTACCGTATTTACTCGAGTAATACCCGTACCCATGTAATGCCCACAACCCTGTTTTTAGTGCTAAATATTCGATAAAAATGGAATTTGTGTAATACCTGCTCTTCCAAAATTTTGTTTTTGATATTTTATGGCAACATTGGTTGAATAATCTATCAGAAGCAAATATTTAAGAAGTAACTTCTAAAAATGGCTTTTAATACTTTTTAACGTACGTAATCATTAAAAATTGACATCCAATGCCATTATATTACACGGAGACTACTCGAAACCTATTTTGGAGTCTAGTTCCTTGACAATGCAGAAAGGTTCCATTTTCAGTCATTACAATTCTCATGTTATTATAAAATGCACGGCATATTGCTCCTACCGAAAAACGCCGACTCAATACCTCACACCAGGTGCGAAGTATTGAGTAGGTGTCCTATCCCCAAAAGACGAATAGGCAAATCTCATGTAATGTCTGCATTCCCCCATTTTGATGGAACTATTGGAGGAAAAGTGTGGGCATTACACGAGTAAATACGGTATATCATGTATTCATCATTGTATACGAACTTAAAAAATTGAAATGATCTGCACACTCATTTGATTTCTGCTATAGTAAGTACGTATTGAGTGTGTTTATTTACATAAAAGTTTTAGGAAAGTTTGTCGTGGAAAAATTATAGATTGCAAATGTGCAGTTAGGATGTGCAATGAGGGTCATAACCAAGTTACAACTAATTTCATCTCCAAATTGAAAGCGTAACTAATCTTCTTTGTTGGAGCACTTGCAGTATGATCCTCATTCCGTGAAATATTATGAATGAAAAAATTGATCATAATCACTTCAGAAATCAATCAACACTAAAAGCTGCAAGGTTCTGAGCAGCCTAGACAGAGCATTCATGGTCATAATACAAATTAAGCGACTTCGTATTTTTTTGCTAACTGTGCATTTCTTCTCTCATGGTTACTCATCCACTGGTATGAGCGTACGTTTACTATCCCTGCCGGCTCCATTATCACCCCTCTCCTGCCTCTTTACGCATTTGCCATCTCGTACACTCCATTTACCGTTTTAAGTGATAGACGACATTTGTATCTTGTAACAGTGTCAGCAGTGAAAATTAATATGTACATATACTCAGTGATTAACTGAAAAAAATTAAGAACTAGCTCTAAAAAAAGTTGAAGGAAATTTGGATAAATGTGCCAGGAGGAGGCCTACCTGCCAGGGGCACCAGATCGCCCCATTTCATCACACATCGGCAATATAGTTCTCTTTCTTCAGAAATTTAGTAATACCGTTCCACTAACTTAACAAGTGTTCAGTTCATAATATATTCCATTTCATACACTGTCTGTAATTGACTGTCAGATAGGGCAAAATGTACTTGAAAGGATGAAAATCAGTACGTTTTCATATTTTCTAAAAATTTAACAACTGGCTTGCAAATTCAGAGAATAATTAACAAACAGCTTGCACAAGCTGGCTTCAGCTCATCACTGCATATACTTGTAGATATTATATTTCAACCTCTTCACATCATTTCTCTCGGCGATGTAGAAGTGAATCACATTGTATGGACTTATGGGTGTGAACTGGTCAATATGCTGGGCAACTCATTGACAGTGTAGCTTTTCACTGTGATAGCAAAGTAACACCTAACGTACTGGCTTTCTGATGTTGCATGTTGTGTTTTCATGCAGGTATAGAGACACTAATTTCTGCGCGGCGTTATAAACACTCGCTAGTTGTGCCATTTGTGTGCATGTCTATTTCGTTTTGTGGAAAATATATATAATTAAAACAGTGATATTTTATTAATATGGGTACCAAAATGAGTTAGCTTACTTTAAGCGGAAATGTTTCCATTATTCATCAAGTTAAGGCCCATCCAAACGTGACAAGAATAGAGATGGCAAACGGCCCTTATTCCCATTTAATTTTTGCTGATAATTCTAATCCAATTCTTTTTCACCTTTATTGCAAAAAATATTTTTTAATTAGTGAAAATGTAATTATAAATACAGTAAACTTTCAGCAAATGATATATCCCAAAAATTACAAGATGATAGAAAAAATCAACTAATAAAAATTGAAAAAAATTGCAAGTGTTAGTATCAAACTCGTGCCCAAGGGCTTGGGAATCCGACCCTTAACCAACTGGGCCACCGCAAAAGCTGGCTTTTAAGACTCATATTAGGAGATACATTGGACCCCTAGTATGTTCGCTAAATTTAATTACAAAAATCTGACGATGCTTGAGAGGTGCGTCTTCTTGCTTTGGCATTTTTCATCATAGGAGTGTGCTACATGCTCACCAAGTTTCAACCGAATCGGCGACGAACATGTCGTAAGGTCTCCTTGTTAGACTAACTCCATCTTCTTTGATCAATGTTATCTATCTGTACTCCTATTATTTGTTTCAATTAATAAAAATTTGATATTAATAAACTGCTGTTTAGTCTTTAAATTTTAGACTACCCCCATTTAAGGTATTACTCGGTTTAATGCACAAAAAACTTGTCCCCCAGGCAAATGTTAAATGGGGATTCCACTGTATTTATCAGGGTATTTATCATAATGGACCAACGTTAGAAAATGTCATCCATTTTACGTCTGTGCGATATTGGGATGAAGTTAAACATTCTGAGGGTATCCTCATGCGTTTTGTCGGTAATAACTTGAATGAAAAACATAAATTAATGAACAAAGATGCCATATTTATTAAATAATTATACTTTATGTACAATACTATATATTTCAAATAAAGTAAAATAATAAAGAACATTATTAAGCATCGCAAAATCCAAGAAATTCTTGATCGCTGCCCCATTCATCGGCGATGTTATCGGAATAATCTTTCGTGGAAGATAGCATTACGTTCTCCATGGCATTGTGGTCGTCATCCTCCCACAGCAAGTAGTCTTCCGTAACATCTAAACTGTTGTTGATGCAACATTTCTTGAAACCTTTCACTATAGTGGCTGTGGAAAACTCAGTCCAGACTTCCACAATGATGATATCTACTTTCTTCATTCTTCCTCCTTTTGTGAATGAGTGGTCGCCATTAACCATCCAGTCGGACCACTTTTGTTTCATCATTGTTTTAAATGGCATGTTTACAACAACATCAATTGGTTGCAGAGGTGATGTCATTCTGCCAGGAATAATCACAAGGTTCGTGTTTATATCCTGAAGCTTCTTTACTTCGGGCTGAGTATGGCATCTAAACGCGTCTAGGATTAACATTGATCTCTGTTTCAGCATTCCACCAGGTATGCCATACTTTCTCATCTGTGATTTTTTCATCGAACCAACCTTTCTCTTGTGCTCTTATTATGATTCCAGGAGGTAACTTGCCTTTAGGCAGAGTTTTCCACTTGAATACGACATATGGAGGAAGTTTTATCCCGTCTGCCATACATGCCAGCATTACCGTGAATCTGTTCCTCTCATCTGAATATTTTTTGTGCCTCTTTCATTTACCATAGTTTCTGACGGCATGTCAAATGTAAGTGGCATTTGGTCAGCGTTTCCCATATGGTTCAATGGAAAATTATGTTCCTTCAATAATTTAATTACATAGGATTGATATTTTAGTAGTTGCTCTTTGTTATCCTCTGGCAAACACTGATTTATTGATGTGCATTGGTGGATTGAAGTTGTTCCTCTTAAAGAAACAATGACACCAATTTAAGGATGCTTTAAAATCCTTAATTTTGAGTTGGTTGGATAATCGCAAAGCTTGAACATGAACAGCAGACATACTTATGCCTAGGCAGTCCCTCCTTGTGTCCGTAACCCATTGCATCAGATGTTTTTCCATCTCAGGGTGGTACGGTTTCCCACTGCATTCAGCTCTTTTCATTTTAGGCATCTTTTTGATATTTTCCTCGGATTTCCTCAATTTTCTTATGACACATTCATTCGGTCCAAATTGTTGCTCTGCAGCTCGATTTCCATGTTCCTTGGCATACTGACATAGGTGTAGCTTAAATTTTGCAGCATAACTTAGCCTTGGAACTTTCATTTTGTCTGTCATAGGACACAGACAAGCAAGCTCATGATAAATTTTGATGCCAATTACGTCATCAGTACTGACCAAACTGGCTGTCAGTATCAATCTACAATTGACAGATCTCTTGTGCACAGAGGCGTCAAATCAGTGTTGCTGAAAAACGTAGCCTGAACTAAATAACCCATTCTTATACTGCCCAATATTCAATTAGTTTATCAGGGAAGTAACAACCAAAAGTCTTCTTGTGTCTTCAAGAATCCACAGGAAAATTTGGCCCCATTGTTCAGAAAAATGAAGATTATCAAAATGTCGTAGTGTCCTGCTCCAATTCTGGGAAAGTAACCACGAGAATTTACATTACATTTCTAGAGAGTGTGCTTAAACCATTTGTCAAAGATAAGCATTTTCTGCTGCTGGTAGATTCATGGGGAGGAGAAAGAAATACATCATTGTATGACAATGTATTTGTCGACAGCAACAGTGATGCCTCATGCTCACTGAAAGTGATGCTTCCAAAATGTACGGCTTTATGTCAGCCGTGCGACGTTTATTTCTACCGGCAAGTTAAGAATTTCATCAAACATCTGCAGAAGTGCTCACTGCTGCTGGAGGAACAGCGGGATATAGCATCATGGGAAGACTCCTCGATTAAAATTCATGCGCTTGTCCATCAAATGAGTGCGCCGATTTTTTATGACATTATTAAAAATGTTTGGTAAGCCTCAAAATTGAGTGATGGAAGAAAATACTTTTTAAACGGAAATGATGTCTGCTTCCCCTTAAAACTTCAAAAAATCGCTGCCATCATGGGAAATGTGCATTTGCAGTTTGCTCGTAGTGTCAGCAATGTTTCTATTTTGCCTGCTTTTATGACAGGTATCCAAAGAGCTGTTCCTCTTCACGTTAAACCTGGTCCTCTATCATTCTCCCACCTCAAACCTTTATACTATCAATTCCCCTCCTATATATGTATAACCCAAATCATAGCCGCACCTATGTTTTACTGCATTTTCCTCAATCCTGAATACCATTCCTACCCCAACCCATTATGATGGGCACATAAGTTAGTTGTCTGTTTTAATTATTGCCTCTTTCCGTAATTACTTCCTAAAAAGGCAATAATTGAAATAGTTAATGTTCTTTTGAAAAATCAGAGTGAATTTAATGAAAAAAAAGGAAAAATACCTCAAAAAAATTGCAATAAATGGGGTTTGAACCACGGCAGATAGATAACGTCTTCGACCGTGGTTTGTCTCTTTAGCAACTAGTCTACCATAGATACGTTGTGTAAGATGATATCTATTGTTAATATCACGCCATACGAATTTTTTAACATTTTAAGATCGTTTTTCTCAAGAACGAGAAAGAGTTGCATTTTCTTACTTCACATACTTCCATTACTCATAGCCTGCTACCAACCATGCAAATTTGAAGAAAATGGATGTTATGAATGTCGTGGACTCCCCTTGTGAGTGCTCTAACCTATTTAAAAATTCTCAGGTTCCATCTTAATTGAATGAACCCACAAAAGCACAAGTGGTTTGATTGTTGATCTTTTGTTTTCGAAAATATCAACTTGTTTTCCATACAACAAACTCTCTTGAGCAGAAGCATGAGAGTTGAAATGTATACCATTATTTTTTTCAGTTAATACACACGAAAATAATCCTGTGTCTTTGACCGGTGACGTAAACCCTCCTTTGCAGTTGCCCAAATTGACAAACAAACAGAGACTCTGGAGAATTTATCAAACTTTAATAGGTAATTCGAACTGGATCCATAATACTTGTTTACGTTTTGATCAGAGACTGAGTTCAATCAGTTGTTTGGCTTTAAAGGATCAAAAAAATTGAAGACCAAATGGGTTGATATTTGAGTACACAGTGAGAATTACCGTATTCACCCGAATCCAAGACGACCCTGAATCTAAGACGACCCCCCATTTTGATGATTCCAAAAGAGAAAAAAGCTCAAATTGACCTTCATTACTACAAAAATTATAAATCTTGTGAAATATTTATTTTCTCTTATACTTTTCTTGAATGTCACTGTCTTTTAACATTTTAAAATCATAAGATCACATCACAAATAGAACATTCAGGTTTTCAAACAAATTAAATGGTAGCATTCATTTTAAGATAACATTAAAAATAAAGTAAATTAGTCATCATCACTGTCTATGCAACCTTCACTATTTTCCTCATGCTCACTATCTTTATCACTCTCAACTTCATCATCAGTCTCCCACAAAACATCATCCTCACTCCCATCCATGGCATTAGATAAGCAACATTTCTTAAATCCTTTCACTATTACTTTTGCATTTATTTGTTGCCACGATGCCTTGATCCATTGGCAGAGCATTGCAACTTCAGGTTTCTTAAGATTTCCTTTTGGTGTTAAAGTGTGAGTTCCACTCTGTAACCACTCAGAATACAAAACCTTTAAATTATTTTTAAAACACTTATTGACAGCAACATCTAAAACTTGAAGTTGCGATGTCATTCCTCCAGGTATTACAATAAGATCAATATTCATCGCACTCATTATGTTTTTAATTTTAGGAGATAAGTGTCCTTGAATGCATCCAGTGAAAGCATTGCTCTTTGTTTCAGTAAAGCTCCTGGCCGTCTATTCCACACCACATGTAACCAATCTCTCATTAGTTCTTTAGTCATCCACCCCTTTTCTTGACACCTATTATTCCACTTGGCAAATGTTTCTTAGGGATTGTTTTCCGCTTCAGAATCACATATGGTGGTAATTTAGTCCCATCTGCTAAAACCGCCAACATTACCGTGACTCGCATTTTTTCGTTGCCTGTAGTTTTAATTAGGACGGACTTCGCACCTTTTCGTTCACAGTATAATTAGATGGCATGTAGAAGAAAACCGGAGTTTCATCGGCATTTCCTATTTGGCTCAAAAGGTAATTATTGGTTTTTCTAAGTCCAATTACGTATTTCTGGTAAGCGAGAAGTTTTTCAACATAGTCTTCTGACAATTTCTGACACAGCGAAGTTCGTCGCCGTAAAGAAAAATTATTTCGCCGCATCATTCTCACGCACCAACTTCTGCTGGCCTTGAATTCTTACAATGATATATTAAGTCCTCTAGTAATTTCATTAGCTTTAAGTATAATACTTTCAGTCGAAACAGGCATACCGTTCTTCCTCATGGTGCGCACAAACTTGACTACTTCTTCTTCAATGCCATGAAATCGGCCTAATTTTGGAACACTGAGCGACTTCCTTGTGGCTTTGGCTTTTTCTAGTTCCTGTTTTGAGAGTTTCCATCGACGCACATTTGCCTCAGATACACCGAACTTTCTACTCGCATCACAGTTATTAGTTTTTTCGGCGTAATTTATCACGATCAGCTTAAAATTTGTATCTTAGCTCCGTCTAATTCCTTTGTTAACTTTCCCTTTGCACTCGTGCCACGTAATTCAACATGATCTGTCATTTTAACTTAAGGGTTGTGCATTTAAATCAAGAATGCACAACTCAAAATTACTGTCACACTTAGTGAATCGCGGTGCGTCGTTTGAAAGGGGAATCCCAATGATTTCCGCTCTCATTTGTTTTGACATTGGGTTGCCATTACGTGCAAGATGAAAGTACGTCGTCTGTGTTATGATCGTCGACGATGATTATTAGTCTAAATAATTATTATTCCCGTCATGTTTTTCTTATTTTTATTACTATTTGTTTATTTCACTTCTTTATGTACGTACTTGAATTTGCTGTTGTGAATTGTTTACTCTAATATACCATTTGTTGTAAAAACCATTGATTAAATGCTTAAATATACTTCGTATTCGAATGTAAGACGACTCGTGATATTTACAGCTGAAAATTTGGAAAAAAAGGTCGTCTTAGATTCAGGTGAATACGGTATATTAGCTGTTTCATATTTGATCACACTGTGAGAATGATTTTAGGTCACCTACCAGAATCCATGTGTACATAAGCCAACACAATCAACTTAGGTTGTGAGCGCCATGACCATTATTACAGAACTCATAAACCAGACGTAGAATGATCATTTGTAGCATCGGCAGCAATTGATATCGTGACTTACACACAGCTCCTGTGGTGATTCAATAGAGTTCCCTATAAGTATATAACTATTTCTTGAATTACGCATGTTTAACAGTTAACTTTTTGTGCCATGCTTGTAGAATACATACATAAGTGGCAGTTAGAACAGCTACATGTAATAATTACATTTCCTTTAAGTCCAGGCTTACTGTCATATTATCTGTTTTGGTGTCCACCATAAACTTTATTTTTTGCGTTTCACTCTGATGTATTGCATCGCTTCAGTGTGTCGCGGAAGTAACTCTTTTTTTAATCATGCATTGTTGAGTGCTAATTTGTTGTATTATGGTTGGTGAAACCTTCAGTAGGTGACAGTTTTAATAACAACCGCACATATGTATTCCATCCTATGTTTAATGCTAAGTAAATATTTTATTACTCATTATTTTGAGACTGGGTAGTCTGTGAAAGAGAAATTAACATAGATCTTGATGGGTGACGTATTTTTCAGCATGTTTTATGAAATAAAAACGAGATGTTTTCACATCTCACTAAATTATAAATTGAGGCTACATTACAATACAAAGATTTATCATTTGTTTTGCATTGTTTTTCATCATAAAGTGGCTAATGGTCGCAGGGAGTCTGAGGTTAAGGTTAAAAAGAAATTGAAGTCACTTTAAATACTAATGTAACCACATTTATTATAATTATTCTTCTATTGATGGCACACTACACATAGTATCAGACTCAAAAATAATTCTAGCGGAACCAGAAAAGTTTACTGTTTCCAATTCAAAATTTCTATTTAGCTACTTATTCGATCTGAAGTGCGTGAAACAAAAATAAAATGTGATACAAATGCATTGTAACTTAATACATATATCTTTTTTTCTATTTCTATTTGGCATCACTATGAGAGTGGTGGGTTAAATGTCAAGATCTCTCTCCACTGATAAATGTAATTTATGTGTATGTATGTATACCGTATTTACTCGTTAAGTGACAGAAAAACATTTGGCTTAACTTAGCCCAATGGAAAATAATTACTATATTATTATTTTTATTAAATTGTGAAGTTTGGCAGTCATAAGTTGAAATTACAAATTTTTATTATATTTGTCGCTATTCTACAGAACAGGAGTGGGGTCAGAGTTCCAACATGCGTAGCCATCACCCTCAACCAGGCAACATCGAAATAAAAACTTTCATGACAAGCTAAGGAAAAGATGTTAGCATCATGGAAGATGAAGAGTGGTTAAATGACTTAGCATTCTTAGTTGACACCACCAAGTACCTTGCAGACTTGAATATAAAACTACAAGGAAAGGATCAATTTGTCAACAAACTGTATGAGCATGTTCAAGCATTTATTCAAAAATTTGAATTGTTTCAAAAACAGTTAACTATGAAAAAGTGTCCATTTCACAACACTATCATCAAGACATGCTGAGACAGTGAACTATGAAAAATATGCTGCAATGATTGGAAGCCTGAAAGATGAATTCAAGCAAAAATTTGCTAATTTCAGGAAGCGTTATGACGAACTTAAACTGTTTGCAGATCCATTTGGAACTGATGCTGCTGAGGTTCATGATATGTTCCAACAAGAATTAATTGAGGTCCAAAATAACAGTGACATGAAGAGAGCTTTCGTGGAGAGTAACATTCTGACATTTTATAGGAAATATGTTACTTCAGAGTCTTATCCAATTCTCTCTAGTCATACCCTTCGATTCATTGCGCCGTTTGGCAGCACATATTGTTGTGAACAGCTTTTTTCACTAATGAAAAACATTTAAGTCAAAGTCAAGATCACTACTGACAGACGAACATCTATTCGGCATACTCTGTATCGCTACATCAAGTATGCGGGCAGACATTGATTCATTGTGCAAGCAAAAACAACGCCTAACATCTCATTAGTATGTAATAATAATTTTTATTTTGTATGTTGTATGTTGTACTAAGAATAATATAGTTTTTAAATTGTTTTTTATTTGTCAATATTTTTAAATCATGAAAAATATATTTAAAATAATAAAAACATCACTATATACAAGAGGTCTCCATGGCGTAATTTGATAAAAGGATGATTTTTAATGGCTCTTAATGCTTCAAACTGCGTCATGCTAGACATTAGCTGGACAATTTTTACTTAACCTTTATAAACTTTGCTCACTGGCTTGAGGGCGAGGAAAAATTTGAAACGTGGCCCCCTCGCAAAAAGGTTGGACAACCCTGGGCTATATCAAATAACAGTGCCAGTTGACCTCCACCGATGAGACCGAAGTGCAGTTGAACTGCAACTATTTATTCTATTTCAACTGATATTTAAAACTTGCCTTCATACTGGAAAACCACTAAATTATGTAACAGCTCTTTTCTTAAATGGCAGATTTTTATTACCGACTTGAGTGAAGTGCTATCGTACTTACTGTAAGTACTAACTGAAGTATGTATATTTTCTTAAATTTACTTATCTCAATGATATTCACAATATAACAAGTAATTTTGCCAATGAATGATAAGCATATGACAGAAATCGAACTCTAGAAACATATTCGTGTTATGTGTGGGTACATAAAAAAAATCAAAGAATGTGGTGCCAAAAACCTCCCTGCGTATTATACGTGGGTATATATGGTATCTTTTTTCTTAGTTTTGTTTAATTTCTCTCTTCAATTTAGCCATATTAATTCATTTTCTAATGTGAGTAATATCTTTTTCTCTCTTATCAATTTTTTAACAGGGCTCCAAGGACCACTGCATTAGCGGATGTTCTTGATCTTCTTGCTCAGACCAATGCACGTCTTCAGCCTTTCCTTCAACAATACCAAAACTTAATGCAAACAGATCCCACTGCTGATACAAATGTGAGGAAAAAAATTTTTCTCTTAAGTTTTATTCACAATATTTTAAATTCATATCTTTATAATCTTTGTGTTTTTATTTTCAAGGGAGAATCTGCAGAAAACATGCAAAGGGTGTTTAATTCTGTGTCTGAAGTAATGCACTATCTTTCTCATGCATACCATGCAATGAGTGATATCTTATGCAATTTCTCACAAGCTCCACCTCGAAATTTAAGGAGTTGGCCTCTTGTGATTCAACATTCTGCTGTTTTGCAAGCTGGAATTCCTATTCAGGTATTTACTTCTTCCTGACCTGTTTGTTGTTTTGCCATTGAAGTTTTCAATGCTATATCATCAGAATTCACTTCAAAATCAGTTTTCAATCATAAATGATTGAGGGGTAATTACAAATTTTACATTTTGGTTTATTTTGCTTGATGCTTTGTACATATTAAGTTAGCAGTAGCAATGATTAGTATTAATTTATTATTTTAAAATAAATTGTCTCAATGTCTTAACAGGCTCAAATCAATGTGATGGGTAATCGGTCTGCATCCAATGCTGGTTCTCGACAACAGTCACCATCTGAGAGCACACCATCTGCTAATAGTACAGCACCTGCTGCTACAAGTCAAAATAATGAGACAAGCAGTCAGCCTGAATCAACACCTCCTCAACCAAGTGCTCCTCAACCAAGTGCTCCTCAACCAAGTGCTCCTCAACGTCAGCAGCCACGTCCTAATAGATCTCAAGCTCCATCAGGGCTACCTCCAGTAGTTAGCATTTCCCCAGGGAATGTAGAATTCTTCATGGAGCTTGGGCAAGGAGGCGCCATAGATTCAATTCAAGTTGTGGCTAATCGTAGTTCTAGTAGCGCTGGGAGTGAAACCAACACAAATACCAGTAGTAAGTAATGAAATATCGTAATAATTTAGCATCTGTTAACTTATAATTTGAGTTAGTATTTTTGGCTATTTTTATACTCAGTAGAAAATTCTTATTGCTATATATTGCAGATCCTAGAAATTTAGTTAAATAGTGGTTTGTTGCTTTAAAAAAATACTATTATTCAAATCTGTGAGATATGTATTATTAGCCTCAACTGGAAGGATACTGCTTTTTTCCCATTTTCATCATATGGACATTCTGATGGTCATCTTTGGTCCGTAAAAATTGATTTTACTGCATACTTTTTAAGTTATTTTATGTTCAAAAATTGGATTGTCTTGTGTTTCACAGGTAAACAGAATGTAAAGTGCCTTTTGTCTTGTATATAATAGATGGTATAGGTAAATGCCAAAGTCATAAAATTGTTAAATAGACCATTGTCTTATGTCAGTCACCAGTGGCACACCCAGGCATTTGCCCTTCTCGTCCAAGACAGAGCCACCAATAGGGTGCAAAATCCCTGATGCCCAGGTCTTTTGGGGGTTGGGATTAGGAGCGTTCACAAGGTTATCCCAGTGAGCCAAATCTTTTACTCTTGCCACCCCCACTTTGGTTAATGGTTGGATACTTCCTGTTGCGCCTCGATCGAAGCCGCCAAGAGGCACGTGCCTGACTGAGTATTTTTGTTAAAGAAACCTATTTGTGTTTTAAATACCAACTGTCTGCCTTCCATAAAAACTTCTCTAATTTGATCTGGGAAATTAAAGGACGTGCAGTTCGTTTGTATTTTCTTCCTTATGATGTAATAAAGGCCGCTGTTATGGCAGTTGTTTCACTTTCTTCAAGATATTTTGCATTGGTTAAGCAGCACATCCATTTCTTTACCTCCTCCTCTGCATTGTGTACAAATGGTCCTATTCATCAGCTCCTTTTGCTCTGTCCATGTGCTAACATCTTTCAGTAAGTCATTTGATCAAAACAGTTTTGCGTTTAGTAGAGTGGCTTATTGTTCTTGACTAGATTAGTATTTATTTTTATTTATTATCCATATACAGTGGAATCTCCATTTAACGTTTGCGTCGGGGATAAGTTTTTTGTACCTTAAATCGAGTAATACATTAAATGGGTGTTATCTAAAATTGAAAGACTAAACAGCAGTTCATTAATGTCAAATATGTTCTTTTAGTTAAAACATAATTATTAAGTGTATAGATTAATTACGATCAATTTTTTCATTTGTAAAATTTCACAGAACGAAGATGGTTGAGAATAATACCAACTGTTAGACCTCCGGCGAAGGTGATTCTTCTAGCTTATGGTTTTTTTGCAAAATTAGTGGTCATTTTCATGGCTGTGACCATCATTGCACCTCCTAGCAGTGAATTTGTGATCTTTAATATTTCCGAGACAAACTTTCTTAAAACTTTTAAGCAGATAAACACACTTAATTGAAGCGTTCCTATATAGGAGGAATCAACCAAGCATGCAGATCCTTTCAGTTTTTTAAGTTCGCATGCTGTAATGAATACATGATATAATTGGGCTCGTATGGATTATATAAGATTATACAGGCAGACCTTGTCTTTCACGGGGGTTACGTTCCTGAAAACATTGTGAAAGACGAAATTGCGAACGTTAGTGAGCGAGCACCTGCGAACTGAAATGTAAAAAAATTCATGTTCACGTGATGATGTCATCGCAACTTTCATAAAGTACGTAACAGATTAGGACATTTAAGGTGGATTGACAAAACAGCACGATTAAATATTAATTCTTTTGAGTTTATTTAATGTAGTAAGAACGCCAATATGTGTTGTGCCATTGATGGTTAGATTGAATTAATATATTACATCTCCACCAAATGAAATATTCTCGAGTCACGCTGTAAATGCATCTTAAATCGAGGCGATGCCCCGCAAGGGACCAGAATTTTGTCCCTTAATTGCAGGCAATTCACAAAACCGAGAAACACTAAATCGGGTGATACAATACATTAAATGCAGGTAAACTTTAAATGGGAGAACCTTAAATCAGGATTCCACTGTACTATTATTTATTTTATTTATGCAATTCTATTTCTTAACAATTTGTGGTTTTTGAGACTTTCCCGATGGATACACATGATGAATTTTTCTCGTGTTTCTAGCTAGGTGGTAGCAAAAATATTGGCCAATGAACTCCAAAGAGACCCAGAAAACTCGGAATTCTAATTTAAAGAAACTCATGACACTAAACATGTATACAGGGTGTCTTAATTACATACCTTAAATATAAGCATCGTGTTCTACACCTACAGACAAGCAAAAAAGTTCATATAAACATATGGTCGCAACCGCTTCGTTAGTGAGATATGGCAATATTATAAAAAAAACTCGATCATTTCCCCTTCCCCTCTCGTGCTTTGTCGGCAACAATAGCAACAATGGCAACAGTGAGGCAGTGCCGTGACACGGAGAAAGCAATCATTCAGTCACACAGGGTTACTGTTCTGGGAGACACGTTACGTATTGAAGAATGGCGCATGATGCGGACTATTTATTAGACGAATTAACAGATATGATACTGCTGTATGGAGAAGCAGAGCGGAACAGTGCAGTCGCTGCATGTCTTTATGCCGAAAGGTATCTGCAACGACGGCATCCAAATTGCAGGACATTTCTCTGGAACGTCGTCTGAGAGAAACAGGTCATATGTGGCCCATTATGACAAACGCTGGTAGACCACGAAGTCGCAGGAGCGCAGATGTGGAAGAGGATGTTCTGTATTCCGTTGAACGGTCCCCTGGTACTAGTACCAGGCGGTTGGCTGCTCGTCACCAGATTTCCCAGCGAACAGTGGTGAGGGTGTTGCATGATCAGTTGTTGCATCCATTCCATGTACAGCGTGTTCAAGTTCTGCAACCGCCGCTGGATTATGAGCGTCGAAGAGCATTCTGCGAATGGCTACTGAAGCAGGATGCAGGATATCCGAACTTTCTTAGCCAAGATTTGGTGATGGATGAAGCATGCTTCACAAGGAATGGGATTTTTAATAGTCGTAACCAGCACACATGGGCTGATGAAAATCCACATACATTTCAGGAAACACGATTCCAACAGCTTGCAATTAATGTTTGGGCGGGAATAATTGGCGATCTCCTCCTAGGTCCTTATGAGCTACCACCTTGACTGTCAGGGTCCTCCTATTTACAGTTTCTATCTCTACAATTACTGCAGCTACTAGACGACATACCCTTGGGAACGCGTCAGACAATGTGGGTATTGCATGATGGGGCTCCTGCCCATTCTGCTCGCGATGTCAAGCGGTATTTGGACAGTCACTACCCAGGTCGATGGATAGGACGAAATGGACCAGTTGTGTGGCCTCCGCGATCACCCGATCTCGATCCTGCCGACTTCTACTTGTGGGGCCATCTAAAGAGCATCGTTTATGCCCAAGATGTAATACTTGTGATGAGCTATGGAATGTCATTGAAGCTGCTAGGACGACAATACGCGAAATGCCTGACGTCCTTCAGTGAGCCAGGAATTCTTGGCGCAACAAGGCTCAGTTGTGCATTGACTGTAATGGTGGACAGTTTGAACATCTTTTGTAAACCATTTATAACTGACCAGATGCCGTTCTGTTCACAGCTAATAAACGTCTGATCCAGAACTACGTTATCTGTCTACTTTTCTTTCCTTGTGCTTCCTGCTGCCATATCTCGCTAACGAAGCGGTTGCGACCATATGTTTATATGAACTTTTTTGCTTGTCTGTAGGTTTAGAACACGATGCTTATATTTAAGGTATGTATATGTATATGTATAAAAAACAACTTTTTTAATTGACAACTTTTAGGAAGTGTAGAGAGTAAAGATGAAACACCAAGCCAAGCCAATGGTTTGATTCAATGATTTTACTGTCAGTTAAAAATTTTATGGTCTTTTCTCTGTCTCCAAACGTTGCATAAATTCTTCACGGGTCGGAATCATTTTTAAGGGTTGATAATAGGGCATAGTTCGGTATGTGGCCATTGCCATTTGCGGCGCCACAGTCAAGAGAATACATTTCCATCAAGCCAAGAATAAGATATTCATATTTTACTCTCCCTTGCCCTTATACGATCTATGATCTGCAAGGTATTGATTAATAAATTTAGTCTGATAGAGGACAACATTTGCAACAAAAAAGTCCACGAAAGCATATAATTACAACTTATAGTTTAGGAGATAAAAATTGGAGAAGGTCCCACCCATGTTATCCAGTTGGGGGAATTAAACATCCTTGGAATCGAACTCTGGTTGTTATTTTGCACGGTGATTAAACATAAGCATCATTATGTGTGGCTCTCTTTAAAATTTAAAGAATTACTAAAATACGTGAGGCCATTCTCGAGTTATAAGACATTATTTGTGGTGTCTTAACACTCACACCGTGGAAATAAAAAAATACCTTAGTCCATGGAAATGGGTCAAAATTGACCTGAACTTAAATTTATAATTATTGTTAGTTTTAAACTATTTAACTGTTAATTAATTAATGAAATCAGTATTTTGGACTATATAAAGGATTCAAATAAATTAATTTATTTCTGCTGATAAAATGCGATTTTAATAAAGATGAATTAAAAAGTCATGTATCTTACAATTTCAAAAGAACATTTTCATAAAATCAATAGAAATCTGAAATAATTACAAAGTATTTCAGTCTTCTTGGGAACATGAATTACACATAGCAATTGCTTCCTTGCAAGAATGTCCTTTGCATACAAATCTATTACAAGTACCACATTTTTTGAATGTTTATTGTCATTTCCAGTGCATAAAAAACATCTACCTCTTTCTGCTTGTCTATTAGGGTTCCCAGCTACAGTAAAAAACTGTTATTTCAATCCCGAATTCAAAGCATGGTATAATTCGAAGCTAAGATCAATCCGCGGCCAACACCATAGGATTTTGCGTACTTTTTGGTACGGATTATTCGAAATACATCTACAATCAGGGCCGAATTAAGCGGTATGCAAAACACACAAGTGCGTGGGACCCAGAGGATAGGAGGGCCCACTGCAGGCCGAACGTGTCTCATCTCGCCCTTTCAAAGTGCTGCCACACAGATCACAAACCTTATAGTAGCTGTTACTTGTTAAAAATTTACGATTTGGGTGGAGCCTTAAATGTGTTGTGCTTGGGGTCCATGGGTCTCTTAATCGTGGTTAGAAATATTAAATTACACTCCTGACTCCCAAACCATAATTTTTCTTGTTCATCGAGCTGTTCTTTCTTTTATTTTCCTTAAATTGTTGAAATACTGCAAAGCATCAGCTTCTTCGACATATTATATTAAATGAGTGCGACCTTTTTATTTACACATTAAAAATTTCAGTTAACGGTGGGCCGAATAACAGTTTTCAACAGAGCTTATTTACCAATTTTATTTTAACGTTTAAACATCACCAGAAAGGTTTGATAACCATAATTTTTATTTAAAAGAATATAAAATTGCCAGTATTAAATATAGGTCCAGTTTTTAAATCAAATATACGTTTTTCGGATCCAGTTTGACGGGCAGGCCTGCTTGGAACCTTTTAAAATTTAGGGCTGTCCAGTGGCAGATCCAGAGGGGACAATCGCCCCCCTAGAGCTGAAGCAAAACTGAAAAAAAAATCAGATTCACATTCACGAATCCATCCAGTGCGTCATGTATAAGCTCGTATGCTCGTACAGCAAAGTGCTAAAAAAATATTATACATAACGTAATGAAATTATGAATTGTTTTTTTACTTTCTTATATATGTAGTATATCTATAGAGATAGTATTGTAATCGTGAAAAGAATCCGACTTAGAGATTTGATGGATTTACACATTTTAGGGATTCTGTCGGAGCTTTTCTGATGTTATTTTTGTTATATGTAATAACCAGGGTTGCCACCTCAAAGTCCTCACCGACCCAGACATTTTCAATTCTGACCTGGAGATTTCTCTGGTCCGACTCGGAGATTTTTAAAGGCCAACTTTTTTTTACTGTTTTTGTCCTTTCAGAATGAAAATAGGATTATGGCTTCTTTTTTGTAACTCTCTATGATCCTGTCTTTGTTTGCTGGTACCCACTATCAAATTTTGAACCAATGCACCAACTTTCATGACAGTTGGTTAGAAACGTTCTACAGCAGCCAAAATCATGGGGATAGGTTTTATGACGAAAATTGAAGTTCCGGGATCGATTCCATGAATTATCCGTTTCTTTTGATTTAAATGGGAAATTGGAAACCCATCGTAAAGGGTTATTTCCTTACCCACACTAAAATACATAAGAAAAATGATATTTAGCACGGGATTTTTGCTATTCTCTGCGGAATGGAATGGAAATTCTAATTTTTGTCGTAGAATTTTCTTATGGATAGTATTTCTTTGAATTTTGCATTAATAATTGCAATTTTGCAATTTTTATTCCGTCATAATGAGATTATTGTCATGGAGACGATTATTTCTCAACTGCCCTGGGGCACAAATGCATCATTTTTTCTCCCGAAATCGCGTAATCAAATGTAAGTATAATACCTGATGATGTTACATAAAGTATGTAAGGCGGGAAAACAAAGAGCAGCCCATCTGCTGTGAATTTAAAGTTTTAAAAGCCAATATAACCAATTGCTATGCCATCCAGTTAATTAACAATTTAATGACAATATAAGTAATTAATTCAATGTCTACCTTAGGAAAGTAGGCATCTTAAGTTCTGTTCGTTCATATTGTTAACAGTTTAATATCCAGGAGCTATGTCATTTTAATAAAAAAGGTTAGGAGCGTATGTATTTAATTCCAAAATTACAATATTAATGCAAGATTGAACAGTACTTAGGGAAGAACAAATTTAATGTATTGAAAATACATACTCTCTTTAATGCTTAATGGTCAGTTTTACAATAAATGGTATAAGTTTAACATTAAAATAAACAGCCATAGCAAATATATTAATACATTCCACATAAATTACAACTTTCACATAAATTTGATAGGAAATGGTGAATAGGATTACTACAGGTTGTTTTAGAAAATTCAGAAATTTAGAAATTCTTCACAGGTTGTTAAAATTCAATTTAGTACAAATTTCCACTTTTACTAATTGTACTCTCATCCTATTTCTTTAATCCCTCCATACACTTTTCATAAGAGAAAAAACACTTTCCACAAAGGAATTGCTAATGGGAATACCTACATAAAATTTGTGACAATAGGTTAGACAATTCAGTGAAATTATTTTCATCTTTAAATATATTTATTGTCCACTGTTTCTGTCACAATGTAGCCGGCAATGCCATGTGATTTCTTTATGAATGATAAGTTATTTATTCTCATGCGTGTTGCTTCATACACCGTACTGCATTACTGTTAAAAAAATATATTTTTATGTATATTCGGGACCGGACAAGCATTAAAGGGGGCCCAGATACAAATAATTTTGGGGGCTCTAATCCACCTCCTACACACGAAAAAGATACAAAAATGACGAAAGATATAATTTTTAATAGAAATTTAAAATAATCATAATGTTAAAACAATAGTATATTAAACAAAAAACGAGGTATATTAACTATAATTATTTTGATAAACATTTGTTGATTTATTTAATGCCGTTTTCCCTATGAACTTGGAGAAATCTTCATTTTTTTTTAAATAAAAGCTTGCACAAAATTTATGGCAGATTCTTTAATAAATAACTGACATCTCTAAATTTTGGGGACAATAAACGAATGTTTATTCAGGGGCATGGATACCTCACATCTACTGCAAACCCCCCCCTCCCCCCTTTGACCGGCCCTGTGTACCTTTTACCAGGTTAATTGCATGGAACAGCCTTTCTAGAATGAAATCTTTATTCTCTTAGAGAAGTTAAAACTAAATCGTAATCTTTAATGCCAATTTAGAAAATATTCCTGTTGACCCAGAGATTTTTTCTCGCCTGGAGGCAAGTCCAAAAACCTAGAGACTTCGGGTCAAACCCAGAGAGGTGGTAACCCTGGTAGTAACACATGGGTCTCAAACATAACGATGGCCTTGTTTCCCAATGAGCACTCACCTTCCTATTCGATTGAAATCATCTGTAATCTATATAAATAAAATTGTAACCTCTGTTTGTACATTTGTTTTTTTGTCGAGATTTCACTTTTTTGTGTGTTTTGCATCACAAGAAGACGTTTGAACCGGTTTGCAGAATTGTTGTCTGTCTGTTTGTTTTTTACTGCATCATGCAAAAACTGCTGGTCGAATTTTTATGAAACTTGCAGCGTATCTTTAGACTGGCCCAGCTTAAAATATAGGCTATATGGTGTATCTCAAAAAATATTTTAAGTGGGGGTTTGGGGGTGGCACTGATTTGGTTTTTCGATGATAACTCTCGAGTGAATTAACCTAGGAAGTTCAAATTTGATATTTTTCACTTTCAATACTAGTATAAGATCAGGTTTGTAGATGAGCAAAATCAGACCAAGGGGAGGGGAGTTGTGGGGGGGCGGGAGGGCTCCCGCAAAGGAAATCGCTGATTTCAAGCTAACAGTTGATTAATTTCCTGATTTTCCTGATTTAGCTGATTTTCCTAAATTTCCTGATTTATCTTATTTTCCTGAATTTCCTGATTTTCTTGAATTTCCTAATTTTCCTGAATTTCCTGATTTTTCTGAATTTCCTGATATTCCTGATTTTCCTGAATTTCATGATTTTCCTGAATTTCCCGATTTTCCTGAATTTCCTGATTTTCCAGATTTTCCTGAATTTCCTGATAATTTTCTACATTTTTTTATCAAACAATTTAATAATAGCTGATTTTCCTGATTTTGCTGAATTTCCTGATTTTCCTAATTTTCCTGAATTTCCTGAATATCCTGATTTTCCTGAATATCCTGAATTTCCTGATTTTCCTAATTTTCCTGAAAATCCTGATTTTCCTAATTTTCCCGAATAACCTGAATATCCTGATTTTTCAAAATATTCTGATTTTCCTGAATTTCCTGATTTTCCTGGACTTCCTGAATTTTCTGATATTCCTGAATTTCCCAATTTTCCTGAATTTCCTGATTTTCCTGAATTTCCCGATTTTCCTGAATTTCCCGATTTTCCTGAATTTCCTGATTTTCCTGAATTTTCTGATTTTCCTGATTTACCTGAATTTCCTGATTTTCCTGATTTACCTGAATTTCCTGATTTACCTGATTTTCCCGATTTACCTGAATTTCCTGATTTACCTGATTTTCCTAATTTACCTGAATTTCCTGATTTACCTGAATTTCCTGACTTACCTGATTTTCCTTATTTTCCTATTTTCTACATCTTATACAAGTGAGAAAGGTGGGAAAGGACTACTTCCTTATCCGTAATTGGACGGTGGGTACTGATTAAACTACGTGTATTTTCCCAGGTAGATATGAAGCAAATTTGGTACGATTGTGGAGGGCTCCCAGAAATAATTCATACGTGGATTTTGTTTCTCTCTGCCCGTTGTATTCAACACGGCGGCCAAGTGAATTCTTAAATACCATGTATCATCTAGAATTCCGATCGGATTTGAAACAAATTTCCCTGAGCAACGCCAGGAATTTCTGCTAGTATTATTCTCAAAAAATGTTACTATCACTAGTTGTCGTTCCTGAAATAATTTTACAGTCTTACTCTCTATTGTTTGTACACTTTGATTAATATTTTTTGGTACGCATGAAGCATACTGAGGTTCGGTTTGAACTGCAATGAGTTTGACACCACTGTGCAACGAAGTATTATTATGCATGCGGATGTAAAATGTAGTAGAATTGCCAGGTCTCTCTTATAGAGAACATTTTTTTTGTGTCTTTTTCACTTTTAATGACTACCTGAGTACCTACATATCTGGTTAATACAAACTCTTAGAGTTTAAGGTTCTTAAGTCAGAAAATTTAGGGTTTTGGGGGCTAAGCCCGTCAGCCCCCCTCCCCTGGTTGTACACTCTGTACCTTTGCTCAATGCATAACATATGCTTACTGCATTTTGCTATCATGTCTCTTGACTCTATGTTCATTTTCTGATTATATTACCATCAATTAACCTTCAAATAGACAGAAGAATATTGTTATTCGCATCGCACTTTAGTATAATCGAAATTATTGTTGTAGCATCAAAATCATTGTTGTAGCAACATGTCTTTACACATATTAAGGTAAATAGTTATATATGGAGTATTTGCTTATCTGGGCCTATGGCTTGAATGCACCAAGTATCAAGGTATACACCTTGCTCAATGCATAGCTTACTGCACTTTTGCAATCATGTTTCTGACTACATATATGCATTTTCTGATTAAATTAGTGTCAATTAAGCCTTCAAATGGAAGGAAGAATACCATATCAAAAAATTATTAGGTTGTGCTTGTTGGAAGAAGGGTATCAAAAAAATTGTTGGGTGGGGTTGGATGGAAGAAGGGTATAAAAATATTGTTGGATTGGTTGAAAGAAGCGTTTCAAAAATAATGTTGGATTGGTTGGAAGAAGGGTTTCAAAAATATTGTTGGATTGGTTGGAAGAAGGGTTTCAAAAATATTGTTGGATTGGTTGGAAGAAGGGTTTCAAAAATATTGTTTGGTTGGGTTGGAAAAATGGTATTAAAAAAACGTATGGGTTGGTTGGAGGACCTTCTTAACATAATACTCCTAAGGAGCTCTGATTTCGGAGTGCATTTTGCAAGCATTTTTAAATTTTAGAATTCTCACAATTTCGAGTTTTTCCCATCGATTTTGTCCAAAATCATATAAGCATGACAAATTTCAGGTCTATAGCTCCTGTAGAAGATCATAATTTTGATCCTCGTGTGGAGCAATAATGGGACAAACCAGCCCCTTAAAATTGGAGTTCTTACAATTTTGGACTTTTTCCTTTTGGTTATGACCAAAATTCTATAATCGTGCCAAATTTCAAGTCTCTAGCTCATCTGTGTGTTCCTTAATATTTGTATCCTTGTATAGGGCAAAAATGGGGCAAAACAGCTCTAAAAATTTTGAATTTTTACATCGGATTTCTTCCTTTGGTCATAGTTTAATATTAATGACAATCATATCAGTAAAATAGAATGTGTGTGTAACTCCAAAACCAATAAACCTAGAAAGCTGAAACTTAGCATACATACTAAGAGTACCCTGAGGGTGTGCACCTTGGGATTATTTTTTAAAAATTTTTTGCTTGGAACAGCACCAGGAGACAATTATATTTTCCCGTAAGTTTACACAGGATTTTTGATTTTTCAGAGTGCAAGGTTTTATTCCTTCGCTCATTAAAATACGTAAATATGGACTGATTTTCTTTATTTTTACTTTATTCGACGGCTAAAACTCCATACTCTCTTATTCTTGCAATGTTTACATATGACACAGTTGATATTTTCAGAAATACGCATTTGTTTTTGAAATTTTGCGGATTTTTCGTACTCATTTTGGGCGTTGCCAAGGCGACCATCATTGTTGTCTCCGATTCAATTAGTGCCAATTAAACATTCAAATTGATGAAAGAAAAGCGTTGTCCCCTTCCTCCCTCTACCCCTTCCATGTGAATTTCCACGCTCCCTTTATTTTGTCATTGATATTAAAAATGTGAACTTTTTATGTAAATTAATGACCATAATAATAATATTAATTGGCCATTTAAAAAATCGTATGTGTTAGCAATTGGACATTTCACATGCAGCGAAGTTGATGAGCATCTCTTTGCATATGTAAGTATGGCATTGAAATCTACTCACTGCAAATACAGTAAAATCTGTGTTATCCATCTATCTTGGGGATTGTGGAAAGCCGATCAGGAGAGATAGCCGGTTAGGGGGGCGTTTTTCGATTTTGACATTGCAAATTTAGCAATAACCAAACAAAATTGGGCTTAGGTTCACTATCGTACTCCCCAAACATGACTATGCATGGGGTTTGCATTTTCCATTTTAATTCTTCCATACGTAGTTAGATCTATATACTATTTACCCATTCTTATTTCATATGTTGTTATGCTTACATGCAAATCAAAAGACTATTGAAAAGTTTAGGGAGTACGACAGTGAACCTGTTCCCAAAATTGAATTTATTGGATTATATCTTTCTTATTTATCTTTATTTACTATATTAGAGAAGGACGAAATTATTTAATTCTTCTGAACGTTTCTGTGAAAACCAGTCATATAATATTTTATCCAGTTCCTCCATGTTTGGCTTATGAAGCTTATGACGTTTATTAATTGATTTATTCGTATCAGAAGGTGACACAAATTTCATTAATTTACCCTTACGAGCCCTTATCGTAGAGCGTGGAAAACCCGATGTTGAATTCTTTTGCTATGGCTGCTTTACTTTCTCCTTTTTCCATTCGTTTGATCAGCTCCAGCTTTTGTGTTAGCGTCAATACAACTCTTTTTCTCTCCTGTCCCTTTTAGGTATTTATTTTGATGCCATATTCAATGGACGGGTAATTTTTTTAAATAATAAAAAGCGATAAAACTGGAAATAGTAGAAGTACACCAAAACATCTAGACAGGCTTACGTAAACAAAAACGCCATGCTTACTCGTGGTCCCAGAAGTATACGGAGTAAATACGTAATATATACATATATTGGAAGTTGTAGTACTAAACAAATACAATTCATACAAAAATTCATAAAAAAGAAAAAGAAATACAAAATGAATTTATTTGTGTAATTGCCGGTATCTAAGGGTGGCCGGTTCTAAATGGCCAGATAGCACAGCTTTTACTGTATGTGTCTGCGTGTTATATGGGATATATAGGCCAAAAACCATGTTTCTCGTATATAACGAAGTCACGCTTATAACGAAGCAATGTGTCGGTCCCCTCAAATACGTAATAAACGAGTTTTACTGTAGTTCTTTTCTCTTCGTAGCTACATTTTTGCAGATAAAGTTGTACATTTTGATTTATCATATAAATAAAAGAAAATATGTTAGTTTGTTTGTGTTAACGCTGTAACTCCAAAACCAATAAACCTAGAAAGCTGAACCTCGGGCTTATTTTTACTTTCTCATACGAAGTATCGATAAAGTATTGTTATCGCGAAAAAATTCGACCTTGAGATTTTTATGGAAATATACGTTTTAGGTGTCGCTGAATCCGAAAAAGTGGTTTTCGCAATGCCGTCTGTCTGTTACTGGCTCTGGAGCCTAGAAGGTAGAACGAAAATGAATGAAATCTCGTACTCAGACATTTTATCATACTGAGTCGAGTATACATAGAAATGGTTGACATTGATCAATAATTAAGAGTAGTTTATTCTACACATTTTTAACAACAATCTGATTTTCTCGAAAATGGCTCTAACGATTTTGATCAAATTTCGTACAGTTACTTGAGTTTACATCTTCGATAATACTGTATAGTTCATATTTCTCAAAAAATGAATATAAGGCTAGTTTATTCTAGGCAACTTTAACAATAATTCAATTTTCTCAATAACGGCTCTAACGATTTTGATCAAATTTCATACAGTTACTTGAGTTTACGTCTTCAATAATACTGCATAGTTCATATTTCTCAAACAACTTAGGAAAGTATACAACGTATCACAAATGGGCGTTTCGTGCAATGGAGTATTAGAAAGAAATTATATACCTGTACGTAAGGGAAATAGCGTTTAAAGTTCTTTTCTTCATCATAAATAATCCATTTTCTTCTTATTTAAAAATATTGCATGCACACGTAAGAAAATTAACCGTTTGTTTGTGAGATTATGTTAGCAACAATATAGAAGTAACCATGCAAGAAATTTTCTAAGTTCAACTCGATTTAAGACGTTTTTGTTAATTTTCTCGATAATGGCTACTTCTATGATAAAAATGTATAGGAAAGGAAATACTCTTCTTTACCAGTTCTACAACTTATTTGAAAAATATTTTGATATGAGCAATACTTTACGAGATATGACAAAAATTTCATTTTTTGTCACCAGTAAAGTGGTATCCCTGATTGGCGTACGAGATTCATTTTTGCGATTTTCTTCTTATATTTGATTGTAGGTCCTTAATATCGAATTTCATGAAAATCGGTTCGGTAGATGCCAAGAACGAACATGCAGACGGACGGATGGACGGACAGACAGACCGACGGACGATAATAGGCGCTCACGCTGTAAGCGAAACGCACCTAAAAATGAATATAAGGCTAATTTATTGTAGGCAACTTTAGCAATAATTCGATTTTCTCAAAAATGGCTCTAACGACTTTGATCAAATTTCATATTTTATACATCTACAATAATACTACGTATTTCATTTTTCTCAATGAAGTTTATTTTTGGGCAACTTTAACAAAAATTGGATTTTCTAAAAACAGGCTCAGACGATTTTCATTTTCTGAAGATAACTAAACGACGCATTAGTACCTATATATGAGAAAGTTTGTACAATGTATGTTGTACCGATATTTTTTTGGAAAAATAAGTAGCCCGCAAGACAATAACCGGGATGAAAGTAGACCATGATATGAAAAAGTTTGGGCACCCCTGCTCTACTGTATTAAGCTTTACGATAGTTCAAGTCTTGAGTTCGATTTTTGACGAGATATAATTTTAAAATGCAAATATAAAAACCTCTACACAATTTACGTTTTCTTATTGGGCACAAAAGGAGCAAAAAGGGGCTAAAATAGCCCCACAAAATTGGAATTTCATCAATGCTGGATATTTTCCTTCAGTTGTGACCAATAACCTATAATCGTGCCAATTTCAAGTCTCTAGCTCATCTGGAAGTGCCTCATAATTTTGTATCTTCATCCTCCTATATCTTATGTCAGAAGCACCTATATATTATAGATATAACTTCAGTTTTTAGGCATGTTTTGCCTCCAGCATGAGCGCCTATTGTCGTCGGTCTGTCCATCCGTCCGCATGTTTGTTCTCGGTTTCTACCAAACGGATTTTCATGAAATTTGATATTAAGGACTTACAATCAAAGATAATAAGAAAATTGCGAAACTGAATCACGTAAGCCAGTCAGGAGTACCACTTTATTGGTGACAAAAAATGAACCTTCCGTCATTTCTCGTAAAGTATATCAAAATATTTTTCAAATAAAAGTTGTAGGACTGGTAAATTAGAGCATTTCTTTTCCTGTACATTTTTATCATCGGAGTAGCTGATATCAAGAAAATCAAACAAGAATGTCTTAATTCGAGTTGAACTTAGAAATTTTCTTGCATGCTTACTTCTTCATTGTTGCTAACATAAACAATCTCACCAACAAACATTTAATTTACTTACATATGCATGCAGTATTATTAAATAGGAAGAAAATGGATTATTTATGATGAAGAAAAGAACTTTAAAACACTATTTACCTTACATACAGGTATATAATTTCTTTCTAATATTACATTGCACGAAATGCGTCCATTTGTGATACGCTGTGCACTTTCCTAACTTGTTATAATAACTTGGGGCCCTGTCCCTATGTGCTGTGTGTGTCAACCCCACCTTTTGCTCACTTTACTTGCTTCAGAGACTTGCATTTAGCTTTGCTAAGCTGAAAGTAATTTTTCATGATTGTTCAAAACATTTTTTCCCATAAAAGTTTTTCTCTGTCTGTTTCCAAAATAAGTTTTTAAATATTTTAAATAGCTGCAATAAGCAATAGATATTATCTAAGTTCACTAACATTGATTAGAAGTTTCTTAGCCCAGTTGTTCATTCATCTTATATTTAGACAAAAGTTTTCACGAAATGTTCAATCAACTTTTATCCTTCGTATGCCTGATTTTAAATTAAGTGCAAGTGCACTGGAAACTTGAGGTCACAAATGCCAGTAGAATGCAAATCATTATTTGCATCACATATCCACAATACCTTTGTTTATTATTCTTGCTTCCAAAAATCAACAAATTATTGGTTGGCAAGTCTACAACTGGAAGCCCTAATTACCAAACATTTTAGTCCCAATATTATGCACTCCTTATTGCTGGCATGATATGTTTTAATTTTAATTAATAGATACATAATATAATAATTTTTGCTATTATGAGCAAAATAAGTCATTTGCATTTAACATTTGATTAAATTTTTCCATCAGGTACCACACAACAGCACAGTTTTAGTTGGGCCAGGCCACCTTCTGCTGAACTTCTTGAGAATTTGATGCAGGCAATGGCAGGTCAGATGATGATGGGGCGTGGAACGGCAAACTCTGCAACAGTTACTATCAATGGAAGTTTATCCGGTGGACCAAATGGAAGAAATAGAAGTAGTACTGGAACTACAACTTCATCTACTAGTACAACATCAACTGCAGCTACCACTGCATCATCTGCCAATGCTACAGCATCTGGAGGGGGTGGTCAGAACAGTCAGGCTCGGGGTAACACTGCTACCCATCCCACTACTTCCACACAGACAAGATCAACATCAAGACCACATGTGCAGCTTGCACCTGCTGCACTGCAGGGTATGTATTTTCAATTGTGTATTTTGAAGGTGGTGCATTTTGCTCTTTTTACCTTGACGAGGATTCACATAAAACAAACTTTTTTTAATGCAGGTCTAGGAACAAACAGCTTTGATCCATTTCTTCCTTGCAATTCACACCATTTGAATTCACCCCGTCGCCGTTCAAGACCGGTAAGTATTTGGCTAGTATATATACAGTACCGGACCCCTTATCCGGCAAGCTTGAGACCAGACGTTTGCCGGGTTTGGAGATTTTCCAGATTTCGGGTCCTATATACAGGCAGTCCTCGACTTTCGTACATAATGCGTTCTGGAAAACGTGTCTGAAAGTCGAATGTACGAAAGTCGAACATAGATTTACATGTTATAGGGGGGTTACGTTCCCAGAGAGCCAAAAAATATTATAAAATCTCTAATTATGGTATAAATGTTTAGTTTTTTCAGCAGGGGCCTTTTAGACACAATCGTCGATTTTATAATATAGAGAGATAGGGCAAAATGAAATAAAATATTTAAATAATTGCACAAATAAACTGCTGTACAGACAAAGATGCAACGTGGCAGAAACTGGTGGCCTGGTGGTTGGCAACCAGCAGCACTCAAAATATTCGTTCGTCATTTCGTTGACGCGCGATATTCTGAATTTGGCGTACAGAAGGCGGTTTAGGGGTGTCAGTCTATGCTATCTTGGGTTCTTGTTCCCTTGTATTATCCTAAGGTTATCACACACATAGTGTAATTGATTATTATCTTTTTATAATTTATCGTTATTTGTTTTTCATTCTTTTTTCTCAAGAAATTTTTATTACTGTAAGAGTTACATTTATTCGTACTGTTTGTAACACAGTGCTTCCATCCTTACCATAATGTAGTCATTGACTATAGTTATTATATCTTGGTATTAAGTTCCCTTTTTCTTGTTTATGTCTATTTATTTTTTTGTATTTTTGGTAAAATTATCTTTGTTTATGGCAGTGTCTTTTCTGGAAGAGGTGGAAGACCAGTGGTTGCTGAACCCCAATACCATTTTACAGGCTGAGTTGGATAAGAAATTACTTTGTGATTAATGAAACTTATTCTGTGATTTGTGACTACAATGTGATTACCGGCTCTAAATAAATATTATTATTAATGTGCGAGTTGTACGAATATCGAACGCAAGAAAGTCGAGGACCGCCTGAAGTGCACATATGAAATCCCTCTTTTTTCATTAAAGCATTTGCTATTTTCATAGTTTTTTACTTTCTCCATACGTAGTATGGGAAAGTATTGTGATCGTGAAAAAAATCGACTTCGAGATTTCAACGGAAATACACGTTTTGAGGTCCCTAGAACACGTTCAGACTTTTCGGAATGATATCTGTGTGTGTGTGTGTGTGTGTGTATGTGATAGTGAGCGCTCTAACTCAAAAAGTACTTACCATATCATTACCAAATTTCATATATAACTCTTTAGCATGAGCAGAAAGAACTGATTAGTTTTTGGACGATAACGGTTAACTGGAAATCGAGGTTTATTCAAAACCCGATTCGTTTTTTGCGATATTTCTCCGTTAGAGCATCATTATTTTATATACAATTCTATACAAAGTCTATAGAGAATGTAATTTCCAACAACTTTCATTTGAAATAATTTTCTATAGCCATTATTGTTTAGGAATTATTTATAAATAATTGGTTTTTTTGGTTTCTGTCAAATATCTCCTTAAAAACATCATTATTGGTAATCTTCGTGAGGACCATAGTTGTAGAGAATAATATTTCTTCCAAGTTTTGTTTGAAACAAATTTTTGTAGGACCATCCATTTCGGAGATATTTTGCTTTTTCTTAATTTCCAGTATACAGCGCCGCCACCATGTAGCGGTGAATTCTGTAAACATATTCAAAATATACCTAATTTACGGCAATAAGGACGACTGTATCTTTTACAATATGAAATAATAATTTTGCCTTATAATGCTATTCATAATAATTTAAATATCTATACCCTAAATATGGAGTAAGTCATGTGTTGGCCACATCAGATTTTTTGTAACATTGCCTAAACTTGTCCCCAAAGAGAGTGATGATTGAAATGAAAGAAAAGTCGGTAAAAAGGGCAAAAGGTGACGAGTTTGGAGGAGAAAATTGAAATTTTAGATAGGCTTGCCCATAATGAATTTGCTTCATCAGTTTATAAATTACTTGGGTGAACAAGTCTACAATAAAAACAATTAAGAAAAGTGAAGAAGCGATCAAGAAAGTCCCGCTGAGTTCAATTGTCATTAATGAGAAAGCCAGGCTACTGCACAATCATTATGTCTCAATTTGTTTCACGGTCTGCTAACGGGAAATCGCCGTCATCGAAGCGTGTGTAGATTGCTTCCTTGCTCTTTAATAAAATGTGGCGTTTATTCAGAATGCCACAGTACGTATTGTATTATTATACGAGGTCTGACAAAAAAGTTATGAGACTAGTTAAAAAAAAAATTTATGGTGTCTATTGATCTACAGTAATGTGGTCTCCTTCAAAATAACACCCTTCTGAGTGCACACACTTTCGCCAACGGTCCTGCCACTGTCTGTAGCATTTCTGGAAGTCATCCTTTGAAATGCTGTTCAAGGCCTGGGTTACGGCTGTTTGGATGTCCTTTGTTGACTGAAAATGGTGTCCTTTCACCACCGACTTTACTTTTGGGAATAAAAAGAAGTCACAAGGGGCGAGATCCGGCAAATATGGGGGCTGCGGCAACACTGAAATGCTTTTGGCGGCCAAAAACTGCCCTACTGACAGGGCAGAATGAGCCGGGGCATTGTCGTGATGGAGAATCCAGTCTCTGGCGATCCGATCCGATTGACTCGCTTTCGCATTTTCTCGAGGATTTCCACATAGTACTGTTGATTGACTGTTTTCCAGGAGGTACCACTCTTTGTAAACGATGCCATTGGAATCAAAGAAGCTCACAAGCATGCATTTCACTTTTGATCTGGGCATGCATGCTTTCTTCGGCCTTGGTGATCTGGACGAGCACCACTGTGAACTTTGACGTTTGGTTTCCGGATCTTATTGGAAAAACCAACTCTCGTCACCAGTGATCACTTGGTCCAGTAACCCTGGGTTGGCTGCCACACATTCCAACAAATTGGCACACACACTCATTCGTGCTTCCCATTGTTGCTCTGTGAGATTTCTGTGAACCATCTTCGCACAAATTTTTCTCATTCCCAAATCTTCAGTCAATATTGTATGTATGGTTTCCCGATTCATGCCCAGTTCGTTGGCGATCATTCTCACTGTCAATCTTCAGTCGGGTCGCACAAGATTCTTCAGCAGAACTGTTTTTTCGTCCTTCCGAGAGGTTGATTGTCGCCCGGAGCACTGCTCGTCTTCAACGGTGGTTCTGCCGTCGGAAAACATTTTGTGCCAGCGGAAAGCTTGTGATCTTGACATTGTCTCTTCTCCAAAAGCCTGCTGAAGTTTTCCATAAGTTGCGGTGGCATTTTCACAGAGTTTCACACAAAAGAAAATGGCGTAACACTGTGCGATGTTTCGCTCTTCCATTTCTGTAACGAGGTACCCAAACAACTCTTCACTCTTTAAGCTATTACTCGAGACAGAATGAACGCACGCCAGTGAAATTTTGGGGAAGAGTGGGGGAAGAAACAAAATAAAACATTATATGTGGTAGAATGCTACATTGTTGCCGATACAGCCTGAAAAAAACCAGTCGCATTACTTTTTTGTCAGACCTCGTATTTGTTCTTCTCCTTCACAATTGAACACACAGTCGACCAGCTTAAGTCCAATGAGCATCCGATTGAAGCTAAAGATTCACCGCTTTCGGCACACCTAATTATTTCCATCTTTCTCCCAATATGTTCACTTTATGAGCGCTACGTTTCTTTCCACTTGTATTAGCACTTTCAGTTTTCCGTTTATCACTCATGTTTATAAAATAACTAGCTGAAAGTACCCGGCGATACCCGGGTTATGCCAGACGTCTTTGGCGAATAAAATTATGTGATAGTTTTCCGGTAGAACACATTAATATTTACATATTGTTTCATTGTAAATACGATTATTATTCTCAGACTAATTTCTATAACAGATATCCTTTAAGTAGTAATTAAAAGATTCCACCTTTTGATAATTATTCCTTTAAGCAACAGTTGTCTATAACAGATATCCTTAAAATTAATTAAAAAATTCCACCTTTTGGTAATTATTCCTTTAAGCAACAATTATATATGTTTATATGTGTTGATTTGGTATGTATTGTACCATCAATTATTATATTATATGAAACTGAAATGTATATTAATAGAAATTTTAATGTGAACTGACACCAATAAACTTGATTCAACTTACGTATTCCGATTTATCTGACAGGTACTGGGTTTCATTAAAAGACATTCCTTACAGTAGCTTATTGATAAACATATGAAAGAAACAAACGTCATTTACCATGGCAACGTGATGTATAATCGTGTTCTACATAATAAGGCTGAAATTAACAATTATAATATAAATATGAGGTGTCAAACGCACCATATAAAACATAAAATCAAAAAAGTTAAAACATTATTATGAAAAACTTAAACGATGGTAATTATGTTTAGAATTTCTTCTAAAAATATTCTTTACTTAATTATGATAGAATCACACGTTCTTTGTACGTGAGAGTAATAGGATTTCGAGTTTAACAATGTAATCGGTTGGCAAGGCAACTTCATGTTAAAAACGCTAAATTTGTCAAAATATGATATTAAAATGTTAAATTCGAAAGATTTAGATTCGAAAGCGATAAAAGACGATAAGAATAAGAAACTGCATTTATTTTTCGTTATTGCAGTCCAAGTCCGAAAATCGTAGGTCAAATATGTGAATTTTAATAAGCAAAATAAAATAAGGTTGCAGGTTGAAATATCGAGATTTCCATGTTATCTTATGAGGAATGGAAATCATTCTCGGGAATCGAACCCGGGTCGATTTTGGATAGTTTTTTTTGTAAATGGCTTCTACTCTAAGAACCAAACATTCCTACCAAATGTCAGTCTTCTAGCTACTCGGAAAATTTGTTAAAAATAGCATTACAGAGTTTCCCACCGACGACGACGACGAAGTCATTTTTATATATTAGATACATGTAAAATGCACAAACAAAGAAACACTGCTGTACGTACAAACAAAGATGGTAACGTTTCCGAGACTGAATAATAATAATATTTTATTGATTATTAACCGACTTTACAGTGGTATCTTGTCAAATTTCAGTACAATATTAAAAAACATTACACAGAAATCTTACATTACATACAATACGTATATTATTACGTAGCATACTTTAATTTATTAAAAGTGTTGACTTGCCTGGCAGACAGCGCCATTATGCGATAGCTCGAAATGTTTGATCGTCAGCTGACGAACGAAAGTCCGAATTCGGCGTTGTTCGGCGTACAAAAGGCTGTTTAGGGGTGAGAATTTACAATGTACGAAAGAGCGAATTGTACGAAAGTCTAGGACTGCCTGTACTTGTAATATATCGATGGAGTATAAAATTAAAGATAATTTTACTTTATATCGAATTCTAACACAAAACAATTAAATTTTTTCAGATAAATCAAGGCATCTTGATCATTTAAAATTATTATTACCTAAAAGTATGTTGTTTTCTAGAATGAATCTTTCCCCTCTGTATAGGCAGCTAAAAAAACCATCACACATTTCAGCTATCTATTATTTGTATTAGCTCATTCTTACTTTTGAATTATCATTTTCAATTCACTATCTTATATAGATTTCAATGCTTTTAAATGAGAGCTGATCTCACATGCTACTTAGAAAATGAATCATCCACATCCAATATTTATTTTAATTAAAAATCCTCAAAATAATTTCAAACACAAGACATTATTTTATTTAAATATAAAAATTTCGCAAATAAAACTTTGAAATTTTGCTGGGACAGTTACAGGCAGTCCTCGACTTTCGTACGTTCGACTTTCGTACAACTCGCACTTTTGTACATTATACATTCACACCCCTAAACCACCTTTCGTATGCCGAATTCAGATTTTCGTACGTCAGCTGACTGACAAACATTTTGAGCTATCGCATAGTGGCACTGTCTATAAGCTAAGCCAGCACTTTTAATAAATTACCAAATGAAGCAAAATGCATAAATATAATAAAATTCAAAATTGTAATGGCTCCTTGGCTGAAATGTAAATCATTCTACTCGACTGATGAGTTTTTAGAAAGTAACCTAGCAGATTTAAATTTTTTTAAAGAGCGAGGTATCGATCTACACACACTTTGATGACGTTGGCTGTTATCCATTAGCAGACCTCGAAACAATTTGAGACAATGATTGTGCAGTTGCTTGGCTTTTCCGTGAATGACAAGTGAACTCCGCGAGACTTTCTTGCGAGTTTGGGTGTCAATTCACAGGTTTAAAGCCTTCTCTGTCTTCTCTACATACGGATTCCTAGGTACAAAAGTCTCTTTTGTACTCGTTTAAGTACCACTTGCAACACTAGCTCTATTCGCTTCTTCACTTTCTTTATTGATCTTATAGTGGACTCGTTCACACCAAGTAATTGACCAGCTGATGAAGCAGATTCATTATGCGTAAGCCTATCTAAAACTTCAATTTTCTTCTCCAAACACGTCACTTTTTTTGCCCTTTTTACCGACTTTTCTTTCATTTCAATCATCACTCTCTTTGGGGCCATGATTAGGCAATATTACAAAAAAACTGTGAAAATAGCAAAATGCTTTAATGAAAAAAACTTGCACTTTCATACATTATACGTTGACAACCCTAAACCACCTTCTGTACGCCGAATTCGGAATTTCGTGCATCAGTGAAATGAACGAATATTTCGAGTGCTGCTGGTTGTCAACCGCCAGGCCACCAGTTTCTACTGCGTTGACATCTTTGTGTGTACAGCAGTGTTTATTTGTGCAATGATATAAATATTTTATTGCATTTTGCTCTATCTCTCTATATTATAAAATTGACGATTGTGTCTAAAAGACCCCTGCTCAAAAAACTAAACATTTACGAGGGTGAATCAAAAAGTTCCCTGAAAGATCTCAAGAAAACAGAATAAAGAGAAAACCAACATTTATTTTTCATTCATTTTTCTACATATCTGCCATCTAACTCTAAACACTTTTCCACATGGTGTCGCCATCGTTCTGACCCACTTCTATAGAGATTAGGATCATTTGATTGAAACCAGTCAATAACTGCTCGTTTCGTGTCAGATATTGATTCCCTCCGTTCTCCCTTCAAGTGATCTTTTAATTTTGGGAAAATAAAAAAGTCCGAGGGGACCAAGTCGGGACTGTAGGGTGGATGAGAGAGCAATTCGCAGCAAAATTCTCGAATCACAGCTCTTGAGACCTTGGATGAATGTGCTGGCGCATTGTCATGGTGCAACAAAATTCGCCGATGCAGTTTACCTGGCCTTTTTTTTTTCCATAAGAGCAGCGTTCAATTTCCACAAGACTTGTTCGTAATATCCTCCTGTGACTGTCCGTTGCCCTTCAAGAAAATTGACGAGGATCACACCCTCACAATCCCAGAAACAGTTGCCATAACCTTCTTTATGGATCATTCAGCCTTGAACTTGATTGGCCCACTCGATCCCCTTGGTAACCATTGTTTGGATTTAATTTTTCTTTCTGGATCATACTGATAAATCCAGGTTTCATCACCAGTCACTAGTCGGCAGAAGAAATCTTCAGGATCAGCTTCAAATCGGTTGAGAAACTCAACTGCATGATCTGCCGTCTGAGTCATGTGTTCAGGGAGCAACGCTTTTGGCACCCATCGAGTAGAAAGCTTACTCAATCCTAAACGATTCGTTAGAATTGACTGAGCTGAGCCATAAGAAATGTTCAAATGTGTGGCTATCATTTGCACTGACACTCTTCGATCTTCCTCCAATATCGACTGGACAACAGCCACAGTTTCCTCCTTTATTGACGTTTATGGTCTCCCACTGTGATGGTCGTCTTCATTGTCATCTTGCCCAAGCTTAAACCTTTTCACCCATTCATAAATTGTTGTTTTCCTTGGCGCGTTAACCCCGTAAACTTTCTGCAAATCTCGAACAATGTCAGTTGGTTTCATACCGAGTTTTGTCAAAAACTTAACATTTGCTCGAATCTCGAATTTCAAGCTATCCATGGTAATGAATTAGGGGTTTTAGAAGACAGATGTTATATTATACCCGATAAATGAAATCTTACTGAATGATGTATTCTTATAGTTAAGTTTATGCTGATTTCGGGCAACAATGGTTTGTTATTATTTGGAACTCAGGAATGGTGCTAGAGCCATCTTCGAGGAACTTTTTCATTCACCCTCGTATAGCATAATTACCGTATATCTTCGAGTATAAGGCGATTTGAGTATAAGTCAAAATGTACTTTTTATCCTAAAAAAGCGTCTAAAATCCAAGACTCGAATATAAGTCGAAGCAAAGAAAATGAAAATAAGATAATTTTGTAATTTACAAAAAAATAATATATATACAGGTGAACCTCTACTTACAAACATTCAAGAAACAAACAATTCGTATTTATGAACATTCCACATATCAATGAATTGCGCCTCGCACTTGATTTACAAACAAACCCTCACGCAATCGGTCACAGTAAGAACATGTAAACTTGTCAACACGTCATTTGCCATTTGTATTCGAAACCATACGTGTTTATATACGTATTGTTTTTTATTACCCTTGAAATGTGGAAAACAATTGTAAACGTAGTGTTCGTGAAAGTGCTAAAAGTGGTAAAAAAAACGTCGAGTGCTTTCGATGGAAACTAAAATGGACATAATACATAGATCAGAAATAGGGGATCATATTCGCAATGCAGGCTCTGTTCGATCCGTGATTATAAGTAAAAAACAAACTGCCGTCGTTGAAGATATGGAACGGTGTTTAACAATTTGAATTCAGGATCAAAATAAAATAAACCAACGCTTGAGTACTGAATTGATTCTTCTCTTCAATCCACTCATTTGGGCAGGTTTTTTAAAGATAAAATGTAAATTTTAAGGTTTCCTTTCAAACTACGTAAGTACGGTGATGCTGTATAATTTTATCATTAGCCTTCGCATTTTCCACTAGTTAGCGTGAATTTTTCATGCTAATGTGCTTCAAGTCAGTCAAATGTTGTTTTTCGACAGTCATGTTTAATTAATGACCCAGAAAAATGTTCAGCTAGTTTGCGACTCGAATATAAGTTGAAAGTAGGGTTCGATCGGCCTAATAAAGGAAAAAATTTCTCAACTTATACTCGAAGATATACGGTAGAGATTTTATAATATTTTTTGGCTTTGAGAACGGAACCCCCATTATAACATGTAATTCTATTGTTTGACTTTCATACATTCAATTTTCGTACACGTTTTCAGGAATGCATTATGTACAAAAGTAGGGGACTGCCTGTATTCCATAAATTCATCTGAAGAACAGTTATCATCAGAATGGATATGCGAAGTGGTAGCTGTTGTATAGGCACAGGCTGAAGAAGTTGAAGGCTGAGGCTCTGTTGTAACCTTCTTGAACATGTCCTTCATGGTCTGTTGTTTCATATGTTTTGATCTCTCTTTCTGGAGCACTTCTTGTATTTTGTAAACCCACATAATATGCTGTTCTGTAATAAAACTCTTCTGTTCCATTCCATGAATTAGTTCTTCTGTTAATTGTATACACCTATCAATGGATACTTATTCCTGTTCATTCCACACTTCATCATTCCCTTCAGTATCACACTCATTCATTTTATTATGATTCATAACCATATTGCAAATTTCACTATCTGTAAGTTGGAGGTAAACTGGAGCTCCATTGTCAATGTTTAAATAATCTTCAATAGCATCTTTATTGACCAATTTTGCTGTATCACATGACAACATTTTTGCAAATGCCAATAAGTCTTCAAAAATTTCACTTTCTTCGGAAGAAGGATAACCTTCAAAATTAGGTTCAGTTTCATCATCATCATTTAGAAATTTGGTGGATGGCCATTAATTGTGCCATCCATTCAACATAGTAATCTGGGAAACATTGTCCGAAGCCTTTGCAACACTCCAAATAGCATTCTTTATGTTAAATTCTTCTTGGAATTGGGTCACTTTTATTCCTCTGTTACACGCCATAAGCATTTTTTGCATTAATTCAGCCTTGTATCTAGTTTTCAATGCCTGAATAATGCCTTGGTCCATTGGTCCATTGGTTGGATAAGCGATGTACAGTTAGGAGGCAAATAAATACCATAAACATCATCTTTAAGGAGCAATTCAGCATCAGTGTGTGCAGCACAATTACCAAGAAGTAATATAATTTTGCAATCCACAGGAAGACCTACAGACTGACAGTGAGCCCTGGCTTCGGGGACAAAATGGTTCTCGAACCAATCAAGAAAAATTTGCTTTGTCATCCATGCACGCTTGTTAAGCGGTCCTCACAGGATCAATATTACTGTCAGTATTTTCATCAACCAATCAATATCATTTTTTGCACTGTCAATACATCAGTATGAACCTCACACGGTTAGTAATACTGTCAACATTCAAAATTCTGACAATAATATTGATTGTGTGAGGGCCGCTTTAGCCTTAAAAACTACTGGAAATAGCCTGATCCCCTTGAAAGACCTAGGATTCTGGTTCTTGCCAATAATGAGCAATTTACACTTATAGGTTCCTGCTGCATTTGATCACCCCAATATAGTAAGCTGTTCCTTGGAGTCTTTGAATTCCATTGGTGCTGACTCACCTGCCATTACATGTTTTTCTGGGAATATACCGCCAAAACAATGCCGACTCGTCTGCGTTGTACACCTGTTCTGTTGTTAAACCCTCTTTCGATATCATTGAAGAAAATTCTTTCAAATATTCCTCTGCGGCTTCATGATCAGCTGCCACTTTTTCTTTAGTAACACTTGATCCACGTTGATTGTATTTGCCTAATGGAGTGTTTTTCTGTTGTTCATTAACTTCGGAACATCACATTCTGCATAAAATTTCATTAATTGACTCTTTTGCTTCTTCAAGTCATACACAGTTGATGAACACCATACTAATTGCACAATGTTTTCACCAAAGCACCTTTCTCTAAGTGCTGTAGCAATTTCACTTTCTTCTTAATACTAACTGTTAAGTGCTTCCTCTTTACATTACGATAACCATGGGTTTTTCCACTGATCTTTTCAACATTTTTATAAAAACAGGACTACAAAGATTTTAAATTCGTGAAACACAGCATATTCTAACAAAAGAACAATGATAAAACAGCAGCGCAATTATTGTCACTTTTTCGAGATCACGAAAATTTCCGGTATCTACCAATTCACACAAGTTTTTGCAGAATTTCAGGTCCTGCCGGATTTTGGGATGCTGAGTAAGGGGTCCGATACTGTATATAGTCTTTGACAACTTTTAAATATATATTAAGAAAATTTAAAACTTTATGACATAATATATTTTAAAGGTAGATTCCAAAAGTTTTATAAATCCTTAGACAACATGTTTATCATATTTGGTAATAAAGTTCAAAAAATAATAAAAAGAACACACGTCATTCAGTTTTAGATAACAGCATAGGGTTAAAAAAATTTCTTTTGTATTAAAAACTTTTCATTCTTGTTAATGTGTTTGTTTATTGAGTCATTTTTTTAGTACAAAGCTTTTATGTCACTATGTGCAGCAACAGTCAACACCTAATGCCGTGAACCCAGAGCAACAAGCACAAGCAACAGCTCCAGTTACAACAGAGCCTACTCAACCTGAGACATCGGAGCAAAATAACATGTCAAGGCTAGATCTCTTGATTGCTTTCATGAACCATTGGCTAGGAAGTGGTGGCTCCCGAAACTCGAGCACTGCACCTGATCGTGATGGGGAAGCTTCTGCAAGTAGTGGAGAAGGAGCAAGCTCCAGTAAGTCTTATTTTCAAATTGTTACTTTTCTGGAAATGTCAGTATCCTATGCTGGTATATCTGTTGACATTTTTTTCTGGTTACGTAGTGTATTAACAAATCATCCTTTTAAGAATTTACATGCATATCTGATGCTTTTGTAAACAATTGCATTCAAAAGAAATCAATGCCACAAGATGAGAGGCTGAATCTATTGTATTTCTTATTATTTTCTAGGGCAAGGAAGGACTTTTGTAGCTTCAGATCTTTCTGATGATGGTTTGTTGGATCAACTTAATGTGCCATTGGAGCTGTCATGGCTGGGGCTTCTAAATCAACTGAGACAAGGCAATTCACAGAATGAGGTTTGTTCTTTTTTAATAAGAGTCAAAGATACTGCCAATCAAAACATTTTAGTCTTTTTATCAAAATTTTCTTAGTCTTGTTAGGTAAGGTAAATCTAGATTAATCCAGAAGACACTTGTATGGTCAGACGTCATAGTTATCAAAATGTAGGGTATATTTATCGTGAGATTAGGTAACAATTAAACATTTTTAGCCAATGAATTTGCGTATTTCAGGCTGGGCAAAATAGAACGCCTGTATTATCATTGGAGATGTTTTGTCAGCTCATTCAGGTAAGCCGTTTGTTGTAGTAGGTTCTTCAATCTTACCGTATTTCAGATTTTTTTCTTATATCTTTTAGTAAGAAACATATTAGCATTGCTTTTATTTAGGCGTCAGTTCTTATAAAGGCACTTAAAAGGTACCATTTAATTTATAGGTTTTTTCATGGCATCCAAATTTTTTGGTGCCATTTCTCTAAACTATCTTGTTGAAGCAGTAAGTTTATGATAAATCATTGCTTTCTTTAATTTAGGGTGCTACATCAATGCTTTATCAGCAGTCTCCTACTGTGGCTGATTTCCTCCAGACTGTTCCTGATTATTCCTATTCAGAAGGAGAATCATTTCTAACAGACTTGATCATGCTAGTGGTAAGTTTATATTATATTGGTTTGATTTTTCCAATCATTTTAATGTAGTCTTATAAAACTTTTAATTTTATTTATTTCCAGGCTAGAAATATGACTTTTGAAAACATGATTGCCTTGAGTGTTGGTCATTCCCGAGCATTGGATCAAATGCAACCACAGTTGAATGAATTTGTCCTTCAGCGTGTGTTACTCGGTCAGCTTCCTACACAAGAACGAATTGCCGAAGCTGTGAATAGGATTTTATTGGAGATTCAACCACCAGCTGATATATTGGTAACTGCAAAGGTCCTTCATAAATTTTAGTTTAATGATGTTTCTTTAAAGTGTTTCTTAATAATGATATCCACATTTTAGGAAGCGGCACGCATTCGTGAGGATATAGATTTAATGGCTTCAATTAATAAGTTCTGCCAGGTGCGCATTGCTGAGTTGATACGACTCATCTTAACCAAATGTATGTATCATTCCAGTGTTCTGTAAATTATTTTGTCTAAAGGTAGCTAAACAAAGAATTCATTTTCTTTTGTTTTTTAATATTTAGCAAACCCAGACAATTTTGGACGGTCACTGATGTCATTGTGCAGTGTCATATTAATGGAACTTACATCTCTTCTGTTGAATTGCTGTGATGGTGGTGAACGAGAAGTGGAAGCAATGCTTCAAATTGCTGTTGTAAGTGCTTACTATTATATTTGCAACAACGGTAGTTCTAATTTTACCATTTTAATCTAAGATTTTAAAAGTATGGTTATATTTTATCATTTTTTGTTGGTTGAAGCACACATCACATAGTATATGTACTGCTGATATAGTTTTTTGCTGTCTTGAATTAAAAAAAAGGAAGTAACACTTGCTGCTGTCTGTCTTACAGCGCCATTTAACTAGTGGTGTGCATCCAGAATTACAGCGGTGGACCATCAATAGCTCTCTCACCCGTTTCCGCAATTATGTAACTAGAATAAATGCACGTTGCATTAATGTACAAGAATTCATTGTTCATCACTCAAGTGTGAGAGCTGAGGGTAGTTCTGAGAAACCATCTTCATCACCAAAAGATCTCTCTTCACCAGAGGTATTTAATTCATTTATGACAAATTTTCAGCCTTTTTGTTGTTGTTGTTATAATCTTCTTTTAAATAGTAATTAACGAAGTGGGTTAATTTTAAAAATACACTTTTCTACTGATTAAAGTTAAGTTTTTATGCTTGTTTTAAAATATAATTAGAAGTTCTTGTTTTTTAAATATTTTGAAAATTATCCTATAAGTGTTATTTAGTTTCATATATATGAAAGATGCTTCAGGCCATTCATTAATTTCTGCTAACCAAATGGTCATGGAATTACCACCAATGCTATTAAATGTTGTCATGAATATTTTTTCTAGCAATATTGATCTTTTATAGCTTGTAATGTAGTAATGGATAGTAAACACATAAACTTTTTACTTAACTTATTTGAGGTCAGAAACTTAACAGATTTTTAGTGATGCTCTATCTTTTCATTCAAGATGGCCTTAGTAATCATTAATTGTTTTTTCAGCCAATGGAAACTGACTCAGCTGTCCAAGCACCATTGTGCAGTGCCGTTGTGGAGAATGGTGTTGGGACTCCAGATAACATGAAAGACATTGACCAAGTGTCAGACGATGTCATAATGGAAACAGAAAGTCTTTCAGACGTACTTCTTCAATCAGAGTCTTGGCCTAGTTCATTACCTTCAGTAAGTATTTTTTCTTCACCCTGTAATTTTTAGTTAATTTATTGAATATCATCTAGTAAAACGTGTTTTCTTTTTCTAGGATTGGGTACCAATAATTGCCAGGGATTCAATAAGGCAACGGAGGCAAGGACCTCAGCCACCTTTCAGTGATGTGTATCTAGCAGGAATGCCATCCAAACGGAGGAAGGTTGTGTCAAATTCCAAGCGCCGTGGAAATGTGAGCCAAATAATTTCAGGTGAGTTATAACCAATAATGATATTTTATATGTAATGAAGTGGAACTCTGATTTGAAATCAAGTAACCTAAATCAGGATTACTTGATTTCCTTGTATTCAGATGGAATTCACAGAAAAAATAAATTGCATAAAATTTCAGACTAATAAATGATAAAAAATCACAACTTCATCTGAAATTGGTTAATACAAATATCATATGTTTAGCTCATTAACAGTATTAGCCTTTGTGCAGGATATAGAGCTTGAATATATTCTTCCACGTAATCATAAGGGAAAGGTATGCTCGCATTTCACAGAATATCAAAAACTGCATTTTTATAATATCTTGAGATATTATTTGTGTTTTTCATGCCAGTTAGTGAACAATCAGTGTATAGTCTTTGATATATGTCAGAGTTTGGAATGTATCTCTACTAGTACTATGTATGGTTTACTTTAAATGATTTCACTCTAAACACTATTTCCTAGGAATGCATTACTTGTTTAAAGCGTGAGAGTGCTGTATATCAATTGTTATTTCTTGAATTTTGCCTTTGGCTCTTCACAAATGATGTACTGTATCTGCCCGAATACAAGCCGATGTTTTTTGTCAAAATCTATCATGAAAAAATCACCCCTCGGCTTAAATGCGAGTCCGAGGAAAATTTGTTATGGTTAAATCTTGTAGTCACCCATAGATGGCAGCACATCTCTCATTTCTATCGTGTTCAAATGATAGTACTATATTTTTCGTAAAGTAAATATTTGACCTACAATGAATATTAACCCTCTCATGACCAGCCGCCCAAAAAATACGCTTTCAAATTTACCTCCAAAAACTGTGACTTTCACTTTTCCTCACGGAAATGACGTCGTATACCATAGAAACACGAGACGTAGCGTGCGTTTGGTGTACTTTTTTGAAGTGTGCATGAATTTGCTTTCCGAACTTTCAGAGTTTTTTATTTTTTTCGGTATAAAAACCATCCCAAATGCCGATAGTAATTCTTCTACTTTCAACTCTGATGTAAATTATAGTTCGGGTAGTGAATTTTTCGGATTTGATGTAGAAGACAAAGTTTTCCCAAGAACAAATTCTTCTGCAGAACCTCGTAGTTGTTTACAATACATGTCAGATATTGATATTAGCAACATTTTGGATGACAAACTTAGTATATCTGGGGTTGATGCTGAAAATGTATTTTGGATGAAGAGGCGGAAGAAAATATCCAGTAGAGTGATTCATTGGAGTCCGTAAAAACAACATTATTTCTCAATAAATATCTTAAAATTGTGAATGTAAAACTATTTTATTTAATGTTTCCTGAAATTGAAGATCATCTTGGATTATTGCGGACTTTTGGGGTCAGCAGTGTGCGGCATCTTTGGTCGCGAGAGGGTTAATGAATAAATAATAAAGGCTAGAATATTGAATTTAGCACTTCCTGTGCTTTGTTACCGTTTAAGGCTGGGTTTTTAACATTATTTGAGTGGTCACATTATTTGCGTAGATTGGATATGCAAACGATTGCACAAAATGCATTGACGGCTTTGTATGCTCAACTGTTTTAATTCGGTAAAACTTTACATGGAACGTGTATAATTATAAAAATGCAATTTCGTAAGTCAATGTGTAAATGCTAATTTCATTGGAAGTAGACTTGGATGAAAAATTATCTTGGCGAGATCGCTATTACTATATTTGACCTTTTGTGAAAATGAAGATGAATGAAATTATTGTCACTGAATGTGGAACATTATTCAACAACGCAGAATTATTAATTGGAGTTATATTTCAAAATGTCAACAACTAAACCATTTCCCACTTTTCTTCGATCTCGAATAATGTATTCTAAGCCGTGCATGAATGCCCGGCACACTTCAGCATGAAATCTATGAAATTTATGTTTTTGCCAAAAAAATTGTGGAAATTTTTGGGTGGTCGGCTTCTATTCGGGCAGATACGGTATATGGGAAGTGACACAACTTGCAATGAAACATGCTCCTTAATTCGTTGGCAGCATATATGTGAAATAACAAATAACGAGGCAAGGAGTAGTGGAAAATTACTACTGTACAACACATCCTTGCCTTCTGGAAACTCATCCTAGACACTGTCATAAAAATACTGGGGAAATTAATATTGGGTTTGATGAGATTTATAACAAGTGGTTAATATATTGATGTTACTGTCAGTATACATCACAATTAGCTTCTATTTTGCTAATTTTCAATCACATTAGTGCTATTTTTTTACTGTTAATCTTAGTCTGAATGACCTGATATTGGTGAATCAATCTACACCTGGGTAACTTTTGGAGTATATTTTCTAATATGCAAGTCAACATAACTATAAACCTCATTGTAGTGAATTAGTTTCAGAATGGGCAATCTAAATAAGCAAAATAGTTAACCTTTGGTAAGGGTTTGCAGTTTTAGTTTTGTCAGCCATTTACGCTGCAAGCAAAATAGTGAAAATATATGTTCACCAAAACAGGAGGTACCCAGCACAGTTGGATGGAGCTAATTGGTCCAAAAAAATAAAAATTAACGTGTAGGCATTTTTCTAAGCAAGGGGTTGTGTTAAACTTGTTGTCATCTTCTCTTTAGGCGAATACAGTATTATCCCAAATTAGTTACATTATGCCTTTTTATTTTACTTTATGTAGAGAGAGTCCGACATGCAGTGGAGGCATCAGGTGTGGGAACAAGTGTTTCAAATGATGGGAGTGGAACCGCCACAGGATCTGAGCAACTAGGACAAGCTGCAGCTGGGGATCTTGCATTGCAGCAAGCATATAGGGAGCAAGTGCTTGTTTCTTTAAGGCAACGCGTGCATTCTGATCCTGATTTTAACCCTGAGAGATTTCCAAACACAGCCAGCTACCTGTTGAAATAGTTTGATAGAAGAACCCACTAGTTCTTCCTAGCCTGTCATAAGAACATGAAGTTGTCTCATTGGGTGGCTCACCAGCATTTTGGCAATAAGCCATGCCACCTCCCATTATTAATATGAAGAAATCTTGTAAGAAATATGTATTTCTTTAATCAGTATCTGTAAAATTGTTCATCTGAGTAATCACAAATTTATGTATAAGCTTTTCCCTGAGTAACCACAAATTTATGTATAAGTAATAGAAACACCATGCTTTGTAATTTCATTGCTATGATAGATATGAAAGATAATGTTTATGTAATAGAATGTGACTGATGGTGTTTTATACCACAGGTAAGTCTTTGGGAGAAATAGTAATTTCATACTGTGATTGTTTAACAATTCCAACCATTATAAAGTGGAATTGAGGTCATGACTTAAAAGGAGTGCATTAAGGTGATCCTATATTTATATTGGTGCACTTAGATTTGAATTTTTCCTTTTTACTGGCTGCTTATATAAGGGAACAATGTATGGCCTTTTATGATTATTTAGTTTCTTATACTCTGTGACTTGTGGGGTAAAATTTTTCGTATTCTTTGGATGTATGCTAGTCATGTTGACATATTCATAGCATAGTAATGCGTTTATTTTTCTCAAATCCTTTGGCATTGGTAGTAAGACATTTCATATATCTTTTTAAATGTTGCCTGTGAGATGCACGATAATTACTTTTGCTACCTCAGTGATACACTTTGATAAAATGCCAATATGGAATATTGAGGATTGAACATGTGGTTGCTATTTGTTTAAGGACTCGGCCAAATATTTTTAAGCATGTTCATTTGAGATAGCGAATAAGAATACATATGTGAGTACAATTGAGCAGGTAAGCTGTTAAGTTTTTATGTTGATAGTGACGTAATCATTAAATCTTTCCCGAATAATAAACAGCATCTTGCCTTTGAAATTCACATCGTTCTTATTTTAAAACTGTGAATATGGCTCTAATTTTTTTCTGCAATGAAGTAACTTAAATGCTCTCTCGTTCTATATCATCTTCTGTTGTTTATATTATTGCATTTAATTGTTCATGTAATATAATTGTGAGGGTAAAGTTATATTAGCAGCATCAGATTTTTACAAGATTTCTTCCAAGACTTGTTAAACAGTACCTATTCAATATTTATGAAGTCACTATATAAAGATAATTGGTGGGTAGTTAAATATTGCAGTTCATAAAGTGCAGTGTGTGGAGTCGTTTTGGAATGTGTTCAATGTCACAAGTTGTAACAGTTGAAGTGAGATGTGTGAACCTATTCTTAATTGCACGTAATAAACTTTTATAATAACCTTTGGAATGTATGTTCCACCATAATCCAATTAAAAAATGTCTTTTTGATAAAATATTTGGAAATAGCTTGTGATGGTGTACAGGTCGAGGAAATTTAAAATTAAGACTGCCAAATTTCAGAGATTTTAGAAAACAGTCCTCAACTTTCTAAAATTGAGAAACTTGTTTTCATATTTAATTTAAAATTAGCTTTGCAATATTTTTTTCGTTATTTTTTCGCTTAAGTTATCAAATTAGTTATTAGGAACATAAATTATTTAACTAAAGGAAAGACACAGAGTAGTTTATATATAGTCAAAATATATGTTGTTTCTTGTAATCTTCACTTGTATGTTAAGTAAGCTTTATTACAGGTGTACATGTAAAAAAAGTTTAGGCATTGTGTATATAGAAAGTAAAATTAAAGTTTTAATGTGTTTCAAAGAGAATGATAAACAACACTAGATTGCCTTTAAAAGTCACAATTTTCAGGGATATGTAAGATACGTAGGTAACAAATTGAGGCGAGAAAGATTTTATTCATATTTTCTGTAGAAATTATTCTTTTGTTCACCTTTTTATTTTTATTATATTTTGACTTGTATCATGTCAAACTGTGCTTAGTGGTCAATTTTAAAAATGAAAAGTAGGAAAGTACTTTGCTTTCTCTCTGTTATCTTTATTTTTATTGTTCAGTATCAATATTCACTATGTATCTTGTTGGCACCTTATTATTATGTATCATTTCAAAGACTGGTTCTTCTGACTAGATGTTTCAAATGGGATATTGACACTTTCCTGAAAGCCACTTTCCTGAATGCCCACTTTTCAGAAAGGACCATTTTCCCGAAAGACTTTCCCAAATGTTCACTTTTCAGAAAGTACCCTTTTCCCGAAAATCACATTACTTGTAAATTTATGTACAGGCAGTCCTCGACTTTTGTAAGTTCGACTTTCGTACATTATATATTTGCACCCCTAAGCTGCCTTTTGTACGCCAAATTCGAACTTTTGTATGCCAGCTGACAAACAAACTTTTCAAGCTATCTCATAGTGGCGCTGTCTGTCAGCCAAGCCAACACTTATAATAAATTACCAAATTTAGCAAAATGCATAAATATATTAAAATTCAAAAGAGTAATAGCTTCTTGGCTGAAATGTAAATCATTCTACTCAATTGATGAGTTTCTAGAAAGTAACCTAGCAGATTTAAATTTTTTTAAAGAGCAAAGAACTGATCTAAACACGCTTCGGTGACGTTGGTGATATCCTGTTAGCAGACCGTGAAACAATTTGAGACATAATGATTGTGCAGTTGCTTGGCTTTCTCGCGAATGTCAAGTGAACTCAGCAAGACTTTCTTGCGAGTTTGGGTCTCGATTCACAGGTTTAAAGCCTTCTGTCTTCTCTACATATGGATTCCTAGGTACAAAAGACTTTTGTACTCGTTGAAGTACCACTTGCAACACTAGCTCTATTCGCTTTTTCACTTTCTTTATTGATCTTATAGTGGACTCGTTCACACCAAGTAATTGACCAACTGATGAAGCAGAGTCATTATGCGTAAGCCTATCTAAAACTTCAATTTTCTTCTGCAAACTCACCACTTTTTTTTGTCTTTTTTACCGACTGTTCTTTCATTTCAATCATCACTCTCGTTGGGGCCATGATTAGGCAATATTACAAAAAAACTATGAAAATAGCAAAATGCTTTAATGAAAAAAAACGCGCTTTCATACATTATACGTTGACAACCCTAAACCACCTGTATGCTGAATTCGGAATATCGTGAGTCAGCGAAATGACGAACGAATATTTCGAGTGCTGCTGGTTGCCAACCGCCAGGCCACCAGTTCCTGCCACGTCGCCATCTTTGTGTGTACAGCAGTGTTTATTTGTGCAATTATATAAATATTTCATTGCATTTTGCCCTACCCCCCTATATTATAAAATTGACGATTGTGTCTAAAAGGCGCCTGCTCAAAAAACTAAACATTTATACCATAATTAGAGATTTTATAATATTTTTTGGCTCTCGGGGAACGGAACCCCCGTTATAACATGTAAGTCTATTGTTCGACTTTCGTACATTCAACTTTCGTACACATTTTCAGGAACACATCAAGTACGAAAGTAGGGGACTGCCTGTATATGGATTTCATTTGAAAATTTAAAACGTAACTTGGTACTATTGTTTAATATGCAATGAAATAACTAAAACGGTATTTTAATATTTCATAAAACCTTATCGTAAACAACATAAGGTATGATCCTTCACATAAATTAACTGAATATGTATTGTGGGCAAAAACCACTGTTTTCTGCCCATTTCAATATTGATACGGCCATAATATTTTATCTTCCCTTCTTCTGGTTTCTCTCGTGATGGGAACTTTGGGTTGTGATTTTTGGGAAAATGGTCATTCTGGAAAGTGTGCCCAAACTGTTTCTAACCATAATTCCAATTAACCAATCACGCATATTAATAAGAGCCAGATTATGAAAACTGAAATGAAATTTTCATAATTTTCAAATTATTTAAAAAAAATACAATGCATGTATCTTTGAAAAAGTAATGATTAATGTCAAGTAAAATTTTCTTATTGTAAAAGTATAGAAAAGTTTATATTGGAGCCAGTATCACTCTGCAAAATGTAGCAGGGATTATTGTATGCTACATATTTATTTATAACTTCTTTTATATCTGTTTAACACAATGTTATTTCTTATACGTGTATTACAGGGATGGCAAATGATTTTTGTGTTGCGTGCCAAGAAAGTAATTTGAATCGTTAGAATTTTTTGCATGCAATTAGTTTACTAATTTAAGAAAATTCATATATTATACAGAAAATACAAGTTTACGAGTGCTTTATGAAATTGCACATGCCATGTATTTGCCATCCCTGCTATATTTGGATGGCAGTGGAATGTGCATCAGATTGCTACTGCTTTAATCGTGAATCGTTAATTGAGATTATGGTATCTAGGTAATTGTGGGATCTAATGTTTTGGAATGAATATTTTAATAGTAATTCAAAGTGTGCATTTTACATTGCCTATAAATTACAATAATGAGAGGAAAAAATCAATAGTCATTTTTTGATTTAAAGCATTATTTTTTTACATAGTCATTATTTAAAACAGAAAAAGTGACTAATAGTGTCAGTGCACATATATGATTAGAAATCTGATAAAATTTCAAGGCATTATATGTGAATTTTTAAGATAATGAGCACCATGATCAAAATTTATTCAAAATTCTAGTTCATCAAAATTTGAAATATTTAGCTTGATAATGCTTATCTAAGATCGATTTTTTGGCAATAAGGCCGTTGAGGTACATTTTTATTAAAGTAATCATATACAAGCAAAACGTTTATTCAGTATAAGATTAATCTACTGTGCTATGTATCACATAAACCAGAATACATAAAACTTTAAAATGTTGGAGCACGCATCAATGTCACAGCAACCATTGTGAAGATGGGGCACATGGTGAAATGGTTGAAATTCTGGCTTGATTTTAATTTTTATGGTTAAGAAAGGGTTTATGGATCCGTGAGGCTACTATTGCAAGCATGTGAAGTTTTATGATATTTAATTTTAAACGGTTTACAAGTGAATGTTTTTAGTTCGTCTTGGTTTGAAAAAGTAATTTTGTTTATGTTATTAGTCGTCGTCGTCTTTGCTATGTCATTATGCTGCAATGTAGATTTCATTTACAGTTTGTTAACAAGTTAAAAGTTTTACTTTGGTAAGGTGCAATTCTTTGGCATGGTGTCTGGATGAATGACTTTTTCTGAGGAATGTGTGGTTTTATGAGTTTAAACCTTTCTTTTTTGCATTTTTTCTTGAAATGACATTGAGATAGCAGTATTAATGTACTTTATTAAACCTTGGAATCATAATTTTTATAATCACTATAGTTTTATGCACATTCTGCAAAGCCTATTTCTCTGGGGTGACTAAGAGATTTTTATCCGAGTTTAATATAGTAAATTGAACACAATTTTACTTTCTTATATCATGGAAGTGCCAGTCTCATGGTAAGAAATGTTTTAAACTTATTGCTGGAGTAAAAAATAGTTTTCCATTAAATGGAAATATCCCTTCAAACATGCTAATATGGTTATTTTAATTTTGGTGAAAAAAATGTTTTCTAGTTGGGTACTGGGAATAAATTAGAGATGCATGTTAATATAATCCATTTAGAAGTAATGCCTTTATCAGTGATAATTGAGATTATTGAAATATATTTTACAAAATATCAGGTTTAGAATAAGATGGCAGAAATTTGAAGTTCATTATAATTGTTATATGTATAACATACAAATGATATGAATTTAATCATAGGGTTAGTAACACATGTACTTAAGCATAAGCAACCGCCCCATTCATCTCTTAAGAGGACATTTAAATCATATGCCTCATTTTTAAACCACCTATGTTACCAAATGAAGTATTTTTCTATTAGCTGTGATTTTTAGAATATTCTTTCACAAATGGAAAATAGCATTTCAGAATCTTAGTAATATTTGTTTTTTCCTTTTCTTCAGTCTAAAGGTTTTTACTTTGATCCATATTCAGTAATAATTTAGAAATTGGAAACTTTCCATTTCAGTTACAGTATTTAAAAATGTATGTAGTTACAATGTAACAATGGCGTTTTAAAAAAATAAATGTGATATTTTGATGTTGAATAAGTTTTAGTTATTTTGTAAAAAGAAAATGGATCTGAAAATGAAAAATAAACTTGAGTAGCTTTTGGCATTCATCTCAATAGGTTTTCTGCTATTTTTTTTACGTTTTACAATGGATTTTTTGTCAATAAAGTTTGTGAACTTTAAAAAAATATAGCAGCCATTTCTTTTGTAGTTTTACACATAACTTTAACTATTAATATTAAACAAGATTTACTATTGTGAAGCTTTCGTTAATTTTTGTCCCTGATATTGTTTTTAAGTTTTTGCAACTAAAGGGCTGAGATATTTTGTTAATATGTTTTCAAATCACCGCGTTAATTAAAAAGATTCGAATCTACAAAAATAGATTACGCACCAATTTTGGTATAACAAGTTACGTATAGTAAATGTGTCAAACTACGGAAATATTTTTACATATAAACTAAAATAATGTTGATACTGCTAATAAGGCACCTTCTAGCTCGTAAGATTACTTTCATTCAAGTCTAGTTACCATAGCAACGTTTTGAAAACACGCTGATATGGGAGTAGGAAAAGTTTTAATCGATAAAAACGAGGGAAATAAGAAGTTGGTTCAGACTTCGGGTGAACTCCCGCCTGGAAGGACCTGTTCCATCTTGGAAGGAGGAATTACACTCGCTCTCAAGTGCGCTTAACGAAATGCGTTTGCTTAAGGGTGGGATTTGAAATAGCTCGCCTGTTGCACGCTTGGTAATTAGCAAGTGAATCACGCGTGAAACAGTTCTAAAAAAGAAGACTACCCGAGAACTCATGCGCATCAAGATTATCGTATTATTGTGAATCAAAATTTGGTTTACTATATAAACAGGTATGTTGACATATATTTTGGTTATTTACAGTATTTAGGAAGGTTTTATTGTATCTTTGACACGATCGCTGTTTAGAGCTTGCGAATTAGTAGTTCAAACAAGAAGGCGCTGTATTTAAAAGCGTATATACTACATCACAATGCTTATATTTTCTTTCATTTGTCGCGATTTGCATCTGTTGAAATATGTATGACACTGAATTATTAAATTCGATCTCCTTGATTGATTTAAGAAATTGTTTGGATCATATTTCTAAATTAAAACTATTAGGGATTGAACTTTCTCGAATATTTGTCGCGATCTCATTTAGAGAGTGAATGATTAAGATTTATTAAAATGTTCAATTCACAAAAAATTTTAATTTAGCATAAAATTATTATAATAGTATGATTTTTTATGTTCATACAATGTGATTTGTTTTAATGCCAATGATATACTCAATAGTTTAGCAGTATTTTAAAAAAAAAGAACACCAACAGTTTATAGCAACTGGAAATTTAAGTAAAGCGAAGGTTATTTCTTGTTATCATTTATTTATTTCCTTAATCTGTATGTTATTCATTTTTTAAGAGGTGTGCAATGTCTTTGTTCTCAGAGTATACAATTACATGGAATAGGACATCGGAAAGTTTCGCTTAACTACTGGAAGAATTAATCGAACGGGATTAAACGGAAACAAGAGTTTTTGAATGCGCAACATGACATAATCTTTATTTACATTAATTTTTTCATTAAAGGAACGGTGAGGGATAAAAATTACCAAAATTAACAAATGTCTTTGATAAACGCTACAAATGATCACACATTGTTAACCTTCATACAGACAAGATATTTAAAAATCAAATTCAAACTATTATTGAATTTTTTTATATTGATATCTGAGCTTGTTTTAAATTCTGAGACAGTTCCAAAATCGGTAAATGTATGTTATGCCCAGAAAAAAACAAATGGTGGGGTGCACCCACATCCTCCGTTGGCCATATGAGAATTAAATTATATTTTTCTGAATTTGCATCAATAATGTATCGAAATATTTTATTGATAATGAATGTAGTGATTTATGTGGATTTGGTGAAAGAAATGATTCAAAAAGCCGAATATTCATTTTCTTTTGATTAGTTGAGGATCTTATCAATAATTCGTTCGAAAAATAAAATAAATATTAATTTTTGTAGAAAACGCCTACGTTAGGAATCATTTATCTTAAATAAATGTCTGTTATCAATCAATGAGATGCCAAAATAGTAATATACAGAGAAGAATCCTAATCTAGCATTGTTAATTTCTGCAAAAAATGTTTATTATCACTACTATATACTTTTATTTAAAAGTGAACTGAAATAAAGTTTATTTTATTCGGATATGCTTACATTATTTTTGGACCAGCTTTATACTCTACTCCCCTACAATCGCCTTTTTATGTAAATAAATCATCAATACCTTTTTTTAGCTCAAATTCAAAATGACTTTATAAATATTAAATTGTAAGGTTACATTTATTCCAAGTGCATTAAAGCTGTTGTCTTTATTAAAATGTCAAAGATAGCAAAGGCCAGGTAGTCGTTTCTACCAGAAATTTAAAAAACAAGCATGAAAGAAGTATTGAAAAAATTAAAAGAAATGGAGGTTGCAGCACCGTTCGAATCGAACTCGGAAAATTTTAGGAAAATAATGTAATCCTGCGATATTCATCAATGTTCGTTTGATTTAAATGACATTCTTAGCGAATAACGTGTATTCCTCTTTATGGTATTCCGCATAAAACGGGTATAACGGTCTTATAATAATTTAATTTTTAACACTGTATTTCCGAAACATACATAACAGGAAAATGAATCATGTAATATCCGAAGTTTAGGTAGTGAATATTTTTAATATTATCTAAAAATGCAATCAGCTCCAAAAATTTGAATTGAAATATAAATACTACGAATAAATACAATACACCGCAAAGCTTTGATCTTTTATTCTCGGCGATCCCTTCATAACAATGGTTTTGTCAATTGCTTATCCGGCGCTTCAAAAAATGTAACCATAGTTATCAATTCAGCTCATATCATCGACTTCCTTTTCTCCATACGTAATACAGGAGAAAGTATTGTATTCGTGAAAAAATCGAATTCGAGATTTCAACAGAAATACACGTTTTGAGGTCCCCTGAGTACGTTTTGACTATTTCCTCGATGATGTCTGTGTGGTAGAACTTTTTGGGCGCAAACTAACAATCAAATCAGCCCAAAACTTTATATTTAAGACTTTTTTTAGTAATTGGAAAGGTTTTGGCTGAAACTGCTCAACCGAAAGTGGTCTATTCTTGTCGTTTTTCCGTTTTTTAAATATCTCCTTTAGATCTCAATGTATGTTAATGTTAGCCGTAATAATTAAAGTTGTAGAAAATGTAACTTTTTATGTTTTGTTTGAAACATTTTTTCATATACATAAAACGGATTCTTTAAAAGATATTTTGATTTTTCGTCTGTATTTTTAGTGCGTCGCTAAGTGATGCCATTGTTTCCGTTGCTAAGATAAAACTTTCTAATTGATGACAGCGTACGCTGCCAAGGGTAATTTTAATGGCGCATGGAGATTTTCTTATCCATAGCAACAGCTAACAATTTTCTTTACTTATTGATTTTTCAATGTAAAGATGATTGAAAGTGTTTAAAATTATTCACAGGGGTTTTTCCTGATAATTATTCTTGAGGACGCTGATGTCGAGAGCAATCATATTAATTACTCTGTATGGAGAAACTCATGTGCTTGACATATCAGATTTTATTTTCCTTGTAATCAACGTATGTATCCCATAGCGACGTGGTTCAAACGTGAAACTCAACTTGAGGCAGCGGGTGCAAAGTATACTGTTATTTTTCAGGCTTTATACAGTTATAATTTGCAAAATATCTCATTTGTGCAACTCTACGTTATAACGGATTGAACATTTTTGTCATACCTTGAGGACCGGTTTTAATAAAAATAACATATCTTAACCCAAAAAAATGTTATATGGGAGAAAAATATTTTACTCCGGTTTAGAGGAAGACGGGGATCAAGGAGGCTGGCATCTTTCGATGGTCCTCTCATGCAATCTCTATATATCACTGATTCGTAATATGTGTTCCAACATCAAAGCTGCCACTGCCAGTTAAAAAAACAAGTTAGGAAAGTGTACAACGTATCACAAATGGGCGCGTTTCGTGCAATGGAGTATTAGAAAGAAATTATATACCTGTACGTAAGGGAAATAGCGTTTTAAAGTTCTTTTCTTCATAATAAATAATCCATTTTCTTCCTATTTAAAAATAGTGCATGCACACGTAAGGAAATTAAACGTTTGTTTGTGAGATTGTTTATGTTAGCAATAATGAAGAAGTAACCATGCAAGAAAATTTCTAAGTTCAACTCGAATTAAGACTTTCTTGTATGGTTTTCTTGATATAAGCTACTCCGACAATAAAAACGTATAGGAAAAGAAATACTCTGATTTATTAGTTCTACAATTTTTATTTGAAAAATATTATATGAGCAATACCTAGTTTACGAGATATGACGAAAATGTAATTTTTTGTCACCAGTAAAGTGGTACCCCTGATTTGCGTACGGTATTCATTTTTAAGATTTTCTTATTGTATTTGATTGTAAGTCCTTAATATCAAGTTTCATGAAAATCCGTTCGGTAGAAGCCGAGAACGAACTTGCGGACGGACGGACAGACGAACAGACCGACAATGATAGGCACTCACGCTGGAAGCGAAACGCGCCTAAAAACAGTTAGCCCACATTTTAGCAGTGTAAATTATCATCGCAAACATTAGAAGTCGTCAGTTTTATTTATTTATTCAGGTAATTCCAGATACAGCGGAAGCCATTTTAGGTAAGACATTATAACGAAAGGTAAATTAGAAATAATGGAATGCGAGTTAGTTTTACCTGTTCGGTGTTATTTCAACCTCGTCTGCATCCTTTGATACATGATTATCATCACTCCGATGGGAATGTTTTGTCCTTCCTTTTTTGAGACCAATTTGATCAACTTCCAGCACAGAGCTTCGTAACCGGTGGGTCGCGAGGAAGGCTTTAGTGTGCTGCAAATTCCGAGGATTTTTAATTTACGCTAAAGCGTTTGCAACAATGAAAATTCACATAAATTTTATCATCCAAGGAACTTATCCTGAAACTACGAGATAGACTTCTGAAGCTATCTTACACTTAAGTTTAGTATGGTACCTTTCGTTGTATTTTGGTTAAAGGTTAATATCCTTCAATATCTGAATTTGCAACCGATGTGTTGCTTCGATTTCTGACAACGTATTTATGCGAATTAAGCTTTTTTTCCGATGATCCAGATTAAAAATAATAGAAGGACATGAACCTAGATGAAGAACTGTTTCTGCTGTCGAGGAAAACATAAAGCGTCTTTGTTCCAAAAAGGCAAATCCAACTTTCCCATTGAATATTTTTACATTGTTGAATTATAAATGTACTTCATTTACAATAATATTATTGAATCATCTAAATATTATTTCACCAATCATAGAAATCTAATATATCTACGACTCTTACTTGATTTTTCTTTAAAAATATGTATTAACGCAGTGGAATTAATTAGTTGATATGGTGTGCCGCGAGGTTTAAGCTTGCATGGTGTGCCATAGAGCAAAAATGGTTGACAATGACAAGCACAGCTCTAGCTCTCTTGGTAAGGATATTTGTAACAATTTTTGACGTGTGCGGCAGTTCACTTCTATAGTCTGCGGATTATGGCATAGTTTTTTTACTTTCTCCATACGTAGTAATGGGAAAGTATTGTGATCACGAAAAAAATCGACATCGAGATTTCAACGGAAATACACGTTTTGAGGTCTCTTGAACACGTTTAGACTATTTTCTGAATGATGTCTGTGTCTGTGTGGATGTGTGTGATTGTGGGTGCTCTAACTCAGAAAGTACTTGTCATATTAACACCAAATTTCATATTCATATTTCTCCGTTAAAACAGCATTATTGTATATATAATTCTCTACAAAGGTTATAGAGAATGTAATTTCCTACATCTTTTATTTCAAACAATTTTCCATAGCAGTTATTGTTTAGGAATTATTTATAAATAATTGGTTTTTTCGGTTTCCGTCAAATATCTCCTTAAAAACATCGTTATTGGTAATCTTCGTGAGGACCAAAGTTGTAGAGAATAATATTTCTTCCAAGTTTTGTTTGAAACAAATTTTCGTAGGACCATCCATTTCGGAGATATTTTGCTTTTTCTTAATACCAGTGTACAGCGCCACCACCATGTAGCGGTGAATTCCGTAAACATTCAAATCATACGTAATTTACGGCAGTAAGGAAGACTGTATTCTTTTACGATACGAAGTGGTAATTTTACCTCATAATGCTATTCATAATAATTTAAATATCTATACCCCAAATATGGAGAAAGTCATCTGTTGGCCACATCAGATTTTTTCTTTAGGTGGATCTTTTCAAGTTCTAAGAAACATTGAGGCCGTTCTCTCCAATCGTAAAATTGTGAATCTTACAAATACTTTTGTCTCCTATAACTTTTAAGAATTTCTGCTGATGTTTCATCACTACCTGTAATATGTATTTACTTCCTTCAGTTATTGAATGGCCTTTACTTCTAATTGGGTCCAACATTATCTTATTAAACGTTAGCCTCTTCTTCCAGTTCTTTATTTTCTGATCTTAATAATTGATGAACTTATAACACCGCGTATATTCTTCCCATACCTGCTCTACATTCTTCGTTCCTGTTGTTATCTTCTCACCTGAATTTTTCCTTTTCCGCGCGTCATACTCGGCTTCTTATGGTGTCGTTTGTGCGTTTTCGTCCAGCTTTAGCTGTATTCCTTTGAGTCATTGTTTATTCTTCTGTATTTTATTTTGCTTTCCTATCTGTTAACGATTTTTTCACATCCTTTCATCCATTTGATTGATAATTTCCTTTAAGAGCCGTGGTTTTCTGATTTCCTTTTCTTGTTTTCCGATCACTTCATTCATTTCAATTTTTATTGCTCGCACTAATTTAATTGCATTCCATTTTCTCAGAGATTGGTCTGTTTTTCCGGTTGTTCAAACTTCTCGTTTAACTTTGCATTGGTTGCGTCTTCATTATCTCTCAGCCTTTATTGACTCTATTTTTTTCTTTCCTGTTTTTCCTTATTTACCTAAGCCCTGGAGCTATATCCTCTATCAGAGAATTATGGTCTGGGACATTTGGATACTGATAAGGTCTTTGCATTCTATTTTAAAATCTTGAATTTATGCTTCACAATATATCTAATATAATAAGATTGTCTCTTGCGCTTTTCCAAGTATAAAACCTTCTTTTGTTACTATTAAAACGTGTTAGCTATGGTTTTACTGTTTGACACGAAGGATTTCGCTGGGTAAAATTCCGAATAATCGAATTGCTGTGGCCTTGTTGTCATTTACCCAGAAACTTGCTGGCATTTTTCGTTTTCGATTTATTTTATCTGCATCATATTACTTAACCTACATCTTCTCCTTGCTCTCCTCGAATGACGATGTTCCAATTAAACAATCGATGCCACTTGATGTGATCACATCGAGTTACTTTTAGATGCCCGGTGGTAATAGCCTCAGGGGCTGTTTCGCTAAAGCAAAAACAAACACATTTAAATGATTACAATTAGCGGCTGAGAACAATAAACGGCAGAATTTATTACGCTAGATCTGGTTTTAGAATTTTGCGTTTGATTACCATAACCGACTAATAACAGCAACCAGTGATAATATTAAGCGATACCTATTGAGCAATCGATCTTTCATTTCCTTCGCTTGCGTAAATTTCGTTAATTTTATGACGCATTTTTTAAATTTTCACTTCTTCCCGACTTTATGTGGTATGTATACTTGCGTTATTAAAAATAAACACACACACACACACATATATATACACACACACACACAAATATATATAGGGGCTTTATTGCCATTAATCTCTATTTCGTCGTTATTATCTTAGTCACGTTAATTTCTCTCTATAGCGCCTTTATTTCTTTCAAAGTATATTGTCGTAAATTCTTCATTCCATTCCTACTTCACTCAAATATAACATATTAGTTCTGTCCTTTCTCATTTATTTTCTAAAGTTTTCCATCTCACTTCCTTCAAACATTTCCTCCCTTCTATTTCTAATGTTCCCAACCGTGTATTACCTTCCATTAGGTATTCCTCACGAGGAGATCTGAATGAGGCACTATTTTACCTTCGAAATGTTTTGATTTGAAAGAACTCATTATGATTAATAGGGCCATCCTTATGGTAGGGCGAATCGGGGCGACATTTCCTCGTCCCGCCCTTATTGTTAGTTGGAACACGCGCTTCGACGTAATACCTAAGAAAGTAAGTTAAATTCGGCGGTCATTGCTGTGGAGTCCCGTACAGTCCGATTTGCTCCGGTATCCGCATCCCTCTGTGGCTAAACAGCAGTTATCTTGGCCATAGACCTAGCGAACATCCTTTGCTTTAGGATGTATAACCAACTGACAGTACTACTGCCTACCGTAAAGTGGAGAGTGTGGAGCTGGGAGATTGTTTCGGATAAACGTCTCGCACACATTAGTATTTATTTATATGTCCTACTCAGAGTCACGTACAATTCTCGTGTGAGTTAACCTTGGGGATATCCGCATCAACTCGGTCCTCGATTTAAATGTGGCCATGCCTATTCCTTCAAAAACCCTAACTCGGCGACATCGTATCTCCTATCATCTGCCGTCAAATCAGTCCTTTCGCGTTCGACCAATTTCTTTTTTTTATTCCGTTCGAAGCGACCGGAAGGAACTTCCAGAAGCGTCTCCGGCAGATACCGTCGGGAATTCGGAAGGATGACATTTCGATCGCTATCCCGTCCTCATCCGTCAAAACCAATAAGATTCGCTTTCTTAGGAGGATGACGCCTTCGATATTCTCTCTCCTTCCAGTTCCGGATGGCTTCCTACGATTCCACGAGATATCATCGCCCTCGCATGCGCTCCGATCAAAAAGAGGATCAGAGCGGGAGGGAAGGAGACGAAGTGAAAGGAGAGAGAGAGAGAGAGAGAGAGATAGCGAAATGGAGTAGAATCACCGAGGAGGAGAGGGTTCGTCATGAAAAACGACCGCCTCAGATCCGAACCGTATGGATTTTCCGGTGCTTCATGGCGATCTGTTCTCGTTTTTCTGTAAACGACCCACTTCGCAAGGGACGTAAAACCGCGCATTCCGCGTACGAGGTCTCTGGAGATTGAAAAAAGAAAAAGAATTTCGGTAGTCTTTTTTTTTTTATCGTGAAAGAGGTCCACAGCTGGATCGGTACCTCTTTAAGGTTACGACGTCCGTGTAAATGCCCTCCGGGATGTGTGGGAGCGTCCCAGATTTCCCTCCCCCAGTCATTCTCCGCCATCTGTTTCACCAAAGGGGACATGGATCTCTCGAGATTTAATCGGAATACGCCAAGGAAAAGATTCGTGGGAGTAATATCGCAAAACGTTACGTGGCCATATTTCGGTCCGTCGTCTTTTTTAACGATACGAAAAACGCATATCGCTTATTGAAAGAGATACTGAAATGGTGGACTTCAAACTTGTTTATCGTTTCGTCATAAATTTACCACGAGTGAAAGGTTGCTGCTTCAGTCTCGGGTCTCAGGGTGTTCTGCAACGTTTATGTCTTATGAAAAATGCATAAACGTGTTTTTTAGAAAATTAAATAATTAAATTTAATATTTTGATTATGTGTAGTTATTCGTGTCTTATTCCATTTTTTAATTCAATGCGAACGTTATAAAATTACATAGACATCTTTTGAAAAAAAAAACGAGTTCTTGTCTATTTTTATAATTGCAGTAGGTAGGTGCAGATGAATATAATAATACGTTTTTATAGAGGTTATATAACATCAACGATAAACGCTAATGCATCTATATGTAACCGCAATATTTATCAGGAATGATGAAACTTCATTTTCATTCTAGAACCAATCCAAATAAAAACGATTATTTTGCTAATATACCTAAATTGTTATTAGCTATCTACATTGCTCACTCAATTATTATATGCTTTCACCGCCTCATTCATTGAGGAACATGAGATAAAATATTTTACCTCTAAAAAATTAGCAAAGTTTCTCTTTTAAAGATATTACCACTACTTATCTCCGATTAATATCCTTTCATTAACAATATGGTAAACAATAAAACAGAGTTTCATGAAATTAAGGGATTTGTTCATAAAATATCTCACTGCTCACGATAATAAGGGTTTGACAAGAATTAATTCATAAATTTCGCCTAATGGTCGTGCCATTGTTCTTACCGTACATTGGTAAAAAATTTAGATCACAAAAATAGTCATCGGGATTTTCTAAACGAAAAACTGTCGTATAAAGAGCAATAATTACGCTAGAAAATGCAGTATATCACGTTAAAAGGGAAATAATGAAATCGCAACTTATTTGAGAAAGACCCAACGAATTCGATAAGATATTTTTCCAAATGTTTCGGGAGTGTTTCTTTCTTATAATAAAACGGACAGATCAAGATGAATTGTCAGCAGTTATATAAAAAAAAACGTTTTGGCGCTTGAAATTAAAAGGTTTAATTGTTAAATTAGACCGCGTGCGAGCCGATGGAAATTTCGCCGTTGATTTATCACGCAAATTGAGGCAATACCGATAGTCGATTCGGCACGATTATGGGCCTTTACGAGGGAAAAACTTGTTTTTTTTTAAGGAAAAGATCCTCGTTTTTTTTTTTTTTTTTTTAAAGTTCGGTTCGCGTGTCATCAAGGAATCAAATGCCTCCCGAGATAGAAATCTCTCTCCTTCCTCCTTTCCTTTCTCTCTTAATTCCATCAGATAGGTCCCATTCGATCGCCCTTTTCATTTAAAAGGATCTCATAAATCCCGATCGTCTGGATTTTTCTTTTTTTCCTCTCCCCTCATTGATTCGTACATGAAAGAGATCGCCGTATCTCCTTCCTCGTTCCGACTTGAAATGAAAAAATACAAAGTCTCAACGTTTCAGAATTCGGTTTTTTTTGGCTGAGGTCTCTCTCTCTCTTTCTCTCTCATTATATCTTCCCACCGACCGCGATTTCGGTAGCCCTTTCTCCACTCGTACACCCACCCTGCCGTCCTCCATGCACTCAGGGTTACGTGACTCGATGGAGAGGAGGATCGAGGGGGATATTTAGGGAAGGAGAGTCGATAAATAAATTGATTTTTTTTAGAGTCCAGATCCCCGATGGGTTGTATGCACACACACACACACACACGCACCCACACTTATATTCATGTGTGTACGCACGCACGCACGCATACGTGACACTGTTTGTTTATCGTGCGCTTCGTAAATTTCAAAATATTTACGAGCGGATTAAAAAAATGAACAAGGATTGGATGGGCTCCGGAATTATCCTCACAACGCTTTTTTTTAATTCGGGTCAGATTTCGTGGTCGGCACGATTCGGTCGGAATTAATTAAAATTAAAGTAGGGTAGAATTCGAAGAAATTCATTCCGGCGTTCTCAAACGTCTCTGAGAAGGGCGTTTTTAAAGTGCATTTTAAGTCCATTTAGAAGTTTGTACAAAGAAAAAGAAAGTTTGTTTCTACGGAAATTCATAGGTTAGTATTATTTTATGTTTATATAAATTTAATGTAGATGGTAGAGTGTGGGTGAACGAGTTTGAGCACGTATGCGAGCCAGGATTTGAAACTCCCCTGAGATTGTTTTTCCGCCTAATGTTGCTCCTCTACGTAATATTCTGTCGCCGAGACTAAATGAAACTAAATCTAATGCTAACTGTGTGAAACTCCATAAAAATAGATAACTTTGTATGGCAAATAATTACGAAACACGGAATTTTAAGAATCTCCTCTTGACGGTTAATTTACGAAATTACGAATTTATGAAAGTATTCTGCCCACGAATGTTAAATCGTGTGTCACGCATTTGTCTACGAGCTTATACATTCTCATTCGTGCGTTATTGGGCGATGATTTTCTCTGATCCTAGCGAATATAGGACTTTGGGTGTCGTAAACTCGGTCGTAAGAGTAGGACAATTTTTATTTTCACTATTTTAAAGCGCTTGTCACATTTGAATAATAGCTCAGCGGAAAGGAATGATTCACAACAAGTTTCTCCGTCTCCAAGAAAAAGTAGAAGGCCGGGATATATTTTCTATTTTATGTGACTTTAAATCTCTGCTCTCCTTTGTTTCGTATATAATTTTATCTTCCACAGGGGAAAAAATCCATATTTATTGAGAAAACTCTTCACTTTCTCGAACTTACGATACGACAATATTTTTAAAGCCATTCTACGTAACCCTTTGTTATAGACAAAAAATTTAAGGTGAAGAAAAAGTTTTTGAGCAGAGAGAAATGATTGAGAGGATTTCAATTTCTTTTATATTTTTAATCGGAAATTATACCAGAGGTAAACCAAGTACTTTCTCATTCTTTTCGGGATTTTTAACACTTGGTCTTTGATCATATAAACAAATAGTTAATGATATTCCCCCGATCGCTGATATCTAAATTGGATTCTTTTTATGTTTGTAAATCTAATAAGTGAAATAATTGAGAAATTAAAGATGGAACGTGATCATATGTATGAAACGAACGATACAGTTTTGCAAAAATCGGATCGTGATGTGTGCCCATTGGCTTAACCATAGTACCTGTTTCCTACATTCCTCAAAATTAATATTCTGATGTAGGAATAAAATATTATGAAGAAAAAACTTATATAAATTTGTCCAGTCCATTTCAGATCCTTTAAACATAAAATCATGTGTGGTAATTACGGAAAAAATATCTCCCGCAAATTATAATTGTAATGTCCAAAAGTAGCAATATACATCAGTGATAATTTAATCCGCTGATGCAAATAAACTTCCGATTTCATGACCAAACTTAAAAATTATACCGCTTGTTACCATGTAATGCACAAAAAATTGAATATAAAGAATATATTTATTCGTCGGTCATATTTCATGCTATTCTACAATTTAAAATTTTTTATCGAAAATCTCTTGAAACTCGTGAAAGCTGTATGTTGAGGTTTATATGGCGCGGAGGCACGATATACTCATCCACCATCCCATAACTTCGAATTTATCACTTTCAATGACCTATTTATGGAGGTCAAAGGTGTATGGGTCCACTGCTGAGAAGATAATATTGTCATGCAAACTGATAAAATCAATTTTTTTAGCACTATTTAAAAAAAGTATATATACATACATACTCGTATATATGTATATGCAGTGGGTATCCAGGAATTTGCCGCGGGGGGGAGGGGGGTTTGAAGCTAAACCCCATGATACTTTTTTTTTAGTGATTCGCGAGCGTGAAGGAAATTTTTGAATCGAGAAAACCCCCTCCTGGATACGCCACTGTGTATACGCAAAGTTTTTAAGATTATGTTGGATTGCGAAGTTTAAAATAGAAACAGTGTATTTAGACTGAACTATCTATCAAAATTATTTATTAGATTTAACGATCTTAAATTGATATTTGTCTTGGTTGAAATAATTTCAGGCATCAAAAGTGTTTTTATTTTGCACTAGGATTATTATAGTTTCATTAGTTTTAAATAATAAGTAGTAAAATATAATTAAGTAGACTTCAAATAATAATTTGGGATATTTATAAAAGTTAAAACATCATCCATAATGCGTAATTTAAAGTTTATTTTGAGCAAAAAATTTAGCCTTAACGATTTTCATCGCATCCAAATAATATTTCTATACTATTTTTTAAATCAAGCCTAAAGGGATTTTATTCCTGCCCTGAAAAATTATTTCGGAAATTACAACACGGCAATCATTTACATCAGAAAAATAATTTATAGTAGTGAAACTAAAAACAAGTAGCGTGGCATAAATTACCGTATATTTCGGTGTATAAGTGGACCTTTGAAGTACAAAAAAATTTTCCTAAAATTTAGGGTCGACTTATACGCCGAACATAAAAATGTGAACCTTAAATTAAAAATGAATAACATCGATATTTAACAAGACCGTTGATCTTTCGGTGGAGGTGATCGCTATTTTGAATCAGCTGTTCCAGTATTTACATTTTATGACATTTACCTATTTTAGAAGATTTATAATAATTAATTTTAATACTGTATTTACTCACGTAATCCGCGTCCTCGTGTACCACGCGCACCCCTATTTTTGGAGCAGTTCGCGGAGAAAAAAATAAATTCGTGCTTTAATAAGTTGATGTCTACGGCGGCGGAAAATTAGAAAAAAAATCAAAAAATGTGGGGATTCCTCGTAGGTGTGTTCTCTCCCATGGTTCCCTGTAAGCTGCGCGACTGCGCGGCCGCGCAGCAGTTTTTGAAGTGTCGCGCACTAAATTTTTCATGCGCGCACGATTGTGTGTATTTTAGAATATATTGGTCCGCGTCAACCCCGGTGCATATCCGCGCACTATCGTCATGTAGGCGCGCACAGCGATATTCATTCCGCCCATGGATGAAAAAAATTAGAAGGAACTATAGTTCTCTCCCGGGTTAAAGGAGCATCAGCGGCTCACGATGAATATGGCGAATAGAGATACCAGATGCCAACTCATTCCGGCAAAAAGTTTAGGTGGAAACTGATAGTAAATTTTTAATGGCGGAACTGCTTTTCTTGAGTAACAATAATAAACTTAAAACTCAATTAAAAGATACAGCTCTAATATTATAAAAATATTACGTCATCTCAATGTTGAAGAAGCACCAAAGGTAGTATAAACAGCGCATTTAAACCCTAAACGTTTCTTGGTCGTGTAGATACACGTAAATTTCGTAGAATTCTTCGTCTGTTGCCCTGATGATGACGGCAGAGCTAGTCGCCGAAACGTCGGCCATGAAGATCGCTATAACCCGGCTAGAAGCCAGAGAGAAATTGACCACAATTACGATAAAACTTTTAATTTCTTCTAACACGTATTTATTTCGTTTTTATTAATGATTTCAAATCGTGGTGCATTTTTAGCGACATCATAATTAATGCTTCACTTAGCTAAGTAGCGTAGCTCAAAATATTGACGAAAAGAATTTTTCCTCGAGCATCTCTTAAAAATATATCTTCGGATCAATGAAAGTGCTGAGTTTGTTTTGTCTTTTTGGCAGACAGCGCTGGTCTCTTACAATCTGCGAATGATCGAGGACGTGCTTGCGAACGGAAAAGCTTGGCGCGGAAACGTCAAAATAACTACATCGTTAGTTTTCCGACAATAAAAATGCTAGTACAGGGGATCCCCGCTTAACGTCGTCCCACTTAACGTCGTTTCACTTTAACGTTGAAAATGTATTGAGGAACGTCTAAATGGTTAATCTTAACGTCCGTCCTTTTGCGTCTTCGCGACGTTTGTCCTCCAACTAGGCACAAAACTCGTATGCTGTGACGTCGTCACGTCATTAAAATATTTAAAAGTTAGTCGATGTAGGTCAGCGACGACGAACCTATGGCGCGCGTTCCATAAGTGGCACGTAAGACGATTTTGGTTGGCACGCCAACGAAAGGCGAAAACCAACCAAAGCATTTATCGTACTGATTTAGCGCCGCAAAAACATTTGTGTTATTTAGTCAACTATTGTAAACGTTAGTTTTACGTGTACAATCTTATGTCTTTATCACGAATTTCATTTAGTTGTCACCCAATAAAAAAAATCATGGACTTTTATGGCACGCGAGGCGGAAAAGATTCGACAATTTTAGAAATATTGGCACGCTGGCAATAGAAGGTTCGCCATCCATGATCTAGATAATTATTAAAAGGTGTTTTAAAAGTTATGGTAATTATTAAAGGTGTTTTAAAAGTTATGATGAAAATGTGTTTTGAAAAGTGTTTCTTTTAAAATGTGTTTGTGTTGAAATGTTTCAAAAATGTTGCACTTCGTATGAGGAGGACGTAAAACCTAATCCTCCCTTATCCCATTGATCCTTTTGGGGTAAAACTCCTCGCTTAACATCCAACTTTTCTGGAACGTAACTATAGTGCGTTTCCCGAAGTCGTATGGGTCAGATTCGCAGTATTCCGTCCGCATTCGGGTTATTTCGCTTAGGCTACGACCCAATGTTGCCACATTTCGAATTTCGCTCATTTCAACAGCAGCTGTGGACGAGTGAAGTTCTGAGAGCAATCGTGTCAACAGCGCTCGTCAAGAATTTTTGAAAGGCGTGGGAAATTTAAGACCTCTTATTGGCTGACACTTTCTCCCCCTCATCCTACAAGTCTAACCGTAGACACGCCTCACCCGTACGATCTCTGGACGGAAAGTGGGCATCCCCTGTAGTACCTACATAATTCATCGTGTTGTTTGGGTTGCATAAGATTGCGGATACTAGAGATTTACATCGCGGTCACTAGATATTTTCAGTGCATTAGCATATTGCAAATAGATACTTCAATGGTGCTTTTAATCCGTGTAAAACTTATCTCAATAAAAGGAACATTTTGATCGCATCGTTTCGTCACTCTGGATTAAAAGGTCAAATAAAGCGGGCTCGTTATTGTATAAGATCAATCTATTGCAGAAATTAAAGCCTTGTGTTCTCTTTTATCTGTCAACTGCATCGGTCATCTGAAAGCGAGACGTAATTGATGTATGGTAGTCCGTGGCCGTTCAAAGGAAAAGAGGAGGATCGCACATCGAGAATAAAAGGTTCGCAATCGCCGAGTCAGGTGCGCTTGATTGATCGCCTGCAAACGTCCCGGACTTGGAGTGGCACTCGAATGTGCATTTGAACCAGCGGTAATAGGTTTTCTTTTCCTGGAGAGAGAGACAGAGAGAGAGAGAGAGAGTGACAAATGAATGACGTTTCCCATAGTTGAAGGTATAATTATGACTTCGTTCACGAAACCTTTGAATAAGAAACGGACCTATTTCTTTAGTCATTTACCACGACGCATGTGAAAAATTTTACTTCATACCGATAATTTTCTCAATATCGATATGATATAAAGATCTAAACTTATCTGATTCATTCTCGTTTTTTAAATAAAATTTTAAAAGTAGCTTTCAGACTACAGTTAAATATGAGTATTGGAAAATTTTTAAAATCGATATACATCAATGTATAATATCATAGATTTATTTTTAGGCATTGAGAGAAAATGTTTGTTCAATATCGATATGATAAGAAGATCTAAACTTATCTGATCCATTCTTGTTTTTTAAATAAAATTTGAAAAGTGTAGCTTTCAGACTACAATTAAATATGAGTATTGGAAAAATTTTAAAATCGATATGCATCAATGTATGATATCATAGATTTATCTTTAGGCATTGAGCGAAAATGTGTGTTCGTTAAGTCTTTTTCTATGGGTATTATGACCATGATTACATAAAAATTCCTGTTGCTAAAGACATTTATACGTTGGTTTAATCAAATGTTCGTAGCTTGAAATCTCATTAGTTAGTGCAAAGTTATGCAATGACGATTTTTTGCAGAAAATTTTTCTCCGAAAAAATTAAAAACATTAATTTATCAAAGGCCTGAAAGTAAAAGTTTTAACTAGCATTTTTATTATATTGTGAGCGCTTAAAATGTTATAACAAAAATAAAAGTTCAGAGAAACTTTGAAGATAATTTGTTTCACGAGAGTTTGTTAAAGTTAAAAAAATCTTAGATGAAAGGCTAATTTATTTTATAATATATAGATGGCCATAAGTGTCACGTGAACGATAGATATAAATATTTTAGGTCTGCTGACTAAGTGCTCAAGAAATAAAGAAATATATTTTTAGTCGTCAACTAAGAATTTTCTGCGATGTGAGATGAAGCAGAATAATGAGGCAAATACCGTTTCTTATTTCCATAGCAGTAATAGTAGACTTTCCTCAAATAAATGTGATTTTATCTGACAAAAATACCTATAATGTGCTGATAGTTTGATATTACAGGAAGGATATCTAATCAGGGATGCACGGAAGTCCGGCTTCGGTATTCGGCCGAATATCTACTAAATCTAATATTCGGCTTCTGCTTCGGTCTCGGTATGTTTAAGGCCGAATAACCGAATGTTATTCAAATAGAAAATTATTTCTATATTTTTTTAAACGAAGGGAAGAATATGGAATGTTTATTATTATTTAACAATATATAGGATGTTTATAAAGTGATTGTGAAATTTTAAACCTTAAAAACTTTGATTGAAGACTAAGGTTGTCTTCTTTAAAACCTTCATGATCTGGAGATTTTCATCTGAAACCCAGAGACTTCGGAGGGAACCTTTTTTTTTTTTTTTGATTTTCACAGGTTTTCTGTTATTCACGAATTGCCTAATTAAAGGGTATTGTAAACTAAAGCAATAAAAGCTGTAAACAGATGGAACACACACATGGTGAATGCAGTGAGCAATATAGGATATGCAGCTCGGTTGGATGTATCAGCATACGGAGATACTGTAGCTCTTTGCATAGATATTTCATTCAAACTGTCACTTTGAGATGATACAAAATAAAAATGCACACGTGTATTATATGGTATTTTTCTTTTACAGTCAATTATGTCCACTCCGGCGCGCAGACCTGTCGTTCCAAAGCTCGGCAGCAGCTTTCTCACGAGGCAGCTTTCCCTCCAAAGTCCCACTCCGCCCATCCAACCGCAAACGCAGCAACACCGAAAGCAAACCTTCCGAAGGCAGTCGTCCGAGGACCTATCCTTGCGACGGGGACGGAGGAGAGGGCGCGACACCCCTCCCGCCTCGCCATCCAACGAAAGGGTCAAATCCCGAGATTCCTCCTCAGCCTCCGGAGTCGAGAAGAGGGCGCACACGGCTTCCTCCGACAACAGTGACGTGCGATGGCGCGGCGATAAACCCAGTGCCGGTCAGAACTCGGACACGAGCCTTCCTGCGTCTCCCGGCCTCTTTAACCGTCACTTCCCGCATAACAAGGAGGTTCCGGCGGCACCCGGAGGCGGTCCGGTGGGTGGCAGACCAATAACGCCCGCCCGTTCAAGAACGGTCAGGGTAGCGTGGGCTGAAAAGCGAAGCGCGACCGTACAACCCGCACAGCAACAAGGTGATCCTGGGACAGAAATCGGCCCCGAAGAAGACCTCCCCGTTGAGGTGGTCGCAAAGAAGATGGGACAGCCTAAACCCGTAACTGGCAACGTCTTGAGGGCTCAACTGGCGAAGCCGCAGCAAAGCCTGCCGTGCATAGCGGGAGAGAAGGATTCCGTGTTCCAAACCCGGCAGCAACTGGCGGACAAGCTCAGACGCGCTTGGTGGGGAGAGGACCAGCTGAGGCCGAACCTCGACATATTCCTTGCGTGCGCAGTAAACGAAAATTTGGAAAGGAACTCATCCGTAGAGGAAGCTAGCAAGGATGACCAGGAGAAGGTGGAACCAGACGAAACGCAAGAGGATCCCTGCGGGAAGATCATTTCGATAAAGATCGATACCGCGACAGCGATTTCCAATTCATCTTCCAAAGAATCTTCCGGGACGACGAGTCCTCCGGGGAAGAAGTTTTCCGGGGACCTAGAAAAGTCCCTTCCTGCCCAAAGCTCTCCCCGGGGCTCCAAAGTCACTTCGCTGAAATCTCTCCAGTCCCACCCACATTCGGAGGTTCCCGATAAAGGGGGCGAGAACCAAACGAAAGCCTGTCCTTCCAACGAATCTAAGCCGTCTTCGTCTAGTTACGCAACCGGAAATGAATTCAGCTGTGGAATGGACGCTAGAGAAAACCCCAAAGAGGCGCTTCCTTCCGGGATTGAAAACTCGAGCAGGGCGAGCGATAGCCTTCTCGAAACCCAACCGCAGCCACCCACGTCTTCCCTCGCGATCCCCTCGGCCTCCAGCGCCTCTCAGACTGCTGCCCTTAGTCCGGTCACGAATGGCGTCCTCGTCCCTTCTCAATCGGGGGTCGGCAAGAATACTTCGGAGGCGAGGAAGGAAGTCGTCCAGATTTCGGGGAAGCAACAGACTTCTAACGCGAACGAGGGTAAAGGCCAAGGGATAACCAGCGCCAGCCTGAGGAGGGCACAGTTCAGAAACAGCGGCATGAACAGGAAGACGATCACCAGGAGTGCCGAGGTAAACTGTTCGCCCAGCGGTACCGAGAAACCGTCGACGGCTGGAACCTCGGCGTCATCGAACAACGTGAATCCAGGGCAGGCTACATCTGCGGGTCTTCCTGCGACGGCGCCTTCGAAGGCTTCCGGCGCTGTGTTGGCAAGTCAGGGCAATGCCGCGGAGGGAGGCTTCAAGGGGAAGGAAGACATCACGAAGGGGAAGAAGGCGACGCCTCAAGGTCAAGAAGTTGTGGGATCGGAGAGAAATCCATGGAAAAGAAACGCGGATTCTGCGGGAATTACGAGGGCATCCACCATTGATGGTGAGTACGAATTATATCAATACTATTTCCAAAAATTGAAAATTCAAAAGTCTTTAAAGGTACTTTAAATGTACTTGGGGGTACGTGGCCATAAAAAATTGCTGTTAGGGGTACGCGACCATTAAAAAAAGTTCTAAGGGATGCGCGAATAAAAAAAGTTTGAAAACTCCTGATCTAGTCAATTTATGTATAGATTAAGCGATTAAGTTATTTATTTCGAGGTTTTATGTTTATTTGAGGCCTCATTTCTCATCTTCATTTACAGTAGTATAATTGATTACAGTACTTTCTAAGAGATTTTGGTGTCACAATTTTTAAAAATTGATGTCAATAATTTTGATCCGAGTGTGTGGGGCAATGGGCAGATTTTTCCAATTCCTTTCCTAAGTTTTCAGTTGATGGTCTAGATTTAAAATGTAGCCTCAAACTAATTTAATAAGTCATATGCAGATTTCAATCATATGGTAGCCATCGTCGGTGGCTATTTAGCGATAGTCGATTCTAAATTTTAAAAACGTTAGCGTCTATTTGATTCAAGTCATAACGTTAACTCGATAATTTTTTTCATTTTTGAGTTCAATTGTCGTATTCTAGATTATTTTCAATGATGACCTAAGATTAATTTAAATTTAAAGAATTTTAAGGACAATCAAGTTTCAAGTGCATGAAAAACATTATAAATTATATTATCGATTTTGGCTTGTTTATTTTCAAATTATAGAAAAAAATTATCTTCATCTTACAAGTATTTGGTTTGTCTGCACATTGAAATATGTAAACGGCAATCCATCCCAGAAGTAACACGAATGGTAATAAAACTGCCAATAAAAAAAAAGCGTGAAACAATGGAAATATAAAGCAAACGGAATTAAAATTTCCTTCTAGTTTAGGAGATGTGTCTTTTACTTATAATGATATCTTACACATAAACATACGTATTTATGAGCTCCACAAAAAGTGTTTGTGATATGAGTAGATATTAATAGCTCTATGACAATGATTAATATTCTCCAAACCTACAGTTTGCTAATTTGTATTGAAGGATCACTGACGTGGTTAGAGTTCTTCCAAACTTATGTTTTTTTGGTTGAGTTGGTGAATTTTACGGTTCCTTGCAATGCTCTATTAAAAGGAACGAATGAATGTGTAATTCATTTAAATTTTTCTGTAGTTAAATGAATTGGTCGCTAAAGTAATTCTTCCGTAAATATAAATTATTTTTCATGATAAATTTATCAATTTATTGCGGCTTTACTGTGCGTTGAACAGTTTATAATATCGTTATCTATTATTTTTCCTTTTTAAGCCATCCGTAAACTTAAGACTCTGCGTTATGGAACATCATTTTTGAACGCATTAAATAAATTAAAACTCAAATATACAGTACTATGAAATATACAGTACTATGAAAACATTCTTGCATTGGAAAAAACTGTGAATTTTATTCCAACCGACAGAATTTAAGGAAAAGCAATTCATCGCCTCGCTCCCGTTAACCCATCGCTTTACACATGGCGATCAACACGTTCGTAACAATAAACTTTTACACAAGGAAGGAACTCCAAAAACTTCACCTTCCGAAACAAGCGAATGAGTTAATACGTCTCATTCCGCATTTTTCTTTTTTTTATTGCAAACCTTCCAAAAACTTTCAAAGGATTTCAAAACACGCACACTTTCAAAAATCGCGAGCATTCCTGCCCTCTTCTCCTCTTCGATCCCTTTTGCGAGCAACACGAAAACCTCCGGAGCAATAAAAAAAACTTACCCCTCGTAAATCAAACCAAATCACTGCCCTGTACGGATCCGTAAACGATAAAAATAAGGAAAAATGGCCGGAGAAATGTACGTATTGAGCGGATCGTATTGAATCCTTTCCTTCTTCTTCCACTCTTTACCCATTTATCTCCCCGATTTCCAGTGGGAGAGAGTTCTCCAGCATCGGGAGCGGAGGGAGGCGCCATCGGGGTGGGAACTGCGTCTGCCCCTTCCGCCCCGAGACCCTCTACCGCCTTTCGCCCTTCGGACCGCTGCACCCTCCGATCCTCGGCTTCCTTCGTGACGGCGGCCGCGGCCAGACATCGCCAGAAGGCGTCGACGAAGCGCCGCGCCCTCCGCCGCACCGCGGACGACGACGAGGGCGCGGAAGGAGAGGGTGGGGCGGACGAGGTGCCCAAGGGCGGGGGTGGGCCGAGGGGCAAAGGAGGGGTGCGCGGAGCCTTGGCCGACGTGGTGACCATGGTGTCCCTCGTGAGTCCGACCGGAAGCGACACCGAAGATCCGCTCCCGGAGGTATTCTCGTTCCCGAGGGACCCGGCGGTCACGGCCCCGGCCGTACCCACCCCGGTGGCCATATCGTCAAGGGGGGAAGGAGGCGGGAGCAGGAAGGGCGGAGGACTGCTCTCCAGGATGCTTTCGGTGGACGCGCTAGCTGACAGGTCGACCCAGAGGAAGCTCCACAAAAGCGGTATGTGAAAATGTCGCCTTTAATATAAAACAAAGAATAGACGAGATAGGACAATGAACTGTACACGTTTCTCTGTGGTAGGCTCACGAAAAATGCGGTACTATTTTATTTATAACCCTAATCTCTAATTCTAAGAAAAAGGCTCATTTGCATAATAACGGGTGTCAGCATTCATTTACTAGGACAAATATGGTAACTGTAAAAATACTCCTTCCAGATGGCTTATTTGAATATGTATATCAAATCATAATAATTTTAGAAAAAGAAACACGTATATTTAGCATGAGAAATATTGTATCTTAGAGCAGGGGTTGGAAAAATTCGTGTGTGAGGGGCCGTGTTCGTAGATGCGAATACTTCGGTGGGACCCATTGGAAATCGTCATTATTTAGGTGGGGCCGCATAATAATCCACACTATAATTTAGCTAAAATGTTCTTTAGTATCGTATAAGTATACTAATGCAAAACAATTTTAATAGTTAAAAACTCACAATTGATTTATTTAAAACATTGTATTGTTCATTTCAAATTTCATTGGGTCCCTTATTAGTGAATGTTTCGCGGGACAGATCGTATGCTACCGATCCCTTTGTTAGAATGTTAATTCAATATTTATAAGTATTCCAAAAACATTAATGCTCACTACTCTTCAACTCAAAGTAAGGTGGAAATGTAAAAATAAAGATTAATCATGAATGCATTTCAAAATGTAAATATTGTTACAATATTTTATAAGCATTATAATTACGTACAAACCGAGAAGGAAGGAGTTAATTTCGTTTAGCAAACGGAAGATAAAATTAAAAGCGATTGATTAGGCAAAAATAAAAGTAGCATGCGCTCATCGGTTTAATTGAAAAGATAACACGTTATCTCGAAATGTAATCGACTTTGTCTGAACCATGCCGTTATAAAGAAAACTCCGCGATTTAGATTCATAAACAGTAAAGATATATATTCCGTAAACGTCGAGCGTTTTAAAGTTGCGTTAACATTCCGGAAAGAATAAGATAAAGGATCGTCACGAGGAATGAGAGACAAAGCAGACTGACGTGGGATTTGGCGCCCCCTCGCGTGGCCGTTCTCGAAACACTATCCTCGTCGCTTTTCATTCCTGCCGCAATTTCTCGGTCCGCGTAAATTGCTCTTGCAGTCTCCCGCCGCCTAGTAACACCCTTCCTTTTTCCCCACCCCTTCCTCCCTCCCTCTCTCTCTCTCACCGCCTCGCGCCTCACCTCGCTTTGTGATTAAAGGAGCACTTTACCCGCTCCCGAGACCACGCCTTCTCACCTTTCTCTCCTCGACGTGTCCGCGTCTTCATGCCCCTTTCCTCTTTACGCGATAATTGATAGCGCGTGTGCCTTCGAGACATTCCCAAAGACACGCGATGAGCTGAAATTGAAACGTATCCTCCTGCGTAAAGTCCTCTTTCTCATCCGCGCTCTTTCATATTCAGCGGCAGCGTTGTATCCAGGAGTGTGGCGGAGGATAAATTTCTCCTGACGTTATTTATTCATTTAACGTGTATAAAAAAGCACCCCGGAAATATTTATTTTTCTCAGCCCGATAAAAGAATGCAAAGCTACGCAACCGGTGTTCCGCGGCATACCAGTGTGCCCCGAATTCCAAGGATTTTTAATTTTCTCTAAAACTTTTTGCAACAAAGTAAATCTACATACATTTGATCGTTCAGGAAACATCCTGAAACTAAGAGAGGAATTAACAGACCTATGAGGCTGTCATATATTTAAATTTAATATGGTACTTTTGGATGTGTTTTGGCTAAAAGCTTAAGGTGAATATCCTTCAATATCTGAATTTGCAATCGATATGTTGCTGTAATTTATAACAAGATATTTATGCGAATTAAACATTTCGTCGGCGACCCTTATTAAAAACGATTCAACTTTTCAAAAACCTAGACGATGAGCTTCGTTTAGCTCTTTCTGCTATTGAGCCAAATATAAAGCGTCTTTGTTCCAAAAGGCAAGCACGAGTTTCCCATTGAAGAGCATAACATCTTTGCATGTTGAATTATATGCGTGCGTCTTTTACAATAATATCATTAAATCGTCTAAATATTTCTTACCGATCAAAAAAAATCCTAACATACATGTTTACAACTTTTAGTTATTTTTTCTTTATTAATATGTATCAACACAGCGAACTTAATTAGGGTTGATTTGGTGCGCCGCGATGTTTTAGCATGCACGAAGGTATGCCGTGAAACAAATAAAGGTATAGAAGCACGGCTCTATAGCAGTACAATGAAGTACGCCATAGGTTGCATTCGCTGCATTTCATTGGCCAGCGGCTATCAAGCAAAAAAAGAGTAAAAATGGAAAGAACTGAAAACTTTCCACGTCGTCATTGTAATCGACGATTGCCGTAACTTAATTCTCGCTAAACCGGAGTTTAAAGTTCGAATCTCTTTCGCCGTATTCGTCCGACCGAATGGAATGTTCCCACGCGATTTTTCTTTTATCCTTTCGGTCGCCGAGATGTGAGCCGCAAATTTTCCTAATGGAAAAGGAGTTACGTATCTCCCAGACGATCAGAATTCTCGCGGAAGAAATTCGCGTGATTCCATCTCCGGCGCCATTATTTTCATGGATCAAAGCTTGGGAAGGTCTTGCCACCCGGTTTGCGTTTAATTTATCAGGGAACGTGTGAATAATACAGAGGGGAAAAGGACGACTATGTTTCTTCCGTCGGATGTGAATATTATCGCATGATCTAAAAACGAGTGTTAGAAATCGCCAGCTATTTTATTTATTTATGGAAGGGAAAAATGTCGAATAATTTCTTATCTATAAAACAGGAACTAAACAAAATCTTTTTGTTTGTTGGAAGTAATTTAAAGTTGGCAGTATTTTGGAAAATGTGGTCAATGACATGGAGTTTCTATGACATTCACGCGACTTAATAACGTTTGCATGTGCATTAGAAAAAAATATCCGACGAAATATTCCTCTCGTATTCAAATGAATCGTAATATTTATTTGTAGTTTTTCATAGGAAATGTAGTTTTCTCCTCAAACCGTTTTTAAAAATCTCATATGGAGACAGCAGTTACGTACGTATGTATAACATTTAAACCACACCCTTACAAGAATCATTTACGAATCGGTGTGCTCCGATATCGTCGACGACTATTCCGCTAGCTGTTCATTATGATATAATTTACAAGATCCCGTGGCCTTTGAGAGGTTTCCTCGTGTCAATTTTATTGATTTCGTCCCACAAGTGAAAATAAATTGGAATTAAAAGAATCCGACTGTAAATAATAAACATTTTACGTCGTTACTTAAAGGGCTTTCCGGTTCTAAATGTTCGGTCAGTCATAACGAAAATTTAGTTTGGCGATAAAAATCGTATTAAAAATATTATCTCAACACGAGCTGTTTTTAGGACACGGCTCCTTTTCCGCCTATAAAATTTGATTACTCGGCCAAGTCGCCTAATTCTAGGTTCTCATACGGCTTCAAAGTCGCAAAGCGAACGAGGAAAACAGAAAGAACTAGATTATTTCGCGCAGTTTCTGTCGTCGGTATTATATGGTGAGCCCAGCCGTCGCATCGACCACGCCCTCCGCCATAGTCCCCTTCATTAGAAACGGCAATAACCTCTTTCGCTTTCACTCCGTTCCCTTTTTTCGCAAAATCTGCCGTCACGCGAGCGTCAAGAGGCGGTTTCATGTGCAAAGCTTCTGCGCGACGCGACGTAGCATGACAATATCAATTAATTCCGAGCCGCGCAGCTTTCCTCTTTCGCTTTATGCAACTCATGCCTTAAACCTTAAAGAATTAAAAATACCATCTCGGGTCTCGCGTTGTATTTTATTCCCCTGCTCGAATTGAATCGAAACACTACATGTTCTCTCTTAAAGTTTCGGGCGAAACACTTTGCATCTCGCTTGCCGTAAAAAAAGCAAAAAACTCGAATGGGTTTCGCGTAGCAATTCCAGCTCGTTTACTCTCTACGGATCTATTTGGAAGCTAGTTATCGACAGTCAAGAATTTACGAAGGTTAGACTATGCTAAGGGGAATCCTAAAAGATTCCGCAATCTTCGAGAAAACTGAACGACGGAGTTTGTGTCATTTGGACTTAAAAGAGTCGTTAGTATATTTCGGTAGTTGTGTAAGCACGCGATACCTGTTTAGGGAAACTAGAACTGAAGTAACAAATGAAGGCGGAGTGGAGTCCTTTTTGTTTTTTTTTCTCTCTCTATTTCCTAGAGTGTTTAGATCCGTGTCGTCGATTTCAAGGCGCCTGAAACACTATAATCACTTACCTCATACGGACCTAATTTTTATTTCTATCGCTGAAACAGTTTCGCCTCACGCGAGATTGTAATTTTCTTATGAAGCGAGATAAAAAATATTCTGCTTTTGCTAAAAAAAAAAGCTTTAAAAATTCTTTCCCTGACGAAAGTTACGTAACATTTAGTGTTGTGCTATACAGTATATTAACTCTTAATTGGAATTCGACCGTAATACATCAAGAAAACTAGAGAATATCAAGGGTTGGATCAAATGAATAAAAAATGTATCCTTGTATTTGGCGTTTTATTAACATTTTATTCGTTTTCAAACGAAAATACTTTTCTATTATAAAGTTGCTGGTAATTTAAATTTCGATCCAGCAGCTTAATGATGCTTGCACAAAAATATATCCCGCTAAAACCATTTAATTTATCTGAGTAATCGCTATAATTGGCAAAAAATAAGCTAGGATGAAGCGTTACCGGTGCGTGACGATTATTATTATTATGATCATTTCTACGTAAAATTCGGCTAAACAAAAATTCGCAATTCAAATGGAGCGCGGCAGCACACCATAATATTCGGGAACTAACAAAATTAAAACGCTATTGCGAGTTTCTTATTCGTATACAGTGAGTAATGATCTCTTTTGACATTGCAACCTTCTCTACCAGGACGATAACGAAAATCCTTGACTTCTACCTCGCCAAAGGCCAAGACCACCTTTGTTGAACCACCCAACAGAGACGGAGGAGAATTAATAAAGTTAAAATTTATCGCTTATCGATTTCCTTGTTGCAGATAGGTCTCCCGGTCGCCGCCATGGGCCAAGTCGAAACTTATTGATAGGAAATTTATCTTTTTTTCGGTCGATAATTTTCGCGGCCTATTATGTTTTCTTTTCGCGAGGCGGAAAAATCGAATAAGCCTCTTAGGACTGACTAATTTTCCTCGATGTTTTTCTACCGCAAAACCCTTTCGGGAGAAAGAGTATGAGGAAGAGAGAGACCCGGAAAACTTGAGCACACGAAATCCCCCGTTGTATCGCTCAGGGAGGGAATTGGGGAGGAGGAGATGCGGAGGAGTAGGAGGCGGTGGAGGAGGGCTCCAAGGGGGATGGGTTAGGGAATTAGGAAGGGCCCAATGTGCCCCAGAACGCCCTTGCACGACGCTGGCCCATCGATCTCCGTCAAACGATATACGCTGGATTGTTATTGCTTTTCGCTCCATCTCTCTCTCTCTCCGAGTAGAATATTATCTCCCTCCTCTTTCCTCTTCTATTCCGCATCCACGAGCGAAACTGTTTGATCTAGTTGTCTTCTTTGTTTCTGATTCATTTCAGTCAAGCTGTATATCTTGACGGGTAAAGACTCGTGAGAAATTTGTTTCGCAAAATCACTCGTGAGAAATTGAAGGTATTCGGTTTTGCTTAAATTATTTTGTGCCAATGCTGACTTTGAGTTGTTTCGTGAATGCTTTTCGATATTCTATGTGTATTAATTTTGTAGTGTAGCGGCGTGAAAGTAGTAGATCCGAAATAAGTGAGAATCTGAAACTTGGCATGTATATATTAGATATAAACACGATAGCTTCAGGAAAAATCCGAAAACCTCTAAATTTGAAATGGTTGTGAGGCAATTAATTTTCTGCAGTACAATGCTTTTAAATGGGAGAGGGGAGAAATGGGAAAAGAATTTCAAAACCGTATTTTATACCGCGAAATGAAGAAACGAGAAGAAAGATGGAAAGGTAATTTTAATGCGACTTGATAACATGACTCGTTTGTTTTACCGTCAAAGAGTATAAAAAAGTTTTAGATTGTTTAGCTAGAAACAGCATCTTTCTTTATTCGCAACGATCCAGAAGAAATAAGGTAAGCTTTTGTGTGATTTAACTGTTGAGAGGATTAAGAGCGGGAGTTTGCTGCTCTTAGGGCAAGTGCCTCGTCATCTGGACTGAGCGTGAGGCTCTTAAGGTTGGTAAATGCCTCGTCATCCGGCGAGAGTATCCCACGTGAAAAATCAGGTACAATCCTTAACCCTTGCAGTTTGGAATAGTTAAGAAATAATTAATTTTCACTACCAAATACACTGCGTTGCCATTTACATATATAACATTGCTTTTCTTAAATTAGTCAGAATTAAGATGCGAACTTGAGACTTGGACAGTCGTAAATCCCAAAGAACGAAGTGCCATCTCTAACGCTGCAGCTTCCCTCCAGTATCTTTCCAGACGGACACTCCGCCAGAAGAAGACTGCTTCACCCGCCGCCCCGCGTTTCCCGCCTCGCTCCTCATCCCCAGGATATCCTCCGCGTCCGACATCATGTCTTCTGCCGCCACGGAATCTCCATCAACGTCTTCGCATGCACCCGCCGTCGCGCCGTCCGTCTCCAGCCACGTCCCGAAGATCGTCAATCCTTCCTCGAGGAGCACATACACGCCTCCCGATTCTTCCCAAATCACACGCAACGCCGCCGAAAAGCAATCGAATGCTGGAGACGCACCGGAAAGTGTCGAAGGAATCGGTTCGACGGGAGAGGACGCCTCGACCCCGGGCAGGATCAACAGGAAGAGGGTTATGTTCAGGACCAGGAGCGGCTCTCTGAAGGGAAGGTTAGTTTTTTCCGCGCTCACGCAAAAGTTAACCCGATTGTATCGAGAGAATCGTGGGTTACGAGCGGAGCTCAACCCTGGTTCCAAGTTATTTAAGTTTTAGATGTCGAATCAAGTGCGTCAAATATTACATAAACTTTTAACAGCTAGATATCCATCTTCTGGTGCAGTAGTCTTCAACCTTTTTCGTTGGCGTGCCCCTAAATTATTTTCGAATGACTACGTACCCCCTTGTACATTTTGAAATTAATACCATTAATTTTTATCGTAAATAGTCAGTTATATATGGTTTACGTTTCTGTAGGTGGCATTTGTATTTTGGGCAATAATAAATTATAGTTTCACTTTGCTATCTTTAACTAGAACTTTTATTGAAATATTTATTATAAATTAACAGAGTTATAAGGTCACAATTTTATAGGAGTCACAAAAGCGAAAATCTTCAGTTGTCATTATATTTATTAATTATAAAATGAGATAATAAAAAACCTACAGAATTGGCAAAACGATCATTACTATATAAGTAAAGATAAACATTAAATAAAGATTTATTTGAAAACCTACAATAATCAGGCATGGCTCAGCAACTATTCTATTTCTGTTTTTTGTTTTAATGGAAGTAAGAGCCGAGACATTTTGATCACACAAGTAAGTGGATGGAAATTGAAGGAGTTTCGTACTCAAACTCCTTTCGAGCTATGTGCCAAAAATCACAGAGCGAATAATTATGAAACGTTACTTTTAATGTTCTGTCAGCAGACAATTCAATTAGATCCTCTTTCATTTTTATTGGAGTAAGAATTATAAATCGCTTGAATTGTGAAAGGATTTACCACGAAATCATCTTAGCTGTCTACTTTTTCAATTTCTGGAAAGTATATCAAGTAGGCCTCACCGAGACTGATCAGATGTCTTTTAATGATATCTGTTACTCTTTCAGTTAAAGGTACCTTATTTTGCTCAATTAACTCACAAAGCGATTGGAAAACTGCAATGTTACCAGCTTCAACACATTTTTCCCAATATAATAATTTTTGATAGAATGCTTTTATCCTGTCATGTGCTTTAAATATATTTTTGTCAAATCCTTGGAGCTGAATATTGAGCTCATTCAATTTATGGAAAATGTCTGCCATACATCCTAATTGGCAAAGTCATTCCTGACTGTCTAACCAAACAATCAAATCAGATTTCATTTCTGCTAGAAAATGTATGGCTTCATTTCTCATTTGAAATAGGCGTGTTAATACTCTTCCCCGTGACAACCATCGCACTTAAGAAAAATGACAACTTTTTCCGATAAAAACAATACATTTACGCTAACTCTACTCGGATTTGAATTCCGTCTACAAAAATAAGGAAATACTATTTCTATACCTTCCGATACCTCAAGTACTGTGATCGAATCTTGAAGAAAAATAAATAAAAAAGCAAATATAAACACCTCTACACAGTAATTAGAAGAAGAGGTTTGGAGACTACGGCGAAATGGACGTTTCAAAATTAAGGAACTCCTTAACCGTAAAAATTTGAACATTTACGGACAATAACGACAAGGAAAATTAAAAGGATAACAAATGAAGAAGGAAAAAGAAACTTTAAACTTACAGGCGCCTTTCCTGGAAACCTGTAAGTTTAACGGTTCTTTTTCCTTCTTCATTTGTTTTCATTTTAATTTTCCTTGTCGTTATTGTCCGTAAATATTCAAATTTTTACGGTTAAGGAGTTCCTTAATTTTGAAACCTCTACACAGATTTACGCGCTTATCATGCGGAGCAATGATGGAGTCAAAATGTCAACTGTGTTCAGGAAAATTTAATTTTAAAATTGATTACTGTTCTTTAAAAAATGTACGTTTGCTCATGCAGCCGGAATATCAAGCAACCGACACCCTTCAAACCCCGTAGAAGCCGGATAACTTAGCTTCTATTTTAATAATATAGCGAGAAAATGAAAATAAGGGGTCAGAATTATTTTTGATTTTGGTTAATGTTTATACAGTGTAACTTCAATTTTACGATCTCCGATTTCACGTTTTCCTCGATTTTACGCCTTTTTCTCTTGGTCCCGGCGAATGATACATAAGAACAATGTTAAAATTTAACGGATTTTAGATTTCCACGATTTTCCGTTTTTCTGGAATTTACGTTCCAAATTTTAAATTCGGATAACATAATTTTCACCCGACTTTACGTTCTTAAGAGATATCTTCCTTACGAAATCTCCCTCAGAACCCCGTTGCTAGATCTCTTGTCCCTTGTAGAACTTAGATAAAAGTTGTGGAAATTTCTACGCCTACTGCATTTCAGGCCGCACTTCAGGGAATAGAAGCAACAAGGAAATATTTTTCAAGATTTGAAACTGCAATGTTAGTGTAATATTGATGTGCAATGAGATTGAAAATGAATTATATAATTTAGAAGGAACAGAAAAAGAAACAAACGAGTCTGTACAATTTTTTGAAGAAACCGTAATAATGAGTTTGGAAAATACTGCGAAAGCAGATATTATAAGACGATTTTTTTTACAAAAAAATGAATCTCTTCCGTTTTTCGTCGTTTAATATTAATGTCATTATAATATAGCCGGTGATAAGCTCGCGCAAGCCGGTTGTTAACTTTTCTCTGAATTTGCCGGTTGTTAAATTTTTAGAAAATATGAAAATTTGTTGATTTTGTCCTTTCAAGTACATTTTTCCCTATCTGACATTCAATTCCGACAGTGTATGAAAAAGAATATATTACGAACCGAACACTTGTTAACCTTTCGGAACGGTATTACTAAACTATAGCCCCTGGCACGTATGCCTCCTGTTACACTTATCCATATTACCTTACGACTTTTTTTTTTTAGAGAGCCGGTTCTTAATGTCTTCCAGCACATCACTGAATATAGCCCTCTGATTCCCATTAAATTACCACTTTTTTACGATAAAAACTATACATTTACGCCAACTCTACTAGGATTTGAATTCCTTCTACAAATAAAGGAAATACTATTTCTATACCTTCCGATAGATCAAGTCCCGTGATCGAATTTCGAAGAAAACAAATTAAATAAGCAAGTACAAACACCTCTACACAGATTTACATGCTTGTCATACGGAGTAATGATGGAGTCAAAATGTCGACTGTGTTCATTAGTTATTCTTCTGCCCCCCCCTTCTCTCCCCCTCCACTTTCATTCTTTTGCTTTATATTTGTAATTGTTATAAAATTCTTATTTGACCGATACCAATGTCGACTGTGGTTCCTTAGTTTTTCTTCCTCCCACCCCCTTTTCCCTCCCCCTCCTTCTCCCCCCTCCATTTTAATTTTTTTGCTACATATTCGTAATTTATATAAAATTCTTAGTTGATCAATACCAATGTCGACTATGTTTCCGTAGTTTTTATTATTTATTTTATTTATTGTGTTTTCAACATTATACTAAATTTTCATGCGAGAAATCGGATTCTTAAAATGAAAAGCTTACGCGAAAACGATAATAATTTTGTACTAGTGTATTTATTATTCAATGATAGCAACATACTTAAAGAAACGTATTTTTTGAGTTATGTGTTTTCAACGTTCTACTAAATTTCCGTGCGAAAAATCGGGTTTTTAATGTTAAAAGGATCAATAATAACTGCTTTCAACAAATTCATATTAAACGAGTTGATTATTATTTACGCCTATCATTAATTATTTTTAAATAAATGTTACATTTACTGCTTATTTACAAAAAGAATGAAGCCAGTGGGATTGAAATTACTGGTATTGAAATTGAGCGGGAATGAAATTACTGAGACTGACTGAGATTAACGTACTGAAATTACCGGGAACGAGATTACATAGAACAAAATTATTATATAGTACAAAATTATTATTGTTTTTGCATAAGCTTTTAATTTTAAAAAACGGATCTCTCGCATGAAAATTTAGTATAATGCTGAAAAAACAATAAATAATTTAAATAATAAAAACTAAGGAAATGTGGTCGACATTGGTACCGATAAACTACGAATTCTATAATAATTACAAATTGGCACCAAAAGAACAAAAATGGAGGGGGGGAGAAGGAGGTGGAGGGAAAAGGGAGTGGGGCGGAAGAAAAACGGGAACCACAGGGGTCATTGGTATCGATCAACTAAGAATTTTATAACAATTACAGATATGTAGCAGAAGAATGAAAATGGAGGGGATTGTAAATAAAAGGAAACCCATTTTATTACTTTAATAATTTTATGGTTGCAGTTATCGTTTAAATAATACAGAAATTTAATCCGAAAACCTAAAACATAAAGTGAGTAATTACATTCCTGATTTGCCCTTCTGCCCTTCCATTAAGTAATATCTAAGCAGAAAAATTTGAAGATTATTTCCACATTTCCTATTTGGACTTCTAATGCAATATCCTCAAATTAATTCTATGATTAACATACCTTCTTTATTCCAATCAGAAATGAAACTTTGAAAGCACTAGAAAGCATGTTAGAATCGTTAGGATCAGTAATCGGTGAATTAGTGAAGGAGGAAAACAAACGAAATGATTCCAGAACCGCGACTAAAATTAATCTGCTGAATTGAACTTATGTCTATATTTTCATGGCATAAGTATTAAATTTGCAATTACCGTATTAGCCCGAATATAAGGTGGCCCCGAAAATAAGGCGACTCCTTATTTTCCCAATGAGAAAATCCAAAAAAAGTAACTTCATACTTAAGGACCCGAATATAAGGTGACTCCCACTTTCCTGAAAGACAATTAAGAAAACGCCTTATATTCGGGCTAATACGGTATATAGCATATACGTAAGTGAATTCTAAGGAATAGAAGGAAATTATATACTCATTTTAGCAGATAAAATAAGAGCAAACGGCGGTGAAAACAAAAGCCAATTATGCGAAAGACAATGATTTGACTATCCTAATAGCATATTTGTTTGCAAAACAATATATTTGCATGCTTATTTTTTAAGTGAAGTTTATTCTATGCCCATAAATCGCCAATTTAATTTTTTTGGCAATTTCAAAATTTTGGAAACCTATATAGATCGTTTCAATATCTCAGTCAAAAAATTAAAAAAATCTAAACCATTAACGAATTATCAATCAAATTGTGACAGATGATGTTGACATTAATCTGCTTCTAAAATTTCAATATCATATTCATAGAAATAAACTCGTTCCAATAGTTACATTTTTTGAGCTATTCAAATATTTTTAATGGCTTTTTTGGAATATTATCTTTGTGTGAAAACTCTTAAATTACATTTTATAATAGATTGATAGAAGTTAACTCAAATTTGAACGAAAATAAATTGGATAAAAAATAAACTGGAATGTGGAAAGCAATCAAAACTCCATTTGTATCATTCTATTACAATGATATGAAAATGTGCGCCTTATACTCGAGGCTTGTTATATTCATAATAATTTACTTTTTTATTATTTCTTTTGCAGTCTGAGTATGAAATTGTTTAGTCTATATTTATATAGTTAAATATAACATAGTAGGTACGCTAAAATATAGTGAAATTGAGTGTTTTTCATTTCTATCGGAAATTGAATTCTTTATTTTGGGTTTGTATATATTTTTTAAAATACAATAGCACCTTGTAATTTTTTAAATTCTCAGCTGTGTTGTTCCATGGTTCGAAAGTTACAATTTTCGATCAATCGGATCAAAAGTTAAGGAATAGTAATGATGTTAATTCATCCGCTCTTACATGACTGACCCAATTTCGAGAACGTCATCTAAAATGGACTCTTCGAAATTCCAATCACGTTATGTCACTCAAATGGAGTGCTATATACAGGCCGAGATATTTTTCGCGGAGTTTGGAAGCCGTGTCTGCCAGCAATAGTTACCAGCGTTCGTCCTAAACTTTTTCTATCTTTCTGACACTTTCCAATCAAAATAATGTTTCTTAACGTCAATTACAAATTTTGATCGGATTCTTAATCGGCAATACTTCTCGTGTAAATTATATAGCTGTATCTTCTCGCTATCTTGTCTGTTTCATCCGTTGAATTTATCAGTGCATCTGTCGCGAAAAGTGATGTGTCTGGTAAACTAGTTACGATTTCCTTGATGATATATTTTCATTTTCATCGCCGGTTTCTTGGAGAAAAACTGATAATCAAAGTTCAAATTAATATGTTTATTTTCGAAAAATCGTTTTTATTTCATAAAATGATAGATTGTCTTCGTTCATATGACGGTAGCTATTTCAGGCATTGGCGTGGTTAGATATATTTCTAGTAGAAAAACACAGCAATGAAAATACTCATGTGTATATGAATATGTGTATATCCTATGCCGAAGGAGAATCTGAAGATAAAAACTACGACTTTACATAGGGCGTCTGTTTAATTTTCTTTATTTTTTATTTTGTTATATTATTGCTATATACGTCTTATAAATCGAATTTGGTGAATATTTGGCTCTGATGAGCAATTTACAATAATCTTGGAAATTTGTACATTCTTTTATAGAATTGTGGAATCTGCTACCGATGTGCTAGAAAATTACTGGTCGAAGGCTTCATTATTATGTAAAAATCGGACTTTTTATATGAAATATTTTCTAAACGCCATTGCATATTTCCCAAAGGAAAATGAATTATTTAAGTAGCTATAGATCATTACTAATGCCGATAAAATTTCCTGTAATATTTATGCAAGTTAAGTTAAAAATTCTATCTTATAAATTGATGAGAATGAATGATCCGCAGATCCTTAGGCGACAGGTATAAGCTGCAAAGATGGGAAACGTGGAAATAGGTGAAAATATCTGCTATGACCGGGAATCAAACCCGGATCTTATCACTTGGAGGGCGGATATTCTACCACTGAACTACCGAAGCAGACAATTCCAAAGGGGGTTTTCTTCGACGTATCTCTTTGAGGACATCCGTTAGGCTGACTGATACTAGCATAGCTATCTTGGTTCCAACCTAAGAAAATATTCCCGTTCTGAAACGAGAATTTGTCTGCTATGGTAGTTCAGTGGTAGAATATCCGCCAGGCAAGTAGAAGAAGATCCGGGATCGATTCCCGGTCAGAGCAGATTTAAAAAAAATTCTAATTCTAATTACAAATATCTGATACTGGATGACGCCGTTGAATACTGATGTATCTCGCCGTTCGCGGGGGTTGCTTTCCTGGAGAACACAGCGAAGTGCAAAAACACGAACGCAACTAACTTAATTATTAATGAAAAAATCTGATGTGGCCAACACATGACTTTCTCCATATTTGGGGTATAGATATTTAAATTATTATGAATAGCATTATGAGGCAAAATTATCATTTCATATCATAAAAGAATACAGTCGTCCTTATTGCTGTAAATTATATTTTGAATATTATTACGAAGAAGTTAAATATCTCCGAAATGGATGGTTCTACGAAAATTTGTTTCAAACAAAACTTGGAAGAAATATTATTCTCTACAACTTTGGTCCTCGCGAAGATTACCAATAACGACGTTTATAAGGAGATATTTGACGGAAACCGAAAAAACCGATTATTTATAAATAATTCCTAAACAATAACTGCTATGGAAAATTCTTTCAAATGAAAGTCGTAGGAAATTACATTCTCTATAAGCTTTATATAGAATTGTATATACAATAATGATGTTTTAACGGAGAAATATCGCCTTATAATTGCTATTCGTAATAATTTAAATATCTATACCCCAAATATGGAGAAAGTCATGTGTTGGCCACATCAAATTTTTTATCAGTGTAATGCCTGGTTTATTGTGGGTTACTCTTCTATCAGTTATTATCTCTCTGTTCCAGTATAATTTGATGTTTTTATTCTAAAATATGATTTCCGGGTTATTGTTATTATTATTATTAATATTATTATTTATTTAACGTTTTTCATAGTTCAAAATCAATTCTCCGTTCATTCATAATGACATTAAGTATTTTGGCCGATCAATTAACGATAAGGAAACAACTAAAGCATTTCCGTCCCGACGTCTTTTAACGCACCTTTAATTCTGATTACCGAAAGCCCGCAAAAAAAACTACCGCCGATTCAAAAATAAAAAAAGACGCGAATTACCTCCCAAAGCACCACGAAAACATTTTAAGAATGCTCTTTTTTTTCTCCCTCTCTCCTTCCTCCTCTCGGGAAATAAACGACTTTGTTTTCGGCCGCTATCAAATATCCTCGAGGAATTTTTCAGACGAGTTTTCTGCCCTTTTTCTTTTTTATATTCCCCTCCCATTCGCCGTCAACGGGAACAACGACTAAAAAAAAATAAACAAAACACGCGGCGTCACATTATTTTTTTTCCCTCCCAGAAAGCCTTAGAAGAAAACTTCCCTGAGACTTTGCACGAGGTAGAACCGGAAATTGTTTTCTTCCACGGATATCCCTTTTCTCTCTCTCTCTCACTCTCTCACTCACTCACTCTTTCTCGCGGCGTTAAAAGTAGGCCAAGGCGCTCGACTAGTCCGTGCCTTTCTTCGCCTTTGATATCGAGGAAGAGTAAAAAAGGGATCGGAGAATTTGGAGTGTTTGGGTGTGCGTTAAGAAAAAGGTCGACTCTTCTTCCGTTCTCTCGACCCTTTGGGCCTCTCCGATACCTATCACGTCGAACGGAATGGACCGCTATTATGGCCGGTCAACGGATTCAGAGCACGCAACTTACGCAGAAGAGGAGGCGGAAGGATCGTGGGCGTAGGGTTAGGGTATAAAAGGGTGGAGGTGGAAGAGAGGGTTGGGAGAAGGACGGAATGGGTTTTCAGAGATCGTGTGGGGGGTATCGTAAGGGGTTTCCGGGAGGTAAAGGGGTTTTCGCTGACCAAGTCCGGCGAAATGCTACCGGGGAGTAGTAGATTGAAAGGTGAAGGGCCATCTTTTTCTCTGCCTCTATGTCTATCACTCTCTTTCCGGTGCTCACTTGAACGTTAGGAGAAGTCAATGAGATGGCGGTTCTCTGTCGGTTCCTCCACAAACTATATAAGGAATTAGTCTTTTGTTCTGAAAGGTTTCCAGCGAGGTTTACAGAAGACTGTTTGAAAATTCCCTTCGTTAAAATGGTAATGTACCAAGAAGTGGTAGTGAGTAGTTCGAACAGTGTTCTCGCAATCTCGCGCCGAGATTTTTTTTGTGGCGTACTTTTTTTTTTGGGGAAGACGTCTTCTTTACGGTTTCCTTTGTCTTTTTAAATGTCGAAATAGTCGATTTCAAGCTCGGAAAAGAATCATATTCTCATAGGTTGCTTTTATCTAACTGAATTCCTACCATCAATACAAATATTTTTATCCAACTCAATAGTAGAGGACGCTAGAGGGCACAAAGCCTCCTGTCGTTAGTACTTCTAACATGTTATTCCCAACTACCCGTATAATTTTGTCATTTTTCGTTTAATACTCAACAGAGCTCTTAGCTGCATTTTAAAAAATCATTTTTATCGTGGAAAATTACGCAAACGATCTATAAGCATCAATTCTACGAGAACTAGAACGCAAATGCCATATATTTTAGGACCAATTTATTGTAACTTTTCGTTATGCTAGGCTATAACATAGATTCCTAGAAAATCAAGAATGTCTAATAGATTTAATAAATACTTCAAGAATACAGATATATCGAGATCGTTTCTGGAATCGAATCACGTGGTCGACTGCTTATTTTTCGTATACCCCACAGCGATCAGTAGGCGAAAAAAACTCCCTCCGTGCATCAAATCCCTCTCAAAAACACTGTCATTTAAGGATTATATTTTCGACCTTAATAGAATGCCTAGTAGGTAGCACAGGCGGGGAACTCTTTTCGATCTGATTGACTCCGCCTTCGCTTGCCAGCGACTCTTCGAGGGAGGATTCCTCCCTCCCCCGCGCATTCCTCACTGTCGTGGTCGTTCAGCTTCGACCAGCCGCACGTCCCTCCCCCCCAAGCGCCCTCCACCCTTCCAACCTCTTCCCTCCCCCCCGCCCCTCCCGCTCCACCCTCACCTAAAAACCCTCCCCCCATCTCTTTTCCCCTTTGGCATCATCCACCTTATCATTGGGGGGGAGGAGGACCATGAGTCCACATGGGGGTTAGAGTCGGGTTCACCAGTGTCAGTCCGTGCCACGCCGTGTTTGGGGGGTTAGCCGTCTGACTGCACGCCAGCTCCCTCCTCCTCCTCTTATATCCCTCCCTCCGATCCATCGCCCGTCCCCCCTCCCCTCTCTCTCTCTACCTCTCTCCCTCGCGTCTTCCGATCCCTTCTCTCCCCTATCCTCCCTCTCCCTTCCCCTCCCCAACCCAACCCAATCCTCAAGTTGGCCTTCCCCAAAACGATCACTCGCCGACACACAAGGGGTCTTCTCTCCGCCACTCACTGTGCCGACCGTCCAATTAACGATCATGTCGCCTCTCGCGACGCCTCCTCGCCTCTAATTCTACCCACTCGTTAGTCACCCTCTTTCTCTCTCTCTCTCTCCCTTCGACCGCCCTTTACCCACACCCCTCCTGTACATACGAAAGATGGAAAAGGATTCGTATGGATATTTTTTAAAAAATTATAAAACACCGTCGAAAATTTCTTGTATTAACGTCTATTTTAATTAAAACCGAGCGTCGTTTTGAAAAGAAAATATTAAAATATTCCAACTGTGCGTAGGAAGTTTTTTTAATTTATCATTTTAACGGGGAAAATCACTCGAGGAGAGACATTTTCTGTTGTAAAGTAGCGTATTATTGGCTTTGAATAAATTTAAAGCTAGTTTTTTGCGAGGAGATGGCTAAGAAGTTATATTACATTCGATAAATGGATAGAGTTTTAGTAAATTCGCTGGCAATATTCGCATTTGAATTGAATCAAGGTTTTTGAAAATGAGAGGGGAAGTTTTCCTTGAGAGAAAACTAAAACAAATAGCTATGACAAAAACCAGCAATTTTGTCCTTAATTTGTCTTCTCCGTGTCATTATAATCGGGTCGTTTCATTCATAGCTGATAGAGGATTTATATACTGAACCAAAAGCTTTCCGATTTGACGATGGCATACGAAAACGGTCACCAATTGTTTTAGGCAGTTTGAATGCCAAGTTTGAGTAACTACCCCGTTGTTTTAAATGAACAATAATGCGAGTTGATTCAAGATTATGCATTTAAACAATTGAAAAAAGTACTTATCTCAGGTATCTCCTATAGCTAGAATGTCATGAAAAACCAGATGCGCATTATATAATGTTGAGATGAGTACTTTTTTCAATTTAAAAAATGATTGAAGTGCTTATTCTTAAATTTGTTTTCAGCCACAAGACGATATTATCTACAGAATGATACGAGTGACCTATAATAAAAAGAATTCTACAATAATGTTTTGCTTCTCTTCGGTAAGCGAGTTTTACGACGTGTTGATACGAGGCAAAGGCGCTCGCTCAACGGTTACGTGCTTGCGGGGACTGACGCGCGTGCACATTTCACTTCACTTTCGCCCTATCTTATTGCTAGAATGGTCGAGTAAAGACTCACGCTAGTTCGGAGGCGAGTCTTCGCGCTCTTCGCCGGCTTTAGCGTCGGACGCTAATTTATGAGGGATTTTAAAAGATGCTGTGGATTCCTTCGCGAATTAATTTAACCACGCACGTAGATGCAGCGAGAAAACAAGTTTAATTTATCGTTAATTATTCGCCTTGCGTAAGACACCTTCTTCTGATATCGACGACCAATAAAATGTTAAGAGATAAATTCAGTGAAAAGGGCAATCGAAGGAGTTTATTATAACTGACCACGTAAATATTTTTGGGATTAATTGAAGTGAAGACCTATACGGCGTAAGCAAAAAAAATTATGTGCTTTTTAATTGCTATTTGTCTACTAAGTCTAAGAAATCGTAATTAGTATTAGAGAGAAAATTTTTATCTGTTGTTCCGCTTTGAAGTTGAGATGTAGCGTAAATTCCGATTACTATTGAAATATCTGAATTAAAAATAAACATTCCTTGACCATTTTAAAAGCGGTCTCATAATAGTTGTAAGTAATATTCCTAAGTATGTCATTAATATCTCCCTAGTTAAAGTTATAAAAACAATACCTAAATATAATGGGTAATCTATGAACGGAAAACATACAGAAGTTGATGTAAAATAATTTATTTTTAAATTCAGTTTGGAACGCAAGGAAGAGCAAGCGGTCGGCGAAAAGTCTTCCCTCGTGACCATCAACAATGAAAAAAATCAGGACGGTAATGGCCTCGTAGATGGTGCTGCAAGCGATCCACTGCCACCTTCCGCCTCAGCCAACGATTCCAAACAGCGCGGTATTGTGGTTATCCTCCCAGATCGCCGGGAACACCCTTCCACGAAGACTGAGGCAAAAGGTCTCAAGCCGGGACTGAACTTGGGAGGGCCCCGCTTCTCGACTGGAATGGGCCCCAAAGGCTCGAATCCTGCCGACAAAGGGAAGAAGGGAGAGGAAGAAGACGAAGAAAACGGCAAAGATCTGGAGGTTAAGGTTCCCGATTTTAAGTCGCCAAAGGAACGCGAATGCTGGGAGCTGTACCAGAGGATGTGCGAAAAAGGACTTTCCGTGTCTTATGACACAATTTTGAGGTTAATGACGAGCTTAAATGTTTGTATTTACGTCAAAATGTTGGAACGTGTATTTAAGCGCATATTCATGTTACTTCTGCACAGATTTTCAAATTAAAACATTCTACTTTAGGCGATTGGTATGTAATGCTTCATCAGCGTAATGGTAATTAGATCGTAAATATAATTATTTTACGAGTTTGAGTTAAATAAATCCGTGGTATTACTAATAAAGTTCAAGAGCGTATTCCCTTTCGATTGTCATTATAGGCTAACAATGATTACTTATTATTATCCATCTAGGATGAGAAATGTTTAATTAAACATTAATTAAAAATCCAAAAGTGTTTCATCCTATAAGATTGTTTTTTTTACACATTTGTCTGAACCATATCTTATTTATATTTTCAGGGGTATGCTGACTCCAACGGAATATAGGATGCGTCGAAGCGCTTTGTTGTCGTTTTGCTGAGAGGCTAACGGGTATTGCGTTTTGGCAGCGAGATTCGAGGATTTCATAAGAGTGCATCCTGTTTGAAACCTAGGAAGCTTATAGGGAGTTATTTTCTCAGGCTAATGAAAAAAAAAACAATCGCTTAGGCTTTAGGCCATTGAAGCAAGGATGCCTGTAATGACGCGAGACACGCCAAGGCAAATAATGAAGGCGAATTATTAGTGCGCCGGGAAGCGCAAAAAAACGTGTTAAAAATGGAACATAGTATCACAACATCCTTCATAAAGGACCTATGAAATATGAGGATAAATTACGGACTCCTTTATCGAGGAACGACAAAAGCGGTGGTACTTTTCCTTCGAAAAAAAAAACGAGATTCGTTTCAAATTGCAGCATGCTTCAGTTGTAAAAGTTCACGTAGATTTTTTAAATCTAGACTCGACGGTCATTGGGTTAGATTTTTCCTCTAATCCAGTTGATCGCTGGTTCGATTCCCGTCGAGTTAATGTTTGATTTTGTATTAATCAGCAATCCATACGCCGTTTTTAAATAGTGGTGCTTGATGAAGAAAGGGATTTGTAGGCAATAAAAAATGTCAAAGTGATAACAACACGATATATACTAATTTCACGCCTAAAGGTTAGCATGACATCCGCCAAAATATTTGGGGTAAGAAATTTAAAAAAATACCTCGAGAGAACGAGATGTTTTTTTTTTTTGAGAAGGCGAATTAACAGAAGTGAACGGTTGATCTTTTAGAAAAATTTCCCGAGAATTTCAGTCAAATCCATGCGTCTAGAAACGAGATATAATGTTTGAAATACGCGTTTCCGCAGTCCTCGACGAATAAATATTCATTGGTCGTGTATATATAAGGTCAATATCCGACGATTTTGTTGTTTTATCGTTTCCGAGGACTGCGACAGCGAATTCCCAATCTTTTGAGGCGTTCGTAACATGTTCCATCGAAAATGATGGATTTATACGTGGTGTTGTATGCATAAACTAGCAAATGAACCCGTTTTATTATTCACGAGGGACGTCGAACGACTGCCGGCGATGAAGGGACCTCACCATCCTTCGCATTATGCAACGTCACGTGAACCCATGGAGCACCAGATTGGATTGAATTAAACCGCCAATTATTTTTAAGTGGGGTCCCCTTATCCTTGCATTGCCCTCGGCGTCGGCAGAAAAACCCAATACGATGTCGAGAGCGGGAGCGTGCATAACAAAACGAAACAACTTGTACAGTGGTAACTTCCGAATGTATGTGTGCAGATACACGAATAATGCCTAAAAGCCATAGAGGTGATAACACCTGTACGAAAGATAGTGGTATTATAGCAATTTTAAATAATTTCCATAAAACCGGTCGTTTACATACATATATTTTTTGGAAATTATTAAAATTTTAAATACTGCACGTATCTTTCATATACGTGTTCCCACACCTGAAACTGAATTCCGCCAGCTATCGGCCGTTTGGGTGAATTATACTTGATAGCCATCTTCTCAATATGGGACTACGATTTCACTCATCAATTCTGTTGTTGTTTGAGTGTCCGTTATAAAAAACCAACGGAACGATATTGGTAACTAAATAAAGGTTGAAAGATAATCTTGGGTATTTTATGGATACAAGAAGAATAATGGAATTTTTAAATGGAGTAAATATAGGTTTGGAAGATTTATAGGAGTAATTGGACTTGTTTTGTAATTAGTGTTCAGGGGAGTAACCATTGCTCATGTAACTTGACTGGTATTGTAGTTGCTCAATAAAAATAAAATAATTTGAGCTTCGATGGATTTATTTGCATAATGACAATTTTTTCCTTCCTTTCTAAACAGCAATCCCGTCTACAGTTCGAATTGTACAAAGACGAGTAACGTGATTGTTTATCACAGAGTACCTACGAATTATCTGAAATTATCTCTGATCACAATAGGTCCAAATCTTTCTGATTGCTAAAAATAATCATTAAATAAGATAAACAAATGTATGGAGAGAATTGCAGGAATAGTTCCCACGAAGAAAGAAAAGAAAAATACTATTGAAACAAAGGTAAGGGGATCTATTTTCTTTTCAACAAAGCAGTTCTTCCTTCGTGGCATGGAGTCCGAGGACATTATCTTGGGGAATCTATATATATATATATATATCATCCGTTGACAGGTCCGTGATTATTCATAGTTAAACTTGGTTCTCCATATACTCCTCTTTTCCGCAGTCTTCTTTATGTCTTGATAACTCTCTTTCCCTTTCAAGTCGTCTACCAGCTGAAACCTTTTCCTACCTCTTTCTCTTTTTCCATCCAGTTTTCCTTCTTGCACTTCTTTAATCATTCACTCTCTCCTCAGGTAATGTCCAACCCAGTTCGCCTTGCTCTTTCTGATAGTGTGTATAATTGTTCACTTCTGTCCTATTCTTCGTAGTACTTCATCGTTTTTCAGCCTATCTTTCCAT